>JAAAKM020721499.1:219072211-220538507 GCA_010016025.2 Alatinidae sp. Z8VKAUB7J3
TTTCTACACGACTATATTAATTATATAATCCATTACAAGGTATTGTATTGAGTTACAATAGTTATTACTATCTAAATCAGAGATAATTGAGGTCTTCACAGTATTATATAAAATTTAAACTTAGAATCTGTTTTTTTTTTTTTTAGAAAATATTTTATTTAGTTTTATGCTACGATCGTTTTGAATAAAACTAAACATGCTACTTTTTGTATTTCCTTGAAAACTCCATTGAATATGCATAACAAGGAGTGGCGCCCTGAGGGCGCCATTGAATCGGAGTACCAGTGAATAGTTTTTTTGTCCGGGATTTAAAATAGAAGTGAAAAAATATATATACCCCGTATAATATATACGAGTATAAAATATCATGAAAGTACAGGAGCGTACACTTTGCAGTATAATAATAGAGGGACAGAGACATCGATGATTGACCGACTCCGACTATAGTCCGAGTATACTTTTTTTTTGTCTTCAACCCCCCACTGTTTCGGTTTGGCCAGGGGTAGGCTCCCGGCCGGATGGTCAGAAACTGATAGCGGCCCGCCGCGTCGGTCAGGGCCCTGCCACACCCCCCGAAGTTAGGATCCAACGGGGCGAAATAGGTGTCCTTGATGTGACGATAGCGTCCTCCCGCGTTGGCCTGCCAGATCTCTACCAACGTTTCCGGGACCGGCTGGGCGTTCTCATCAAGAACGCGGCCGTGGACCAGGATTCGTTCACCGATCGCGGGTCTATTTGGACTTAAATATTTGGTTAACCACTGCTGTGAGCTGCTATAGTTTCTTAGTAGACTTATTACCTGAGTCCAAGCTATCGCTCATGAAACCGAGGCTCACACCAAAAAGAGGTCGCTCAAACTGGTTTAAGCGTCCGGCAGTTTTATTCAATAGCAATAACTACGACTCAGGTAAAAAGTCTAGTCAGTTAGATAGGATATTGGCTTAATTTAGAAGACCTATTGGGATTTCGTTGCCAAAATGACAGGATTCTCATACACAGGAATGAAATGCAGGTAAAAAATCTTGTTTATCTTCATTAAACATATACATATATATATATATATATATATATCACAAGCTTCTAAATGGCATTAGTGCTACCAACATCTCATATTATTAATTCAATATATTTCAGGCATATATTAGCAGTTTTGCATTTCAACGAAAATTTGCTCAGAGAACCAAAACATTTACCGGATGGATCAACTCGTGTATATGAAAGATCTTCACGACCTCTGGAAAATGTTGTGCAATTGGCGTAATTTTGTATTAGTTATTAATAAATATAGTGTTGACACTTCTATTTTTTCTAAGACTAGGGTTTTCTATATATCCAAAAGTACGATTTCGTGCAACAATGGATTTTGTTTTCAATACTAGAAGGAAAACGTATTTTTAAAACTTATTTTTACCTTGATTATCCTTATAAATTCTTTCTTTGTTTTCTTTTCCATTCTGAGGCAATGCCCCATTTAAATTAATAAAAATTCAAGATTTTATATAAATCTGGCGGAGGAGGGTTGTAATACTCCTCAGATTTTGATTATAGAAATAAAACTTTATGCTAAATGACAAAAATGGTAAATGAGAGCAGAAATACCGAATAACGCATTTTGAGTTTTGGCTCTCGGCAAAGTACCCAATTCCACAGAATAAAAATGTTTTTCGCCCCTAGACCCATCTTGAGTCTTTTCGCCTTAGAACTGACTTCAAAACAAAGCAATTGTGTACAGCATCAGTCGTGTCATCTTCTTGTGTGTTGAATATTCTTTAAGATTCAACGTTTCAGAGCCATGGTCCACAAATACTGCTGCTATGGTAAGTGTGTCAGTTACCGAAGACACTTTGATAGGGGTGAAATGAAAGAGGGGGTTTTTTCCACTGCTTTTCCCCAGCCAGGCAGAAATCGACAGAAATATCAGCGCTGGGTTAGAGCTTATTTAATCAGTAAGCGATTAGGTTACATTAAGCGCTCCTTTAGCGTAGCAAATTATTATTGGATCACTCATGTTAGAAACCTTACAAAAGTATTTAATAGCCCCTTCAATTTTATCGGCTGACTTTGCTCGCTTAGGTGACGATGTCGATCGTGTTCTTGCAAGTGGTGCTGACGTTATACATTTTGATGTAATGGATAACCATTACGTGCCTAACCTCACATTTGGACCAATGATTTGTAAAGCTGGGCGGTTTTGCCAGTGGTCCGGGAGGTATCGCGGCCTGGTTATTACGTATCCCTGTCTTGATCCATGAACAAAATGCTATTGCCGGTTTTACCAATCAGATTTTATCGCGCTTTGCATCTGTAGTAATGGAAGCCTTTCCCAACACGTTTAAAGATCGGTCAAAAGTACATTCCACCGGTAACCCAGTACGCGGAGCGATCTTAAATGTGTCTTCACCTGAACAACGTTTTAAAGATCGTTGAGTTGGGATTACATACGGACTTAAATGTTTTGGTTGAACCGGAAGGACAACTCGCATCAATAGTGACACTAAAGACCGTGAACAAGCCGTCGCCTCCTGTCCCGAAGGTGACTCCATCAAAACTGAAGGTTTCGGTATGCAATGGAACCGAGACAGTGGTCAGGCCATCCACAACCAATACGATTCTCCCCCCACTCCCGGAACCTGAAGAGGAAGACGAAGAGGCATTTCTTTGAAGCGATAGTTGCGCTCGACAAAGAGAATACTAGGTTGTCGGAAGCAAGCAACATTTCACGTATAAATCCCATAGAAAATGCTAAAGAAGTTGCCAGAAGTTATTGGCACACAAACGTATTTTTAAACTGCTGCAGTATTGTGGCAACCATTTTACATGGGGTATTTTTAGAGATTTTAGCGCATGAAATCCCAGATTACTCACAACATTTTGTTATTAGCGGTACAGTGATTGGTAGTGCAGCCTTAATGTGACTGTTACTACTGTTATTAATACTGACGCTACTGGTGTTACCATTAATAATTATACACTAATATACACTATTACTGCTATTATACACTATTGCTTATACACTATTACTGCTATTATACACTATTGCTTATACACTATTACTGCTACTACTGGTCCTACAACTACCACTACCACAATGATACTAGTATAATTAAAGGCTACACGTATGAAGGTGAAATTTTGACAGAATGTCGAGAGCTGATTCGCACACTAAACAGTGCAGGCCTCTGCACAGACCAGAACTCCACATACATGTGAGGTAGACACATGTGCCATTCCACAGTATTGCCCAAGAGTTTGACTGGACATGGGTGACGTTGGAATGGCACATATGGCTCACATTTTACCTCCAGGGAGTTCTGGACTCGCTGAACAAAGGCCTGAACTGTTTAAGTCCGTGTTCGAATCAGGACTGCAGCTGGACCAGAATCCACATCACTTCATTGTGTAAGATGGTTAACAAATATGAAAGAGAACAAAATGAAGGAAAAAGCTATTTGTTGAATAAATGAATTCTATCATCTGATTCTATGAATCGGGTCACACTTGTGCTTACAAAAACATTTTGAAATTGGCAATTGCTTTAAAAGCTCTTCTAGTAACTTCTTCTATCTTCCATGCTGCTATCAGGGGAAATTTTTATTCTTCAAAAAGGGTCACAAATACAAACATACATACTTACCTTAATCTTAATGAAATTATGGTCTTGGCAATGCAAGTTATAATTGCTTGGAAAATCAAGGTTCTTCTGTTGCTAATGTATTTTGCTTAAGACTGTTATTAGTGAATAGGTGCTTACTTGGCTCTATGAAATTTATGATGAGTTGTATGAATACGACACGTGTTGGTCGTATTTTTGGTTAAACAGGTGTTTCCCCATACTTATTCTATTGATACAGCTAACAGCTATAAAGAGTACTGGAGGAAATGTTGATGTTCACAGAAAAGTAAGAACACTTTTGTAAACACAGATAGGTAGTGTGTTGTTGCAATGTATGGCTGTAGACATACATACTTACAACTTAACTTCAGGGTCTTTAGCTCAGCTAGTCTTCTGCTCAAGTCTTTCTCATCTGGAAGACCCAGCCTCCTTAAGAGGAGGCACAACATGTGAGGCAGCATGTGGCAATCCAATAAAGACCTCCAAACCATAGTCATCAGCCACTTCAAAACAATTGTCATAATTAATCAGCCACTGAAGAGTGCCTGAAATATCACACAACTGATATTTTCCACCCCAACACTATTAACGAAGACAAGAATTTACCTACTATTATTCTTCCCGTACAATACCAAGATGATTCTGTCGCCAAGAATATTGGGCGTCATTAATAGTGTCCCGAAGTCCTAATCCTTCATTTGTTTAACACCCATGACATCATCTTAATTTCAATCTCCCATATGTTACGATTATGTTTAACCGGAATGAGTCCATTTGATCATGAAAAATTCAGAATCTAAACAGTCTTCTGGAAGCAACAACATGCCTGAAATCTGTAAATACCCTTATCCGTTAGCTATTAACAGGTAGAATTCATTATACGAGAATGAACCCATATCTAATTAAGTAACACTAGGGGGATTGCCAGAAACTTCGAGCATAGGAGATAATTAAGCTTGAATCCCAAATAGATTACGGACGTTAATTGTGTATCATGCAGATTATTCTTCCTCTGTGGGTCACAGGGTTAGAATAGAAAAAACCGATCGCTTGGCTTGCCTCTCTTTCGCGCCGCAAAATTTGCCTATCCTATTAACCTTAAAATCTCTCGAGAACAGAATTACCGATTTGCCTCCGGTTTTTTAGAGATGTCTTAGAATAACTTTTTAAACAACCTATCAAATTTTGAAAAGTCGCTACACTTCCCGTTTAAAGCACAATCGTATAAAAGATTTTTTGGAATTTACCGTCTGTGGTGTGCAATATGTAGGTAGCACTAATATGCCGTTTAGTTCTAGGCTTATGAATTACAAGGCATATAGTCATTATTATTGAAATTAGTTTTGAGGCTTCAGGCGGAATTCTTTAGACATTTTTTAAAAGAAAGACACCAGGAGATTCTTAAAAATGTGAGCGTTAAAATAATCGATAGACTAACAGGAGTGGTTAGGAAGCGGGAAAGTTTCCGGCAATGTTGGTATTTTCATACATACATTATCATATAGCCATAATTCAGTAAGTTTATCCAATTTTCCAATGTGATCATTTAATACAACTATTCTATTTCCTGATAAATCAAATCTTTCTATTTGAGAACAATCTCCAATGGAATCAGGAATTCTTTCAATTTTGTTTCCTCCAAGCATTAAATGAGACAAATTTTTACATTTTCCAATATCTGAAGGAATTGTTTCCAATTTATTCTCACAAGCGACGCCAAACAAATTCATTTCAAAATTGTTGATGCAAGAAGGCAATTCGCTAAAGTAGGCAGCATAACCCGAGTAAATCATCTTTGTTGGCTACTCTCCCTGTGGGATAATGGAGGACTCCATAATGAAAACATACAGTGTTGAAGGGTTCCAATGAATTGTAAAATAACACTTACGTAGTTTACCACATCTTAGGGTTTTTACTGGGTTCTATGCCAGAATTTGTAGGCATCGAAGATTGTGATCATTGAATATTGACTTTTGATATTATTTCTTATAGAAAACTGCTCAATAAGATGTGTGGTCCAACTTATCAGATACTCAATTATAAAAACATTTTTGTTTTCAAATGAAAATTGAGAACAAAATTGGCACATAAAACAAACAGAAACTGCTTAGTAAATGAAAATAAGTCAGCCCTTCAAGTCTGTGCACTTAGACCACACAAGTTGGTGCTTCGCAAAAACCAACTTAGAGCGTAAAAAGTCAGAATTGCTCAGGCGTTCTTGCGCAATGGTGTCATAACTGGTTTCGTCTTTCAGCCCATGTTTCTTCTCGACGTCTCTGATCGATTCTGCCAGCTTTGGAAAACGTAATGCGGTACTCCGCAATTTCAGCGCCAGGTCACCGACTGAGAAATTCTGATCAAGTTCACAATGGCATTCCAACCATTCCCCAAAACCTGTGCTGTTACCAGAGTTCTTGTAGGACAGAAAACAAGCATGAGGTTCACCCTTTCTATAAAAAAACCTTGTATACCCCAGAGCATAACTTACAGCCCTTGCCCTGAGGACTGTGGGGGGGGGGGTAAAAATATTACCGTGGATATACTGATATGATGTTTGTTCCTTAAGGTTTTAATGAATTTTTACTCATTAAAGTAAAGAAAAGTGAAAACATTTTAAACGTAATTTGTGAATTGAAAGGCTATTTGACTTTATTTTTTGCTCATTTTTGGCTTAATACAACTCGGCCGAGGGGTCGATCTTGATATCCATTGCCCGCTGCTCGCCGTCGGTCGCGAAATACCCCGAAGGGCCGTACGAGGGGGCAGCGCTGTGGAGCCCTGCGCAGGCAGAGCTATTGAAACTGTTCTCAGTTGGTGTTTTTCGTGCCCCCCCCTGGGAGTACCCACACCAATCAGCCTGCATTATGGTTTACATCGTCAAACGAGCCAAATGCTTCGCACATTAGGCATCCGTGCGGGACCGCGGTGCGCGATTGTTGAGGGGCATAAATAATGACCTATTTTCCAAAAGAGGTTCGCGCGTAGGATAGGTACGGTGCATAGTGACAACGGCACGAAGTTTTGCCCTTTCTTTGTCCATGGAAAAATTTTTTCTGTGTCAAAATTTCCACGATCGCTTCCCGAATAGTACAGCGTGTTAGATTGCTAGTAATAATAATATAGAGATGGCACCAAAGAAGCTAGAGCAGTATTAGTAGGTACTCTCCGTCTAACAGCCCGACGGCACCCTCTGGTGCAAATTATCACACCTAAGGATTTGTCTACCTTTTTTCCATAAACTAAAAACGACCACTGTTTTTATTTGAACAGAGGGAAATTTTCATTTTATCGTTAGATTGCGAAGTTCCTTGGCATTTAAAACCTCCCTTCTTTTTGTTGCCAGTGCTTTTTTAGAAAATTCCTCTTCATTGTTAAAAAAGACATGAAATTTAATAAATTTTCTTGAATTCAGTAGAATGGTCCATAGGAGATGAAATCAATTTTCTTACAAAGCTTTTCACTGAAAAGAGTCTTGGCTACTCTGCCATGAACACAGCAAGATCTGCCTTGTCAGTCATTATGCATAATCCTGATGGATCAACTTTTGGCAATAATCATCTTGTTAAGAAGCTGTTGAGAGGGATGTTCAAGGTTAGACCGGCACTTCCTAAATATACATGTACTTTTGATGTTCAGATTGTACTACAATATGCCTAAATGGTTGTTTTGTCATTGCAACGTGGATCAGTTATCTCCAGAAAGGAATAATTCAAGATGCCGGATGATTTGAAAAACATTAGACTTTCTCCGATACAGCAGATGATATCATCTTGCTCTGGAGCTTTTATGGTTTCTCTTCTTTGTAAGTAGAGTTGATCATTTTCTCTGCAAAAGACCGGTTTAGCTGTAGTGTATAAGTTGCTACAATAACTTGCGTCTTAAAATTGCATAATCGGGATAAACAGCCATACTCTTTGTGCTCATGGTAGCTGACTGATGCGGATTCTGAGATCGGTACGAAATCACAATCCTGAGCTGTTCAACACGCAGCGAGGCGCAGCCCTGAAATTTGGTGCTTCCTTGAACCTTGATACGCTGGAGAAGCATTGGTGAGGCGTGCAGGAGGGGCAGAGAGGCAGACGAAACGGCCTGATCGTTCCGGCCGGTGATTGGCTGCGCCAAAAGGACAACCCGGGTAGCAATATATGTGGCCATTTTATGACCAACTAGCTTAAATGCAACTATGTCCTTTTAATGGCTAAATGAGTCATATTTCCCAACCACTAATTACTGCAAAAGTATATCTTCTAAAATTTATGTCATTGTCAAAGAACGTGTGTTAGCTACTTTCTCTTGGTAGTCTAATATTGTTTTTTGTTTTTTACATACAACATATAAAAAATACATTTTAAAACAACATTTTAAGGAAAAAGATAGGTTTAGCCAAGTTTTGCTTTGCGAAATGCTGCTGGTGTCACTTTGAAATGGCTTTTAAAGCGGTTGCTAAAGTGGCTTTGGCTGGAAAAGCCACAGCGTAAAGCAATATCTGACAGCGAGAGCTGCTTGCTTTGCAATAGTCGTGTTGCCTGATTGAGTCGTCTTTCTGTGACGTATTGGTGAGGCGGCATGCCAAACGACACTTTGAACATTCGGGCAAAGTGGTACTCGCTCAGGTGGGCGCCATGTGGCGGGGGGCGCGCTGGCCGGCCCCGCCCCCTGGGACCGGCTCTGGTCATGGGCCGGAGAGGCCCTGTCGCTTGAAGGCCAGGAGGCGACGGCGGCCCTGATGCTCGAACCTTACGGCGATCTGGTCGACGATCTGTGCGACGCGATGGCCGCCGACGAGGACGCGGTGTTCCGCATCGAGGGCGCGCAGCCCGTCGCGGCGTTCCGTGCCGCGTTTCTGCGCGATTACCGCTGGGGACGCCCTCCGAGAGGGCTTCGCTGGCGACGCGTTCGACGGTGGCGGTGACGCTGCCATACTGGGTCCACGGAAAGCCGTGCAAGCGTAAAATGGCTTCTTGCCCCGCCTGGACGCGTCCGAAAGCGTCAGAGGGGCGGAAATAGGCCACGGCGCGGAGGGTGCCGGGCTGAACGACGACACCCAGCGTATCACCTGCCTGGACGACCGAGCCTTTGCGCAAAGGGCGCATCTGAGCCAGTCTATCTTATTACTCCAGTGCAGCGCATACCGCGCTACGTGATGCTGCTCGGTGACATGCTCCGCAACACATGGAGCGACCACGTTGACCATAAGAACTTGAAACAAGCGCACGCAGCGCTGCTAGACATGGCACAGCTCGTCGAGGACAGCCAGAAGGAGGCAGACTCGATCCGGACGATGATGACGATCCAGGCGAAGCTGGTTGGGTCGGCGGTGTCGAATCTGCAGGTGATCAAGCCCGGATTTAACAGCATCTAACAATAAAACATAATCATTATCACAAACATAATCATAATCATAAAAACAGAATTGAAATGAAATGTTTTTCAAAGATTTAACAGCATAAAATCAGCCGAATATAATGTTCTTTGCAATCGAATCAAAAAAGGAATTTATCGTTGCTTTGCTCGGCTAGCATGATACATGATACTAGATGTGAGGGTTAAGAATTGAAGTCAAGCTTTGTCTAAACCTTTTGTAGAGGAGTTTATTTGATCAAATATTAATAACCAAACCTCTATTAGAAAAAGACTATTCATCTTTTAGGTTTTATAAAGCAGGAATATTTAACAAACAATATTTAACTAATAAAAAAGGACGTTATAAAGGATATCCTTTTAGGAGTTTTGCCGATGGCGGGTTTACTAATGGCTTTAGTGACCATTTCCCTGTATATATTCATATAATTAAAGAGGTAAAGTAATCATAAAAAAAGCAGCTCGTTGGAGGATTGGGTCATCGGACTGGATAAGTCCTTCGTGGCCTTTAAAAGTACTGACAAATGTGCTGACCATATTCGAGCGTGCATTGGAAATATTACGTTTGATTGGCGCCTTAAGACCCTCTGTAAGTAAAGCACCAAGTTCGGTCGTCAGCGCTTGCTTTCCTTCACGAACCGGACGTAAATGAGAAACTATTTTGTTTTTAATGGCACGGAAATTTTCGCCGTCGATTTGATCATGACCAGGATGAAGTTGTGTTGGCAAAAATGGACTGCTGATTAATCTCAAAAGGTTGGCTATCAAAAGTTATTAATAATTATTCTAAGCACTCAAAACATGCAGGGCGTTTGGAAACAGCAGTAAATGAGTGACCAGGGTTCTCTGAACAATAAAAAACAAAGGACCTATTACTTGTTTTGACTGAAAGCCACTATTTTTAGAACTATTTGGGTTATAGACCCCTGTCTCCCACTTTTCAAGGGACCTGGCAGGTGCCAAAAAGGCCGGCAAACGCGCTGGCCGCGGCGGCGGATCCGGGCTCGGCAAGACCGGCGGGCGCGGACACAAAGGCCAGAAGTCGCGTTCAGGCGGCTACCACAAGGTCGGTTTTGAGGGCGGCCAGATGCCGCTCCAGCGGCGCTTGCCGAAATACGGCTTCCGCTCACGCATGGCGCGCCATGTTGACGAAATCCGGCTGCACGAACTGAACGGGATCGAAGCCGAGACCATCCTGTATCTGGATGCACGGTAACCACCGGATGATTCGAGCTAGGGTAGGTATCCCCTGCTTTTGGTTTATATCCGTAAGCTCTCAAGTCTTTGTAGCCATCGTGGAAGGCTGTGAGTCCTACCAACAATTGCTGGATGGGCTCTGACAATGTTGCATAAGCTTCCTGCATGTTGGCAAACAGCGTGTCTCCGCCCCCGCTCTCAGGCGTGACCGTGATATACAGGGCAGAAGCCATTGGCGGCGTAAATCTAAAACCCAAAATATTATAGAACACAGAGAAATATAAACACAAGTTTGACTTTTGTATAAATGCTTTGATAAGTGGTTTTCTGGAACTTTACTGAAATCCTGGGATATGGATTAGGAAAGGTTCATATACAAAGGGCTGCCGATAGGAAGTACAAGGGGGGGACCAAAAAGAGGATTTCAGGCTGAGACTTTGGAAGATTTATTTTTGAGCTTGGCCGATTCTTGGGATTTTTGGCATGCGGGGGTGTTCCTGGCCATCTTCGCGGGCGTCGCGCTCAGCGTGATGATGGCATTCACGGTGCGGGGCTTTTCGATCCGCGCCATCGGGGCCGCGCCCCGGGCGGGGGTCTTCGCGGGGTTCTCGCAATCCGGCTCGGTCTGGTTCGCGCTGCTGCTGTCGGGCGGGCTTGCGGGGCTGGCGGGCGCCGTGGAGGCCAGCGCGACCATCCAGCAGTTGCAGCCCGAGATCGGCTCGGGTAATTTGTGCTCTGGATTTGAACTACAGACCTTTTGGGCCAAAACGGCGCAAGTGCTAACCACTACACTACACTGGTCTTTGTACAAGTCTCGATCTTAGCCATAATCTTTTAGTCCAAAGAGTTAGTCTGATCGGGCTGGGTGATTTCAAGGCTACGTACACGCTAGCTTTTCACAGATTTCCTTGAATATATCATTAAATTTAATATGTCACGACCTCATGATGGATGTGCCATGATCCTTATGTCTTACAAAAGTTAATGGCAGTTGTTTTTAGTGAAGATAACTTGTTGTAACTTAAAGTGGGCATATATGAAGGGTGTTTCATTTTAAAGACAAAAAAGCCAGCATGTGCTGGCTTTTGCATATTGCTTTACGACTAAGCTATGGCTGTGTCTTATGAATCGTCTTCAACCAGTGTCATCAATGAAGTGTGACCACCTGATGCTGTCGTATCAAAACTGATAGTCTTCTTGGTGACTACTACCCGGATGTCCAAAGCTGCTGATCAAAATAAAGCTATATCTTAGCCTAATGCCAGGCCTGTTTTCAGCTTGCAATATCGTGAGATTCGGATTTCGCATACTATTTTCGCAATCTGAACAAGTTCGGTTCTAAGCTTGATTGGCTTTCATGAATACAGCCGGTAAAAAGCATATATCTCAGGACAACAACTCAATTTCCTTTTTAAATTCTTTTGCCAGTGCGTCCTGGAAAAATACACTGAAGGTTGTGAAAAGGGCATATAAACAATATCTTATGAACAGCTTAGAGCATTGGTTCTCAAACTTATTTAGACACAGTACCCCTTTTTACCCACATAACATTTTAGGTACACCATTCCAGTTACCAGTACTTAGTAAACTATAGCTAAATGTAAATAAATTCCTAGTCCTAGAGTTAAAGGGTTCCTTTTTTTTGTTACCCGGCCACCTACCCCCTAAAGATTTTTACGTACCCCCAAGGGGAAATGATTGGCAGAAACTGTTTGCTATGACGTTCTTAAACGGAGGATCAGCAAAGCAGTGCATGTCCCATCACTCTTTGATTCTTCTCATCTACATTGCCCTGCTGACCCTCACTTTGAGAGCACCTTAGGAAGTTTTTTTGTTTTTTTTTTAGCAACTATCTTTTAAGTGTGGAAATGTCAGGTACGCCCTTTAGGCATGGCAGCGACAAAAGCAGTTCAAAAGAGGGAGGATGACCGGGTTGAGGATAGCATGCCACAGAAAGCACGGTGTTGTACTTTGTGCAAAAAACCGATGAAAGGTCACAAGGAAGTTCTTGATTGCCCCAGAAATCTACGACAGTGATATTGCATACTAATTTTCATCTCGTTCAGCATAGCCTGTGGCTCTCTCGTTAATTAGATTAAATTTAGTTCTTATTGCATGGTAGGCACAGGCTGGTAGTGGCAGGCGTTTTCTTCCTAGCTTTCCATATATAATCCTTGATTAAAAAAAAAAAAATAATGGCGAGATTGCAAAATGGAAGCTTTCAGTGCGTTGGCTCCATTTAGGGTTTTAGTTTTAACTCTAAAATCTACTTATACGCGAGAAAAAGAAATGTAGTCTTAGTGTTTCCTTGGAAACAATAGTAACTATGCATATCCCATTGTCTTACTGCTGACTTGGTGGTAAACGCTCGGGCTAATCTTTGTAGAAATGTGAAAAATTCCTGCAGCAAAAATCGCTCCTCATTGCAATATCCAATACCTTGTTGCAATTTATTCCTTTATGATTACTCAAGCCGCAATAAACACATCCTCTGACTCTTCTTTGTTGCCCTGATTCATTTGCTAGTAGCAATTTATCGCCATACCTGTTCCATTGTGGAATAGTTTCCTTTGGTTTGACCCCTTCAAAATTCTCTGCTGGTAAGGGGTTTCTATCCACATACTTGTGTAAATTCTCAGTGAGCTCGTCAAGGCCCCATTTAATGATTTGAGCACATTCTTTTGTGTTGGTTACAGCATCACACTGACTCTTGTTCCACACACTCTCGCACATATTACCAAACCCTGAGTTTAAAACAAGTTTAAAGATATACTAACTTCCGTTTTTGCCTCAGATCGTTTAATGACAAAGGTGTCAATAAAGGTCTTCACGTATGGATTTTGATCCAACTGGAGGGCTCTATAAATCTTTTTGACCTTGAAACCGTTAGCCAGCATCCACTCTTCAACGTACTCTAATATGGGACTCTGAGTACGCAGATGAAGATCATTAGGTCGAAACGTTGAAAAGTGACAAGCAAATGTATTTTTTCAATTTTAGGCTATGATCAGAAAATTTTACTGCCAGTGGCAAAAACTCTGCTGCTAAGCCCCCTTTTCCATTTTTTTAGATATTTCTCTAATTCTTTCCTCTAGATTAGTCATTATGTTGAAAGTCGTTTTAACAAGGAAAATATCAATGTCGCAATAATAATGCAAGTTTTATAACTTTTCATTATAACAAAGACTTTCTAAAGGTTTAATAACATTTAAGAGAAACCTACCTCCTTCATGTTAGATAGTGTTGCATCGGTATATTTGAGAGCTTCTTATATTATAGTTATAGTAATGGTGCCCAGTGTTGCTGGGCTACAAGAGGTTTTGTGCATTCATTATTTCCCTTTCCCTTTGCCTTTTTTTTCTACCATGCTTTTCCCTTGTCCTCGCACTCCTTTTATTTATTTACATTGTAATAGCAGAAGTAGTAATAGTTTTAGCCCCAAAAGCTTCAACTGAATACCCCAAGTCGTTCTCGATGTATTGCTAAGGTGTCTAACTGGTAACCATAAACACAATGCCTTTTTATCTAGTTTCAAACAACATTTAATTTTAAAGCATAATGGGCCAATTGTGTGGGGGATTGACATGCCCAATATCCCTAGTTATAGTTGCTGGACTGTTCTACTATGGAATAGCTTCCGTTTCATGTCATCATCGTTAAACAATAACAACAGTAATCGTCGAAGTTTCAGTAACAAGGCCAACAGTTCCGGAACGGACAAGACAGAAATGGCATCCTCGTGGAGTGGTGGTACTCCTAGACCCGGTGTGCGTCGAGCCCAATCGGTTGCAATCTAATCTAGGAGTAGTACTAAGTACCTACTCGACGTGACTTCCTTCCCAGTTTCCTTGCTTTGTTTTCTCCCGGCTTTGATTCCAGGCACGGAAGACTATTACTATTTCCATTGTCTGCACTACCAGAATACCGAGCAGTTCGACAAAGTCGATTCGATGCTCGACAAGTGGATTCGGCGTCACGATTATCAGTTTCGTGCTTCCCAAAGTATTTCGAGTCGGGCGCGGCAAGTTGTCAATCGTCAGATGTTGCTAACCTACTCAACCGACCCGGAAAGATCACTTGCTTATCTACAACGTTACTTGAAACTACGTTTCCGCTAAGGTCCCAGGTAGCAGCAAGGCTGCTATTTACCCAAAGTTCGGCTTTGTTCTGGTCAAGGTCGATAATATTGACGATGGAGCTTCTGGTGTTGTAGACGACCGGAAATGTGGCAACGGTGTCGGCGGTATTTTCGTTGTATATCCATCCTATAGAGTCAGCTCCAAAATTTACCTCATACGCAATCAGCCCGTTCAGGCCATTGGCATTTGGCAGTTGATGTAAAATACGATAGTTGATCTCGAGCATCGTGCTGGTCGCGGTCCTGCTCTTCTCGGTCGGTCAGGGTGCGGCCGACGGCACCGACGAGACACCGATCTCGATCTTCAACCCGTCCTACCTGATCCTGGCCGCCGGCATCTTCAACGCCTTCATCGCCGGCGACCTCTTCAACCTCTACGTCGGCTTCGAGATCCTGCTCGTCGCCTCGTACGTCCTGATCACCCTCGGCAGCACCGAGTCCCGGATCCGCACCGGCGTAATGAGACACTCGATCTGCCCATCCAGTTTGAAGATGAACCCCAGGCTCAATTCCTGGCCGCCCAACTGAATGTGCATTTCCAGTTAGAAAACGGATCGGAAATCTAATCGCTGGATCCCTTACTGGTTCAATTTGAACCAAATTCAAAAAAATCTCCCCAAACTCTTTCCCCTTGCCGGTTTTCGGGGATCCGTTTACGCTGAAGAGACGTTATTTCTATTGCCCCTCTCCGCCCGTTCCGGGGGGACAAATGTCAAAGGGCAAGGAGAGTCCTTTGTTCTCGCATACTGGAATGATCAAATGGTTGACGTGTTCCCAACCCTTTCCACACGAGAGCACAAGCATCCTGGTCCAATTTATTTTTTCTATTTTACATATACCTGGCTAGTTTAGTTCCTAACGTAATCTAAACAGGTTGAGTTACGTAGCAGATTCTGCGTTGAATTAATTTTAGATATTTCATTTTGGAAAAAAGTTTTATGCGGGAACTGAGGTTGTTGTAATAGGTCTTACCTTTATCCACCACACCAGACCATACTTACTCCATCACTAAAATAGCTTGTCCATTAATTTGTCCATACTCTGGTTAGATGCTGTTGTACATTTGCAAGCTTAAAATATATTTTAGCTTGAATATATTTTAAATGTATTAAACTTAATGAAGACTACAATATACTAAAGATATCTTTATATGTTCCTAGATTATGGAAGAACACAAAGTGGGTTAAAGATACAAAAGTATGCCTAATTGACACGCCTTCATTCGCAAGGAGCGGACTGACGGTCTCCACGATTGACTGTTAGACAAAGTCCACCGGAATATTCCCCCCCCAAAATAAAAACATTGGTGGAGCTCTAATTGGATCTTTCAAGAATATATTTCATTCCTCCATTTCATATTTCTAAAACAGTAATAATTTTCTTGCTGACAAACATTGACGCTCCCGACAGTTCTTAGAACATTTTGGAAAGTTTTTGTGGATTGGGATTATTTACTCTTATGGTTAGCCCAGCTGGCGCACGAAAGGGAAGGATGTGGATGAGGGAAATCTTCAGATTACCAAGAAGAGAGTTTGAAAGCCAAGTTCAGCTTTTTCTCTGTCTTACCATACAAAAACCTCTTGTTCTCCACAGGCACAATAAATCCTCCAAGAAAATCAACTCTTATGCCATTCCATATCTTTACTACTTGCTCATCCTCCATTCCTATTCAGCAAGTTGGAAAATAAATTTGCTCTCTATTTAGTATTTTCATCTTTTTAATCATTGATTTTTAATTGAATTTATTTTATCTGATTTTCAAATTTTTCGTCTCCCTAAAGCTGCACGAATATGTAACGGCAGTCGATAATTCCGAAGCGAAAATACGCGAAGCTCAGGAGAAGATGGCGGCAGTTGAAGCTGCGATGGAAAACATGAAGGCGCATCACGCTGAAGAGACGAAGAAACTCGATGAAGCCGCCGTCGTCCATTGGCGGGCGCACAAGTACCGGCTTCCCCGCCCCCTGCACCGCCACCACCATGGCAAGCATGTCGGCGTAATCTATGAAACCGTGCTGTCCGTCAATGAACACACAGTCCCAATCCTGGCGCGCGAGCATTTCGACCGCCATCGGCTGCGGCAGCAGGCAAAAGGCACAGAAAACGACCTCATCTGACGTGATGAGGTCGCGCAAGGGTGTAGAGGGCATGGACCTCCAACTCGACGCGGAATTGATGATCCGAAAAACCGCTGATCTCGATCAGGGACACCTCGGGAAGGCGTTGAAGGCGGTCCTTGAGCGTTTCGCATGCCGCTTTCAAGTCGACAACCGTCATGTCTCCGGTGACCAAGATCGACAGCACTGGATCGGTCATTCCAAGCTGCCTGACTGTGGGCTCTTCGGCGTTTTCGGGAAAGTCGTCAATCGCTTCGACTTCCGACGTGATGTCGTGGAGCTTCTTACTCTTGTTGGTGCTTTTGCTTTATTTTGTTCTCCTTTGTGTCGTTTTCTGTCGATATCTCGGTCAGGATCGTGTTCGTCTGTTGCTTCTAAGTTAGGTACTGCAAATTTCGAGGAAAAAGGAATTATTGATCAAATGTGACGACAAAGAGGGTGCAGAGGCATGTGATAAAAATATACAGTAATCCATGTCTATAATTATATATTACTATATTAAAAATAATAATACATTCCATGACACTGCGGTAAAACTTATGATACATGGACCTTGCGGTGAACTGAATTAAATTCACCATGCATGGACAGTGGAAAGTGCACAGAGCAATATTTTCGAATTTAAGTACCTAACACAATTACAGGCAATGATGATACCCTTTACATAGAAGAAGGTCTACCGAAGTCGGCAGAAAATCAGCAATTATAAAGTCGCGCAACCGTTATATCAATGTAGATAACCTGTGGGTCGTTCCATATTCGCTCTCGATGCTGCACCGCAGTCCTTGAAAGACGAGATCATCTTCCAAAAAGCCTGGCTTCAGTATCAAACCCAGGACTTCGCGGCAGCAGCCCCAGCCTTTCAGGATCTGTACGACCAGAACCCCCGCGCAGAAAAAGCAGGCGAAGCCTTGTTCTGGGCCGGTGAGAGCTACTACCAACTCGGCCAACTCGACCGAGCCACGACAATTTTCCGCAAGTACCTGAGCGACTATGAAGGTGGGAGCATAAACAATAATCAACTAGTGTGATAACCTTAGCAAATCATGCCTATCATGTTTTACTTTGGCCTATATCTATGCCATCAGCCTATCATGTTTTACTTTGGCCTATATCTATGCCATCAGTGGAGAGGGGAGGGAGAGAACATTCCAAAGAAAAGCAACTATAATGTGTATTTGTGTTTACATGTGTATATATTCCTGTTAAGAATTTTCTTTTTTGTATTGATTTTTCCTTCTTGGGACAAAAGGGAAAAAACGCAAGACAGCGGTTTGGTCAACAATCTATAGAATGCTTCTGTAGAGATCTGATCAGTCGCCTGCAGAAAAGGAATTGCTGTAGCTACTGTGTATCTATACAAAAATAACACAGTGAAGCTAAACTGCTAAGTCATTGAAAAAAATGGCGCGCCCGGGAAGATTCGAACTCCCGACCCCTTGATTCGTAGTCAAGTACTCTATCCAGCTGAGCTACGGGCGCTTGTAGTTGAACATGAAATCCGCCAACCGCGCGGCAAGCAGTTTCCTGAAACTGGTGTTATTGCGGTTAGCTTCATCCCCTCGGAAATGTTTGGCAGCGGAATGCCTGATAATGTTGCAATTCGTTTGCAAAGCGAAGCAGAAGGGATAGCTGGACGACAATTACTCTATCGCAAGCGTTACGCCAATCCGGAATCCAATGAAAGCTGGGAAATCACCCAACTTGAAGATGAAACATTGATCCAGTCAGCCAGGCTCAGGAGCTAGGGCAAATGTTGACCAATGCGGCCAATTCCGCCCGGTCGCACCACCAACCATCACCCCTCGTCCACCGGCGCTTGGCTGACACCGGCAAACGGGTTATTTTCCCTTGACGAACCACGCCATTTGCGTGTTCTTGCCCGGTCTGGAGCCGCGCGAACCACATCCGCGCCGCCGTCCAAAATAATGCCGCCTTAGCTCAGTTGGTTAGAGCGCTAGATTGTGGATTTCATGAGCTCATTTTGCCTGAAACAAAGCAATCTTTTTCAGGATGCGAACGTAAAATTGATAAGAGATTTGAGAGCCGAAATTGACACATTGAAGAGCATGCTACTAGCGGTAAATATTTCTCTTGATTTCTCATAACCCTTCATTCTCATTTTTCATAGATTTTGTAGATTTTTAGAGCTTGATTTACAAATATGAACTATTTTTTCAGATATTTTGAAGTTTTAATTTTATTCATATCAGTATGACAAGAACATTAGTGCTCCTCCTCAGTATTATTAAAAAAACTGAAAATGGCTTCAGAAAAAGTGGTATCCGTGCTTATGAAATCGTCTTTCTCACCACTCCAAGATATCGTTCCATCTTCAACTATGAGAATCTCATCTGCGACCCGCTCTATTTCTGACATGTGATGACTACAAAATAATACGCAGGGAAGATCGTCGTGGAAGTATTGCATAAGCGCCGTCAAGCTTTGAGATTGTTTCAGGATCCGCTGACATCACTCAACCCGCTCTACACGATTGCGGAGCAATTGACCGAAACAATCCGACAACATCTGGATCTGACGCAAAAAGAAGCGCGCGATCGGGCGATAATGTTGTTGGATGAAGTCGGAATTCCGGCAGCCGCACGCAGGATAGATGATTACCCGCATCAGTTCTCTGGCGGCATGCGCCAACGTGTTGTCATTGCACTTGCTTTGTGCGCGGAACCGGAATTGGTGGAGAACAGTAGAGTTTATCCAATTTGAGATCTTCTAAAACTTTGAACAAAATAAGGTTCATATGAATGCTGCCGTCAAAGAGGCCATTTGTAACTCCTACAGGCAAGAGGAGCCAGGAAGAGATGAATAGCAACAAATGAACAGATCAAAGAGTTTGCATGTACTAACTTCAAGGTTGAGTTCCCACGGTAGGGCTGCATTTGAATAATGGAAAGCAAATGAGAATATTCTACAAGCAGATTCTTGTCAAGGAAACCTGAACATATTTCCTTTTGATGACCCCATTTGTTCCTTTTCTGTAGAAAGCAGTAAGTAATTTCTTTGGCACACCTTTCTGCTTTAAGTGGCAATTATTTGAGTAACGTTTCTCAGGGACAGTCGTGCAACTTGTAAAATTTACTGAGATGGTTGCTTATTTATTTCTGTTCACAATTGAACAAGAACAAATTTAGTTTTAGACTTTTCATAGCAAAGAGACAAACTCCGAGTTCGTTTTCGACCTGCGTCACCAGGCGCTGCACGTCCGCTTCGCTCGCCACATCACAACGTACGGCAAGCGCACCGGTTTCCTCCGCCACCTGCGCCAGCGCCTCGGCCTGAATATCCGCCACCGCCACCGCGCGCGCACCTTCCGCGACAAAACGTCGCGCCAGCGCCGCACCGATACCGCTCGCCCCGCCGGTAATGACGGCGATCCTGTCTCTGACTTCCAACGCTTACCCCTGTATTTCAGCTAAGAGGTAACTGAAAAGTTTCTCTTATAAAATTTGGATTAAAAAGATATAGCTTTAAATTCAATTTATTAAAAGTACTCCCCAATTGGGAATCGAATCCCATTCTCTCGCATGACAAATGGGCGTGCTGACTATCTTACCATCGAACACTTGTGATATATGAGCTACATATAAGTTATGGTAACAAATTTGTTAATACACTGAAAACAATATATGAGAAATTGGTTTATTTGCACCGTGAACACGGGATCTCAATCCTCTGTCGCGGTTGGCATCGCATTGGGCAAGATCAACACGGCGTCGTCTGCAGGGCAGTTGCTGAGGGCTTTGATCGAGTCGAGTACGCACGTGTCGGGTGTCGTCGACACTAATGCGGGCTTTTACTACGGGGTGCTGGGGCGCTCGTCGTCGGCTGCGGCCGCGTCGCCGTTTTACACCCTCGCCGAAATTCAGGCCCGTATTACGGAGGCGAACTAGGCCACGGAGTCTTCAGAGGGCACAGGTATGCGTCAAGTCACCGCGAACAACGTCCATAATCCCCCAATCTCATCTCCATACGCTCGGAAACAGGCGGATTCACGGCCGAGGATCGAGAGCTTCTTCAATCGCTCAAAACGGCTCACAAATCAGCGAGTAAGCCACGTGGCTAATCCATCATGTGTTGGTGTGAGCCTCCACTGAGCGCTACTGCGTAGAAACGGGCCTGAAATGGACTCTTGACCGCCCTCAACGTCTCGGACATCGATCTCGAGGGCGGGATCATCAAGGCCCGCGGCAAGGGACGCCGCGAGCGCATCGTCCCGATCGGCGAGAACGCCACCGAGAAGGTCGGCAAGTACATCGAGATGCGGAGCAAGATCTCCCGCATCAACACCGAGGACTCCGACGCTCTCTTCCTGAACCGCTTCGGGGATCGCCTGTCCTCGCGGAGCATCCGCAAGATCCTGGACAAGTACATCGCCGATGTACGGGTTCAAGTCGTCATCCCACCTGCAATTGAAGACGGTGTATCGCTGTCCATCCGAAAATACATCTCGCGGATCTTAGACCCCGGCGAGATCAAGTTTGTCGCTGGAAAG
This sequence comes from Alatinidae sp. Z8VKAUB7J3, assembly GCA_010016025.2. NCBI lineage: Eukaryota > Metazoa > Cnidaria > Cubozoa > Carybdeida > Alatinidae > Alatinidae sp. Z8VKAUB7J3. Next base: position 219,093,148 of record JAAAKM020721499.1, read on the forward strand.
CAGGTCTCAGTCGATGAGGAGCGCAAAGCCAATCAGGCTGAGATCGAGAAACTTGTCAAAGACGGCCAACTCGAAACATTGTTCCGCAAATCAATCGACGAAAGAATGAACATCCTCGTCTCCACCAGGAAGAGGTTTCTTATTGTTACTGATTGCCTTTCTTTGCCTCGATTTAGAATTAAAAATAGATTCATAGATTGTCGATGACTGTTTGAGCTTTCACCTCTCAGCATAAAGGTATGGTTTGCTCTCTGAATGTAACTCGGGTCGTCATTGGTCGAACATTATCATCAACATATGGTGATCGTGAACGATCCAAATCATGATCTTACTTAATCATCTTCACTATTCTGTGCTTAGTCATGTGTCTGGGTATAGTATTTTACTGGGTATGGACCTCTCGCTTGGCGGGATCTTAAAAATCAAGATGCCAGGAATACCTTTCTGACAAATACCTTTCTGGCAAACACTTCTGAATATTAATCCCATTTTTATAACGACACGATCTACTGTTAAAACTTTTGGTTACCTCTTCTCTTCATATCCTTTTCTCTTTTGTTTTAGGACAGGGGTAACAAATCGGTAGCCAGCAACCCCTTCTATATTGTGAAGTTTGGGCGAAAACACGAAAGAACCCACAAATGGGGATCCCCTGTTTTGTTACATGAAGAGAGTCTTTCTGCTTTTTCCACTGCACAATCCCCAAAGTTAGAGCAGATCAAACCAGCTCCGCCATTCTCATGCGTCAAACGAACGAAGGGAAAGGGCAGATTGACTACCCACATCAACAAGCAGGAAATTTCTGAAGTTCTGAAGCAGAGGATTTTTGAAGTTTTCGTGCAGATCCCCAAAATGACAAATTATTTTTAAAAAGAATTTTGAGTGGCGTTTGGACTCATGCCTGCTGGGCAAAACCGCGTTGTTCAGATTTTGGAAATCCTTCTAATTTTTCAGTCCTTAAAGTCAGCCATAACATCCTATCCTGATTTAACTATACTTTCTGTACTGCACCGTTTTCCTAGGCCAAGAGATTATTTTACTGTGCTGTCTTATTAAATAATCAAAACATGCAGCCCGTCCCTTTTTGTTTGACTTCCACGTCGTCGAGGATGTGGTGGTCACGATGCCGGGCGAGCACGTCGCGCTGAAGCGGGAGGGCAAGGTCAACGGCGTCGCCTCCCACGTGTTCGCGGAGAACGCGCCCTATGTCTGCCGCCACGCGCCGAGTGATCCCTTCTATCGGCCGATGTTCTTCGACGTGCTGTCGATCGCGGCGGTGCCCATCCGCTACCAGGACCGCCCGATCGGCGTGTTGAGCGTCTCGTCCCGGCGAAGACACAGTAGTAGGAGATTAGGGTTCTCCTCATCCCCCGTCCACTCGAGAGAGAGAGAGAGAGCGTGTGTGTTTGTGAAGAATTATAACTTCAAGACACAATGCCAATGGCAGGTACAGTCAAACCCCGTGGCGACCGCTGGTTTTTGAAAATTTACTCGTCTTCGTTTTTTCTTGGCTTGTTGTCTGAGGCTGTGACAAAATCATCATTTCAGAAAAAGAAACCGATTTTATCGCGTTTGGAGTTGAATTTTACTTTAGGCAGTGGATTTCACGTCCGGCTGACGAAATTAAGCGTTTCTATGACCAGCTACTCGCTTAACTTCTCTTTCAGATTACAGTTTAAAAACTTGTTTCTCCGGCGGGTGAGATACTGTTAAAAACAGACAAAAGCCTCCTGTTTACACTGGCTCCTGTAACGTACCTGCCAGATTTCATATTGCAACACTGTTTTGTCAAAAGTTGTCGTTTTCTATCAAAATTCATTGGAGGTAACATTTGTTTTTTATTGTTTTACTTTTAAATTAGACATTGTCCCAGATTTTCAGTTGTTTTTGTCCTAGTATTTTCGTCCTCTTTTAACGTAATATAGCAGGATAAACTTGCTAGATCTTGTAAGACGTATTTAGACATATAAATTATCTTATTCATTGTTAATTAATTATATTGTTCCACTCCTTATTTTCCGTTTGTATATTCCTTGCTCCAAGCTGAGGTTTTGCAAAGCCCATCACATCGAGGTGATCCGCCCGGGCATTCGTGATGACGGCGTGCGTTGCATTGACCAAGCGGGCTTGCGAGAGCCATTGAAGGTAAGGAATCAATGCCATGCACTCAATGACGAGTGCTTCGGCCTGATGCGCGACGGCGGTTCACACGATACGAATTTGCTCGATGACGTTCGTTTTTCCCGGGCGGAAGACCGGGTACTCGCTGCCATCGGGGAGAATCATGCGGGGCAAGGTACGGGGACAATAAAAATTTATAGCCCTTAGCCGTTTTTTCTCCTATACCTGCGGTAGGAGTTGCTGAGTTCTCATGCATTTTGATAGGTAAGCGGTATACAACAAAGCAATTGCATTCCAGTTGGGCCACTTCATTCCTTTGACTTGCCAAATTGTTGCCTTGGAATAAATATAACAGATGGAATGAGTTGCAAATAGACCCTCCTGATTTCGAATTTTAAAGCAAAATAAACAAAAAAAAAAACCACTTAAAAAAGGCGTCAGGAAAGGTGGAATCGCCTCACCTTGTTATTTGAGTAACTATGTCCTCGAAGCTCAGGACCAGTGCGAGATGTCTTGCATTCTCTCTGGCCTCAATATCTCCTTAGTCACTTATGCTGATGATATTTTTAACATTAGCCGAACTTTGGACAAAATTTCGGAAACTTTCCGACAACTGCAAGCAGAATAATTACTCTCTCGTCTTGAATTTAACGCTGCGAAGTTTAGACGAATTCATTTTCAGTATTAAGTCTATTGAATCTTGGTCTATACTGAGTATTTTTGGTCCTATGACCATCTGTCGTATATCTTCTGCAATTGTTAGTCTTTGCTGAAAAGACTATTAAATAATGAAAAGACTTGAAAGAAAATACTGGAGCCGTGTATCGGAATCTAAAAAACTTAGGAAAATTTGTGGCGAAGTAGATAATAGAAAATTGCAGAACAGAAACACTGCAAAAATATTAGCCTGTCTCTCTTTCGCCGCTATGCCGAAGAGTTGCTCACTGAACATAACTGCCGAAACATTATCGGTACGGTAACTTCGTCATCCCGGAAAGAAGCAATTCCGGTAGTGGAAAAGCACGATGCCTTGCTCTGGTATTGCTGTCCTTATTAGGGGTTCGAAAGTTGCGAGAATGTTATTTACATCGGCTCAACTCCTAGCCTGCACATGGTGCCGTTATTTGAATACGTCGTGCCGCGTTTTGTAAATTTCCCCACTAGAAGGCAATTGGGCATCGTAGATTCAGATAATTCAAACTTTTATTTCTAAGTAATATTCAATTTATTCAATAATTCAAAGTTTCGATATTTCATTTCCAATAATTTGAAAATTCAGTTAAAAATAATAATATTCAGTTTAACCACTAAATATTTAACCAGAATCATTATAAATCACAAAAATGGTTTCATGATATAAATTACAGTTTTGTATATAATTTTTATTCTGTGCGGGGTCGGGCGCTTCCTCGAAGGCGGCCAGGTCGCTGGCGTTGAGCTGGTTGTAGAGGGCGAGGGTGACTTGCTCGCTGAGCTGGGGCAGAACGCGGGCGCGGAACACGCCGGTCGTCGGGTTGTACCAGAAGCCGGCCTGCCCGGGCCCGGTGATGACGGGGTCGGGCGGGTGGCGCCCGTCGTCGCCGGGCGGCGCGAGGTCGATCCACGGCTGGTCCTTGCCAACGAGCACGTTGATTAGCTACGGCTTTCTTCCCAAGGGAATAAGATATCCGGAGTTCTGGGGAGGAATCCAAACACACGTCATTTGAAACGTCACCATAAGCTTCCAAAGTGCAACACAAAAAGAATATATAAGGTCTCATTGCAGGCTGGGATGGCCTAGCTAGTTAAGTGATCAACAGATCATCGATTAGGATCCAACAATTTGTCTCTCACTGTTACTTGGTGTAGCAGTTGACGACCTCAAAACGATCGGTCTCCGTCTCCCTGTTCAGCGCCTCAATATACCGAATAGGAAAGCCGACTGTCGACCCATGCCGTTGCGGGCCGGTAATGAATGATTCAGGTCAGCTTGTTCGCTAGCTTTTCGCCGCGTACTACGCGAACCGGCGTTCCGGATAAGCCAGAAACGCCGAGATCGTGAAGGTCATGAAAAAGCGCCGGTTTACTGATCTTTCGAAAACAAAACGTTCTTTTAAAACAGTGTTCGATACGGATGTCGGTCATGATCAGGGCGACGAGTCCGGGCAGGACGAGGGCGAAGGCGAGCAGGCCGGTGGCGGCAATCAATTGTGCTTCGGTCACGAGCGATCTCCTCCGAGGAGTGGTGGGCGTCGTGACAGGGGTAGCCGAACCATGCGCGAGCGCTTGAAACAGCTTGTTTCGTCCGGCGGTGCGGACGGCGCGCGCTGCTAGGCCGCGCCCCTCGGCAGCACGTGGAGCTCCCGCGGCCCGCGGAGTGGGCGCCGACAGCCCCTTGGTGTCCTTGTCCAGCACGAAACCGCGGATCTTGCCATCATGCGCGTCGGACTTGGCCCAGACGACGAAAACATCGGCAATCGGCGCGTTGGAAATCCACATCTTGGTGCCATTCAGCACATAGCCGCCATCGGTCTTGGTGGCGCGGGTTTTCATGCCGCCGGGATCCGATCCGGCATCGGGCTCGGTCAACCCAAAGCAACCGATATACTCGCCCGAGGCCGCTCCCTAAAAAAGTATTGATATTGGTCTTGGAACTTCAGAAGAATATTCTATACACAATTCATTGTTTCTCTAGCATAGGCCTAGCCAATTGTGCAATTTTTCTCAAAACATTTGAATATAAGGCACCGCGGGCGTCCCAAAGTCGTCCCAAAGCATCTCAATGTTTTATACATACCCGTACATGAAATCCAAGTCCCTCACCTCCCTGGCACAATTTAGTTATTGATCGTTAGAAATTATTATAATGATAATTATTCCTTAAAAGTTTTGATAATTTTTCATTTATGAAAGTAAGAAAGATGGAAACATTTCGAACGTATTTTGTTCTCTAAAGCGCGATTTTTGGTCTGGCACATTAAACCTGTCCAAACCAAAAATCTTGATTTGCAGCACAAAAAGTTTACAAGAACCTTGAAAGGGTTGTAAAAGTTCATTTTCAGGCGTGTTCATTTGAAAATTCTCGAATCACTGAGCTTAAGCCCTTCGTGCAGAATATTGTCGGTTTCGGAATTGGCGCGACGTCGGTGGCACTGTTAACTGACTATTTATTCGAGGACGATAATATGCTGCGCTATTCCATGGCAATTGTCGTTTGCATTGTGCTGCCCTTGTCAGCGTCGCTACTCTGGTACTGCCTGTCAAGATATCGCGAATGTATGAAACAGTCGGGAGAATGGATGGAACAATAAGTCAGTGATTTATTTCCCAAGCTGACGACGTAATTGCCGGTCGCCAGTTCGATGACGTAAACCTGGTGGCACTGGGAAAGATCGCTGGTCCGATCGCCGCCGCCGCACGCAGTCAGTCCGGTGAAGTGGTGGGACAAACGTTCATCGATTTTGGCGGCTTTCGATTCGATCAGTTGACGCGACACGACGATCCGATGTTTGTGCCGGGAGCGGTGAAGTACTTTGGAATCAGAGGACTCGTCGCCGGCTGCGCGCCGGCAAAACTTGCTGTCGCGGGGCATGTGATTATTGAAGTACGGAGGTGGTAGGGGGCATTTAATGTGCCAAAAATGTGTTTGTCTCTGATCAGTTGTAAATTACAGTCGTGAAAATTTCTTGGACCAAGAGGAGCTAAATTTTCAAAAATTCCGTGCACAGCTTTTTTACTTTCAGTTGAAAACACTTGTTTTTTATTTAATATGTTGAAAGTACATATTTTATATGTCATAAGTACAATTATGAGAGAAAATTTAAAGAAAAACCCATCTCGTAAAGAGCGTCCCAAGATCTTGCAATGGCTACATTTTGCCGACACTCTGGAGCACAAACGCGCCCTGCTTTTACATTATCTGCAAAGCGAAGAATTAAGCCGTTGCGTGGTGTTTATAAAAACCCGCGAGCGACTGGCTGAATTGGCCGCATGGTTACAATCACAAAATATTCGTTATGTATACCTACAGGGCGAAATGCCCCAGGATAGACGAAATAAAGCCATAGCGGCCAGACTTGGCTTAATGATTTCGATGAGGTTCAAACATTATTTATTGAACAAAAAAAAACTTTACTCAATCCAAATCTCCTCGAAATGCCAGCGTATACAACAGTTCATGGTAACGAACTGTAGTAAGGAGTGACCCGGTTCAATAGTAACCGAACTCTAAAAAATGAAATTTTGATACCAACAGTTACATCAAAAAATAACATTTTTTATACTGATTTTAAACATGTAAGTTTCATCAGGTTTGGAATGGATCTGATGCCGGAACAGGGGACACGCCCGGTCAATAAATACCTGCCACCCAGGCCACGACGCACGCTAGCTTCGAAAGCTGGCGCGTTGACCGCCGAAAACACCGATGGAGCGAGTGGCTTTTTCGCCTGGCTCGATGGGATGCTGGAGCGACTCTGAGAAATGCATCCGGCTTACTCGATCATTTTTTTCACGACGGTTTCGGGATTTGGCTATGGGCTTGCGGCGATCCTCGGTGTTTCATTCCCTTGGCCTTAGTAGTAGTAGTAGCATTAGTAATAGTAATAGTGGTAGCAGTAGTAGTGATAGTAGTAGTAGGAGTAGTTGCAGTAGCATGCACATAATGCCTTTTACTTAGTTAAAAATTTCCCTCAAAATGCTTTGTAAGTTTTAACTCAACACTCCAGGCCACTCGTGATACATACAGAGCACGCCCTTTAGACAAACTACATTGATATGGTGCGTTTTGAAGTATACCTAGTTGCTATTAAGATTCAAACTGCCTATGCATTCCCGGCTTCAAACATTTCTTATATGAGTAGAATTCAGTTCTCAGTTATATAATAGCCAAACAGTTCCTCACCTACTTGTTCGTGCTCATGTTTGGTATATTTTTTTATGGCACTTCGTATCTACCAAGTGACATACAGTGATTCTAAATTCTGTCGGTCTGTCTGTCGGTCCCGATTTTGCTAGTTTAGGCACTTCCAGATAAGCTAGGTTAATTATTTTGGCAAATTTGTATTTTTGGTTCTTGGGAGAAGAGGCGATGCAGACATTTAACCAGAAAATATTTATTCCCTTGTCTCTTTCATTGATATTCTTGATTCAGGTTTTGCACTGAGAAGCAGTTTTTTTTTCAAGTAATAGTCCCGTCAGACGCACGTGCTCTCATGGTTGAAGATTCTACATCACTTTACTGAATTTTCTGAGCACCAAAATTAGCAATCGTCATCCCTGATGTAGCCTAAGTCTTTGTGGCGGTAGTAGCAACAGAAGTAGTAATAATGGTAACAATAGCAGTAGTAAAATGAGTAGAAGTGGTAGTATAAGGATAGAAATATTTTCTTTTGTTTAGTTCAACATCCCTCACAACAAGCCCTGTTAGTTTCAATTTCACACACAAACTGTTCCTAATATTTTGCTGTTACATCTAATTGACAACCTGTATACAATAGTAGTATTGATATTACTAGCAATAGTACATCAGAAAGATAGCACAAATCCTCCACTAGAGCTTTGATCACCAAGATTCTCGCAGATACTTTGGATTTAATTCTGCTATACTATTTGTGCAAAATCGCCATTAGCTATGTTGTGTTTACCCTGAATACATTCCATGATTTGACACGCAGCGCCACGAAAGCAGCACGGGTTGTACAGCCCCTTTAAGTCGAGCTTTCCATCAAGTCTATCAAATGAGGGTGAGTGTGGCGGAGGCTTGACGAAATGCCATTCGACCATCGCAAGTCTGCGATCGTAGAACATGAGTCGGTTAAAGAACACTAATTTTCATTTCTGGCACACACTGGAATAATTCAAAAATAAAATATCTCCTTTGATCTAATATTTTTGTAGAACACAATACAACGAATATTATTCAAACAACTACTTTGCCAACGGTCATCTCAACAACAAACAACTCACCGATATCTCGTCAACTAAGTTCGTAACAAATCTGTTGTATCGTCCAGAGCACCCCAGACGAGCTGCTGCTTGCCGATCGATATGCTCGCGTGTGTGCCGTTATAGCGAAGGTAGCTTTCCCGCAACTCTGTGAACGTTCGAGTTGTCAGGTGAGGTCTACTTGCAGACTTGTAAGAGGCGAGTTCTGCGTCTGCCGTCTGAAACTCGCGGTATTTGTTGAACCGCGACCGAGCGCTGAGAACAATTTCCCAATGGCTGCCATGCTCAAATTTCAGGCGAGCATGTAATAATCTCTGTTCGTTTTAAGTTTTAATGCTGGTCCTTACTTTCAGAGGAAAAAACTTGATCATATTTACTTTTTCATTGTTTTTTTTTAATAATACAAGAAAATCCTGTGCCCCCTTCATGGAATTTCTCTTCTTCCATGACAAATTCCTCCAAGGGAAGATCATCCTACGTAGCCCCTCCCCTCAACCCCCCCCCCCAACCAAAAAATCCCCTGAAAAGGCCTGTACACTTCCAAATGGACGAGCTCGGCGTCGTCGATCGCCGCGCCAAGCTCACGGACCTGGCCGGCCTCGAGCTCGGGATCGGATCGCCGCGGCGCTGCGCCCACGCCCAAGTATGACGCCTCGGAGCGCCATACCGGCTCAACCCGCTAGGGGTCGGGCACGATCACGTTGGCCTGCATGCCCCCGGCGTCGCTGCCCTCGTACTGCCAGAGCACCAGCTCGTCCCCGCTCATCGCCGCGATTCGGACCGTGTAGACCGACTACCCCTACAGCCGCCGGCTGCTGGACAACGCCGACTGGGCCCGACTCGTGGCGCCGCCCAAGCCCTTCTTCGTGCTGCCTTACGGCTATGCCGTGAAGCGTGGCGATGCGCGCTGGCTGGCTCGGCTCGACGAATTCGTGGCGGCCATCAAGCGGGACGGGCGGCTCGCGGCCGCCGCCAAGCGACACGGTCTATCCGAGATCGTCGTCAGCCGCTGACACGCATGCCCTCCGATTCTTTCAAAGGGAGTTAGTTCCTTTATACAAATATGAAAAAAAAACAAACTTCAAATTACTGGTTTTATCGCATTACTGTAACATATAAATTGAAACCAGTGGTGGCAATTTAGGATGAGGGGGAGGGGGAGATTTGGAAGAAAGTTCAAAGGAGATTTGAACTTTTGTGGGTGTATTTTCATTGAAAATACACTTTTTGCATTTTCATTGAAAAAATACAGAATAGGGACAAGTTTACCCCGCCTTGCGATAAAGGATTAATTCATGAAATTGTCATACATAAAACTATTGTTTTGGAATAAGAGGGGAGTGATTCCACTGGTAACCACCCTAATAGCTGGTACGCAACTCTTCGTTACACCATTGTCGATAGTTTTATTAGATAAATGGCCGATAATGACGGCACATTTTCATGGACTATGCATGCTGATTTTCGGCTGTTCTATTGAAAATCATTAGGTCCTCTGAGAATGAGTGGCTATAGTGAGGTGAGTTTGTATTAACTCAAAAAAAGAAAGAGTAACCCAAGACTTTCCTTACTCCTGTCTACGTCTACCTTTGACATGATTCCTACCTCTCATCGTTAACCTTTGACTGTTTCATTTAACTCAAACATAACGTTATAGGGCTTTGATTCTCACATTTGCGAGAGCAGACGCAAAGAAACTTCCAATTTCTTTAACAAGGGCACTTTATAAACACTTTTCAATACATTTTCAAGGATGCTAACAAAAATAGAAAAGTACAAAAATAATAAAAAAAAATAACAAAAAAAATACAAAAAAAAACAACAATAATAAGCAGAAGGGTGAAACCGAGTACTGAGAAAAAAAACTAACATAGATAATACATATATAATAAAACAACATAATGTCATGATCCCGAGGCGAAAATAAAGCCAAAAATAAAAACCAATAAACAATTCCATCAATCTTAATCTATTTAAAAGGTATGCTTATCAAGCAACTGTCGGTTGTCGATCCGACGTCCGGTGTGACCCGCGATCGCGTGACGTACTTAATGCACCATCGCGACCGGTATTTCGAAGTGGTCGACACCGGCGGGATGGGCGTCGAAGACATGGACGACCTCACTGCCGACGTCGAACGACAGATCGAAGTCGGTTTGCAAGATGCGGATTTGATTCTGTTCGTCGTCGATGGCAAGACTGGCGTTGTGCCGTTGGATCGATTGGTGGCCGACCGATTGATTTTTGGAGCAGTCAAAATATTCTTCAACTGCATTTGCAAGTCTACAAAACTGTTCTTATTGTACGTACATATGCTTATGACCCATCTTGTGTCATTGCACATAGCATGCATAGTTTCCATCCAATTTGCACTTACCTATGTTTCTCAAAGAGATCAACTTGTCCTTCTCGTGAAAACCAGATGCCTCATAATTGGTTCAGGTCCATTGGACTTCCACGTAAATCTGCAAAGGAATCTGGTTGAGACTGAAGTGTTGAGATTGCAGGATGTGTTTGCCTCCAGCCCCGCTTTGGAAGGCATGCATATACTCAGCACCATACAGTTGAAAGTATTGGGCGAGGGCAGGGGCATGGCAGGACACAAGGTCCAGGACTATGCCTTCATCCAATATACTTCGGGCTCCAGCAGCTTACCCAAAGGTGTATTGGCCAGCCATGCAAACCTTGCCGCCAACCTGGCGCTGATACAAAAAGAATTTAAAGTTCAAATTTTATTTTGGCCTGAAAATTACATTTCTTAAGGCTTCACATACACTCCCATTTCTTGTCCTTAAATAAAAGATAATAGAAATAATATTTATAAATTAATTATTGAAGTATCATTAAAGAAATTGTTCTTTTGAACTCCCTAAATTTCTCTATAATAGCTTGGAAAACTTAATAAATACTATTCTTTTTTCTAGGCCTATTTTTGCTTAAAATCATACCCATGGTAAGTGATTTCTTAAATATCAAAATTCATTTAGATCCGATCACCCACTCGTAAGTTAGAAATACTTCAATTTTTCCTCTCCCTTCAGCCCAGAGATGGTCAAATCGGGGAAAACGACTTTATCAAGTTGATTGTGCAGCTCCCTGACACGCCTACTATTTTTCATCGTCCTAGCATGACGAGACGTTGTATTTTTTTTCTATACATTTGTACTGCCCCAGCCTTACGAGCTCTGCTCTCTGTTGGGGCATAATATGGTAAAAAATAAAAGGCCGCTGGCTATGTCTGCATGGAAGAATACAAATCGATAGGTTTCTAAGAAATATGGAACAAAAATTTACTCAATAATAATTCAAATTACATACAGGGGCGTCATGTATTTCGGGACGTCACCCCTCCAATGTTCACTGTCAGGCGGTAAAAAATATTGAGCTGGTAAAATATGGTGAGAAGCACCGCTATTTAGCTGGATCATTACATCTTATTTTAGACTTGATATTAAAATTAAAAAACTATACATTTTAAATATGAATTTTTATAAGTTTATTTTACCTTAATAGTGAAAAAACCTCTGCATTATTTGCCTCAATTATCTCAATAAGTATATTTACACTTACACCTTTAAATTAAAAAAAAACTCGCAAAAAGGAAGTCATTCGATAAACTAGTAACAATCCAATAAAATTATAATTGTGGAAATGATTCCAAACAGGTCACAAAAAACCGATAGTCCGGATATGCCCAGGAATTCAATGGTCAAGGTATCCTGGCGATAATCCAGTTCAAAGACACGGTCCTGATACAAGAGATCCAATGGAGAAAGAGCACCATCGTCCACAACGGGTTTTCCATAGGCAAGGAACGATTGAAACAGAATCTCGGGAGCTCGGTTATCGCGCTCGATCCGGTTCGGGAAAAATCGATTAAAACCATTGGTCCCGCCGAAAAAAAGCTCGCCATTATCTCTTTTAAATACGGCTTTTTGTTGCTCGACACGTACCAGCGTTCGATGAGCCGGTCGCCGGCTGCGGAGTTCGATGAACGAGTCGTCACCGACCAGCGAATCGACGGCATTCAGCACGAAGGTGACGTTGTCGAATTGGGTGCTCAGGTTGCCGAGATTCCGCTCTTCGAAGAAGAAGTCGGAAATCATGTCGACGTCGGCGACGAAGATGGCGTTGACGTTGTGATCATCCGACTCGCGAGTCACGCGGGCGGCCAGCGACTTAAATCCGGTTGCAACACATTGCAAATTCCGGTTTCAGAGCAACAGCTCTTGCTGTTAAAAGAGCGCCTTCAGGAAAACGTTAAAACGATTCAATCTGGTATCGCCAAAGTGCTGATTTCGGCAGGAGATGGGGGGCGAGGCTATGCGCGTGGCAGCGATATTACTGCTAAATGTTATATTAAAATAACCGAAGGACAGCCAGATTATATGCCCTGGCAAGAACAGGGCGTTGTATTGGGGACGGACCCGCATCGGTGTGCTTCACCGACGGCACCGTCATCGGTGCGGTTCTCGACCGCAACGGCCTGCGACCGAGCCGTCTGTGGGTCACCGACGACGGACTCGTCGTCATGGCGTCCGAGGTCGGCGTTCTCGACATCGACCCGGCCAAGGTGGTCCGCAAGGTACGCCTGCAGGCGGGCCGGATGTTCCTGGTCGACACCGCACAGGGCCGCATCGTCTCCGACGACGAGATCAAGGGTGGTCGCCTAAGAGGTCGACCACCCAAGCACTGGCGGGAAAATTTTTGTGACCATCCACCTCAGTACTGCTGAGGACTACAAAAAACATGAAGGCATATCGAAAATATTTTAACACTGCAATTAGAGGATGCCATCGGCAAACCCCGCGAAGTAGGATGCCATCGGCCAACCCCGCGAAGTTAGCAAAAAGAAAAATGTAATATCACTTGTGTATTCTATATACTCCTAGATTTTAAAAGCTTGTAAAGAAATCTCCATAGTTTTGCTAGGGAATTTAGAACCTGAAACAAAAATTGAGTATCAGATGCATTATGACACAGACTTTGCTAATCTCTCTCTGTCAACGACAATAGCATCAATAGAATCCCAAGAACGTATCCCAATCCAGATCTTGATGTCACCTATCCTGCTACGTTTCGAATCTCTTCAATTCCTCGCACCATTGGCGCGGCAACCTAGGATCAGGATTGGAGTCGCACTGCTCTTTGATTGATTGGGTAGAAAATATGGTTGGCAAACACTGGCTTGTTTGCTATATTGAAGAGTAATTGTTTGCTTTACCTTTCAATGTTCTTTCAAACATAATAACCACTGCTATTGTACTTGATTCCCAGCCCTTCTCCGTAAATAGAACGTCTGCCACCCTGGGCTATTTAAAATTCAACACAAATAAGTTAACAAATTTTACGAGATTTCTATTATTTTCTTATGCTTGTTTCTTATATGAATTTCTTCCTAATTTTATTTTTTAGGAGACAAAATCTACTCCGAAAATTGCTAAAACTAAACAATTCTTTATTGTTCTTCTAAAAGTTATTTTTGCTCATCTTTTAATCTTTATTATCTCACATTTTCATAAATTATTTCTTATTCATATTTGAAAGCCGTTTTTTCCAATTTATCTTAACTCTAAATTTGAAATCTGTATAATTCCAAATCAGAATCAGTTTAATTCATCTAATTTTATGCAACTATTCGTATCGAAAATCTGTTTTTTACAATTTTGGTTTACTATTGAGCCGGGTCGCTCCTTACTACGATTCGTTACCACGAACTGTTTGATTTGATACTAGTATTACCAATACTAAGTTAAAAAGAAAATAATGAGTAAATACTTAAGATAACGTTGAAAGAAAAGTTAAGCCGAAATCAAAACACATTGTGTGAATGTTTGTCAAGAAAAAAGACGATCAATGACATGTTTGATGCCAGAGGCACGCAACCGGCCGTTCCTGACTTGCGGCCTGCTGGGACTTGCCGCATCGTTGTTGACGACGGAGCAGGTCGATGGTGGAGGCGAACTGGTTCTTTGGCGCCATGCAGGAAGTCTCATCGGGCTCTCCTCCTATGCGTCGGACCCTTCAGTCGGGCCAGGTCTTCGCGGAACGGTTTCGAATCGATGCGGCCATCGGCTCGGGGGCCATGGGCTCGGTCTTTCAGGCCCACGACGCCGCAGCATCTCCCCAGTAGTCATCATTCTTGACAATGGTAATGGCAGAGCCTTTTGCCCAAGACGCGAACTTGAAGGGTCCTGTGCCAATCGGGTTTGCCTTGTTGCCATCAGCTGATTCCGGCGCAATCATAACCGCATCGCCCCACCCCATGTTGTAAAGGAACGAGCCTTGAGGCTGCTTCAGCGTTACTTTCACGGACGTTGGATCGACAGCTTCGACAGTATCGATCTGCGCAAAGACCTCGTTGGGGCCGGCGGAGAACACCTCGCCGTCGCGGACGCCGCCGCAGGAGTTCACGCCGGAGAACCAGCTGAAGTCGAGGTCCGCGACGTGCGGAAGCGCGACCTCCTTGAGGACCTCGGCGTAGGCCGCGACCATTAACCCGAGCTGTCGCGCGTGGACGCGCCACACGCCGAGGCCGAGCCCGACCGCGTGGACGTAGGCGCGCCGACCGGCGGTCTCGGCTCGGAGGTTGGCCTTAGCCTTTCTGCATAGGTATGTTCAAGATGAAAAGGAGAGAGATGCAAATGGATATTCAACGCACGGCCCGTTTCTGGAACAAAGCCAGCACCCGATATGCCAAATCCAAGATTGGCGACATGGCGGCTTATGAATACACTTTGGAACGTTCCCGCTCTTACATGAAAGAAACCGATGAGGTGCTGGAGCTGGGTTGCGGCACCGGCATGACGGCGGCCAAACTGGCACCGCATGTGAAGTCGGTCAGGCTACCTCGTCCAAGAAATTGCGCACAGTCGCATTGAAGGCGGCCGGATCTTCCAGGTTGGCCAGATGGCCGACCCCGGGCAGACAGTGGTAGCGGCAATCTGGAATATAGCCGGCCATCTTCTCCATCACCGCCGGCGGGGCTGCCTGGTCGAACTCGCCCGCCAAAACCAGGGTTGGACAATCGATATTGCCTAAGTTAGCCCGCTGGTCGAACTGCACCAGGCAATGCAACGCTGTTATCGACACTATAAAGCCAAATATCTTTGTAGCTTTTACGTCATCAACTTCCAAAATGTACACTTTAGCTGGGCAGAATGTTTGCGAATTCTCTCATAGCAAAAACCAAATAATTTCTACAATTGTAGAATTGTTTTTTATTGGCTTTAGATTGGTAATAAATTAATAATTTCCTAACGACACTTCCAGCTTAATCCGCGCCTGGATTTTTAATATTTCATGCCTGTGCTCATAGTATGGAACAAAATGACTGTCTCAAAATTTTGATATGATACATTTGGAAAAATGATAGGTACGGGAGAGGGGGCGGGTTGCCCTCCAATCGCTTTTGACTCTTACACAAGTCAGTAAAACTTCATATTTCCAATCGAGCAAGCCCCTTTCGAAGTTTCTATGACAACTACCGCTGTATGAAGTTCCTCTGTTAGAAAAAATAATAGTACATTGTTCCCACTTCACTCTTTTCTTAGGAAGAACTAATAAAGACGAAACAATAGATAGAGAGTTGCACTGTGAGCAGTAGATCAAAATTAGACAGCAAGAGAGAACGAAAGAAAAAAAACAGAAAGTCCCTGAAGAATCGATGAGAAAACACAACCTTATTAGAATGAACAAGCTGATGATACCAGCGTTGCTGGTGTACTTGATGGTCGACTAACAGAATTCAATGTCGATTGATGATTTACTTCGGTTTCATCAGGTGATGATGAGGTAGATGTTGGACTGTGCGTCAACCCCGCCAGTGTCGCCTGGTCCGGTCGCCGGCGGGTGAACCGTTTTGCCAGCACTGAACTCCAGGCAGCAACTTCGGTGGTATTTTTCCAGATCTGCCGGAGTTTGTTGTCGACAAAGTCCGATGTCGCCTGAAACATCTGCTGCATAGCGAGACCCGTTACGATGTTAGCCGCGTATTCCACACCCAAACGACTGATTGCCTGAGCCAGATCATCGATTAGGCGCGCCGCTCAAAATGACAATCGGGGAATGCATCACAAATATCAGGGCGATGAAGTAAATTGGCATGTTTGCTTAGATCAAATAATCTTAAGTCGTTTAAACAATGCTCGCAAAGTGCATAGTTACTTTTTATATGCGTTTGACACGTAACACAAAAGTTAGGAAACAGCGCATGTAAGCCATGTTTTAATATCTTCGTTAGGTGAGCCATTGCATTCAATCCTTTAAACGCTATTATGAGCCATCAGTGTGAAAAGATCAATGCCTGTTTGGTGGAATGATTTGAAAGTGCGTAGAGCTAACCGACTGGCGGATATGGAGTTGAAACAATTCCAAATGGATAAAACTGGCTGAAGAAAGTCGAAGAATACTATTCTATTCAGAATTTATTCAGAATCCCCATCTACATTTGTTTCATATTAGACTAGACGTTCAATGTTTTCGTGCTGTTTTCAAAAAAGTTTGTTACAAAAACAACAGTTTACAAGTTTTTTCATTGAGATCCGATGACCTGCTCGTCAGTTAAAAATATCTCATTTTTTCAAATTTTTCAGGATTAACCCTCCCCCCCCCCCAGCTACTCCAAAGAGAGCTGATCCGTTCCGGTTATATCAATCAAGTATCTAGGACTTGTGCTTATTATTTCCACCAAGTTTCATCCCGATCAATCCAATCTAAGCGTTTTCCAAGATTTTATGTTACCCCCCAACTCCCCCCGATGTCACCAGATCCGGGGTGAATGACTTTCTGTTCGTTTGATAGCTTATCGTTGCCGGCCGAATCATCGGTCAAGCCTCCACCATTTTGAAGTCGGCGTTGGATGTCTGCCGAATTGATCAGATGGAGTGACTGAGACAAGTTTGCTTCCGGGCTTCGCTCGCATTCGCAAGCACTTTCCGAAGCGGGGCGCCCGAAGACGTCGAGGAAGTAGCTGATGAATCCAGAGTCTGGCAACCAAACGGCGGGAGTTCCGACGGAAAGGCAGTTTGGTCTTCGAAGTTATCAACAAGTATGTACAGAATAATTTGTTGCGACTTTGTGCGAATCCTACATGATGCAAATCTGTATAATCAAATTGTTTTGGAGGCGATAAACTGTAACTTTAACGCGTCTATTTTAGTATAGAAATGAATTTTGGCTGAAGTATTTTTTAGATACATATTGTTGAGATTTTTTGATTGCAAGCGAAAAACAGAGAAAATACTAAATGTGTTTAAAATGTCATAAGTGTTAAACCCGTGATAATTACCGGCGATTAGATAATCGCCAGAGAACAATAAATCAGTATTAGAAAAACTTAACAAAGCAGGACGAGGATCAGCATTTTCGTCTTCTTCCTCATCTTCAGTTGGTGTTTCCGGTGCATTGCCTTCCGCAGCCGCTTGCTCTGCTTCTATTTCTGCTAATCGACGTGCTGATAATCCTGATGGACGATCGGGATCAAAGAAACCTGCTGGTTTGACAGCTTTAGTAAGACCGATGACAGCAGCTTTTGTTGCCCCATATACATAACGATTGGGTGCGCCCTTGAGCGAAGATGCGCCCGAAGACAGATTGATGATGGAGCCGGAGGTCTTCTTTGAATCGGCCCGTGCCAGCATGCCAGGCAAAAATGCCCTGATCATCAAATGCATCGATTTGACATTGATGTCGAAGGAAAAATCCCAATCTGAGTCATCGCAGTCAAGTACAGAGCCGTGATGTTCTAATATATCTGTTAAAATTAAAATGGTATAAAAATATTGATACAAAAATAGTAAGTTATGGAAACCATCCTGCCATAAAAAAAGAAAATTTTCACCATCTATACAAAAAGGATATTTAATATTTTCTGCATAAATTTTTGCCTTTGCACTTCTGACCACTTTAGGAAGTGAGTCAATCTTCTTATTGCTAAAAACAAATTGGTCTTGAACCACCTTTTGGGGTCATGCACTCTTTGTGTGACATCCAATCGTTTGCTTTAAAATCTTCCTGTGTGAGCCACATTTTTCCTACAAAAAAATCCTATTACAAATCCGACAGCCTAGGTCACTATCAAGTTCCAAACAGAGAGCCTTGAAAAAAATGTATGTTAAAAAACACTTTTTTTTCAAAATAGGAAACATGTGCGTATCTAGATCCAAGTTAGCACGATTTATATAGTATCAGATGGTGCACCTATCTTGATTTCCCAAGCATTTTTGTGGAATAAATGCATTAGTGAAATATATTAAAGACAATGATCTGAATCAATATGGGAAAAAAGAGTGAGATTGTTACTATTCTATTTTTGAATATAAAACGTTTCGAAATCCAAAAATTTGTTTTCTTGTTTGATATTTTGCTAAGTTGCCACTCCTCTCTAGGCAACCAATAGCCGACGAGAGTTTAGTTAAAAAAGAAAGAATCTTCATTTTATTGCTTTGTTAGTTCAGTCTATAATAAGTCAGAGACAATAAGCAGTTTGAAGATCTGAGCTGAGTTTGAGCGATAAGCCATATTTTTTCAATTCAATTTTACCCTCTCCTCATTTACAGATGAGATAGTTTGATTGCCCCAGGGAACATGGCTCTATAGTATAGTCTCTTTTAAGCTAGCATTAAAAAGTCGACAGCCAGTCGATATCATCACAAAATTTTTCTTTTTAGCGTCAACTTTGAGCCTTTTATACCATCTTCCCTTCCGATCTACCGATTCGCACACACGACGACGATCAACGCCGCGCCCGCGGACGTGCACGCCTACGTCGGCCACCTCGACAAGTGGCCGGTGTGGATGCCCTGGGAGCAGGAGGACCCGTCCATCGTGACGAGCCTCAGCGAGAAGACGACCGGTGTCGGCGCCCACCAGTCGTGGACCTCCGCGAAGGCGGGAGACGGCGAGGTCGAGTTCACGGAGTGCGACGAGACGACGGGCATCGCCTACGACATCTCTTTTTATTAGCTTTAATTAACGTTATAGTAGCCGGTATCAACCTGGAGATCACTGTATGGTAAATAACATGTTCTTAAAGACCAAAACGTGAATGAGAAAAATTCCAGTACTTTAAGTAGAGATCTTATAAAGGGCCAAACCCGAAACGTCATTATTTTTTTTTCTCAAGGTACTGGAATCTTTTCTAATCTTTCTCTAGTAAACCGTATGTACCGCACGCTGCTGCATTTTTACATAGATTTACATATGAATGAGAATCTATGTATACATGAAACTGCATGAAATTATTTATAAAGAGATACATCTTTCACAATATATCAGCCCTTCATCAACATACTTATCAGATTCCCTAATGTCATTTTAATTCGTGATCCTACAATCCCTTCCAACCACTTTCTATCTGTCATCACAAAAGAAAAACACTCATTTCTCAGATCTGCCAATTCCATATAATTCCCCAACAAATGAAAATATCCTCATGCGGAACGAGGTCGACAGCGAGCGCAGGCTGGACAACCCGACGGCCGGTCGCCACTGCGTGCCGATGCGGTCCGGCTGCGGGCCGGCCTCGGGATCCGGCACCCACTGGTGGTGCGGCTTGTCGACGAGCGCGACGGAGACCAGGCCGACTGCGCCCTGCCCCTCCGCGAACACGACCGACAGCTCGTCGAAGACGGCTCGCTCGCGCTGCATGGTCGGCAGGTCGAAGACCAGCGTGAGCGGTTGGCTACACGGTCCCAGAAGAATACTTCGCATTGATAACGATGCTGAGGACGAAAGTTCCCGGTGCAGACAAGGCAGTGTTTTCGACTCACTGTCACAATGATTTGGGTATGGCCGTTGCGAATTCATTAGCCGGTGTGAAGGCTGGCGCACGTCAAATTGAATGCACCATCAATGGCATTGGTGAGCGAGCGGGGAATGCCGCTTTGGAAGAAATCGTGATGGCTGTGAAAACCCGCTCTAGAACTTCAACCCTCACCAAATTTTAGATTCAATTTACGACCATTTCGGCAACCTACCTGCGATATATAATTGTCGAGGTTCCCTTTAAATTGCAGGTATTTCTTTGTTCGCAAGTTTATTAAAGTAGCCGATTGTGCACCACCCCTACAGAAATCCTGGATCCACCCATGCCCCAGGAAAATGTTCCTCGAAAAATTCTCCATGTGAGAAATCTCCCATAAGAAAATTCACCGAACCCCCGCAGGTTTCCGCCATCGAGCAGGTCGTCGCCAACATCCGCCGCATTCAGGCCGGCGAAGCGCCGTTGAATACGGTGGACCGGGAACTGGGATATTAAGGTTGAAGCGCGAAAACAAACTCTTCCGCGCCGTCGACATGGCCGGCGGACTCGAGCGGAGCGACCAGACTAGATGGGTTGAGAATGTTCCCGAATCCATGCTGCAAGCGCCTCTTCCGGCAACGTTCCGTTAGCCAATTCCAGGGTTGCCTTAGTTTGTATTCTTTTTCTTTTTCTTTTTATTAGGCATCTTGCCTAAACTGACGTCCACAAATTCCTGGAATTCTAGCATGTCCACATAGTAGGCCATGTCAACTATTTTTAATCTTTACCGTTAGATGCCTTAATATTTGCATCGACGGTGGAGAAAACAAAAAAAAAATCCTTCAATTTTCTCTCCTCTTTCTTCTTCCACGTTTTTGGCCTCCGTTGAACTTCTGCTAATGGTGGGAGAACACGAAATCAAATGCGGAAGAAAAATTTTCCTTGACTTAGATTATGCTGATGAGTTAAGCATCCTAGATGAAAATGTGAGAAAATAATTGAACTTTCAAAGGTTTTACGAGTTCAAGGTACTGGAATAGGTTTGAAACTAGTGTTAAGAATACTATGTCGCTAGGGCTAGGAATAAGTGAAGATGAAATGGTGACATTTGGTAACGACAAGGTTCATCAAGTGGACAGCTTCACGTGATTTCAATCTTCTCAAAATCGTCTTTGAAGTCGATCAACGTCGGGAGCGAGCCTGCACAAGCGACGGTTGGCCAGCGAAACGCTGCCGACAGGGGCAGCGTCCACCGCACCGGTTGTGAGCCCCTTCAGACGCTGCATGGTGACTCTTGGCGCATCTGCTTTAACTTCGTACAGCAAGGTTTGTGTCGGGCGCCGTTCCAGCAGCTCTCGCAGGAACGGCATCTGGTCCCGCGAACATAGAACTGCCATCTAGTAGCCCACATGTGAGTGAAGTTCGATCAAGATGACTGAAAGCTTTCTTCAGTAAGTTTGAAAAAGTAAGTTTCTTTGCTTATTTTGTAATTCTTTAGAGAATTTTCAGTACTTGGCCATTCATGAACACCCGAAGGTAGCGAATCCATACAGGTTTCAGGTGATAGTGTATTTATCAAGGTTTAAATGCTGCTAAGAGTTTGTAGGTTTACAGGCCATCTTCAAGAAAGTAGCTTTTCATGGGTACCTGAAATTTGATGAATCTGTTTTTATCTGGAGTCGGCATAAAAAGCCACTTCATTTGACGTATATATTGTTATAACAGTTCCCTTTTTTTAGAGTTTCTGTTGATATTTGGCCGAGCTGCATCTTACTCAAAATTTGTTACCACGAACTGTTTTATTAACTAATCAGGCTTGGAATCCACTCTTAGAAAGGATATTAGTGGCTGCATGGATATTATTTTATGACAGTAGTTTCTGACGGTACTTTCTCGAGTATGAGCATTTCTAGTATATACCGATCGTTTAGTCTATACTCTCTTTTTTTTTGGGGGGGGGAGGGGAGTGGATCGAAATTCTATAATTCTAATTATTTGTGCTCTCCGCTCCTGTGCTGAGCGATTTATTTATAACAATTCGTCGTATTGCAGTTCTAAATAAAAAAGAAAATAACCAACGAGGGCAAGGAGCTTTATAAGGATTAATCAGTCGACTCAGCTCAATAGTAACCGAAACTCTAAAAAACGGAATTTTAATATCAATAGATAATCAAAAGAATCAGCTTATTATGCTAATTCCAAATTTGACCGTTTTTGGAAAAGGGGGAAAACTTCTAAAATATCCAGTGATCTTAATGAAAATCAAACCTTTAGATTCACCTTACCAGAGAAGTTTCAAGCTCCTATATACAAGAATGTGGAATTTTGCTATTTTAGCCAGAAGTAAGATCAGGGAACTGAATTTTTTTTTAATTTCTGAAAGTTTTAAATTAATACATGTTTTGATTTTGGCTCATCGCAAATGATTAATTAAAAAGAAACTTGCATCTTGTTCCTTTTTTGGCTAAATGGCTTTCTCATGGTTTTGTTCGGACGATTTTGATAAAAAAAAAAAGGGGGGAGGAGGATTAGTTGCCCTCCGATTTTTGGTTACTTTAAAATGCAACTAGAACTTTTTTACGATCTTTTTTATTAGTTCCAACCCCATCCATCTACCGAATTACATTTTTAAAATTTGGTCTGCATTTTTATATATAGAAAACACACTAGATATGGGCTGAAAAATGTTGCAAAAAGGACAGTTTTTTTTTTTTTTTTTTTTTTTTTTTTTTTTTTTTTTTTTTTAGTAAGTTTTTTTTTTTTTTTAAAAAAAAATAAAAATAATTTTTATTTTTTTTTTGGGGTGGTTGTAGTGATTTTAGACTAATGATTTTAAATTGATAGCCATTTGATTCAGAATAGTTGAAAGCTCCAATAACAATGCCTCGGGGAACAAATTAACCTCCCCTATAGCTCCCAAAGAAAGGGAGAAGGATTGTCTGCGGAGATTTTCTCCGCGGATGATAATTTCGGGGATAATATTCCATTGGAAATTTTACACGGGGGGACTTCCTGGCATGATTCGAAGAACGGGCTAAATTAAAATTTAAAGAATTAAGTTTTTAACTGTCACTTAAAGGCTAAATTGAAGCAACTGTTGTAGACTTGTGGTAGTGTCTAGGAAAAAAAACCACCACCGTCATCTCGCGTACATGAGTTTTCGGTGTTTTTCCAAGCTTTGCAATAGTGTTTTTTTTTTTTTTTTTTTTTTTTTTTTTTTTTTTTTTTTAAAAATAGTTTTTTTATTTAATTTTAATTTTTTTTTTTTTTTTTTTTTTTATTTCTTATTCAAGTTTTTTTTTTTTTTTTTTAATTTTAAAGGGTATTTCTCCTGTGAACAAGTGTAGGGAGATTCAGCTTTGATAGTCTTACAGGGTAGGAAAGCTCCCACATGCCAGATATCACTTTGGTGGCACATCTCTGCTTGTTTTCAAGAATTTTAGTGTCTTTTTTAAAATATGGGGAGGAAAGAGACATTGCAACTTCAAGCTTATAATGTACAAGTCCCTTGTATAAAAGACTGATTACTTTAGGGGAACAAGTGGAAATAGTATTCATGATCAGTATCAGAATCAGCGTATGAAAAAACCCTGCAGTAGAAGTTTCAAGCTCCTTTACACAAAGATGTGGAATTTTGCACTTTTACCAGAAGAAAAATGACAGATGCTTGTTAATTTGATTTTTTTTCCCCCATGAGTGATCGTATCGAAAAAATGGTCCTGAAAGTTCAGGAGAGGGCGCGTTCTAAAGGAAATTATTATAAGTGTTAGTGCTCTTTTTAAGTGACCAAAAATATTGGAGGGCAACGATAAAAACAAAGAAGAAGGTGCAGAAGATAAGTTTAAGGATGTTGCAGAAGGTAAAAATTAATTTGTAAACCTTATTACTTCTACAGCCTTTATAAAAAAAAGTCAAGAAAGTATGAATTTCTGCTGTTGCTATTGTACCTTTGTTGCCCTCCCACGATGGGGCTAAATATAGCCCTAGTTCAGGCTCAAATGGCTTTGATTCTGTTTTTCATGGTAAAATTCTAGTTTGGTTACTTTTGCGCTCCTCGCGGGTGAGAAGCTCGAGAAGTTCCGGTCGTTCGTGCCGAACCAGGAGTTCTACTACCTGACCGGGGTGACCGAGGCGGGCGTCGCGGCGCTGCTGTTCCCCGAAACGGGCGTGGAGGTGTTGTTGGTTCATCCCTACAACGGGCTCTACGCGCAGTGGGACGGCGGACGGTTGGCGCCCGGCGAGAAGGCGGCGAAGGCGACCGGCTTTGACGAGGTGCGGAACATCGGTCGGCTAAAATGATACTGGAGCTACTGATTACCAATTCCAATGTGCTCCTCCAAATTTCATTCAATCACCCTTCCAATATATACTTTATATACCCCCAGGGTATAACTTACAATTATTGCCCTGGGGGCAGTGTGGGGGGTTGTCATTCTTAAAGACATAATTTCTGGACCTTTCAATTATGTTGAACACAATGGTAATGTCAAAATTGTAATTGGATGTGTTTGGGGAAATGGTGGACATGGGAGGAGCCAGAATGAACCTCCAACAACAAATTGGATCAGCAACGGGGTCACTTTGTGGAATCTCCACCACCCTCTGACTGCAGTCGTTGCCACGGACAGGGAGGGTATTTCTCGACGAGGTATTCCCGACAAGTGTCCTTCCCATGGAGACGATCTCTACTACCTTCGAGGAGTTACTGGATCGGAGGAGCGAAAGTCCGCCATATGGGGGTTTGGGATGAGTTTTCCAACAAAAATGGGACTGTCGGTATATTCCAAGGTTTGGTGAAGGCGGAGTTGGTGCAACAGGAGGAGAGGTGTTTTTGATTGGAGAGCTTTTTTTTTTTTTTGAGAGCTCCTGGAAAGGACCTCTTGAAAGTTATTTCCATTTTCAAAACGGATAGTGACATCCGTCACTATTCGCGATGAAAATCCATTGTCTTATCCATTAAGTTCGATCCATCATTTTAGCTTTGAGAGACACTTGACCAGCCAAGATGGGGCAAATGGTTAATGCAGAGCGGGGGTGGGGGTTACCTTAAGACTGAATTCGTTCACATTACAATTTTTATTGCGACCTAAAACCGTCTTTTTTCTCGCTGTAGAACATTGGCAACTTTATGTCTTGTCCACTCAAAAACTGAAAGTACAAACTTAGCTGAGATTTAAAAAGAGCCAAGATATTTACCTTACGAATAAGTCAACATATTTAGCAAAAGAAATTCAGGCAACACGAATTTTATCTTCCCTTAGATTCCTTTGCAACAGAAGACTGTGGAAATGAAGTGTAGGAATAAGGGATGTGCTTTATCACATATTAAACATAAAAAAACAAGTTTTTTTCTTAACTGAAAGTAAGGTGCGACATTAAAACTTAAAACGAACAGAAATTAAACCTTATATGAAAGGGGCTGTTCCCTCCTCAACGCCCCACTCTTTGCGCTAAAGTTTGACTCCTTCTCTCAACTCTACTTTTTAAAACAGTAAAAACTTAACTTGATGAGAAGAATAAGCACAAGGTCTAGATACGTGATTGACATAACTGGAACGGATCCGTTCTTTTTGGAGGAGCTGCGGAGTTTTAATTTGAAAAAAATTAGAAAAATTGAGGTATTTTTAACTTCGGAACGGGTGACCAGATCTTAATGGAATTTGATATTTAGAAGAAATTTATGTCTCAGACCTCCAATGTCAACAGATCTGTTGACCTTGGGGGAGTTGGAGGGGGAAATCGGATAAGGACTGTTGGCTATGCTTATACAATTTTCCAAAGACAATTCAACCTTTTAAAAGTGTATTTTTGGGTGGAAATTTTTCGACTTCCTGTGACATTTTTTGAAAGGATAACGGGTGGAGGATTTACTCCATAAACTCCTTTAATCTAGAAGAATGTATCTAGGGGAAGTAAGTATGTACCTGTTTTGTTCGGATAGATTTGGATTTTTTAATAGAAGGTCAAATTCATTTAAATACTTTTCTGGTGGTCAATTAAAAAGTTGGTGGGCAACTGCCAAAAACGACTTCAACCCCGTTGGCAGATCTTAAAGATTTGGCAGAAAGCGGGAGAGCTGCTGGCTCCAGTTTGCTGAAGAGCTGGCACAAGATCGCAACAAATGGGAGTCAACTATACGAAGTCTTCTTGATGCAAATTATGCGTCCACGTCTGATCCGACAGCAAGTACAACTAAGTACAATCGGTGTTGATAAAACATCTTATCATTCTGTTTTTAGAGATATACTGTACAACTCATCATCAGTCTTGCCATGATTTTGTATTTCTTGAGTTAACCAAGCTTGTATTCTCTTTTTTCGTGCAGGAGGAGAATATCCGGACTCTTCATAGTTTTGCCGTTTTTGAAGTTCTTCCATCTGTAGATAAGTATGGTAAGAATGAATAATAATAAATTCATAATTTGGGATCCCAAAAAAACAAAAAAACAAACCAGATGAACAGTTTGACCGCTAGTAGAAATAAAAACAACAAACGAATTTTCCAGTCTTTCTACTTTTAAGTTAAACCTACGTCATGCACCATACCGCTTTTAGTATTTATTACCCAGCCGATATCCCCTAGAATATTTCCAACAAGAACAGGCTCAATTCCTACATATGGCCCACGTTCAACAGATATTATTGAAATTAATTATGATAACTTGTTGAATAAGCACAATTATTACGCTCTCTGTAACGTGGCTGGAATATCGTCTAAGAGTCCCATTATAATGCCCAAGAACCCCTTTCTTTTTTCAGGGCTGATCATATTGACCTAATTATTATACAATGTAGGCAATGGGCTGATTCTAACGTGAACTCAAATTCCTACTGTTCTTCTTAAGTATAGAAAGAGACCATGTAAAAGGGAATGCTGATTTCTACCATTCTGTGATGAAAACAACGATTTTGGCCCAATTAGAGCCAGACTACTATCAGGTAAAAATTCTGAGGCACAAATACACCCTCGTGTCACTTGCTTCAGCCTGCTTCCCCGTCACGGCTGCCAGTCTTGGCTTTTTGACCTGCATAAGCTTGTTATCATAATCATCGTATTTCCGTTGTTTTTTTTTTGTTTGTTTTTTTTTGTTTTTTTTTTTTTAGTCCTCCCGTTTCCCGTTTTATTCCTTTTTTTCTTTTTTTTTTTTTTTTTTTTGTTTTTAACTGCCACCCCCCACCCCCCCCCCTTTACCCCTGTTGTACATTAAGATTTTATGAACCTCCAAGAAATTGTATAAGCGCTTGTACATCAATTTCTCTGAAATTTTACTGAAAACAGACAGGAGTGATACAGTATTGGTCTATAGTGAGAAACTGTTGCAGGACAGCCTTTTTATGTACAAAGTAAAACGAGTACACATAGGAGTGGAGCTGTGTAAACACACTAACGCCGTCACTCACACACACACACACACTCTCTCTCTCTCTCACTCAAGAAGTTCACACCCAAAAGCCTCTGTTTAACCAGAGGTTTATCAATTCTTGTCATGGTGTTATCAAACAGAAAGGGTTATTAGACCGTCCTCGCAGCAGCTGTAAGGTGGAGTTGCTGTCTTAGTTATCATTTTCATCGTGTACGACCACTACGCTTTTTTTTTGGCATGGGGGCCAAAGTTTACGTACCTAGGACGGTTCAAGGCATTTTCCCGAAACAGTTTCCAGATTATAATAGAACCCATCGGAGGGAGAGAGAGACGAAAGAGAGCAAGAGCAATAAAAAGGAACCTTCCTCCTGCTTGCCTGCTACTAACGACTCTCTCTCTCTCTCCCTCCTCTCTACGGATTGTGAGAGGTGTTCTGGGCGGCGTTGGTCGAGTTCCTCTGCTTTTACTGCACGGTGTTGCCGTGTTGTCGTTGAGTTAGTTAGTCCTTTGTTGTTTGTTCTTCTTCCGCGCATATGATTCTCTTGAAGAGGACGACGGGCGCTGAAGCGACATGCAAAAATTAATTATCCACGAGTCTAACTTTTTAGGCACCTAATTCTAAAATTAGCAAGCATCGTGGACGTCAACAAAATATTCTCAAACAAAAAAAAAAACACCTACTTTGCTGCGAAAGAAAAAATCACTTTTTATAAGCAACTAGGGAACTAGGGCTGCGCAGGCAACCCTTGTAATTCTAACACCCATTTGACTATGCTATTACCCAGCCGGAAAAAAATCTCATGCACATGACAGTACTAGACAGACTGATTCTGTGCACAGTACTGCATGTGAAAATGACTCTAGAATTTAATTACTGATAACAGGACAAAGGGTTGTCTTTTGCATGAGATACCCATGCACATGGCTTGCTCACCCCTTTATGGGCTTTGGACCAAAGTGATCATCACAATCCATTGACTTGAACTCAAGTTTCACTAATGGGCAGAAATCTTAACATTTATGTGTTAAATTTGCATCGCTTAGTAGAGTAAAATAAAATAAAGTGAAGCAAAATCAAGTAAAGGAAAGTAAGGATAAGTAGAGAAAAGGAAAGAAAAGTTAAATAAAATAAGCACAGTAAAGAAAAGTAAAGTAAAGCCAAAGCTAAATGAAATCAAATAAGTGACCAAAATTAAAGTAAAGTGGAATAAACAAGGAAAGCAAAGTTAAGTTAGCTGAAGCAAAATAAAAGCAATGAAATGATCAGCCAAATTATTTGTTAGTCAATACCAATAAACAGAGTGGTCAGGCTTCTACTTCGAGTAATTCTTCTATCAGTCCCAATCAGGCAAGAATAGGTGAATTAGATGAATTCGAGAGAATGGTACAACGTTATCAAGAGAAACACTCTAAATAAATACGTGTCATTCTAAAAATTCAATTCGTATTGATATTTCAGATATTGCTTTATTGGTGCTCGTTGCTTTTTTTTCTATTTACTCACTTTATCTATCCCCTGGCTACATACAATTTGCAGACGGGGATTCAATACAACGCGCTAGAGTCTCAAACGTCTAAATTTGAAGCTGTAATTTGCCTTACCCTTACCTTAGTTCCTCTAAAGGCATTAATGGCGCATAGGGCACCGACGAAGTCTCTCCACTCGTCCCAAAGCGAAGCTGCAGGAGTGACATCTTCCTGTTCGGGTAATAAAGAGGTCTCAATCGTCCTCAGATTACGGTCAAAAGTTTCCTGCAAAATGTTCTTTTCCCTTGTTATGGTTTGTGACACAGGCAACCTTGCTACATGGCATATTATTATCTACTTGAATGCTGAAGAAGTATTTTGTCCTTTCAGCGTCGACTTCTCAAGCTACATCTTTACAGTGAGATCCTGCCGATTGATGGAATTTATGGGGCAGCTACTATGTACAGTATGCGACTATTTCAGACTGATTTCAATAGAAAGAAAGAGTCCCAAGACAAACTAGCTATGGATGGTATTTGTGACTATCATGGAATTTCAAAACTTCTATTTGAGCATTTTCGATCCAATTCTGAACTGCTCAAAATATACACTCTTATCAAACAACAACCACTACCCCCACCCTAAAACATCTGCCGATAATTCATCTAGGATCGAAGATAAAAAAAAAAAAAAATTTACACTAGAAACAACGGTTTAGGTTTTTTTTTTTTTTTTTTTTTAAGATCAAACTAGTTTCACGGAATTTCATTCCAAAAATATTGTGAGGTAAACTTTCAGATGGTTAATAAGGTAAAAACCTAAAAAAAAAACTAAAAGAATGAAATAAAATTAGCGTTAAAAAGGTTTAAAAAAGAACATATAAAAAGGGGGAGGGAACAAAAGAATCAAACGAATATAAAACCTGGATATCACCGGTATCGAAAAATAAAAAAAGTGGAAAAATAGCGGTTTATTTTATCAGTAATGAAGCGGGAAAAGGGTTTTCATACGTGGAGGTAAAGCAACGCCTCTGGCTGTTTTCTGCAAGCATATAAATTCATTTCCTTCTTTAGAGCTTGCTCGTATTGTGCTCCCAATTGTCAAACAGTTCGTGGTAACGAGCTGTAGTAAGAAGCGACCCGCCTCAATAGAAACTGAAACTTTAAAAAAGGGAACTTTGATTCCAATAGTTACGTCAAAAGAATCGCATTTTAATGCTGATTTCAAAATTATAAGTTCTATCTAATATAAGTTCTATAGCCTCTTGAATCGAACTCGTCGAAGAGATGGAGCAGCGCCTCGGCGCCCAAGAGATCTCCCTCGATGGCCGCTACCAAAATGACGGCGATGAAGGCCGCAGCCTCACCGAAATCCTCGCTGATGGCGCGCCTTCTCAGGAAGAACTCATCGGCGAAGCAGAGTACGAAAACGTCCGCAAGCAGTGCCTCAAAGATGCACTCAAGCAGCTCTCCGATCGCGAGCAGCTGATCATCCGACGCCGACGCCTCCTTCCAACTACCTGGCTTAAAGCCCTTGCCCTTAGGGTGGTAGGGGGAGGGATAGGTATCTCAAAAAATATAATTACTGGACCTTTCAACAATGCTAAACAAAACAGCTCTCTTTGAATTTGGATTGGATATATATTCAATCGAAATTCTTAGAGGGCTAATGAAGGGCATAGGGGGCTGATGACCTGCCGTTCACTTTTGACTTTTAAAGAAGCAACAGCAATCACTTATTATTTCTGTTTCATGAAGTAATACTCCGAAGTACTAATAATGCCTGAGTTCTTTTAAAGTATGGGACTTGCGCTCCTTGCGTCCCATTCCAAGTTCGAAATTATTTGGTCCTCTTACGAGCTAATAAGCTTACGAGCTACTGCTTTGATCTAGTCTTTAGCATTTTTGATCAGATGATTGTAGGCATGTGACTCCCAAATATATACTACTAAGAACACACATAGAAATATCAGAATACACTGAAAAGGTGGCCACAATCCGGAACCCGCTGGGCCTGAAATGCGGTCCGTCGCTGGAGCCGGACGGTGTGCTTGAACTGATCGACTTTCTCAACCCGGAGAACGATGCCGGACGGCTGACATTGATCGCGCGTTTCGGCCACGACAAGGTCGCCGAACACCTTCCCAAGCTCATTCGGGCGGTTGAGCGCGAAGGCCGAAAGGTCGTCTGGTCGTGCGATCCCATGCACGGCAACACGATCACACTCAACAATTACAAATTTATTGTTTTTAATATTTGATATTTCTGGAAAACACCTTAGTTTAGGCCTACATATATATTCCCCACGGGGTCCTCGATTTCAGGGCCGATGATAATTGTCGCCAACCTCGCGAAAGCACGATTCCCACACCTTTTCTCCTCCAAGAAGTATATTTTGAACAACATAAAACTGACACATGCTTCTGGGGAACCGGGGTTTCTGAGACTGATGCCCTTTGTCCTCCCTGCTCTTGGTTACCAGTGGGCACCAGCAGAAACGGAATAAAAACAAGAGTACCAAACATAGCAAGTTGCACTCAGGGTCAGAGCTTTGACACTTCTAGGTCCAAGTGGTTTTGCTGCTCCGTTTTTGCAATATTTTCGGAGAAATCTACAAAACTTCGGGAATAGTGAAAGCCGCAGGGCCTAGTATACATATTCGTGAATTCTTGTCTAGTTTCACCTATTATTTTTTATTTGATTTCAACGTTGTAAGCAGTACGATCGTCGGGATCATCGGTAGTAAGAACACCAACGACGGTGTTTGCGCCCGCTTCCTCCAATACTGTCTGAGGATTCAACAGGACCATCGTGGCAGCCTCGTCAACATCTTGTAGGTTGACCGTGATCTCGACCGGATCCGAGCCCAGCGACTCGTCATCCCGGACAATGACTTCGAGCTTGTAAGTATTGTCTCCCGCCGCCGACCCCGCCGCCTCGTAGCTTGGCGCGGGATTGAACTGCGAAGAGGAGACACCCTACAGACTCATTAAACAAAGTAGCTATCTTGAGCTCAAAATACGAGATGTATATTGCTCAAAATCAATTCTTGAGCTTAGATATTCTCTGTGGCCATTGTCTTCGAATATTAACACAGCTATGTTTCAAACTCGTGAAATCTATTTTCTCAGAATCTCTTCTATAAGCTTTTATTCTTTTCGAATCATTTTTTCTGGAAACGAAAAGTACTAACGAAAGGAAGAGGCTACTTATCTATTATTCATTTTACCGTTTATTTTATCATATATAGGCTAATTACTTTCATTTACTTATTAAAAATTTTCAAGAATCAGATCCACGTAAAAACTGAAAGAAAAATTAATATAAGATTCAACAAAAAAGTAATACAATATAAATTGTTTCATGTCTTATTTTATTATTTATCCATTATTCATTTTATTGTTTTACTTTATTATCTATAATTACTTTTTATTTAATATGGTTAAAAGAGTTCCTCCTCGGCCCCGACGGCGCGTTCTACTTCTTGGAGATGAACACGCGCCTGCAGGGCGAGCATCCGGTCACCGAGCTCGTCACGGGCGTCGATCTGGTCGCCTGGCAGCTGCGCATCGCCGCCGGAGAGCCGCTGCCCATGACGCAGGACGAGGTGACCCTCACCGGACACGCCATCGAGGCACGACTTTACGCCGAGGATCCGGCGCGCGGCTTTCTTCCTCAAACGGGACGGCTATTAGGACAAACAGTAAGACTTTAGCGTAAAGAGCAAGGCGTTGAGAAGGGGGCAACCCCTTCATATACGGAATAGTTTCTGTTCGTTTTGAATTTTATTGTTGCTCCATACTTTCAATTGAAAAATCTTGTCGTTTTTATTTAATTTCTGATCGCTTTTCAAATAATGCCGGTAAATTTGGCTCACCCTCCATGAAAAATTCCCTCCCCTCACGAGAAACTGCTCCTTGGAAAGTTCCTCCGCCGAAGTTTACACCTCCGGGCGCACCGCCACCGGGGCCGTCCGAGCCGCCAGATCCTGTCGGTGTAATTTCTTGACCTTCGGCCATGGTGTTTGCTTGTTACCCTGTTGGTTGCTCTATGTCCGATGCGCCTTGTTCTTATCCCTTGATATGGGGCGCGTCCGACCGGATGTCATGTTCAGTCGTGACCGTCACCCGGGGCCGGAACGGCAAGTCCTTCGTCGCTATATTGACGCAGTTTGGCTCTGGGTTTGCTATTGAGGTCGTCGTCGTCACTGTCGTCCACAAGCACAACCATCTGTTCTTGTGGCTTTTCTTCTACTTCTTCTTCCGTTGTAGACGGCGGGGTGGTAGTATAAGAAGTTTGCGACGTACTGAGAGTAGATGGAGTAGAAGCCCCGACAGACAAAGCTGTATCTGTAAGTTTCCAATTCATTGCACCACCCAAAGTTCCAAGACAGAATGGATTGTAATCACAGCAGCACTCACAACAACATGGGCATTATCATGCTGAGATTTCATTGGCCGAAAGGAAGCAGTGAGAGTGAAAATGCTTAACTAAGTTGTTCATGAGTATTATTATTTTCTCTGTACGAGTACACCGTATTTTTTTGTTGGATGCATGGTACCTTTCTTGATACAGAAGAAGTTCTATCTTCAACAAAACGTCTGTGAAACCAAAAAGACAAAAAATAATAATAAAACCTTAAGATCGCTGGACAGCCTAAAGGGTCTTTTCCCCAGAAAGGTCTGATTCATCTGAAAAAAAAAGAGAAAATAAATCCGCTTTAATGGCTTGCGACATCTGATTTTCTTCTTTTTTCGCAAAATTAAAACAGAGATTTTTTTTTATGAATTACCTTGGCATGCCTTTATATCATGACTAAAAAACAAACAATTCCAACAAAATTAAACATGTAATGATTTTAACTTGTTTTTACCCAATAATATTGCCTCATATTTTTAGACAATCATTATGTTGTCATAGCCAAAACATACCACATTTAGGCAGATTACAATATTGAGCGATATCTTTCCCATTGTAACTAACATAGCACCACGGTCTGTCCTTAGTCCTTCCTGGATTTCGACAGAAATTATGACCACCATGCAGCTCTGGGTATTTCTTGCTCAGGAAAAAGAATTTGGTCTCATCCCATCTTTTACATCGACAGTCAGACTCACTTATGTTGAGCGTGCCACGGTAATCAATGCCGAGAGTGGAATTGTCAGCAATTGGGAAAATCCGCCCATCAACGCGATAAACTCCATCTGGTCCAAGCCGTAAGTCAAAACGCCTGTTTCCTTTAGGCGCAATGCATTGGCCCATTGCGATTCTCCGTTAACGTATGCTGAGGGGATACATCTCATTTCATTTAACATAACCCTGATTACGCGCCAAAATTCGCCGGTTAACGATTTGCAATGATTTCAATGTGCTGTTTAGTTTTTGGAAAGGGATGTAAGTTATTCCCAGGGAGACATACAATTTTTGTAGAAAGGGGGTCGTATAAGTTTCATAGGGTGCTCCTTGGATTGTAAATCACAAGCTCTAGTGTTCTTTTTAAGATTCAAAGTTATTTTGGGGAAACTAACCCCCCTACTCACGTCCTATTTTCACCAAATGAATCTGATTGACACTTCTAAGATTGCCATTTGCTCAATAAATAGTCAAAAGATCACAAAACAAGGCCGAAAGGTGTAGTATACTCAAGTCTAGACTAGAGAACACACAGACATGATTTGCATTATGAAATTGAAGGTAAGGGACGACAGTGATGGGCCTAGCATATTCTTCAAGTCCTCAATAAGTACGAAAACATCGACTTAAGCCAAAATAATTGAAACGTGTAGGGTTTTGTCTGTTGTCTTTGTATTAGCTGTTTCTACTAATTAGTGTCTCTGTCATGTTGTTTTAATCCTGTTGTGTTAGCTCGTCGTTCTGAGCTTAACGTTGTGGTTCTTTACTGGGGTTGCAGCGGTTTCCAAGGGGGCGTTAGCGAGCAAAGGGGCGGTAGGGGGCGGTAGTGGTTAAAAGGGGCAGTGAGAGCGATCAAAGGGGGCGCTGGCATGATGAAGGTGCATCATGCATGTTTCGTGTTCTCTTGAAAGTATTTTTCTTTAGAATGAACTTGTTTTGTTTTACTAAATGTACTCTGGAGTGGCAAATATACGTCCGCTGGCATGTATAGTGCTACCCAAAGATTAAAGACACTTAAAGAAGATATTACATCATTGAAAAACCATGGATAAATTATTTGATAGATAGCTTTTTATTTTCTTAAATCAATTTTGTCTTGCTATTAAAGTTTAATAGTGAGTATAGGCAAAGTCTCAGACTTGCATGATGATAATTGGTTGCTGCATTACAAGATAGTGGGTGTTGCATCTATGTTAATACACATTACAAGCACTTCTACGAGCAGCATCAGAGCATTTGGTGGAGCAGCCAGCATCCAGATCAGAATCATATAAATTATTATCGAGGAACTCAGTGTGTCAGTCAGAATCACATCACGCTTGTCGTCATGTTGTCGAGCAGCATCAGAGCATTTGGTGGAGCAGCCAGCATCCAGATCAGAATCATATAATCGAGGAACGCAGTGGGGCGGTCATCATCGCGTCACGCGTGTCGTCATGTTGTCGAGCAGCATTAGAGCATGTGCCATTTCTCCTATCCAAAAGGGTTTTTTCACTGGAAACTACGATTTTTTTATTACCATCTTTTCAAACCCTCTCATTAGGAAAACACTTTGAAACTTTCAAAGGACTGTACAAACTTGTCAAAACAACAACTGTAAAAGAAATAAAATGTTTGTTGTTATTATTACGTGCATCACCTTGCTTCTTGTTCTTATTCCTCGGTCATTGCGGGCCTCTGGCACATGTTTCTCTAAAAGGTCTCTTTTCACTTCACAAAATTATGACACATTTTTATTTATTTGCAACAGAGAAAAAAAAACAGTCACTAGAATTGATCTGTAATCTCTTTTTTATTTAACAAAGCCTATTTTATGTAATAAAACGTCGAGAAGTTGAAAAATTAAAAAATCTAGAAATCTGACTTGACCACAGATCATAGAATGCTGCCTAAATCTCTGGAAATCGCCTAATTTAAAGGCCGCCTTGATCGGAATCGAGGTGTTTCAAAATTGCGAGAAACAGCGGAAATATTTTCGGACATACTTGAATTTGCTTTTTTCGTCTGACACTCCTCAGAGTATAAACGTCAGAAACAGACCGAAACAATTGACAAAGGCGGTATTTAAACCCAGATGTGGATCAAAAGCACCAATCAGAAAGAAGAGCCGAATTGGTGTTGTGTTTGAAACATTTATCAGCTTATGGATACAGCGGGAAGACCAATAATGAATTATAAAGGAAACTGTCATTGGCTCGACCGACAGGAAAGGAGAAAGACCAAAAGACAATCCACTCCGTCCTGGTGATCTTCACCATACGATCTACAAAGTCCTGGGGGTAAATCCTGCTCATCAATTCCTGGATCACTCCGGTCGCCCGGTGGCTGCAATCGATCATGGTGCCGTGATTAAGGACTTGTTTTGAACAGTCGCAAATGCCGGACAGACGCTGTAACTTTCGCGCAATGCCCTGAGTTGTTAGTTCGTATATCCATTCAACCAGACTGTTTGTATTGGTGGACAAAAAAGTGTGTAAGATATTTAATCATCCTGTATACCTCAACTGGTGACAGGTAGAACTTGTCAAAACGAATAGAATGGGAGGGTGCCATGCCAGGTCAAGGATCAGGAGGAACTGTCCTCGCTGCGTTATGCAGTCTTTTTATCCCGGGACTTGGGCAATTACTCCAAGGCCGATTACTGAGAGCCATTCTTCAATTTGTTTTAGCTGAGCTATGGGGATTTTGTCATCCCTGGAAGCATAGTTATTTGACTTTCCGACTGTTCTGAATAAGAGGGCTATTCCAAAAGTTTGATCAAATGCAGTTGGCGACATTACAGCTAAATAGAGCAAAGGTTTTTCAACATCACCCAATAGGCCCAGAATGTTTAAATTTAATACCTTCAACTATTCTCAAGATCTTGCAAATACGCCTCTTTGGAAAATTGAATGCACGCGAAATTTCGCCTTAGTAAAAAAGCCCTGGAGGTTTTTTAAAGAATAATCTTATAAACCTAGGGTAAAGGAGCCCCTGAAGGTTTTTTTAAGGACTCTCTTTTAATTCAAAATCTTATAAATCCTGAAGTAAACAAGCATTGGTCCTCACAGGTTTTTTCTGGCACTTGGTGCCATTTATCTAGTGACATATAGCAATCGCAATTTCTGTCTGTCTATCCCGGTTTTGCTAATTTGGGCACTTCAAGATAAACTATGTTGCCAACCTGAGAAAACTCCCCCAAGAGGGGAATCCTCCCCTTAAAGCTTCGGGAAATCTTAAGGAAAATCATACCATTAGATTCAGCCTATTCGAAAATCCTAATATTAGAAACTGTGGAAAATCATCGGAGTAAGATTTGCAGTGATGCTGACACCTCTGTTGAAAATTGCTGCATTACAACAACTGAACCCCGTTGGTGAATATTTGGGAATGACAATACAATTTTTCTCTCTTCAGGTATTTACAGCCCCAGATGAGGGTGCCTCAGTTTCTATTACGGGCCCCGGGTACCAGATTCCCCCTTGGTCCAAGCTTCTTGTGGAGGCACCCTATGTTTTTTAGGGAATTCTTCTATCCACCACCTAGGGACGGATTATAATCGAATAGTTTTGGGCGTCAATCCATGGCTAATATTAGAAAAAGCCAAGACAGACAGTCGGAGTGAGTGAGAGCCAAATCTAGCACTAAACCCCTTATTAGGCTTGTCCCAAGTACCAAGGAATTAGCCATTAGTCAATTGAAATCTGAGCTACTTGTGGGGCTGCTCGGTAAGTATACCTTCGAACCAGACTGAGAATAATGGAATTAAAATTGACAATAATTGTTCATTGTTTTTTTTTTTTTTTTGCTTCGGGATCATGACATTCTTTATAGTGTATGAATCATTTTTTTAAGTTTTTTTCGGTGCAGGGTTTCACCCTTATGCTTTTTTTTGATTAAGTTTGGTTCTGAAAAATTGGAAAAAGATGAGGTATTTTTAACTTGCGAAGAAATGATTATATCTTAATGAAATTTCATATTGAGAAGGACCTCGTAACCCAGATCTCTTATTTTAAATCCCGAGCTGATCCAGCGTCAGGGGGGGGGGAATCTTGGAAAACACTTAAAGCGGAGAGATTAGGATGAAACACAGTGGGAAGAATAAAACATGCCCAAGATACGTGACTGACATAATTGGACTGGGCGAAACTCCCCACTGCTTGGCGTATAGTTTCAGCTGGCGGCTGTTTAAATATTATGTTGTTTTTCGACTTTTTTCAATTAAAGTCAGATCAGTTTCGAATTGATTTTTAATTGTAATAAACGTGCGCAATAGTTGAAATGTAAATCTTAAAAATGTTGCAACGGAAATGGTCGGAGAACAGTCTCGATCTCAATTTTGTTGGCATAGAGTAATGAAGGGAGTGGGGGATATTTAATTTTGCCTGGGAAATGGAGGTCTGCAAGCTGCCTCGTTTGTCACTGAACGGAGTTCGCTTCAAACGAATTTCTGGCTCTTCCATAGCCTTTAAGAACATTGCATCCAAGATTGCTAATGAATTGAAACTATAACTTTTCTTCATTATCTCATTAGTGAATGTTCATGATTGGCTGTTCAAGTGTTAGTTCTGTGAATTACACACAGCTGCAAAGTGATTACCTAATATATTCGCAGCTAATGGAAAAGGGTACGTTTTTGGTCCATGTTTTTAGGGCTTGACGATTGGCAAGCTCATTTGGCTATCATCTATGAATTGGAGGCTTTCTGCGTTACTACGATCAATTTTCCATTTGATAAGGCTTGTTTACTCTTTTCTTGAAGTGTGTATATTTAATAGTAAATGAAATCAAATGATCGATTCTAAAAAAACAACAATAGTAACTATGTGGCTATATGACTATTGTTACATTGGAGACAGTGCTATGTAATCGGGGAGGTGGGGAGGTGGGAGGAGATGGGGGTGAGAATGGGGGGGAAAAAGAAGCACGAGTCCTAGATGATTGAGGGACGGGGGGGGGGGGGGGTGGGTGTGTGGGGGGGGGTGGGGGGGGGGGTAATTCTGAAAAATTAGAAAAAGGAGGTATTTTTACTTACGAACGGGTGATTGGATCTCCAGGAAATTTGATATTAGAAGGATCTCGTGTCTCAAAGCTCTTATTTTAAATCCTGACTAAACACTTTCTGAGATAGCAAGAAGTCAATTAACTAGAATTTTACCCTTTAGCCTTGGTTTTCCATGAAGTTTTTATGCTAGCTTTCTTAAGATCTATTTTAGAATGTCTTTTGTTTGATCCTATCTGAATTGGTAAATTTAGGACGTTTTTTACTTTGCTTGGTAAAATTCCAGTTTAACCAGAATTTTGGAAATCTAGGAGTTTGTTGAAAAGGATATTGGATTGCAAAATTGTAGTTTAAAAATCTTGCACTTGTGTGGACCTGCTGATGTCGATAAATATCTTTTTTCATGACTTTCTTGGTCGGATAAGGCTTTGTGATAAATATGATTAATCACGCCACCCAAAACAGACGTTACAATTAATTGCTAAAATCTCGACTTGGTTGCAACTTTCCCACATACATCAAGGACTTTCCTTTCAGAGCTGGTTTCTATAGACAAATAAATACAATAGGGATAAGCAAAACAGGACCGTGAATAGTTTGCAACTGAGATTGCTAACAAAAGTATATTGTTCGATCTGTAATCTTCCTGATCTGCAAGAAAATTAATTCATGCAGTACAAAAAAGAGAAAAAGAGTAGATAATTTACGGTTTATCTTGACTCACTGCAACGCACGTGTTCCTCGTTTTAAGCAAATCAACAAGATTATGATTTAAGTCTCCAAAAACGAAAGTCTGTAGTCGATGTTGGAAAGGAATACTCAGACCCTAGTAGTCTAGAACAGGTGACTCGGGTCGACCGAATACATAGTTCAACAATTGTTCTTCTTGTTGTTCATGATAATTAGATCCCTCATCATAGTTGTTGATGACCTCGGATCTGTGCATATGAATCATGGGTGCCACGGCTATGGACTGGTTGACGGACACGGCATATCTAGAAAAGGCTCCTTGACCTGCACCTGGCATTCTGGAGGGTCCAGGAATGATGTTGTCTACACAGGACAGCTCGTCATCTTCGGGTCTACCACTCTGAATTCTGGATATTTTTCTGTTTCTGATAAATTTCCAATAACCTAAAGTTTACTTTTTTTTTTAAAAATGTCTTCCTCTTGGAATAAATTCCAGGTGTACGTGTCTTAGTCCAACGGAGTTTCTCCGAGACGTATGCATTAACTACAAGTTTATTTTTTAACTGCTTTAAAAAGCCCGACTCTGTTTTAAAATGCTTTACTCATTCAAAGGGATGTTCAGAAACTTGCCAGCTTAACGGCTTCATGGGGAAATCTGGGTTTTGAGAGACGGGTGCCGATGGCACAAGTGCGCCGATTGCTATTGCCCGACAATGTTGCGGAAGAATTAATTAACGAGTACGGAATAGGTTGGGCAAATGAATTTGAAAGCCGCCAAGTGCAAGCCCACTGGTGGTGTTCACATGGTGTTCTTCATGGGGGAAATTTACTTGTTAATCGCGGCAATGAAACCGCAACCCTGATTGATTACGCAGGTTTTTCAAGAGAAAACAAAAGTGAAAATTAGAAGAACAAGGCAAGGTATTTACACAGTGGGAGGAGCTATCTAGCATCTGCTTCCACTCACCTTCCCCTCCCAGAAATATAGGTATTTCTAAAAAACTGTCTATTTTCTTACATTTCCAATTTAACCTGGCTATTCTCTGGTTTATGTTCGAACTAGTAGGTTCTAACAAAATAGAACAATATGTACGCAACAACGTAGTAGTTAGTATTCTGACGTTACTTTTTTTGAATTTATTATTGTTTTTCAAATCATGCCCAGACCTAACAGAGATATGATGTGGGTTACCGGCTCCATAAATCTCCGATTTCTTGCTCTTAAATTGTATATATTAGTAATTGTAAATTGCTTGGTAAGTTAACACTTTTTTGTATTCCTGCTTAAAAATAAAAATATTATTTGTTAATTGAAATCACCGACAAAATTTGGATATTTAGTCAAAATTTTTGATTGAATCTACGCGTCAGGCTGATCCAGCAGTTGCTCAAATGTTGCCAACTCCGAGTTGTCGAGATTGGAAATCTCCGTATCTGCAAATGAGCCAAGCAGCAGATCGGTTTCACGCATGCCCCGATGCCAGGCGCGGTAAAGCGCCTTGAGTTGCCGGCCGCTCAGTCCGGCGCTTGATCGGGTCATGCCTGTCATTGTTTGTGCCGATTATCTGGGTCTGGATGAATTGAGCCATCTGGTTTGGAGGTTCAGGGTGTCAACTCCGTCAGTAGGAACTAAGAGCAAGTTTAATAGTTTTGTCAACAGTCCGGTTTGATGCGGGTCTCACTGTGATATGTTGATGATCGTTGATGGTTGATGATGGCTGTCCACCTTCATCCTCTGTGTTTTTGCCTTTCTGCTTATAGTGCTTAGTAGTAGCACACGACATCTGCAGGTTCTCCCTCGACTTGTTGTGTCTCTTTAGCCCCGGTCAGTCGCGACCATTGATCGGAGTATAAAAATAAAAAGTGTGAGCAAAGGGCAATATCAAAAGCGTCGTCTTGGAACTCAAGCGCGGGAAGCTCGCCAGTTAAGTAGCGACCCTCTTTTTTGCCTGTATCGAAGTCACTAGCAAATTTTAGGAGTGCCTCGCGTCTGTGATCCCTCAGATCATCGGGAGACATATGATAGGTCCATGTCCAGTCGCCTGGGGTATTTCGCACTTGTTCTATTACGTTATCAAAAACCAGAACTCTACATTGAATTAAAAATCAAAACAAATTTTGCTGCTTTGGCACATGTTGCCGTTGAATACTTGTTGCTAAGTATCCAACAGACAATTGACCGCCGGTAATATAATTCGGGCAGGGTTTTCGAAATAAGTCCGATCCTAAATTCCCGTAGCGATCTGCCACGCCAAGACCAGCAGTGAAAGAAATGACACGGTGAAGACCACAGTTCTTGCCATGAAGTGTTTAAACCCGCTGATAGGGGTTTAGTTGTACTTTCCGTGTAGTAGGCCCCCAAAGTAGTAGGCTGCTGTTAGATTCCTTCTCTTTGATCCTTTTCAATATAATATTAGTTATTACCTTGACAGTGTTCCCCTCTGATGTTCCATTAAAGGCTTCTTCTTCTTGGAATGCCAAGCTTTCCGGAGTCCGCGGTCTCCTTTTGACTTCATGACGATTTTCAATCTGCACTTGATGATGGGTCAGGAATAAGTCTTGCTACCACAAAGAGCACAGTCAATAAATGAAATTAATTAATAAACTAAAAATTAATAACAAATTAAAATAAATTAAATAACAATAATTAAATTAAATCAATAATTAAATACTAAACTAAAAAAACGGTTTAAACATAAATTATTAATCAATCAATAAATCGGAAATAATTTTGTCAATAAATGAAAATTTTGTTAAAATTATGCCTCAAAATTTTGTTGAAGACAGGGGGGCCCTAATCAAGATTTTTTACTATTTAGCCGAGTCGCTCCTTACTACAGTTCGTTAACACGAACTGTTTGATAAAATCTTGGATTTTTCCAATCGCTATTACAGCCACTTTGAAGTAAAATCGAACAGTTGTGGGCATCAGATATTGGCTAGTCTAGGCTAATCAGAAATCTAGCCTTACTGCATAACAAAGAAACAAGCCAGATAGTCCAATTGAGTGAGAAGCAATTCTGACATTATGCCCCCCCCCCCTTATTATGCTACATACCGGATCTCAGCGCTGTACACGGCTTTCTTTCTTCCTTGCCGCGTGTGGCTCAAAAGAGTGTGGCAGAAGTGTGCACAAAACAAATGGTGCTCTGTGAAAAAGCCAGAAGCCACTAGAAGCCAGAGATAAGGTAACGCCTTGAACAGGATTAGAGGCTACATAGTGTATGTCAGTGCTGTACACGGCTTTCTTTCTTCCTTTCCGCATGTGGCGCAATAAAGTGTGGCAGAAGTGCTAATCAAGTAAAATCAAGGGAGTTGTAATAGCAGTTGGCCGTTTTTGAGATCTAAAAGATAAACATGTAAACAGAAAATGACTTAGCTAAGGAAAATCGCCTAACTAGGATGAACAAATCTGAGTCATTGTAGTAGTTTGGGTTAAATGCAGGATGTAGGCCAGATCCACTGGACTGCAGAGGTCGCCTATTGTTTGGCCTTTAGTTCAAATTCACCTTTTAAAGATAGGAGTTTAACAGGAAATTCTCTTCCCTCATGACAAATTCCTCCATAGAAGGATCGTCCCACGTAAGCCCCTCAATCGACCCATATTTCTCCCCCCCCTCAACACGAAAAATTCCCGCTGAAAAACGTCTGTACCCATCACAATGACCCTTACTATATGTAAAGAATGGTCATCTTGGGAAAAAACTGAGCGTGGGACGGGGGTTTTGGTCACTTAAAAGGACACTATAACTTTTGATTTCCGTCAGAATGACTCAGGCCTTTATTTCTAAAGTTTGGTCTTGATTTTTATGAATTTGACTGGATTCCTATGCATTGGTCATGATTTTCAGAAGTTGGCATTGATTTCTACAGTTAGGTCGTGATTTGTATGGTTTGGCCTTGATTTTTATGTGCTACTCTTGATTTCTACTTGTTTGGATTTCTGTGCATTGGTTATCATTTTTACGATTTCCGCTGGATGTCCATGCATTGGTTATGATTTCTATGGGCTTTCTTTGTTAGAAAACGTTAGGTTTGGTTGAGTTATGTTAGGTTAGCCTAAATTAGGTTTTTAACTCATTTCTGATATTTAGAACCAAATTTAACATAACCCAACCTAATGTGACCTGACCTAAACTGACATAATCTAACCAAGCTTTAACTTTTACCATCATAGCTTTAATCAGACTGAAAAGCCTGACTCGTAAAGCTAATTGAACCCAAGCAGAGAAAAGGGGATTTCTAAAATTCACTGGTGAACTCGTGCGCGGCGACACGGGAGCCGGCAAAGTGGCCGTATCTCCCGCGGACTCTGGCGCATCGTCCTGCTGGATCAGCGCACGTCCGCACGCGGAGCAATACTTGCTCTCGGCAGGCTGAGGCGCATGACAACTAGGGCACGGGTGCATGGGTGCGGATTCTAACACCCTGCGGAGATGGACACAGCGGCGTTCCACGATGCAGGTCGGCAGCGCTGACGATGGTTGCTAGAATGAGCGTGCATATAGGGCATTCAGTCGTGCTGCAGAAGTTTTACCTCCTCCTAAGTCTTTTTTAATAAACAAAAAGCTTTTGTGAGTCAACAAGAAAAAACAGACTTCAGTTCACGACTATTTGTCCTCTTTCTAATTTCTAAATCTATATCTACTCTATGATTTTATTAATAACTTGTAATAAAAAATGATAAACAGAGTCTTATTATAAACTGTAAATATTAGTTTTATAATATATAAGATTAAGCTATTTTAGTTAGTTAGTTATTTACTTATGGTTAGTTAACAAGTTAGTTTATGAGCTGGTTAGTTACCTAGTTAGCTAGTTATTTACTTT
Organism: Alatinidae sp. Z8VKAUB7J3; assembly: GCA_010016025.2. Lineage (NCBI taxonomy): Eukaryota > Metazoa > Cnidaria > Cubozoa > Carybdeida > Alatinidae > Alatinidae sp. Z8VKAUB7J3. The sequence goes on from JAAAKM020721499.1 coordinate 219,137,400, forward strand.
GGTAGTTACACGTTAGTTAGTTAGTTGGTTAGTTAGTTCGTAAGTTCATTAGTTTATTAGTTAGTTGGTTTATTAGTCAAAAGTTAGTCAGCCTTCGTCTTAAATTAAATAGCACCCTGGGCTATACACTGTGCATAGGGAAATTCAGAATCAGACTTGCAGCCCTCCTCTATTTACTTGCCTAGAATTATTCGAGTTGCTGGATAGTTTCCCACCCATTTCCAGTCTCTAACTGCTGTCTCCAAGCCTCAAGATACTTTGACGAAATTATAAATTAGCGATGAATTGGCCAATAGGCCAGGCACTCTTTTCCTGTTCTGTAAAGCGCGCTACGTTGATTTCCCACGATGCGATAAAAACTGCTGTATCATTTCATAGACTTGGAAGGCTTCAGCGTAATTTTTTTGAGTCGGACAGAAAAAATAGGGGGGAGGTTAGACACCCCTGGATACGATCTATGCTGACGCCACTGAGTAAAACAATAGTTTATGTCTCACAATAAAGTCACGCGACGAATTAATCTTTCGCGTGCAGTTAACATTGAACTTATTATTTCATAAGTGATCCAAGTCAAGTTTGCATTCTCGTGAAGTGTTTACACCGTTGAGGTTAATTTATTTTTAATTTAATATTACAGCAATAAGTTATGGGGAATACTTTTTTTGAATGGATTTATAGTTATGTAAAAGAAAAAGGATACGAATCTATTGAGTTGAACACCTATGTTCAAAACCATCCATCGCACAAATTCTATTATAATCAAGGGTTTAAGATTTTAGGCTATCATTTTGTAAAGAAATTGTGATTTTTATTTTATTGAAAAAAATAGTTTACATATATTTGCCGTCAGAATTGCGGGAGTAGCTCAGTTGGTAGAGCGTCGAACGCTCCTTCCCTTCCTAAAAATTTTGTAGATTTTACCAATGTAAGATTGTTTTCACCTACCTTCAGTTATTTTTAACTCCCTATTCCCTCCAAGAATAGTAATATATTCCTTTCATGGAAACAGTATTAGAACTTGACAGGATTAGAGCTAGCCAAGTTTTCGTGTTTATCCTAATCAAGTCCAAGTCCAAGTAGCCATCTATTGTCGTTGTCATTCAAAGCTTGTTATTCTCATTGTCATTAAGTTATAAATTTCATCATATGTTGAAAGGAATCTTGAAAAATAAAGGTTCCATGTGCATACTACTACTAATGGTTATAGTAACGGCTTACTCTATTGAAATTTTGCTCCAAATGAATAATTAAAGGAGTTTTATGAGGTAGGCTGCAGTCTATTTTTCGTGGAGTTTGATTACTATTTTGTATAATGGGAGGAAAGATGAAGAAGGACAAATCTGACGAGTCTTTTCTTTCATCCAGTGCGGCGGCGCGATGCACGGGTTCGTTTCGGTTCCGGGCGTGCTCGAGGCGGGCCGCGACGGGCTCGCCTACATGGCCGGTAAACTGAAGGCAGGCCTGGCCTGATATCGGCAGCGGCTGGCGCGGATCAGACCCGCGCCAGTTCCCGTACGAGGGTCTTCAGCGACGTCGCGTTGAACGCCGGCAGGAAGTGGTCGACGTAGGGCAGGGCGGCCTTCATCCCGGCCGCGCGGACCTGAAACGCTAATATTTGTTGTTCAATCCATGAGTGTTTTCCACTCGTAGCTGCCAAGTATTGTAACAGCAGCTTTGTACTCTCTGTTTTTCCAGCTCCTGATTCTCCACTAAAAATCAAATATCAGAAATGAAAAAAGAATTAAAAATTGTTAAAAATATGGGTGAACGATTTTTACTGTGAAAAAGACATTTTTCAGATAGTTGATGGGCACATAATTAGTGGTCTTCACTTTTTATGGGATGTTTATCGTATCATCCTTTCTTGAAAAAGATGAGAACCGCACAGTACTTGATCTGGTAGTAGAGTCTTCTGCGAGTTTAAAGAGTAGGGGAGAGGCTAAGAGACTCGTCATTCAAGGTGGACTTACCATTAATGGAGAGAAATATTCAGATATTAACCAGCAACCTCCCCAAGATGAAACTCTTCAATTAAAAATTGGCAAAAAAGAGTTTGTAGTAGTAAAAATAGAAGCAAGTTAGCCTGTAAGCCGTTAAGTTATTTAAAATATTTAAGTTATTTTAAATGATTTCAAATAATGATTTTAATATAGTGGATTTAATGATTTAATATAGTGGCTTTTCTTGATTTAAGTAGAGCATTCGACAATGTTGACCGTATAAGTTTGTTTAGCTCGCTTTTAGGGACAGGAATTCGGCCACCTTTTTTAAGGGTTCATCTTTTAATGTATTGTTTGATCAGAAATGTGGTAAAGATAGTGGAAAGCGGTATATGAGGGCATTAGGATTTAAGAAATTCTTAGGTGGAGCATGGCTCAAAATTGGTTGGAACCCATTAATCTAGAATCATAAGTAACAATAAAGTTTGAAATTTAATATATTTTCGATGCTTCTGGGAAAATCTAAGAAGCTAGCGTTTCTACCCTACTGCAGCTGTGCCACTACTATTAAATTTTAAAATCTTACCCCCCTCCTCCATTCCTATCCTCGTAACACAAGGTTCCAATAGTTAATCTAGATCAAATTCAATACCCTAAAGCGTTTTTCTTCCCAAATGACACCCCAAAATTTATGTTCATTTGTGATGTTACCAAAAATGACACCCTAAAATTTATTTTCAGCCTGAAAAAAGGTACCCCAAAAAATGGCACATCCCGTACTGGTATATATGGTAGTGACCCCCGGGCATCACCCCCATTATCTTCATCATCACCATCTCCCCCATCATCTTCATCATCAACACCACCATCACCATCATCACCTTAAGAAAGTGTAGCTTTTCTTTGAAAGTATAGTGACTTTGGGCAGGGGCGTAGCTCCAGCATTTTTCTTGGAGGGGGGGGGAAGAAGGGTCCCCGTCCAGATAGTCAAGGGGAATGGGCTATATAATATTCCCCCCCCCCAATCTTCCGGGGGCCACCCCCTTCCCCCCCCCCCCCCCCCCAACCCCCCCCCCCTCCCCCCAAACCCACCGAATGTCAAACACATCTCAAACATATCCCCGGGCGGCTTAGGCTTCTTCGGCTTACGGGCCCCGCGTCCCTCGCGCTCCTTGAACTCGAGCTTGATGGTGCTCTCGTAGCGGGCGCCGGACACAAGCTTGAACTCGCCGTAGAGGGGCACGGTGCCCGTGCGGTCGGCCTGGATCGAGACGGCGAACTTGCCGCCGCGCTTGAGCTTCGACAGGTGGGACTGCCCGGGGCGCAGCTTGAAGAGTCGCTTGCTCGGCTTCCCAATGATCAATTGAATGATCTGAGTTAAAAGATTCAATATCATAGGTTATTAGATAGCCTATGGTATTGGATAATGCGATGCATGCCCAAAGAAGCACAGCCAAAAAAAGCAATATCGTGTTTGGCTTCCTTTGTCCTAGTTTAGTAGCTGGAAGACATTATCAAAAGGAGTTCCACAGGGTCCGTACTTGGCCCCCTCTTATTTAACATATTTATAAATGACTTCTTTTATGCTATAGAGCACTCTCAGGTGAAAACTGTGTCTTTCCTTTCTTGTGGTCAAAGATTGGCTTCTTCCCGCTTGGAGTAGCAGCAGCGGCGCGGCGGCTCGTGCGCTTAGTAGTATACAGGTCCATCATTGTCGGCTCCAGGAGTGTGTGTGTCGGGAAAATATACCGTACCTGTTGGAGCTAAAATCAGACTCCTCCTATATAACAAAAAAGGCGGACGACGTCTTCTGCGTCTATATCTACATACACCACATCAAAATTACGGCCCGTCCGGCGTGATGCCGATGTTGTGGCCCGCGGCCAGCGTCCGGGCCATGGCCCTGAGTGCGGCTGCCCCACCCCTGCTGGTCGAGCCGGTCACGGTGGGAAATCCCAGATGGGCGATCAATCGCGAGATCAAGAGACCGTCGCGGTGTTCGGAGATCAGGATGTGGATCCTCCCGGTGCGGATCCAGGCGCGGTGCGCCATCATCAAGCGGCCATGCCAGAAGGTGCCGATGTAGGGGTGAGTGGTGGATCACGATCTTCCCGGGCATCGCGCTCGCGGTTCTGGTGCTGGCGGTTAACCTCCTGGGCGATTGGCTGCGCGACGCGCTCAATCCGAAGCTGAGATAGTCGATGAGCGCACCGATCCTTTCTGTCAAAGACCTGGTGGTCGAGTTCCCGACCAGGCATGGCGTGCTTACCGCGGTCGATGGCATTTCGTTCGATATCGGCGCCGGCGAAGTTCTGGGGGTTGTCGGTGAACTTCCTTGAGTTTCCTTTTTTACATTAAAAGTGAAATTTTTCTACTGAAAATAGAAAAAAGTAAAAGAAGTAAAAGAAAACATCGAATCTTAGTTTATCCAGTTATTATCCCTAATTAATCTTTAATCCGCAGCAGCTTTTGTTTACTTTGTACACAATGTAGATTGAAACTTACTTTGTAGTTCATAATAAATCTATATATATATATATATATATATATATAAAAATAAGTTGTTTGTCTGAGGTAAAACTCTCATTCTTTGGTGCAACTACATAATCATCATTGAACAGGCCGAAAATAATACTTGGGTGATCATAATCACTAGAAGAAGTAAGTGGGCGGGTTAGATCACAATTGAAGTCACGAGTCGTGATGCAGCATAAGCCGGTCATTCACGGTAGCTCGTGTGCAAATAAATGTTTACCACAAAAAATTTCTGGATTCTGATTGCCAAAAAGTAACTTGCTGAACCAAAACTGGACGAAATAGGCCTGTACCTGAATGGGTACGATAAAGCCGGTGACCTGCACGGACATGCCGTCTGTCAGCGTGTCCGGATAGGTCTTTTTCCAGGTGTAATCCGGCTGTTCCACCGACATTGCTTGGGCAAAATGGGTCCAGACGGCCTCGGGTGACAGTGCCAAGGCGGCCTGGGGAACTAGTCCGATCAGGGACAGGTATCTCTAATAGTGACGCCTACCGTCTGTTGAACCGTGAAATCCAATTTTTTCCCTAAAATTAGCACAAATCTTCTCAGGCTTATAGCTTTTTTTGCTGAACTTAAAATTTAGAATCATGGTGAAAAGTGAATTGTATTGGTAAATTGTCATCAAAATTTAGTTTTTTCTAGAATCTTGGTTAATATTGGCAGAGGTCTCTCTTTCTTTACAGTTCGCTACCACGAACTGCTCTATCGTTTACCGTTTTCGTCACGTCTAAAGATCGTATCTGAAATTTTCACACTTATGCGAACCGGCCAGCGGGCGTTTTGCCTGGCAGGAAGTGGCGGCGCGGACCTTGTCCGAATCCAACCGTTCGGAAAAAATTCCACATTTAGTTCTCAACATGGCAGGTACTGGGTCTGGGAAAACCAAAGCCAACGCTCGAATAATGTCCGCTTTGAACGAAGACACTGATCTCCGGTTCACCACTGCCCTAAATCTTCGAAGTTTGACGCTTCAAATCGGAGACGCGTATTTGGATCAACTTTTACAAATGAAGCAGTCAATATTGGAAAAATAACCCCTGAACTGGAAATAGAAAGAGGGAAATTTATTCCATCATTTACTCACTATCTTGATTTGCCTATGCTTTTCCTCATTATCGCATTAGGGGTTATCAAGCCAGCTACCTGTGATTTGTTTTTAGTTGGTTCAATTATCGCAATTGGTATAGCTTTATTTTTCACTATTTATATTCCACGTTTATACCCGTATGATAAAAACACTACCGTGCAAACGGATTTTTTTTTGAGAAAAGATGCCCAAAATATGTTATATGTGTAATAATGATTGCCAGACAGTGCTGTTTGTCAGCCATTGAGTGTCAGAGGCTAGGAATCGCCATGGAACATCACAATCTAACAATGAAATGGCAAGTTTCCGCTCTTCAAATAAAAACAATGGTCTTTTTAAGTTTGTTCACTTATTTTTGTGGGGAGAAGGTTGAAAAACCCTTAGGTGTGATAATGTGCCCGTGATCGAGATTGTCGGTCTTCTGCGCGGCAAGGATATTCCAAAAGGGGCCCACGAATGACGATTGTTCTGACCCTTGGTGCGATGTTCTCGCTGTTGTTGATGCGTGTTCCGGTCGCCTTTGCACTGGGCGGGCTTGGCCTTGCCATGTTGTTGCTGGGTGGTTTTTCACCGCTGATGGCGCCGCAGGCGGTTTTATCGACACTTGATGGCTTTATCCTTCTGGCCGTCCCGCTGTTTTGTTAATGATATCCGAGCAAGCTAGAAATAACTAACTAACTAACTAAGTAATGCTCTTTTATATACCAGTTCAGAAGTTGGAGAAGGTTTTGAGAGATGTTGAAAGTGGCAGGAAGATGTCTTTAGGAACTAGATAAATAATTCTTCGCTGCACTGTGCTTACTCAATCTTAACATATGTCAGTATGCTGGACAATATCGTCACAAATGGAAAGCCGGCTTGAAGTTGCAGAGCCACGATTGCCGACATCGGTAAGGCGCGCGGCAATATCTTTTTAGATCAGCTAGAAGATGGTTTGGTGTCCCGTGGTCTTAAAGTGAAACGCTATGCCAAGCCAACCAACACGAGGGTCGCGCCGGTTGCTGTCGCGCAGGCTATCGCGACGGAAGGCGATGTCGTCGTCGAAGCGCTTTCCGATTGAGGGTCCTGTACGTCGTGCAGTTTGCATGACATTGCAGATCTCGACGGCCGCGGCATTCCGCGTGCTCTTGCTTCTCTTCTGCCCCGAGCAAAATTTTGATACAAACCCCCTATGTGTCTCCAAAAATTTTCAGATCAAGTTTTAACGAAAATTTCATTTAGTAATAAAATGTGTGATATATCTAAATATGATTTCTCTTAATTTACATGGGAAAGCATACGGGAAAAATGAAAATTTCAGATTCAGTTTGCTTATACTTACTGCCAACTGTGCTCCGTCTACTTTATTTTAATAAAAATAAAAATTAGACTATTTCAATTATTGACTCAGAGACAACAGGATAATTTTGGTTTGACCATTATCGGATTCTCTGTGCCATAACATTTTAGTATATATCGCAAATTACGTATTTAATCTTGTTTTAAGTATGGCAGTAATTTTGAGACTTTTAGTATTTTCAGTTTGAAAGAATTGGTTAATTCTAATTAGTGTATTTTGATGTGTCTTAACATCACCTGGAAATATTTCGAAATTTTCAACTTTCTTCCGCTGAAACTTAAAACTTAATACTATAAATTGCTCAGAAACATTGCTGATAAGTTCTTTTGACAACCTGCATGCGCAAAGTGTGTTTGTTAAGTACTGTTGCAACGTTCCCCAAAATTTGGGTCTTAGCTTTAGTAGCAGCAGTAGTAGTGGCAATAATAATAATAATAATAATAGTAGCGGTAGTAGTAGTAGCAGCAGCAGTAGTAAAAGAAGTAATAGCAGTAGTAGTGTTGGTAGTAGTTCCAAGTCAGGATGCCTAGAATTTGTGGCCCTAAACTCTCAAATTGCTGCTTCATTTTGAGCATATGGGGAATTGTGATGCTGGTAAGAATCTCTTGTTGTGTGATAATTGAATACATGGCCTAAATTTCTGCAATGGTTGTGACGATTTCAATGTAATCATAGAAGGCCTTTTCGTTCTAAAACCACCTCGATTGGGCCATGTTCAAAATATTATATTTCGATTTGTTACATTCTCTTGGAGTCTTTGAAACACTTGGTCTTCGAATACCCCTTATACAGGGGTATTGCAGTCCCCCACCTTGAACAATATCTATTATGTCATTAATCCCTGATCCATTAACCCTTATATTTCTGCTATCAATTTTTATCCTGATGTCACCAATGGAGTCGCACTATTGCCAAGAAAATCTGCTGCGCTTTACAATAAGAAAAGTTGAGCTTATATTTCATACTAATAATTAGGGTTTAAACACAATTTTATTTCAGATGACGTAGCTGTAAAAGGAGACATCTAGAGGTTAATCTTGACGCTTTTTTACCCTCCCCCGTGCAACTTGTCCTTACAATAGAAGGTCTATGCGAATGTTATAACTTCAGGGGGTATTGTAAAGATATTTTGATATTAAACCGATTGGAAATTAGTACTTGTTTGTCCCAAACTGCGGTCTCTTCAATGCATTGATCTTTGTTATCTACGTGAATTCAAAACAATATTTATTGTCCCCATGGTCCGGCGCGGTGATCGCTGGCTTGTCTGCCTTTCTGGTGGCAAGGACAGTTACACGTTGCTGGCCGCGCTTTATGAGATCAAGTGGCGCGGGCTTTTGCCGGTTGATCTTCTGGCCTGCAATCTCGATCAGGGACAGCCCGGCTTTCCCGCGACGGTTCTGCCAGAGTTTCTTGAACGCATGCAGGTGCCGCACCGGATCGAGTATCAGGACACTTATTCTATCGTCAAAGACAAGGAGGGGGGTTTACAAAAAGAAACTTTATAAAAAACATGAAAAAAATTACATTCATTTTTGTTAGGTTTTTATGAGTCGGAAAAACCTTTTTTTTTTGGTGGGGGGAGGATGGGAGGATGTTCTTGTATTACGTCCCTCTCCTGTCCCGTTTAATTACAAAAACCAGATGGAATATACACAAATGAATTATTGACAATAGTATCGCTTATACTCAGAATGGCAGATAAATGTTCACGACATACCAATGAATATTATCTAACGGCAGATGTGTTTTTAAATGAATTTCTTCATCTATGAAGTAACCGATTTCTTGGGGAGTTTTTATCAGAAGCAAGGTACAGTAAAAACCCGCATAAAAGTGCAATGTTTTTTAAGAATCTTTATGCTAACATTTGCGGAGAATTTTCGTAAAATTGAAAAAGTTCATTAAAGACTAAGAGTGAAGATAATTGACGTTGCTGGAGTTCAAAAAGAAGTAATTGATGCAAAAGATAGGCGGCTTGACGAATTGGGCAGTTGAATAATAGGCTTTCTTTCAAAACAGTCAGGCCCAGCAGTCCAACACGGAAATGACAATCGTTTTAATATTTTGGTTGAAGATTAAAGAGGATTTCAAAAAGCTTACCTTTTCCATGTCATCCCAGTTGGTTACGATTCCGTGTTCGATGGGGTATTTCAGTGTGAGAATACCTCTTTTGCTCTGTGCTTCATCACCAACATAGGAATCAAGATCTGATTAGAAACTCAAGCATCCTTATTAAAGGAAGATGGCTTGTGTGCAAAGACATATGCATTCCGGGAGAAGGCTCTACCCTTTTAGAAGTCGGAGAAAACGGAAAAGGTAAAACCAACTCACTTCCGGATGTGGAAAAGAGTGAATTAGTAGAAGCCATCAACAACCTTCCAAGTCTTTCGAAAAATGAGAATATAGAAATCTTTCTATCCAAGTTAGATGAAGAAAACAAACTCATCGGATAATAATTGAAATAATTCTGTAAAATGTTTTTTCGTTGCTTTTCCTGTTCCATCACTATTCGCTGCTAATGCTTCGATATCCGGATCGAAGTACATACCCATTTCTTCGTCATCATGTGCCGCAGCTGCGCTCTCATTGAATAGAACTGTTAATTCATCCATGGATTTCGAGAGAAATTCATCGATCGTATCGATTTCAAATTCTCGAATACGTTCTTCACAAAAACGAATGAATTCCCGTGGGGTTGTTGGGGGGGGTGGTGTTACCTTCCTCAAAGACACAATTTCTAGATCTTTCAACTATGCTGAGTAAAATGGCTATTTCAAAATTTCGATTGGATGTGTTTGGGGAAATTGTGGATGGGTGAGGGGAGGGCTGGTTGTCCATCGAACCTTTTACCAACTTTTTTCTGTCCATCTCTTTTTACCATCGAAAAGAGCCTTAACCCTTTCAATTTCCAATTGAAAGAGCACTTCTTTCAGCCCTACTCGAGTAAATTTTTGCTCATTCTGAGTTTGACTCGGTTATTTATTGTAATTTATGTTCGTTTTTGGGTTTCATTTATTTATTGAAGCTGATTTGTGGTAGTTTTACTCTTGGAAAAGAATTTGACTTATTTCTGTCCATTTTTGATCTAATTGAGCTCTTTACTTTTCTTTGAAAAAATTGTTTTGTGGAAAAGTTTTTAAATTAATTTCTGTTCATTTTTTTACTAACATTGGATTTAGCACCACAATTCAATTCGTGTGATACCTGACTTTCGCTTTCCCAAAATTACTATTACGGTAACTCCCAATGCAGAGGTGCACCGATAACGTTCGAATGGTGTACGTCGTTTGCACCAATTGGAGGCACAACAATGGGCCGGCGAATATTTTCAATACGCTTGAAACTAATTTGCGCAAGAAGCAACGCAAATCAGCATTGTGAGTGACTGTGACCGATTGGATGCCGCGAGCGTGTCACTGGTGCATCAGCGGATCTACTGAGCCAGCTCCTACTGCCAAAGCTTATGGTGTGATATGCCCTAGTGGAAATTACTGTCCGACGGGGACTGCATCGCCAAATGCTTGCCCGGAAGGCTTCTATCAAAACCAGACTGGCAAGTCGTCTATTGATGACTGCATTGGTGAGTGCGTTTAATCAAACTGTAGTTTGTTTAAAATTTAACTGTATTCTGTCAATGTTACTTCAATATATGTTCCCAGAACGAGGAGTTGAATTTAATCTTTTGTAACAGTTAATTTTGACGACAAATCTTTTGTTGTATTGTCAATAATTCTTACGCCTGTTTAGTATTTTTCTGTTTAGATGAAGATAGTTGATCGTTAAAAAAAAAAAATGCAATTCAATTATCTTGTCAACAAGGACAAGCAAGGCTTATATTCCTGTTTTTATCGAATAACTCACCGAAAAAATCCGCTGTTCATTTTTTACTTTTCACCTTCCAAGGCGAGGAGCCGCCGGTCGGCGTGCCCCTCCCCGCCTAGCTCGAGGACGAGGTCGGGGTTCTGCGCTCCGAGCTGATCGACACCCTGGCCGAGGAGGACGAGGACCTCCTGGCCGCGGTCCTGGAGGAGCGCGAGCCCTCTGTCGAGGCCCTGATCGCAGCCCTGCGGCGTCGGACGATCGCCGGGGAGCTGGTGCCGGTTCTCTGCGGCGCCGCGCTGCGGAACGTGGGCGTGCAACAAAGAGCCCAATATAGGCTAATAAGGCATATTTGACATAGTTTGCCTACACTAGATGGAACAATAAAAAGCGTTGGAGCAAATATATAAAGAAAATTGATATGATAATTACATAATATGCATTGAATGGAGCATTTAGAAAAGGATTACATTTCAATACCACTCATAACCTGGAAATGAGAAAAAGAATGAGATTCATTTCTTTTCTTTTCAAAATGAAAAAGGCGAATATACAAATATAGAAGTCACAAAATATTAAAGGGTTCTTTTAAGATAAAAATTTTCACAGTTAAAGAAGAAGAGAAACATCTTTATCAATATAAAATTTACAATGGGTCGAAATGAAAGCAGAGATTATAAAGAAGATCCTCAAGAGCATGTAACTCCACTCTTCATGCATGCATCAACAATATATTGCTGCAAAGGAAGTTTGACAAAAGAGACCGAAGATCATTTGGGAACTATTTAACAAAATGGTCTAATGGGCGACGTTATCATCTGCTCGGTCAAGGCCGTTCAGTCGGGTAGCGACGTCAAGAAAAAGTCAATCGTGCGAGCAGTGGTGGTTCGCTGTAAGCAGCCGACGCGGCGTCCCGACGGAAGCTACATTCGGTTCGATAGTAACGCTGTAGTGTTGATCGACAAAGATGCGAATCCTCGCGGAACGCGTATCTTTGGTGCAGTTGCTTGTGAGTTGCGGGAAAAGCGGTTTATGTAAATCGTTACTCTCCCCCTAGAGAAAATTTCTGGTCCGTATTTTCTCCCAGAAAAACAAATTCTGAACATTTCAAAATGATCAACCAATGCGTTCCCAAGATGTTGCATTAGATTACCTGATGCTCAGAGTAGCTTTTGATTAACGTCACATCTAAGCCTTGTATAGATGCCAAGTCCTATAGAAACTTGCAGTGCAAAAACGTAAAGTTAACCATTGCCAAAAAATATTTAGCCCCCTCCAAAAAAAACCGTTCTAAGCTTGAAAAATTATTTTATTTCTTTTTTCATCATTTTTGGTTCAGTTTTGATTTGTTTTAGTTCATTTGGTTCAGTTCATGTTTGATTCGGTTCATTTTTGATCAGTTCAGTTCAGCTATATATTTTTCTTTGAAAATCTTCTTTTATGGGAAAAGTTTTTTTTTAAATTGATTTATGTTCGCTTTTTATTGACATATTCTTTTGTGAGTTACGAAAATAAAATTCTAAATATTTGTGACGAGCGGAGGCCCTCGCTTCACCGGGGCGGTGCTCCTCGTCGAGGACCACCGCACCAACCAGCTCGTGGCCCGGCGCATGCTGGAGAAGCTCGGGTGCGAGGTCGATCTGGCCGGCGACGGCACGGACGCACTGGAGCTGATCGACAAGCACGCGTACGACCTCGTGCTGATGGACTGCCAGATGCCCGAGATGGACGGCTACACCGCGACGCGCGCGCTGCGCGAACGCGAGGCGGATATTGGAATTCCCATGACCTCCCCCTATAAAGTTTGATTGGTTTGCATACTGCATTTATTGAACAAGACTGCGAATATAAATAACGAGTTGCCAGATCTGCTCTTTTTTCAAATCCCGAAAGGGCGGCATCCCCGTATCCGGAGCTCCGTTTTGAATGACCCAGAACAATTGTCCGTCGGGAATATCCTTCATCGTATCTGTACAGGTGAAGTTTCTTGGTTTTGGGCTCATATCGGAGCCGGCCGTTAATGTAGGAGGCCATTGGCGAGGCGAGGAAGACCACCGGACCAACGAGTTCTTCCGGCTGCCCGACCCGTCCGAGCGGCGTGCGAGCCATGAACCCGGCCAAGCGCGTCGGGTCCTCGCGGGTGCTGGCCGTCATGGGTGTCTCGATGACGCCGGGGGCGATCGCGTTGACCCTGATGCCGTCGGCGGCGAGGTCACGGGCGAGTGACTGGGTCAGCATTTTCACTGCGCCCTTCGTCTGCGCGTCCGCCCTGGATGCGGGCGCGGCCTTTCCATGTTCCGGATTGTCGCGTGATCGGCGCGAGCCCGGCGAGGGCGGCGGCGGCTTTGGCGTCGATGGCGCCGAGCTCGGGCATCTCCGCCAGGATGGCGGCGGCGGACGCGGCGCCGACGCCCGGGATGCTTTCGAGGATTTCGGCGCGTTGCCGGGCGTCGGGATCTCGGGCGATGGCGTTGCGGATTGCGGCGTCGATGGATTTACCTTTAGGTAGTATTTCTTCGTCATCCAATCTCAAATGTAATATAATCGGTGCTATATTTCATGAAGAACGTTTTGGTTGCTGTCTGTTTACCTGTATTCCTACCTTTTTTTACTTTATTAGTGCATTATTTGATGGGCTAGAAGTTTCTTTAACAATAGTTGCTTGAGAAATTGACCTCTTAGTGCAGGATTTTGTTTTCAACCATTTTTCATCTTGAAAACTTTACTTAACTGCACCAGAATAAAACAACACTGCAACTATTGGAAATAGTATCTTATTTACTTCACTGGATTTACGTGTTTCTCCTTGCAACACAAAGTCAAAAATAATACACATAGTGCATGGTTGTCAAAAGCAAAAAAAAATAAAAATAATAACAATATGATAACAAGATAAAATAAAAAAAGTAATAAAATAAAAAGTTATAAATAAATCATAATAGCAACTTATGGATTGGAAGAAAAATACTTTGCCTTCTTCTTATTTTCAGTCGATATTTTCTTCAACTAACGCGATTATCTACTCGAAAATTACCAACTTTAAGTTCTTTTTACTCCCCCTGAATTTAAGTCACTCCTGCCGAGAGTCATAACTTCTCCCGTTGTTTACTCGCGCTGTAAACCCAAAAAATATGAAAAACGTTGGTGGTCCCGTTCGCCTTTGAGTCTAGGGGACTTGTGGTTCATGTGGCAATCCCAAAACTCGGTCGTCCGCCAGGGACTCATTTGAAAACGACAAGAAATTGGAACTTGAAACGAACAGGAGTTGTCCCTTTCACAATACCTTGCTTTTTACGCTAAAGTATTGACTTTTTGCCCTAATTCTTTAAAAACGATTCCTGAAACACAATGGCCAAACACAAGGTAAAGTATAGCGGGCCTGCATGCAAAATGTGTTAGGTACAATTATTCCGCATATTATGAAGTAAAAATTGTTTTCTGACTTCAAACTGTACAAAATATTATGTCGGCTTTCATATTTTCGATATTTTATCGAAAACGCAGTCAATAATATTAACAACAAAAAATTTACCCTTACATTGGTAACGTTATTATTTATAATGATTCTTTCTGATATTATGCAATTTGATTGCCATTTTTAATAGCCTAGCTTGGATACCATTGTTTAGTCTACACCTCAGTTGCCTAGCTTTCACTAGGCTAGGTCTAGCATAGCCTATATATATTATTTCAAATTTTGTTTTATGATCATCCGATGAAAATCTTGATATAGCCATTCTGTTCAGCATAGTTGAAAAGCCGAATAACTATCCTTTGGAGATACCAGACTCCCTAACGGCTCCTGAGGAAAGGTCTTTTATTAGTAAAATTTTGGTTCAAAATAGTCGAAAGATTTAATAGCTACATTTTCAAAGATAACTTGACCCCTCAATACCCACAGGGCAAAAAGTTTTGAACTTCTGTTGTTTATATATTTTATGGGTTATTGGGTTTCAGCCTTTTTTTCGAAATCATTACAAATTTCTTTTCGCAATAAACTTTTAATTTTATGATGAACTGAAATAATTATTACCGTCTCTGAATGAGTGTCAGATGGAAATATTTCTTCACTAGGCAGTTTGTTTCTAAATGTTTTTTTTTTTAACTTTTAGTTACTATGGGCTGTTGTTCACTCTTTACTAGTTTGCAGCTACCGCTGAAACCATGATAGCGCTTTTTTTTAATTGACCGACTTTATCTGCTCATCAAATGATTTATAGTTATAATTTAGTTTCTTGTAGCTATGGCAAACATGCCAATAATTTCATATGATAAATAACCTATTTAAGAAAGTAATTCCTTGGGATTTACTCCTTCTTATAAGAATCTCAATTTTTTGAAACAGTTTTATTTGGGTTTACCCGAAAATTTGTTACAAATATGCATATCCATTTATCCATTTATTTGTCCATCGATCCATTCCTTTTGTCTCCGCTTCGGGCTGCACCGCGTGTTTGACGGCAAAACCGTCGGGCGGCAGGACTCCACCGCTGCGGTGCGAGCCGGGCACCACGCGGGTGTCGCCGTTGGCACGGCTGAAATCGTCCAGCAGCCATACGGTGTTCATCATGACCGGGCTGATGCGGTTGAGCATAACGCCGGGGATGTCGCTGTGCAGGCCCTGGTCCGGAACGCCGGGCCGCACGATGCGCGAGTTGAGGCTGCCCAGGACCAGAGGCTTTCAAAATTGGTAAATTTTTTGCAGTTTATATAATTGACTTACCAATAAAGTGAACATACCACTCAATGCTTTTTTTATATTCATTATGAATATAATGAATTTGCCACAAATATCCAATTTAAGCACTTTTTGATGTAACCTAAAATAACCCTATTATAAATAATTTTTGTACTGAGAAATTCTAGTTTCATTTTGTCAAAAAAAAAAAAAAAAAAACAGTGCTGAGAAAATCTAGTAGATCTATGGTCAGGGTGAAAGTCCGATGACCATCACCTGTCTGCCGCGCACCAGCATTGCCGACCGGGCCCATCCGCGCTGGCGCGACATCGCGGGATCCGCCGGGCTGCCCTTTCCCAATGTCGAAGTCGCCGTTGTCGATGCGGACGATCGCCCCGTGCCAAATGGCGAGGCGGGCGAGATCCTCTGTCGCGGCGACAGCCTCATGCCAGGCTATTGGCAGCGACCCGAGGCAAGCGCCAGAAAAAAAAAACAAAAAAAACTGTTGGGCTGCAGTTAGTGTTCAGCGTTAAAACCTTTTGTCCTTAAAAGTTCCAATAGCCTTCATGCCCTATCACTTGTGTTTATTGTTATACTGATGTAAAACACTTGGCATTTGTAAACCTTTTGGGTGATTTGAGATTTCTCTCAATCACTTTTTTTTTGGCTAAGCATACCATATACCAAAGGAATCCTGGGAGTTTAAAAAGAAACTGAATGCTGCAGCTCCAATCTGGTCTCAAGAATGTCCACAAAAAAATCCTCAATTATGTGATCAAAATCATTTTTGAGTTCAGTCAGGAAAAAAGAAAAGTTTTATTGCCTTTGAAGTATTTATGATTTTAAGCAGGTAAATAATGGGACGGCTTTCTTCCAAAAAGTCAATGGTATCAATGACGGTTCTGCATATAGAAAATTACAGCAAATTTGCTAGTACGAAATGGCTGATATACATGAGCATATTGCTTCGCTTCCTGCTGCTATCCGTTTTAGCTCTGCGTTTCAAGATTTTTCCTAGAGTTCCGGACCTTGCTGGTTAAAATAGTTCGTAGCTTACCTGGCACAAGATTCTTTGGCTTTTCCATCCATCATACAAAATAGAAACTTGAACAAATGGCATTACAATCAATCCGATGAGCAGCTGGCAAACTGCTAGATTTGTGATAAAGACGTGAATGCATTTGGTACTCAGTCTGCGATGCTTGTCCCACACATTCACCTATAGCTCCTCACCATCCCTCGTGCAGCATCCTCAGCAGGGGCTACGTGTGTGCGTGCGGGGTCGTGTTTGCAGAATCTTGAAGCGATTCAGATATTCGATCCTGATTGGGAGAAAATCTTCAAGGACGGTCACATTGACGAATCGGTCAAGAAATGGTAATGCCACCCCCTTCCTCCTCTCTCCCTCTCCTCTCTCCCCTCTCCTCCCCTCGATGCCTGACCTCTGCTTATTCAATTGTGCCAAGACAACATGTTTAACCGGTTGGTCACGTCGCCAAACATTGCCTGTCCATTATTCAATTGTGCCAAGCCAACATGTTTAACCGGTTGGTCACGTCGCAAAACATTGCTTGTCTATTATTTAATTGTGCCAAGACAAAATGTTTAACCGATTGGTCACGTCGCAAAACATTGCCTGTCTATTATTCAATTGTGCCAAGACAAAATGTTTAACCGGTTGGTCACGTCGCGGAGCAAAAACTACCTTTGATGTATCAACTAATGGTTCAATATTTCTATATGGAGATATTCAGGAAGAAGAGACATCAAATAATCCTGAAACTACTGACAAATCAAATTCTCAAGAAACTTCACCTCAACCACAAACTACAACTTATTCAGAACCAAAACCTGAAACTTCTCAAATAGCTGACTTTGTTGACCCACAAAAAGATCCACAATACTACTTGGATAGATACTACAATGAGCCTGCAGAAGAGGGGTGTATACAGATAAAGTTGTATTGGTTTTTTGGGGTTTGGGGGGGGTTTTTTGGGTGGGGGGGGGGGGGGGGGGGGGGGGGCGGCTGTGTTATGCGCTTGAGTGGAAAGGACTATTGGGAAAGGCCGTCCGATGCAAGTTGCGATCTGTTTGCTGCATTAGCTGCCTCAAGACCTAGGCCATCATGGACCGTTCCCCGTGAATTGTGTCTTCATGGTGGCGATCATGAGGCCAAGTTTTTTAATGTGAAAATTTAGGAGCCCAAATTGGCTTTAGCTTTGTTTTCAGCCCCCAGCAGGGCTTGGATATGCGGAGGAAATCGAGAGCTTTACAATGTTTTTCAATCTAGAGCTAAACAATAGGATTGGAATTCATAGCTAAAAACAATTATTGCTGATATGGTGGCATTTCTTTAAAATTATTTTCAAAGTGATAACAGTGGCTAGTATATAATTTGACACTCTGTTGCCTTAGCTCTCGCCGGGGTAGCTCCTCGGCGGGCAGTAGCCCGGGACGCCGTTGTTCTTGCAAGCGGTGGACTTCGCGAGGTCGACTTGGCAGTAGTTCGAGACGTAGAGGTCGAGGTCGCCGTCGCCATCGATGTCGAGGAAGGACGCGCCGGCGCTGAACCGCGTGTCGTCGACGCCGGCTTCCGCCGTGACGTCACGAAACGTTCCGTCCCCTTGGTTCTGGTAGAGGACGTTGGGTCCGAAGCCGGAAAGAGAGATTTTCCTCACTTGCAGTGGAATCTCTTTTACTTGCTCCCCTTTTAAGACTAGTCCAATAAATTCTTACAAAAAATATCTGAAAAGTTATCACCTAAAATGAAACTTTGAGTTTAGGATCGAGCCCCCTCCCAGATAATGTGCTTTCCCTCTTAATATTTTGACTTGCCATGCCTTTGTTTTCATTGTTAAGGCCATGTGCACTTACAATCAGGTTGAGTGGGTTGTATTGTTGCAAATCAAGAAAGTCCTACCACCAAGCATAAGCATAACATTGTATCATTTTTTGCAGATGATCAGAAAATCATAGACAAATTTTGATAGAAATAATCTACCTGACACTTTGTCTTTTCTTGTTTGCCCCCAATTTCCATTTTGTGGATCCAGACTACGGTATCCAAAGAAGGCTGCATTTACAAGTGGCATATTTAATGATATGCAGAACAGCGTCAAAGACTCTAAACAACTTTGGCGAATCTTTTTATTTATTTATTGTTATCCAAATTCTGTTTTTTTTTAGAGGTTTGGTTACTATTGGAACACGTCGCTTCTTAATTACACAGTTAGTTGCCGCGAACTGTTTGACACAGTTAGTTGTAAATCAAATGTATAACCTTTCAATATAAGCATCTGGATGTTATTTCACAAGTGTACAGGGAATAGACACCGTAAGATTACAGTTGCTTTACACTAAAGGGAGATAGATCCCTGATATTTTGGCCTGCCCCGCCTCCGACAGCACGAACCGGATGCAAAGCCCGGGCGTCTTTTTCGCTCGGGCTTTGTTTGTGGTTGGCGGACTCTTTTGCCGGTAGCCATTTTGACCACATCTTCCCGCCAAAACTGACGCGGATAGAATCCGTGCTCTCGGAACGCGCCCATTCCCACGATTTTCGTTTTCCCCCAACACCTTCATTAGGTTGATTTCGACGTGTTACGCACCCACACCTGCGGCCAGCTCCGGTGGACGGCGGACCAGGAAACACTCGGCTGAATCCACGGCCTGCTACCAACTGATAGTCGACCGACGGAGGACGCGCAACCTCCATCGCGGGAAGCTCATGTCCCGGTGTGAACAAGGCGACGCGAGCGATACTTTTCCACGTGCAGATTGATCGATAGCAATTGCCATCTGGCTGATGAAGTCGCGGCGGATCGTTGGCGTTAGACAGCGAATTTGCCAATGTACCCCGGCTGCCACCGGCCAGGTCCCACGCGAAGAGTGGCTACTCGATATCAGCGAACTTGCAACCTCCACCTTCAGCGTATTTGCCACCGCACATGGTGCAATACCAGCAAACCCTGCGGCAAACCGGATCGTTGTAGAATTTCTAAATTCTGGCGGTAAGTTGGTTGGTACGAGTAGCGTATCGGTAGAGGTGGAGTGTGCTTCGCGTAGCGCTGTGCGCTACATCTTTCGACCCGGACCGGGATGCACGGCGGCTGGTGGATGAGGATTGGATGCAGTAATAACTGATCAGCTTCATTACAATGTGATACCGTCAGTGCTGGACACACTCTCAGATATCAAGGTCAGTGCTCAACCACAATTTAGAGTGGTTTAGGTCCAGCAAGTGATTGACCGTGTCCAATCTGAGTTGCACAACGAACGAGCTCACTTGGCCACACTCCACGACTCCACTGAGCTCTCTAAACGACAGGTGTGAGCAGAGGCTCTTTTCGAGTGCCAAGCAGCACACTGCTCAGTTTGTAGCTGATGAACTGGAACAAGTTGCTAAAGTTTGGTGCCCTGCTATGACTGGAGACAGAATGCAATTATAGGGATTGACGCAATTTGCCTTGATAATCCTAGCGTAAATAATCTTGCTAATTGGTTACTGAAGCCAAAATATCCCGACCATCAAACTATTGGTTACATCCCTCAAATTTTGAATCTAATTGTCCGAGATACTATAAAAAGCGTAAACCTTACCTTTCTCAACAATATTCAAATTGTTCTCAAGTTCGATCTCAACTTGGTTCTTATTCAGAAGTGTTTCCATTTCAGCTGAAAAAATAGTTATGGAACGTAAAATTTGAATTGTTTGTGGAGCTCATTTATTGGCAGCACAAGTTAGAATTTTTTCTTCTCAGAATGTTTCTATTGAATGTTTCTATTTTCATGAAGAACCCAGTTTCCATATTTGCAAATTGAGATAAAAAAGATGTTTAACAAGTAGTCTCCCTTGTAATGCAATTATGACATTACTTCTTTCCATGTTATCTCTCCATAATTCTTGCAAATAAAGTTGCATCGGTTGATCCGTCTTTAATGAATCTTCTTCGGTTGCCTCTGCTCGTCTTTCAGCTGTAAATTGGATGATTTTTTCCTGTAAATCGTTCATGTTTTTATCTTTCGTCTGAAGATCATCTGTCGCTTCATATAATTTCTGTTCCTAGTTATTCTTTTCTTCCTTGTATCCCTGGCTGGCCGCCCACGAACAATAGCCGTCATAGGCAGGTGCATATTGTGCGGGATCGGCAGCGAACTTGTCGCGATTTTCCTCAGACGTGAAATACCAGATCGCGCCGTTCCAGAAGTGATTGAACCGTGCTTGACCCTCAGCTGGAGACCCATCGTGATAGGAAACCGTGTCATAGCCACCGATCGCCACGGCGAGTTGATTGCCTGCAAGTGCCGGAAGAGCCGTCAACAATGATTGAATATAACTGACATTCCGGATCCTTACTGTCATACTTAAGTTATAGGGCCAGATGACAGCAGATGGGGTTGAAATGTCTCAAGATTGATTGACGTGAATAGTGGAAGATTATGGGTGATCTAAGGATTATTACCCACACGCAAATGCATGAAAAGCAATTAGTGGTGAGCAAAAAGTCTGAATCATGGGACTCAATAGTCTGCTTTTAACTACTTCCAGTATCAAAGTATAACCTTGCGGTGGTTTTTTAGGATTTTGTTAAGGAGGGGGGTTTTGTTTTTATAATTTTTTTTTATATGAAATGATATTTTTTTTTGACGTTTTTGAGGGTTGGCCAATGAGTGGGGGGGGGGGGGGGGTTCTGGCTGTGCCATTGTTTTGTAATAGAATCAGTTATCTTATTATGCTACTATATTGAAAATGAACTCTGTTTTTAGAATGTTTCATACTATATAGTTAATTTGAATATAATTTGCGGTTGAAGACCGACAGGTCCTCCCCGTCGACGACGTAGGCCGCAATCCCGTGGACGACGGCGCCGCGGGCATTGGGGGTGGCGATCGTGCGCGGCATCGGCGCGCGCAGGCGCGTGAGCTCGTGGGTCTCCATCACCACGTAGAAGCCCCAGTCGTAACCGGGGTGCTGGATCTCGTAGCTGACGACGCCCTCGCCGCGGGCGAAGTGAATGTGCTGCCAGGTGAACCCACCCTGAGGAGCGGGGACACTAGCAGCTGACGCGTGTACTTAAGAGATCAGCCATTTGGGAGTCCCAGGTATGTTTTTCTGCTCGACAGGTTTGACTTCAGAGCTTTCCAGACGGACTCAAGTGGATCGATCCGAATTTTTCCAGTTGAAAAGCAATATTTCTGAATTTTCAGAGCTAAAATCGACACCTATATCAGCTTACCCTTGGTTTAATGTGTCAAAGATATAGGAAATCCTCTCTAAGGACCAGCTGATTTGTTTCGTGGGTTTGTTGAAAAATTTTAATTAATGTTCTACGTGTTGTCTTGGTGGGTGGACCCACGAACAGTACCCTAAATTGTGGTGTTTAAAATCAGTTGTTAACACATTCCGGTGGATTAATTTCTTGCGTCTCGGCTAGTTAGTTGGTGACAAGGTGATATTGTTCAATAAGCGGACATTTAGTATGATTGCTATGTACTAGTTTATATTCGGTTATTCTGAGTGGGTTGCGGACATTTTCAAAACCAAATAGCACATGCGTATCGAGGCTTTTAAGCTTTTCACTTTAATCTCAAATCGGTTTAAAATCTTCATGTAACGCAAATTAGCAGGTCACTGTAAATTTCAGACCGGTTTGAAACTTCAGGCCGGCGTGAGTTTCATTTCGGGTCTCTTGTAAACGCACTCTTAGTTCCATTGGTTAGTTCTGAGCAGTTTTTCTCCTCACACAACCTGTTATCTACGCAACTTTACCTATATTATGCTCCTTTGATGTTCTGCTTTCACATGAGCCTTCATTCTCTTTTCACTGAAACCATTGATTGTGAAATTACACAGTTTGCAGTGATAGTGGCTGATATTTTTGGCATTTGTTGACCACTGGCAGTTATTATCTTGGCATGTTCTTTGAAGAATTGACTGGCTTAGAGGCGTTGCGACTGTGTAGAATGTAACCTTTTGACGGAAGGCTTCATCATTCGTAGTGCTGGAACTTGCCATATCAATAAGCAAGCAGGGTACATGTGTAAGTCTATAACTGTATAGCTAAATTATTTCAGTAAATTTGGTTTTATTTGAATTATTGTTCATATAGATTTACTCTTTGAATTTAAAAATATGGAATTAAGGAGTTGGGTGGGGAGCTGGAGGAAAGTTGTATCAGAGCGATTGTTTTTTTTTTTTTTTTTTTTTTATTAAACCCCTTTTTCTTTTTTCATGATACGAGCTTCACCCTGTTCATTTGGGGAAAGTGTTTATAATTACCTCTTTCTGCTCCAAGAAATACAAGAGGGATAAGGGGGATTTCCCATGAGCACTAAATCTGGAGGTTTCTTGAGTCCAATAAAAAGTATTGCCACCTAACCTACAGGTATGTCCGTTGTTTCAAAGACTGAAAGACCCAATGAACAAAGAAACAGGGGGATCTGACTTAGTAATTGGAGGAAGCCCGTGCAACTACCAGAGAAAGAGAGTGGTAAAAGACAAATGTTGATAATTAAATTTTACCACAGGAAAGATTCCTAACAAGAAGGGAATTGCGTCCTTCTTTTTCCTTCTTTTTTTCTCTTAAACACGGTAAAATTTACATTTTTAAAAATTCTTAACCGAAGATTTTTGTCCCTCTGGCCACCTTCCATGAAATTCTTATATTTAATGTCATTTCTATAATCTGTCTCCCGCTTATATTGGGGTATCTTCTGTAAACTTATTTTACTTTTGGGTAGTGACAATATATTAATATCCTTTTGTTTTATCTGTTGCAAAATGAAAGCATTTATTTTAAGATTTACCTTTTGATATTTGGGTGAATTCCAGTAATTCAAATTTTTACACTAAATCAAAGTGTGATCACAGATTATATAGCAATTTTCGCATTGCACTTTATTTTCTTTTTTTTACTCAGCTCTTTCTGCTTCAGACTGATAAAACCAAAAAATTCAGAAAACTTTTTTTTTGCTAAAAAGGTCAGCTTCTCAGAGGATGTAAATAGATTAAATATACTCATGCTCAGTAGCTCCAATTCGCGAGAATATGGAGGGAGAGGTACAGAAGCTTCTAAGAGGATGTAAATAGATAAATATACTTATACTCAGTGGCTCCAATCCACAAGATTGTGGAGGAAGAGGTACAATAGCTTCTCAGAGGATGTAAATAGATTAAATATACTCATGCTCAGTAGCTCCAATTCGCGAGAATATGGAGGGAGAGGCGTCGAATTCCATGTATTCGCGTTCCACAGGTTCTCTCCTACTCATCAAGGCTCGTGCTGTTGCTGGGTCTTATGGGTGCATGCGCGCAGTGGCTCGTCACGGGAGCGAAACTGTAGCTGCGCAACTGACGGACTACACCGTTTTGTCATGGCCGCGCATTATATCTACACCACTTGGCGGGTCCAATACAAACGTTTGTTTGAATTTGCCGCAGGCCAGTAAAATCACAGGCGTGCGGCTGGGCTCGAGGGATCCAGAGTTCATAGGGGGAGCTTAGTTCTGCGCGTCTGGAAACGCCAACGCCCCGCCGTCGAAACGTGTTCGAGGCGGGGCGAACGAGCGGTTTGTGGCGGCGACTACTGGTTGTCGACCGTGAAGCTGCCGGTGATGCGCGAGGGACTCATGCCTGCGCTGGCGCGTGCCTGGATCTTGTTTATCACGGCCCTGCGTCCCAGGCCCAGGTCTGGAGAGGCGTCCCAGATGGATGCCGATAAGATCAGTGCGCTCTTAAGAGAATCATATTTTACACCTCCCATAGTTGCTATTTGTGGGGCAAAGGGTACAGGGAAATCAACATTTGGCAAATTTCTTGTCAATCAGCTTCTGGACAGGTTTTTTCTGCCTGCTAGCACTTCATTTACCTGCATATAAGGTAAACGTTTTTGCTTCTCACATTGGCCAAGCAGGTTTGGTGCTGTGGGTTACTTAGACACTGATGTGGGGCATCCCTGCCCAGACCGCATCAGAAGCGTAGGAACTGGCGACAACACGTTGCATTGCCACAAGGTCATCTGACCGAGCGGCGCGTAACCGGTATCCATCGGAAACCGATACCTTTAGGTCCCGGCCTAAAAGCGGCCAATCGAAGCGCACCCATTTCGTTCTCTCCGTCGTCATAAGTGGGCTGCCCCCATTATTTTCGGTTGGGCTATCCACAGCGGATTGCCTACGCGTCGCCTCTTTGTTCAAATTAAATCAACGTGAAATCTGTTAACGTTTTTTGGGGTTCAGAGGGAAAAATTAATTTAAATGTGAAAAAATAAAGTCATATAAATTATAATAGTAACAACTAAGATATTGACATACTTTCATCAAATGCAGATTTGAGAGATTTTATTTCGGAGGCTACGCCCGAAACTCGATATATACCAACTTCTTCTAGACCTAGAGAAATAGCAATAATTAGAATGCTAATTGTAATTGAATGCAGCATCTCATCGATGAGTTCGTTCATCGGTACAAACGCCAGCTTGCCGTCTTTCAGTTGAAAATGCACTTCTTCTCCGAATACGGTTTTGGCGATCGGAGGTGGCAAGTGGGAAATTGATCCGATCTGAGGCTGCGCTTTGTTTAGACTTTCTGCGTAACTGACGGTTTGCGACAACTCGGTTTTCAAACGATTCGTCGTGGCAATCAGATCGGCGCGGCGCTTTTCGTCGTCGTTCAAGCTCAGGGGGCGGGGGGGGTCTCGGGGTCTGCCGCGGGGAGCTCGTGGAGGGACGGGTAGCGGTACGGCTTGCCCGCCTTCGCGGCGTTCTGCTGCGCTTCCTGACGCTGTTCCCGACGCGTCCGGAGCGAATCTTTCAGGTAGAAGGTGAACTGCGCTCCGAAGGGAGGATTCGATGCCGCGAAGTATCGCGCGCCCTGGATTTCCAGGACGCGGCGACCACCGAGACGACTCCGCTCGACGTAGCGTGTTTTATTTTCAGGAGGGCATTTAAGGACTTTTCTGCAGTAGAACAACATCCCTTATCTGCTTGAGCTGATATTAAGCATTTTGTAGAAATTGAGAAAACATTAGGCGAATTAAAGCCATGAGAAAGACATTAAAATACGAGTGTGCTTGAATCACATATTGTTCTAGTTTCCATTAAAATGCAAGTTTTACATAATTTATCAAATATATGGACACATCACAAGTCAGATTTATTTCAGTTAGCATGCTATGCTTTACCTGAAAATATTCACCAAAACTAATAAAGCTAATATATGTTCCATGTTCTCCTGTATCGCCATATATTTGCTTCACCAGTTCTTATGGATACCTAAGTGATGAATAAGTAAAGTACAAAAAAAAACGAAAGTGATAGGTCAGTCATCGACTACTAAATTTTGTTACTTGATTTATAATTTAATTTCTGATTTTATTTTTTGTCTCGTATCAGGCCGCACTTTCCACGGCAGTGTGGTGATGTCCCGCTGCCAGAGCCAGCCTCCGATGGCGAGCGCAAGCGCGACGAGCGAGAAGCCGATCCAGATATGCTTCATCATCATTCGTCCTCAAGCAGAGCCGGGTCGCCGGTGAGCGACAGGAACTTTTCGTCATCGGCCATCGTCGCGGAGTCGATCACACCGGCCTGACCCATGGAGACGGTCTGGATCGCCTCCATGTTGGCCTGGTCGATGAAGGCAATGACCAGGTCTGAAAACATTTGCTTAATCAAATTCATAAGTGTAGCTTTGAATGCTAATTTGATAATTGTACGGGATTTGGTAAGGCTTGCGTTAGACGTTCTCTTCTCAAGCAGACGTTCAAGTAGGTTTATCGTCAGAGGTTTGTTAATTATATCCGTTTTGTTAAGCTTGAACTGCAGTTAAGAAGCGATGACATTATGAATATGCATATAAACCTGTTCCACATTTCGTTTATTTTGCTATCTTGGAATTGCCAGCCGTTATCGATCCGCTTGCGGCACTCGAAGCAGGTGCCCCGCAGATTCACCCGGAAGCCGAAGGCAACCTGATCTACGATTGGGAAATTGGCGACGAAGGAGCCACAAACGCGGCCTTCGAAAAGGCCGCTCATGTCACGCGCATGGAGATCCATAACAACCGCCTCGTTCCGAACGCGATGGAGCCGCGCGCAGCTCTTGCAGGTTACGATGCGGCCGAGGAGCACTATACGCAGGTCGCGACCGACGATCGATTGCCGCAAGCTGCGGCGGCCTTCCCGGGAACGATCAGGCAATGAGACAGGGCGAGTTCCGGCGTGAGGCCGGAGGCCGCGCTGCGGTGGCGCGATCAGGCGAGCGCGACCCTGCCGTGGTCGTCGCAGTGGCCTTCGTGCGGGTGGTGCAAGTGGCCGTCGACGAGGTAGTCGACGTGATCGCCGTGAGGAACTGCCTCGTGACCACACCCTGGGCCGGAAACGTGCGCATTGGCAAACAGCGCGCGCGACGCCGAGAATGAGTCGACCGATCTTTATAAATTCACCAGCACATTGAAATTTGCGCTCAGTGAAGAATAGCGGGAATTGATCATCGAAAACCTTTGGGAAATGGTCTTTGCAGACGGCGTTGTCCATGAACTTGAAGATAATGTGGTATGGCGCATAACAGAGTTGCTTGGTGTTGATTCCCGCGAACGGATGCTGCTCAAACAAAAAGTAGTTTACGATTTTTTTATTCATTTTTTTTTTTTTACAAAACATAAGTTAACCAGCTTTCATAATGCCATAATTCTATGAATAATTACCATTAAAAGGATTAAGGACCCAGTAAAAATTAAATCAATGGATACCTTCCAGGACACTCCAGTGAGAGTTCCAGCAAGACCCCATGGAGCTAATAGCACCTGCGTACCAAGCTCACTATGCTGAGATGCAACAAGATGAGAGCTTTGAACACGTCCGTCGACCAGGATCGCAACGCGGTTGCCGCCGATGCCGCGAATATTGCTACCTTCGGTTCCGAAGCGCGTTCCGGCGGCCTCGTAGTCGATGCCAGGGATATAACGAAACACATCCGCCAGCGATGTCGCGATTTCACTGTGGAGATCGGCGCGCGACAGGACCGTCACGTTTGCTGCAATTTCCCGGATCGATCGCTCGTCCTTATGCGCGACCACGACGATCTGGCCAATAGGTGCGTCGCATTAGGGCTCACGATGTCTAGCTAATTTGCATATCTTGTCATTGAAGTAAAGTGTTATATTGCGCACACGATTTACTTCAATGACAATTTACTCAAGGCCGTAGTTATTCAGAGGCAAAAACAATATAAAAAGTGTAGATCCCTTTCCGATTTTGATTCCATGGTGAGTACAGCCCATATTTTAGAGGCTTGCAACACCTCTGCTCACAAAGTCCTAATTCTACTGTAAAAAAGATCCCCTCTGATGACCTCGATGCAGGATGTGGCGAAAGAGGATGGCGTCGATCAGGTGCTGCTCTTCGTGGTCGACATCCTGAACGAGGAATCGACCCTGCTGGTGCACAACGAGCTGGTGAAAAACATCGCCGCCAAGAGCTTTGACGCCGACGCCGCCGGCGACACGCTGGTCCTGCCCGGCGTGGCCAGCCGCAAGAAGCAGATCATTCCGAACCTCAAGGTCTGATTGCGGTGGGCCTGTTCGGTCATGGATATTATTATATTA
Source organism: Alatinidae sp. Z8VKAUB7J3 (assembly GCA_010016025.2). Lineage (NCBI taxonomy): Eukaryota > Metazoa > Cnidaria > Cubozoa > Carybdeida > Alatinidae > Alatinidae sp. Z8VKAUB7J3. The sequence continues at coordinate 219,165,405 of JAAAKM020721499.1, forward strand.
GTTATTTATTGATAAATAGATTATTTATTAAAATATTTTTTAAATATCAAAAAATGTTAGCTGGAAAAAATATTAATTATGAAATGTTTAATAAACAACATCATTCAATTAAAGAAAGAAAACAAAATTTAATGATATTAAATGAATATGTTAAATTAGGAGAAAGTAATAATTATAATATGAATAATTTAAAATTATTATTATCACAATTATAAAACACACATGTATAAGTAGCTGATACTCCAAAGAAGAAACCACACCGCAAAGACAACGCCACGCACAACTCCATCAAAAATTAAAAATATAAATATCATCGGGAATATATTGGTGATGATCAGATGGTAAACAGATAGTAAAAGCTTCATTCCATTTTTGCCTTTAAATTTAAAAACTTAGCTATATTCTACCAAGTTTTGAAAGATTTCCTATCATAATTACAGTGTCTGAGCATAGCACTCGACATTTTGATGATGCACAGAAGCTGATAGAAAATTACAAACGCTGCATGAATAGCTTCATGAAAAATTTTTAACTTCATGAATAGATTCCTGGATATTACTTGCTTGACCCAGTCAATTTCATAATATTCATCGACTGACCAAAAATATTCCTTAGAACACAATCTGTTTTAGCCTGAAAAAAACAATGATTCCACGAAGACAGGGAAATCATAAGCTAACTTAGTGATTCGAAGTTTCCCTAGACGTACCGGCGTTCCGTCGGGGTGTGGCCAAGACCTTGCGTGAGGAGCAGCAACACACCCAGCTTTACCTGGAACGCATGCGCGCCTTTGGCTGTGAGTTAGGTCAGTTTCCGGTGACCGGTTTCTTTTGGCAGTGCTTACGGGACATGGCTTCGCCTTTGGACTATGTCTCGGGGCTGCCGCTCACGTTTGAGCAAGCCAATCTGGATTTCTCGCAGCACTTTGCCTCCGTCTTTCGACAGCTGGGGGAGATCGCCGAGCTGGCGGTCGACTTCCGCGGTCGCGGCGCCGTCGGGTTCGACATCGCGGGGCCGGAGGACGGCTTCCCGCCGTCGAATCATCGCGCCGCGTTCGACTATCTCGCCGGCAAGTTCTTCCCGGTGACCGTTCATGCGGGAGAGGCCGCGGGGCTCGCGTCGATCCGTTCGGCTCTGCTGGACGGGCGTGCGCTGCGCCTGGGCCATGGCGTCCGCATCGCCGAGGATCTGTTTCATAAAAACTCCCTAGCAACTTTCTTTCAAATGAGCCCTCTAATCTCTCTCTAGGATGTTCTAGTGCCCCCAGAGGCGGTGACACGAAAAAGAAGAAAAAGAAAGAAAAAAAAAGAGAGCCATCACTACTTTCTATGCGAAAGTTTTCCTTGTTTCCCAAAATGAGGAACTATAACAAACACCAAAAACAAGAAGAACAATAGGGAACTATAGAAGAACTATAATTCTTCTAAATGGGGATGGCAAGTGTGTGAAAAAATAGAAAGCTTGCCTAGTTTTCTGGCAAATCCAGGTCACCCAGAGCGCAACCGTATAAAAATGCGTATTCCACCGTATAAACTTAATAAAAAAAATGAAATTTAAACTTTAACTTTATTTCAACGTCTCTTTTTGGATTTTGAGTTTCTTGTCCTGTATTCCATCTCGCCATAGCTGTACGTCGCCATAGCTGACCTCCACCATCGCCGGACTTCGCCATAGCGCACTGTTCCACCGGCAGACCCACGTATGGCTTGTCTCATCCGGTAACATGTACACTGGGCCTTAGATACATGGAATCACGCTTTGGAAATTTGACAGCATTAGAACAGTACAGCATTGACGCTAAGAAATTCAGGGGTGGAAAAAAATCGAAAACCAAGGCACAAATATTCCTGACGACAGCCATATGGCCTTAAAATAATTTACCGAAATTACTCACCTCGAATATCGAGAGGCATGTTCTCCAGTACTGCTCCATTTGATGTATACGTGAATAGGATCGGTAATTGTTCTTTTCTAGAAACGTCTCTTGTCTCGTCGACGAGAATAGTAAAGTAAGTAGCTTATTTCACTAGTGAAATAATGTCTTGGCGCAAGTCATTCCCTATCAGTATAACTGCGTCACTTTACTACTGATGATTGCAATAGTGACCATGACAGTGCTATAACTTGGCCTTTAGCTTTACGTCCCCTTTAGACATTATGACTCGTACATTTCTTACAGTGATTGTTTTCTGACGGTGATATTTAAATGGTTTCAATTGCTTCCGGGAAATATGAAATCTCAATTGATTTACATGGGTGAAATTTCACCGGTTTCAGAAGTTTTCAAGGTTTCAACAATAATGGTCGAATATTAATTGATCTTTAGCAGTGAAAATCGTACACTGAAATTTTAAAGAAAGAATTATTAACAAGGTGATAAATAGTAGAATACACATTGAGCGAACCCAGCTGTAGCAGTGTTGACACTCTTCCACGTACACCGTTTACTTCCAGACTTAAGCTGGTGTCAACAATAAGCAAATCACAATGGTGAGATCCGGCTTTTTGTGTGCGGGGCCTGTGTCAGGCGGCGACGAAGCCTGCAGGGTAGGCGAGGGAGGCCTGGCTGCTTTGCACTTCGGCGATGGTCTCGCGAACGACCTGCTTGGCCAGGCAGGCGCACTTGCCGCACTGGCTGGCGATCAAAGAATTTTGGTCAGTGACTTTTGAACACTGACGCATTGTTAGTGTCAGTAGACATTCTAAAAAGAATTTATTATTTAGAAAATTGCCCCGCTGCTTGATAGTGATTTGCGTAAGTGGCGTTTGACAGTCAAAAGATGACCAGAAACTAGTAGTAAGCTACGGATGGGACTCTGATATCAGCACAAGAAGTCAATTCTGCTTGAATACTGAAATCTGTACCACGCATCAATCACTGAATGAGCAAACTTTTCAAAAAAACTTCTCCAGTAGCTATATATAATAATCCGACTAAAAACTTTGGAAAACCCTTTTTAGTACAAGCACTGCTCAAGTAGCCCTGGTTCATTTTAAATTGGGAATGCATTTCTCTGGAAAAGATCGGTCCTTGTTGTGTTGTTTACTATTGACGTAAATCAATGTCAGAAACCATAGTGCTGCTTCTGAGTGGGTGAGAATCAAACCTATGAAAGAGTCGTGCGAGCCCCCCCATGGAAATCCCCCCCCCCCCAGACAATTCCATTCTAGCTGAAAATTCCTTGCGGACGATTCAAGGAATTTTTTTTTCTGAAAACACTTTCATCTGAAAAAGACTCTAATTTCTGGTTGAGTTTAAATTCATACCCGAAATCCTCTCGTCTGTGGAAAAGTTTTCCTGCAAATAACCCCACCCCCAACGCCAGTAGAAAGCTCTCAATGGAAAATTTATTCCGTAGAAAACTCCTATTTTGAAAACCCCTGGGCGTTTTTCTGCGTTGACAATCTGGCAACAGTGATTGAAACGGTGGACCTAAAGAGATAAGCTCCGTTTACAGTCGAAATTTGAAGTATTGGAGAAGGTTTAGCCTATTCGTTGTTGGGATCATTAAGACTGCTACCGCACTATTTTTTGAAATAAATCAGTTTGAAGTTAGAACTTGATACGTGCAGAAATTGAATATACGTAAAACTCCGCAAATAGTTTATGAGAGCTGCGTCTGATGCCAGATGGCATGGCATAGCAAATATCCTCTGGATCCACAGTTTGCTCCACCCACCCTTTAATAATTTCATCTATGCTTAATTTATGATCTCCTTCTTTAAAAATGGTGTTCTCTCTTTGAGATCTATAAAATGAATAGAATGATAACAAGACACAGTATAATTTTTCAACCCCAAATATACCAGTTGGTTGTAGGGCTTGGTCAGACTGTGTTGAACCTGCAGGATGCCCATTTATTTGAGTGCTTGTTGTTGGCCTCTTGCGGTCAAAACATAACGTGAACCAGCACAGCCATCTGTACAGTAAGTACAAAATAGGCTGAAGGTGTAAAAAAACAAAATTCAAAACTCAAAAGAAACAGACATTGATTGTTTAACTCGCGTTGTTTTCTAATCAATGGAAGCCACTGAGCCTAGATAATTGAGCAAGATATGCATAAAATAAAACAAATACATGGACTTTATGCCAAGGCAGAAAGAGCGAAACCCGCAATATCCCTATCTCGGTTCTTCTCAGGGGTTTCAATTTTGTAATTTGCTTCTTTCGCTGGGGAATTATCAAGAAGTATTAGAGCGTACGATGGCGTCAATGAAATGGGCTAGAAAGCTCATAACCGATGCCCTAGACAATCTCACCACCGGCAAAGCCTTACTGCTGCAATCGCTCGACCCTTCTACTTCGCTAATGACAAGTGCGTCCGAAGCCCCTGTGCGATAATAGCGCAGGCTGTTTGATTATTGATAAACCCAGTACTAAGTAATGTATCTACCTGATTAACGTCCTTTAGTTTTAGTGTCGGTATCTGCTTGCCAAATCGATTACCTATGTTTTGTATGTCAACAGGGCAAAAACCAGTTTCTTCCGCCACAAAATGCACTGCACGGCATTGCTCTACCAGATGTTGGTAGGCGCCCTATTGCTCTGCCAACTCTATGAAAATTTTTAAAATGTCACTTTTTCTTGTCTTTTGTCGTATTGTCACGCGTTCCTGCATTTAATAATTGTATTAACGATGCATATTGTTCCCAACTTAAGGAATCACCCACTATTAATAAGGTAGCATCCTTTAATATTTGACAAAAAAGTTGTGTCGATTCTTTGATTGCATATTCCCATGGTGTCGTAAATTCACCATATGATGATGATGAAGATGAGGATAAATGGTGATTTTGATGTTGTTGTTGTTTCGTTATGGAGTTGAAATATCGACAGTTTTGTTGAAGAAGTGTCAATAGCCATGTCCAGCGGTGGGGCGGTAAAACCTTACAGTTCTCTGAAAAAACAACAACTTAAGGAAGTGGCACGGTATCTGCATTATGAACTGCAAGAAAACAAGAACTTAAATTTTAGTCGAATAGAGGATTGTAAAATGAAGCTCAAGAAAGAATCTGGATTTACACTGGTAGAAATCGCCATTGTACTCGTGGTTATTGGTCTGAGCTAAATGAAGTGAACTAGCTCAACTTTCAGCGTTGTATGCTGTGTCGTCACATTCAAGAACGCGCATTCCATTTTCCCATATGGACTATTTCGAAAGAAAGAACAAAACACGATAATTGTACAAGAAATAATTACCAAACCGTTGAACTGGCCTAAAATGTGGCAGTGTTGCTTGTGAAAGGATTTTTAAAGAATTACCATTCGATGCAAGGAAAATTGAACCTATGTTGCTTCCTTTTCTCTACGGATGTTCCGATAATTGTAAAAGGTTTAAGAGGAGGATCTGCCTCTGCCTTTACCTACATCTATATCAAAGTGTTGAAAGCAATATTGCCGTCCGTACTAAAACCTGTAACACACTTAGTAAACATCTCTTTGTACAGGGGCGTGTTTCCATCATTCCAAAAAAAAAAAAAAGAATAGTTCTTGTCCACAAAGGTGGCCCTCGAGATGACCCGTCTAACTTTCAACCGATCTCTATTATGCAATTCCTTTTCCAGGACAGAAAATGTAAACATTATGTTTGCGTTTTCAAATGCCCTATGTATTTGGTTGATTAAAGTATTGTTATGTATTGTTAAGTATTGTTATTATGTACTCACGTATTGTTATCATATGACAGGTAATTACTTGGCCAAAATTTACAAACATTCACCCTTTTGCACCCAAAGAACAAGCAGATGGTTATTATGAACTATTTAAAGAGCTCGCAACAGATTTGAATGGTGACTTTTCTCATGCCTGGGCAGAATCCCGCTTGATTGGGACTCGCCTTCGCGTTGCGCTGGATACGAAACTGATAATATAGCACTATGGCAGATATTTTGGCACCAGTGCATATGAGAGAGATCCCGCAATAATTGCGCGATAATTTATCTTTATTCTTTTTTTGAAGACCAGAAGGATGATAGAGTCTCCCCAATCCTGTGGAACCATCTCTTCTTCCCATATACGACAGGTTAGTACAACACACTTTTTCTACGGCAACTACCATTTTTTAGTGTTTAGTGTTTCAAGCCTGTTAACCTTGGACACCAGGACGGGTTATGTCCTGTGGTGGCGCAGTGGGTTTAACCTTAGATTGGTAATATGGGACCCACAGACCAAACTTTGCAGTAGCAAAACACTGCAGGGCCGACGCAGGGACCTCAGTAGTCAAGAAGCGTCATTAATCCGATTCCTTACTTAGCCTCTGCTAAGGTGGAGGAAACTGCACGTGACGCCAGGAGTTCGCCCCGAGGCCACCCGTGAAGTCGTAGGACCGACCCACGCGTCCGGCATCGGCGGTACCGGACGGAACGTCGTTCCACTCCTTGCACGCGACCTCGCAGGCCTTGCAGCCGATGCACAGGGTCGCGTCGGTGAAGAAGCCGACCGTGACCCCCTGCTCCACGTAGGCGTGACGGGCTTCCCGCTGGTTTCTCCAGCTCTTCGAAGATCGCCCCCGTTCCTATTTAAGCACTTTTTTAACTCTTAAAAATGACAAATTATCTAATTTATCCAAACTAATGTTGGAAAATCAGTTCTTGTGGATTATATCTTCTACCTTAAAATTGATAGCCTATTTAAGCACTTTTTTAACTCTTAAAAATGACAAATTATCTAATTTATCCAAATTAATGTTGGAAAATCAGTGCTTGTGGATTATATAACATTAAAGAAATGGATTTAAGCCTATAATGAAACAGTAGGACGGAATGTATCAGGAGCAATCAGATTCGAATGAATCTCTATTTAAGTGTTATTGTTTCTACTACTTCGATGCTGTATGTACCAGTCATGCATAAAAAACAAAGTCCGTTGTTCCGTCTGTGGCGAACAAGGTCATGGAATCTCTCAAATATCCCCATACTAGAGACTCAAAAAAGATTCTTTTGGTAAATCAAATAGTCACCCGTGTAACGGGTATAAGTGCCCCATTGCACAGGCTCGGCTCTCCTGGCGATAGCTGTTGGGCTGAAGTGGAAGGACTGACAATGTCTTTGGGGAGCATTTCCCTCTATCAACCCGAATCAGTAGTAGCAAGTCCATCCCCATCGCAGAATACGCACAAGGAGAATTTGCCGCCGCCACCACCACCTCCTCCTCCGCCAACACCATCACCAGCTTTTCTTCCAGTGCCGCAGAACCCAAAGCATCCTCCCGAACGAGCATCGGCGGCACGTCCACCCAAACCACAAATCTCAATGCCTTAATTCAAATCGAATTGGAAGACATCTGGGCGGCAGCAATGACGAGAGATGTCTGGCGACTCTTAATGGATATCCTAAGCTCCCGCGGAAGCATAAAAGGATTTAAGGTCTAAGGCAATAAAATATGAGTATTCTTGACCTGTATATAATTTTCATTGTTTTTTCTAACAAATTTCATTGTTTTTTCTAATAGATGATTTTTTCTAAGAAATATATTAGTTCACTTGAAAAGCCATAATCCCTTGGCTATTAATTTTTATTTTTTTTATTTCGAGTACAATCATCTCATTTGCAAAGAATTCCTTTACTTAATTCTAGGTTTTTCTCTGATAATTGTTTGTATAAGAAACTCTAGCAAGAAGATAAGCATGCATAAAGCTGTATTGAGAAAATGTAGCAAACATTTTCTAAAAGTTCTTCTTTTGTCATTCTTATCAAAGATTTATGAAAAGATAAGGAGAGAAATAGTTTTTGTTAGTAATTCTTATTCGCAATAAATTTACTGGGGAGCCTTCCGCACAAGCAAATTAAATGATAATGTTGTAATATTATCACATAACAGTAGTTTTATTATGTTAGACACTTCTCAAACCATAGATCCTCTTCATGGTCCAAAATATTTGATCGATGATGTGGCCGGCGTATTTTCAAATATTTATGACTCTAATACATCGCTAACTTGCTACTGCTCCCCTTCTAGTTGGGCTGCAGATTGCGATACCGCTCCGGCACGGGCTGCGAACGATCATTGGGGTTGTGGGTCGGCTGGTTCACCATGGCCAGCACGTCACCCGTTTGCACATCAAGTATGACGACCGAGCCCGAGCGAGCGTTGTGCGTTTTGACGGCCTGTTTGAGCGTGCGGTACGCGAGGTACTGCAGGCGCAGATCGATACTCGTGCGCAGATCACGGCCGTGGCGCGGCGGTTGGATGCTGGCAACGTTCTCAATGATCGACAGAAATACGTCATTTTTTGCGTTCTGTTGAGTTCGTCTACGATAAGCATGTATTCAACAGCCTACTTATAATCAATTCGGTTGAATTTTTTTTTTTTTTTACTATAAAACTCACATTTCATGCACATGACGTCATATCAAGTATGTCGCAAATATTTTTGTCTAAAGTTTTACAAGGCTTCTACGAAGATGTCAGTAATGAAGATGGTTTTCTTGTCTCAAAAAATGGCTTAGAAAAAGTTTCTCATAAACAATTTCTATACCTACTAAGATTTCACAGTATCCTTATTAGTCTTTAAAACAAAAGTGTCATTATCCTCTTCAAATTCAGCATACAACCGGAAGCCGTTAAATTATTCCTTTATTCGGGAGCTTGATCCTCGACTATAGTAACAGAGGATTCGTCAGTGAGATTTTTACGCCCATGAATAATTTATTTCATTTCAACATAACTAACTTGACCGTTCCGGCTAATGTCGGTTGGAGGTTTGAGCCATCTTAAAAACAAGGAAATGAGGTACATTTTTTATCACTGTAACTTGTTTCCATCGGTCTAAGTTCCCCAGTTGGAGGTTTGAGCCATCTTAAAAACAAGGAGATGAAGTACATTTTTTATCACAGTAACTTGTTTCCATCGGTCTAAGTTCCCCAGTTGGAGGTTTGAGCCATCTTAAAAACAAGGAGATGAGGCATATTTTTTATCAATGAAACTTGTTACCATCCGTATCCGGCAGGCTGGCAAAGGCGCCCAGGGCGGGCAGGCCGGTCAGCAGATCCGCGGTCAGCGGTGGCTGGCCCTGTTGCAGGGCAAAGCTGAGCTCGGACTGCCATTGATCCGCCGCCCGGGCAAAAAGATACCAGCCGGCCAGCAGCAGCGGTGCCAGCACCAGCAGGGCAGGTTAAGGTTGAGGATTTGGTAGAACAGCCAGGACCAGCTGGATCACCATTACCTCCCAATCCACCAGGTTTTAAAATGGCTTTTTAAGATTTTTGGAAAAAAACGGTTTTTCTAAAGAATTTTATTTCTCAATCTCGTCTTTTTTGCGTTCCTATTACAAGATTGGTCTGTACTATTTTCAAACACGACTAGGTTTTAACACAGCACTAAAGCTGAAAATGGGACATATATAACAAACTCGGATTGGCAGTTTGATTCAACTTGTTGAAGAGGAAAAGAGTAAAGATAAGGATCGTTTGCGATCCCTAAAAGTAACAGAGGGCATCCAACCTAATTCATTATTTATTTTTGAAGCGTCTATGGCAAATCTTAAATCGTGTCCAGGTCGATCTTTAACATATGTAATTAGTTTTTCTGAACTTCCTTGAGGTCTTGCTAATTTTTCATCCATTTGGTTACATAATAGCTTCACTAAATCAAGATTCTTCCATTCATTAAAGCCTCCAATATTATAAGTCTCGCCAACAACCCCTTTATGAAAAACTAAATTGATTAAATTAAAAAAAATTCAGTTTTTTTAACTGAAAGTAATGAGCGACAATAAAACTTAAAACAAGCAGAAATTACCCCGTATATGAAAGGGGCCCTCCTCAACGCCCCGCTCTTTACGCAAAAGTTTGACTCTTTCTCTCAGCTCTACTTTTTAAAACAGTAATAAACCTTAGAGTAAAGAGCAGAGCGTTGAAGAGAGAACAGCCCCTTTCATATACGGGGTAATTTCTGCTCGTTTTCTAGCTCTCCCACGCTCCTGTTTCCCCCAAAGTTATCTGATCAAAATTTTAAAATCCTCCTTTTGTTTAGCATCGTTGAAAGAGGAAATAACTATATCTTTAGGGGTAGAATGATCATTCCCCCCCACAGTCCATGGGAAGAAGCTTGTGTGCTATGAAATTTGTCTATTGTTTATGTGCCGATATAGTATTTGTTACTGGGAAGTATACAGACATTTTTCGTGGTGGGATTTGTGCTTGGGTGGAGAGTCGTTCGTGAGGCAATTTCTCTATGGACAAAAGTTCTTCGAATCGGAGTTTGGTAAAGAGTGTTCTGTGGTAAGATCGTCTTTCCTGTACATAAGAAATTGTGAATTGTATTATCCTAGGGTTTAAATTTGAGTGCTTCAGCTCTCAGAGGGGCATTATACTGGTGCAGTAAGAATGCACGTCTGCACGTTCTCTAATTACAGCCTATTTATTGTATCAATCTTAATGTATGAACATTGATGGCTTCGCAGTCCGCCTTCTTGGTGCTGGTGAAGCCGTGATCGACGCCGTTCTCCGACTCCACGAACTGGCATGGCGTTTGTGTCAGTTCGATCACTGTCGCGTCCTGGGCAAAGCTGGCCCGGGCGATCAAGCACATACCACTGACCGCGATGGCAACCGGCACCGCGGTGTTGGCCGTCAGCATCCTTACGAAATTTCGAATCCTCATGACGTGGTCCCCGATTTGGGTGGGGTGGCCCGGATGCACTGTATTCCATCGACACCGGTGATCATGCGCACCATTGGCACGATGCGCTGGAATTCCTGCGCATCGCCGCGGATTGCCACCTGAAGGGAGCGCCGGTCGATCGCGCCGCCCGCCAGCGCATCGCAGCCCAGACCGCCGCCGCCGATTGGGCCCGGGGACTGAACCTGCCTGCTGATCCGGTGATCGTCGCGGGTTCGACCGGATCGCACGGGGCGCCGCGGCTGTTCATTCAAATAAGTGATGGAGATGACTCTGTTTTTTATTCTAACCCTGAGGCCGTTTTTAATTCTTTATCTGATATTGCCAGTCGTAGATTGAGTAGTGTTTCCTTTTGTGATTCTGGTTTAACAATGCATGGTAATGTTAAATCTGATAAGCATGTTTACTTTGATGGTCTTTTTGAAGTGCCTGATGATCGCGAAGGGCAGAGGAATGAGCCCGCCGTTCCTGAGTCACCGGAAAACAAATTACACCCAAAATTAGCTGAATAAAATTTGGAGAGAGCTATATTATTCAAAATGGTTATAATAGCCAATAATTATGTCTTCAGGTCTAAATTACCCCCCAGAGTCCGTGGAAGAGGCCTTTAAATCATTAACTTCGCTCATTGTCGGCGCATAGGCCTTTTATTTGTTGTTGGGAAGTATCTGGACATTTTTTTTGGGGGGGGGGGGGGCAGGCTGTGCGGTTGGTTGATTTCAATGGGGAGAATCCTTAAATTTTCTTTAAGGGCTCATTTAATTTTCAATTTAAGGGCTCTCTTTTGTTAAAGTACTCTTCTAGTTTCTGCTAGTCAGTAGGCGGTTTTTAGAGCCTTTTCTTCACTATGGCTCTTTCAGGCGAAGTCAACCGAGCAAAAACAGCATTTTGTTCACCGAAAAACAATGAAAAACGTGTATGATTTTGTAATTTATGAATAATAAATTTTTTGTTACAAACTGAAAACTTTTCGTAGATGCTACATCACGAGGAAAATATAATTCATGGCATTCTATTGCTCACTTGACCCGTACCGGCAATTTTGATACCAAACGAGTCATTTCACAATCTTGATCGGGTATCTACCCTTGTGGGTTATTCAGTCGAGCAGTAGAATTATCAGTGATACAAGAGAGAGCACGACTAGAGAAAGATTTTTTAAAACTTTCTGTTCTCTTTGTTGTTCCGCTGATAAGTCAAGTCTTGTTCGAATGAAGAATATTTCGGCTCGTAATCGATTTGCACCATTTCGATTAATCGACCGTTAAAAATGGGTTTCATGGCTTTATTTTGTGTATTTCTATAGCCTTATCTATGGTATATTAAGACTTCACGTTGAATAGTCAGCTTTTTGTTTCATAGAAATTTGATATTTAAGGGGGGGGGAAGGCATTTAATAGTTATATCTAAAAATTTAATATTACACTATGTTATAAATCTGACAATCTCTTCGAAACAGTTACACGGGACACATAACCAAAAAAGGGTTAATTATTCGTATGAAATCATTGTCGTTAGTAAATTAATACCAGGGAAATCTATCTAAGACCTATCTAAGCAGCGTATTTTAAAAATTTGAAAAAGAAACATTTGATTAAGACAAAGTTATGTAAACAAGAAGCTGACGATGCGTAAACTACCCAACAACGACTTATAAAGGTAAAAATGCATGAAACAGGGATTTAAAATTGGTTAAATGTATAACTTTGGCAAAGTCTCCGACCCAAACAATTATAATAATAAAAACCCAAAATAATAAATTTTTTTTTCCCTTTAACAGCGGGCCAAACCACGAGTTTTTTGTGGGGGGGGGGGGGGGGGGCAAGAAGGGTCCACATCCGGAGATTCAAGGGGCATGGGCTGTATAATAAATAATTTTCGAAATTATTGGGGAGAGCTAGATCTTGATGCCAGTGATGGATGATTGGGAACTAATGTGGCAACGTCCAAGCGGCTCGGGAGGCGGCTCGCCGGATGAGCTGTAGTAACAATTTCAAGCAGCTCGGCTTGGCACTTCACAACTACCACTCGGCATTCAAAGAGTTACCCAGGCAAAAAGGGGGCTCGGGTCGGGGTGTCGGCAACAGCAGACAACCGGCAGCCAATTCGCCCGGTGGCGGCTACAACAACGGCATGCTCAGCGCACTGGTTGGGATGTTACCTTTCATGGAACAGCAAGCGTTGTGTTCGCTGATAAATAAGCAGGGTAGGACCTTCAATGTTCAGACAGTGGCGAAACTTAGGTAAACATGCAATTTAAAGTGTATTTTTTGCAATCATGGATAATAGGCTCCTAATCTTTGGCATGATTCTTTAAGAAAGAGGGTAGTAAAGCTACCAAAAGCAAAAGTTGATGACCTGACTATGAACTGTATAATCAAGGAAACCAGACCACAATTAAATAATGAAAGCAAATACAGACAATGGGCATTTTTCTGCATCCGCTCATCAATATTGTGCTGACTCTTCCAATGATGACCTGTCGGTTTTTTCAGGTGCCGGTTCTGTTTCCGATGAATACAATTGCCATCAGAACAGTACAAATAGTTTTTACAATCAAACCAAACAATTTATACTCAATGAAAATCAATCGGTTCTTAAGAAGGCTCGCAAAAAGAGGTCCGATAAGAGTTCAACGAAATCTGTTAAAACTGCTGCTCCGGTTGTTATACAACTATTAGTGTGAGTGGCTTCTTACGTACACTTTATTGCCACGAACTAATTGACTGTATAAAAAATAAGGATCCTTGTTATCGTTATTATGTAATTAAGACTAGCCACTAGACCAATTAAGACGGGGCTAAATAAGAAATATATCGTGCACTGGATGAGTCATATTAACAATTAGATAAAGTCGATAACTGTGGCTTTCATAAAGCACTCTTTATAATTAAATTTTTTGTCGTCACCAATGGATTTTTACGAAAAACACGAGCAAAAGTTTCATCCTCAATAGCTATAAACTTATATTTGTTATTTCTTAGATCAAAAGAAGAGCCGTCTTAAGTGGGGGGGGGGGGTTCTCTCTCCAGTTTATTTGTAAATAAAAATAAAATCTGTAAAATCATGGTGTGACGCGCCGCCGTTGGATTGGATCACTATTTATATTGGACCATTAAAACAATATAATTAATGAGAATATGTTAAAAAGACTTATTGCTATTTAAATCCCAAGTGAGTGGAATAAATTCCAAATCCAGCAGAAACCTTGAGGGCTAAAATAGCTTAATTATTTATTTACTTATTCGATTGTTGTTTATAGTTTATTGTTGTTTATTCGATATAGAAATTTTATTACACTTTAGTAGCAATTTTCTGTATAATCTAAGAACGTATTCACTTTCAAAGTCATTTCCTTAGACCTCACCTCCCTCGTCATATTTCAACTAAAATCCCCAAAGTGGAAGCACTGAAGTGAAGCATTAAAGAAGATAATTATATTACCCATTTATTTCATATGGATTACGTAGGATTACGTGTCTTACATCTCTTGTCTTCTTGGGGGCGTTTTCCCCTTATTTCGAAAATAAGGGGAAAATTCTTAGGCTCATAGCTTTTGATGGATCATTTTAATCTTTATTAATTATATATATTTGGATTCAGCATAAAAATGGACTACTAAAACAGTATCATGAGAAATATTAATTTGCATTTATTAATGCTGCTGCAAGATGCTGCAAATTTGAATATAGGCTATTATATTAATTTGCATTTATTAATGCTGCTGAAAAATCGGCTTTAGGTCTAGGCAAGAATTTAGAGACTTTGTTCTTATTTTCATTAAGATTTTGCCTAATTCATAATAGCCTACTGGATTAAACCAATTAAAAAAATTAGCATCCTTTGTAGGCTATATTGCCTAGTATTATGTATGGGCCCTTACAGACCCTTTCCAGAGGGGGGGATTCTCGCCCTCCCACCTAGCTCTTTCCCCAATACCCCGCTATTTATGCTAAAGTTTGACTTTTTGTCCCAATTCTTTAAGAGCGAGATTAAAAACTTTAGCGTGCAGTGAGGTATTGAGGAGGGGGCAACCCCCTAATATACGGAATAATTTCTGTTCGTTTCGAGTTTTAATGTTTCTCCTTACTTTCAGTTGAAAAAAACTTTTTATTTATTAAGGCCGTAGAGCTGAATTCAAATTACTCGAACCACATATTCAACCCAGCCAAAATTTGGATGGTTTCTTATATTTAGCGATTGGCAAATTAAAACGTCAAAGTTCTGGCAGCTTTGAACTTGATCAAAAATTTATTCCACCAATTTTACATATTGCAGCTTCAGTTTCTCTAACTGGAAATCTAAAACGTACGCTGAATGTCATTAAGGCAAAAATTAAAACGATCCAAAGTAATAATCGTGAGCTATGACGTACAATTAAAGAATAAGCAGATAATTATACTAATGCGTAATTTAGATATTTCAAAGGCTATATGAAACAGAGCATCACTAGTTGCTATTAAGCTATATAACAACATAATTGAATCAAAAATAGAATACTGGGCAAAGCTGAAAAGAATTTTTGGTATCTATGACGTCATCCAAAATTCCAGGAGATTATTAAAGAATCCAAACAGCTAAATTAAAATGCATGGGAAAAGAAGTTATCAGTGCACATAACATGCTATCCAACATAAAATACAAACCATTGATATAAGAAAAAAAAATTCTTAGATCAGTTGACATTACGTCAGGGGATGCCATAAATTCTTATGGTAGGTGCTCCACTTGTTAAGGTAAGGAATTTAATGCGACGAAGCCCATATTGGTCAGGGTGTATTCCTCTAAGGAGCCCTTATGTGAGGTGATCCCTTGGAAATGTTTCATTACATTTTAGGTGCTTTTACTCTTTGTGTGATGCTGAATAAGTGCCAAATATCTTGGTCAGGGCTGGGGACTTTGAAAGCCATCTGGTTTCACCAATAGGGCCGAGCCTTCTTGGCCTTCTTGTCTCTTGAAGGTCTTCCTACCCATAAAAAAAGTGGTAAAAAGGAGAGACCTAACCATAAAGAGACAAAGCCAAAAATTGACTGAAAGAGTAGAGCAGTTAGAACAGAAAGATGCAGCATTAAAGGAAGCGAAGGATGATCCAGCCGAACCAGTTGGATTGCGTACCGGTGCTTTACCCTGCGCTTGCGCGGTTAGCGAAGTTATACGAGGAATATATGAACAAATTAAGTCTTGATCAGCTTCTATAGCTGCACTTTCGGAACTAACGCAAGCAGTATTATACAAGCCGAAATTTTCTTCACTGGCAACGCTTTGTGGAGTACGATTAATCAACCGTGCGATATCAGTAGTAAGTGGATCACTGTGAACAGTTGCAACTTCAGACGCTCGGCGATATGGGCGCGGGCGCAGACGTGGTCTCAGAGGGCGAGCTACGGCGCGCCTTGGCGGCGGGAATCCCGCCGTCGCGCATCGTCTTTTCCGGCGTCGGCAAGACCGCCGAGGAATTGGTTTTCGCGCTGGATACCGGCATCCTGGAAATCAATGTCGAATCCGTCAACGAACTGGAACTTCTGAACGGAGTCGCCGGGGAACGCGGCAAAGTCGCGGAAATCGCCATTCGGGTGCATCAAAAACTTGTATTCCAGTTTTTTTTTTCCTAGTAATTCTTTTGCTTTAATTAAGTTGTTACGGATTTCAGTAACAATCATACGAGTTTCGTTGCACATACCCTGTGAAACATCTAAATCACACATCAATTTTTTCTTAAATAAGCTGTTAAATAATCAAGTAACAAACATTCGTACTTCATTGCTCACACCCTCCTTTAACATCTAAATAACACATTAGCTTGATCATAGTCTCATGGCGCCGGAGACAGCTGTCGAGTTGAGTGCCCATGACCAGATTGTTGGCCTCAAGGAAGCGGTACCCGATCCGGCCCGTGTCGCAAAAATTGTCGGATTGGCGCCCGGATTTGCCGTTTTTAGCGGTGACGATCCGTCGTCGCTGGCCGCGATGGAAGCGGGCGCCTGCGGGGTGATTTCAGTGACCGCCAACGTGGTGCCGGGCGCAATGGCCGAAGTTTTCAGGCGTTTGCAGCAGGGACAGGCGATCAGCCCGTCCTCAGCCGCTGGAGCCAGCCGCAGGGCCGAGAAATAAAGCGCGTGATAGCCAAACAGCCCCAGCGTGCCGAAGATGTAAACCCGGACCGGCACATGGCGCAGCTGCTTCAGCTTGCCCGCGGCGGCTGTCCATATCATCCCCAGCGTGCCGCCGATGGTGAAACACAGCGCATTCAGCAGGAGCGGGGGCGTTGGCTCCGACCCCACCGTCAGCAGCGCCAGCAGCTTCTATGGAGGGAGAGCCGAATTTTCTGGCATTATTTAAAAATGATCAGAAATTAACTAAAAAATGTTTTTTCAACTGAAAGTAAGCAGCAACATCAAAACTTAAAACGAAAAAATTATTACGTATATGAGGGAGATTGCTCCCTTCTCAATACCTTGCTCTTTATGCTAAAGTTTGACTTTTCGTCCCAATTCTTTAAGAATAACATCTGAAGCACAAGGTTGATTTAATTAGAATAATAACATCTTAATTGCAATCTTTGACAACAAAAGCCGAACATGAATGATCCATCATAATTGCAATCTTTGACAATGTTGTCACCAATGCTAACTCTATTACTTCTTTTTTGCTATTAAGCCACAGGTTATGTGTTTTTTGGGACTAGAAGGCATCATAAGTCATTGTGTAAGCTCTTCCCAACAGGACTCTGGCTTTGTAGAATACATTGAAGTGCTTGGCTCTGTTTTACGCATAGCATACACCAGGTATATAAACGAATAATTTATACGCAATATATGAAATAATTTATATTCTCATGCAAAAAATAATGTATATACGTTTGAAATATTAATGTCATTCCTTATATTCATTTAAAATAAAACTTGTTTCTTATATATTTAAATTCTGATTGTTTTTCAACAATGCCGGAAAATCTGCCCCTTTTGCCGCGGGAAATGTTCAATGGAAAGTCTTCTGTTCATAATCCCCTCGAAAAATTGCCACTGGATGCAAGCGTTATTTACGTGATTAGTCTAGAGCTTATTTTTCTTATTAATACACTGGAGCAGTTCATGACTAATCCAAGGGCTGATGGGTTGATTTTTCCGTCTATTCTTCCTGGTACACTTTTTAGAGCAGCAATCGATATACTTTTTCATAAAAATGTTATGGAAATCCTCAAATCCTGCATTAACATTTTCTGAATTCATAACATTATCCCAGGATGTGCTCTCCAGTACTTGTTAAAGTTTGGAGGCAGTAGTCTCTTCCCCATGTGTCGTCCTATGTGCTTATTCCCGCGCGTGTTCTTCCGTCAGCGGCCTCTTTCCATGTGTGCGCCGTGTTTCTTCTCTCGTTCCTATCCTCCCTCTTCCGACGGGAAGGGAGCGAATTGGTAGGTACCAAGTGCGGTATGCTGGTACCTTGCTCCCTGCCAAAACCATGCAACGCCAAACAAGCAGGCAAGACACGTTGACATAGAAACCCCCAGCCGAACCAAAGCATGCGCACTGTTCAACGAATAGGAATCCTTCATGCTTGAAGAAAAGAAATTGCGGAAAATAAGCTTTATGGTGTAAAAGATGAATTTAGAATTAATAAGAGGGAGAATGCTGGTGCCACATATAGAAATTGTTATTCTGATGAATCAGATGATGTTTCAGAAGAGCTTCCACTTTCTCGACTCGGGATATGTTGTCAAAAATTTCTGGAACCACCCTGTATTTCTTACTGGCCGACTCCGGCAGCCGGTCCAGCCGTCCCTGGCGAAGGGCCGGGTGACGGAACCGGTAGCGCACCTGCCCGTCGACGGTGGCGACCAGGATCAGCACACCGGCGATCCCCAGACGGACGAATACGGCCACAGCCGAGCGAATCGGAGCCAGCCCTGAGTGACCCGCTGCGTGCATCCACCAGATCCACGGTGTGAAGACCAGCAGTCCGAACATCCACGGATAGTCAAATTCCAGGTTCCTCCCGGGAGGGCGATCAGCGGATTGGTGCCACGTTTGTACGGCCTTGGCGCTCTCTTCACGGACATGACCTGCGTCGGCGAACAGGATCTGGGATAATCGGGAACCGTCGGTCAGCTGGTTGAACAAACCTGTCAGCCCGCCACGATCATTGGTTGCCTTCAGGCTATGGCAGGCCATCATCAGCATTGCCCCATCCGCATCCATAGTGACCTGGGCGTTACGATATTCATGGCGCGCGGGCATGCCCAGAACTTTAACTGACATGTTTGCTGCATAGATTATTCGCTAGAGTGGAAAATCTTAGGAAAAATTGCAGAACTTCTATAAAAAAATTTCTTTCTACAGAATGTAATAATTCACGACTCAGACTGCAAAATCTGTCACACAGATCACAATTTTAGGTAATCTAAAAAGTATGCGACATATGTAAAAAGAAGGGAGATGCCGATATATTGGCGGATCGATATAATTGTCAGTATCATTGGTATCCCTAAAAGACAGTGGAAAAAATCCAAAAATCTGTGAATTACCTGGACTATTTTACCACATAAAAAAGCTATAAGCAGGAGGACTCTAAGTAAAAATAAAATACAGCAATACTTACTTTTATTTTATTTTGAGCTGAACTTTATGTCAAGGTTGTATAAGAGAGAAAGATTGTCTTAACTTTATTTTCGTTTGCTCATCATAAGCATTGCTGGCACATCATATAAGGCCTAGAACCTACTCTTTATGTTTATAAAACAATACGAACTCTCTAACATGAAATCAGATGCTGAAGATCTGATCCAAGGTGATGTGCTAGTAAACTGTCCCTGATATTCAACCTTTGTATTATGTTACAGTATGTTTGTATTGTTGTTCCATATTTTCAGTTGTTGTTACTTTTCTCACTCCAAAGAAGGGGGATTTTATATTATGTAACTTTAGACCGTGATGAGTTCGTGCATTATACACAAGTGATTATCATCGTCGCGCCGTCGGCCGAGACGTCGGTGGCTTCGCTCTCGACGTAGCCATCGTCGTCCACCGGCGGCGGGGGCGCGGGGAGGAAGAAGTCGATCCCCGTGTCGGGCGTCCATCGGAACGCGGCCGTCTGCGAACGTCCGTCGTTGGCGGCGCCCACGACGACGCGGCCATCGAACGAGCTCGACCAGGCCCAACCGGTCGGGTAGCAGCCGAGGCCGGGATCAGCGCAGAACGGGCCGAGGTACCCGCCCCTCTGATGGTCGAACTGGATTTCCTGGCCCAGTTGCGACTCGTCGTACTCCCCGTCGGAGTAAACTTCGTGTCCCCTAACCCAGGTCCGGATGGGCCAGCCGGTAAGCTCCGTGCCATGCCAGGGGCTCCAACGGCACTTGGTCTCCTGCTCCTCGTTCAGAATGGTCGCCCGTTTTTGTAAGTCGACCAGCACGAGATCCGCATCGTAACCGACCTGAATGCGTCCCTTGTTTTTTAAAGAGGATGATGGTGACAGATTTGCAGCTTTTTCGGCTTGATGATGAGCTCGACGTTTTTGTAAGGTAAGGTGGTGCGCCAACAGTTCTTCAAAAGCAAGCCGCTGTTGAGCTGGGTGTTTTCCTTCCATGATTTTGGTGAGTTGCGTATTGCGGGGCGGCTGGTGTAAATAGTGTAATGCTGCTTTCATGGAATAGCGCAAAGGTTCCGCCAATAACGCTTGGGGTAATAACTCGGAAGCCCCTTTCAGAGATATATAATTGAAAGATCTTATTGAAAACCTGTTAGTCAGCACAATATTTAAAGCGTTTTTGCGAATAACTTATTTATCTTAATAAAAGTTGCTATGTTATTAAATTTAAGCTTAGCTTGTTGTTAGTTGTTAGCCGAAGAGCCAAGGCGTACGGTTGTCTTTTTGCCGACACTCTTAAGCTAAAACATACAGTAAACGAGGATGGGGAATACCTGAAGATCTAAGGCTGATCGAGACCCTGCCCGGCGCCTTTCAGCTCGACGAGATCCTCTACGAGCTGCGCGACCACTCGGCCGGCCTGAACTGCGGCCGCTGGGACTACATCTTCAGCTACATCATGCTGCACGCCGAGGACCCGGCGCGCGTGTGCCCCTACCGCGGGCAGATCGGCATGACGCAGCCGTTCATGGACGCGTACACGCGGCACGTCATCCGGACCTGTCACAAGCGCGGCGTGCACCCGATGGAACACGCCGCCACGACGAAGTCCGACAGTCAGCGCTCCACCGACTGCGCCGATTAGGCTGAGAACCGGCGTGCCCAGTGCCAGCGCCGCCAGTAGCGACAACAGGCCTTCTCCGGGTAGTCCCAGTGCGCTGGCCAGTGGTACTGCAACGATTATCAGTGGGAGTCCGGTCACCAGCCAGTGTGCAAACACCTTCGCCAGCACCAGCAGCGATAGCGGGTGAGCACTGAGAACGAGTTGTTCCTGATACGCCTAGCCTAGCTTACCCGGAAGTGCCTAAACTAGCAAAACTGGGACAGACAGACCGACCGACAGAATTTGCGATTGCTATGTGTCACTTGATACATACCAAGCGCCAAAAAAAACTGAAAATAAAAAGCAAGATGAAGAAACTTCGCCGAACACATAAGAAAACCGAAAAAACACAAGAAAAAAAATTGAGAAATAGGAATGGAAAGAGATTCTGATGATACTCAGAGCAAGTCGGATCGCAGTGAATAAGGTGTATTAGGTATGTATAGGGGTCCCTAGGTTCAGGGAGTGGGTCGTTGGGGAGAAGTGGGGTGGGACGACAAAGTGCGCGATCGGTAGGGGGGGGGGGTAGAGTGAAAGTAAGGAGGGCTCTTTACTTTCCGAGGGAGTAATGCAGCATGGTGGTTTGTTCATTCCTAAAGAAGAGCACAGTCCGCGCAAACATTTTTTACAGCTTACTTCGAACAAAATATGTCTTTTTGTTAAATGTCTTGCCATTGTTGTTTATTTTCGATAAACATGGCACTGTAGTTCTCGAGATAAACATAGCATTGTCTGCTATTGGTTTCTTTATTGTATTCTGGCACAGCATTTGTTAGAATGTTATAAAATGGCACTTCTTCAAAGTCCCAAAGCGCGGAGACAGTGCATCTATTATATATTTTTTTATAAACTTTCTTTTCTCCAATTATGTTTCTCTTTCGAATAATTGAACCTAAATTGACTACTTAAATGGGATGTTGTATTAAAATATTGCGGAAATTTGACCTTTTGTTCAGGAAATGAATTTCCGATCCAATTAAAAGGATTAGATTAAACAAAAAAAAATTGAGGAAAATTGGAAGCATATTAGACGACAAAAATTTCTAGTTTTTATCTGGTTTTAAAATAAAAAAAGAAATTAATTCAAAGTTTAACTTATTTTTATTAAATTTCAAATGACCATCTGGCCTTTTGGGGATCAACGTTAAAAAAAGCCACGTTAGCATAAGGAGTTGACTTGGACTTTTTTTTTTATTATTCGAAGGTTTAAAAAAATGATTTACTTTACTGGAAATATGTTGGAAATCTCGGAAATATCAGAGCAATTTTTTCTTCTCGATTTCATGATCATTTTTCTTATTCTCTACACTTCAGAATCCCCATGTTTCATTTTGTTGTTTCAGAATTTATGGTGTGCCATCAATAATTCTGATTTAGTCGGCGAGATAGAGTTCCAACGGCGTGACACCTTCGGCTTCGACGCGGAGCCCCTCGGGATCTCCAACGTCGCCATGCCCATCCCCGAGCCGATCGGCCTGGGCAACGAGGGTCCCGTCACCGTCCTGACCGGCGGCACGATCCACACCGTGATCGGAGAGAAGGTCGAGGGGGACCTCGTGATGCAGGGCAACCGCATCGTCTCCGTCGGCGGGAACCAGCGCCCCGAGGGGGCCAACGTGGGAAGGACACAAACCTACACCACAACTACCGAAACAGGTTCAGTTTAGTAGAGATAATGGCCTGGCCGCACGTTGGGATGACAGACCGCTGATGGCTGGAGGAGTCACAGTCAGTGTGAGTGGAGAGTGTAGGAAGAAATGTACCCTCACTAGAAAAGGAAAGCGCACAAAACGGGTGGTTAGTGGGGGCTGTCAGGTGGAAACTGACCTGGTGCTGGCTGTCCAGGGTAGTGCAGAAACAAAGCTGTACAAGCGGTTCTTGCCCCCAATGTTTACGATCTGTGCAGTGCCCTTATAGTCCAGTGCCACACTGTCCGGAGCGTTGCCCGTTGTGGTCAGCGGTACGGTCAGGCTGTCAGAGAAAACAGGGGATGAAACGAGTAAGGAATCTATTTTCTTTGCTTCGGTGGCGTACATGCATTCCACAAGTTGGTCACCAATAAACTGGTAACCGGTCCAGTCAAAATGCACACCATCGCCTATCGCACTTCTGCCAATCGTAATGGGAACCAAAATTTCTGAATCTGCTTCTACCCGCAAAACTGCCAAATCGTGGTCCGGCGAAACACCAATCAATCGCGCAGAGTACGCGGAGTGATCGTTGAAAACAACTTCGGCTGATTCTGCACCTTGAATCACGTGAAAGTTTGTAACAATATGACCTTGTTTATCCCAAATAAAACCCGAACCTGTTCCGCGTGGAACTTCGACGACGCTAAGTGTCCATGCCCCAAAATGGCAGTAAACAATGTTAAAAGTTATGATCTGGAATTTATTTTTAGTATCGATTAAAATTCAAAGAATATTTACATAATCAAATTAATACTAAAGTTAGGTACAGTATAAACTATCTAATTAAAATTACCAAATCTTCAGGTCATCTAAGACGAAGCAGCCCAAGGGTTCCACAAGCCACGCCTACTTTGACAATTCCAATTTGCCTGGGCATTGTAATTTCGGTTCGTTTTTATTGTGTACAAGAAAGTGTTTGTGAAATATCAAAGGTAAGAGCTCACGACGCTGCAGTTGACAACTGGAGAAGAGAAGTGCGAGAACGTAACCATTATCTTCGATGTTTCATGAACGTTTTTGTAGAAGAAATTGTTAAGTCTTGAACCTTCGCAAACTTATGTTTCCCTGCGTCTCATCAAGCAGTTTTATTGCTGAGGAAAGTGCTAGCTATCTTAAAATGAAGGAGGAACTGGTTCTTTGGTAATGAGTTTTCTACTAGAAGGGGGGGGGGCACTACACTCCTAGCTATGCTCATGTTTGCAAAATAGTAGGAAATACTGATGTATATAGTTTAGTAGTATAGTTTATAAATAAAAAATTGTGTTTTTATTGGTAGGGCTGTAAAGATTAAATGCGCCTAATTGTAATCTCAAATATATAAATTGTAGCAAAGATTTACCATCAGACACATTTACGATAAGATGACAATCAGAATTTGTCGTGTCTTAAGGAAGACTGTTAAGGCTGCAGCTAGGAATATTAGAGAAAAAGCTTTATGTTTAATAAAGAACAGAAGGAGCTTGTAAAAGAATTAACTGACTGATAGATCATATGAAAAAGGAATGTAAAGAAAAGGGAAAAGCATTAAAATATGATCTAAGGAGATGTGAAGTGGAGGCCATTGGTTAAGGTGCTGTGGATCTGGATGATGCAGCTAGACGACTTAATGGTAAAATATTATACGACGCCGAACGCGACTTGCTGTCGTACTCAGCTGTTTATCCATCTCTAATTGGTTCTTAAAAAATCATTTAGTGGCCTGTAGCTCTCCAAATGGAAGAATAAAATCATAACCAGCTTGTATTGTCGACTGGTTTTCACTAAGATCATTTTAAGATTAGTTCTTCTAAAGTTCTATGTTACTTAATTCCATCTAATTCGTCGACTTTTCCAACAGATGATTGTTATATTTTTGGATTTTTTCTAAACTTACCAAAATACCCTTGAACTTTGTAAAAATTACCAAATTGCTTTAGATGTTTGGCATTTTGGAAAAAATGGCAATCACTTCTTTATGATGATCTAAATGCGAATGCAATCTTCAAACGAATTGTAGATAATGACGAGGTCTTTCCAACGAGCATAAGACCACCCAAATTGGAATTAATAAGATAACGTCTATGCAGTTTTAAACGCATGCAAATTCTAAGCACAAAAATGGTCATAACTGGTGTATATTTTAAAGTTCAGTTTTTGTTTTCGATTTAGGGGAGCTTCAGAGGCTTTTTTCTAATTTTAAAAAATCTCTTGTTGTAATTACAAATTACTGTTCAATGAAGCAGCGCGAAAGTGACTATTTTTGAAATTGCTTTACATAGGAAACTGAGCCGTTCCTTTAAATACATGTTTCTTTATTTTGCTTAATATGGGCCGTGGTTTACTCTTTACTAGGTTGCAGCAGCTACAATCATAGGAATTTACTTAGAAGCCTCCAAAATAAAGGCTGAAGACCTTACAACAAACTTGATTAACCAAGCTTCTTTAGATTGCCCAGCAGAAAACACTAATGCTTCAGCTTTACCAGTCAATTTTTTACAAAAAATTATTTTAATGTCAAAATAAGATTTTTTCACCGTTAATATTTCTTTGAACAGTTACAGTTCCATTTTTTCCCCTGCATAAAGGCTCATATTCTTCATGCTCTTGTGTTTGGGAGGCCCGAAGAGCGCGGTGGACCAGGTCAAGGTCCGTTCAGCCCCGACCTGGTCCGCCATGGATCAGCGCTTCAGGTTCACCAGCTCGGTGTACATGTCGCCGGCGGTCGTCACGATCCTGGAGTTCGCGCTGAAGCCGCGCTGGTACGCGATCAGGTCCACGAACTCGCGCGCGAGGTCGACGTTGCTGCCCTCGAGCGCGCCCGCGACGATGGCTCCGCGGCCGCCTGCCCCGGCCTATTTGTCGCTTGGACTACAGCCAGACGAGGAAAATCATTTAAAACGTATTAATATTTCTGCTGAATTTGAGAGACACTCTGGATATCGATTTTTTTCATACCTGAGTGCTTTTTGTATATAGTATGAAGAGTATGCTGATGCTACGTTTATGTTAAGGTAGTCATTTTCCAACTATTTTACCAGGTTTTTCATCTTCCCAGCTGTATTTTCGTTTTTGCAATGATGGTGTTTCTCATTTCCGAACATACGTAAAACGTATGTATAACCTAGGACAGGAATTCTATAGAAAACTTTGCATCAACATAGTACGTATATTTAATGGTGGTATGTTTTGCTCATTGTTTTGGAGAATCTTTATTATGTTTTCACGCACTGTTTAAAAACGTTACAGTTGTAAGTGAGGTTGTAAATATATAGCAATTTTTTTACAATTTCTCAAGAAACTTTCTGTCTAAGGACTTTTTTATGCGTCGTTCTAATGTCAGCACGAGATGATACGGCCGAATACGCCCCTTGCTGCGTCAAAAATATGAATTCAGAAGAAGGAATGTGAACTTTGAAATACGGTCGTAGCAAACAATAGATCTGTGCAGGCTCATACGTGCAAATCATAGTTAACGGACTAATCTCTGGTTTAGAGATAGCGTTGGTCGCACTCGCGTTCTCGGTAGTTTATCGCGCCACGAGAGTTTTTCATTTGGTGCTTGGCGGTATATTTGTAGCTGGACTTTGCGTTTAGCAAGCAGTTCCTTGGCGTCCTTCCAAGATAAACTTTTCATCGCTCTTTTCCGACTCATTACCCGCCCTGCGCCATGAGCACAAGAATTCAGGGATTCCGGATTTCCTTTGCCGCGAACAACGTACGCCGGACTCGCCATAGACCCGGGTACAATCCCAATCATGCCGTGACCCGCTGCCGCTGCACCCTTGCGGCGAACAATGACATCGCGTCCAAAATGCGCCTCGCGCGAGATGAAGACCTCGCGGCACTAATTGCGTTTCTGCGCGTGGCTCCAGTCGTGGAGGAGGAGCTACCCCGACCTGCTCTCGGCTGGGACGTTCGTTGGGATATCGCTTTGGGTCGAGAGTTGTCGATGGCGGATTGGGCAGCAAAGGTCCCGCCACTACGCTTAGACCCGGCAGTTAGTCCAATTCTGGCGGAGGGTGAATACCTTGCCATGACAATGTGCAACGAGTGTCATGGATTGGCTCTTTTTACGACATTCGACCCCTGTTTAAAATTTTTTAATGCTGTAGACAATGCTGTTAGACAATACAGGGAGGATTCGGGGAATTTTAAGTTATGACTAATACCCCGAATATTCATATACTTGCCCCCCTCCAAAAAAAATTGAGAAAATACTCTGAGTATCTCATTTTTATCAACAATTTGAAAGAAAAAGTTTCTATTTTTATCTTCCTAGTTTATTTGGTATGTGTGCATCATAAGACCGACAGCATTCAAAGCGGAAAATTTAGCGGTAGAATGTTCGCGAAATCCATCGGATTGAATTTGGCTGAAATTGATAAGGTAATCGTGTTTTCCGATATGGCCGGATGCGGTTCCCTGCCATTTTCGCAAGCCATCTTCTCCGCCAATAAACTGCGGTTGTAACACAACCGGTGCTGCGGCTGACGGTTTTGTCTCAATACGAATTACCCCACCTGCTGCGTTGCCATATAATGATGCGCCAAAAGGGATGGTAAGTCACAAACTCCAGAATGAACCTGATCTACAGTTTATTAATAATGAAATAATGCAGAGCTGTTCCGTTAAATGTTCTTTTTTGGTACGGTTGGGTCGGAAGCAGGCTAACAGAAATAGACCAGTTCAGTTGATATTTAAGTAACCAATAGACCTTGATTCAGCCGCCTTCTTTACTCCAACATAGAAGCTGTGCTTAAGGAGAAGATTACGTTCAAGTTCATTTATTTAGTCAGCGCAATGCAAGGCAGCCGCGAACGCTATCGGCTGGCGGAAGCACACACTCCGCAGAGCGCAGTCTCACTCAACCCGCTCGGCCCCATCACGAGAAACGCGCTCTCCCCCGCCCGAAGCGCCCGCTCACACCGCCCACAGTTCATGTCGCGGTTCAGGACCAGCGGCTTCCACCCGAGCACGTCCGGAAAGAGCTCCGCCGCGGTCGGACGTTCGGGCTCCGGAGACGCAGGTTCCGAAAAGCCACTTCATGAATATTTAATTCCAGACCTTGCTGGATGATAATGAAAAATCCAATACCTAATGTTTACGTTAACAGATTTACAATTTGGAAATTTTTAGTCAATCTTGGAAATTAGGCGGTAATTTCAAGATGAGGATAAACATATGGTTGGTTATGTTTCAAATTATGTTTTAATCAACGTAATCATGCAAAAATTTGTTTGAGCCCATTTTTGGACAGCTTGGTCTTAAAACGTTCATACACCAAATTAATATATTCACAATATGTCAGGTGAGTGTCTGAAACTTTTACAATATGTCCAATGCCTGTATAAAAATTTTTTGATTCAGCTTGAAATTATGAAATATTTATTACTATGGAGAAGTTCACGTATTTATATGAAAGCGGGCCAATCGTTCCTACAAAACTTATTGGGACACTAACTCTATTCAGTAAAGCCACTAAGTCAATAAAAACAAAATACCAGGGTTTAATCAATGTAACATATCTACCTTTCACTAAATAGTCGGTGGGGAGGTTGGAGGATGCACGTTGAAAATTTGTGCATAATTTGGTTCAAATAAGATGCCACTTACATACCTTCGGGTTAAAATTTTTTTAATGACTGTGGCGAAATACTGCTTAGCTTCTTTCATTTTTAGAAAGGTGGCCGGGGGATAGTAAAGCACTGACTATATTGGCATAAAACTGTCGACGTGCAGTAATTATCTTCCCTTCCGTGCTAAAATACTTGTACTCAGAAACTGCCTTGGAATTTTGAGGCAGAGGAATGTAAATCTCTGGTCATGGCTTTTGGCCATTTCTGTAGGGTTTCTGGCTCTTTTTTCGGAATACTTAGCTTCTTTTTTTTACTTTAAGATATGATCAATCTGGATCCAAAAAATATTGATTGCTTCTAAATATGTATCTACAGAGATATTTTTCTCGTGAGGCAGTTTTTGAGAAAATTATTTTTGTTCTGGTGAAAATATTAATAAGGAATAATGGAAACGCGTATTTTTAAAATAAGGAAACTTTCAAGGTCGGAACATGGGTTTCCGTCTCTATAGGCTAAATCTGATAGAAGATATAGATAAAAGAATTAACGCAAAGTACTTGGGCCAATCTAAATACAAACTTAAAGATACAGATTTTTTTTATAAAAGTCCTCAATATTTAAATTACCCAATTCCCTGTCGCAAGTGTGAAATTAAAATCAACAAAGGTGCTAATCCTAATGTTGTCTCTTTTTAGATATAATACTGCAAAAACTCCAAAAAATCTTTTTTTTGGAAAATTGTATTTTATTTTAGTGCCATCAAGCCGTATTTATGCGTAAATATAAGTAATATTGTTCAAATGAGCAATTAAGCAGTTTTTTATGGTGTTGCAGTATCCTGCTAGCCCCGGAACGAAAGAAGACGCATCAGTGATACACAGGCTAAAATATAATTTTGTTCAATTATCTCGAGGCCGACTTCGCGCTGATCGATGATCGGGCGCTGGTGGCTGTGGAGGAACTCGGTGGGGTCTTCGATGCAGACGATATGGCCGCTCTTGTGGCGATTGCGGAAGTCCAGCATCGCTGCCAGAGTCGTGGACTTGCCGGAGCCTGCCGCTCCGGTGACCAGGATCAGCCCGCGATCCTGCATGGCCAGCTTTTCCAGCAGCCTGGGCAGACCGAGCTGCTCGACGCCCGGAATCCGCCTATGCTCGGCTGGCGCTATCAGCGGCCGCCGACCCTGCCGGTTGTCCTTGGCGTCGGGACGGTGGGCGGCGTGTTGAGCGGCGGCGCCGGCATGGGAGCGCCGCCCGCGGTCCTGTTCCTGCTGTCCGGGCCGCAGGGGCACGAGGCGGTGCGCGCGAACATCATCGGGTATCTGGCGGTCGCCAACATGACCGCGCTGGTTACCATCTGGTTGAACGGCGCCTTGACCCCCGATACCGACTAAATCGACCCAGTGGCCGCCGACGGCGTGCAGAAATTCTGCCGGATCGGTATCCAGCACCCGGCACGCATTTTCCACCAGGGCGAAGGTCACCGCGTCATCGTAATGCATGACCGAACCGAATTCTCCGGTTTCGGTATTTGCCGATTGCGCCACCCTTGCCCAGGTTTCATCGCCGGATGTCTTGATCACGAATTCGCGGATCGCGTTGTTCACCATTCCGTACATTCCGGCCCCCAATTTCGTTCCAGGAGCCGTAACCTTCTTTTACTGCCATGTAGAGGGGGATAATGTTGGGGAACTTAAGCGTTACTGACTTCGTTTCTTTTTGGTTAGCTTCATGCCTTATAAACGCCATGTTAGTGGGTATAATAACCAATTAATGACTAAAAATAACAATTAGCATTATAATCCTAGGCAGGGCTGTATCTGATGTTTTTTTTGGGGGAGGGGGATTACACCAGAATTTTTTCGGGAGGGGAGGGGAGGACGAAGAAAATTGGTAGGTATGTCAAGGACCTGCACAAATTGAGTTGATAACAACCGTTTCCCGATTCGACCATCTGGAGGGCGAGGTAGGGGAAATCGTGAAAATGAAGGTAGGTTTATCTTACCAACGGGTGTTCGGATCTTAATAGGACTTGATATTTATAGAAAGATCTCATGTTTCAGTTGTCCTAGTTTCATTTCGGGTGGGATCCAGGGACTTGGGGGGGGGGCGGGGCGGATTTGGTGCCTGTTTGCTATTTTGGTGCTTTTTAAACCGCGGCTACTTTCCTCTGCATTTTTTACCCCTTTGGTTTAAAGACGTTTCTTAAAATAAATTGGTCCTCCATTAAAAGCTAAAATCAGAAGATGCACTTAAACGGACGTTAATGTGTTCAGTTAAATCAGTAAAATATCCAACGGGGATTTTTATTCACAAAATTATCAGCAACCACAGGGTATAGATATTTGAAGGTAGCATGAGGCCATTTAGCCAAAAATAAAACAAACAAATTAATATGCAAATTACGTTTTAAATATTCATGTGCGGAGAGCCAATATAAAGCATACATTAATTCAAAAATGCTCAGAAATGAAATAAAAGAAAACACTGTTTTTTAAACTGAAAGTAAGGAGCGATATTAAAACTTAAAACGAACCGAAATTACTCCGTAAATGAAAGGGACTGTTCCCTCCTCAACACCCCGCAATTAACGCTAAAGTTTGGTTGCTGAAGTTGATCGGCCTAGGAAAGTGCATTATCTTCCACACCAAGCAGTAGTGAGAGAAGCTGCAGAAAGCACAAAAGTGAGGATTGTCTATGATGCATCATGCAAAGATGGAAAACGAGGTACATCTTTAAATGATTGTTTTCATGTGGGTCCTTCTTTAACACCACTTCTTTTTTATGTTCTTGTCAGATTTTCGGAGAGCCATATTCCACTTGTAGGGGATATTGAGAAGGCACTGGAAGGATAAATGTCTAAAGAGTACTTTTTTAGAATTAAAATTTTATTTCATTTTTTAGTGGCGAACTTAAATGTTTTTAGTGTAAAATGATTGGCTGGAAATATTTCGCTTCATATACCATGGACAGTGAAAGTAAATTCTTGTTGTCTGAGTTTGACAGATTTACATTCGTCACTTAGACAACCATTTATATATCTAAAAAAAGAAGAATTAAAATCTGGAATTCAAACCTTAGTAAAAACTCACGGATCGCTTCGGCTTTGGTTCGAGCTTTGAGGGCCAGCTGTAAGGCTGACTTAGGAAAGAGGTCCTGCAGTCTCATGGTCACCCGATGTCACCGTCCCGCGTAGGACCCGAGAGGCTCACGTAGCCTCGGGTGTCTTGAGGGCCGAGAGGAAACCCTGCGGTGATCAGGAGTTCCGACGACACAGGGGCTTCGAAGGGCCCGGCTCTCAGGGGGGTCCTAGCCCACGACGACTCAACCCGAGTTTCTAACAAGGTGGACCACTGGATCCGCAAGTGCTTCAGCTAGGTTTTTATCTAAATCTGTATCTTCACCTTCAAGAATTAGATTAATGTCTTTCTTGAGGCTTCTAGCTAAATCTCGTACAACGCGAGGGAAACGGCCAAACACTTTCTTAATTGGCTGAAACCGCGTTTTCATGACCCCACCTTGAAGGTCAGCAGTTACAACATCTAAATTAGATATTGCGTTACCCATGGCTTAATCATCGTGCAAAGGGTTGTTTATTAAGATACTATGGGCAAGATTTCATTCTTTACTATAGTACTATGAGCAAGAGTTCGTTCCTTAACATAATAAATTTTAAAATGTTTTATAATGACGTCATATATTAACGTTTTAATAATGAGGTCAGTATATTATGACGTTACATCATTAAGATATGTGATGATTTAGTTTTTGTCAAAAATTGTATTTTATTTTAATTCTTCTGTTACAATGGGTTGATTGATCTTCTCAGTCCCTCTGACAGATGACAGCATGCTATGAAGCTTGCTGTGTTTAGAAGGTATGAAGGTCAATTGGCACAAAATTTTAACATTTATTCATTCATTGCAAGTTTGATTGTAAGAAGCCTGAAGAAAAGAGTGGACATCCTAAGCAGCAGCCTTAGAAGGGGCTGATTTGTGAATACCATTCTGATTTTACCCCCACCATTATTTATCCTTCTTCTACGCCAGATTTTGTGTGTGTGGGTTTGTATTTCTGTGTTTGTTTGTTTGTGTGTGTGTGTGTGTTTGAGTGATTGTGTTTTCGGTTTCCCCTCTCTGCGTGTTTGTCTCTCTCTCTGAGTTTGTGTGTGTGCGTGTTTGTCTCTGTGTGTATTTGTGTGTTTTTGTGTTGTATGTGTTTGTGTGTGTGTTTGTGTGTGTATGTGTGTGTTCGTGTGTGTGTGTGTGTTTGTGTGTTAGTGTGTGATTGCGTGTTTACAAGTAAACACGCATCCGTGATCTTTCTTCTGGCAAAAAAAAAGATAAAAATTCCTCAATTTAGCAGATAGGAGCTTGAACCTTCTACAGTAGGGTTCTCTGTTTAAGATTCTATGACTCTTTGGGTTGTTTCCCCATTTTTCGAAAATAAGGCGATTTTCTTAGGCTCGTTACTTTTCATGGGTAAGACTACACTTGATAAAACTTATACACTTGAAATCAGCACAAAAATACAATCCACCTTCAGTTTGTTCGAAGTGATCAGGACAGCCAACAAAGCCTCTCTAACAAATGCACTGATGAAAATTGAGGAGATTGATGGTCCAGTGACATTCCCAACCTCCCAGAGTCTTGGACGGTGGCTGGTTAGTCCACAAAATCCCATGGACTGCCGGACCCACATACTCTTAGGTGGCAGGATCTGACGTACATTATGTAACAAGACATTTTGGCCAGGCAGCGGTAGTATTTTACTCTTACACTGTTGCACCAGCGACGACTGGAAATTTCAGAGAGCCCTACTGCGGCTGGCCCTTTGTGAGTATAATACAGTACCTATTATTTCATCTCTTTCTGTGGCAATTTGTCAATTATTTTCTAGTTTAGCTTATCAGAGGTTACAAGTATGAAGTAAAAATAGGAAACAATGCTCAAAAGTCCATGGTTTTTTCAACGGAAGAGTAGCAAACTAAAATTGAGCTTTCTCATTGTTTTGGGGCCTATTTATCGATGTAAAAGAAACCAGAAAAGGCATTGTCGGATCCGCCAAAAAGGATAGTTTTAAGCCCGGTTACAGCACCAAACAACGCGGTAGGGGATTAGGGTTGAGTCTGGCAAAACGAATTGTGGAAGAATATCATGGTGGCAAACTGTTTTTAAAAGAGTCGCACGTGGGCGAAGTTACGACTTTTCGGATTGTGTTGAATAGTGTATAAAAATATTCGGTCTAAATTAGTCTATGAAGAAGATATTCTTAATCCCATTCACATGGACCACTCCCTTGTGCTAGCTTCATGCAAATACTGGAGATGCAGCCGCGTGGTGATTGTGCGTCCGCGACATCAAAACTTGCGGCCGTGTCACATTGCAGACGCAACACGCTCATACACTCAACCATCCCCCCTCCGGCACTCCCCCCTCTGTACTGCAACATGGTAATCGTCTCAAAGGCACTCATTTCTCAGTTCAGGAAGATCTGTCCCCTCTGCAGTCCTCACTCATCCTTATCCTATCCCTACGGTGTATACGGCATCCATTCGTAAGGATAGGAACGATCAGGCCGTGGGGGTGAGCTTTAAATGGAATGGAAGGCAGAATGATCCAGTGGAAATTAGTCGTCTGGCTCCTACCAGCCCACTCGTTGGTACTTTGATTCGTCAAGGCCAAGCCGTGTTGACGGTGAATGGTTCCCCCGTGCGTACAGCCACCGAAGCCCTGAACCGAATCCGTAAGGCTACTACAATTGTGTCTCGAAAGCCGAAGACCAGGCGAAGGCGTTCTACACCGACGGCCGGTATTACCTAGAGAGCACCGAAAACACTCGGTCCTACTACATCAATGGCGGTGCTTGGGTCGAGGATCGACGAGCGCCGGTACGGGTCGCCTGTGAGACCAGCTTAAGCGGACACCGCGTCACTGACGTAACCGTGGTTCCCGGTCGCTATGTGCCCGGCACCCAGGTCGAAACTTACGAGTAGTCTGTGGTTGAGCGCGCGACCCACAACACAATGCATGAAGGCCACAAAGCGGCAAGTGTTGGAAGTGGTTCTTGGTTGGAATGTCCCGGAATACTCCACAATCCGAATCCGGAATCATCCAATGGAATACAACAATAATACAGCTGGGTGCCATGTACATATATATAAATATAAATATTTATTTATTTATGTATGGGTGCCATGTACATAAATATATACATAAATATTTCTATCCGCTACTGCATAACTCTAACAGTAGGGTCAATCTTGAACACTTTTTAAATAAGCTGATTGGTGTTCTGGACACAATACCCAATTAGCTTCAATTTCTGCTCGCTGCCTTTCAATCCGCATCTAGTACAGCTCAACATGTTCAAATAATTCATCTTAGGCGCCAATGGCGTTCAGTTACATAAATTTTACATCCATAGCACCGGGCATTCTATAAAACCACCCTACAGCTAGAGACAAATTCGATTCATAAGAACAACATAACAATGCTCAGAATTAATTGTAAGACTAACTGAAACAGGTAAATCCAATATAATAACAAGCTTTTCTTATTATTGTTTCTTATTTGTTAACATTTTAGTTGCCGTATTTTCTTTTAAATAAAATGCTTGCTTGCAAATTTTCCTACCCATGTCTTACAACCAATATCCTCTTGGCTCATAAATTAGAGGAACATATTAGTGTTTATCCAGTAGCATTACAAAGTGGCTCTTTGAAAACTATTCGTTATAAAAATCGATAATAGCAATAAATTGTTTTTAACACTTTTTCGCCCGATCGAGGGAACCTTTCATGAAAACTAGCCTACTGAAGCATTTTTCCCTCGATCGCGGGAATTTCCCTCCAACGAGGGAAATTTGCTTATATCCCTGGTTGAAGTATTTTATTGCGCGCCAATATCTTGTTTTCTTCGATCGAACTTTGGCCTAGGCAAAAAAAATTAATTGCCATGGGGATTAATTTTGAAAAGCGTCTCGATTAAGTAACGAGTTATACTTTAAGGAGACTAAGAAGTTTATCGATATAATTTATTTTAGGCAGAAAAAGTGGGAGAGACGACGAGAGAGACGCAAGGCAGCGAGAAAGAGAGACGCTGTGCTGAGAAAGTTGCGGGAACAGAAACAAAGAGAACTGGAAAGACAGAAGTATAACAATGTCTTAGAAAAAATGAATAATCGAATGACAACACTAAGGGGGAGAGAGAAGTAGCTAAACTTCTGTTTATAGTAATTTTTGTTCAATTTAAAATTGACTTCAACATTCGACTTAGTTTTTATTCGTTTTAAAATTTATTTATTCGTCTATATCAGTACATGTTATCTTTATGTCTGATAAGATCCTTTATTTTGATTTCTGATTCCTTTAGGTTTTATGTATTCTTTAATAGTAATTCCAAGTTATTTTGGGTCTGAATTATTTATAACTTTATTTTTGCTATTGTGCTAATCATGGAATCAAAAGGCAATTGACATGTAGATATTCACCTCAGCAAAATGGTGTAGCTGAGAGGAAAAATAGAACATTGCTTGATGCTGTAAGATCAATGCTAAAATATTCAGGACTGCCAAATTTGGTCTGGGATGAAGCTGTAAGGACTGCTGTGTACATACAGAATATTTTGCCAACATCAAGCACAAGAGGAGCAATTCCAGAAATGCTTTGGTCAGGTAAAACTCCTCCGCTGACTTAGTGAGACTTACGAACCCGCAGGTACCACTCTGCAAGCAGGCGAACCTGTTTCTCCGTGTAGCCTCGATCGACCATTCGCTCGACGAACTGCTTGTGCTTCTTCTGATCTTCCTGACTGGCTTTCGTGTTGAAGGAAATAACAGGCAGCAGATCCTCTGTGTTCGAGACCATTTTCTTCTCGATCACGCTGCGCAGCTTCTCGTAACTGAGCCAGGACGGGTTGCGGCCCTGCTCCTAACTTTCAGTTGAAAAACTTGTTTTGTTTTTTATTTCATTACTTGCAGATAATATTTGTTTATGGGAAACATAAGGAACAAGATTCTTAAAGAAAATTGCATAGAATATTAAACCAAAATTGAGCAGAAATAAAGTCAAGCAATCTTCAAAGTCAAAAACTATGGAATCTAATAAAAAAAAAATTATGGAATCTAATAAAAAAAAATTTTTGCATGAAAAGACTGTCAATAAAAACGAGGTCTCGTGCGAGGTTCGGCGGGTCGAACGGATTGAAGTGAATGTCCGTAATCAGAGCCGCATGTCCCAACTGCTCCTCGGAGCGAGCGGCTGCGGTGGTTGCATTCAGGGTGGAGAAGCCGATTGCAACAATAGTCCTGATCAGTCGATATCGCATTTATCAGTCCCATCTGCGTTCCTTGGCGCTGATCTTACACAATCGGGATCCGATTCGCGCGCACAGTCGTTCAAGGGTTTGAGGCTTTTTAATCAGAAAGCTGAGAGATTCTGTAAACCAATTTTGTTGGAAATCAAACACCATTGTCCCTTTGTGACCGCATGGTCTAGACTTTATTTTTGCCGAGTTAATTTATTCTTCCATTCCTTGTTAAGTGCTTGAACAATTATATACATATGCAAGTTTTTATAACAGTTATATATGTGTACCTTTCCCTTAAGAATATATAGGGAATATTCAATGTTAGGTAACGACTGGTATATTCATTGGTAAAGTGCAAACACCGCTATAAAGCATAAAGGATGTTATCGCTATCTCAGTGTGTTTCTATTTCTGTTCGTCTTATATTTTATTTAATTAATAATTCTAATGTTATACTTGCTTTTCTATCTCATTTGTTCATTGATACTGATTTCTGTTCATAATAAATTGCACTTGCTATTTGACTTGATCTCTGCTCGTCTGTGGTCTGGTGTTACTCTTCACTTTTCTTTGAAAGTCTTTTTTTTCACTAACCGACCCACGTTTAGGTATTGCTAAGTCAAAAGAACAAACCATTGTTGTTGATTACTCATC
This sequence comes from Alatinidae sp. Z8VKAUB7J3, assembly GCA_010016025.2. NCBI lineage: Eukaryota > Metazoa > Cnidaria > Cubozoa > Carybdeida > Alatinidae > Alatinidae sp. Z8VKAUB7J3. The sequence continues at coordinate 219,202,480 of JAAAKM020721499.1, forward strand.
GCCTAACCTGGCCAAAGAAATGCACGTGGGCCATCTGCGTACTACTATCATCGGCGATGCTGTGGTTAAAGTACTTGAGTTCTTGGGCCACAACGTTATTCGTCAAAAACACATGGGCGACTGGGGCACACAGTTCGGCATGTTGCTTGCGCACCTTTCAGACAAGCTACAAGAGCGTGGAATTAGTCTAACAGTCAACCGTGGAGTCCGTCAGTCAACCCTTTGCGAACAAAGACGCATCCACTAGTCCTACTTTTGTATCTTTAATGTTTTTTTTAGCTATTGTATTAGAAAACCAAGTATTTATTTATTTTTGTGTATAATATATCTACAGAGCCGACCAAGAGTTTTTGTCAAGTAAACTAACTACCTACAAAACGAAATGTGAAAACGACGATTTTTCTTCCCTACAAAAAGTGATGATGTCTCACATGCCTTTACTTCAATAAAAATATTCTGTTGCATTAAATTGCTATTTTATCATTACTTGTTGGGTACGCTAGCAACTCCAGCCTAAAGAATGTTAATTCAAAAGTCGGAGATGCAAGAACAGGACAGAGACAAAGGCACTACTACCGGGATCAGAAGGAATCCACTTGAATATGAGATAGGTTAACCGGTTTTTTTAACAAGATCTGAGAGATTTGGGCTGTATTTTAGTAAATCAATTTAATAATTTTCGTAAGATTGCGAAACAAACATATTAAAAAAGAATTTATTTTTTTTTGGGGGGGGGGGGGGGGAAAATCTTAATTGTCAAAATTAAAATAAAGCTTAAACGTCTTTTCGCCTTTTAAGAAAGGCTTTATTCTGGCAATTCTTTAATAATATATTCATTACCACGCCTAGAGGGTAAGCTAGACGTTTCATCTAATGAATCTTTTGTTAATTATTTTCAGTTACATTCTCTACTCGCTGGTGGCTTGGCACCCGGGACGCCCTGCACTAGGCGAGAGCAGCACTTGCAAGGTCCGAGTCGCGCACGAGTGCGTCTGCCTGACGCCGACTGCGTGGAAGGCGTGCTGCAGGCGGTGCCGAAACCAGAAGTGTCAGCGGCCCCGCGTCAGTCGCCCGTCCAGCCTCAGCGAGATTTTGAGGCGGTCAGGGATTTCCCGTCGGCCACTGAGTGGTGATCTGTCGCTCGTCAATAAGCCCTTGCGCGAACGCGCCTGGTACCGTGTTTGGGCAAGCTATAACGCCGGTAATCAAACCTTAAGCGTCGGTCAGTTTCCGCTTAAACCAGCGCATCAGGTCGATGACAGTGGCAACCGGGCAACCGCGATCGATTTCGGGCCAATATTCAATGCTTCCGCCTCTTTGCTTATAGCGGCCCAGGACCAGGACGGCACGCCAGTATCCGACACTACATTGGAAAAATAGAAGCCTTCTAGGTTATTCTCAAGGGCTAAATGGGCTTTGGCGATATACGCCACTAGGACCAAATTATCAGGCTGCTCCCCCAACCAAATTTGACCTTTGTCTATCAATTCATGCCAATTGCTTTGTGCCTGTAATTCAGCAAGTGCATCAGCTATGAGCTTGGAAAGGGTATCTTGGAGATGAGCATGTTCTGGGAATTGTCGTGATAGTTGAATATATCGATAAATCGCCTCTATGTGCTCACCACGAACTACGGTACTGGTTTGATGGAAAAGCAAAAGATCAAGCACAATTATGGCTTGGGCGAACGCCAATTGCGTCGTTTCTTTAAGCGTGCCGGTTCTGGCGTTTGAAATACCGGTGAGAAACTATTGCTGCTTTGCGAAAACCGTCTGGATAACGTGATTCGCCGAGTTGGCCTGGCCGTCACCCGTCCACAGGCTCGTCAAGGCGTTGTTCATGGTCACTTCAAGGTTAACGGACAGAAGACCCAGTTTCGCCCCAGTGAAGGGGCGGCGGGAAACCTTATACTAAACTACTATTGCCTTCCTTCCTGGAGGTGTACATTCTTATTATTCATTTCATAATAATATTGTTATTTGAATGCCATAATACCGCTAGTCGAAAGACAGGCACTCAGCAAAACTGTGACAGGAATGACGGCCAAAGAGTACAGAAGCGTCAAAAGTTTTGCCATGCTCAGAGCTCTTTCATTGAAACCTTCTAGTTGGCTACTGCTGCTACTGCTACAACCTCAACATCCAGGGCTGTGTATTCTAGCCACTCTGCCATCGTTAATTGATTTGCTATGATCTATTTGTTTCTCTTTATAGCATCTTTGAAGATGAGATTCAGTCATTTGTATCCCCAAGCCTTGTAGCAGATGACGTCAGCTCTCCAGAGCCAAAAGAATCGTTTCCAAAGGATGCTTCTAAAGGTAATGCTATTTTAATTGCATTGAGAGGCGGAGCAATCTGAAACGGGTCAATCTTAGTGACAATGTCATTATGGAACTGTCTGTAGCAATAGGTGAGTTTTATATATGAGCTTCAGGTGTAAGTGGTTGTTAGGACCTTGTATTGTTTTACTTTAGATAGCAAAAGTAATGTACAATAAGTCTGGAAGAGTAAGTGTGATTGATTGTTTTTAACTCGGAATAGTTTTTAAACTGTTATTTAGTAAATTATTGACTATTGTTATTTATAACATTTAGACGGCTGGGCTGGCGCCGCAGGACCCACTCGGCGCGAGCGTCTGTCCCAGCTATGCAGCCGTCAGCGGGCTCGCGCTGGCCGGGGTGTTTCGCGCCGAGTCGTGGCAGGAGCGCTACGTGCGCATGCCGTTGTGGGGGTCGTGCTGGGCCACGCTCACCACCATGCCGCTGACGCTGTGCTACTTCGGACAAGTTGCTCCGTGGACCGTGCTGGCCACGCCCGTTCTCGCGCCGCTGATCGCATTTTTTACTTAATAAAATTCAAAAACAGCTTTATGTTTAATCTGTTTCAGGGGGTGGAGGATCGGAGAAAAAAAAAACTTCCGACGAGGTGAGGAGGATTATCAATGGGGGGGGGGTCTGGGATAATTTACACAGTGGTTATGGTCTATTTAAAATGTATTTGAACAAACTGCAATATTTGTTATTTTATTTCCAATTAATTCGTGAGTGTATATTACCCTACGTCACGAAGAATTAGCCTAACAAATGAAAGGCATCATAATCCGGCAATGTACCGGCCGACCTTAGGTCTTCGCCAGGCTACCCGATTTTTCATACCAATTGGTTTGATCACTTGCTATGAATCCCGCCAACCGCCGCGGGGCGGCCAGGACAGTGAAAGGGCAGGGCATGAAGCGATACTGGGCAGACTACAGCAGCAGGGAGTTTGCCGCGCTCGACCGCGAGAAGCTGATCGCGGTCCTGCCGCTTGGTGCGATCGAGCACTATTTTTTGACAAAATACTTACTTTTTAGAAAACGACCAGTAAAAATATATACTACTGTCTGGTTTTGCTTTAATTTTAAAGTATAAATTTATTTATTCAAATGTTTTGGTATGAATAAAAATACTTTATTTTTGATCTAAAAGAAAGAGAGAAAAAAAATTGCTACTCTCAAAACATATATAATAGCACATAAGGCACTGAGTTTCATTTATAAATATATATTGTCACAAGAACTTTCCTCTTTTGCTCAATCGTCAATGAATGAGATATTATTCCTTTTAGCTTCATTGGAAATTCAAGAATAGCTATCCATTTTATCCAAATAAAATAAGCTGAATATGCAAGGGTAAAATAAAATTGAAAAAATATCCAAATTTTTCAATGCTTATATTTATGTTTAATTATTGGGAGAGTGAGAAATTGGCAAAGTTTTGTTTCGTTGTTTTAAATTTCTATGCGTTTTAGTTCATTTTGAAGGTGTCCGGTTCGAGGACATATTTGTTCTTGCCGATCCGGTACTCGATCTTGCCTTCGAGCATGTAGATGAACTCGGTGCCTTCGTGCTGGAAGCGCGGAAACGTTTCCGATTCATCGTCGAGCGTGATCAAAAACGGCTCGAATAATTTCACCGGCCCCTGGTCGTAGGACAGCAATTCGTAGGAATGACCGCGTTTCGTGCCGCGGCGGGCGACATCCATGCCATGGCCGCGGGGGACGTACTTCTCTTAACTTGTCCTCACTGCCCATGCAGCTCTTGCAACACCACCAAAGATGATTTGTTATAGACTTAGTCCAACTAGCAAGATCACAACATTCTTTTTTCCTCATTTTGTCAAGTAACTTTTTTTTCACAGACTTTGTCACATGCCATACATCAAACTGGTGCTCTTCCTTGTTTCTCTTTTGTAATGCTTTGGAAACAGAGCGATTCCTGTCTGTTGCCAGTAAATTTACTTGAAATCCATCGATAGGCTTGCCGCGTTGTCCTCGAGGCTCATGTCGGAGGCTTTCTCGCCGATCATGATGCAGGTGGCGTTGGTATTGCCGGAGACGACGGTTGGCATGATCGATGCATCGGCGACCCGGAGTCCCTCGATACCATGCACCTTCAAGCGGCTATCGACGACCGCCAGCGGATCGCTTCCCATCCGGCACGTGCTGGTTGGATGCCAGTTCGACTGGGTAAGGTCTCGCGCCGCTTCCAGCAAACCAGATGACGGTGGGTCTCGCATTGCAGTACGCGGCCCAGGGCATCCGTGCCAACGCGATCATGCCAGGGCTGATGGACACGCCCCTGATCCGCACCCAGATCGCCGGTCAGTACGCCGATGTCGACGACATGGTCCGCCAACGTGATGCCAAGTCGCCGACCGGCAAGATGGGGGACGCCTGGGATGTCGCCTACGCCGCGCTGTTCCTGGCCAGCGACGAGGCGAAGTACGTCAATGGTTAGTCTGTTTAATTCCTTTTCAATTTCATGTATTCTTGATTCATCATTTTTCAGTGTTTCTTCCAATCGATAGGCTCTATCTTCTGCGCTCAATGTTGTATCTGTAACTAGCTTCATCTGCTCGTAGAGATTTTCACGTGTCTGCTGAGCTTTTGTTAGTCTGCAAACAGGCAAAGTATTTTCAAACTATAAATCACAAATTTTCAATCAGCCAAAACAATTAACCTAGTCTGCCAGTATTGGATGACGCGGGCGGCACTTGAGGACCTGATCTCGGCTGCCGAGCGGCGTGCGCTGATCAATGGCGAAGCCGAGACGGCGGCACGGGTGAGCGACCTGCTTCATGTAGAACCTGCGGTGACGGGTAAGGTGGAGTTAGTGTACGAGGGTGAGCAGGAGGGGGCGCAGAACGTAGCCCGCCTGCTGGTAGGCCGGGCCGTCAAAGCCATCTTCACACGCTACTTCCCCGACCCTTCAGACAAACTAGAATTTTAGGTGGTTTTGACATATCCATATCAAGATCTTCACAATTTTCTTTTTTGTTATGCTTTTCAATTTTACTTGTTTATTAAAGTGTCTTCCACAGAAATGTTCATCGGTAATTTTATTTTTAGTTTTGAAATCTGTGATGATAACCATCTACTTAAATCTTTAATCAAAACTTATTCTGCTAACTAGGTGTTAATTACGTGAAAAGGAAAGTTTACTTTTAGCACGTTTCGTAAAAAACAGCTGTTTTGCCAAAATTTCACCAAAAACTGTACACAGTGCACCCGGAAGCAGTGTGTAACAACCAAGAATTATTACTCCTTGCACTAAGCTGACCAGTTCTGTCAAAACTACATTATCAATTCCCCCATCCACCTTCCACAGTATCTGATGTACAATTCTGAATCTTACCACTGCTTTGATGCATGAGGGAAAATCCTGCTGGAGGTCAACTAATACGTGCATTGTTGTTGGTGCTGTTTTACGTCAGAAATTCTTGAAGGGGGGTCCAAAATCAGCGACGGAGACATAACATTCTAATAATACATGTAGCGCGGGAAAGAACTTTAAAATAAAACCTCACTGCTTCCCCTGCACCTCGACAAATAGGCTGGCCTTGCATACAAATACATCACAAGCAGTCAGTAATGATCTAATGATCTATTATATATTTTAGTAATGGTAAGGTAGATTCACTCCATAGATTCACATCGAGCATTGCCACCACGATGGCGGTGCAGTGCTGGTCGTCATGGAAGACGGGAATGTTCATCCGCTCGCGGCAGATCTACTCGACGATGAAACAGTCGGGAGCCTTGATGTCCTCTAGGTTGATCGCGCCGAATGTCGGCTCGAGCGCGCAGACGATCTCGGCCAGCTTCACGGGGTCGGGCTCGTTCAGTTCGAGGTCGTAGCAGTCGATATTGGCGAATTGCTTGAAGAGACCATCCTTGCCCTCCATCGGAGGTTTGGACACGGAGGATTTGCATGGCTGACCAAAGTAGGTTGGTGATAGGGGATAAATCAACTTAACCAAATGAAGTTGGAAACGGAGGATATGCATCATTGACCACAGGTTCTGAGTAATTCAAAAGAGGTACAATCCACTTTGCAAATACAGTTAAGTAGAAGGGGATACATCCAGATTTGAACTAATGTGCCAATGAAGCTTCTGTTTTACACGGGCTATTTGTAAATTTACGGGTGAAAGATGGTCTGGATCTCCTAGATGCCGTACGGAAAACGACCAAACGCCTTGAGGCTGCCTATGCAATCGGTGTTGTCTGCAAAGACGACCCTGATCGCATCATCGCAGCGCGTGCGGGTAGTCCGCTCGTCGGTGGTAAAGGTCTGGGTGAAAACTTCATCCCCTCTGATGTACTCGCCCTGAAACCCGTCACCGACCGCTTTATTTTTCTCGAAGAAGGTGAGCGGGTAGAATTTCGCATACAAACCCCTTACCGCCATTATTCTAATGTCTGGGTTTATAAGATGACTCATTTTACCAAACAATATTTTCGTATCAAAGTTAGCCTTTGATTGATAGATTAACATTTCAGTTCTGAACATAGGCCATGCTATTTTTATTTTACCGCCTACCAAACATTTTAACTATCTTTTTACTCACCCGGTATGAGATTTCAAAGAAAGCAACAAGAACATTGCTTCCGTATTTTTCTGTGACGATGCAGGGCAACTTGACAGTAGAAAAGTATACAAAAGAGTTCTCGAGACTACGACTGAATGTGCCAAGTATAACAGAGATCCAAGCTTTCAATGGCTACATTGAAGGACTTACAGTAACATCAAGAGGTTAGTGCGAGCCATTGACCCAAGAACTGTGGGTGAGGTAGAAGAGGAAGGCCTTAGCCTAGAAGAGGCACCTGTTACTCCAGCACAGAGGCCACCCTATTTCAGCAAAGGAAAGGCCTTATTCCGGCTGAGAAGAAATTTGCTAATTTTGCATATGAATTTAAAGTGACATTCGTGAAGGGACGTTATTTTAAGTAAATAGTACCGATTCATATCCTTTATAAATGTATCTTGAAATTACAAGGTATATTTACTCTCCTTATTTAGCATTTATAAAGAATCTTTCATGTGCAAGCCATAATCTCACCATCTTAAACTTCCTTTCCTGCTTTTTGCAGCTCACAGTTTAATATACGATAACCATGAAATCTTTGTGTTCATACTTCAATAGAAGACTTTAAAAATCAATTTTAAGCTCTGACAGTTGGAAAATTGCATAGACAACACCAAGCATAGAAATGCTGGAACTTAAACTGGAGGGACCTTAAACATAGCGCGTGCTGTTTCCTGGAAAGCAGCGTTGACCCTTGGGAAGAAAGGACGAACTAGACTGTGGAATCGGAAAGCAGCACTCACAAATTCGTTGAACATTTGTGCGTTGCGGGGCACCGGGTGCTTGGCCAGATACTTCAGCATCCCCCCCGCGAAATCCCCCATGTCGAGCATCGCAGGATCGGGAAGGCCGTGCAGTGACTGGACGACCTTTTCGGAGGTCGCGCCGGTGCAGCCCGCCACATGGCCGAGCCCCGCGGCCCGCGCGACATCGACGCCGCGCTGGATCCAGGCGATCCAGGCTGCGCAGGAAAATGGGCGGACGATGCCGGTGGTTCCGAGGATCGACAGCTAGTTTCCAAAGAACAAGGATATATTTCCCTTTTATAAAATAAACCCCTCTCCTCGGCTTAATGGAAATAGTTAAATAGAGAATTGCCCCCTCCTTTCTACCAATCGCTGTGTGTAAAGTTTACTTATCGAGTAATGAACATCAATATCCCCAGAAATTAATGAAACATCCCAATAATTTCCCTCTTCCCTGTTGTTTGGACTATTTCTCTGTTTTATCCTTCTTTTTGTTTTGTTAACTGGGGGGCTATGGTCATGCCTAACTCCAGGTGTCGACATACCATTGCATTGTGACCACACTTGGTGTTCTGGTGTTGAATGTCTATTTTACAAGCCCGGGAGCTTGGTTTGCTTTTGCATTTTGAGCTTGTGTCTTGCGGTAAAATATGAACTCATTCTCAACAATGACCCCCAAGTCTTTCTCCTAACTGGTTGCCTCAAGCTTCCAGCTTTAGTGCACTGTATGAAAAGAGAAGATGTTACAACGTTTTTGGATTCAGTGGATTTATGCAAAGGTTTGTCTGGACCTTTTTCTTGGTGGAATGCCAACAAGAGGAACAAAATTAAATTGGGAAGTCATCCTTTAGATCAGGTACATGCTCAAGAATCTATTTTGGGGGAGGAGACCAATTTTTCAAAAGTCAAAAGAGAACAATAGACATATTTTTATCCGAAAAATGATAGGAAACTAAGAACACAATTCAAGATTGTGTGAAGACTTTGGCCGATTTAATACGTAGGAGGCTCATTTGGCTGGAAATAGAGGGTCTTCAATCTTTTAAGTTTTTAGTCAGAAGAGATCAGAGGGTAGCTAGCCCTTTTAAAGTAATGTAGGAAGTGGGTACAAATTCTTTCTTTACCAAAAAAGTTCGTATGTAAATATCCCTAGGGATAAAAAAGTTTTATAAAAAGTTGAAAAAGTTTCTAGTGCCCTTGTAAGAGTCAAAACTGATTGAAGGGGAATCTGCCTTGTTCACGACCTGAAAGCTAACGCCCGCCGTCTTGCGAATAGCCTTTGCCATGGCTCGGCTCAGCTGATCAGAGCCGCCACCAGCGCCATAGGGCACGATCATCGTGACCGGGCGTTGCGGAAATCCTTTTGGTATTTCAAGCGCGATTGACGGGCCGGTCCATGCCATTACGGCAATTGCGTAACCGCCAAAGAGCGGGACTGTCTTGTTCCAGAGATTAGGCATTTTTCCTCCACATTCGAAACTTTTTACTAAGGAAATATTACACTCTTTTAACATATTCCAAAACATTACAATGTTTGATTTCCAGTGGGAACTAGTGCCTCTCCCCCCTTATGTACACCCCTGCTTCAGTGTGGGGTCTCTAAGAAATAAGAATAGCCCCCCCCCCCCCCACAGGGCCATATCAAAAAATTTTGTTAGGGGGCCTTCACCAAAAAAAGTAAAAAAAAACACACAAAATTTGTTTATAACCCACTCATCAGCGAATATGTTGTACGGCGCGGTGACTCACTCGGCAAAATTGGCAGACAGTTTGGCGTCTCGGTTTCTGCCCTGAAGCAAGCCAACAACATGCGCGGGACCACGATTCGGATTGGGCAACGCTTGATTGTCCCGATTCCCGACTACAACGCGAAAGCTCCAGAGCTCAACTTGGCCGATGCTAAGGCCCAAGCCGTGCGATACGGCAAGCGCGTGGTTCGCCCGATTGCGGCTGCGGAATTTAGCTAAAGTCTCAGTAATGCCATAATTCTGACTTGTCGATTTGTGGATTTGAAACTAAGTATAACAGTATCATGTCGTTACAATGCAAACTACAGCAATAGGCTTGTCGCAAAATCGCGTGTTTTACAGGGAATTTTACAGGGTTTTACAGGGGTTTTACAGCCAATTTGTGGATTTGAAACTAAGTATAACAGTATCATGTCGTTACAATGCAAACTACAGCAATAGGCTTGTCGCAAAAAGATAAGATATTTAATTTCAAAAAATGTCTGTTACAAACACTGTAGGACCGAATCCACATATTTGAGTCATAAAACCATAAAACAAAATCATAAAAATAACACAATAGCTGAAAAACTGGCTAAGCAATGTCAAATACAACAAAATCAGAAAAACAAAGCCATTCATTAGTCGAAAAAAAATTAGCGGCAAAATGTCAGAAAGTTAAAAAGGTAAAAACTAAAACAAAACTAAAAATGAGTGTCGAAACAAAATGTTCAATGTTACTTACTTTTACTTACTACCTTTTTTACTTTTTTTACTGTTACTTTTACTTACTACCTGGTATTGGAACTGCCATTGTTAAAAGCCTGTTTTCACGGGGAATGTGTTATGGCTTTTTTCAAACTTGCGCCTCCCCCCCACCTCCTCCCCTCCTAGGTCTTTATTCATCTTTGTTGTTGGCTTTTACTTACCTTCTGCGATTTGATTTGCTGCGAGATTTCATCAGGATCATCACCATGATTTCGTCTGGAATCCATCCTGTTGGATCAACATCATTCGCCACTGGTGCTGCCACTGCCTCATCCAGTTCCTGCTCAACTTGTTCAATCTCCTTCTGGACATCCTCCAACTCTTGCTTCGCTTCATCAATCTTCTTTTGCGCCGCTCCCTCACGGTTGCGAAGTTGTGCCAACTTGCCTTTAATCGAATCGACTTGTGCAGGTGCTGTGTTGTCATTGGAGCCTAAAGCTGCTGCTTCTCATACTGGATCAATGGCAGGAAGTGATGAAGTCTTCGATGCAGCAATGGTACGCTGTGGAGTTCTACGTGTAAGCGAGATCAGCGAACTCTTTGACATGGCAGAAACCCTCGCTAAACAGCCCCCTCCGTCTGGGCCTAACCTCGCTATTTTGACCAATGCCGGCGGACCTGCAGTGCTTGCAACTGACTCAGCGGCCCATTGCGGTGCAGAGATTGCAGAGCTCATAAACAAGGCCAACAGAAGTAAGTTTTCTTTTCTTCGTCACGCAAGAGAAATTCTTGTACACAGATGCAGAGGATCGATTTTTTAAAGTAACCTTTGGACATGGTCTTCCATCAGCCTTTAAGCGAAGTCGTTGCTCATATGTCAATCGGCGTTGAGAAGATAGAAGCGAAAATACTGTGGATACTCCCCAGCGAAAACTGGTATCAGTGGCACCATAAATTTTTTTTAAAAATCGCTTATGGTTTCGTGCCCCCCCCCATTGAATACCAGTTACTGTGTTTTTTGGGGGTCTTTGGTGCAGCGGCGAGGGGGAGATGTGCTGCGGGGCAACGGGTCCGGGCATGGCGGGGTAAGTCCCGCCCCACACTTGATACATCCATGCATTTTGTTGTGTGGACGATGACCTTGCAAAGCAAGCCGAAGCCACGTCCTTCTGAGCAAGCCTTTCAACAAACGCACCAGCCAACCATCCCCATGCTGTCAACTGTCAAACATTACTTTACACTGGAATTTTCACAGCATCTTTTTACAGCATTTTTTTAGGTGATTAGCCGGATCTTTAGAAATAATTTCACTTCATCTATTACGTATGGTAATTCTCTGTCATTATTTGCCATCACTTCAACATAGTTTAGATTGAAAAATCGTCTTGAGAGCATAAGTGTATTGGAAGGAAACATTAGGGGGCTGCCCAACACGAAGTCCATTGTTTACCAATATTTTTCAAGGCATTTAAAAGTGACCTTCCATAGCCATGTTGTCGCCTCTTATAGTTCATTATTATTTGTAAAATGTAGATTTGTCTTTGTGTTCAGATATCTCTAGGGCTCATTACCCATCCACCGATAGGAATGAAGAAGTCATCTGACCAGGCCTACTACACTTTATCTCTGGGAAGGCTGTGATATTGTGATAGTAGTACAATTCCCAAAAAACTGTCAAGTTCTTCAAAGCTTAATATGACACAAGTTGTAAATTTGAATTGTTGAACTAATTTAAATATAAAGGGTCTATTTATGTTTGTTGTATTAGTATTTGGTTGTAGTTGGTTTTTAATTTCGACTTTCCCCTTTTTTAATATCATGCTTTCTTACTTACATTACGTCGTGTAGTTTTATCCGTAGAATAGGAAGTGCTAAGTAGAATCTAGCTCTGTATAGAAGGCTCCTTCCACATATTACGTGTCATAAATAGAATAGGAACTTTGCTAGCTCCTCGGATGACACCTACTTTCCCTTCAATAAATTTTTCAATCAATCCCAGTTTCCATTGATTTCTTGTGGCTGAGAACAACATCGCCTTTCTGTATTCCCGATAGTGCTGTATCATTGTTCCTATGGAGTTCCCTGAGATTAATTAAATATTCCTGTTTCTACCAAGATGCAAAATGATTCAGTGGCTCAGCAGGTTATCAGCATAACGAATATTGACATCAAATTTTTTTCATGGTTAAAAGCGCACGATGCCGCTGCGCAGCATCTTCCCTGAGGTTCCTGCGTGGTTTCCCTTCACTCAAATCATTGATCCCTCGTTAAAAATAATTATTACAATGTTATTATTTTTTATTATAATCAGTTAGATTTAATTAAATATTTGTTTTAAAAAGTGCCAAATCAAAAGCTCCTTACTATATAAATTTAATAAAAAATTCGAAAATATAGAATATTAAAGTTTAACGTTTCGCTTACGCTTATTGATTTAACATGATCGATTTCTCCACCATATAACAGTACAATTTTCGGTACATTTACTATTCACAAAGATAGATCTCTAATCAAAGAAAAGGCATCACTTACAATTTTCGGATTTATTCTTTCTTCGTACATCGATACATCCTCGTAAGACAGAACAGCGAGTTATGGACTCATTCTTCGAATTGCCATAGAGAATAATTCGTGACAAACGTTTATTTAACACTCGATGAGAACTCAATGTCCGAGACCAAAATTGACTATTTAGTCATCGCGCTCCAACTAGTTACATCAGCGTCTAACAAAGACGTTTCTCCGCTCATTGATGATCCGCGTAAAAGAGATTCAAAGGTGCTGCAATGTCGTTCTTCCTCATTCTCCATCGTGCAGTAGTAAGCGAGTCTCCTACTCGTTTTTCAACCTGGACCAGTATGGTCTGTCTTGGACCAATATGACAACAAAATTTGGAGGGGCCATATCGGTCCGTGACTTTCTGTGTGAAAGTGCACAAGGCGGCCTACATTTTTGGACTTTGGACGTCCGGAATGTAGGTCGGAGATTTGAGTTTTGCCCTTATTTAAAAAACGCGCTTCTTTTTGACTTTGTTGTCTCTCCCCTGCTGGCCTTTCTGAATGAAAGGACACAGCTGGTCACTTGTGACTTTCTGTGTGAAAGTGCGCAAGGCGGCCTACATTTCTGGACTTTGGACGTCCGCAATGTAGGTCGGCAGATGATCAAGCAAGGTCCCGAGGCGATCCCGGGCATTGCAGACGCGGAAGACGAATTGGTTTGGGAGTCGCCACAGACCGAGCCGCCGGACGGTAGGCTCGGCCCGGTAGAAGCTCGAAGAGCCGCGATCACCCACCCGGGATGGGCCATATCCCCGCCGATCGCGGGGAGTCACCCGCCTCGCCCGCTATCTCCCTCGCGTCTGGAGCGGGAGATGCCGGTGCGTTCTCCTTTTCAAGGCACACCTTCTTAGGCTATTTGGTGCCATGCATTTAATTATTTTCTGATTTTCTACCCGTATATAATTTCCTTTTTTTTTGTGAACCAGTACTACTACCAAAAATCGCGAAATTCTATATGCAGTTCTGTTTATTAAAATTGTATTTCCTCGTTTTTTTTAAATGCCACACCTTCTTAGGCTATTTGGTGCCATGCATTTAATTATTTTCTGATTTTCTACCCGTATATAATTTCCTTTTTTTCTACCGGTACACTCTTTGGAAACAGGACCCCCAACTGTACAACTGTAAGACGTTGAGACATGGAGCCAAAGACGACTGCCATCGCTCTGGCTATCATTGGCACAATAATGATGCTCTTCTACCTCATCGCTTTGTCCACAAACGATAGTTGGGTAAAGACTGGTAGCATTGAGTGCGGACTTCCAAAATGCTCGCACAATGTCAAACTCACTGGGGACTTGAAAGACGCGAGCGACGCGATGAGGACAATTCTTTTACTTAATGCAAAATCTGAGTCAAACTTCAAATTTTTATATTTATGTGTAACAGATGTATCGAGATTTAAACGTTTAAATTGAATATCTGAAGATCTCAAGATTGAAGAAAATACCATTAGCAATCTACTACATCTGGAAAACCTGAAGATTTGAATCACCAATCTATACCTATCAAATACAAATAACAACAAACACATTATAATTTGTACTTTATGGAGTATTTCGACGAAAAATTGTTCACCTTATTTAAAGAGTAATGTTACTCTGGATACTTAATAATCACTGCACTGCTTAATACACTGGTTAACGCACTGCTTAAATATCGGAGGAAAGTATTTTATATTATGATTAGAAAGTGGCTAGTATCGTCTTGAGGCAATCGATTGTTGTGTATTATAATATTGTTTTATGACTAAAAAATAATGAGAATTATTGAGAGATAAAAAAACATATAAGGAACTCAGCAGGAATAAGAACAACAGAAACCACACTTTATCTGTTAGGAAACAAAGCCTTATACCTTGTAACACTTATTCTTACAATGCAGTAATGCAGTGGTTTCCATCTTGTGGGGCGCGACACTGTAGCAAGGGGGGCATGCGCCTGTTTCCGAAACATCGTTTTCGAATACGAATCAAAAAAGTCGAACAGGTGTAAAAAAAAACTGAATCAGCAGTATACGTAAGCCACAACCCTCGCCGCGAATTTTTCCAAGGTCAGTCTCGTGACAAAATGACTGAATTGGAAGTTGTTTTTTTTTTATCAGTTCTAGAAGTAAAATATCCGTAATGTGATCAAATGGGTAAGAGCACGATATATTTCTCAGAAGCTATGATGAATTTGGCAGTTTTTTTTATTTGTGCTACTGTCAGGATATTATCGCATTCCCACTGAATTCCTCTAGGTGCATAAGTCATGAGCTACGAGAGAATCACTTAAGTGAATCACTTAAGACTGTCGGTCCGACATTTATTCGCACGGATGCACGCTGTTCAAACTGCTTTCTGGCAACGCGCCCTTCGACGACCTATCGCATCAGACCGAGTTTGCCAAGATGACCGCGCACGTGTCCGAACCTCCGCCGAGGCTTGGCGAACGCGCCGCGGAGTGCCCGTCTGCGCTGGTGCGGTTGGTCGATTCGATGTTGGCAAAGGACCCCGTCAAACGCCCGCAATCGTCGAGCGATATCGCGGCCAAAATTTCGGATGAGGCTAAACCTTACTAGATTCATACTGATCGAGACTGGAAGATTCCTTACCCAATGAAGAAAAAGCAGAATATTTTATTAAGGATCCTTATAAAGGCTTTCTCTGGCCCAGAACTCAAATATCATTGATGATAGCTATTTATTCGCTATTTGTATCGTTCCAATGTAGCAGATAATACAAAATTATAAACGATTTGAATTACTATAAGTGTTGAATTGACTACAATGGCATAAGAGGGTAATCTGTTAGGGGAACTTCCCTTGGAGGAATTTGTCATGGGCGAAGAAAATTTTCATGAAGGGAGCGCAAGATTTTCTAGCATTATTAAAAAAAAATAAAAAGATAAATATGAAAAAGTTGTTTCAACTGACAGTAAGGAGAAGCATTAAAACTTAAAATGAACAGAAATTATTACGCAAATAATGGGCTCACCTACTCCTAATAGCTCGCTCTTTGCGCTAAATTATTGTTGGAAACCGTCTGCCCAAGGACTAAGTTGAAAACCAAAGTAAAGAAACTCTCTTCTGACATTTTTGCTATGCCTAGTTTTTTGTAGAGTAATGCGGGAAGTTTAAATAGGGATAAGATTATTAAGCTGGAAAACTTAGCACAAGTAATTGGAGACTCAACAGTAGCGGTAACAGAGGTTCAGAGGTTCAGAGGTTCAGCGGATCTACTCAGTTTGTCCGGTTATAATAAAATGACAAAGTTACCTCGCACATCTGATGATAAGAGGCAACAAGTGTATGTTTCAACAAAAGCGTTGTTCATGTTTTCAAAATTTTCAATGAGATATATCTGTCTCTCAATTCGACATGAACGGTCAAAAGTTAGATGAATAAAGTTTAGAATCATGATAATCAAATATTTGATCGATTGCGTCAGGAGAACATGCGACCGACATGAAAGCGATTGGAGAAGGGTAATTGAATGACTCGCAATACAATTCTATTTCCGGTTCAACAAAAACTGAGCAGATTATGAGCTATCGATGGTGCGCTTCAGGTAAATGTAAAGGCAGCAGAGGCCAAGATAAAGTCGAATTTCTGAGAGTCTATAAAGACGGACGTTGTAATGCACAGGGTTACTCCCAGTACAAAGTCGAATTGTTCAATGGTACTGAGAACTATCAAAAATGGCGTGACCATATGCAGAAAATAACGGTTGATCAGATGCAAGACAGCTACGAGCCCGACTTATTTGTATTGTCCATGCTCATGCTAAGGCTGAAATAACTGTTTTTCCAGCACACTTTCAGAATCCCTCATTGTCTTCAAGACAGAGCCCATTTCATAACCGATAGGTTGAAAAACCAATAAAATAGTTTTCTAACTGGCTGAGCAATCTACGCAGTTAATTTGGTTAAGATTTTCAGATATATTCACATTCATCAAAGACATATCAACAAAAACTGCCTATGCAATTAAAGAATAATTAAGTTTTAATATTTAGATTATTATTTTATTAATTAAATAAGTCTAATTGTTAAAATATTGATTTATCTCTTTAATTAGAATCGTCGAGTTCTTTTCTCAGGAAGTCGTTGAGAAATTATCAAATAAAACAGATTATTCAGCTCAGCAGTAATATTGAGCTGCATGGACAATACAAATTTATACTAGGGGGGGGGGGGCAGTAAAACTTAGCATCACCATTGGTAATCCTGCACGTCCATGTACTTGTACAATACTAAGATGCAGCATTACAAGGCTGGTACACCTTCACAAAGAATGACCCAGAAACATATTAGTTTTTATTCAGTCTTTATTCAGATTAACAAGCCTGAATGTATTGCTATTAGTTCTGAACAATAAATTTATAGTTTTCGTTAATATACATTGAGTAGTCAGATCATAAAAATCATCTGTTCTTTTATTTCTCAATATACTATTACAGTTGACTTCAAAAACCTGATAAAAGGATCATCCTACTACCAAGCCTGAACGCAGTCCAAATGTATGCCCAAAATCCGAATTTGTCTTTTACCTCTCTGTCCGTCATAACAGTCATTGCAGCCTCAAGACCTATTCAAAGCCTAAGCAGAAAATGTTTATCTCCCACACATCCGACATCAATTTTGCGAACATTGCACTGCTCATTTAATAAATTATCGATCGCCTCCATCTTGTCATTTGAGACCTCAAGCTCGTTTGCAAACACATTTGGTTAGTTTGACCTAGTACATATCACTATTGTAACACTAACGTCATAATATAATATCTAATAAAAATAAATATGATATATCATATCTTTATAGTCCTGGTATTATTAGTTTAATAATTCATTGAGTTATTGTTAGTAGTTTAAAGTTTAAAGTTTCTTTTTTATTATGTATTATTTTAACTTTTTTGTATCTATTTCATATCGTAAATTGTTATAATTTTTATTAAGCTGGTAAGAGGCCATCTACCTTAAATTATCTTAAATCGCATGTCCATCAAGATAAGATGGTGGTGAGCCTCCTGTGGAGCATCTTGCTGGTGGTATGACATGACTATGGTTGGGCCTAGGTTGGCCTGTACTCTGCATTGGCCCAATCACGATCAACTCCTTTCTTGATTACATTTACGATTTGGGACTGGATGGTGGCTTTGGAGAAAATGTTCCAGTGAGGTACAGTGCGTACAAAGAAGAAAGTATCGGTGCTCAGGAAATAGCCCTTCACCGGAACACCTGCCTCGCGTGCATCGGCAATGGCACCGAAATGTTTTTCCAGATAGTCGATCCGGCGCTGGTCGTTGACGACACCGTCCTGCGGTTCGTCGTTGTAACAGGCACCGTTTTCAGTGATGTAGCAGTCCGGAAGCGGGTAACGGGTGTCGAGATCCCTCAGAAGATCCGACAGGCCCTTTTCATAGACTTCCCAGCCGATATCGGTCAGCTCCGGCCCTGAAGGAGCTGGATCTGCCGGAGACGTGGCTCAACAACAAGTGCCGCATGTACGCCTGGTGCCTGCCGCTGGGCTGGCGGGAGCGCTGCGAGCGTGCCCGCACTTTCGGGCCTTTGGAGGTCTGGCTGTTGGACCGGCGCGACTTCATCGCCGCGAAGGTCGTCTCGGCGCCGAGCCGTCCGCAGGACCTGGAGGATCTTCAGGCTGTGAAGCCGACGGACGAGGAGCTGGAGTTCACCTCCGGACATTTCCCGTCGTTGTTATTCCCTCGTTTAAGCTGTAGAGCTGTTACAGTATTTTACAGAGATCGTTGTTGTCATTTTGTCATTGCACCATCTACATCTTTCAAAAATCAACTTATTCTCCCTCTACATGATGATAAATCTCGCCAGACACAATTTTTGGTCACCCAAAACTCTCATAGGTCGCTGAAGAAATCCGAAAATAGCTATCGAGGTGGCTGCCTCGAAAATATAAATGTGACTCAGAAAAACTAAATTTTCTGGAATTTATGGGTACATCTTATTCGAATCATAAAATAAAAGCTGTGGCTTTTTTTATTCCCTCCCGGACAAAACTTTGCATACGCGTCTGACCTTGGCAACAACCATTTAGTGACCAAGATATTTTATATATTATTGTTCTACCTGAAATACTGCAGGACAAAAAACGTTAAATTTAAACGTTGATATTTAAACGTAAAACGTTGGAATTTAACTCCAATTATATTGAATGTGAGCATCTTCGATATATTTAACATGAGCTCCCAAATTTCATTTAGACTTTCTTCACCGCCATCTCTATCGAGACTCAAAACATTATCTTCTTCTTCATTTACCTTGATGGCCTCTGATCTTTTATTTATAAGATTTTGGGGATACTGCAAGCATTCTAATTGGGTCGAAGGCAACCAGATGTGAGGAACTTTCGAAAATATGGAAAGCAAGTAAGAAAACTTGTCGTTATCTTTCAAAAGAAAAGGAAGAAGTAGTTTCAACAGAAAATGAAGAAAGTGTTTCAAAAGAAGAAGAAAAAGAACAATCAATAACAACTATCGTTCATACCCATGTTCTTTGTCATGGATGTAACACAGATGAAAAAAGAGAACAATCAAAGAAAAATGGACATTTAGTTGGAAATTATATTGCTGGAAATCGTTGGAAAAGTGCAATCATTGAAGATTTTGATTTATGTTCAACTTGGGAACAAACTTCGTCTCAATTTTACGCGTGACATTATTAAGAGCAATTGTAGGGGGTAAAATTTCGCCGGAATCGAATTGTCTAGAGGATATTTCCGTGGAGATGGGGCCAGATTCTTGAGTATTATTTAACACATGATAAGCAATTAGGCTGCTTTCTTTGAGTTGAAAAATACTTTTTTTTATTTAATTTCAGTAAATATACCTCTAAGTTCAGTAATACAAACTGCTTTTATTTTGTGTTTAGCCGCTTATTTAATGGGAGTGGGCCTTGAAATTTAAACAGTAAGTGTAAGTTAAGTAATTTCATATATTCTCATATTTGCAAATTCTACATTTTTAGCCAATGTCTCCATCTTTTATGTAAATATCCTCACGTCAATACCAGTAAAGAGTATTCCAGTGGTAGATGCCCCACTGATCCTTGCCCCACTGAATCTTTCATAAATCGGCCATATTTTTTAGTGCATCGTTCTTACAAAAGAAATTCTTTTCGGCATGATCTGCTATGAATACAAGGGCGGGACCGGAACCTCATCGCGCCAGATCGAGATTGACGGGGCCCAACATACGGTCGCCGCGCTGGTTCAGGCCAATCACGGGATCCGCGACTGGATGAGTGTTCTGGGTGCGCCCGTTGGCCGTCATCTCACGGAGAACCGTGTGCTGCAGGATTCGGGTGAACGCGGTTCCATCGTCGTCGTGATTGCCACGGATATCCCGATGGCTCCCCACCCGGTCGAATACCCGGCCCGCCGCCACCACGGCCACGATCGAGCGCGTGTGGCGGATGTCGTCGAGCGGGTTCGCGGACCACAGCACGAGGCTAGCGACCTTGCCTGCCTCGACTGTCCCGAACTGCTCGGCGAATCCGGCGAACCGCGCCGCATCTCGCGTCGCCGCCGCGAGCGCATCGGCCGGTGACAACCCCGCCTCGACGATCAGTGCGAGCTCGGCGTGCAAGCTGAAGCCAGGAAAGTGGGCTGATTTAGTGATTTAGTCAATATGAAGAATCATTAGAAATAGTAATCAATCACAAGAGGTGGCAACTCTGATGCGTCCCTACATAATGCCGATGTAACTCCATATCAGATCAGAGGTTGTGTTCCCATTCACAATGGAACTATCCGCTAATGAGCATTGAATATGTATTTTATCTGAACTTCTTGTAATATTAGGAACTTTAGTACCTTCATTATATCTAATATTCAGTACAGCTTCTGTTGTTTCAGTTTTTGATAAAATGAATTGATGAATACAGTTTGAGTAGAATTAATTTTGTTTTTGTTTGATAGAATTGATAGACTCTGTTTTTTGTTTGGAAAAGAAGGGCTAAATGTGTGCTAATGCTCCTAGGTACATTCATTCTGGAAGAAGAAATTACAAGCAAAAGCCAACTTACTATAAGCACAAGGTTTACCGAGGCCTAACCTTGGTTAACCATCAAAAGGCCATCCTTGCCCTGAATACATCTTCCAAGCATTCGATCATCTCTCGAAAGATGGTCTTATTCAATTCGATGAATTTCTCATCGCTATCTACATTCATAGTAATTCAAGTACAGCTCGTGAAAAACTCGAATGGCTTTACAATGCTTATGATCGTAATGGTGATGGAACGATTGATTACAATGAAATCTTTCAAATTGTTCAAGCTTTGTTTAGTTTATATGGAATCGATCGAGAGAAATCGAGTGCATCGTATGTAAAAAAATCAGTTAAAAACACATTGCGCCAAACAGCTTCAGAAAGTGCAGATTTCCTTTGACAGTGTAGTTGTCTATGGGAATCAACGGATTCTTAATGTTAAAGTTTTTATGTACGAAAAGCGTGTTAAATTCAACTAATCAGTTTTGCTTATTGATCTTAATGATTCAACGTGGCAACACTGACAAAAATGTGATACTGCCTTATAAACTTCACACTTTTGAAGCAACCCAAAGAAAACACTTTACATGGTAATACTGTATTCTAATATTGCAACAATAACAACAAGACGCAACAATAAGCATTTGATCATCTATTTATGAAATAATTTGTTTGGTGACAGTGTAATCAAGTTCATATAAGCCCTTTAAGAGCATGGCAAGAATCTAAACAAGGAGAATAAACTAATATTTGCTTTTCGTTTGTTTTTCTCTAAACTTAGAAGGACAAGAAGCTGAAACTTCACATATAAAATTCATTGAGTATTGTGTGCAGTTAAATCTTGTTTCTCATCTGCTATTAAACAAGACTGTGGGACTCTCCCTGTAGGTGAAGCAAACTTATGTCATCTTTAGTCTTTTTATGATACATGTATCTGAGCTATGCGTCTGCACCTACATTATAATATGCTAGTTTAATATTTTTTTTTTTTTTTTCATATGAAAAAAGGTCAGTCGTTCCAAAACGTGATATAAGAATGGCTGCATCAAGATATAAAAATGATGTGCAACTGGTAACTCTAAAAGTGCATGCATGTGGGCATTTATTCTTGGGATCTTCCTCCCAAATCTCCTTTGCAACATGGCAACTGCATGGGCATAATTTTCTGCTGACAATGGCAAATATTTAACACAGGAAGCTGCTTCTCCTTCTAGATAGCCTAATAAATACACAAATTTTTCTACTGCTGACAATGAGGGGTTGTCATGAAAGGCTACAGAGAAACAGTCCCAGAACCCACCAAATCTCCTGATGAAACATTATAATAGCCAATGATGTCAGGTGAACAACTTTGAACCTATTCAGGGAATTGTTGTTTTTTTTTTTTCTTTCCACATTTTTTTTTCTTTCTTTTTATCTGCGTACCGACATCAGGAAAAAATAACACTCATCACACTAGGATAACAAGTACTGTATCCCAAGGACACATTTTCCATTTCTGGAGTTCGTTTAATTTTTGGCTATTTGAGGATGTAGCTTTATTTGTCTCCATACACCTCAAGGGATTCAAATTAACAATTACTAAAAGTAAACCTTAGTACTTTCTAAAACATTGACATAGGATTTTCCACTATTCAGCACCTCGTCTATACAAGGGTGGGGGGTTGGGTATGCATCTAATTTGGACCCCGCCTCAGACAATCACTCTTGACAATCCTTTTTTTAGCGATCCCCACTTTCCGCATCTCCCAATTAACCATACTTTCCAAGAAAACTCATTCGTAGAAGGATGGCTTTTCATATGTATTTTGTTGAAAACAAGCTGAAGGGAGGATGTGATGAGTGCATTGATTCGCAGCCAGCCTGATGCCGATGCGGTGCTGGCCAAGGCGTTGCTGAATACCCGTGAGCAACTGGGCCTGACCCAGCAGGAGCTGGCCGATATCGTCGGTGTGCACCGCAGCGCCATCAGTCGCTGGGGGGAGCAGGGCGGCTTGCGTCCGCAGAGCAAGACCGGTGAGCTGGCGTTGTGGAAGATGCAGGAGCGTGAATTCGGCGGGCTCTCGTCGAGGGCTAAGCGACGCCTCGACGAGTTGATCGCAGACATCGACTTGCCGTTGTGCGACCCCGGGCCCCGGCGTAGCGAGCCCAAGCGCAAGCCGACCTCCAAAGCGCCGCTCCTCGGCACCACCCTGGTGCGGCAGTGGCACGACCAGGAGATCCGGGTCGAAGTGCGTGAGAACGGCTTCGAGTGGGATGGCACTCTCTACAGGCGACCCAGGATTTCTAATAAAATTATATATGTCGCTTACGTAATTCTGGAGTTGTGATCCCCTCAATGTTTACATATCATGTACTCCATTTTTCTTTGAGACTATTTTCGAATTTGTTCTGAGTCGCATGTTCCTCAGGTCTTCTCTTCTTCTGGAGTTTACAAATAAAACGCCATTTTGTACAACGACGGGCCTTTTGCGTACCTTGTAGCCATAGGTGTATTATTGTTAATAGACGCCAGACCTTTCCAAAAGTATTATTTTTTCGATTGATTCGAACTGTATCACCAACATTAAATTTCCTCTTCAAAATTTTAGCATTGGAATACTCTTCAAAAATAATGTCAAATGTATTGTTACTGCGATGAACTTCAAGAGAACTTTGATTGGACAGCGGTGGAAGAGGACTTCGATTATAAATCAACGTGATTTTATATAAATCTTGAACAAAAGTAACAGTATTTTTTCAATCTTCAATATCTTGTGTCCATCGAAAATCAAAGAAGTAGCTCTGGCTCTGTCAAGAGACTTGCATCAAATCTATTTCGTAAAGTATATTATATCTTCCTATCCCGAACTTCGCATGCATAGAAGGCACATTACGATATAGACTTGGGGATGGTTTCAGGGGTTTCAACATCCACTGGATACCATACCAGACTTTGATGCCAAAGTTCATATTTTAGTCCTATACCCAGAGAGTAGTACTCTCATATACCTCGATATGGTTGGCTGCAGCGCCGCGGCCGCTTTCCACTCTCCATCGCGCTGGATCTCGCGATCCAGGTGCTGGCCGGCCTCGAGGTGGTGCACGAAGCCGGCATCGTGCACCGCGATCTGTCGCCCGACAATCTGATGAGCACCACCGATCCCCGTGGACGCCTCGGCGTCAAGATCATCGATCTCGGGCTCGCCGACCAGATCACCGCGCTCGGCGAGGTGAGCGGGCAGGTCGGAGGCAAACTGAAGAATAATGGTATTTGACGCGTTTGAAAAATAATATTAACAGCATTAGTGCCATTTTTTAATTAATGATTTAATTTTAATTAAATTAATTAATTAATTTTTTTTAAAAATTTTAATTTTAATTAAAATTTTAATTAAAATTTTTAATTAAATTAAATTTTAATTAATTAAATTAAATTTTTAATTTAAAATTTTAATTAAAATTTTAATTAAAATTTTAATTAATCTCGTGAGTTTTTCTCACAGCAAGTGTTTTAAATAATTGGATGCGACATGCTGTTATTTCATACATTTCATTGTTCAATTTTAAAGTTTAATGCTTTACAAATGCAAGGGTATTTTCTTGTAGAATTTCACAAGTGACGTTAAAAGCATTCACTTTTTATCCATGTTAAATAGGAACACAGCGTCAGAGGACGTACAAAGTTTATAACCCGTTTTGAAGAATCACACAGCGGAAAACGCCATTTCTCACGACTTTGCAATTTCTTCCTTCTTTTGAATTTCCTTCTACATCTCTCCATTTTTAATTTCAGTAATTCCTACAAACTCATGGAACTATAATCTTCCATTTCGAATCTCTTTTTTCTGTCGTCCTTCTTTTGAATTTACTTATACGTTTCTCCATTCCTACAAACACATGGGACTATATTCCTCCGTTTTTTTTTTTTTTCTTCCTTCGTTCTTCTTTTGTATTTTCTTTTGCCGTTCGCCCTTTCTAGGTTCAGATGGATGGAGGAAAAGTTAAAAAGCGCAGGATTCGCTATCAAGATATCAGAAAGAAATTGTGGTTTCATTAGCGTGATTGCTGAAAAAAAGTCAAATATCGAGTAATTCTTCCGTTCCGTTTACAAACCAGCTTGTTTGACGGCAACTTTTAAGCGAGCAGATAGTCCATTACACTAGTCTTTGTTTTGCACCACAGTTATCGGAGGTGACGCGGATGCCACGTATTAAGGCAACATTTAACGCATGTCACATAAGTTATAAGGAGGTCTTGATAGAATTGAGGGACACATCCATTCATCAGGCAATGGCTTCTGCTTCTTGTCACCAGGAAACTTGTTGAGAAACTTGCATTTGCAGAAGGCACTTGATATATGTGAAACGTCTATTTTCTCTACAATTTGTTGAAAAAACATGCCTGAATGGGCTAAAGACCCTAATGATGATTGCACAAGCAGGTTCCTCATTTATGTGAAGTTAAATTTTAGCAACAGATAATAAGGCTTTTGTAATTCTAGAAAGCGCTCCAATAGCATCCATGATACCACCAAATACCATAGCCG
This sequence comes from Alatinidae sp. Z8VKAUB7J3, assembly GCA_010016025.2. NCBI lineage: Eukaryota > Metazoa > Cnidaria > Cubozoa > Carybdeida > Alatinidae > Alatinidae sp. Z8VKAUB7J3. The sequence continues at coordinate 219,227,657 of JAAAKM020721499.1, forward strand.
ACATGATAAGGTAAATAGTCCAAAGCATTCCTTTCATTCCTCCAGAAGTAAATAGGCCGTTTAGTTTTTCATTTTCGGTAACAATTTCGGTGTCTACAAAAATTGAACTTACTACAGATTTTAAGTTTGAGGACGATAAAGAACTCAGAGTTTCTGGTTAGAATACCCCCCGCAGGAGCCGTGCGGCGGCGCGGCCCCGGGCGGCGGGATCAGAGGAGACGCTGGTTAGCGCGGGCGACAGTTGGGCGGAGAGGTGATCGTCGTCGAACCCGGAGATCGCGAGGTCCTGGGGAATCGAGAGTCCCTGTGCGCGTGCATAGGAGAGGCCGGCGATCGCCATGGTGTCGTTCGAATAGAGGATCGCGGTCGGCCGGTCGGGCAGGGCGAGGAGCTCGGCGGTGCGGGCGCCTTGGGAAAAATGAAAATCGAACATCCTTGACCAAAAACAGACCTTCTAAAAAATTCCGGATGCCGTACTGCATTGTATTTAAATTTTTTTAATTACAATCCTTTTACAGATCTTACGTAATTGAATGTTTCACAATCCCGAAAAATCCACTAATTAGAAAAGATACCATTTCTCAGAAAGCATATTTTTTTTTTTACTTTATTTCGTTTGTAACCATATTCAACCAAAGAGAGTGTAGAAGTTGCTGTTGCTGTTGCTGTTGCTGTTGTTGCTGCTGTTGTTGCTTGCGTTTCCTGCGCTGGGAAGGCAGGAACCCGGCAAAGCTGTGCTGCCGAGTGGAGTCGGATGGGGAGAGGGACGCGGATGACAGTCGACGGAGCGAGCCAAAGCTGAGGCCGCTGCCGTTGCCTTTGCCTGCCTGCTGCTTCTCTCTCTTCTTCGCCTTCCTCCTCTTCCCTTTCTTCCCCTTCTTCCCCTTGTCCCTGACAATCCCGCCTAAAAAAATCTCTTTAGTTTTCTTTCATTTGAAGAAAGACTTGTTTTTATTTAATTTCTAATCGTTTTTCTAATTATGCCGATATCACCCCCTTCCATGGGAATTTTTTCTGAAAATCTCCCCTCCCTGTTGAAAATTTCTTCCGCATGAAGTTCTCTAAGGATAATTTTTCCCGTGGAAAATCCCCCTTGGAGAATTTCACCAACAAAAATACCCCCCCCCCGCCCTACTGAAAGTTTTATTTTTCTAACCCATTCCTTTTCCAAGATAGTGAACAGTAGCTAAACTAGAATTTTACCTACTTTTGGCCCTAGATTCATTACTGGAAATTTCATTTTTCCTGAACTAATCCCTTTCTAAGATAGCAAGAAGTAGCCAAAATAGAGTTTGACAAGAAAATTCGTCCACAGCACTGTAAGGAAAGGCTGAAATATAAAGAGTTCTGCTTAAGATGCAAGACATCTTGAAGTAAAAGAAAAAAAAAAAAAAACTTAAAAATGAAAAAGAAAAAAAAATTTTTTTTTTTTTAATTTATAAAAAAAAAAAAAATAAAATACCAAAATTTGAAAAAACCCCAGGGGGGGGGGGGGGGGGCTCTAAAGCCCTGGATATGGCCCTGTTATGTAATTTATCTGTTTTTTAGATTTATCATGCTGGATTTGGTAAAGGAATGACAAGGAAATTTCAGGACCCTCTAGAGGGAGAAGGAGTAGAGACACTGAGGAAGGGTATCAACAAACCCAGTTCCATGACTCAATCTAGGAAAATTTTCTAAAATAAAAAGAAGTGGCCCTTCATCATGTTCTAGAAAAGATGGTTCATAATTTGAGAAGTTGTTCAAAGAGTTGACGTAAGTCAAACTTCTACTTCCTATAATAGCTTTTCTGTTTTACAAACTTCCTCCCCTGGTCCCTATCCATTATTTTTGTTTTGGAGATTTTTTTAGGGGGGCGGTTCTAGGCCTGCCTCTTCCTGATTTCGATGGCCTAAAAAATTTGGTTTGGTCGTCGTCATGTTGTAAAAACTTTCGCCGTTGAAATCAGAGCTTTTGCACATTGGAATTCTAATTGATTCGCACTTGTCTTTCTCAAAACCATTTTGAACGATGGCAAAAATCAATAAGATAAACAACATTCTGATGCTAGTTGGAGCAAATATTATTCTGTTGTGAGAGAACTTTGCAAAAGTAGCATAATTTATATTTAGTATTGATTATTGGGAAGCATACAGACGTTTTCAGGGGGGATTTCTCTGTTTGAGGAGGGTCAGAGGTTGCGTGGGAGGATATTTCCATGCAGAAATTTTTTAAGGGGGAAGGGAATTTTCTAGCAAGGGGAGCCGGATTTCCCAGCATTATTTAAAGAACGATCAGAAATTAAATTAAAAAAAAATTTTCAACCGAAAGTAAGGAGCAACACTAACACTTAAAACAAACATACAAACCTCTTCAAGTATCACACTTGTTGAGAACGAAAAGTTAATTACGAATGACAGTGAAATAGCTGAAATCTTTAATGAATTTTTCACCAATATTACAAAGACAATTGATATTGCCTCTGGTGCTTGTACACTTGTCCCGACAGACCACTTGCTGGATCCTGCTGAAATTGCTGTTGAAAAGTATAAATATCATCACCGCATTCAAAAGATTAAAGATAAAGTAAAATATGGCTCATTCTTGTGAATTTTAGGCAAGAGATAAAATCTACCTTGATGGGCATCTTTAACTTCTAAGAACTTAATGGTTTCTTTAGGAATTTCTTCCTTCTTATTAACCGACAGGATAATTTCCCTTGTTCGTTTACGTAGATCCTCAGTGGCGTCATCATTACAGAGACAATACACTTTGTCATCTAACAGATGTTTACCCGCCTCCATAAGATAGTCATCCCTCCCCCAGACTACGACAGCGGACCCCTTGTATTCCATTCATCTCTCATACAGCATTTAAAATATGGAACTTGAAGGAACTCAAATTTTGACGGAGGTCAAATGCGATGCAACTGACCTTTGTAAAGAATTTGTAGATACTGCAGGAGCTAGAAATGCCATTGAACAGAATGCCATTAAACAGGAAGGAACTCAAACTTTGACGAAGGTCAAAGGAAATGCTACTGACCTTTGTAAAGAATCAGTAGATACTGCAGCAGCTAGAAATGCCGTTACTTTGTAAACTTAGACGTTTTCCCGTTAACCAATCGGGGAAAGGTGAATCGAAAAGCTCTGCCCGCGCCCCAGGCAAACGGCCTCGCCGCCGAGGATAACTATGTCGCCGCCCAAACGTTAACCGAACAAGCGTTAGTCTCGATTTGGGAAGAACTAATGGGTAAAAGCCCGATTGGCGCGCGGGATAATTTCTTTAATATTGGCGGTCACAGTCTACGCGCTCTGAAACTCATTGCTCTGCTGTCATTGCATGGTGGATCACCACCATGATTGGCGGCAACCCGGCCATTGCGTTCATTGCCGCTCTGGTTATCGCACCCCTGCTAACAGGGTTGATTGCCGCTCTGGACGACTGGTCTGTGCTCAAACGCTTAAAATATGATCCAGAGGGAACCATTGTTGCGACAATCGGCGTGCTCTATATCGTTCAGCAGGTTACCCTGATGACCTACGGACCGGACGCCAGACCGGTTGAGGCACCAAGAGGATTATTTGGACTTCTTGAAATTTATAATATGATTTTAGTTTTGCCCAAGTGATGGAACTTACAAAACATTTAAAATCTTCCCACGGCGTCTATTAATGCGTAGAAATCTATTTTTCACAACTGAAGACGCCAACATTCCGTCTTTGACAAAGAAAATGTATTTTGAACACAATTTGGCTGTAAAGTCCATTGCATATTTAATGGAAAATCTTTGGAAAATTAATTCAATATTTCTATCGCTAAAATTTTTTTTAGCGCTATTTGATTTTCATTTGAATAAAACCCATTTCTATTTTGTTTAGGTTCATTTATCTCCACAATACATCTTAAAGTTCCATATAACACGATTATAGGAATGCTACCATCTTAGTTTTATTCTATTACACCTTTTATTCTATTCCATGTTTTATGCTATAAGTATAAAAAAACAATATTGGTTGGTTTTCCAACGTCTTTATTGAAATTTAATTTCGCCAAACCGCTGACTGCTGGGACGACTAGAAGAAACATAGGGAAAAATACCATTGCTGCGCGTTTGAAGCTGCACACGATGCGTCTTATTGATACGCTCCCGTTCTGCTTGCTTTTCTTTTTGCTCTCTATCTCTTTGAATAGCAGCACGTTTCCTTTTGATTTGATCCGGTGATAACGCCAAAGAATATTGACTGTCTTGTGCATTATAAGTGCGACGCGTGCCCGTGCTGCCTACACCGGCCCTTCCGCTATAGCCGAATCAGTGAAGGCTACAAACACCCCGGTGGACATGTGGCCGCTGTTTGACACCATGCGCGAATTCCCGGTGCTGGTGGTGCGCGGTGCGACGTCAGATATCCTGGCGCCGGGCTGTGTGGCGGCGTCGGAGGGGAAAGTGGAGGAGGCCGCACTTCGTGTTCCTCGAAATTTTCCTGGGCGCGTTTTATCTCAAGCAAAGCATCTTGCTGAATGGCGGCGATTGCTTCGTCCTATAGCCAACTAAGATTAGAATATTGGAAGTCATTGAAATGAAGAGATGATGATGAGTAATGAAAAGATCGATCAAGTGGGCAGCTTCACTTATTTGGGTTGTAGTATCAGCAAAGATGGTGGGTTCAGTTAGGATGTTAATTGTTGAATAGCCACCGCCTAGGGTATCTTTTTCCACCGTTGAAAACCGTTTGTAAGAATAGAAAGATATGTTAGCGAACCAAGATTAGATAATTGGAAGCATCTCCGGTTCTTTCTCACGACGGCCAGAATGGACAGCTTCTCCAAGGCCGCCAAAGAGCTGCGTGTAACGCAGTCGACGATCAGCCGGAGAATTGAGAGCCTGGAGTAACAGCTTGGAGTACGACTGTTCGACCGCTCACCTTGCGGCGCGGTGCTGACCGCCGAGGGCGAAGAAGTCCTGGAGCTCGCAAACAATATCGAGGGGTCGATCCAGGAAATACAGAGGCGCGTTCTCGGCTCGTGGTGATAATTTGTTAATATTTTCGTGTAAGAGACTAGAATTTCGGTAGAATTATGAGTAATGTTAATAAATTCTGGCGATAATTGGTTTTTATGTTCACTTAAGGGACTAGTAACTTTGGTTTTGGATAGAATTACGGTAGAATTGTGGCAGAATTACTAGTAACATCTATAATGTCTAGTCATAATTTGCTTGTGTATTCATTTAAGAGACTAGCACCAAGAGCTTTGGGTAGAATTACGGTTGGTACTACCACGTTCTAAAATCATATATATGGTGTAACAATTTTGCACGTAACACACACATATAAATAATTTAATTAAAAACATTATATTACAATTATAAGAATTTTATTCAATTAATATAAATTACCGTTCAAATTATAAATGATTATTGTTACATATTAAAATAATTAAATAAAAAAAAACTTTTTTTTACTGAAAGTAAGAAGTGACATTAAAAATTAAAACGAACAGAAATTACTAGCGCGAAGGTGCGTTTGCTCTTCCGGATGATGATAAGCAGAATGTACTGGATGCTATCGAAGTGGATGGAGATGGCGCTGGCATTGGAACACTTCGGAAGCTGCTCAAATCCAAATCGGCAGGTGCGTGCATTTTGTATATTTGTCTCTGCCATCATGCTCGTAGCCTTCATGCTCGTAGTATATGTGTGTGTTTGTATGTGTGTGTGTTTGTGGTTGTGTGTGTGTGTGTGTGTGTGTGTAGCCGAAGCTGCAGGCTCTTCGCCGGCCTCTTCCTGCGAGGCCTTGTAGATGGCTTCGCCCAGTTTCATCGAGGCTTCCATGACGTTCTGGATGCCGGACTTGATCTTGTCGGCGTTCTCGGTTTCCAGCTCGTCCTTGAGCGCGGCCACAGCCAGTTCGATCGCCTCGACAGTGGTCGGATCGACCTTGTCGGCATGCTCTTCGAGCGATTTCTCGGTCGAATGGATGAGGCTTTCGGCCTTCCCTGGCCCCTCCTCGGTCACTCCACCAAGTATACGCCCCCGTTTTTTCAGGATGCAAGACCCTAAAAGTATCCAGCAAACCACCTTCAGTGTAGCGATCTATTCCATCTATCTCTGCCTGCATGTATCCTACAGCCTTGTTGTAGTTCGGCTTTGGGCGTGCCAAATCAATGTCCTTGTGGGCCACGTTCAAATCGCCACATACCACCACTGGCTTTTTAGCTTCTAGATCCTTCAAAAATTCTATTTCTAATGTCATTGGGTTTCGCATCACATCCACACAAAGCAAAAAATGAACGGATAGCCTGTAATTTAATGGCATATCCGAGATTCTTTTCCGGTGAGGAGCGACCCTCTCTGGTTTTCTCTCGTCCCTGAAAGAAATTCCTAACGCTTTTTTTTCCCGGCAATGTTTTCAGCGAGGCGAATCACCGCAGATCATCCAATCTGCTAACGCGAATTTAGAAAACACAGTTTGCTATGCCCAATGGCAACGACACATTCAAAATAGAGCTGTACCTTCTTCAGCTGTTCGATGCCATTTAGTTTTTGCTTTTTTTGCTGATTCTTCAGTCCCTTTTTTTTCAAATTTGGCGCCAAATACTGCAAAAGTGTATATGGAGGTCTTTACATTAAAAATGGATTTCGAGATTTGGCCTAACTTTGTAAGATTACATGGTTGTATAGATTTTCTCTTAATAATAGGATTTCATTTTCACTGACCCCCCCAAATGCATCCAGTCGAAATTTTTGGATAGTCATTTTGTACAAAATAGTCAAAAGATCACATGACAATGTTTTTAGGGTTGACACAACCCCCAAGAGCCTGGGGGGGAAGGGTTATAAGCTGTGGCTTGAGGACGTATCAGCTCCCAGTGCAAAGGGCTATGAGTTCTGCAAGTTGCTTATTGTTACTTTGTTAACTTTGATGCTTGGATTTACTGTTTTACAGGGCAACTTTGATTTAATCTTCATGAATATTTTCAGTTTGGGTCAAATAAACTTCATACGATTAAAAGCTCTCAGCATCACTTACAGTACAGACTCAACGAGCAATAGTAAAAAATGATTAAAAGCTCGAAAATTCTGCCCACATGGAATCTAACCTTGGTTTTTCAATGTAATATTACTGACACCTAGAGACTTTATAGTAACGTAAGTCAGAAATGTAAACTAGTGTCCCATAACAGACAGATTAAACAAGAAAAGATTAAAAACTCAGAAAGCCTATATAATTTTCCATAAATTTCACCCAGTCAGAAAACTATTATCAACTATTCATCGTAATAATATTAATTGTGGCGTTGCATCATCGCCTTTATAAATAAACCCATCTTGGTGAAATCTTTTCATCAACGCTTTCGCAGACTCCAAGCAAATCCCTAAAACTAGCAAGCTTGGCTCGTTAGGCCAGAGTCCTGATGGATCACTACTTTCTCCTTTCAAGTAAGGTCGTTTTCACCCCCCCCCCTGTCATATATCCTTGTGTGACGTGCCCATATTCTCCCGTATCTCCTTGTGCGATGTCATGGGGCATCACCTATTCCCTTTCCATGTGGAATGACTTTCCTAATAATACTTTTAACTAAAAGTTGGCCGAAAGCATTTTAGAATGTGACACACATAAGCAGTTAGTAATGGCAATTCCATAATTTACCGGTTGTCTTTAAAAAAAAAAAATGGAAATATAATGCATTATCTAAATAGAAATTTTTCAATTCTCATTTGTACACGTTTATCTTTAGCTTCGTTATTTATTTTCAGTTTTTCGAACTAAAGCTTGACAAATTTGGACCATACCGGGTTAATTACACAAAAAATGGAAGGTATTACATAAATCATTTTCTCTTATGTTTTTCGCGAATTCTAAGCCCTTTCGTAATGTTATTTTATTATCTTATCATACAGTTCTATGTTATATTATTCTATATTCTCGTATGAGTATCTTACTTTTGTTATCGATGAATGTAAATCAAGGGGGGTTCACCGCTTTTTCCGTATAACCTATGTGAATGCATGGGGAGGGGGTTTTTTTGACCCATTTACGTACATATATGTTCGGTAGGGAGTCCTTTTTTTTAGGGTTTTGGGCACCAGCCTAGGTAAAATTTATTCGGAAGGGTCAAAATTGGCTCCTCAAAAATCCGTATTGGGGGGTTTTTTGCTACCCCTTGCACTACGTAGATATGAAAGTGTGGTGCGTTCATTATTAATTGCCCATATAACGGAACCTCAATAGGAAAAGGGTCCAAAACCTACAAAAAAAACAGTGAGCTTAAAAAAGAGTATTCTGATCTTTCTAAAAAAATAAAAATACATGCCCTTCTCTAATATTTATTTGAAATGGATTTGATAGACTTACTTGACTTAAGTCTCCTGCCAGGCACTGCTCGGCGTAGAGAGCGACGTCTGCCTCCCCATTAATTCATGAGTTCTCTTTGAATTATCTGGTTAGAAAAGCCAGGAATGGTATCCTCAGCATTTAGAAGCTTGGTTGCTGTTAATGTATTTGTGACAATACATTGGAGGTGAGATGGGATGGATAAGGGACATAATAGAGGTCTTCAATATATTTTGTTACCCTCCTCTGGACTGATTCCATTGCTGCTTTGTCAGTCTTGTTGATTGGGTATGTGATACGAATTCCAAACTCTAGCGTTGGTCAGACCAAGGAAAAATTGTCTTCACGCCAGTCCGCAGCTTTCATCTCCGGCGTGGCCAAAGATGCCTTTAGCCTGTGGCTGAACGAACACCCGGACGAAGGCGAGAAAATTGCCGAGCTTGCTATCAGCATCGCCCAGAAACGGGTGCAGGCGGCAAAAAAGGTGGCGCGCAATAAGGTCACTGCCGGCCCCGCGCTCCCAGGCAAACTCGCAGACTGCTCTGGCCAGGACGCCGACCGTGTTGTGAAAAATGCCCAAGTATAATAAAATTAATTTAATAGATTTAATTATATGTGTACCACCAGGATACGGATAAATTTGGGCAACAACTAATATGTATCATTTGCTGAACGGAAAATTCGCTCCGAGCATTTTGCATGGCTCTTCAGAAGTACGTAGCACTCAGTAAACAGTTAGAAACCTTTATACAATCTAACCAGTTTTGGCTGACCAACCGACTTGAATGTTGCACAGCAAAAATTTTCAGGCCTTTTCTAGCAAAAATATCCTTTTCAACTAGAATCGATCGTTGAACCTTAGAAGAAAATTCCCAATAGCATTTATTATAACGCCTCATGAGAGTTGACGCAAGCGTGGCACAGTTTTAAAGCACAGTCACACGCACAGTTATGGTCAGAGACACAAAAACACACTCAGACACTCAAATTAAGACAGCCATATACAAACAACGAGACCAGCAAACATACATTCGGACAAATAGGGATTGCAGAATGTTTTGCAAGTTAATAAAAAAGCAAAATTTCTTTGTCAAATGTAATACCACTATGATTTGTAACGGTCTAATAATATGACTAGGGAGTAAAGCATATTTTTACTCTTTGACCCTAATTCTGCTCCTTGTGAAACCTCTTACTCTTCTCATCATGTCTCTTTGCTGAGTCTTCTGAATTTTAAGTGTTCAAGCATAATTTTTTCATATCATACGAATATTCAAAATACTTTTTAGATTTCGACATCCGCGTCATTCCCATTGGAATCGGGAACGTGGTTGTGACGTATACGTCCCAGGCCTACATGCCGGCAATCGAGCGGAGCATGCGTGAACACGCTGTATTCGACCCATTGATGGACTTCGCCTATACTTTGGTGGCCGTGTTCAAATTTGGCATAGGAGCTATTGTGTTTTTGGCCTTCACCAGCAAATCAGATCAAATAATGACTTTGAATCTGCCTTACAGTATTTTTGGGAAAATCCGTAGGTGTAGAGATCTTTTATCATCAATGATCGTTCTAAGATTGATTTGTTTTTCTGAAGCAAATGATTATAATAATCCTAACTGGCTTCATAAAAAAATGACATTCATAAACTCCCTCTGACGAGATCTAAAATACGTTTTCCGATTCTTGAAAATTATGCCCCGCTTTTTTCGCTTTAAATGTGACACTTAGAAGGGATCTTCGGGAATTTGACCGATTTTTGAAAATTATGACAAAAAAAAAATCTTAAAAATGACGATGTTATTTTTCAGTTACATTGAATGTGTTTTTGTCATTTTACTTCATAATTAAGGAACAGGAAATCAATCCCTTTGGGGTCTGGTTGACTTTTCTTTCTTTGAAATTTCACCAACAATATTACCATACACAAAACTTCTTATTTCAAGTTTCATGTCTATAAAAAAAAAAAAAAAAAAAACTCCTTTTTTACAGAATGAAAAACCAAGTTCAAATTGCTCGAGTTTATATTGGTGACATTGGGCTGCTAGATTTTGTGCCTAAATCATTGAAAAATGATGTTGTGGGCAACCATGTGGTTAGAAGAGCTGTTAATCCTATTACCAAGGTGCTTGGATATTGCTTTGAAGATATGGATAATTTCTGCCAGAATAACCATAAAGAATCTGCCATAGCCAAAACTCTTGCAAAAAATCAGCCTCGTGAGGCAGTCTGTGAAATTGGTTGGGCAGAAGTTCCGTCTCAACTCAGATCGCCGATGAGATTTCACCCGCCGAATGGCAAATGCGCGTGGACCTGGCTGCCGCCTATCGGCTTGTACACGAATATGGATGGACGGACCTGCTGTCAACCCACCTCTCGGCGCGTGTCCCCGATGCAGCCGATCAATTTCTGATCAACCCCTATGGGCTGCTCTTCGAAGAGATTACCGCTTCGTCGCTGGTCAAGGTCGACGAGCACGGCAATATACTGAGCGAGATGACGAACATGCTCCGTCAAGAATAGAAATCACTACAAGGCATGGGCTTCGTTTCATTGACTTCCACACTTTTGAATACATGGAAGCTGACGGCAACTACTCCACCCTCTACTTCAAGGACCAAAATGCCATAGTGGCATCCCGCCAATATGGAAGCTTCCAAGCGGCCTTACCCGAAAAGGACTTCCTACGAATCCACAAGTCGTACTTCGTTAACCTACAGCACGTTGCAGCCTTTGAACCTTTTGAGGAGCGAGGTACATGTTTGCAGCGATCATTGCAGATGCTTTTCTCACAGGTAAGATGCAAATGTTTGCTCTGAAGAAGCATGAAAGAAGAAAATGTTTTTCATTGAACCCGCGGACCAAGTCCCGGTATAATATGAGATGCATAGCTTTATATTGTCCATTAACCAGCATTCCTTCGAAGATCAACGTTTTTCAAGAGGTAAAAATCGTCTCTTTCTTGCTTTGTTGGAGACAACGAAGATGAAATGAAAGGCACACACTCACTTTCATTCGTCTTCACAACAACAACGACTATTTCAGCGTGCTTGGTGTTATCATCCAAAATGAAAGCTGTGATTTTTCTACTACTCATAGTTACCAGTGGTGTGGAATCAATTGACTGTCCTGATGGTCAATTGGTATGCGGGTCCCTTGGCTGTTATGATCCAAACATCCAAGGTTGCATCGAAAACAATGGTGGTAGTATCCAATGTCTCAAAATCTATTGACCAAATAAAGTTTTGTTAATTCTTTAAAGAACAGAATGTTTTTATTTTTATGTATCTTATTAATACTAAATGGAGCTTGAGTCTTCGAACCCAAAATATCCGGTTCTTTAATATATTTTCTGTACGTATCTCTATACCATGGGATATTTTTAGATGGCTGCAACCCGAGGCTTCAAAACGGGCCATGTTTTCCACCAGAGATCCTTAAGATCGGTGCGTAAGGGGAATGCTCGTCGCGTCGTTCGGCGCTGGCATGGCCCTGGCCGACACGTTCGGGATCAGCGGAGCGGACTACTCGCCCTGGGCCCGACCGCTGTACGTCGTGAGCGCCCTCGCCGCCGGCGCGATCGTGGTCGGCGGCGCGATGGCGGTAATGAGATCCCGGCATCCGGCCCAGCCATAGTGGGCAGCCAGTAGCGTTGATCCATGGTCAACTATCGCTATCTCGGCAACAGCGGTCTCAAGGTCTCGGAGATTTTTCCAATTATTATCAAGCATGTTAACTTCATTAACTTTTAATTACTAATATAACCTTTTGTTTATTTTGCAGATTACTTTGAAAGGGTATCTGCTTGCAGTGGCATCGGCTTTACTCAGCTTTGTAACTCCTGACCTAATTTGCATTATATGCACATGCAAAAGAATGAAAATGGAAGTTAGTATATCAATGGCAAAAGGGTCTATATTAAGATATCAATGGTTGGCTTTTGATCAAAAGGCCAAGCCAGTATCTCGCAACACACAGCACCGCCCGGGTAGAGCATGCACACACGACTAGGAACGAGAGAGGGAAGCGCGGACAGCGACCCGCCACCGGTGCTTGTGCGCCTCGCGAGGAGCAGACACACTGGTGCCGTCGTCGTTTTGGAACTGGCGACTCCTAGGGTTCCTCGTAGGCTCGCTCCTAACAGACCATAAAGATCCAACAAGCGGTTTGTCTCATCTTCTCTCTGTTGTTACTTTCCTTTTTTGAAGCGTTGTTCAATGTATCAAGAGAAATATACCTAAAGAAAGTTAAATAGAACTTACTTTTGAGCAGGAAGCAATGTATTTTCCATCAAAACTGGTATCAAGTGACATAACAGTTTCTGTGAAAAACATAAAATCTTGGTTAAACAATATACTATATTTGCTCTACCATTGTCAAAAATCTTTTCAGTGTCTCTTGAGGAAGTCTAAGCAACATTCTCGAATAAAAACAGCGTCTCTGATCTTAGAAAAATTCCGTTGCCATATTTCTGACTTTGAAAAAGAATGACGTGTCTCTGACCTTTGAAAAATCCCATTCATTCACCTCTGACTCTTAAAAAATCCCCCCGTCACCTGTTTGATTCTTGAAAAATTATTCTTTTCACAAATGTCTGATTTTGGGAAAAATACAGTTAATATGTCTCAGATTCTGGCAAAAATTTGTGAAAATTATATTTATGTGTCTCTGACTACGACTTGAACGATCCCATGCTTCTGGGCGCGCTCGGCGGGCTCGACGCCACCTTCAAGCGGCTCGGCGTCCCCCACGGCAAGGGCGCGCTCGACGTCTCCTCGCAGTATCTCGCGGACAATCCCTGAAGGAGTTCAATCCATGGCGCGCGTGCCCTATCTCGACTCCGACGACCTGCCCGAAGACCAGCGGGATCTCCTGAAGCGATGGATCAACCTGCATCGCGCGCTCGTCCACACCCACAAGGAAGATTTAAAGGAAATGGGAACTTCTTGGGAGGATGTACAGAGTTAGGCTTTGAGTAGATTGGGATGGAAGATGAGCGTCATTATCTGTATTGACCTCAGGTGGCTTGGTGCTGTAGCGAGTTGTTAGTAGTAGTAGAAGTAGTTGTAGTAATGGTAGTAGTAGTAATAGATTGTAATAGATTGTTATACCTTCAAAATTGTAGCAGTCTTTATCCGTTGCCATTTTTATTTTCCCACGTCATTTGTCTTGTTTTTTGGGGCCGGGAGATCGTGTGTGGGGGGGGGGGGGTTCAAACGCATCAAAAATATGTTTTTATGCAATTTTATGACAAGTTGGACAAATAATTAAGGATGGAGGGGGGGGGGGGTCAAATCCCCTTGCCTGAATACGCTCTTGGATACCAGGCAAGATTTTGATAATAACAGCCAAGACTTGAATAATACCAGACAATATTTTGATAATACCATGCGATATGGCGAAAAATATGGAATTTTGTAATTTTTTTTTTGCCAGAAGACGGGTTTAATTGTTCGTGGTTATTTGTTCTTTTGTTGGTGTTTTTTCTCTTACCAGGGGTGATCGTATCTATCGTAAACCTAATAACTATTTCTTTGGGGATGACTTAATCCCCACAATCCCCGGGGGAGGGGCTGCAAGTTACAAACTTTGACCATTGTTTAAGTACATTGTGACGTGTACAAACTTGTTCAGGGGGACTTTAGCTCGTCGACCGCCTGCCAGACGGCGTGGGGGCCCTCGTCCTCGCCGGCGTGCGCCGTCAGACCCAGCCCGACGCGGCGGGCGACCTCGAAGGCGTCATTGAACAGCTTGGGCGGGTTTCCGCGCTCGGCGCCCGCGATGTCGAAGCCGACCACGCCGACCCGCGAGTGGAAGCTCTGCCCCTCCGATATCGCCTGGCGCGCCACGATCTTGGCGATGTGCGGACCCATGTGGCGCATGGCAGGAAGAATACCACATAACGTAGAATTTAAAACTAAATTTTGAATCTCCTTTCTTATTAGCCTACAATTCCAATGAAAACCAGAAAATGAACTGCTGCCCTACATTTCCGTAAGTTTGTGTCAAATTTTTGCTGGCGATCAATATTATAGTGTAAGCAAATAAGACTAGGATATTCCAATACGCAATAAAAAATAAAACTCACCCTCATTTGGATGTTCTGGTAAATCTGTTACAATACTTCAGGAGTGCCATTATTGTTGTTGTCTTCATCATCATTAGGATTGTCATGATGATCCTGACGTGTTGGTTGTGCTTGTTGTTGGTGCTGCTGCCGTGTTAGTAAGTTTTGTTTTTGTTGATTTTGATGATTTTCTTTTTCGACAACGACTGATTCTGCTTTTGCTGAAGTTGAAGTTGTTAATATTGTTTTGATTGCATCATCATCGTCTTCTTCCGAATCAGAAGAAGACGAGTCTTCTTCTTCAGGATATTTTTTTTTAGTCCTAGTAGCTGCAGCAGTAGTTGCAGCCTAGCAGGTGAATTAGTAGTAGGCTAGTAGTCTTAGATTTAGAAAAGGCGGTAATAAACTACTCGTCTTATCATTTTCTAATTATGTCATTTTCAAATTTATATTAATGCTGAAGAGATTGTATTTTTACGCTTCTATTTCCTTTTAAAGATTTAAGTTCAGGAAGCAATGATTCTTCTGACGAAGAAATATCTGAGTTTTTAACAAGAAAATATTGGAAAACGTCTTAGGAATAATGAAGGGTGCGAGAACGTGCCAGAGTGGCATTATTGACGTGGTCCAGTGGTGTGAATTGACATGGTTGATAATTTTGAGGGTGGCTTGTGTAAATATGAGTCATTGGATATAATGAATGATTTTTAACAAGAAAATAACTAGAAAATGTCTTAAACGTTGCGTTTTCATTAAGACCTCTCAAAATATATCTTTTTATATGACGGGCATGGCCAGCAACCCCGTTGTGCCACCCTCACTGCTGGCCGATGTATTCGAGTCGCTGTTGGCAGCCATCTATCTCGACGGCGGCGACGCCGCAGCACGCAAGTTTGTGCTGGAGTACATTGCTCCGGCAATTGAGTTGGCAGCTGCAGGGGAACTCGGAGGGAACTACAAATCGCTGCTCCAGCAACTGGCGCAGCGAGACTTGGGCACAACTCCCACCTACCAGATGCTGGACGAAAAAATGTACGAGAAGAAGATAAAACATTTGCACATTTTTTCAGGAATTTTCATGCTTGGCACTGGAGGGGGTGCATTCTTCAACGCGAGTCCTGTGATAAAGTACAGAGCATTCACAAGGCACAAAAGAAAGTCTGCAATAGCTAAATTGGCGATTAGCAAATTTGGAAACAACTTACGAAAATGCTTCGACGCAATTACCACCACAAATAAGCAGAAGTTTCCAACTATGCCTGCTAGAAACCTCCAGACTGCAGACTTTCCGCATTCAACTGTCACAATCTCTTCCTTCTACATGTTCAAGCCATCTCATAAGGTTTTGATGCATTACATCAAGTATTGAATTGAAACCTATTCAAGCATTGCACTCATGGTTTGAAAACCAGTCTTTAAATGTAGCTCTATGAATCCAAAGAATCATCTCATTACCATGGAGTCTTTGCAAGGCTTCGACTTTCACTGGCAAGGTTTCAATGTTATACAGCACACGCGCGCCTTGGGGATGCTGATCCCCTGCAAGCCCTCAATCCTCGGGTCCTTGATGTGAAAGGTAAAGAGCGAGGGCACGAGTTCTTGTATCGTGTGCCCGAGGCTAGCTGCCATGGCATGGCCGCCAATTGCTTGGTTGCCCCCTGTTGCTATGAGTAGCCGGTCACAGCGAAGCATTTCTCCAGTGCTGAGCATGAGCTCAAAGTGCTTATCTGCTTTGGTGACTCCTTTGACTCCAGGGCCTGGATCCGGTTCCCCCATCCGCGCTGGATTTACATGGGCACCGCCATCTGCGGCATCCCTGACAGCGTCGGCCTCGGCTATGTCCGGGGCTGGTACGGGCACAACGTCGTGAGCCTGGAAAACCCGCGCTTGGGGTTTGTCTGCACCTCTCAGGACACCCATGCGTCATATGGGTTTTCGGGGTATTTCAAGGAATTCGACCACGATCTGGGGCCGGATGAACGGGCCCGGTTCTCCGTATGTTACGTAATAGGTAACCTTACTACCGTCCCTATATGTAACGTCCCTATATGTTACGTAATAGGTAACCTAACTACCGTCCCTATATGAAACGTCCCTATATGTTACGTAATAGGTAACCTTACTACCGTCCCTATATGTAACGTCCCTATATGAATTACGGCAATACTGGCATCAACCCATGCCGGTTATTGACTTTTCCTGGCATTGCCCGGCTTTGGAACATTTACATTTCGAATGTTAAAAGGGCCTTGGTGAAAACAATATTTTTGTTATAATCATACCTGCTGTTAGTTACTTTTTCAGTTACCGGACCGTAAAAGGTGAAGAATATTTTTAGAGTTTTTAAGAATAGAAAGGTTGAGAGACACTGCTCCAACCAACCTTTCCTTTCTACATGATTCAAGAAGCTTAACTCTAGTTACTTTTTAAGGCTGATAACCTACGTTTTCGTTTGACTGTTGGTAATACTCTACCTATTTGCCGGCGACCACCAGACCGCCAACGCCCGCGGGCTGGTGGAGGCCAATGCTGCCGTTATGATCCCGGAAAGCTATGTGAGGGAACTCAACGTCCGCCTCGGGCTTTACAGAAGGCTGGCCGCGCTCGAGACCGAAGCCGATCTCGACGCGTTCGCCGCCGAGCTCCTTGTGGCGGATCACGCGCCGGCGCCGTCCGGTGATCTCGGCGACATTCTCCGGCGCGAATTTCCAGATCAGCTGGTTGATGAATCACTATCATTACCATCATCTTTTTTTTTTGCTTTAGTTTCTTTAACTTTTGTTTCTTCTTGTTTTTTTTCTGGTTGTGTTTTTACTTGTTTTTTTGTTTCTTTTTCTGAATCTGATGAACTAGATGATGATGATGATGATGAATCACTATCACTTGATGAATCTTCTGATGAATCATCTTTATGTTCTTTTTTATCTGTCATTTTTATTAATTTATCACAATTATTTTTTATTTAGGAGACGTTGAGAGAGCGGAACGCTCGCCCTAAAAGATAGTTCTTTAACGCATGATTCCTGTAGCTAATATTTAAGTCTTCTCAAAATGTTCATGATATATGTTCAGGTTTTAAACACCACTGTAGACGCCGCTACTTCTCGCGACCTTAGTCTTTGTCTTGAGACGTTCTCGTGGGGGTCCTTTGCTGTACAAGGCTTGAGTCTCTTTTTCTTCGCCTTCTTTGTCCGAGTCTTCACTAGTCATTTTAGAGAGCGCTCGATTGACTTGACTTTTCAAACAGTCCCGTCATCTAGTAACCCCAAACAATGCCTATGCGTTCCAGATACTGGCTACTTGCAGCTCCAACAAAAAATTATGATGATGGTAGTTTAGTCATTTTTGAGCACTCTCGATTGACAGCACTTTCTAAACAGTCCCAGTATCTAGTAATACCGAAGAAGGAACGTTCCAAATATTAGCTGCTTGTAGCTCCAACAACATAAGAAAATCCTGTGGAAAGCTTGTTGAACCCTACGACTCACTTGAGTCGAGGGTTAACTGTTTGGGTTGCGTGAGATAAAGTAGAAAAATCTCCCTAAAAGCAATTCCTTTTCATCTATGATTTACTCCGACATCAGAAAATACATGACCTCATTAGCAAGAGCCAAATCAAATGCCAAGGAGGAAGCTAAAATCTTTACTCCCGATAATGCGGATCTTTTTGAACCTTGCCGATACCAATACCTGACAAACCTGTTTCATTCATTTAACTAGCCAAGGGGCATGTCAAATGAGAGGCAAAGAAAGAAATAAAAGCACAAATGTTTAAATCAACTATCTATTGCAAAATCTTGCTGGCTCAATTTCTCCAAAGTAATGCATCTGGCCAGAGTCTTCTTGATACCAGGCTTAAAAGAGCATAAAAACTATGGACTGCAAAATCCCGGCCTACAACGTGCACAAACTTTGCTCACATTGATATTTGTAACAGCCAAACGGAAAGGCGATTTAGCTCTTGGATTGGAGGCTCGATTCTTGCTTCATTGGTAAGATACCATGTGATTTCACTTTTGTTTATTACAAATTAGGCCAGGCAGACATCGACAAAGGATTCATCAAAACAAATTTCGGATGTTGCTTCATTGTCCATTCATTTGGCTTTGTTTTTTTTTATTGCTATTATTTGTTAGCAGGCATAACCAGCCTACTCATGTACTATTCTTATAAAATTTGCGCGCCATAAACCCGCGTGACCTAAATTGGCGCCGCGTAGACCAGCGCCATGGACGCTGGCGTCCCAGAGCGTCGCATTGTTCAACAGCGCACCCCTCAAGTTCGCTGAGCGAAGGTCGGCGCCCCTCAGGTCCACGCCGCGCAGATCCGCGTAGCGCAGATCCACCTCGCGAAGATCACACCTCTCGCATTCATTCTTTTGTTTCAGCTGGGCGAGGTGCTTTGCGTCGAACGCTTGCCGCACCGCGGCCCTGCTCAGCTTGAGCGATCCAAAACCTCTGCTGTTCCAGCCCGCAGAAACCCTGCTCAGCCAGTTGGAAGGTGTCATGCCCAACCCCTGGCAACCCAATGAGGCCGGCCTGGGCCGGGCGTTGAACCTTGTGCAGGCCATTGAGGGCGGGGTTGAAACGCTGTGGCTGTCAGATGGGCTGACCTATGCCGGGCGTGACCCGCTGCTTGCGGCGCTGCCGGCCAAGGGGGGTCCGCGGGCGGACACGCGCTCGGCAATCCGCGTTCATGCGCCCTGCGCGGACGGACGGTCCACCACGGTTCGCGGGCGGGGACAGGGTCGGCGACCCGCGTCCACGCGCCCTGCGACGAGGGACCGTCCACCGCGGTTCGCGGGCGGACACGCGCTCGCGCCGAAGGCGCTCGCTGGTCCGCCCCTACGGGAGGCCTTTGCTGGTCCGCTCCTACGGATGATGCTCGCTGCTCCGCTCCTACATTTGGAAAAAAAAGGCCGGGTGGGGCTAGTTGCCCTCCTATCACTTTTAACTTTTAAAAAGGACACTAGGACTTCCGGTTTCCAATTGAATGTTGGACACCAAAAGTTCACTCTTTCCGTAAGAACCTTAAATATTAACAGTGGGCAACAAACACAACTTATAATCTTATGTCCTGAGGACCGTTGAGGGGGAAGGAGGGTTGCCATCCTCAAAGACTTCTGTACCTGTCTTTTAAAATATTGGAAGTCAAATTATTGACAGACATGCTTCACGTTTAAAGTTAGATCCAAAAAAACTGATTTTCCTAAAACATTGTGTTTTAACAAGTCACGGGAAATCGTAATTTAGTTCTCCGGTTCAACCTGCGACAATCGAATCATTGATTTTATCGAAAGTTGATGATTTAGATGCAACATTAGATATGGTAACTCGTGATTTCGCAATTATAAATCCGCCTGGCCTTACTCATACCAAACATTCTCATAACGAACTATATCCCGTTAAATGCTGCACAAACAGATTTGTAAACTCCTTTGTGCCATATTTTATAAGTGTATTTAATAAGCTAGTTTGTTTTTCTTTGTGATTGTAAAAGTAGCATAGATTAGCAATAACACCAATAAAAAAGGTAGTGATCTTGTTAAAAATTACGAATACGGAATATCAGAGAATCCTACAAGGGAGCTTTCAAACTCTTATCTGCAAAAATACGAATTTCTTTACTGTCTCTTAACCTTGTGAGTTCGACTCATTAATATCTTTTCAATTTGATACATTTAATTTTTTTTACTTTTTTTTAACACATTCTATATAACAATTTTAGCAAGAATGTATGCATCGTTCTATGAGAAAAATAGATCTTTATTGTGAAATCGTTTGCCCGGCTTAATTGCTATTAGAGCGTTCAAACTGCCAGATGGTGAAAATGCACCTTTTCACTCAACTAGTGTGACGCTGGCTGTTCCAGCCATGAGATACAAATTTTGAGGAATATTTTTGCGTAAAAGCAGCCTAAAAACACTATCCTAACAATTAACCAGTGAATGAAGACCACTTTATTCAAGATTTTACCAATGCCGACGAAACGGTTGAATTACCCTTGCTACTTACATTGTTGATCTTAGGAGGGTGGACTAGAATAAGCTTTACTTTCCGTTAGAATGAGCCTTCTCGCAACATTCTAGGACAAATGGGTCGATACGATTCAGTGAAGGACGATGCGCCGGACGAAACGTCTTCATCATAATGGCAAATTATTAATGTTCAATGGTTATCTCTCACGTCCTCAAAATATACCAGCTTCCCTTGCTCAGCAAGATTGTCTTTTTCTGTTTTGGTTTTGTCCTACGGTGGTCGTGACGAAATGATGATCGATGACGGACTTTTGTCCTCGTGTGTCATTGTTGTTGCCGTGACCCTCAATCTGCCTCGCTCCTCTTTCGCTCATCGAACCGATGCATCACCAGCCTGATCCAGGTCGTTGTTGATGTTACCGTTCCCCCAGCCTCCTCCGTCACGGGCCGCTCTTGGGTGCCGAATTGTGATGGCGTCATCATCTTCGACGCCCCAAGCCATAGCATGAATCCGCCGGCTCGGCGAAGGAGCTCGAAAATCATTATTCCCAAACGTGGCGATATCGTTACCCCGCCCTCCAGTTTCGGGTGCATGTCCAAAAAAACGACGATAAAGTTAAAGTTTATGATTCAAAATCAAATAATAATGGAATCCAAAACAATTAAATTGGACAATAGAACCTAGGCTAGCAAATATGTTGTTTTGTAGCTTTTATTATTAACCTATATCCTAAAAATTTAGCATAGTAACTCAAAATGGTAGGAAACTTATACGCATCTTTTTCATAAAAAACTAAAAAATTTATCCAGGACTGAAAGTTTCTAAGATTTTCTTGAATATCCATATTGGCAACATAGTATAGGTAGGAGGTAGAATCACAAACAAACATTAAGAGCTATTAGTGGGAAAGGGCATGTTATCCAAGGTATTGGCCCAAAGTATAATATACCACCAGTCAAAACTATACGAAGACAGTAAAGAGTGAAATGCTGAAAAATGTAGCTGTTTATATTATACACTACTAGCTAACACTTGCTAGGCGTTGCTGTGGCACTGCGCACCGTAGCAACACGTGGAGTGTCGGCTAGGCACCCCCGCGTCATCATACAGCACTTTTTTTCCTTCCGAAATCGTATCTTATTCAAATAACTGAACGCACGATTTCATTAGCAAGTCAGATTTTACACCAGTCTCAATCGAACAATATAAATAGTTCAGCACTGCGTTATGCAATAATTTGCACTCCATCTTTTAGCCGAGAGAATGTCTGTTTTCAGTCCCAAGTCGATACCATAAGAACCAGATGCCAATAAGCAAAGGAAGCGTAGTTTCTTGCTACCTGATATACTTTTTGTTATTTTCATCTCAATGCTCTTAGCCTTACAAGTAGATGCACTGGAGGTAGCAGTTCAAGGAACAATAGTAGTAGTGGTAAATGTAGCAGTGATAGTATTATTAGTAGTAGAATGTACTTATTGTCTTTTGGTAAATTAATATTTTCCTTTGAGCACTTTCTGAAAATTCCAGCTTATTACTAAAATCTACTTTCGAGATACACTCTTTTCAAAATGAGCAAGCATATAGAGCTCCTGAAGCCCGAGCTGAGCAAGGACGAGGAGCAGCGGGAGCGCTTCTCCCGCGCGGCCTGGGTCACCTCGCAGATCCAGAGCCCGCACGTCGTCGAGGTGTACGACGAGCGCGTCATCGTCAACCACGTCCACCTCATCCTGGAGCTCGTGCAGGGACCGTGCGCCCTCGACCGGCTCCGGGACGGCCCGCTGCCCTACGAGGAGGTGCTGGTGATCGGTGAGCACGTCGCGCCCGCCTATCATCATCATCTTCATCCTCATCATCATCCTCCTCATCATCCTCATAATCATCATCATCATCATCTTCCTTATTGTTTTCATCTTCTTTGTCATCGTCATCCTCCTCACCCCCCCCCCCCCCCCTCCTCTGCCTCCTTCTCCTCCTCCTTCTCATCATCATCATCATATTCAGTTTGATGTCCAATTTACAAGCTAGCATGTATTAGACGTGTTATCCTATCCATAACCAAGTTTCTGCTTGACGGTTGTCTTGCTCTGTAATGTTGATTCCCTCTAAAAAGAAAGACAGTTGTTAACTGTAGTTATAAGCCACATTAATATCGATTTGATAATATTCTTCAGTAAATGCGGGCTCATTTACATAGCGAGCTGCATTATTTAAGAATTTATCACACCAGTTATAGGCTATACGAGCTTGAAATTTATCATACTCATACATTGCAATAAAGTTCGCAGTATCACACAAACCAACTAATGCAAAAATTCAGAATTCAAATTCTACAACGTGTACAGAAGCACAAAATACTTCACCGATATTCAAGGAATGTCACCTTATGCCTCAGGGAGAAACATTGCTGAATTGCGAAAACTGGATAAGGTCGATTGGCTCGCCCCAGATCCCCTGACCAACGCCGCTGTCTGGTACGCTGTTTCTATGGTGACAAGGGATGGAAAGGAAAGGAAGGATGTGACATCTGCTATGGTACTGTCTATCTAAGCCTGAAAAGCCAATGTATCTAACTTACTTTTTAGACCTTAGAGTTTGCAATTTAAAATATCTTAGAAAATGAACTAACTGATGAGGAAGCGATTGGTTGGAAAACAAATGATTTAATTCCTTATCATCAACAACTGTAATCTACGCAATAGAATATGTTTTTTGTGACACTTGAAACTTGGAAAGTAGGAAATATGCTTTGTACGAAGCATCTATCAACAAAAAAAAATCATCTAACAGGACTAGGTACAAGCGTGGTATCAATTCACGCCTGTTTGTCAGGCATCTAGCGTTTCAGTTTCCGCAACTCATCAATTGTACGTTGCTGCGCCTTAGCTTCAGCCAGCTGTGCCGCCACCACGGAGAAGTCGACCTCTGCCGCCTGCTCGCTACGCGCACGTTCTGCCGCCTCTACCGCTTCAGATGCCTGGGCTTCATCCAGATCTTCTGCTCTTACCGCTGTATCGGCGAGTATTGTGACACACCCGGCAAGTTAAAAAAAAAAATTCTTAAAGCCTTGAAAATACATTATTTTTTTTAAACCATTAAAAATTATTAGCACAATAGTGGCTAAACTTTATGAAAGATTTATCTACAAGACAATTTTATGATCGACTTCCATACTTAGCTTAGATCTTTTAGTAAACTCGTTACCAAACTTCGGATTCTGATCTTTTCATGGTTAATATCTTTTAAATATTACATTATTTATGAATATCTATGAAATTACTCACCTTACAATCCTTTTTTCTCGCGACTATCTAGTTAGTCCTTTACACGCGGATGTAATGTTACTGATACGGCGACCACATATATTTGGGCTCTTTCCGGGGCGGCGGCTCTGCACATAGAACTTAAAAAGTGTATCAAAAATTCGTTTGTATGCACTTCTGTAATGTTTTTGTGAGTCAGACCAACAGTCGTTGGGGAAGGGGTTCAAACCCCCCTAAGCCACTCCCCTGGATACGACCTTGCGGTTTTCTGATCAATGGTTCCAAGGTCTGGACCAGCAGTGCACACCGCGCCGACTACATGATCGGGCTTTTCAGAACGTCTGCCTCGACCGAGGAGAACCGGCGGCACGGCCTAACCCAGTTCCTGGCGGATATGAAGAACACCAAGGGCATTACCGTGAACCCGATCCATCACATGACCGGGATTCACGAATTCAACGAGGTGGTGTTCGAGGACGCCTTCGTGCCGGAAGAGAATGTGGAGTGACAGGAGCTTCATGAAACCTCATATTTAGAAAGACCTCGTAACTCAGATCTCTTACTTTGAATCCCGACCGGATCCAGTGCCATTGGAGGGGGGTGCAGTTGGTGGTTTGGACCGAAAATCTTAGGATATACTTAAAGCGGAGAGATCAGGATGAAACTGGATGGGAAGAATAAAAACGTTTCTAAAATACGACTGACATAACCGGACCGGATCTGCTCTCTTTGGTGGAGCTGGGGATGGGGAACACCCACAGTTTACAAAATCTGTAAAGACAAAAAGATTTATCAAATTTCTCCTCTAGTTTCTAATTCAGGATTTCCTTATCCACCAACCCCGGAAAGCTCGGCTGAAGGATTGGAAAAATGGATGTTTGATACTTGCAAAGTAAAAAGACCAAATACAACTTCCATAAATGATTCTTTTAAAGACGTACAAACTGTATTCGTTTATCCTAATCCATCCAGAGACAGAATCTTTGGTTATTTGGAGGCCAGCGCGCAGGACCATGTTGGGTTCCGCCGAACGCGAACACTAGAACAGTATAGGGAAGGACCATATCTGGGCGAGCTGCGGGATCGGTGAGCTTGAGAGAGCCACTACGCGTCCAGTATTCCGCCGATGACTGCGTGTGCAACACATAAGGGACAGTGTCCGAGGAAGTCGCACGCCGCAGTATGCTGTCAGTCTCGTGTGAGAACGGATCCGTATCGGTGCCATAGGCGCTTTCTCTTTGAGTGCCGTCATTTATTAGTTTTTTCCTTTTTTTTTTAAGTGTTTTATTGGTTTTTTCGTTTATTTTAGCTTATTTTTCAGTTTTTCCCCTTTTTTTAGTCTTTTTTTAATTTTTATTTTTTCTAGTTTTTTACCTTTTTTTCGTTTTTTTACTTTTTTTAGTTTTTTAGCTTTTTTACTTTTTTTATTGGTTTTTAGTTTTTTTTCTTTTTTTTTTCCTTTATTTATATATAGAACAAACACAAACTAGTTGTAACTGCTAACTTATGTCTACTTGTCAACAATAGGTTAAAACTGTTAGGATAGAGAGGATCGCGGTCTCCGTAGCCCTCATGTCGACTGCGACTGACGGAAAACAGTCGATAACTAGTCGTAGTAGTGGAAAATGAACATTCCAGTTCTGAGCCGAGCGCCGACTTGTCGTGGAAAAGGACCTTGTTGCTAGAGCGCTTTTGTCGACAGGTCAGTTGCGCTAGGGCTTTTAGAGCAATGAAATTAATACTGTTAATGTTATTATAAAATAAAAGCCATTTTAATTCACAAACAACATAAGGTGGTTTCGACTAGCATTTCAGAAATAAATTAGTACCAACCTCGTCGTCTTTTTTTAGCGTCGTGTCTGCTGCTAAAGACTTCCTTGAAGCTCCTTTATTTTTGCTCTGTCTTTTGTTTTTATTAAACAATGCTTCTTCCTTGATTCGTTCTCTCCTCTTCTAGCCTGAGACATCTTTTGTGGTTCATTAATGTACATATGTTTGATTCTTTTTAGGGAGGAGGTGAAGTAGGTATACCAGCTTCAAGCATAAGATTGTTAAACAAGATAAAAAAATCTTAAATGTGTGACAGGTTGAACTTTTTGGCTTTAAAAATACAGGTAGAACGGTGTTTCCCCCTGTTCCCACACCCCTATGTAAGAACAAAATATTTTTTGGAGGAGAAAAAAGGGGAGGTTCTTTACTTTTCTTTTGTTTAAATTAAAATTTCGACTTTTATCAGAGCCAAAATCTTTAGTATAATCTTGCAAATCACATACTCCTCCTTGATCACAAATAGGACAATCTAAAGGATGATTAACTAATAAGAATCCTAAATTATTTTCTCTCGCTTTTTGTACTAAAGGTGTATTTAGAAAAATAGAAGACTTATTCATTAAAGGTGTAGAACAAGAAACTAATGGTTTTGGAGCTTTAAAAACTTCGTTTCCCGCAGTAACGCCTCGTTGGCCTCGAACACCCCGGCGGCATCACCGTGGTAGGCGTCGCGGTTGGCCGTGAGCTGGCGGAACGCCGTGTCCAGGCCTTCCACGTCCTGCCGGAACGCCAGCAGCGCCAGCAGGTCACTCTGCCAGCGGCGCCGGTACACGGCCCACAGCGCCCGTTCCGGCTGATAGCGCCGGGACTGACGGGCCAGGTCAACCTTCTGCACGGCATTGAGCCGGCCACAGTGAAATTCTGATAAAATTGACTTCCAGGACGCTTCACTTTCCACAAATCATCCCACGCAATACGAAAAGATATGAGATGAGCTAAATCGAAAGATAACATTTACTTCCAATATGCTGCGAGAATATGACCTTCTAGATAAATAGGTTAACAAGTTGCTGAAGAAAGGTTATAACTTCTGAATGAAGTGAATCGTCGGTGACTTTACATAATGGTCTCGCATGAAAAACACTTTGACCGCCGAGATTTGCTCGGATAAGTTCATTTTTGAAGGGGAGATGCTTATTTTGAGCAGGCAATGTAATCCGATCCACCTAACCAAGAGATGTTAAATTCAGCTATCTTAGATTACATTGCCGTCTATGCTACTTATATGCCGAATCGATGGGAAGCTCGAGCTTGGGGGCGTGCAGGAGATTTGCATTATTTTTCAGGACAGGATTATGAAGAAGCACTTAAAGCATACAATCACGCTTTAGCTAGGACATGTGGCGCTCGTTTGTATAGAGGAGTCTGTTTAGAGCATTATGTCTGTATCATGAGCTGCAAATAGATGCAGAAGTACTTAGCTATTTGTAAATCACAGTTGAATCAGGAACGTAGACAGGAATTTAAAGGGGTGGAGCTATAAACACAAATTTTTACAGCAAAATTTCCTATAAGGCAGACAATCGACGCTTTTTTAAGCGTTTATTTAAAGAGAATTAATACTAGCTGCAAAAACTTTGCTGGTTTGTTTCCCGTGGCAATCTCTCCACGACTTGTGTCTTTGCCATTCACTCAAGCTTCGCCCAGAGGGTGGGTCGTTCGAAATACTTCCCCTCCCTTGTCACACCCTTTGCTCCACCCCCCCCTCCTCCTTCGTCACCTTTTTTTTTTTTAATTTGATTTTGATTCGACTGTTGCCCGGATGTCGTGTTGGTCCCGGCAAGGGGGGGTCACCTACCCCCTGTGACGAGGACCACTAACTCAGTAGGCCAGAAAGTTTTACCGATAGACAACAAATAAAGCCCTTTCCACCGTCTGCTATTTGTCAAAGTGGTGAGTGTAATCCCTCTGTTCCCTAAATTTGCTGGACTGCAAACATCCGCACAGTGCCCACGCAAAGCCAATTCTGACAATTTCTAAATCTCACTTACTCGGTGATGCACAAACTGTTTCAACTCCCCGTGATTCTTTAGCCAATAGAGGACAGTTTTGTTATGAAGTACTAAATCTAAACAATAGTTACATATAATGCACATAATGCAACAGAAGATTGACATCTACATCTACTTCTGTCTGCTACGCCAAGGAAAAGTAAGACACTCATTCAACTCATTCAATCAAATAAACATCATAGCGAGGCTAAAGGAATTTAAGTATTTGTAATTTGTAGGCAGTATTCCTCCTTCACAGTAGCTGGGATGGAGTAGCGTTAGCGTGAGAGGAAAAGCTAAGTGATTATCCCAATTATCAAGGTGTTGTCACACGTTACGAATATGATCAAGATGGTCGTCTTACACATTCTCACTTAGCAGATGGTACAGGCAGCTCGCGTACTATTCGTAGTGAATATAATTCATTAGGCCAACTTGAATAAGAATTTACTGCTATATCTGATTTTAATGGTCAATATATTTCACATGAGTATGATCAATCAGGGCGACGTGTGATGACCACTGATGAGTCTGGTAACGTCACGTACTTTTTCCCCTTCTTTGCAGCCGTCCAGAGTATCCTCGATTTTCGGAAACATACCGTTATCGGTACCGTGGACATAATTTACCGGTAAATCGATTTGTTCCAGTATTTCGCCGTCGCCTTCCAGAATACGGTAGCGAAATTCAACATATTTATGCCTGGAAATAATCTGGTCGCTCATGATGAGCTAATAATAGCGTATTTATTTTATAAACACATAGCCATCAAATTTTGATGATGTGAAAATTTTGGCTCTTCCGATCGCAGGGTCCATGGTGATCGATCAACAGGTTTTGAAATGGCCTGATATTACTTTACGACTATACCTCTTCCACTTGTTTTCAACGTCACTTTCCCTTCAGTATTTGTAATTTCAATATTTCTCAGAATGCAGCAATTTGGCCGTTATTCCACTGATTTTGCTTCCTCGCTATTTTGTTTCAAATCATTGACTATGTTCAAATGCCTTGAAACAAGCCATTGTGCATTTTAAGGTTCAGAAATAAATTGATTGATTGATTTATATATACCTAAAAAAATAAAATTTTTATGCTGATTCCAAACATATAAATTTAACGTAGTCTAAGAATACAAATCAAAATCTAAGAGCATGGGATAATTTGCTTTAGGTTTTGCAATAAGAGAGCAAACACCGAAGGGGGCAAGTAAGCTTAATGTTAATCTGAATTAAATTGAGTAAATCTTAAAATTGAGCACATTAAAGAGCCCTATTGCCCATTTCTTTGAAGTTAAACAATTTACTTTTGCTCCAAATGATACTAATATCTGACAAATTTCTAGATTGCCCTCTCCAGCAGCATAATGTAATTCAGTTTTACTGTCAAGCCAATCCTTCAAACTATGGTCTGCTCCATTTCTTAGGAGATATTTTGCCACACCTGTTTCATTTCTAATTGTAGCTAAATGTAAGGGCGTCCATTTCTCTGAAGTTAAACGATTTACTTCTGCTCCATATGAACATGTCTGCAAAGGTTATATTTTGTGGAACCGGCACAGTGAGTTGCACCTGAGCTCTTTAGCCTTCATACCCGCGCCCGAGGACTTAGCACAAGCATTTGACCCGATGACGTAGCACTCGTGTTTTGAACTCTTGACCCTATGACTTGGCACAACAACCGAGTTTTGGGATGGAAAATCAGTGAAAGTTGCACAAATTCCAGCAAACATGAGCTCGAATGCTCCAAAATGGTCAAACCACGAAATTTCCTCCAAAAAGTGACGTTCAGTCTAGGCACGTGACTCAGTTAATAATGTTTTTGGACTAATCAGTCAAGATTCAATCATTTTAGTTTCAGTCTGAGTCCATCTTCTGAAGTTCAAAGTTTGAACACTGTTTGTGTCCATGACTTTATTTGCCCTTTTCTGACAAAGTCAAATTTGTACCCAAACAAAGGAAGGTTGGTTTGCTCAAAGGATAAGCAAGGGATGGGTTTATACCCTGTCGTCGAGCTCGATCTTCCGGCCCTCGCCGCCGGTGAAGTCCTTGTGGGAGTAGCCGTGCTGCAACACCGCGACCTGCGCTTCGTCCGCCAGGCGCTCGCGGAGCCCGGTGTCGGCGTGGGCCGGGATGACGGCCAGCGCCAGGGGAACATCGAGGGTGGCGCGCAGGTCGAGCAGCCGATCCAGCGCGGGGGTATGGCGAGATGCGTCGTCGTCACGCCACCAGAGGGTTGCGGTCCTGCTTATAAAGGAACTTAATTAAAATATTCCTAAGAACACTAGGTATTTCCCCTTTTTTAAAAGGAATTCTTCCCGAATTGTTTCTAAATTCAAAAACTCATTTATAATTATGCCTTATTATTTTTTTTTTATTCCCTTAGTACTGTTCCTAATTTTTCCTCGCAAAATAAGTCTAAATTCTCTCTCAAATTGTCCCGCTTTTCTATATCACTTCCCTTTCACACTTCTATTGTCACCAATTGGGGAATTGACTGTTAATTAGATCAAAATACTTTATTTTTTATTGAAAAATACCTGTTTTTTGTTAGCCTAATACCTTTTTTTTGAGAAAACACCCCTTCTTCAAAATTTGAAGAAAAAGACAAATTTGCCCCCCCCCCCTTCCCGCTAAATCCCTGTGACTTGGAACAACTGTCCAAGGACCCCAAAATCTTAACTCCTGTTTCCCTCCCCAACCTTTTGCCAGGTTTGCAACCCTTTGCTCATCTTCACTGAAAACAGAATATGTTAAAAAATTTGTTTTTCTTTATATTAACATTCTATTAAGTTTTCAGTAAAGCATAAAATGACTTTCTTGTATGACTTTGACGAAGGGCAACACCAACTTTTATTACGATTATTAATCTTCAGTTAGGTCTTGCTTAATCCTCTAAATTAATTCCTATTCGTCTTAGCTTTTGTTCTTACATGAAGATAATTTCTCACACCCCATGGTCTTTCCATAATATACATCACACCGGAAGCCCAAGTCGGCGGACCGATTGCATTGATCGAAGACGGTGACACCATCACGATTGATGCGGAAACCAACGAATTGAATTTGGAAGTTGATTCGTCTGAACTGGATGCTCGCCGATTCAAGTGGACCGCGCCGGCTTTGAAAGCGACCCGTGGAACGCTCTACAAATACATCAAGTGTGTGAAGAGCGCCAGCGAAGGTTGCGTCACCGACGAATGAGCTCGTTGGTTCGTCTTAAAGACCAGACACGTCAATCCAAATATCCACGTACGTAGATATTAGAGCCACGTACGTAGTCCAAACTTATCTGCCACTCGTCCGCAACTTTTATCCCTACGCGGAGCAACAACCTAATAGAGGTCACTTCACAAAGCTATATAGCTTTCTTCACCATCCTATATAGCTCTGCCCACGCACTCATATTGGTCGTCACAGCAATCTATATAGGTCAGCCCGCCGACCAATATAGGTTCATTCACCTTGACCAAGACCAAACATCTTGATTTGACGCTGACCTGAATATTTAATGAAGTCTTATGAAAGACCCAACATTTTACGTAATATTCTGAGACCCGAAATCTTCAAAATAGATCAAGTTACTATAGTAGTATTTGTACTGTATTGTAGTATTATCTGGCTGTAACTGGTTCTCGCTAGTATAATATTTTGAGAGATAGAGGAGCAACAAGAAGACACCGCGTGTTCACAACTTAACTTTATTTTTGAAAGGTTCCGGTTTTAAGAAACTTTACAGGCTAGCAAAATTGATGAAAGAAAAACTTGTATTCAATTATCAATTATGAAATATGAACGTTCTTTTTTCGGTTTCATGCCTTCTTATAGTCTTAAATGTCTTCTTTCTTTTCTGTTCCCGATAAACAGACTCATGCTACGAAAGCAGAAGAGGAGCTTAACATTCAGAAAATTGTTGACAAACAAACTACAGTTCTAGAGGTATTTCCCTGTTGGCCATGGCTTTAAATCAGCTGGGTTGCCAAGCGGCATCGTTTACTGGGAATCAGGGGGGCATTGTGACGGATGATGCCCATACCCGAGCCCGGATTAAACAAATCGGCGCGACGCGGATGCAGCAGGCTGTGACCGCAGGGGTCATACCCGTGGTGGCCGGGTTCCAAGGCGCGAGTGAAGCCCAGGATTTTACGACGTTGGGTCGGGGGGGCTCGGATCTTACGGCGGTGGCGAAGACTCGCGGGTGCTTTTAGATGCCTTACAGGAACAGATCGGCGACCCTTCGGTCCGGTTTTATCCGGGCAAAGGGCCTCACAATTTAATGGTGATCAAAAGCCCGGCATTTACCAATAAACTCACCCCGCCGATGGAATTGATCGGCGAAGGCATCCGACAATTCATGCCGGAAGGCGAGGAATTCAAAGAGCTGGTATTTCTCATGAACCAGTCGCAAATTATCCTGCACAACCACGCCTGGCGTTTGCGTTATGCGCCCGCAAAGGCGCAAGCGCGTATCAGGCTTCCAGGTAGCGTTGCGCGAGGTGCTCGACGGCGCCGCGTGAGGGCTGATTTAGGTGTGGCGCGACCAGCATCATGATCTGGAACACCCCCAGCCGCACTTCGCCTTCCTGGTCGTGGATGCGCTGGTAGTCGAGGGAGAACAGCAGCGTCAGAGTGATCTGCTCGACCAGTTGTCCCAGCACCTGGGTGCCGGTGACACAATCTTTTTTGATACTAAAAAGGGCACAAAAACTTTTAATTTCCGTTCAAATAAGCCTTCTCCTGATTTTCTAGGACCATTGGTTTGACATGATAGCCTCAAAAAAAGGAAATAAAATACGTATCCCAGATCATTTTTCCCGGAAAAAAATGCAACATTTCCCTTTTTTGTAGACATCGACTTGAAATTTCTGCAGCATACTTCTCTGATATCATGAATGTGAAGGAACAATTTTAATGGTTTTTCAGAGTCGAGCAATTTAGGCTCCTCACGTAGCAAGTTGGCTTCAGACGCTATAGACCTGCTTTCTCAAAGTCTATTTGAAGGATTGATTGCAGATTGTTCGGGACAGTTCGAGAGCATGAAATCCACTCCTACTTCCCATTACTTTGTTTTTATTATTGACTCAACTGACAACATTCTCAAAAAACCTAATTGCTGGCCAAATTTAATTTCCATTAACCTTCAAAAAGCATTAAAAAAATGCCACGATGGCATAGTAGGTCCTTTTCATTAATCTCTTGTGTTTTTTTCGCCCACTCTTTTTTTAGGTCGGTTCCCTCTCGTGCAAACTTCGCCGACATTCTTTAGCCCACGGAGGAATGTTTTCGCCTTCATTTTCTACAATTCCTTCCAAATTCCCATTCCTTCGCCATTTTGGAACTGGTTCAAAAGTGGTGATTTCATATCCTGTTAGTTAAATGTAGCATTTCTCATTCACTAAGGGAAAGGGAACGAAATACTGATAATTGTCTTACAATTAAATTGTAACACATGGATGTAAATGTAACATATTCTTGCAAAAATCATGCAAACAAATACTGAATCAGACTTTTCCTAAACTGTTCTATTTTCATTACATTTCAATCGCGTGCTGTGTTCTCATTCAATCACATCCGCATAGCATGATAACAAACTGACTGCTGTCTGCAGTGCTACTGTACTGAAATTCGAGTGTCAATCTTTCATCATATGGTAACCTTCGGTTGTGAAACGAGTAGTTTTTTGAAGATGCTACCCTTATATTATTTATTTTTGCTGGTTTATTGTGATCTAGGTTTTTTCTTTTACTTCACTTTTCTATTCGTGTAGCACCTTATTTTGGTTGTTCTAATTTGACAAAGCAGAAATACCCATGCACCCGGTGTCTGAGCTCAATTCTCTCTTCCACAGACAGCGAGCCTCTCTTATTCCGCCGCAAACAAAGTGTCATTGAGGCAATAGACTTTTGAATGCTTAGGGGGACAATATAACTACTTCTGTTTGTAGTTATTTCTGTTCCTTATAAGTTTGGTTTGGGTATTAATTCTACTTTTTACTTGTTTAGGGTTTATTTTTCCTTCTTTATTATTATCTGTTAGTTTTAGTTTTAAAATGTTTTATTTTTTTCAATTTCTGTTTGTTTCGGTGTTCATGTATTTATTGATCAAAATTTATGTTCGTTTGACGTCTTGTGTGCCCACCTACTGACCTCCATCGTGCACAACAAGTTCGCCTGTAGGAAAAGAAGAGGCAGCTTCTACGGATGATTTATGTTTTCTAATCCGCACGATTGGTTTCCAATACAAAGAGGGAGAGAGAGAAGAAGAAAAAGAGAGGAAGAGAGAGACACACTAGTTCACTCATTTCTACAGATCGTCTTTGCGGTTGTTCGTAAGTTAGATTGTTGATGATGAAAAGAGGTGGTTTACTAGGCTATAAATTCCTCAAGGGGGTACCACTCCAAAATGTCAGCCCAAAACACAGTTTACGTAATGGTTCTGGTTAAGTGAACTTGTAAAAATTTATTTCAATTTAGCCCAGAGCACATACGTTCGGGAAGGGGAGGGGTTGACTCATCGTTCGTTTCCGTCATCGACTCATCATCCTCTTCCTTGATCGTCGTCAAGCCTTCCCACACGGGCTTACCAAAAACAACCGCCGACGAAAATTGCGGGTAGCAGTGGCATCCAAGGCAAGTCTTTCGGGGGGTATCACGAAAGGGTTTGCTTACGAAAACACGAATAAATGGACAGGAAGCATAACTTTTTAACAAGAAATTTCTGGAAATATCTTAGGAATAATAATGCGTAAGGGTTGTCACGCAGCAGCCACATATTGTCACGGTGGCTTGAATTTCTGGGGCTAACATGTTCTAAAGCTTAAAGTTAAGGCGGAGGTGTCAAATAAATAACTTAAGGCAAAACCAATATTTTATGGCCAGCCCCAATTATTAAAATTTTGGCTATCGTGATATATTACACAGTAACTTGAGGTAAAAAAAAGTCGGTATATTACATAACATATATTTTACTGGAGAGTGGAAAAGTTGAGAATTTTCTAAGCCAATGTATGGTGCATTATCGCGTGTTATATTATCTGGAACAACTTCCTGTGTGAGTTCGTCGGAGTCACCTTATTAAAAAAATTATTAGCAACATTTTGTGAGACAGAACCGACGTTGATTCAGGACAAAACAATTAAGTGCGACGTTTGAATTGATAATCGGTTAATAATTCATAACAAGATTCGGTGCATGAGAGGTAGCTACGACGTTTGAATCAAGCCTTTCATGATTCAGATTTGAAAATAATGACTTTTTATCCCCACTGAGTGCAAAACTCTCGCATTTTATAATGTTTGAAATCCAAAATTTCAAATCTAGTTTTTCAGCTCATATTTCTGCTAACAGAGTACAATTTTCTAGGAATTATTTATGTTTCTAAACTGTGCTCTTACTTATTCCTGTACATCGATATTGTCTACAGGTTTACAAAAAGCAAAATCAGTGTATGCTTAATTACTGAATCAAACTAATATCCTTTTCTGTTAAAGTAGAAGATCCACATGTGTTATCCCATCCTTCTTAACGAAGTAAATCTTCTTATAAAGTGCAGAAAAAAAATAGAGTAAGATTCCCCTAAAGGCCCACGCACGTACAGAATCATGCATCGCAGTTTTCCGTCCCAGGTTTTAGCAATCTTAGACTTGCAGATTGAAAAGGGGAGGGAGGCTATTTAGAAATGCTTATACTTTCTTCTTTATGGGTTAATTTTTGTAGAAAAAAGAAGAAAAACATGGGCAATTGTACAAATATGGATCTTAAAAATTAAAATATTTCCAGTTTTTCAACATGGCTTTGGTAAAGAAGTCAAGTCACCGGCCGCATCAATTCCGCTTGCGCTGGTCGATGCCCTGGATGATGGTCGCATCAAGGAAAACGATGTCGTGCTACTGGAAGCAATGGGAGGCGGTTTCACCTGGGGCGCTGTTCTGGTTCGCTGGTAGCGTCCAAGGGAAAAATCATGATTTTCATGCATTTATCGATGCGCTGCAACAAAATCACGGCTTGACCCACCATCGATTGGCCAATACTCTTGAGAAAACCCGGTGAAATCCGGGCGCAAACCTGGGCCGGTCTCCCCAATTACACAAATAATAAAAAAAAAACAATACGTTTTGTCTCTTAATTATTATTCGTGGATATAACTAACAATGTAGCCGGAAGGCTACATTTCGGCTGGATGAACTCCAACAACTCGCCATTTTGATAAGCACGTTCTATGCTCAGTCTTTAGACTCTCATTTACATGTGTTTTGACAATTAATTAATCTCTGATAAGAAGTGGTTCTGAACATACGAGTGCGCCTGCAGAGCCTGCGCGCGGCCGATCTCGCCGCCGTCAGCCGTGACCGCGGCATTGTTCGACATGTTCTGCGGTTTGAAGGGCCGCACCGTCAGGCCACGGCGCGTGAGCGCGCGCGCCACACCGGCCACCAGCACCGACTTGCCCACGTCGGAGCCGGTGCCCTGGAACATCAGCGCAGCGCTCAGAACTCGATGCCCTTTTGCGCTTTGACGCCATCCTTGAAGTGGTGTTTGACCATAGCAGTTTTTGAACTCCCAACGACCAACTGAACTACTATTTATAAATAGAGAGCCAAATTTCTTTGGTGTCAAAAAGCAAAAGTTGGTCTTACAAATTCATAAACCTAAATGCATGGGTAACTTGCAAAAGTGGAAACTGGTCCTTGTGTCGACAGAAGAAGTATCAACGCCATCTAGTATATGGTGACACTTGGCCTTTTTTCAAAGCTCTGTAATCATTTTCTGTCAGGAACTGATATAATAGGAACTGTTAGAGTCCGCTAGTCAAGCGGGGAAGTCCTGGCTGTACAAAAATATTTTCGTACTTCACTAACACATAGCCTTTTGTTGTCTGCAAACAAAGGATTTCCGTCACATCTAGGACCAGAGCTGTTATAGAGTATAGAGTTCTATTGATTTTTCTAGGAGCACGGGTTTGTTATTCATGATAAATCAAAGATTTCGCGCTATTTCCAAGGAAACATATCCATCTATTTAAAACGTATCAGTGAAGGAGTGTAAGTACCAAGGTCATCTTAGCTCATTCATTAGCTGTACACCCCTGGAGATGTGATGTTGAGGATTGGAACACACTACAGATCTGCGAATAACAGGGGGGCTAACTTGTCCGCGCACACATCCATTTGGTTTACATCAGACAAACAACAATTTAGTACAGGCGGGTTTTTTGGCAGCTAGGGGGTTGATATGGGTCTAAGGCTTTCCTCTATATCGACCTCGAAGCCGGAGTATTCTTGTAATTTTTTTTTGTTTGGGGGGGGGGGGGGAGGGGTATAAAAGATTAAGGGGTTTTATTAAGGCTTGTTTTAGATTCCAGAGACTTTTTGCATGCATTGTGTTTGCAAAAATAAGAAATAGCTAATAAACCCCCCCCCATCCCCCAAAAAAGGCTGGGCTATTCTGTTTTTAAATTTATTGGATGTTATGTAGTAATTTTTGATCAGATCCAAGTACAAATTTCTTCTTTTCACTTACAAAATATAATGATTTCTAACAGTTTCTTCAAAATTATCAAGGAATACTCAAGTAATTTGGTTGTTTTACTATTTTGAAGAAATATTATCAACTGAGTCTGCTCTCAAGAGTCTGAAATATAGGTTAGTGGTAAATTTGTCGCCAAGAAAAAAAAAATAAAACGATGTAATCAAATTACTAGTTGGTCCCAAAGATGTTTAACTCGACTTTTAAATTCTCTCTTTTTGTGTTTGATTTAAAAATAAATTGTTTATTAATTAACAAATTGAAAACAATTTTTTTATTAAATAAAATTTTTGTTAACAGTTGGCCTGTATATTTTGTGGGAGACAGGGTGGCGATACTCAAGATTTTGCCGTGGGCGAAAAAAGACCAGAATCGCCACTAATGCTGTGCCTTTCTGAATAGCCTCCTCACAAGTCCAGATTTCCCCAATTAAAATCATTTATTTTTCGTATAAGCAAAAAAAAGGGAGGAGCAGGAAGACTGCGGATGCGAGCAGGGGGAGAGTGAAGAGCGTGTAGTTGTAGCGGCAGAGTGGAAAGCGTTGGATGCCGAAGAACGGGTCTCCCGGCTTGAGTTCTCTGAATGACTCCGTGCGACGGACCCAAAAGCACGCGAGCACGATTCCTAGCACGCTGAGGGCGCTACTGAGTCGCGATCCCCAGGAGATCGCATCGAAGGCTTCTTTGAGCCCGGCGCGGAGTTCGGGGAAGCCTCATCTATCCCATCCAGCAACTTTCGTTGCTCAGCCAGCTAGCGGACAGATGACCGTTAGTTTTAAATCTAGACTCAAGGTACGAATTAAATGGTTCAGAAACTTTTAACAAGAGACAAATCGTTGATAAATAAACTAAGAGTGGGATATGTTCCAAAATCTTTGTCCACTGGCAGGGAAAATAATGGAAACATTCCATTTAATAGACTAGTTAAGAAACGTTTTGCAGGAGAGCAAAGGGGGCCTCGCGCTTGGCGCGACGATAGGCGATCAGGTTGTAGACAATGATCGACCAGGACCAGAAGCTCGCGACGATCAGCGCAATCATCACCAGTTTGACCGTCAGCGTGGCCCGTGCGAACAGCCCTCACATGGAGAAGTCGATCTCCTGTGCGAGCGCTAGGGTTTCCGTTTCCATCTGCCTGCTCTTTGCTTGTGGCCGGTTCTTTGCGGCCCATTAGCTGCGGATGTTAACGAAAATAATTGTGTAAACAACACCGAATCATCTAAGGCCACGTTGAGATGTTTTCGGTTTTCCTCCTTTTGGCAAATGGACGCCTATGCACTTTGCTAGCCCAAATGAAAGCGATGTCCGCCATCTTGACTGGGTTTTTTAAAATTTAGCGCCAAAGATTGCAAAATGGTTGTTGCAGCTGTTTTGCTTGGTTTTTATTTTTTATTTTTTATTTTCATATTTTCATTTATTTTTATAGACGCTTTATTTCGGAAATTCGGCATGTCTCCCGAAAATTCAGTAAAAATGGATGCTCTGGCTATATCCCAGCCTATATCACATCCTCAGATGAATGCTCCGATCTAGGAATGAATGCGACACATTGCAGCCTGGTAATTCAGAGTTCTGTTGTTTTTTCAGATCAGTTGCAGACTGCGTGCACATGTGTGTGCAAGTGTACAACAGCCTAAACTGCGATAACAATTGTTTTTATTATGCTTTGTCCCATTCTTATTATTCTTTGCCGTACCCATTATTACTGCCGGTTGTCTTTAAGTTGTCATTTCAGACCGTTCGATGCTTGCATCTTGACCGTTGATCTGAAACGTCACTTCCTATTTGGTTAAGGCATACACCTTGAACTGCTGCACCTTCGATGCTTGACACGTTGCAGTTTCAACGATGGTGATCAATTGTCCTATCAGTCTATAAATACTGCTCTTTAGGTTGCGCGCCTCCTTGCATGCACTTCCTTGTTGTCCGAACAACTTTCTACGATAATTAGAAAAATGTTTTCTATCTTCATGATACCCCCTGAAAAAGGCTATTTTCATAGACCCTTAAGAGTTTAGTGCTGTTACGACGGGGGGGGGAGGTAACCAAAAGCATAGCATACCTATATTTGAATCAGATTTCTTGCTTTCCACATCTGTATCCATAACGGGCGCAGGAGCAGACGAGCTAGGTTTTTCTTCATTTGTCTGAAAAATAAGGTGGAGCGTGTGGCGACACTTGGATTTTTTTCAAGATACACATTTCTACCCGCACTTCATTAAATACACCGATTACAATCCATCAAAAGCGCAAAACCTCTTAATCCTGAAGGCGCGAAGTTCGAAAGATTACCTGGTTTCAAAGGAGAGGTAGTAACAAGAGTAGATACACAATGCCTTCTCGGGGTTCAGTTTTCATTCGATCTTACATGGCTGGACATCCCAGCAAAGTGAGATCCTCCTGCTTTGTTACCTTTTTGAGTCTTAGTTTCCTGTCTTCTGTATTACCGAAACATGTCCACCATCCGCATCCGGTTAGAATGCAGGTGGTCCAGGCCCTCAACGTAGAGCGTCGTTCCACTCGTGTAGGCAGAAAGGGGACTGGCCAGAAACAGCACGGCATTGGAAACATCCTCGATGGTTCCGTGCCGTCTCATCAGGTTCTCTTCTTTGATTTGGTCGAGCAACGCTTTGACGGGTTCGGCGTACATAGAAATCTAAATCTATCTCCACCATACAGTGCGTTTTTAATCTTGCCGCATAGCTTGTCATGAAAGTCTTGCCATTGCTAACTGCAGCTTTTGTATCAGTCTTATGAAGCAATGTTAGATCCCGGGGAGAGGATAACTCCTATATATAGCTGAACTGGGACGTGCAGCCCATAAGGCTAACCCTAACCCTGAAGCAATGTTAGATCCTGGGGAGGGGTAACTCCTATATATAGCTGAACTTGACGATGGGGTTATTATTATTCGTTGAGGCCGAGCAAGGACATGGTGCTTCACCTGAATATGTCGAGGCACAGCGACACTCTGACGTCCTTTCAATATTAGAGGACAAAAAGCAATGCATGGCGATGAACTACATGACGATATTCTTGACTTGTTGGCATCAACAAGCGACGTAGTAGACAAACTTGAAACAAGAAGGAGTACCAACAGGATATTGCTTTTCACTGCCATGTTCATCGTCAGGGTCTGATTTTCTCGTTGAATCTTAACTCTTTCTTTAGCTTCTAACGCTTGATGTAAACCATCTGAATAGCGACGCCCATCCATAATTCTTCCAGTAAACTCATCTATTATTAGAACCTTGTCATCTTTTATTATGTAATCTTTATCACGTGAAAAAAGTTTATGTGCTCTAATTGCTTGATCAATATGATGAACTAAATCTATGTTTTCTATATCGTAAAGTGAAGCATCATTCTTAAGCCCTCGACCAGCCGTATTATGGCTACATAATGATAGCAGGCCAGTTTACATGAGTATCTTGGATCCATTATATGAGCCTCTACAGTATCCTTTATTATTCCTGCATGGCACACCTGGCTGGGGCCCATACAATATTGGCCACTTATCCCAGGTATACTGGTATAGATGCAGGTTGATGCAAGAGAGGAGATTTCTGCAATTAGGTCGTCTCACCAATGAATTTTTGGTTGACGTGTATTCACTGCAACAATACAGTTGGCATTGCTGGATTGTGAAACGGCTGTTTCTCATACCTTTGCATTAGAAGGTTATTACTGAATCATTCAAGTGTTATCTGCTAACACATTTAGTGTTGTTTTAGTAGTTTGTCTTATTTATGGTCGTAGAAGGTTAGGTAACATATTACTTTATGATGCCCTCTGTGAGCTAATTTTATCAAGGATTCCATTATCATCAGTGGATAGCATTTACCACAAGACTGCTGGGACCCTCGTTAGTATGTTACAAATAGGGTATATTACTTCACAGAGTCTTAACACAAATTGTTTTTTTTTTTTGAAAATAGATCCATTGTTGGGGGTTTCATTCATCTGGCGCTGCATCTTTCGAAGTTGGCAAAAAAACCTTGTTTATACCTTTGCCAAAAGTTAATAGGATTTTTTTTTGGTTTCGTGTGAGAGGATTTACACCTCGATAAATCTTCGAAATCATATTTTGTAAGTTTTCGGTCCTCCAGTTTCAGGCGCTCGACCAGATCGGCTGCCGCGCCGTAAGGGGGCAGGGCGATGCTCATGACCCTGTGCGACACCACTTTATGATAAAGGCCGTCGGCTGACGGGGATGCCATGATGGACTGTACCGAGGACCCACCCGCAGATTCGCCGAATATCGTGACGTTGTTCGGGTCTCCACC
Source organism: Alatinidae sp. Z8VKAUB7J3 (assembly GCA_010016025.2). Classification (NCBI taxonomy): domain Eukaryota; kingdom Metazoa; phylum Cnidaria; class Cubozoa; order Carybdeida; family Alatinidae; species Alatinidae sp. Z8VKAUB7J3. The sequence goes on from JAAAKM020721499.1 coordinate 219,268,907, forward strand.
GTAGTCGGCTATGTTGTCTCGGACCCATTCCAAAGCAAGAATCTGATCACGTATCGAGAAGTGACAGAATAGATGAGAAATATGTAATTTGAGCTATATATTTACACATTAGGGGAAGATGTTTGGGGGTAAAGTATTTGGAGAGTGTGTAGTCAGAAAAAAAAATCTTACTTCATAATATACAGAATAATCACACTTTGCATGCAGCCTCGCTATAATTTAACCCCCCCCCCCCACACCTAACAAGAGCAGGGTCTGACTCAAAAATGTTTTAGCAGCAATTCCGCTGCTTCCTTTTGAAAATCGTGAAAATTGAGACCGTTTCTGATTCCAAAAGACAAAATTGGTGAAAACCGACACAGTCCTTACACCAAAATTGTGAAATTGGAGACCGTTCCGGGCGGCACGTCCCCAGTACCCAAATTATACATAGTGCCCCCCCCCCGGGGTAGTGTAGCAGAATTTGCTGTGACGCAGTAGAAAATAACTCAAGACAGAGACAGAGTTTTAACGTTGCAATTATAAGATGACCAATGTGAGTGGAGGAAGGCCAGCCAACATGAAAAGATCGGAACGAGAACACGCACGGAACGCATGGCACCGCCGTAGATGCAGCTCTTCATGGTCACGACTCTGGGCACGAATTCCAGAAATCCGCTCTGTGGTGGTTGTCAGAGAGGAAGAGGGAATGAGGATAAGCAGCGAAGGAGCAGAAGGGCGACTGCCACATACGCCAACAGATGTGGGTATGACGCAGTAGGGACGGATCCTCAAGCCTCGCCCATAGTTTTGCTTTATTTTGTATCAACTTTAAACAAGGGTCCATTGACCAGATCGATTTTTTTTTACGAACACGTGGCCGAGATATGGCAGTTTCTTCTACCTTTTTCATACAGATCAACAGTTGGTTATAATAGCAGTCAATATCGGCTTTAACATTTGTAGGTACCTGGCGCTGGAGAAGATGGTATGAAGCTGGTAAAGTAGAAAGAAGGACTGTCAAAGTACAAATGTAGTGCGGTAATCAAAACCTGGATTAATTTAAAAACATTCAGAAGTTAAATAAAAAAAGTTTTTTTTTCAACTGAAACTAAGGAGCAACATTAAAAATTATATACGTAACATTAATTTTTACGTATATAAGGGGTTTCATCCCCTCCTCAATACATCGCTCTTTACGCTATTTATTCTATTTAACCGGCTTTTGTGATTCAGGGGTCATCCTTAAAGAATTGGAACAAAATGAAACTTTGGCGTAGAGACCGAATAATTAATTCCAATAGAAAGTATATTCATGCCTATTTTGAAAAGTAAATTGCGTTTAGGAACCAGAACATCATATTATTAGGCAATAACATGTAAAGAAGAGAAAACAAAGGTGCGAAAATTGGATTTATGCTTGAACTGAAATGACACACAAACAAATTAACTCCCCACTCTCTTCTGAAAGCCAGCCAAAGATTTATCTCTTAAAAATGTCAAAGCCAGCCAATATATCTGATTGCTATTAGCATCAATTCCATAACCAAAAATTCATCGGTAAGAATAAAACGTTTTGCATAACACTATTATAATTTCATCCGCTCAGACATTGGAACATAGAAAGTTCAACATGTAGGAGGTAAACCGACGGCTTTTACAATAGATGAGCATAGGGTTGAGTGAACCAATAATAAATTGCTTAGTCTGATGACAGGCCACGATTTATACTAACTTAAAGAAATAATTAAAAAGATGATAAAACCTTACAGATGATGCCGCAGGAGAGTCCCGATGGCGAAAATTTGGGTCCAGCCAGGCTTTTGATCGAAAACTCTGAAGCAGTCAATCGTTTTACAATTATTCGAAAAGTATACACATAGTCTCGCAGTTTAAGAGGTCATTGTTCGCAGTTTAAGAGGTCAGTTTAAGAGGTCGAATCGTTTTCGAGTAAATGTTAAGCGATAGCCAATCAATTTATATTGGTATGGAGGCGAGAACGGAGAGAGGGTAATATGGTTTTTTATTTTCGCTAAAAATGAGGGTAGCCTCATTTTTGGGAGAAACCCTCTATTTTCAAGGCTTGATTCTCATTTTTAGTTTACTGGATAAGAGAGCCAGGTTTTTTTTAATTATTATTATTGAGTGTTTTTATGCTGGGAAATATAGCAGGAAGTTCCACGTACTGATAACTTATGTAAAACGAAAGTTCAAGCTTACGCTTCAAGAAAAGGGTATTGGGATTGAGCCCCCCCACTGACCTATATGTTTCATTTGTAGACTCACACACCTCCAACCCTTAGAAAGTTCCATACAAGGCCGTATTCAGAGGGTAGGGGTTTGACCCCCTTCCCCGAAATATTTGTGCGACTCATAAAAACGAAATAAAAATGAATATAAACAAGTTTCTGATGAGTTTTTTTTTGTAATCCTCTGAAAGAATCCTGGATACAACCCTGCTTCCACGTGACCTTTCTCTTGTCAGGGGAGGGGGTATTTAATTCTTATTACTTTTTCTTCTTCTTTTATTCTGTTTTGGAAGTTGTTATTTGTTTGTAATTCCACCCAGAGATCTTGCTGTCCCCAATGAACTTGCCGTACGACAACAGTAAGAATGTTATTAGTAGAATAAACAAACAAATGGCATTGAATTTTACAAATTTTTTTTTTAAAAAGATCATATTTTTCTAAACAGACAAGGACTGGCCAAACCCTGAACTGTTGATTTGGTAACTGGAGAACAATAACTGGGACTCAGGTCGACTCAGGTAATAAGTCTAGTCGTTGATGTTTCAACTCGTCCCATCCTCTGCATTCATGTCCCTATTGCTGTATAGCTGCAGTTGAACCTTCATATCAAGGACGACTTTTGAGTCAATTATATGGACCGTTGAAGAGAGGTGTCTGGGGGGTTTCTGCTGTGGGGAGGTTCTCTTTAAGCCTGGTTCTCATATGTCGCAGACCATCGGTGATCATGGCCAAAAAACGATTTGGTTTAACTTTGGTATAAAACAGTGGGGGGGTAAAGAATTTTTTTGAATTTTCCCTGTTTGGGTTTTTTTTTTGCACGCGGGGGGGGGGGGGTTAGGTTAGATTAGGTCAAGTTGTCCCCCCCCCCCCAATACCCCCCCCCCCCTAATTTTTAATTTTTTTATTAAATTTTTTTTTTTAATTTCTCATTTTTTTTTTTTTTTGGGGTTTTTTTTTTTATTTTAACATAATTTTTTAATCATTCAACTTTCTGAATTATGTTATATATGTTTGGTATAGTCAATGGAGTAGTAATTTAATTTGCTTATATTACAAAAAAGACCAGTTTTCTACTATTTCTTTTGAAATTTAAAAGTTTTTGAAATTTATAAAAAATCTAGTTTTGCTTTATTTTTAGAGAATCAACCCGTCCAGCGTTTCGACCTGGTTCTTCCCATATTCAAAAATCGTCAACTTTGTCAGGAAATAATGGTAGGACTAACAAATGTCTCCCAAATATCAACAAATTATTGAACCCAATATGAACAGAAATTATATATTTATATCCAAGTCAAACCCAAAACGAGCAGAAACTACCACAAAGGAGGTGGGGCTAACTTCTGTGCATTCTAAAGACCGAAACCTAATTTGCAGTTTACTGAAAACAATCTTTATTTCGAGCTATGTAAATTAGGGCAATTTTCTCTGGGAAGTAAATTTTATGATTATTACTATTCGAATCTCTTGTGATTTTGTGTTTTATTTATGCAATACGTTTTTCTCTTATTAGTTATAGTCAGAACCCCAGGAAAAGTTTGTACCTTATTTGTATAATTTACGTTGCATCCTACCTATGGCATCGCTGATTAACGCTACGTTGCGAAAGGCAATACAGAGACAATCTAACGGCCTATAGGTAATTAGTTCACGCATCCAAAGTGAACCACTGTTTTACTTCAAGTTCGTGATTAGATGAGTCTGAGCCATTCCTAAGATATACTCATTTAGCAACCTGCATGCACATAGTGTATTTTAATTTTGTTCAACTTTCCCCTCATTGTTCCTTGAAAATTTCATCTTTATACCATTAGCCTTAGCAACAGTAGAAGGCATAATAATAATTGTGGGAGTGGTAGTAGTAGTTGTTGTATTAGTAGTAGCAGTAACAGCACTAATAGTAGTAGTAGTGTACTAATATTGCCCTTTGATCATCTGGCATTCCCAATAGGTTCCCATCTCCTTTAAATCTTTCTTTATGACATCCTCCCACCCCAGACGAGGACAACCTCCTTTCGGCTTAGCCCTAGTTCCTCCTTACGTTTAGTCCATGGAAAGTTCCTCCCAGGTGAAAAAAAACTCCCCCTCCATAAAATTCCATCCATACTGAAATTCTCTTTAGCATACTTGATTTGAAAAAGACTTCGATTTCTCAGTGTTTTTTTTTTTTTTTTTTTTTATCACTAGCCTCGACACGACCGTCGACTGGGTCGAGGGAATGCAGTTCGACAAGGGCTACCTCTCGCCGCACTTCAGCTCGAACGCCGACGAGATGGTCTGTGATCTCGAAGATCCGTTCATCCTCATCTACGAGAAGAAGCTCTCGGCGGTGGAGGATATCGGCCCGCTCCTCGGGAAGATCGCGCAGGCTGGCAGGGCTCTCCTGATCATCGCCGAGGACGTCGAAGGCGAAGCGCTCGCGACGCTGTTCGGCTCCGCTGCCAGGACTTGTTCGAACAACTCGGCTGCGCCGGCGCGATTGCCTCGCTCGCTGAGTTGGCGGCCCTTGCGCTTCTGCTTGCGGGTTTCCTTGTTGCGCGCCCAGCTCTCCGCAGGCTGGCGCATCGCGGCGAGCCAGGGGATGTCGTGGGGTGCCCAGGGGCCACCGGTGGGGAGCGGTTCGCGGACTTCGGTCGGGGTTCGATTCCACTTGCCGAGCACCCACTGCGATTCGTGAGATAAACGCGATGCGGCAAGCTGGTGAGCTGGTCGCGGAAGCTCATCAGATCGCTGGCCGAATGGTGCGACCGGGCGTGACAACGCTGGAACTGGACCAGGCAATTGGCGATTTGTTTCAGGAACATGAAGCGACGCCATTGTTTCTAAATTATCCCGGCGAAGTCCCTTTTCCGGCGGTGACTTGCATCTCGGTTAACGAAGAGATCGTTCATGGTATTCCCGGTCCACGCGAAGTATTGAGGAAACTGAAAATAAAGTCATAACCAAAGAACTGTGTCCTTTAGTATGCTATTTTTTTTACCCTAAGCAATATCAGAGGAGTTAAAAAATTCAAAACCTTATTTTGTGTACTACTTTATGGATTAAAAGGTCATTTCCTACTACTTCAAGCTCAGGGAGACCCAAACGACAATAGAACTCAAAATTCTCTCATTTAGGCCCTATGAAAGGTCGGAAGGGGCTAGCCTAGTAGATTCCGCCCATCCTCTTAGTTACGACCCTGAATGTAGTTTTTAATTTGTACAATTTGTTAAATGCTTCAAATATATTGGACATGGTGTCGAGCTCTATATATTTTCTATTGTTAAGCTTTTTCGTATGTTTTGCAGGTTTTTTTTTTGTATTGGTTTTATTTTGGACTGGCCGTTCACTGTTTTTCTTTTATCAAGATTATTGTAATTTTTTTGCAAGTATTTTTTATTGTGTTAATTTTTCTGAACCAACGAAACGTATTTACCATCCATACACCATGATTCGGCAATAACATTTCTTGAAATCGAAATGAAATTGTCTGGGATGATGATGATGACGACGACGACGAATAGAGCTTCGCTGGATGATGATACGGCCGCCGCCGCGGGGGATGGTGATTGTTCTGAGTTTACAATGTCGAGTTTACAGGAAAGATGTATTGAAGGACTAGCCAATGGGTGGGACAAATTGGATCCTCAATCAACATACCAGCGCGAGGCAATGCGGGCGTGCTCTCCTATCCGTACGCCGCCCACTGCTCTCTCCCTCCTTTGATTCTCGGTCGTCGTCACCTTGGCCGTCGTACTCGCCTCTATTCCTGCAAGGCTACCTCTCGTCCATCCGCACGCCGACCATGATCATGCTAGGAGGCATCGACGCACGTTTGCCGCACGACTCTCAAGGTCCGCTGAACATGATCATCACGACGATAATGATAATGATGATGATGGAAATTAAAAAAAAAAAAAAAAACTTTTTTTTTTCAATTGAAAGTAAGGATCAACATTAAAACTTAAAATCTAAAAAACTTCCTGTACGCTGGAAGCTGCCCCCTCCTCAATATCTCGATCTTTATGCTAAAGCATTAAAGTTCATTAAAAGCACTTTAAATTTAACAACCCTTGTGTTTTTCGAGTAGTCTTTCTTAAAGAATTGGGACAAAAAGTCAAGCTTTAGCGTAAAGAGTGAGGGAAGAGTCTGAGGTGATTCTTCGTTTCAACAGGAAGCCATCAGCGGGCATTGCGTATGCCGGAAAGTGCGGACACGTGGATTGTGATGACCCGACAGATGTGGCGCGGTACTTGCGTCAAAACAAGGATTCTTTCGAGAAAACCCAAATCGGAGAATATCTGGGGCGCGAGCCCGACTACCAGGACGGATTCTCGCTCAAGGTCTTGCACGAGTACGTCCAAATGTTGGACTTCAGTGGTCTCCCCGAACCCCCACAAAAATGGTGTCAAATTGAAATCGAACATATCCCTTTAAAATAACTATGGTTGGAAACATCAAGTAGGAGAATTATACTCCCCCATCTTGAGCAGCATGGAAATTTTTTTTTTCATTGTTACGTTTGGGGGGCCATGATTGGGCTGGTTTTTTTTTTTGTTTTTCTTTTTGAAGGTAAGGAGGTACTTGAAAATTATTGAGAGCGCTTTAGAGCCCCTTTTAAGGGGATTCGCAAAATCGAAAGGCAGACTCTTCGTTCTGCACTAACGAGAAAATAATCGGGGACGTTTGGTGATGTGTGGATTGGGTACAATTGTAAATTATGATATCGTCTGATTTTTGAAACTAATCCAAAATTCAAATTAAAGAGAAGAATAATATCTCCTTTTCCTACCAAGATATTGTTAATTTCAAAAATGTTTACGGTAAAATGAGTATTTGAAAAACAGCAGTCAGAAAGAGGACAACTGATTTTAGATGCTTACTGGACAGACACATTCTTTTGATGGTTAATGATGCTTGTTTCGATCTCCGAAAATCGTAATGATTACAACCGACAAGGTATTCTTTTTGTAATGTAATAGTCCTGAGCACACTTGTTTTCTATTACCGAGGTTTACGAATGATTTTCGGTCGCCTGGATTCCCATCCAGGGCCAAGAGTCCCCCTCCAGGGGCCCGAAAACCATTTCCTCCAGCTTTTTGTCCTCCAACTTCCAAATTCCTATCACAATGAAAGCACTGAATTTAATCAATAAATTAAGATTTCTTTTTAATAGTCATCTTTTCCAGGTATATTGCTATTCTACAGATAAATTGCGGAGACATAATTTTTTACATATCTGGAGGTAGCACCTCAATTTCTTAAATATTCCTTCCTCTACCATGGAAAGCCCAGTAATAGATAAATTAGGCTAATATGGTGCTACATTTTAGAAAGGTATCTATATTTCTACCGGATTTAATCACAGTCACAAATCGGTCGGCGCCCTCCGAAGCATCCCAGCGTCCATCTTCAGTAAAGACAATCCAACCGAGTTTTCCGTCGACAGGGATAGGATGAACGGTGGCGATCCTGGAAAGGTCTTTTGTTCGCATCAAATCGAACTGCGCTGTGCGGCCCGTATGGATGACGAGGACTTGATTATCAAACAACGTGGCGACATTGGGGATTGGGGCAGCATCGTATTGGCTAGGAGGAATAGAGAAAAGACTTGTAAAAACATTGCGACTAAAAGACTTCTTCTTTATCGGCTTAAAATTTCACACAGAACAACCAATTAGATGAAATCAGGATAGGGTCTTAAAAATTTGGGGATAAGTTAAGGATTGGGGATGTTTTGTTTCACCAGATGAGTGAGATACTGTTTTCAAATCAAGCATGTTATGTATCTTACTGGTCTTCAACATATAGAAGGGAAAATCTCTAATTCGATCCCAACTATGTCTTTGGGGACGACTTACTCCAAATGATCTTCGTGGGAGGGGCTGAAAGTTAAAAACTTTGACCAGTGATTACAAAGAATAATAATTATTGGGAAATGTACAGAAATTTTCAGGGGGATCTCTTTGTGGGGGGAGGGTCTTGAGGGAAAAGGGTTACGTGGGAGTATCTTTCCATGGAGGAATTTATAATGAGGGAAGAGAATTTCCATGAAGGAGGCACAGGATTTTCTGGCATTTTAAAATTTTTGTTGTTATGGACTAGGGCTGGTTCCTTACTAGGTTATGTTTGATGCTGCAGCGATGATATCATATAGAAGAGATGGTTATAAAAGTTTGAAAACTGCTATTGGCAAATACAAAATTTTGCGCTTTTAGAAGAAAGGTGTCACAAAATTAGAAAGAAAGGAGTCAACAAAATTATGAGAAACATGCCTTTCAAATGGTTTCCCAACTTTAAAAAGGATTGAGCACACGTGGGCGGGTCATCGTCTAGGCGCGGCGCGGCAAAATCAGATGGCGCGCGCCCTGGCCAACCATCCATCGCGCGACCATTCCCCCGAGGGCGCCGAAAGCGCCGGTGACGAGATAAGCTCCTGTCTCGCGGAACAAATCCTCCCCGACAACTTGGCCGCTTGCCCGGTTCGGCATCTCACGTTGGCGCATACGCGGCACGAGGACCGAGCCGTCGCTTATCGCCAATTCCGGCTCGTCATCGTGTCCCTGGAAAATGATATTTTGGATAATTATAAAACCATATTTTAACGGCAGTTTGTCCCATATTGTGTTTATCGCTATTTTCGTGGCCACAAATTTACGCATCGCAGAGCCTATTGCATCCAAATGTCTAAAACATAAATGCTCTTAAAAGGTACTGTATCGCTGATTGGGTGTGCAAAAAACGTCTTGTTTTTGAGTCCATGATTATTGCAACGAAATTTAATAGGGGACAGTCAGTTAAAACCCGTATAAGGCCGGTACAATATTAGAGAATTTCTGAGGCCGGTCAATCTTTAAATAACCAGTTACTTTATCTATTTCGTACTTTACTGTATCTGAAGGAATTACCTCTATGAATGAGGTGACAATCTCTGGTGCTCTTTTCCCAATAGTAATTCCATGCCATGGATGAGAAGTATATCTCAAACCAATCATTTTCCACAACTTATCAAATGCTTCCTGTCCCATATACTTGTTATAGATTTTGCAGTACTTCGTTGCCCTATCAGCTGAAGTCGCAGCCACCCGCGAGTCGCACCTTTTCGCATACAACGATCCAAACGATTGGGGTCAGCTCGGTTCGGTCATGTACACACTCACGCTCTCTGACTATTGGAGGGTGATTCACCCCACGATGCATCCCGTCGGCGGGATCCTCTGGTTCGGCTTCGTCGTGTTGTTGTTCGTGCAATGGCGCGGAGTGGACGTGGGAGTGTGGGGGATCGGGTATCCACGAAGCCCAGGCTTTCGCCGAAGTGAGCGGAGTGGTGGCGGAGGTGAAGGTCGAAGATGGGCACCGCGTCGGCGAGGACGCCCCAGTGGTCGTTCTAGACGACGAGGAACTCGGTTTCGTTCGCGACACGAAGCAGATTCTCTGCGACCAGGCGGAAACGAAGCTCGGTCAGGCAGAGCTCTCACTCCAAGAGAGTCAGTCGACCCTCGCCCAGAAACGCCTCACGTACGAGGAGACAGGCTTGCAGCAATGTGAGTAACAGCCTGTTATCCAGCGATTGTTACAATTGGGAAGCATGGAATCTCAACAATTGATTCAAATTAGCCAGCTGTTGTCGTTTTAAGGTTGAAAACTCGCCTGACGCTGAAATCGGTTTTAATTCGGGTAGATTAAATTCTGTGGTGGCTTTGTCGCGGTGAAAACCGATTATAACCGGATAAAACTAACTTTTTTGCCAGAATGCCATCAGTGTCGCAGATCGACCCCGGCGTGGCCGAACTGGTCGTAGGCCTGGCTCTTGTCGCCGTCCGACAGCACCTCGTAGGCCTCACTGGCCTCTCGGAAGCGTTCTCTGGCGTCCGCGTCGTCGGGATTGCGGTCCGGATTGAATTTCATCGCCAGGCGCCTGTAGTCATTCTTGATGGCGCCTTTGTCGGCATCCCGGGGGACGACCAGAACTTCGTGATAATCACGTTTCGCCATGTCTCTCCGGGGTCAGGTCGGGCCGTCGGCGGGCATGGTGGGGTGGAGACCGAACCCGATGACGCCCCCGCCGCCCTCCGCCGATCTGCTGCTCGAGCACGGGGCCTTCCTGCGTCGCCTGGCACGCAGCCTCGTCGTGGACGAGCAGCGCGCCGAGGACGTCGTGCAGGAGACCTACCTGGCCGTGCTGCAGAAGCCGCCGCCTCCCGGCGTGCGGCTCAAGGCATGGCTCAGGGGCATCGCACGCAACCTCCCGCGCCGTGTGCACATTGTGAAAAGCTACCATATCAACTCATCTCGATATAGAAAACGTAAGATATGTTAGCTCAAACTGGACTCACGAAAGATCAGTTGTTGGGGAGGTAGCGGCTTAGGCAACCATGGCAAAAATTGAGGCATGAATTTTGGCTATAAATTAGGGGAAAATGCCTGAAGAAGTTACTTTTGTGTTTATTTTGTACCCAATTTGCTGATTTGATATTTAGTTCTTTATAATTCCTTCACCGTGACGGTTACGCGTGATCACGGCCGGTGCACCGTCGCCGACGTCGATGGGTTCGACGATTTCCTCGCGAATGGGACGGTCGAAATATTCGTATTCGCCCGGCACGCGTTCGCTGGTGAGCATACCGAAGATGCGCCGGGCGCGCGAGCGCGCATCAGAACGGGCGTCTTCGTGCGAATGAAACGACCAGCCGTTGGCGGTAAAAGTACACGGCCGGCCGTGCGCGTCGGTGTCGGTATGATGTCCTTCAAAGTCGCCTCAATACCGCCCAGGGCGCCCAGCACCATCGGTTCGTTCAAATCGCCCATATGGCCAATGCGGAAGACATGGCCCTTCAAACGGTCCAGGCCGCCGCCCAGGCTGACGGAGTATTTCTCCCGCGCCATGGTGCGCACGTCTTCGCCGGCGAACCCATCCGGTACGCGCACGGCGGTGATGGAGTTGGAGCGTTGCTCCGGCACCATGGCATTGAACGCAATGCCAGGGGGACTGGAGATAAATTGTCAAAACGCGAATACAACTGTAAGAATTAGCATAACACTACTAATTCAAAAATGTGTCTCTTTTTGTTCTGACGTCTCCTCCTGAAGAGCTTCTATTCTCGACCTTTACCATTGTAATTTCTTAGAATATTTTTACATTCTAAGACTTAGTATCAGTATAAACTAACAATATTTTGGGTTAGTTTCAAAGGTTCCAGGCGTTTCCAAAACTTTATTTCGTTCACTTCGTATATGTCCACCTATTGACAGATTATAACATTGGAAGACTAATATAAAAAAAACAAAAACAAAAAAAAACACACATACAAGAGAGGAAACTCCCAGCACAAAAGAAGGAATGAGTATATTCACATATTAGTGGAAATCAACGGATAACTCGATTTCCGGTGGTATTTAATTAACAGAAATAATCGTTAATTAACGGAAATCAGCACATCAAATTCAAATTAAGCATTTATATACCGCAGGTTTTCTCTCAGAAGATAATCAAATTTGTTAAGTAATTCAATACCAGTCATTGTATACTGAAGGCGGGCTGAACACCTAACATACTTTCATGTTTCATGAATATTGAATAAACTCAGTAATTTTTGATGAAACTTCAATGGTTGTTTGCAGGGTCATTATCATTTTTTGATTAATTTTCGCTTTTGCTTCTTTATTCATGGTTTCATTGTAATATTTTTCCTTTGAAAGAAAGCAAATTGACTCCAAGCCATCAACCACTGCGAATGCAAGGTGGTAAATGCAAGGTCGAAAGGGTTAGCAGACCAAAATCCAGTATTCATGCATATTCAGGGCAACAAACTTGGGAAACAGAATCGTGCATGGTGGGATTTAAAATGTCAGAAAGTTAGAGCATTATTTTGACGCTCTAGATAGAAAAATGTATAAAAAATTTACGCAGCACAAACACGTTCTATGGCATATGGCAGGAGAAGTGGAAGATGATTACACTCCATATGATTATCCAATTCTGTTCTTACACCTGAAACAATTTTCAGTTTTATAGCTTCTACTATCTGAATAGTGTTTTATACTTTTATACAATAAACAAAGTTGAAGAGGAATGAAGAAACAAAGCAACAAGAACAAGTATGTCAAATGCACCAGGTTCCATCCACAAGCATTCTTCAACTATTTTGACATGTGTTGAATTGGGTTCTGACTTGAATTGAAAACAGGTGATGCATACATAGCCACCAGTTCAACGAGCTCGGCATGACCCGCCGGGCCGCCGAGAACCGGGCAAACCGCGTCGATCACCTCGAAGCCACATCGGACGACGAACTCCGCCGCCTCGCCGAGTCCGACACCTTCGGCGTCATTCTCCCCTGCTCCGGCTTCCACGTCGACGGTCGCTACGCCGATGGCCGAACCTTCCTCGATGCCGGGGGCCGTCTGGTCATCGCCACCAACTGCAACCCCGGCCAGCATTTTTGTGGGTTTTCAGGCGATTTTTTCAAATTCCCATCAATTTGTTTTTCTGACGAGCCTCTATCATCACGATTAATCGAAATAATAGTACACATTCTTGAATCAGATTGACATAGTGATTCTTCCTCACTTGGCAATTTTTTCAAAAACTCATATTCGGTTATTATGTCCTAGGCTTCGTTTTTTACTAGGTTACCTCTTTCAGTAATACCATTATAAAAGTATGGCAGCTTTTTTGCTTCATGTTTGAGATATACTATAAGAAAGTAATCTCCCTATACATGAATCAATATGGCATTGGTAATTACTATATCTAGCTGTGTTATCTCCAGCAAAAACACATTTAAGTCTAGTTTCATTGTTTTTAATTTCATAATTATTAGATGACCCTAATTACATGTCTGAGTTTCTGAAACGTTCGATGACTACAATTTTTTGTTACATCCACAATTGCTTTTCGCACATGAACTCGATTGTTTCGCGCGTGGGCAGCTCGCCACCGTGCTGCAGGTGGTTCTTCTTGCGCTCGCGCTCGGACTCGAGGTCCGCGATCCGGTCGGCGTAGCGGTTGACCGTTTGGCGGAAGCTCTTCTTGGTGGGGCGACCGTCGGACTCCAGGTCGCGGGAGTTGAGGAAGTTCCTCAGCGCGCGCGGCGGGGGCGAAGCCAGCAGCTGGCCGGCGATCAGCTCGCCCGTGTCGCGCCGGCGAATGTCGCCGCCAGCATCCTACACTTGTTAGTACTCCATTTTCAGCTGAAGCTTCTTCAAGTGGATCAAGTGGTGATGTTGCAGTCCCATTATGCGATTCCTCATCTGTAGCTGCTGCTCCAAGAGTAGAACCTGATGTCCATGATATTGAAGAGGTTTCTTCAACTCTTGAACAACCAGCGCCATATGCAAGCATCACTAGAAGCCTAGATCGTCCAAATCATGGAGTCAATAGATCTGGCCGCACAAGCTATGTAGCGTTTCGGATTGTCCAGTGAGTGCCGGTGAGGCTGGTGGCGAGCCGAGAACCTGACAGCGCTGGCAGCGAACTCTTCTTCTTCCTCTCGAGCAGACGAAAGCGAGGAGGAGCAGAGGCTGGACAGTGGCGTGTCGATTGTATCCAGACAGCAAGGAAGAAGAGCAGAGCCGCATCCGTCGCATGGAACAGCCTATGTAAGTGAGAGGGAGGTGGTGGATTGGGTTGGGTCGTGAGTGATTTAAGGGAAGAAATATTAAACATCTAGAAATGCAAAAAAAAACTTTAGCCAGAACTAGTAGCATATCATCAAAGCTGATAATTACAAAGATGATAATAGACTAATTGAGAAATGTTTTTTTAAATTTTAACTTTAAACTTTAAATTTTTAACTGATACTTTAAGTTCTGCCTCTTTTCTTCTAAATACCAGTTTCTAATTATGGCTTATTATTTATGAGATTATGGTTATTGCATTGTCCTCTTTAGGTTTTGAAAACTGGTTTTTTTATAGGTCGTAAGAACATGTTTCGGAGGGAGCAAAGGTTTTTCAACGTACTACAGATACTGGCGGCCTGGGGGTAGTTAACCACACTAGTCTCTTGGTTGTAAGAACAGCATTTCTCCCATTATTTGTCCATTGTTTTAGAACCCAACCGAGTATCGCCCCAGTCATTGTCCCCGTGAAAAATTTCGAGGGAGGAGTAGAATGATGTGCTTGTGCTGGGGCCTTGTAGCCGAGGCCACCCGCCTTTGGGCTCGCGGAACCTCGTAGCCAGTCTCTGGACCCTGTGTCCCTCAGCCCTCAGCCATTGTCCCTCAGCCCTTGTCCCTCAGCCCTCAGCCCTCAGCCCCCGACCCTCAGCCCTCAGCCAAAAATTTCCGCTTTTCTTTGCCGTTCGCTGGCCGGAATCAACTCTGTCCCTAGTCACGACTCCGGGAGGGCCGTGCAAATCCCGCTCAAGCTGTTCCAGAAATGACGATTCGATACCAGTCCCAATTCTATTGCTTGCTTGAAATGCTGTTTAATTGCCTTTTTTCTCAAGGAAACACAAATATTTCTTTGTCTTTTAAAGATGATTTGGGTAACGTTTTTTCTTCAGTCTCGTTCTGGTATAAATTATCACTAATATCCATAATTCTGGCACATTCTTGAATGTAGATTTCTTTTTTAATACGATCAGGAATTTTAGAAATACTATTTACAATTTTACATATAATATCTGTTATCAAAAAGCGGGGGGGGGGGGGGGTGGTGGTGGTATGTTTGACCCTTGGTATCTGGAAAGGCCAAGGGCAATCAGATTAAATTTTCAGGGAATGTTGAAGCGAGTCCTGAACTAAATCAAAATAATGTGCATGCAGGCTGTTAAGTTAAGGGCGTACTCAAGAATGGCTTAGGACATCAAATTAAAAAAAAATTGTGGATTGGTAAGGGGGATGATCAATTGGAGCGCTGAATCATTTGAAACCGCTGCATCAAACTATCTTTCAATTATATCGTTTGGACTTCTGTCATGAATTTGAAAATCAGTTGGAAAAATCCGAAAATCAAAATTGCAGTATATGTTGTATGTCTGTTTCTGCTGATAATCGCTTCAGTTCAGAATGTGGCCTTTGTTTATCAGGGTTTTTAGAAAGCGATGTTGCTTGACCAAATAAAAAAGGCACTATCCGGGCATTCTCGTTTTACAAATATCAGCATAAGTGGGTTGGCGAAAAATACCTAATTTAGAAGTAGTAGGTAATTTGGCAGACTTTGCAGACGAGCGAACAAACACGCTAGCAAGATAACAATCAGCTGGTAAAGCGGGATGGCAATGTGAGTCATTGCTGAGAGAAGCTAAACCAACAATACTGGGGCCGAAGGCTGACTTGGGCGGGTGTGGGGGTGGTTTGAGGTTGGGAATTGTAATTTTTCACCAGGGAGGACAGAGCTTAATTTTCCTAACCTAACCCCTTTAAAAGCTAGCCAAAATTTAATCAACTAGAATTTTACCAAGAAAGGTGCCCTATTCTGAGCATTTAAAACTGGAAGGGAATAGGCCTAGAGAAAGGAGAGTAAAAACATACAAGTTAGCTTAGGCTCTGGATTCATTCCTGGAAGTTTCATCGGCCTATTCTAATTTAACCAACCCAGCTCCTGAGATGAAAGAAAACTTACAACTTATAAATTTCATCGGGCGATACCGCATCCTCGAGGTCGAAGATCACCCCATCACAGGGCAGCGAGCGCGCCTTCTCGAGCGCCCGTGCATTGGCGCCGGGCATGTACAGAACGGAGCGCCGGGGACGCAGAAGGCCGGTCACGGCGGAGGACGGATCAGCGCTGGGTTACGTGATCGGGCGCGCTGAAGATCCGCGGATGACGGCGTTTGTGGGCGCGCTGCCCGGCCCGGGCCTCGCGGCATTCGGCCTTGGCTGATGGCTGGAAGCCAATCGCCGGTAATGAGCCCGCCGCAGAACTGACTCAAGGGTTGTTAGCGAAGATTGCCCCCGAACCGGTCGCCACCGGCGGCTATCTGGGACGGCGTACGGATCCGATGTTGCTCGATGATGGACAGCATGCTTGGCTGTTGTGGGAACGGAAGACTGACCATCGCGGTTCAACGGCTTATGTGGCAGGCGATCTGCTGGCGTGCCGGATGCAAACCGACGACTCAATCGTTCCACAAAATTGATATTGCTGATTTTGTGCAAAAGTGGGATAGAGGAGAAAAAATAACAGGAGGAAGAGCAATGCTTTTTTCATAGCGAAGGAGATTAAACGAAGGATATTGAAGAAAAAAGGCTGCCCAAAATCGACAGCCCTTTCTTATTTGTCCGGATGCCTAGTACCCAATATTTTGAGTCATATTTGGATTGGCGTCCATTTCATTCTGAGGAATCGGCAAGATGAAGCGCAACGGCACAGCTTTCTTGGTCATCGGACCGGTCCGCTTCCAAACAGGACGGTAGGTTTGACAATTCGGTTCGCTGATCAGAGAGGACGGAAGTGACTTTGTCTTCATTGCTCAACAACTCATTACTGCTGTCGTTTGTTGTGACGACGTCAATCGCGGTTTCAGTCTCCTTTGTAAGCGAGTTTGTGCTTTCTGCATTCCCTATTAATTTTTCCTATTTATTTTTTCCTGAGTGTTATTAGAACGAACAGAAATTATTTCGTGTAAAGAAAACAGATCCAGGAATGTTGTTTCTACATTAAATTTTAATCAAAAACGAAAAAAGATTAATTAAAAAAAAACAAAGTTTTCCCGAGGGAAGTAAAGAGGGAAGTTGAAACTCAAAACGGGCAAAAATTATTACTTTACAGCCTATCTAATATATATCAATAAAAGTAGTACAAACAAACCAACTAATTATGTTACCCTATATTCTTAGGACTATCCCGGTTGTCACCGGCCTCTACCTGTTTGGGTTGTTGATTAGCTTTGGCCGGCTTTGTGTTCTTATCGCCGGCTTGTTGCTGTGGTGATGTCGTGCTATTAATAGCTGCGATCTCGGTATCTCCTTTGGCAATGAAACAAAAAGTGTTGCCACTGCCTGAATTGGTTACGCATTCGGTTGCATCAATTGTAACCGCCAAACCCGGTTTTCCGTTGATCACCAACTGCCCGACATCCTGGCCTAAGTCACTTTGACTCTTAAAAAGGCACTAGAACTTTTATTTTCCAATTAAATTAGCATCTTGAAAATATCAGTGATGTTACTAATTATGATAGAGCGGCACCGTTTATGATATTGAAAATATTGCTAATATCACAGTAATTGTAGTGGTAGTAGTTAAGATGCAATGTTAGTGTTGCATTAGTAGAAGTAGTTGTAGCAGTAGTAGTAGCAGTATTAATAGCGGTAGTAGTATGTACATCTTGTCACCACAGTCCTCTCTGGGAGCCGAGCTGAAGTCAGGACAATCCGTGGTCTTGACTTGATCACCATCATCATCACCCACAGGAACGCAATCTCCGGGAGTCTGATCCACACTAGCAATGTAGTGGCAACCTGACATTTCGCATTCGTTGCGGAAGAAATCACAAGAACCGCAGTCCTCATCCGGAGCGGTGCTGAAGTCTGGACAATCACCATCCCCGTCTTGACTACCCTGAGCGGGAGTTCGCCTGAGCTTTTAGAAAATGATGAATAATGGAATTGCTATGTTCCGCCCGTTCTCCAAGGCCGCCTGGGACTATCAAAATATCCAAGGATGGGCAGTCTTCAAAATTATAGTTGGGAATTACCCTCATGCCGCCCAAGGTCTTTACTTTACGGAGCTGCTCAGCTACAAGAAGGATGTCAAAAGGGCAGGGGTCGGAATAATTTGGCTTATCCAGGGTCCTTGCAACTCTGAATACTTCTATTTTGTTAATTGCATTTAACAAATGATCTTTTTTGTAATTTTTTTTCTCCTTTTCTACTTCCTTTGTGATTGTAAAAGTAGCATAATTTAGTTATTTAAATAAACGAATTACGAATTAAGTTAATTAATTATTAAGTAATCTATGTATGGACACAAAATCTAGCGTCCATTTTTGATTGCTACGATAGTTATTTAAATAAACGAATTACGATTTAAGTTAATTAATTACAAAGTTATCTAAAAATCAGCAACTTTAAACTTAACCACTTACAAACTGTTTTTTTTTTTTGTGGGTTTACTTGATAATGATGATTCAAATATTAATTTATCCTCTTAAAATTTCCTTAATGTGTCATCATTATGCTTAGTTAATTTTATGTTATTATATCGTAATGTTTCTCGTAGTTTGCCTGATTTAAAAAAAAAAAATTAACTCTGGAAATTTGATCCCCCCCCTAAACAAAAAAAAAATACACAAACACCAACAAATATTGATAGAAGTGCTAAATTACACCACATTCGTTACTTTAGAGGTGTATTTTCTCGAGATAAGTTACTAAACAAAATCAATAAAGAAGAATGTGGTGTAATTAATTATGATTGAAGTAGCTTACCTGGAACTCATTGGACTTGTTATTTCAATGACACTAAATATCTATTTGTAGAATTCTTTGATTCGTTTAGTATTCCACCAAGAAATGAAATAGAACACTATTTAAAGACTTACCCTTCCTTGTCCTTTGTATTTCTTGGCATAATCAAGCACTTCTGAGTCCTCGTATTCTTCACCAGTTTGCTTTTCGTGTTCTGCTGATTCCAATTTTGACATCGATGAAGGAGGCGGAGATTCCTCGTGTTTCATTCCCTTCTCGGGCCATTCCCCTCTCCTGCTTCCTCTCGTTTCTTGAACTCTACCTTTGCTTTCTCCTCTATGTTCCTCTTCTCTGTTTTGCTCCCCTTTCTCATACTTTGATGGAGGTGAGAACTTGTCTTTCTGATTGTACCTTTTGGAAGTCCAGGGCTGATCACACCTCTGTAAGGAAAGGCTAAATTTTTGAGGTCTGCATCAATCAATACAACTTCTTGGACCTCGTTTACTTATATCAGGGATTGAGATTAGTTGCTCGTCTTGCACCTCCAAGGAATGCTAAAGGTGAAAGAGAAGATTTTTTTTCCATCTAAGTTTTATTTCAGATTTGTACCTCAATTGAAAACCCATCAACTGTTATTACATGACCTAGAAATTGACCAACACTGTTAGTAGTTGTAGCCCAGAAAGCTTCAACTTAACACCCTCGGTCCTTCCTTATACACTGTTGATCCGTCGTTTCGACACCCAGCATGCACCTAATGCCTTTTCATCTAATATTACATCAACAGAACTAAAGAAAAAAAAAACAACACTAAAAAAGGCAATTCATTCAGGTAAAAAAACAAAAAACAAATCAGGATATCATTGTTATCAAACTGTTCAACATTATGAAGATACAGTGTTAGAATTGAACGAAATCGATGACTAGTTGAGAACAGGGAGATAAGATACCTAACCTCGTTTGTTGGAACAAAAGAAGCTTAGGTTTAACGCTAGCAAATGTGAGCACATGTTGATTGAGCACAAGATTCGTCTACAACGTATCAATATAATTATCATTAATGACGAAGAAGCGTAAACGGTAAAATAAACTAACTACCCTCCTAGTATGCTAATCCTAGTCAGGCTGTCATTGGTATATGCTTGTGCAATCTCTCAACCCCATCTTTACGTTGAAGTTAGTAACAAATCGATTCTATCCAGACGCGTTTCTTCAGGATCATCTATAAGGAGTGTAAAATCCCATCCTCCTTCCTTCTTATAGGTTCGAGCCTTACCTCCTTAAAAGAAAGAAGGATACCATTTGCTTGCACTTTACTAGGTCTTTATTTCCAATACCTACCCCATTGGCACATCTGTCCCAAGGTTGCGTGCATCCCTGGTTGAGAATCCCTGAACTGGACCATTGTATTCTTTGTGGTTATACGGTACTCTTCCTTAGAACAGTTCAAATAAATAATCTATACCCCAATCCATTCAAATAACTTTTCCGTGGAAAGAGATTTCTCGTAAGTTAAAACTAGTATTAAGAATTGATAATGATAAAACTAATTACCGAGATCTTTTTGTATGCCCAGGTGAAACAGCACTGAGGATCAGCATTGGGAATAGATAACGTTTACCTTTGTTCATGAAACGACCTCGCATTTAAATCCGTAGGTTAGGAAAATTCAAAAGAATATTGGCAGCATATGGGACAAAAGAAGCTGGAACAATTTGTGACGGCACAACGCTAGGAGCAACAAATCTCAGTATAACTTCTTTAAGTGGTGAAGTAGCAGCAGGATAGCCCTCAGCACCAGCTTCTACAGCTGTTGCAAATTGTGGATCACTTTTCGTAGTCGCATCAAAAGTTATTGGATAGACCTTCAGTGCTTGTTGGTTGCAGCAGTTTTTGTGTTTTAGTTTGTTAGTTTTATTCACCTTGCAAAAGCATCTTCCACGATTTTCTTAGCTTTGAACGAAAGGAAAGGTGAAATCAGGATTCAATTCAAAGAAGTGCCAGGTGATATTTTTAGTGGACAATGCCAAAGAAATGAGTTGGTTATAAGAGTACAACCAGATGAGGATCACACGACTCGGTTCCCTCCGCCCCCGCACTGACACTCAAATAGCAGCTTTTATTATCCAACTCCCCCGAAAGCATCTTCTTAATCTCGAGATCCTCAAGCCCCTTTTTGACCTCTTCAAGTTCCAGAAGAAGGTCGCTATAAAGCTTAGGATCCTCCTCCTCTTCGATCTCTTCCTCCGGCTCTTCCGGCGGCAACACCTAGGCCGAGATCTTCAGGACAGTGTCCAGGCTGTCCTGCACCTGTTTTTTCAGGCGACGGTTGCGCTCTTCGAGCGTTGGCGGGGGGCCGATGCCGAGGTCGGCCAAGGCGGACTGCACCGTCTGTTTGTAGCGGCGGACAAAATCCTCGTACACCACCACGTGCGGCACCGCGCCGACCGAGTCGAAAAAGGCCTGCCAGGCCGATTCGCCCACGGCCGTCCGCATGATGAAGTCGTCGATGATGTCCTGCCTGAACGCCAGGCCGTCGAGGCCCTGCGGCCTCGGGGCCGACATGAGCCTGGAGCGCGACGAACCTTTTGGCCCCGAAACAGAGGCCCTCATCGATTCGCTTGGCGGTGAACAGGCTCGGCGTGTGTCATTCGCGTCGATGTCGTATTTCCCCAAGACCGAGCAGACACGTCTGGCGACGGTGCGGGCGCATCAGGGCGATTATCCTTTCTACGGCGGTATCGAGACCACACCGCCCGAAGCGGCCAAAGAGTATCTGAACGGTCGCAATGCACCCTCGCCTAGAGTCATAAATACCGGTGGAGGAGGAAGAAGACCCCTCAAATGTACACTCAATAGGGTTCAGTGGCGTGTCCATACGTCCCATGAGTTATAAGCCTTCTCTCAGTGGAATGGGCTTAATTGGGTGGTGATGCAGAAATCCATTGTGGGAGGAGCTTCTATAGGAGGATAACTGCGGCAGGGCCTAAGATCCAGATCTGTGGACAAAGGCCTCTGCAAATTGCTGCCTCGACTTCGTCGATGTGGTCCCGCCACTCCTGATCCATGATCCGGGTGTTGAAGCCCTCCACGACATGGATCTCTGAAGGCGGGAGCTTGAAGGTATCGCTTCGCCCAACAGCCAGGTTCTTGACGGTCTGCTTGGTCATGAGGGCTTCCTCTCTGTTGTGACCTCTCCTGGACTGGTCATGCCGCCAACTCCTGGACCGCCTCGCTCACCCGTGGATCGGGGCTCTTGCGGGCTAGACTGAGGCAGTAGCCGCAGCCTCCGTACGGGTCATCGTCAGACGTCGTGTCGTCGGTTGTCGTGTCATCGCCGGAATTGCCACCGTAGGGATCATCGTTCGAATTGGAACCATCGCCGCTGCCACTGCCTGAATCATCGCCGCTGGTAGCTCCATTGCCGGATCCGTCACCGGACCCGTCGCCACTACCTGAACCGTCGCCGCTTCCATCGCCAGTGCCGCTTCCGTCATCGCCAGTCGTGCCGTCCCCCGTTGATGACCTGATCCCTGGAATTTCGGCCACTTTCGGAAATCGCAGTAAAGGCAATAATTTTATGCAAACAATAAGAAAGGTGTGAATATCGATCATAATTTTAGCAAGGCAAAGTATTCCAAATTTTTGGAAGACCTTTATGCCGATTTTTTATCAAGCGAAAAAATGTGGCCAAAGTTTAGAGTCGAAAAACCTCGTTTTGGATTTCAACCATCAAATTATTATGCAAATCTTTATATGAAAGGACCTGCGGGACGAAGACGCGACGGTCGAGCACATTCGCCAGACGAGCAAGATGCTGTTCACCAAAGTCGAGAAGGGGCGTGACTACCTGAACGCCCTCAAGCTGAGCCGCGGCTGGAAGAAGCAGGTCTCGGTTCGACACTACGTCGAAGCCGTCGATCAGGCCCTGAAGCTCTTCGACCCCGACTCCGAGGAACACGTGGTCGAGATGGCGCGCAAGAAGGTGCGCGAGCTCGAGTTCGGACGAACTCGCGCGGCGAAGAGCTGTCGGCGCCCGGATTGATGTCCTTCACGAAGACCGTTCCGGCAGCCGTGCCGTCCGTCCGCCAGAGCTCCCAGCCGTGTGCCGTGGTCCGCGCGGAGAAGTAGCACACGGAGCCGACCACGGTGAAGCCGCCGGGGCTCGAAGAGCCGCTACCGGGTTCGATGTCCCGGAGCATCCGGCCGCCTGCGGCCGTGCCGTCGGTTACGTACAGCTCGCGCATCAAGGTGCAATGGCATCCTAATCTCTGATAAGTGCCCTCTCATAGCCATTTATCTGTACACCTAATCATGCCGAAACAGTTTGTTAATACTATGCCCAGTTGATCAATATTTTTCGGTAGCTAATTTCTTTTCATGATGGTGGGACTGCCTCATTCTAAAACGGCGCTGATTTCTGATATGCAAGCAAAACTACTCTGGTATCGTGCAACTGTGCCCTAAACTTTTAAACTCCATTATTCTAATATCTTCATTTTTCCCCTTTTTTGTCAGTAAGATAAATTAATGACTGATTTATTGTTTAGGTCTTCGGATCACCTAGTGTTGGAGCGGTACAGAAGACATTCAAACATGGTGAAAACACAAACACTGTCGTTGCTACCTGTTCAAAGAAACTTGCTCCCTGATCAGAAGTATAACACAACTATGCATGTGAACATATCCAAAAAAAGAAGTGACCTCAATCTTAGTTTCAAAGCCGAGCATTGTACAGTTACACCTCATGCGAATTATATTCCTCCAAACCAATGCCTACTTTGAATATCCATGGGCTTAGGCGAGGGTGATTCCCTTCTTTTCTTGATTGTCTTCAGAGTGGCTTTTTAACCATTCTAGTCAAAGAGAGTGTGTGAGGACTGGGATAAAAAAGAGGTGTATATAACAATATAAAGACCGGAAATCAAGCATTCTACCTCCCTCCCGTACCCAAAAAATCTTTTGTCTCCTTGGTTGGCAAACACGAGTCGAGCAGCTTCCATCCACCTGTCTCTATCCAGAGCCAGCTCACTCGCCTCACGCCAGTCCCGCGTAATTTGCTTCGAACTGTCATACCAGGTGGTTCTCTTCCTTCCTCTGCCAGCATTTCTCTGAGTTGCTGCCTCATTTATGATATTCTTCAGCTCCTCACCTGCCGATCCTCTCAGAGAGTGTCCCAAAAAATGTAACTGTCTTTTTTTTTATCTTTTTTTTGTCCCTGGTTTCAGTGAGTATCCGGTTGGAGACTAAATGCGGCGATTTAAAGGGTGGTTAAGCATGTCGATGGACGTGAAGACATGTGTCGTCCGGCTTAACTGCACGGGAATGGCTTCGTGGTAAGACCTGCCAAACCAAAGGCCAGGAGAGTCAACGGGGGATGAACATGGCGAGCGCAAATGCGAACAACAGATCCGAATGGGTCGATATAGCCAAGGGTATCTGCATCATTTTCGTTCGCAATGATGTTCGTATCGACGACGATCACGGCCGGCCTGCGCGAATCGCCTCGGCAATTTCCTCGGGATCAAGCGCCTCCGATGCGACGGCGGCGCGCAGCTTCCTCGCCCGGGCCAGGCGCTCATCGGTGCTCGGCGCGTGCGGAGAGAGCTGCTGCTCGAGGCAGGCGATCACCTCGCTGTTCAGACTGCGATGATGGGCTTTCGCAGCCAGCTTGAGCCGTTGATACAGATCGTCGGGCTTAAGTTTCGGGGATATGTGGGTAAGGGTTTGAATATCCCCCTATGTTCCTTGGTCTAATCCTCGGGTAAGAATAGGAGGATATGTCACGAAAGAGGTGGAGGAAAAATTATAAAAGGCACATTTCAGGCAATATTTCCCAATACCATAAGGAGAGGGGAACTTAGGACCAATTTTAAGGTGAATTTTTATCGAAGATTTCGTTATCCGAAATGTTGAACCCCATCTACAAGAAATTCTTACCTTATGCGAAGCTGTCGGTGGGTTGAATATCCATTTAATGTCTTTTTGAAGTAGAAATTCATGCACTTGGTCCGGATTCCACTACTGTATTGCAAGTCGAAGTTCCTTTTCACCACTGCTGAAATTTGAGCCATTGTCACATCGTATTACTTCTAGATTTCCACGTCTTGAGATAAATCTTCTTAAGGCAATTATAAACGAATCCGTTTCCATACCGTGAACAACTTCAAGATGAATCGCTTGAGCGGGTTGTTTACCGCCTCGCAGATGCCATTGCCGACAGCAAAGAGGAACATCGCCCAGTAAAGACTTGCGTACACAGCATCCTTGCCGCTCGCGATGAACACAGGAGTTGAGGCGTACAACATCGCGGCCGAAATGACGTGGCAAACGAGTGCGGCCATCAACAGCTTCTTGTATCCCAAGACGTCAATGAGGAAACCGGCGAAGAGAATGACCGCGCCGAAGCCGACCAATCCGCCATGCCCACACGCACGGTAGTTGCAGTTGCAGCTTTGCCGATGCATGATGCCCTGGTACAAATTGATGCACTTATTTCAAATGGTGAAGGCACGCCTTCTGGTGAAGATATGCCACCTTCCAGCGAATATACTCCTCCGCAAGACCCTCTGCCCATCGACTCCATGTATGGCATGCCCAACTATCAGGCAGGTAATTTTATGCGTGAGATGTCGTTCCATTATCAATCACGGAATTTTATCCGTGGCCTAGTGGAGCTCTTTATTTTTCTTTGAAAAACTTGTTTTGTGAAAATTTTTTCCACAAAGTAATTTTTGTTCGTTTTTCACTGACATAGCCTTCTCCATGGAAAAACAAATAATATTTTATGCATTATTTTCTTTGAAAATCTTATATGCCTGAGGGACATAAATCTAAACCCTGTTCATCAGGGCTGTGAGGGAGGGGCGTGGGTTGTCATCCCCAAAGACATAATTACTGGACCAATGACAATCAGTCACAGTGCATAGGACTGAAGCCAGTAATTTCTTCTGCATGCCCGATAAGTCAATCCCCTCGACATATGAAGAACCAATTGTGGCCCAAGAAGATCTCTCGAGGAGCTATCCGAGGTGGGAAATGGAAGTTCTTTTGCTAGTACTGGCTCTTGGGAGTACTTGGCAAGTGGATGGCTATCTGCCACTGGTTGGCAAGTGGTGCATGACGCTCTTTTGAAGGACCAGGTTTTTTAGTTGGCCGTGATTCACGGCCAACTTCACGCCGGACGAAGACCGTACCGACGCGCACCGTGAAAAACTCTCACTGTCCGACGACCTGGTCGCGGAGCTAAACGCAGCCGATGTTGTTGTCATTGGGGCACCTATGTACAACTTCTCGATCCCGGCTACGCTTAAGGCATGGATTGACATGATCGCGCGCGCACGCCTCACCTTCCGTTACACCGAGAATGGCCCCGAAGGCCTGCTCACAGGAACAAGGTCGTATCAAGGGCGGCGATGGGTTTGACTCCCCCTGAAATATTTCTCCAAAAAATAACTTGTAAAAAGAAACAACCGCATAAGAACTTTTGTAAAGCTTATTGCAATCCCCCAAAAATACAACCACCCCCAACTAACATCCTGGATACGTTGCTGACAGGTATCATAACGAGAAATTTCAATGCTAAAGTAATTATTCTGTAGAAAAAGAAACACTAATGCTTTATGCTACAAAGCAGAGCAAGCCAATTCATCAAAATTGAAAGTGTTGGGAGGAACGTATGCGCCGGAAATTTTTGAGCCCTCTTCAATCTGTCACGATGCTTGTTATGACCCTATGTGTAGTGTCGCCTGTATATGCGGTCTCCTTACCTTCTGAAATTACCTATGACATTGTGTATGTGCGTGCGCCACGAAATGGCGACCAGAACGTCACCAAAATACCAGAAATTAAAGATCCCATACGGGTAGAGCCAGGATAGTTTTTCCATCGTATCATCCAAAATAAAGTTTCTTGGATGTTTCTTTTGAGAATAGGCTTTCCCACAGAGTTTCCTTCTGGTTCTGAGAGTGGGTTGAAATCTACCCACCCTCCTCCTTACAGGCTTGGGACTAACAACAGCCGGCAAACATTGATCAGCAAGTGCAGTTCCCAGTCTAGACTTTATGAGACTAATGAACCTTTACATGAGGTAATCCATAGATGGTTTTGATAAGAGAGAACGACGCGCTCGTCTACTGCAACGCGCGGCAGGGCGTCCTGGTCGACACGGGCGAGCGACGCCCGAAGCGCATCGCGCTCAGCGGGCGGCACCTCGTCGCGGTCGAGGAGGACGGCGACCTCGCCTGGTGGGACATGCGGACCGGGCTGCGCATGGACACGAACGAGGACGAGCCGAAGCGCATCTTCGCGTCCGACCGCTTCCTCGTCGCGGTCCTGAAGGACGGCGACCTCGTCCACTCTTTAGGTGATCAAAAATCCAGTGATAGTTTAGTTGCATGTGGCATTCCTCAAGGATCTTGACTGGGCACGCTCTTATTCATCATCTATCTAAATGATTTTGAAAATTGCCTTAAGCTCTCTAAAGCGGGCTTGTACGCCGATGACACACATGTGACTTTCACGTCAGATAGCAAAGAACAGCTTCTTGAAAATGCACGGGAGGAAATGACGAATATTTCGGAGTGGATGAGAATTAACAACCTACGCCGACTGCCTCCTCGCCCAAGTTCTGCAGTCGACGGCTTGCAACGCCATACACAGCATTGAACAGCGAACAGCTAAATGGATGCTTGCGGCGATGGACCGGTCTGGTGGCGACGAGCTGCCCTTAACGCAGGAAGAGCTTGCCTACATGCTTGGCGTGGGCCGCAGCTATGTCAGCCGGGTCATGCAGGTCTTGCGTCAGGATGGAATTATCGCAACGGGACGGGGGACGATAACGGGGATCGAACGCGACCACCTTCATCTTCAGACCCAGTGCGCGCTCGGCGACGATCGATCCGATGTTGCCGCAGCCGATCAGACCCAGGGTCTTGGCCGTGAGCTCCACGCCCATGAAGCGTGACTTCTCCCATTTGCCCTGCTGGGTTGATTCATTGGCCTCGGGAATCTGGCGCGCCAGCGCCAGCATCATCGCGATCGCATGCTCCGCGGTCGTGATCGCGTTGCCGAAGGGCGTGTTCATAACTGAGTTCCCCAGCGGACCAATTCTTCGATGCGCCGCGGCCCTTCCCTGATCACCATGTCGACGATTTCACGATCACAAAGATTGCCACCGGCGGCCAGCGTATCGGCCACGTGAGCTGCGAAACAATCTTCCGGATCCAAAACCCCCGCGATCCCGCCTTGGGCGTAGTTGCTGTTGGATTCCCTGAGATGATCTTTGGTGACAACCAAAACCGACTGATTGGATTCCACCGCATTGGCCAAATAGAAAGAAGGGTCCAATATATGTCACTGCTGAACAAATGCAACCGTTCAGACCAGAGCAGATGACCCTTGTGTCCGTCCATTATTCATGGCACAAAATTGACTCCTTCAATTCATCACTTTCAGCCTAGCTTTGAACTTCATCTTCAAATACTTTTAACTTACCGTGCTCTGCAATATGCCCACACATTTGTGGAATCACCGACAAGCCGGACCAACGACAACGCCATCTTGTGAAAGGTGAAAGGAATGACTCGAAACTTCATCCCCAACAAGGCAGCATTGGTGTCGCTCAACCGAATGCCGCTCAAAGAGGTGTGGCCAAGGATTCTGCACCGAGGCTAGCACCTCACGCTAACGCAGGGTGCTGTGACAATGACAACAGGCGGTCCAACGAGTTTTTGTTCAGCCATGCTGGTGACAGCAAATGTGATGCTTTTCCTGGAAATGATCCCAGAATGCCTTTCAAGGAGAAGATTATTGTAAAAAGGCCTGCAGAAAGACCCCGCCCGGCAAATAGAACCTTTTTCACGCCTGAAGGTTGACACGAAAACCAAAGCCCGAGACCCCCCAAGTGTGCAGAGACCAGGGGTGCAGACCAACCACCAAGGACAGAAGCGACAACAGGAACACCCTAGAGACCTGCAGGCAGACCTGGAGACCAAAAGACCCCAGGGGGAACAGAAAACCAAAAGCCCGGCAGACAGGGGTTTTTCAAACTTCGTTGTTCTCGCAGAAAATCGCGTTGGGATCGACGCACGTAAAAGGCACATTCCCCCGGAAATCCTGGTTTGTTTGTAGCTTGGTGAGAGCGGCGTCGCAGTTGGGGGGCGTGTTTGTGTTGGAGGTGTGTTGGCGGATGGTGTTTTCATCCATGGTGTTCTCGAAGAACACGACCTTGCTACCGGGCGGACAATCTTGGGCGTTGCCGATGGGGCCGCCGTTGAACTGCTTTGTGTCTTCGCTGACCGATTTGGTGCGTCGTGCGGCGTCCCTTGACCCATTGGGCCACCAAGTGCGGGTACTGAAACCGGGACACCATAAAATACGCCAGCACCCCCGCCAAGGCAGGGATGAAGTAGTGGGAACCGACCAACGCCGCATCCGCGATCGCCTGAACGTTTTCGGGGTAGACCTTGTTACTGGCCAAGTCCTTCAAGTCCGGCATCGCGATCGCAAACGCTGCCAGTGTTCCCGCCGCGGCCGGTCGTGTTGCGCCCAAAAAGTGTGCCCTGGGGCCCGCGCAAGACTTCAATCCGTTCAACATCCAGTACATCCAGCACGCCGCCAGCGGAGCGCGACATGTAGACGCCGTCCACGTAAGTGCCGACGCCAGGATCGGTCGTCAGGCTGAAGTCCGTGTTGCCAATTCCGCGGATAAAGATCACGGCGCCTGAGGACAGACCGCTCACGGGCGAGGTCGTGTCAAACACCAGGTTGGGCGTAAAGATTGTCAGATAGCGCGCGGCGCGGCCGCGTCAGTCCGTCGAGCGGACCGCGCCACCCTCAGCGACGTAACGCACGTTGTCGTAACTGGAGACGATACCGACCGGGCTGCCGTTATCGACGTCGGGCACGTGATGGCAGCGGTGCCGCAGCATCATACGGGCTGCTTCGGCGAGCGGGGCGCCACGCGGTAATGCGTGGACCTCGGTCGACATCACGTCGGCCACACTCAGGTGATCGATACGGCATCAACCACTTCGGCGTCTCGCAGCCCGAGATGCCCTTCGGCGGCTGGAAGCAGAGCGGCATCGGCCAGGAGATGGGCGCCGAGGGCCTGCTGCACTACACCGAACTCAAGACCATCAACGTGGGAGTCCCCGCATGACGACAACAGACATCGACGCACTCAAGGAAGACAACGCCCGCTACCTGTGGCACCCCATGGCCCATCCGCAGACCATGCAGAAGAGCAAGCCCGACATCGTCGGGATGCCTTCTGTCCATCCACAAGTCCCTTCCATAACCGTAAAGGCGCCAAGGGAACGGAAGCTGAGACGCTACGCTGGTGAGCGTGACGACTGCACCTTGGAAGATTGGATAGCGGATGCCGAAAGGGCAGTAAATGCTCAGAAGCTGGAGGCAGAAGAGGCATTGGACTTTCTGCTGCATTACCTTGACGGTGCAGCCAAGGAAGAGGTTCGTTTACGACCTCCAAGCCAACTCACCAGAGGGCGCGGTGTAGAAGGTCTCCCAGGGAGGCATTCCGCCCAACAGGAAGACCTCGAGCATGGATTTGGGACGCGCGGACTCGGGCAGGAGGAGATGCTGATTCGAGCCGGAGACCGCTCCGAAACGGCCGGTCGGTGTGGCCCCGCTCAAGAGCCCGGCCATGGCCAACCCAGCCGAGGACTGGAGAAATTGGCGGCGACTCAAATCAGCGGTACGGCGTCGACTGGTGGGGCGTTCAGGCACTGTTCGGCGCCGATTTCGTCGACCGCCATTGCGTCATCATCGGCAATTTCAACACCACCTCGCCGCTGGTGCTCGACGGGGTGACAACCCGCGGCATCCGCGAATATGCCGGCGCGGGCCAGGGCTCGATCATCCTGCCCTTCCTGCTCGGCGGAACGACATTCGGCTACCTGAAACTCGTCAACGATTTCGGCGTGCCGCCCTTCATTCACCTGCTGATCGCCATGGGCGGCGCCTATCTACGCAGTCGAAACCCGACTCATTGTATTGGACGCAGTAATCCAACTCGTCGTAGGTTCCGCTGAGGGAGTTTTTATAGTCACTGTAACCGGCATCATCAAACACGGAAGTGATGATATCGGCTACGCTCCTCTCCTGAAAGATTTTGCAGTTGCGGGTCATTTGCATGAACCAGAACCAGGGACGAAGCACTGCGAAGTACTTGCACTCGTTGCCGTCAAACGCGCTTTGAATGAAGCGCGCGACGCCGCTGCGCTCTGGAGCGCCGCGCAGACGCAGTCAGCGCGGGCCGATGATCTGCGGCCCGGAGTACACGAGGAGCTGGGGGCCTGCAGCAACGTCCTGCAGTCGCGCCCGCTCGACGATGAAGACGACCCGCGCCGTTGGCTCATGATCGCCGCCGACCCTGCTGGCCGCCTCCTGGAGATCGTGGTGTTGATCTACGACGCCGGTTACGAGCTGATCATTCACGCGATGAAAGCCCGATGTCTACGAGGTCGGCCACCCGTTGCAGGCCGCCGCCGAAAAGGCCGCGGAGCTGTTCGAGGAGCGCACCGAAGGCCGCCATTCGATCGAGGTTTTCCCGGCCTCGTCGCTGGGCAAGGCGACCGACCTGAACGAAGGCCTGTCGCTGGGCACCGTCGATATCATCTATACCGGCGCCGGCTTTGCGGGGTCGTTCTATGGCCCGGCCTCGATGACCGATTTCCCCTTTACCCTGCGCAATCTGCAAATATGAGACGACCACCTCTTTCTCCTGTGTGTGGGTTTGAGTGCGGGTATGAGTGTAAGTGAGTATAAATTAGTGACTGAGTGAGTCTGAGCAAGTGAGTGTGAATTTAAGCCCCCCCCCCTGTTAGTGTGAAAGCTTATATCGTCACTCCCTCCCTAAAAACCTCATATCCCCCCCCGGGACCCCCCCACCAAAGCTTTACACCCCAGCCCAGGCCCGCTTTTGCAAACCTCTGCATTTGGACAAAACCTGCGGTGGGAGTAGCCGTGGCGCGGGCGTGTCGTTAGCTACTGGCATGTTGCCTCTATGCGACGGCAGCGACATGGGCGGCTCGCTGCGTAATCCGGCAAGCTTTTGAAACGTGGTCGGCTTGCGCCCCTCAACCGGCCGTATGCCAAATGCCCGACGTGGCTTTGCCTGGGCCAACCGTCTGTCTAACACCGGGCCCATGGCCAGAAGTGTCGCCGACCTGGCATTAGTCTGTGTTTGAGAGGTTACCAAGTTGTTCAGCACTAATATTAATGTTAACTAATATTATGTGATCTGTGATGAATATCTGTGATATTTAGTACAAATATACGATTGATTTTGGTTTAGATTTTTCCTCTGCCTCTTCAAGATTTTCTTCTTTAGAAGTAGGATTGTACTATTAAGACAGGAAGACGGCTTAGTAGTATTGTTGGTTCCAGCTAAGTTTCATTGGGGGCACAATGAACGCCCAAATCGAAGACGACATCCACCTGCACGGGCGCTGTGGCCTTGAGGCTTTCACCGATGGTCTTGGCGAAGATCGACAGATCCACGGAATCAACGGCGCTGGTCTGGTACATCGCCTGATGCGGCGCCGCGATGGCGTTGACGCGGGTCTGGGTGGCGGTGAGGGCGGCCTTGGCTTCCGGATCGGTGAGCTTGCGGGTCTGCAGGCGCAGCAGGCCGGAGACCATGGCGAGCGAATTCTTCACTGGAAGGTATTTTTGATGATTTGGATCGATTTGGAGACCCTCGATTAGAGGCTATGTTTGCCGATTTTTGCAAGGTATTAGCTTACCTTTTTGGCCAAAGTCGGCCCATTTTTAGGGTTTTTATTTTTCCCTTTTAATGTGATAAATGCCTTTATTATAGCCAGGAAAGAGCATTGGAACGGGTTTTCCTACTCCTTGGAAGGTATTTTTGATGATTTGGATCGATTTGGAGACCCTCGATTGATTAAAAACTATTATAGGATTAGACCAACTATTTAAGGAGTAAAAAGTATAATAAAGATTAAATGCAATTAAGGATTTTAGATAAACTATTTTAAGGAGTAAAAACTATTTTAAAGATTAAAACTATTAAGGATTAGATAAACTATCCTAAGAAGTAAAAACTATTTTAAAGATTAAAAACTTTTGAGGATTAAAAACAATTTTAAAGATTAAAAATTATAAAGGATTAGATAAACTATATCAGGTGCTCTTTATCGAAGTCAGGGATTCCTCGGCAGCCTCAGGCCAATGAACTGGGTTTATTGGCATGGGGCCCCGTTGCACCAGCGCATCTGATTGCCGGTTGCGCAGGATTTCGTCGACCCGGCCGATCAGCCCGTCGGCTTCGGTATAGGCCACCTCGGCAGTTTGAACCGGTGCCCGCAGCACCGCAAGGCTGGCGGTCAGAGATTGCCGTTGAGTTGAGATTTCTGCCGGTTCCCCAGAAAACACATTAATCAAAAATAAAACCAACCTATTTCAGCCTGTTGAGCGGATCTTTGTTTTTTTGCAGATTATGAGTGCCAGTCTTGTTGCTTTTGCCCATGGCGCCAATGATGTAGCCAATGCTATCGGACCTGTTACAGCCGTCATTCAAGTCCTCCAGACAAAAGTTGTTTCTAATTCTTCATTTATCCCTTCCTGGCTTTTAGCATTTGGAGGAATGGGTATCGTCATCGGCCTTGGCGCTATTTCATCTAATAAACAATAGGGTAAAATTCCAATATATTCGAGTAGTTAGTAGTTAGTAGCTTGGCTTCTACAGCCAATTGGACGATCATCAAATACTTGCGCACGCCAGCTTTACTATCAAAAATGATATTCAGTATTTCCTCCAATACTTGATTTCACTCCCTCAATCATTACCACTATGTTATAATCACGCGTGCCATCACTATCATCATTGCCATAAAGTGCAATGTTTATCGCCATTCAGGAAACATATCGCCTTCGTAGATCATGAAACCGCTCGGAGCAATGGAGGGCGTCCATACATGAATGGGCTGTTCCATACTGGGATGTTCGGTAAAAGGATAAATATAGGCGCCGTTGTAATCCATACCGTACGTAATCGCGGGCCATCCGTAGTTTTTGCCCTGAGTGATGATATTCACTTCATCCCCACCCTTGGGTCCATGTTCGTTCAGATAGATGACGCCGTTCTTACTGAGATGTTGAAAATGCCGCTTATTACTTAAATATAACCTAATGGGGTTTCTTCCACAGTTCCTAGAACGTTTAATGAACCCAGAAACCTTGCATTAACGTGCTAGGACTCACTCAGTTGTCTAATCGATTTTGAGAATTGGGCAAATGAAAATTTACGAAATAAAATGTTTATGCAAGTATTACGCTTGCCCTAGGTTAATGTTATCGAGTATGAAAAAACGACTATAGATTTTTTATTATTATTTCACTATTCTTGGTACTTTAACCTTTTGATGCTATCTTAGAATCTCCGAGTTTTTTCTTAGAAACCAAAAATGGTTCATTTAACAATCGAAGAATATAATTCTAATCTTTTGAAAATGACCTACGGTATGTTATGGCTGAAGAGGTAACAAAGTGAATACGGAACATACTTTTTTTTGTCACTTCTAAAGAACATGATTTATCAGTACGGCCGAGCTGTAGTCGAATCCCTCACTTGGCCTGACCCCGCCCAGCAGTTGGGACAGGCCGCGGCAGAGACCCGTGCCTTTGGTAAGGCGGCGGCAAAACCGGCGGGCTAAGACGCCGCGCCCAGGGCGCTGACCCTGAGGCCCTGACCGCTTGACCCGGAGCGCCTGTCCAGGACGGTTTCAAAAGGGCTGATTGATCAGCGGCGGGCATCGGCCAATCGCGGGAATACCAGCATTGCATTTCACCGGTGCCCCCTTATGTTTGCCGAACCCTGACCAGCATGCTGAAAATTCCAGTAGGTGCGGTGCATTCCCTTGGAGGTTGCACCACGAAGTCGCTGAACTGGCTTTCCATTTGCATCGCGAATGGTCAAGTACACCGCTGGTCCCTGTCCAAGATCCTCCGCACGAAGTGCATCCCAGCTCGAATTAATCATATCTATGCCCGCTGCTTTGAGTTTTCGATCGTTCGCTTTTCGAATACACGTTGTCGTTTTTAACGTCTCATTCAGGTGAAACTGAAATGAGGGAGGTGTCGCAATTTATTACAAGAGTACTTTTGAGTGCTCTAAGCCTGATGATATTCTAATTTCAACCTCGGAAATTATTTCTAAGTAAATAGAACCTCCTTAAGCCAAACCCTTCCTTGTAGTTTCTTGGTACAAACGACCGTCTGATACCATAGAAACATTTGTCAACCAAGAATGTGTTCTGAGGTTTCTGGAGTTTTGGTAATAGCCTTGTATAAAAGATAGAACGGTTGCCCGGTGATTCGTTGCGTGAGCCGCAACTGCCAGGTTATGTACTTGCTTTACCGACTGCACCTACTGCAATCGCTTATGGCAACCTGCGTGCCGACGCGTTGGGCTATGTTGGTGTCAGTGCAGCCGATGTCGAAGTACCTGGTATCAAGCCCCTCGACAAAGCACGTGATGGGTTTCGTTCCGTCGACACCTGGGGCCAGCTTACCCAGGGGTGGCAAGAGAGCCTTGAACGTATCAGCCGTTTGCGGTCGAGCTTGCCGTTTGGATTGGCGGGCAATTGGCTGACCTTTTGGTAAATTCGCGGCTGCTTGTAGCGCGCCAGTGCCTGATTGGCAAAGGCTTCCAGTGTTTCGGTGGTCACAGTGTCGTCAGCCACAAAAAACGCAGCAATCACGCGGGTATCGGCCTTGCTCTTTACATCCGTCACCGCAATGTGATGCAGGCCGGGCAGGGTGGTCAGCGCCTGTTCCACCTCGATAACATAGCAGAAATTGAGTAAAAAGCGCAATTGGAATGTTACTTCTGCTGCCAGATAGAAGTGTTCTGCCATTTCTTTGGTAATATTGCTAGGAATGCGTGTAGTTTTGTGATATTTTGTGCTACTCTCCGCCCTGCCAGTTCACAGATTTAGTAAATTTTATTGTTATTCATACACTGGTCTCTAATGCTTCATAGATTTGTTATGTGTTGAAGTCATAACCTTTCTAGACACGGAAAATCTACTTGCGCATCGAAATAGTCAGTGGAAACTGGTCGACTTCCTTCTCATGTTGCACTTCATGGATTACGCACGAGAGGATAGTTTCAACAACTGGCAGATCATCACGGTCGGTTTCGGCACGCTCTGGATTGCGATCTCCGGAGTCCTGCTGGTACTTTTCAGTTTCGGTCGGAGTGATTTCCTGTGGCTACCGGGTTTCCGATCGGGCGGAACGAGGGTAAGCAGCAAAGTCGGCTCGAAGGATTGCAATTAGTAGAGCTTACAGTTAATCCAAAGAAGTGCAGAATTGGGGATACAGGAGCGAGTTCATAGGACATATGGTAGGAAATGGAGTCGTTAGGCCATCGACGAGCCCAATCTAGGGAATTGTTATTATCAAAAACCCATCTCGAAACAGGTTGTTCGCGTATATATGGGACTAGTCGAATACTATGACCATAGCCAGAATTTTGAACCTTCGGTCGAACCACTCCATCAGATGACACAGCTGCGTTGGTGACCGTCGCATCGTCGCCGGTCTGCGTATCCATATTGCCGACGGAGAGATCGTCCTCGTCGACAAGCGCTGTTTCCGGTGTCCCGATTTCCGGCGTGTCATCATCCACCGTGATGACGAGCGTACCGGTTGCTCTGCTGCCGTTTCCGTCGATGACCTCGAAGGGTAGGGAGAGAGTGCTCTCGTCCTCGGTGCCACTGATCGGCTCATCGAGCGGCTCGAAGAAGTTCGCGCAAGGCGCGACGTAGCGATCGGGCGAGCGACTCGAGATCCTGGGCGTGCCGCCCGATCAGGTAGCTCTCGGCTTCGACGAGAAGCTGATTGATCTCGTTCGCGTCGGCCGATTTCGACTCGAGCAGCGCCCGCGCTGCGTAGACGAGAAGACGCGCAGACAGCGCCGCGTCCCGCAGCACACCTCGACCCGGACGGAACCTCGCCTTGAGCTTGCGCACTCTTCTCAAGGCTCGAGCGGCGGTGTCGCTGTTTTCCCCCGGCCGCGGCCTGCGCCGCGCCTCGGCGGAGGAGATGACCCGCCGCCCGGAGGCGCTGGGCTGGAAACTCTCTGGCCTGTTGCAGCGCGGCGACCAATTTTCCAAGGTTGAGATCTGGTCAGAGAACAGCGCCCCGCGGCAGCTGAAAATCGATGGCAAATCGCAGCCCCAGCTGGAGCTCGGCAGGCTCTCGCGTGTCCTGTGGCTGATCCCGGCGATGGAGAGCCGTCTGCAATCCTATGTTGATAACATTTCCTAAGGCATGAACAAGCCCAGCAAAGAATGTGGTGAAAATTTTTGCTAGGCTTCCTTTTTAGATGGCAAAAGTTGTAAAAATAACACACATATGCCTGGCATACTGTATCGATTTTCTCTAGTCCTCCAGTCTTGCGATATTCGAAGACAATGGACTCAATTTTTAATAAGGTATGGTGCACACATGCCATCGGTGAACACAACCGAACAGTTTTGCCGCAATCCGTAGAGGCCGGGAACCCAGCGTCCGGTTCACCAGGTATAACCCAGAGCGATAACGCCCAAAATGACGGTGGGTTTCGGCATCTACCGACCGACACCCCGTGTCATTTCGACAAATCAGCGGCGCATCAATAGCCAGTAAGTGTGCCGCCCCAAAAACCGGGAGGGAAACCGACTCAATCAGAGCTTTGTTTCCGCGACTCAGAGCAAGCGTTTCCACTTCTCCACCACCTACAGTATTGCTGCATTTCCTCCATTAAGTGCCGGCGCTGTTATTTAAAGATCCATCTCAAAGCAGAGCAATACAACCTGATATGCACCTCAACCCAAAGGAGGCCCTTAAAGGAGGGCTCTTATTGGAATAAATACGGTAACTGCCATTTTGTATAGCTTTTGAATGTTTCAAACTTCTTAACGTTACGGTAGCCTGGAGGAAAGGACGCAAAGTTCAAAGGAAAGAAGAGAAATAAATCATCATCTGCGAACGCGGCATGCCGACGACCGAGATCTGGCGCGCGATGTACGGGGCGGCGTCGCTGCACCGGGCGGCCGGCAAGTACGTCATCGCGGTCAACGACGATATCGATCCCGAGAACGGCGATTCGGTATTCTGGGCCCTGGCCTACAGGTCCAACCCGGCCTTGGACGTGGAGATCTTGCCCCATCGTGACCGCGGTCACGGGCCCGCCCTTGAGCGCGGCAATGGGGAGGATTCGACCGGGGCGATCATGTCTTAGAGACCGCACAGCCGACGGGTGCCCGGGCGCCAGCGGTCGGCGTCGGCGTGTCGCGTGTCGTCGAGGATCTGGAACTCGCAGCCGAGCGCGTGGACCTAGCCCATCTGGCGTTGGACCTCGGCGCGGTACTTCACGCCGCTGTTCGCGCCGGGGGCGATCCGGAACTCGAAGTCGAAGACGAAGTCACCGAAGCGCTCGCGAGTGAAGAGGTCGCCTCCCCTGATGCGCGCCACCGTATCGCCACGCAACAAGGCCAGACGTTCGGCTTCCGCCGGGCTCGCCTTGCCATAGCGGCAGGATAGGACCCGGCTCTCGGGCAGTTGCCGTTCCGCCCCCTCGCCCACCATATGGAAGAAGTGAAACAACGCCCGGTCGGTATCGTGCTCGGCGACGAAGGTGCCCCGTCCCTGACGGCGAACGACGAGATTTTCCGCCGCCAAGGTGTCGAGCGCCTTGCGGGGCTGTATCTCCTGCAAGTATTAAGACCGGATGAGCGTGAAATTATGCCCCGGTTATGGTTGGTCACCAATGGCGTGCAACAGGTGGTAAAAAGCGATCAAACCATATCCGTTGCGCAAGCGCCGCTTTGGGGAGCGAGTCGAGTTGCCGCTAATGAATACCCTGGTTTGAAGTGCACAAATATCGACCTGGGCGCTACTTGTACTGAAGCGGAACTCAATTGTTTAATTGAAACGATATTGGATGGAGCACTGAACTGAGTCGCAGCCGCTCTCCCCGTCTGGGTTGGGCGGTGTTCGTCTCGGGAAACCTGTTCAGCTCTTCGGGCAAACGGCCATCACTGCGCGCGACACTGGCCAGCGCTGGATCATGATCAAGCAGGCAACGCTCTGCATCGGTGTTGCCAATCGCCACAGCATAATGCAGCGGCGTGTTGCCATCCCGGTCCGCAAGTGCGGCGGAGGCTCCCTTCTGCAGCACCCCACGCACCGGTTCGCTGGCCCTCTGTGCATCCAGCCCCCGGAATGATTGTGAGCGCAGAACATCTCAACGCCATGCACCCGTTCAAGGCCAACCTTACTTAGATATTTCAATATTGTCTTAGGTAATAAAAAGGACGATGCATTATTGGATCAGCTGAATAGACTAATACCAGAAGGCATGGATCTGGATGCCATCACAACACTCGCAAGAGCTGATTTTGCAAGAGTCGTCATTCATTCATTGAATAAGATCCCTATATGTTTATATGATCGATAATTATTGAATCGCCGTATTAATTTAATTTTATCCAGATTATTAGATACACTTGCCAAGTTTTAATCATTAATTTTTATTTTAAAATGAATAATGAGTATATAGTGAAAATTAGTGGTGATCGTAATATTATTATACCCAAAATAGATCTTCCAGATACTATAATAGATACAGAAACACAAACCTTATTTTTAGGGGAAGGTAATTTTACTTCTTCAGGAGACATTATCGAGTCCAGCCTCTTCGCAGAATCGAGTGGCTCGGAAGCGAGCCAGGGAAGCTTCTGTTGGTTGGTTGTTCTTGTTAGGTCACCCTCGTACCAAGTCTCAAGCCTTTGTCGCCATTCGCATGGGAGCGAAAGGGAATCCACAACGAACTCTTCGGCTCGAAGAGTTGCCGGCCTTGATCCAGAAGGAAACTCATGCCTCAGACTGATCACTCCGAACTTCGTCTCCGTGTTATCTACTTCACTGCTTGTTCCTTTCTATCCAAACAACAAGGAATCTTTCTCAGAACACATGGATATGTTTTCATTACAGGAGGACCAGGAACTCTGTTCCATGTTTGTGAGACTTGTCAGAAAACTGCTGATAACACCAAACGGTTAATGAGTTATGATAATGCCACAATTAGATGAACATGTTCACCAAAAACCTTCTACAAGAGATCAATAACTGTCCTAACTGGTAACTTGGGCACATTTACTCGCGCCTGCTTGAGGACCGCATCGTCTTCGTCGGCACCGAGATCAACGACACCGTGGCGAACGCCATCACGGCGCAGTTGCTGTTTCTCGAAAGCCAAGACCCCGACAAGGACATCAACCTGTACATCAATTCGCCGGGGGGCAGCATCTCGGCGGGCCTCGCGATTTACGACACGATGAAATTCATCAGTTCGCCGATCTCGACGACGTGCGTCGGACAGGCGGCTTCGTTCGTTCCTGTTGCAGCTTCTAAATTGGATGATCCTTTTTTCGATACTATTAGCCTTGAGGAATTAGCTGGGCAGAATCAACGCTTGAGGAAAGCATTTAATCTTACTCTGGATGTTGGATCTACACATGTCACAGTTGGTACATTCCATAATTGCATAATTTTGTCTGGTGGTAGCAGCAGCAACCTTGATATTACCGAATTTGTGAAGCGGATTACAGGATCAAAGTGAAATCTTGTTACTTTTTTCTTTGTGGTAAATTTTAGCCGGATGGATATTACATGTTTTTATACTAAACGTTATTATTCAAGACCTCATTTTTACAATCTCGTTTTAATTGTATAGTCATATTCAATGCAGTAGCGTCACTTTCCCTTGATAATCTTTTCACGTTCCTTGTGAACTGGGCATTTAAGCATGCATATATTGAACATCCGCCCAAACTGAAGCAATAGCTACCAACTCTTGATGTCAAGTGCACTTTTCCGAATGACAGGTGTTTAAGGTATCGTAATCGTTATGAACGGCGAGTAGGGATTGAAACATCCGACTCGCAGCACCAGCTGCTGGCACGAATTTTTGCAGACGCCCGGCAAGAGCTGCTTGGGTGTAGCGCTCGATCAGGTGAGACGAGTCTTGTGGGTCAATGATCGTAATCCCCTCCTGAACGGTACAAGGCCGATGGAGCGTCGTAAATGGAAAACCGCGTCGAAAGGTGTCGATTTGGGTGTAAGGCGTACTGAATATGCATAAGCTCTAAAATCGCAATGAATAAATTTGATTAAAGATTACGATGGATACATTTGTTCGAGGATCGGGTATTGCGAACTTCCTTATCTACGGAAATGTAGCCCTTTGAATATTTGCTATCGGCAAAACCGAACATCAATGTATAATCTGGTGCGCGTGAAAACCCTGGAAATGCCTCCATTGAGACTGTACGTAAAGTGGTCAGGGTTATTTTTGCGTGCGGTCTGGTCGGATCGCGAATCCTGGGACAATCACACCCGGGTGGATGTGTTCGACCGGCCGGATCTGGCGGCGATCTTCGGAATCCTGACCCTGCTGGGCGTCGGCATCGCAGCCTATCTGGGCTGGCGCGCGCCGATCGAGATCGAGCGGGTCTATGGCGACGCGGCCATCGGCGGCTCGATGCTGTTTCCCGATGTCGACATGAGCCGCCTGCGCCGCATCGCCCAGGTCTGCGGGGCGGAGCAGCACTGTGGTAATCATGCGCAGCATCAACAACATGTCGCTCAGCTGTTATGTCGGCACGTATAGCTACTCCGACAGGATCTTCTACGTGCGTCGACCAGGCGTCAAAGGCGTAAGTCATACACTTATTCTAGCAAAAAGTTGCTATAATCTCTATAGTTTAGGTATGGAACAGTTATCAGAATTACTGCAATACTGGCCGTTTGTGGCCAAGAATGCTACCCACTCACTTCGCAAGGCATTGTTTATTTAAAGTCTTCTTAAAATAATTTGGTTAATTTACTTTTTAGCTAGGGTTAAGCATGGCTTCTCAAAGAGATAGGTATATTTATGATTTGCCACTCTTTGCAAGAAAGGAGCTGTGCAGAGTTATTGATGAAACTGGAAAGTGGGAAGACTTAGGTATGTATATTTCAGCTTGTTACTTTAAAAACTTTGAGTTTAACCCTTTTTGTCCAAGACGTGAAATTAACACAGAAGTAGGTTCATATCTTGTGATCGGTAACTACCAGGGTGTCCCCTTGGTGATGGAGTGCGTTGTGTTGTACCGTGTCCGGAATTTAACTGCTTTGAAGCGTTGGCGTTAGATGCGTTTAGCCGGTCTCTTCCTGCGGCGTTTCTGTTCTGAATCACTGTTGATGTTGCCTGGGCTCCTTGGCTATGGGCCTAAAAGGAAAAGAATTCGTTTAACTCACAGAAAGGGAACTCTACCGAGAAATGTGGCTTTTCTAGACTTAAAATAAAAAATTTCAGCGTTTCTCTATTTTGAAAAAGTGGTAGAATTAGGGAAGAGGAAAGAATCTTGAAAATCCACCTCTAAAAAAATCCTTGAGTTGAAAATGAAAACACATAACGATGGGACCATCCCACCGTGAGAGGTCAAATGGAATGTCAGACATTAGAATGAAAAACCATGAGCCTAGTTCTTATCTCCCACCGAGTTTGGCTCAGATCTAACGTCCCTTTCATCATAATGACTGCTTATATCAACACGTCGTTTAGAGGCAACCTTATGGTCATCAATGTCACAACCTCAAATTGACCCAATGACCCCCCCCCCACAAGCTTCCCACCACTTTTTTTGCTTTTTTTAGCTTGATTCTTTTAACTATATGTTTTTTTACTTAGATATTTTTTTCATGTCTTAAAATGACATAAAATATACTTAAAACACAACAATTTACTTGTGATATTTTCCCAATACGAAAATGATAGCTGCGTACGCGACGAGTGCAGCGGCCAGGAGCTCGAAGAGCAGAATCAAGCTGCGGTGAGTCATTGTCGAGTGCTCCAGCTCGGTCAGCGAGGTGCTGTTGGGCTCTGCATGAAGAACGAAC
This sequence comes from Alatinidae sp. Z8VKAUB7J3, assembly GCA_010016025.2. Taxonomy (NCBI): domain Eukaryota; kingdom Metazoa; phylum Cnidaria; class Cubozoa; order Carybdeida; family Alatinidae; species Alatinidae sp. Z8VKAUB7J3. The sequence continues at coordinate 219,311,441 of JAAAKM020721499.1, forward strand.
AACGTTCGCGATGAGAAGCGGAGAGTGTTCAACTGCGTCGTCCCTTTGTACGGATGGCCGCTGGACCAGTTGCCGTAGTAGGCGCAAGGGATAAGAACCGCCACACCAATGATATAGGTGAAAAATCTAGACATGCCACCAGAAAAGTTCGAAGAGTCATTTGGAATAAATGCTGGTATCTAACCATTGGACAACTGATCGAGAGCAAGATTACGCAAATATCGCCTAAGATATGACAGTGAATCAACATATTTTTATGCTGTAGGTGAGAATACTTGGATATCACCCGCCCACCCTGACCGCCCACGGGTAGGACTATCAGTAAGTGAATCAGTGAAATTTGAACGAAGACTCCGATCTGTTCTCCCCCTGCTCCTTCATCTTTGCACTGGCAGTGGTGATGGCTCGGCATGGGGTGAGGCAGACGCCCAGTAGCTCTCAGAGCGAGTTGGCTTCAGTAATCGCTGATCTGGCATATGCTGATGATATTGGTCTGGTGGATTACACAGACAGTGATGCATCCTGGAGGGTGAGCCAGCTGGAGCAGGGTTCACTTGTGGATGCGGACATGGTGATCTCGAGGCCGAGGACTGAATGAGCCGTCGGCAGTTTCGAGCAGTGCGTAAGTACCTGGAATCTTGGTAACTACTGAAAAAACTGTACGTCAACTCATTAATGCCCTTAAAACCGAGCATCAATAGTGATTTCACTCTATGCTACATAATTTCGCATCTTTGCCACTCAATGTATCAAATATGTATACCAAATGCTGCATATCTTAGAATGCAATCATTTATAATGCCGATAGCCCCTCTGTCCCACAGCTCTATTACTTTATGAACCCCCATTTCCTTTAATTTTTTTTGTATTATTAGTTTTTTCTTTTAAGTGTTAGTCTTTTCTCATAGTAAATTGTGTTCATTGATCTTGTAGAAACTTTTAACCTGCATTAAAAGGAAAGCCTCGGGAATTCTACCGAAGCCCTGTAATTGTTTTTTTAATCACCAAAAAAAAAAGAATGGACTTGGTAGCTCAGTTACATTGCTTATTACTATAGGTACAAGAAAAAACTTGCGTCTTTTGGAAGGAATGTCCATTCATCTGGGTGTTTCTTAATCATCTCATCGTTGAGATCGCGGAGTCGTCTGATCTGCAATTCTGATATGGCGTGCGTTACCGTTTTTGCATCAGAAAGAGTGAATCCCTTGCTTGATCTCAACCAGTCCGCATCATGTGCATATTTCTTTTCTGCTAACTCTTCGTACTGGAAATTATAGGCTGACTCAGCTGCGTAAAAGATAGGTTCTCGAAGTCCACCCGGTGAGGGCGGCCGTGTCGATGAACTAGTTGATGGCGGTCGTGTCGATGAACTGGTGGAGGGTGGTCGTGTCGATGAACTGGTTGAGGGTGGTCGTGTGGATGAACTAGTTGATGGTGGTCGCGTGGATGAGCTTGTTGATAGTGGTCGTGTCGATGAGCTGGTGGAGGGCGGCCGTGTCGATGAGCTAGTTGATGGTGGTCGGGTAGATGAACTGGTGGATAGTGGCCGTGTCGATGAGCTGGTTGCAGTTCAGTCACTGAAAAATTGTAACCGAAAGAACGCCGCTGGTCTTGCCGAAAATCAAAGTGAAAGCTATATGTTGTATATAGCACTCTTGGGCGTATATAAATAAATGAGACAGAGATTTGAAAACTAGAATTTCCACGTCGATGAAAACACGTGCTCGAAAGGGGTTCGCATGTTGAAGGATGGCATACTCTTAGGCAATTGCAAGGTTTATTATAAGTCGCTCAGATTGCTCAGGAACTTTCACGTGTGATTAAATGATGCTACCGAAGCCTTGTTTAATATTACTGTGCCATAAATGTATGTTATGGTAATTTACGCAACGTCTTTGAGACCCAGTTCGTGCTAACGGGGACTCTTTAATCACTTATTATGCTTGCAGATGACATTCTTCGCGCCTCCAAATCAAATTGACCAACTTGATTATGCTGTTAATGTGGGAAAGGGCATGCTGCCTTATTTTGAACAGTACTAAAACATTACTCCGGCGCCGAACAGCTTCTTCATTGGGCCCAGCTCGCTGCAGCCGTCGTAGCTCTCGGCGCCGACATTGGGCGTGGAGCCCTCGGAGACGACGGCGATGCTGAACGGGTAGCCGTTGGCCGTTCGCACCTGGATCTTGGCTTCGATCTTCTCGACGTCGTAAGGGCTCTCGGGGTTCGAGTAGATGTGCGCTCCGCCAGCCGTGGCCGCATGCCGCGCGATGAGCCCGGCGTGGCGGCCCGGCTGAAGCAGCTTTACCTAGGTAAAGATTATAACGGTAATTGAATATGATCGTCGATCTATCTTCATCGTTTTTCTTCTAATAGATTTGGTCATGGGTCATTTATGTATTGTCTAGAAAATTTATATGAAGTAAGTATGAAGGATTTTATCTTCAGATTGTACATGATTTTGATTTCGAAAGAAAATCTGCGGTCAACGATTGATCTACAGTGCTCTTGTTGGAAAACCAATGACAGAAACGCAGAAATAAGAAAATTACGTCGAGTTATCAAATTAGTCAATAAGAGGTTTTCCGCAGGTACATCTCAATCGAAAGAATAAACGAAGATTCATTGATAAATTTGATCTAGGTAATGTCTCTTTGGAACAAGTCTTACAAAATGGTTCGAATAATGGTCTTGTTCCTCTTGATGCACCTAATTCCATGTCAACAACAATGAATACGACAATTAATCATGCAGGTTATGTTGATCTTCGTCGACCTATGCTCCCAATCAGCCTGCCGATAGGAGCCCCATATGGCACGCTATTCGATTGGTCTTAATAATATAGATTATGATGAGTGCCTCTTGGCTGGGGACTTCAACATGGTTACTCATAGCTTTATGAGGAGTGTCACTTTTAGACCCCTTCTAAACCAAGAATTTAACTCTTGGTCATATCTCTTGACTGCTCACAATCTGAAGCTGGCCAGAACCCAGCCAGGTGCTTTCAGTTGGTTCAATAGACTCGTTGGTCTAATGGTTAACCTAGACTAGATGGTGATCTAGTAGCCTAGCCTTTTACCATCAAGATCAGCACTCCTAGGCTAAACACCCCAGTATCTTCTATCGAACCAGGATGAAATTATCTCCTGGCTTTCATCTTCGTGATCTAGAATTACTTACCCTATAGGTTTTAATTGTGATCTAAAACTTGTTTTAAAAGATGCTAAGTTTTTGAATTACTTGCTCTTTTCAGTATTTCGAGTAATCACAACCATTAGAAAGAACTGATATACCAGGGGTTATATTTGGGGAAGGTTTGGCAAATGGTGCGAAAAATCCGACGGTGTTGATTTGATAAAGTTAAATATCTGAAGTTCAGGTTGATATATCTTATGATGTCTAATGTATGTAATGTGGGAGAGTTATTGGCTCTGTTGTTATGTTGAAACCAACCGAATGGGTAGAGGTCGTTTTTCTAGGCTGTTTGACACAGTACCTCCACCAGGACGGGAGGCGCCGGCATGATCTCTCTCGGCGCGCCCTGGCTGCTCCTGCTGCTGCCTTTGCCGCTGCTCGTCTGGTGGCTGGTGCCGCCGCACCGCGAGCGCGAAAGCGCGCTGCGCTTTCCGTTCCTCAGACGCATGGCCGCGGCCGCGGGGGCCGGGCCGCGTGCCGGGGCGGTGGTGCTGTCGCGCCCGCTGATCTCGGTGATCACCGCGGCGCGTTGCTGGGCGCTGCTGGTGCATCCGGATCATGAGGGCGATGATGACAGGTGGGGCGATGCGGCGCGACCGACCTCGATCGCAACTGCCGGGGCCCGCGCCATGTAAGCGGCCGACGGTGTCGGCAGCGAACCACCCCATCGGGGGGGCGACCCCGGCCGAGAGGGGTCAGGCGCTCCTTCACGGCGTTCGGCGCTCGACATCCGTCGGCTGCTTCGATAGATTGCGCCCTTCGCAGCCATAAATCCGCCGTATCCATCTGGGATATCACTGAAAAAGAATGAGGAGGATGAAATTGAGTGCACAACTGAACTATTCGATTTGGTCAAACCGGAAGGACTTGACAACACTACAAATATGGAAGGTGGAAACGACCATGCAGAGGAAGAGACCAGCAGTAGTGGTGATGAAGACAACTACAACTCAGTCATCAGCTACGATCACTCATGTGTGCCGACTGCCAAACTTGAGTTTGTGATACATCCTTCTTCTAGGACAAGGACTGTTTTTAACGCATAAAAGCATGAAGTGGTTCAACGCCTGATGCACTCTCTTCAAATGCGACAGTAGGGAGGCTCGCGTGATCTTGAGGCATGGCATCAGACTGGAAACGATGTAACCCGGAAAGTTCGGGTTCAGTCGCCCCTCGGCAAACATCCAGGCAACCACGACCGCAAAGGCGGGTTTCAAGAATTCGGATGGCTGAATCGTCACACCGGCAAACTGGATCCAGCGCACCGCACCCTTGAAGTTAGGAAGAATTTTACAAAACAGAAATCACGGTATGGCAAGTTCACAAAGCAACTTTATGAAGGTGTTAGAACGATTAGTGGTCCAGCCCGATTTTTAGCATTTAACCTGGCTGGTACATGAGATGGCACTCAGCAACGCTACAGAAGACAAAACCGATTTGACTACTTTCCTGAAGAGCCCAACGACAGAGTATTCAAACATGCTGCAAAAGTATACTCCGATATCATGTCCAGTAAGGCTGACGTCCGATTGGCGAGTGGACGCGACAATAGAAGCGGTCGCGGACGTCCTGGCGGAAGTAAGACGCCTGCCGGACTGGTGGGGCGACGTTTATCTCATGGTCGAGGTGCTGGCTGAGGGCGACGCCGACGGGCGTGTCGGCGCGTATCACGCCTTCGAACACGTCGTCCAGCGCGGCTCTGATCGTTTCCGCCGGGTCGGCGTCGATGGCTGGTGCGTCCGTAATGTTCCAGTATCGGCAAACCTTCCGATGTCGTCGCCGGTGGCAAACCTCTCGAGCAACTCGAGATGGAAATTGCGTTGCCGAATGAACCGACAAAACTCGATGTCGAAACCAGCCTCGATCCGGTTCAAGCCGGCATTGATGGTATTCAGTATGTATTGCCTTCGCCGAATGGTCGTTCGAATGCTGTCTTCATCGGATTCGCAACCGCACCACTCACGGCCGAAACCGAACCAAACAACCAACCCGGCGAACTGAGTAGGCAAATCTCATCAACGTCAGGAATCCCCAAGAGTTAAAAAATAAATCTCTGTTATTATTGAAATTGTGATTATTGGCCTAGCTTTTCTTTTACAGGTCTCTTATTAAAATAGACGTATCTGCTACCTTTGAGGCCCTTATTTATCAAAATGTAACGAAACTTTTAACGAGTTTTGCCACCGTTTTAATGAAAAGATTAATCGGAATAATTATGTCTGAAAATTAATTGCTTGTGTTGTTAAAGGGTTGAACCTCATTACCTTGCACTTCATTTCATTGACTAGAACTTGCTAGTTCACAATTAGTACAGAATGTTAGGGTCAAATTTCAGCTGTGCAAAGTCTCCTTCAAGTACATAATCAGTAGAGGGATAGGGCATCTACAAATGTGTACCAAACAGTTTGTGGTAACAAAACTGTAAGTAAGGGGTGACCTGGCTCAATGGCGACCAAAACTCTAAAAAGCAGAATTTTGATACCATGTACGGTACCTTTTCATTGCCACAGTAGGTCGGTACCGTATTTCCGATGCCGGTAAAATCCGATGTCGCGATACTATCGGTGTCGCAATAATCAATGATATTGGCAGCGACATGTTCGATTTGGTTACTGAGGGCTGCAGAAATTGTGGAATCGCTGTAGGGCGTCGCTAGCCAAGGAATACCGCCGATATTATTGTTTGAGCTGAATTCAGATGCTCCAGCAAGCATCGAATCGGTTGTCCGTGCGACCTCATTTTCCCATGATGTGATCAACGCCTGATTGGCATCAGCATTTTGCGGCAAAGGATCCCCGAGTGGTGGTGATTTGAGTCCCAGGTATCCCACGATACCAGCCGCCAGGGAAACGCCAAGCGTAACCCCCAGAATGAGTCCAACAAATACAGTTTTTAACATGTGACACTCCCAATTCAGGCAATGAAAATTGCTTCCCCTTTATAACGTAGAAGTTTCCGGTTCGTTGTCACGATCAGAGCACACGAAGCCGGGATCACGACAGCGCCCCGAGCAGGTCAGGGTCAAGCTTGCCGGATGTACGCCATCAACCAGGAGACTTGCTCGGAGAGCTCGTCGGATCGCATGGCCGTCAGTACCTGTTGCGCGATCGGGACGATCTGGACCGCGGCCATACGCGAGAGGGACTGTCCGCTGGCTCTCACGATCTGGAGCAAAACGTCCAAGTCGGCGTCTTCGCGCTCGAGCACATTCTCAACTCCTCTGGATTATTTTCTTCATAGAACGTACGATGAAAACTTCGTAATCCTTTCTTTGAAGAGTGTGGCGGTTCTCATCTGAACTCCACATATAGTAGTGTACAGTACGTACCAGGTACTGTAGTTGAGAGTGGTACAAACGTCTAATACTCCTATGCGGCTTTTATTTTGGGCAAGACCACCAAGACTCACGCTCGACTGTGACTCAGGAGAAGGGGGAAACCACTCGCATGGCAGAGGGACGTCAGACTAAGAAGGGTGGCGAAGAGAACAAACTCTGTGGAGAACTGGGAGTTGATCATGGGGTGGATGAAGATGGGTCGATCGTGCTGCATGTACCAAGGGGCGTCGGTGAGGGCGCAGAACATGCCGCCGGAGACGGTGACGCTACGCTGCGAGCTGCGCCAGCGACGCGAACAGGCGCTCGAAATCACCACCGGCGGTATCGACGGGACTGCCTGGCTCGATCGGCTGCGCCGTGACGGTCGCGTCGGCGCTGGCGTCGGCGGTGACAGCGCCGCGTTGGCTGCACGCGGTAAGCGCGATCATGCTCACCGCCACCGCAACACCGGCGGCGGTGCGCCGGTTCAAAAAGTGGTTTCCGACAAGTGGAAGGAGGTCACCGGCAAACACATCAAGGAGGGCTACGGTCTGTCCGAAACGTCCCCGATTCTGACCGTCAATCCATTCGGCAAGACAGACTTTATCAGCAGTATCGGATTCAGAACGAGAGCGTTCATAATCATAGACGCACAAGGCGTTGGGAGTGGACGAAGGCGTCGGCGGTGAAGCGAATCAGGTAGAGGACCTGGGGCCACGGAGTCGCATCGACGGTGAGGCGGTACGGCCCGGCAGCGCGGCGTCCGGCGTCGAGCGTTGCCCTGCGGCGTCCCAATACATCGAAGACCTCCACACGGACGTTGGCTGCCTGGGGGAGCGTGTAGGCCAGCATCGTCTGATCGGATCCTATCTATAGGCGGGCCGAGGAACAGCAAGGGCAATCCACGGATCCTGCAGTCGGCACGTCGCCTCGCAGGGACAGTGCACATCCGGCCGGTTCCGGTAAAACGGCAGAAGGAACCTTCGCCGGTCCTGCGGTTTTGAGGCCCGGCAAAACTCCAAATGTCACCGAAGTCGGTGAAAGGTTGCTGGTGGCCTCAGACTTTCGGGCCGCCCTCGGCGTGGGAATGTTCCCAATAGAGCTTCGGTGCCGTAGCGGCCGACCTTCTCGATGATTCCCGCAGGCTCCGGGAGCTGCGTGGCCAGCAGCGCGAACCACTGCAGAGTCTAGCCGAAGTAGTTGTGGCCCTGACCCTGCTTCGTGATCTCGTCAAAGATCGCGAGCGCCGACTGGTAGAAGCGCAGGTGGTAGAGCGCCTTCCCGAGGAAGAACTGCGCCTTCTGCACGTTCGCCGGCGCGTCCTGCGTCTCGCCCTCGACGACACGGTTTGATGTCCTGTTCCAGCCAGTTGGAGCATAATCCTTTCCTGTGGCACCTACATTTTTTTAAGTCTCTAGTCCTTCCATGGATACCTCCTGCGTCTTTTCTTTTTTCCTGTGTCGTATTAGCGGCAGAGCCTTTATGGCGACAGGTAAAAAAGGAAGAAAAACTATGAAGTATTCATTTGCAAGGATCAGAAAAGAAATATTTCCCCCCTCCCCCACACGCAAAATTTGACAGGCTTTGAATACCGTTGAAAGCGTTTGTATCTTCATCGACTAGTTGGAGGAGGGCGTCTTTAATTTGCCGGCCTTGTTCTGCCCATTCCGAAAATTCCTCCCAACGGTCGTCCCAGGCGCGTTTATGGCTGGAAAGGTTGGCGACCATCGCTCCCAGCCGAGCAATCTTATGGTTTGCGCCTTCTAAACTTGCACTTACATCGTCCAGCCCATCAACTACTGCACGCCCATAGCGAGTTGCCCTGACGATAAACGGGAAGTTGGCAAGAAACGATTAGGGATACCCAACTTGGTACGGCGTTTATTAGAGAGAAACGGTAATGTCGACATTCACTTTTCAATAGAAAGCGTCCTTGAAGCGTTGCCTCGGTGATACAAACGAATGGGTATGAGGGGGTGAATGCTGTGATGCACTGCTTATGCGCATGCCTTTAGTTTCCGATGCCAGTAGCTTATTTATGTCTACAATATGCATCGGCTAGCAACGTTATTGATTGATGCATATATTTTAAATGAAGGTTATATCTACTCAACAATAACTGAGAGTTTCTACTCCTTAACGCGAAGCAAGGCTACGATGTCAGCGTTTACAAAAGCACGAGTTCCCGGCGCCCACGAGAAACCATGATTACTGCGTTTTCGAAACTATGCGTTTATGTTTACCCAAATTGCCGTTTACGTGTGGACGAACGGCCTTATCTCTAAGGCAAGTTTCAACAGCTGTTTCTTTGTCAGTTTTGGCACGGTTGAGCTATCCAGTTTGAATGGTATTGAGGGCTTTAAGCTTAATGGTGCGGCATCTGAGGATTTCTCAGGTCGTTCTGTTTCCAGTGCCGGTGATGTTAATGGCGATGGTCTGGCGGATCTTCTCATTGGTGCCCGCGGAGCGGGAGTTGATTCAGCTATAAATGGCGGGGGAAGTTTTGTCGTATTTGGCAAGACAGACAATGCCGCCATCAATCTGGGTGATGTTAAGCGTCGTGGACCCAGAACACCACCCGACCCCAGCCCGGCCCGCCCGGGCTGTCGCCGACGGCGTCGGCCTGCAGGTTCACGAACCCGCTCCCCGCTCCGAAGGTCACGAACGGCGCATCCTCGTCGCCGAAGCGCAGCGGCACTCGGACGCGCGTGCGCTCCGTGGCGACCGGAGCGACGGTTGAAGTTTCAATCATGCCGGGTGCAACGCGCAGTCCAGCGGAGTATTCCCCGACCCTCGGAGTCAGCCACGAGAGGGTGTCAAGGCCCCAAGTCAACATGAAGATGGCAGTAGCTAGGATTCTGAAGCCATGATAGAGCAGCCTTGTAGAAAAAGCCATGAAGCCATGATAGAGCAGCCTTCGCAGCCTTCTGAAGCCATGATAGAGCAGCCTTCTAGAAAAAGAACTTTCTCAGAGGCAAATTCATCGTCTCATAGTGTGAGTACTTAATTGAAAAAAATGTGGCCTCTTGTGACTATGGTGGGGTGAACCGACGGGCATCTTCCTGAAAGGCCCAACGCTCCGCGAACCGGCCCTGACCTTGGCCGGCAAGATCGCGGCGAAGACCGGATGCACGCTTTATGCGCCGACCTCGAACGCGCGGATCGACCGGGGTGGTCGCGTTGTGGTCCATGTAGATCGGCAGCTTCAGCGCCATCGTCTTATGCTCCTGTCTGGTTCGTGACGCCCGCCGGGATTCGGCCGGACGTGGAATCGTCTAGTGTATCGACGCCCTTGAGCACTTGTTCGCGGCCGAACCACTTCGTCACGCCTTTCAGCGAGACCAACGGTTTCTCCCGAGTGTCCATAGCCTCTCCTACTCCCCGTCTTCCATGAGTCGCTGCCAGAGCTCGTTGAGCTCGTCGTCGTCCGCCGCGTAGAGCGAGCGGGCGTAGTCGGCGATCGAGCCGAAGCGGCTCAGGATGCTGTCCTTCAGCGCGGGGTACTTCTCGAGCCGGTCCAGGGTATGCCGACCCGTCTATGGGGCCAAGGCCCCTATGCTTTTGCAAGCTTGGCGCTCATCGTGCTCTCACACTTTCAGCGCCAAGTTTGCTAAACGCCGCTAGCGAGGGGCGTAACCACCACCGACACGAGGACCGCCTGCGCCATCATTCCAGAACCCTTCGGCACCAATCGCGTCTGCCTCGGACATCGCGGCGTGTACTGGGGACGGATCACCGCCTACGGACACATCGCCCACGGCTCGATCCACGAGCGGAAGTCGCCCCCGCGCTCTTCACCTGTGGTGCGCGCGAGCAGCTGCAGCAGCGGCGTGGCGCGCTCGGGAACCGAGAAGCGGACGAGCTCGAGGACCATGGGCGTGTAGCTCGGCTGCCAGCGCGACTCGATCGCGAGGTTCCAGTACCGCGCGTCGAGGGGATCGAGCTCGATGAGGAGCGCCTCGTCCTCCTCGATCTGGTAGGTGCCGAACATGTAGAGATTGTCTTCGCGCGGCTTCCTTTTTTTAACTAAGTCTCTTTTTAGGATTTCTGCGTCACACTTCGTCGTTCAGTGGAGCGTTCTGTAAGTCGATTCGTCTGACCGGGTAAGTCAAATTCAGCTACCTTATTTCGTTGCAGTTACAGTGTGACAAGACCTTAAATTAGTCGGTATTTAACTGTCCCAATTAGAAATCGTCTATCTCCAGTAAGCTCTATTTGAAGACGCTCGGAATGATCAAACACAAACCCAATTATAGCCTTCAGGCAGGTGGGGGAACCGAGTCTTGGGGGAGCCGTCAGGTCGGAGTAAGATACATAAATGGCGCCAAAGTTTATCTAATAAGGGGGCTAGTGTCCCATACCATTGGGTGCTAAAACTGTTACATGCGTTAATAAAAACGCGCTTTATCTAGTTGATATTCCCCTAAATGACCATGGATCGATCGGTGGGGGCTTCCCTAGCACCATTCTTGCAACACCCACGGATTCGAAGTCCCCCGATCCCCCAACACTAAGAAATTTTCCTGAAAACTTCTGTATACTTCCCAAAAACCAATACTATATGTAAACAATGGGCAAAACTCATAACTTGCAGCCGTTCCCCCGGGGACTGTGAGGGATTAAGACATCCTTAAAGACATATTTATTAGATTTTTCGACTATGCTGAACAAAATGGCTCTCTCAAAATTTTGATCCGGTGACTTTTGGAGAAAAATGAGTGTGTTAGGGGGCCTGGACGGTCCCGGCTGGCATCTGGATCGCGTCGGCTTTGAAGAGTTCTTGAGAGCGGCCGCTGTCCAACGTGGCGCGACCCTTATGGCGCCAGCGCGATTGACCGACATGGCGCGCGTCGACGACGTCTGGTAATTCGCGGTGACGTCGCGGCCAACGGAAAGCCGGGTCCGGGCCCGTTTGGTCATCGACGCGACCGGGCGCGCGGCGGCGCTAGCCAAACGGCTGGCGGCCGAGCGCGACACCTGTTGTTTTCGGAAAGGCTGGGCTCTCCGATCGCGCAATGGTAGCTGCTAGTCTTTTAAATATCGCTGGCTATCTTTGCGCCACGGTGCATCTTCCATCTCCAGCAAAGAGTTTAACCAGCCATGTCAAATCGCCTCCTTTGGCAAAAAATACATTGTGGTCCGACCTTGTCGATTTGAGAATGTTGTCATCCAACATCTCTAATTCGATTTATCTAAAGACATGAATGTTTACAAATCACAACTAGTAAAATACAAAAACCTCTTCAAACATTTCCTTAACATTTTGTCAGACACTACTGAATTAGGGAAAAGAATGGTAAATCAATACCTAGCGATTGGAGTCATAGTTCCAAAACCAAAAAACTTTCATCACAAATACGTTCTAGGTTCTCCACTTCTAACCTTTCCAATTTTATAATTTAATCGACAATGTGCAGTTATAATATGCTTTTTGTGATGTGTAATATTCACTTTAGAAGCCTGTGGCACACACAAACGGGCATAAGTCACACCACACCTGCTCATCATAATAACACCGTCGTTGTAGGCAGTTGGGACAAACATTTATATGGATTAGATCTGGTATGCGGCGACATTAAATGGCGGGTAGAAGGTGAGCTGCCAGCCGGGGCAATGGGCAACTGGCAAGGTTGGAATGGATTTAATTTATCCCCGACTATTGATAACGGCATTGTCTATGTGGGAACACGCGGCGGTTATGTGTTTCAACTTTCGAGTCGTCGACATCGAACCCGATTGTGCGAAAGCCCGCCGTGATAAAGGCATCGAGCAACGGCAGCCCGACGTAGCCCAGGCCGATCACGCCGATGCGCGCCTCGCGGGCGTCGATCTTCGCGCGGAGATCCTGGAGCTTGCTCATGGGGCGACCTTGTATCGAGGCGAGCGTGGGGGGGCCTCGGGAAAGACTGGAATGGAGCTGAACGGCGGACCGGTCCAGCCTCAGAATATTTGGGGTTTTTGGCATGGGTTTATAGGATATATTGTGATGAAAGAACTCTGGCTTTAATCCGTTGGGAGGCTGTGTAGGTGCTTGGCTGTTATTTATTTGCTCACCATGTCCATGATGGTCTTCCAATTTCATTGAATCCATTTTTCCATGAAAAACTGAATTCAAGTTCCTAGGAAAAATTAGCTGTGGAGTGATATAGAAATTTTAATTCAACAATTAAATTAACGAATCAAGTATTCAAAAGTTGATTTTTTTGTTGCTTAAATCCTACAATAGGCTATATGAAAGATAAGATCGATATCCAGATCTATGAAACAGGCGATGGAAAATGCCCTTATCTAGAGTGGGAGTCTAAATTAACAAGATCTCTAAGAGCGGTAATCTCAGCGCGATTAGCAAGAATTAAGCTAGGAAACTTTGGTGATTGTAAATCGATTCAGGGAGTAAGGGGGCTTCATGAACTTAGAATTCATGTAGGGAATTCTGAGTCTAAGTGCTTTTGTCAGAGTTTTCTCAGAACGCGCCTTAGATATGAAAGAGAGGTTTGTTAAAGCTAACCTTAGGCTGGTAGTGAGCATTTCAAAAAGATATATGGGCAGAGGACTGCCGCTGACCGATTTGATTCAGGAAGGTAATGTTGGCTTGATGAGGGCAGTTGAGAGGTTTGATCATACCAAAGGTTATAAATTCTCTACCTATGCATCATGGTGGATACACCAGAAATTTTAAAAAGCCGACGGGGATACTTTCACGATGTATCCTAAAAATTCAAGATTTAGATCATGAATTTGAATATATTAAAAGGAAAACAAAATGTCCTATGTGGCTATCTAACTAGATTTCCAGATGATACTCCTTTGGAAAATGAAACCAAAGAAGTTAACGCAATAAAGGCAAAAAATACCCTTATGAAGAAAAATTAGAAATAACAACCGATAATCCTATCAAGGAAGAATTTAAAGTGAAGTTTATACGAGTATCCCTTCCATAAGAACCGTATATGCCCCCAGGAAATAGCTTACGCCGGGGGTAGGAGGGGGGTGGCCGACACAGGAATTTTTTTTTGCTTCCGCTGGAGTCAACATAATGTGAGCGATTCCTAAGAAAAATCTTGTAAAATGAGCGTCATGATGAATAATTGCCCATTTTTTGTGCGTTTACTTTTTGAAATTCCTGCTCTTCGTATTTCCAGCGTAAAACCCACTTTTTACTCAGTCACGTTCGCACAGGTTTATTTGAAGAAGGGGACGGGAGAGTTTACCAAATACTTCAGAAAATTCATTAAATATGATTAAGTTTAAAAAAAATCATCAGAAAGGGAGGAAGATGTTCTTTGTGTACCTAGCTGCTTCTAATCTCCAGCCCGAATTCTATAGTACAAAAATTTTGAGTTTTTTCCTGCAGAAGTAGCTGCAACCTAGAAAAGAACGAACCAGAGCCCATAGTGTCCCACCCTAAAATTCAAATCGTTAGATTTTTAGGAAGTTTTAACGTTTTCGTCGGAAAACAACTGGCTTTGGGTTCTGAAACAGGTGCCCTTTTCGTAGCATTCCGGTAGAAATTTTCCACATATCTGTTCTCGTCTGTTCTGGTTTTAGCAAAGCAGATTTACATACAATGCGTATCACTTCTCATCGGGTAGCAGTGCCTTAAAACTTCAAAACAAGACATTTTGTAAGCTTTGTCTGCAAATTAAAGTAATGAAAAAAAGATGGAACTTTTTAATATTCTACTGATATCCCAAAATTTGTCAGAATGTGTGGAGGGGGGTGACGGCAATAGAATTTACTGATAGACTGGCTGGTCATTTTTACCGAATAATTTGGGTGTTTTTGTACCAAAATTACCTCCTTAAAAAACACATCATTCATTTTCCTTCTTTAAAATAATGTAAAATTATTCATTTTTTTATAGAAAGGAGCTTGAAATCCGATATGACTAAATAATCATATATTTCTTGGAACGATATAACCCCAGACCAATATGACTCGTCTGCATATATATTTTCAACATGGCTACTCCTTTACTGTTTACAAAACACGTACCATATAGCGTGAGCAACTGAACCTGGAGGTTAGTGCTGGTGCTCATATCGTAATCTGCTCATAAGCAATATCTCATTTGGATGTTATAAGCGGTTGTTGAGGCCTTCTGAAGTAGTTCGAACTTAAGGGATGGCGTTCTACCGCCCCTACTCCCAGAAGAATGTCGTCGTCAACTCCACTTTCTGATGCAGCGGAAAAGGCGGTGCCTTCTCGAATTGGACACGCGCAAGCTGACTGCGATCGCGGGGTTTGAACGTATTCTGGAATTCCTGCGGCAGCGCATCGGTCACCGGCAGGATCTTTCCGACCCTCCCAATCGCGCTGTCGCGGCCACTTGTGACACGCACCTTCATGCCCGGACGAATAGGGCGTGGTATCTGTAGTTATAAGGACGTGTTTTCAAGTTGCTGTTAGTCAGTCGTTTAAGGAAGTTGAAGAATTCTCGAACTGTTGCTGTTGCCGTTACGAAAGTATCACTGTCGCCACCGTTGTTAATGCTTACGTAGAAACTGGGATCTGTTTAAATATTGTTGCTTGTATTAAAAAAACTGTTGTCTTTTATCTGGCCTAATCTGGACTCACGAAATTAACAACACCTTCGAAAACGCGTGCGGGAATGGCTAATACCTGGTGCGGTTCCGGCCATTTGAAGTTTTGGCGCGCTCAATAGCGCCAGGAAAAATTATTTAAGCGGTAACAACGCCAAAACAATGAAATACTACGTCCGCGCCGCTTCTCTAGACTTCGAAGCTCTTATGAGAGAGACTGATCGGACAGAAGATAGGTTCTTCGTGAGAGCTACGATTCAGTCCGTACTTTCGTAATTACCGTCGTCGTCTATAGAGTGCGCGTGGAGTTCACGTTCAAGGTTTTGACCAAGAAATGCTGAAAGGAAATGAATGGCTATCCTTTTTTCACAATATTGAAAATAAAACAGATTTAATAAGAGTTGCTGCCAATTTCCTGAGGAGTCAAGAAGCAAAGCAGAATATATGTGTCCCACTGCTATTCACAGACAAAGAAGAAACTTGGAAGATAACAAGAGATAGCGCAACAATGTTGTTCAAGTGTAGCCACGAAGAAGCGGATACCCGCAACAAAATACTGCTATCCGGTAAATATTCAACTCCTAACTTTCCAACCTTTTCCATACATGCAAACCCCCCATGAGGTAAAACTGCCCTTGAAAGTGTAGGCTTTTACATCCCAAAGCAAACAGGACGATTTTGGGATGTTTTGCAAACTGAGAGGGAATGTGTGATTAAGGGGGTTAAAAGTTGTATTTCGCTGACACGATGATGAATTTTTATCTTTCAATTGGTATCAAAACTCTGTTTTACGAACGATCGAAATTGATCGCGTACTCGCCCGGAGGAAGTCGCTCGAAACTGGCCTCGCCCGCGCCGTCGCTGGCCTTGACCGTGACCTCGCCCTTCTCCTTGCCCACGATCGTGACCGCGCCCGAGCCCTGGACCGAGCTCGGGCCCTTGAAGGCGAAGGCCCCGCTCGACAGCTCGACGTCGACCTTGGTCTCGCTGCCGTCGATCTTGACCGTGATCTCCTCGTCGGCGAAGACCTCGAACAAAAGACGTTGTAAGAGATGGACGGGGCAAAAAATGGAACTGGTGCGAGCAATGAGGACATCATGACCGATCGCAGTCTGGTCACATTTAGACTTACGAATAGACAACTGGACATGGTCTGGAAAGAAAGTGAGGTCTCTCCAATTCAACTGAAGAGCTTCAGAAATGCGAAGGAAACCCGCAAAGCAGAGGGTAACTAAGGAGGCTTTCATCAAATCTCGCCACTTGGCGTGCAGAGGATTCCACAACGACACATCCATCCAAATGTGTGGATCGTAAGTTCCCGCATCGGCGTCTAAGAGTTGTTCGACGTCGATCGATTCGCCGACCGCGATCGTCACTTTGCCGGCGGCGATTCGACTTTCCATGACGTCGGTCAACCGTCCTTCCAAGTGCAACCCGTTGTAGACAACGATTTTCGCCTCGTTCAGCTTGACCGAATCGCCGCGACGAGGTTGATACAAATAAGGATCAACGCCCCTAATACTACGGGGACTTAGGTTAAACTATCAGGGAATGAAAAAAGCTGCGTGGAACTAAATCAGAAAGCACTATGTGCATGTGGGTTGCCAAAAGGGTGTATCAGCAATATCTCAAGAGCAACTTAGTGTATTCAGATGAAGCATTGCCGGATGAACAAAATTCATACATTCTAGATTCATAAATTCACAAAATTCTACCCTTCATTTGTGCCTTGTTAGCTGTCAATATTTAATACGTACGAGCTATATCCTCGCTTCAGGTACAGCCGAATCCGTGGCGTTGCATTAATATTACATTCTTACTTATGCCGGAGGGTTAGTGGCGCGACTGCTCTACCCTGTCGCTAACCCACAATTCAACTTTGAGTTCGCCAAAGGATACTACGCCCGTGTTGCCAGATGTAAGAACAATGGCCGGGTTTAAAGGTTACTTGTCACACCTCTGTTAAAAGCCCATAAACGGGTTGTCGGCTATAACGAATCGACCACGGCGATGTACTGCTCGCCGTCCACCTCGTAACTGATGGGCGGCGCGATGATGCCGACCTGGGTGGGGAACTCCCAGACCTGGTCGCCGCCGTCGGCGGTGTAGGCGGCGCGTCTGAGCGCACCCATCACCAGGAAGTGGCCCGGCCGGCGCTGCATCGCCTGACGCAGGCTGCTGGTCCAGCGGGTCAAGGCGAGCACGCCGGCCGCCGCCTCGCCCTTGACGTCGGCGATCGAGATCCTTGGCTATGACACAGCCGACAAACCGGTTCAAGACGCTAGTACGGCGGCTTTGCAGTTCCGCCGGACCCGGATGCAGGCTTCCGACCGCGTTTCAGGCCGGTCGGAGCCATCAGACGATCCCGCGCTCATACCGTTGATTTTGCGTATGAAAGCAATTCCTCCACCGGATTTTCAGGCAATAGCAGTCGAATATTGACAAGCAAATCGCCTCGCTTGCCCTCATGATCCGGCAGCCCTGGTGGCATAGAAAAAAAAAAAAAAAAAAACCGGGACAAAACCAAAGTGTTGCTCTCGCAACAGAAATACATGAGAACTAGTCTAGATAGTATTTTGTATTCTAGACACTAGTTTAGATAAATGTCTTGATAAGTGGTTTCCAAACTTTATGTTTCCACGCCTCCCTTAAAAATATTTAATCACTTCGTGACCCCCCCCCCCCCTGACGTTTTCATAAAATAAAACACAAACATTTTTACTCTTGGTGTCAACGTCGAAGGACGGGTCAACGACATATCTGCGCGATATCGCGACCGTGACGCGCGGCTACCGCGAGCCTGCTTCGATGATGATCAGGTATAATGGCGAACCGGCCCTCGCTATTGGCGTGTCCAATGTCTCCGGCGCTAATGTTGTGAAAATGGGCGAGGCGATCGATCGCATGGCCAAGTCGGTCGGACATTAGGCCGAGGAGATCCTCCGCATGGCGCACGCACATTCGCATAACAACATGGTCCAAGAAGGTCTCTAAGATCATAGATGTCGGGTGAGGTGGAAACGACTGATTCCCGCCGCAAGTACAAGTACAATGTATAAGTTGATAATTCTAATTTACACTTTTTCGATTACTTTCAAATTTGAAATATGGTTGCTATTTAAATGTGGGGAATATGTCATCATGTAATATTACACAATTTTCGCAAATACTTTATGGCATCTTCTGTTATGTTGCTACTGAGGTATTTAAGCCCGCTCCACGGACCAGTAGATCGTCGTAGTAACTGGTGATTCCCTCCGCAATCCAGAGGGTTCGGAAGTAGTTTTCATTCTCATAGTCGTATTCCACGAGTTCTTTAGGACGCAGACGCCGAATATTCCAGGTGTGGAAGAACTCGTGGCTGACCAGGGCCAGCCAGCCGAGATAGCGCTTGCGATCGCGGTAGACCCAGCGGCTCGTCATGAGGAGCGTCGAGTGATCGTGCTCGAGAAGATGGATGAGTACTAATCAAAAGTCAAACACATAATATTTAGTCAAAAAGAGAAAACCCCTCAAAGGAAATGCAAGCATAAAAATAATAGTTGAAGACGAGGGAGCCACTTCTTGTTAGTACTATTTGTAACAAACTGGCAATTTATACCCCCTATCACCTTCTTTTGGCTATTCATGTTCAACGAATGGTAAAAAGAAGAAAACCATAATCCTCTACCAATATTGTAAACCATATCTTGTCTCATAATTTACATTTTTTTTCCAAAAAGGTTTACATTTATTTATAAACTATACAATTGCTAAGGCCAGCACAGCTACGTAGACTCTCCTGTTCCCCAATCTCTTCAAAGATTCACTATTTACTTCCTGCTGTTCAGATTCTATTTTCAATAAATCCTTTCTTATGACAACTTCCCACTCTGTTCAAGAACGTGCTGTGTGGTGCAGCTGTCTTAAAATTACTTATCTCATGGCCCTAGAACTGATTCTTTTTTCGTGTGTCTGGAGGTTTAGTTTTCATAGCTTAAAATTCAACATTGGGGATGTGGGGGCGATATCAACCCTGAAGAACTCCTTGTTTGACATTCCAAAGTTTCTGAGCAAAATCCGTCTCAAAATTTGATGCGATATGATAGGAATTAGAGGAAGATCGGATCAAACAGTTCATCGTCTCGAACTATAACTAAGGAGCGACACAGCTCAATAGTAACCAAAGCTCCAAGAAATTGTTAGCCGATGAATTGATTTCGAGTTAGGGTCCATCTTGTTTGCAACAATAGGTTGAAGTTTTTAATGCTTTGCACTACAGTATGTTGGCTGTCGAAACGATTGAACCTGCTGATAGTGACAAATATGGCATCGTGGCTTTGCGTAGTGAGTTAGCCCCTCATGCGCCTATTGATGCCATTGTCTAAAAGCCACAACCTAGCGAAGCGCCTTCTCGTTATGCGGCTATGGGCCGTTATAGACGTGCGCGACGTGGCCATGGGCCACCTGCTCGCGTTCGAGAAGGGCACCTCCGGCCGCCGCTACATCCTCGGCAACACCGACGGCAACAAGACCCTGCGCGAGTTCCTGCAGGTCGGAGGGCGTGCGAAGTGCGTACGACGGTAGGCCCCGAAAGTGTACCTCCAGCGGTTCGGATTTCGGGTTGGGCCTCCTCTTGGCTCACGCGCGATTGCAGCGGTCGCGCCTGGTTCCGTTGTGCTCGATGGGAGGGCCAGCTGTTTAGGCGCCACATTTTGCAAGTTGTGTTTCCCAACTAATGTAAATTTGGCCATATCCCTGCATATTTTGATCTCACACTAAGCAAAATAAAGAAAATATATGTTCTAACATTTTGGCTGCAATACTGAAGGGTAGCAATCATGTTTTACAAGAAAAATAAATTAATAACTGCAAGTGAAAAACACAAGTTACAGCTTCTACCAGAATTTAAGCAAACAATACATTTAGTTACAATTGACCACTACAGTGACTGGATTGAAGTAGATCGACTTAAAGATAAAGAATCTGTTACTATCATCAAGCATACCAAGAAGCACCTGATGCGCTTCGGAATTCCAGAGACAATTTACACCGATAATGGCCCTGAATTCCGTTCTAATGCTTATGCCGATTTTGCCAAAGAGTACAACTTTAAGCATGTTGTTAGCTCGCCCTATCATGCCCAGTCAAATGGGAAAGCTGATTTTTGTCCAATTTTGTTCTAACAAAGGAATAATTATATTCATGTGTCTGCAGTTTAATATGCCTGCAGGGCAAATCCATGCGTACATTCATGTCTTGTGCTATTTGTTTATACTCTATTTTTACTTATCTGAAATATGCAGAATAAAATATATTTTCCCCTCAGTTCTCTATATTTAATTTGCATGTATGTGTGGCTGATCTTGATTGCAGTTATGTTCGTCAGCAGTAGTACTTGTGTATGGCCATGTTAAGAAAGAGAAAGCAAGTGGCTGCTAACTTTGGCACGCTTTTCTTCTGCTTCGCTTTCTTGTCTTGACACAATCACGCCTCAAGTCAGAGCTGACTTGGCTGTTTTTATCAAAGAAGTAGTTAGTAAGAGCTGAAATAACTATGTAGTGCTGCGAGCATCATTTTCCTAACCAAACAACTCTCCATCGTACTTGCCCACAACAAACTGCCCTAATCTCCACTTAATTTGCCATTTCTGAATATCTTGATTATCATCTTCAACCACTTGCGAGAGGGGTAAAGTCGTACGTTAAAGATACTACTGACTTTCTACATAAGATTAAAGAAATGCCTAGGATAGAAGATAGTACGATATTGTGCACAATAGACGTGGTAGGCCTTTATCCTAGCATACCCCATGAAGGGGGTCTTGTAGCGCTTAAGAAGGCGTTGGAAACAAGGGAAAATAAGACCATTCCAACAAACACACTTATAAAAAAAACTAAAAAAAGGAAAAAACTGAAAAATAAGCTAAAATAAAGGTAAAAACCAATAAAAAACTAAAAAAAAAACTGAAAAACTAAAAAAAGGCAAAAACTACAAAAAAAACTAAAAACTAATAAAAAAAGTAAAAAAGCTAAAAAACTAAAAAAAGTAAAAAAACTAAAAAAAGGTAAAAAACTAAAAAAAATAAAAAATAAAAAAAAACTAAAAAAAAGGAAAAAACTGAAAAATGAAAATATCCCCCTGGGCATTAACCCTCCGGGCAATATCCCCCCGGACAATTACCACCCTTGCCAATAACCACCCTGGACAAGATCCCACCGGACATCAGCCGCCCGTGCCAATAGCCCCCAGTCATTTATTCTTAGTCAGTCTTTGCCAGGTCAGTCCCATTTGGTGTAGCGATTCATTATGACTCCCTCCCCTCTTGCCACAACAAACCAAACTATAATGAATCTTGATTAATAACGAGTGCAAGTCCCTTTCAGGTCAACATTAGTGCCTCCATATGCCACTATTTTGACATTAGTGTGGTTTAATGTGCACAGCTTTTTCGGTGATGTGTGGTCGAGGAGATGCTGGTATACAGCAGAGGGCATTATATTCCCCTCAGCACCAGTGTCGACTTTGCAATCTACATCATCCTGGTACTTGGAAGTGCCAATTCTCAGGGGTACGAAGGCTTGTGTGGCATTGTCTGGGGTGGATGAACACATTCATATTGTTATATCTGAGGGCTGTATGTCTATGCAAGGATGGAATTAAAGTCGATAAGAACCGCTCTTTGTGATGTGCTGTCTGTCAGCAGCTCTTGCTAAGGAGTGAATTTGTATTCGGGTTTACCAAGTCTATAGAATTTATATAGTATTATATTAAAATTATGTGAAAACAAGATAAAGTAAATTGATACATTCACATATGTGTAATTATGTTATTCTGCACTACATTGGCACGGTTGATAGTGCTTTTTTGGTTGTATAAACTACGCGTGGAGCGACTGCGCCGAAACACTTCCCTATGGCCTTTTTGACCTGGTTTTCAAAACGAAGTGAAACGTTTCCATGCCACGGTAGTTTTAAGTAGACAGGGCATTTTTGAAGTCCGAACCGTTTTTCTTTGGAAAACTGTGAAATTTTAAATCTAATAGTGCTGTCAACGATGTCTTCGGGATAGCCATTAGAAAGAAAAGTTTGCACTACATCTTCAAGAGAAATGCGTGAAAACAATACTAATCGGCAATCGAAGTATCTGCGACTAAATATATTCTGTGGTAGCAGACCGTGGAGGCCCCACTGCTTATCAGGGGGGTAGTATGAAACACTTAAGGTAAACATATTCTTAGCAAGGTAAATAATACTTCTCGTTTATGCCACGAAAAAATTAGTCATTAGCAAAGGGCAAATGAGGTAAAAGTGAGGTCAGGAATCACACATTTAATGTTCAATTATCTTTAACATGTTTCATATACACACTTTTATTTTGTGGCAACTTTCAAGTTCGTTATACCCTGAGGATGACGTGATGAAGACATCGGAAACTTGGTTTAATTGATATATCGTCTTGAATGTTCAATAATCTTCAATATGTTTCATGTGCGCATTCTTTTCTTAGCCACTTTCAAGTTCGCTATATCATGAGGATGATGCGATGAATACAACGAAACCTTGGTTTATTTTCCAGGTAAAGACAATGATACACAATTTCGCGCAGTTCACCAAGTGCTGAAAACTTGTTCCTTCCTTCAAAAATGGAACATTCCCTTAACTTCGCCCAATTGTCCCGTATGCTCGGCCCCTGAGGACTGGGAGCATGCACTCATTGCGTGCCCCACGGCCGCAGGGGTTTGGCAGCTTTTAACTCCCCTCCTCGAGCATGTATTGGGCACTCGATTTTTGCCGGATGCACAATGCATTATTTGGCACTATTGAAATTCTCACATTCCAGCGTGCAGAACGCATTCCCAATATGTTCAAATAGTGTAACTACGCTCAATGACACTATTGAAATGCTCACATTCCAGCGTACAGAACGCATTCTAAATATGTTTAAATAGTGTAACTAGGCTCAATGGCACTATTGAAATGCTCACATTCCAGAGTGCAGAACGCATTCCAAATATCTTCAAATAGTGTAACTACGCTCAATGGCACTATTGAAAAAAGAGGATTCTATTTAAAGTAGTAAACTTTGTATGTTATACTACTGTCAATAATTGATGGGAATAAGCAGTAGTGTAAGTCTCTTATCAAGATTGTACTCTTAATTAAGTATTTACTCTATTTACGCAGTTTCTGATCAGACTAAATATGTAAATTGATTCAACCAAACAAAAGAGGATTCTATTTAAAGTAGTAAACTTTGTATGTTATACTACTGTCAATAATTGATGGGAATAAGCATAATTAGGTAAATTATATATTGATAGAAAGAGGAAAAGTTCACCTTTTTGTTAATTCTAAAATCATATATAATTACTTGCTCTCACTTAACTAAGCTTTAACTTGAAACTGGGGGGAAAATGACTTACGGACCAAAAAATCACAAAATTCGTACTTTATGAGGGCATAAAATCTGATATACTAACTCCAAAAACATAAATCTTTCAAGAAAGACAGTTTAGCATGTGTACAATAATTGTAAACGCGTCAACCTTAGCCTGTAAATGCAGACGATTCTCTTTCTCAGTATTATAAACAGTCACTGCTTGCTGCTTACGCTCTTCATCTTCCTCTATCATTAAATATTTTTCGTGAGAGTCCACGAACGTCCTAAATGAGGTCTCAAGTTCATTTAAAAGTTTATCTAAAACTTGTAAGGTCACCCTATTGCACAGACCTTCCTCAACTGCCTTAAACTTACGGTGGACATGGCCCAAGTGACCTAATTTAAACGCTTTGTGCACCATGGAATGTACGCGTCTGGTGTATGCACACTAGGTCAAATATGCCTTATTAGCCTAACTTAAACGCTTTGTGCACCATGGAATGTACGCGTCTGGTGTATGCAAACTAGGTCAAATATGCCTTATTAGCCTTTTTTTTTATGCTTTGACCACAATGGAAAGTACGCATCTAGTGTATGCAAACTATGTCAGATATGCGTCAATAGAATATTTTGAACGCCGCTGCGACGATTGCCACAAGGAAGCAAGGAGGTTAGATTTATCTTTCTTTTCTTGTAGTTGTTATTGTTGGTTTTAAAGTAATTGATATTATTCCGATTTATGAACAGTTTTGACCGGTTCCGAAATTATGCTGTAACGTGTATTATGCGATCAAGTATTATTTAGTTTACGTTTGTTACTTTTATAGTTTTCACGTGAGTTTGAGGATAAAGATGATTGCGAGAACGAATTCTCATCTCTAACCAGAAAGGGCCAACCCAATAAGGTATTATGGGGAGATGCACAGGGGGCCGCTTTCTCTACCTTGAAGGGCTTGTTGCAAAAGCCACCAATACTACGACTGCCTGACTTACAGAAAGAGTTTGTTTTGAGAACGGATGCGTCAGACTCAGCACTGGGAGCTATTCTTATGCAGGAGTATGACGGGGACTTATTCCCAGTTGCGTATGCCAGTAGGAAACTACTGCCTAGGGAAAGAAACTTCTCTCCTCAGTCCCTTTCTCTTTGAATTTTATTAATTTGTTATAGCGTCATAGTCTCATGTACCCGTACTCTTTACGTTCCTCAATTCTTTCTTAATGTTAATGTTTACTTACAAGCCTTCGTTATTTCCACAAATACTGCCTTAATTCATTTTGCTTCTCCTAAAGTTCTCTCGTACCTTTTTTTGTTCTGTTCGTTTTACTTTTACGGGGCATTACTGTGGTTGTTCCTTTGTCCGGTATGTCGACGTCAGAATGCTAGAGTCGGGGAGCAGGTCATGGCACCACTACCAGTCATAAGGGTCTCATCAGATTCACATGGTCTCATCCATCCATTTTCGGCAGTAGGAATAGATTTCTTTGGCCCACTCTACATCGCCAGAGGAAGGATAACTCGATCGTCCAAGAAGAATTCGCCAACAGAGAAGAGGTACGGATGTATATTCACGTGTCTGCGATACAGAGCAGTACACCTGGAGCCAAATATGCGTCATTAGCCTATTTTGAACGCTTTGTGCACCATGGAATGTACGCATCTAGTGTATGCAAACTATGTTGGATATCCGTCATTAGCCTATTTTAAACGCTTTGTGCACCATGGAATGTACGCATCTAGTGTATGCAAACTATTTTAGATATGCTTTAATAGCCTATTTTGAACGCTTTGTGCACCATGGAATGTACGCATCTAGTGTATGCAAACTATGTTAGATATGCGTCAGCATGTATCACTGTCGTATCAAACGATTTAGTGCACTGTAACATTTAACACGTACCTCTATGGCATCTGATTGTAACATTCTTGCTAGGTCTTTGTCGTTTTCAATAACATCTTCGTCTACCAAGTTAATTACACCATCCAAAACGTCACAAAACACATCCTCCCTTCAGGCTGCCATACTGTCTTCTTCAAAACACAAGCAACGAATGCACTCTCATGAGCAGCGCGCGGGTACTCTCAACATTTCACTACCATCATTTGATGGACGTTATTGTACTGATGTCGTTTCACTGTCATCATTTCACGGACATCATTCTAGGGATGTCATTTCACTTCCATCATTTGATGGACGTTATTGTACTGATGTCGTTTCACTGTCATCATTTCATGGACATCATTCTACGCATGTCATTTCACTTCCATCATTTGATGGACGTTATTGTACTGATGTCGCTTCACTGTCATCATTCCATGGACGTCATCATCCACATTCATAACTACAAATACAAGTCCTCCATCACACACATCTACCACCATAATACCATCTTTACATGCAGCCAAAGCTACAACCATTAAAACACCCCCTAATCAAGTGAAATACTCAAACCCATCATCAACAACCATATTCAAACCCACAAAACAATCCTTCCATAATCACGACCACACAATGGCAATACCACCAAAAACCTCACACACCAGAAGGTCCTGTCATCCATGCACATCTGTCACTAAAAACAGCTTTTGGCGCTATTCTAAACGCATTGTGCACAATGGAATAAACGCATCCCAAGCATGCAAGTGTCACTAAAAACAGGATTTGGTGCTATTCTAAACGCATTGTGCACCATGGAAAGTACGTATTCCAAGCATGCAAGTATCACTAAAAGCAGCTTTTGGTGCTATTCGAAACGCATTGTGCACCATGGAATGTACGCATTCCAAGCATGCAAGTGTCACTAAAAACTGTCAAGTACTGTTTCACAAGTTCTTATTATAAGGGCACGACTATGCGACCTATAAACCAATCAACGTCACAATTGAGAGCACGAAAAAATTATTTTGCGAAAACCAAGTTTACATACACACGTGCAGTATTTTCCTGGGCGGGTGTTGAAATATAGAGTTATGTCAGGAAGCTCTGTGCCACAATCTCTAGTGCACTGGTACATGTGAATGGGCGTTACAAAAACCTACTCGATTTGTAATATCGTGCGAGGTCTCTTCTCAAATAGCCCAAGTAAAGGCTGTGCGCTCCTTACAAAAATCGCAAAACGAAAGAGAACTTATTGGTAACAATCAGATTGGATTTGAAGGACAGTAAAAAATATTCCATTAGGTCACAGTATATCCATCTGTGCCATAAAACCTTAAGAACTGCGTTTAAATAATGACTGAGTATACCTTCCAGCAATTAGAAGTTGGTAAATTTCAGCAACCTATCAGATTGAATCATCTTCTTAACAGCTCTCAACATGGTTTCCGATGCAACAGATCAGTTGACACTAATCTGCTTGAGTCATATGACTATATTACAAAACTACTGGAGTTGGGAATCCCTGTTGACATGATCCTCCTTGATTTTTCAAAAGCATTTGACAAAGTTTGTCATAGGAGACTTGAGCTTAAGCTACAATCTATTGGTTTGGAGGAAAAAATTCTTAAATGGATTCTGGATTTCTTGAGGAATGGTACAACAGAGTCGTAAAGCTTGAGAAAGGAAAGGAAGAAAACGAAATGAGTTGATAACAATGCCAATATGGATGATAACAAGAACAGTTTTGACATTTTCGATCATGAGTGACAATTTAATCTAGCCATCTTCCATGAGTGACAATTTGTGCCACTTGATATTTGTTCTTAGTTTCAGTTCTAAGAAAGAGCTCTCTTTGGCACTAAACGGTTTCGTTTTCTCAGAAATTTAAAAAAAAACCTTGAAATCCAGACGGACGATGTTAAAGCTGTCTCTTGCCATTGACGGTAACGGTTTCATAATCCTTTGGCCAGTGCCATTCACATATTCACGTATAAACAGAGTCAGGCAGATTGGCACTCGGTTTTCATCGAGTATGCATTTCCTCCAGTTTCCCCTGACTGGATCTTTCGGAAAGAAGCACACTTCCTTTCTTGCCATTATCAAAATTGCCGTTGTAGATTGCTATGATAACATATAACGCGACAGAGAGATACTTTCCCGTCCCCTCGATGAGAGTATCGTGTTGCTTCCAGGTTTGTTTACTGTCCCTCTTTTCATACTCCACAAGTATATCTATATAATCACTTTTAACTTTTAACCAATCAGAAGCGTTATAATTTGGAGAAGACGTGATTCTTAACCTATCAGAAGCGTTATAGTTGTGAGCTGACATCATTTTTAACGTGATATAAGAAAATTATTACTTTATTGCTAAGTAACTATAGCCACTTCTAATGTACGATGCATTACTAAACGATACGCCTCTGTCTATTTTGTGATCTTCCTATTGAGTTTAAAGAAAGAGAAAATAAAGTCTAGACACTGACTACCCTCGTTTTCTTGTTTTTAAATTTTTCCGAGCGCGCCTGTCGCCCATTGTTCCTGACTTCTAAAAGTTTCACTGTATCTCAAATAGAAAATCACGTTCCAAATCATGAACAGGTTTTTTCCTTATTGAATTGCCACAGCACGCTAGAACAATCCAAATAGCTGTGATGATGATATAGATTATGTGGCAAATGTTGCAAACTGAATACTAAAGGGTTGATTGCACTACTGATACAGAAAACAAGTGCGTGTGGCACGTTTTCATGGGCTTTTTGGCAACTCCAAAATGAATATCTTTGTCTCCAAGATCAATATAACCAAAACTCTCGCCAGTGTTTTGTCCCAAACTAGATCTTCTTGTACCTTAATCTTAACTAGCATTTTCGCATTTTAGCGAGTTAAGTCAGTGACCTAACTCGCATTTTAAGGTCAATCTTGTTATTCATTCCACATTTTCTTTATTCATATGCAATATTACGCCAAGAAAAAAAAACTGATTATCCTTCCACAAGGTTTCGGTTGAGCTCAGTGACAATAACTAGCATTTTCGCATTTTAGCGAGTTAAGTCAGTGACCTAACTCGCATTTTAAGGTCAATCTTGTTATTCATTCAGGGAAAGCAAATAAACTGTCATTATTGAGACCAGTACCTTTATATTACAACTAGAATGCATTAAAATTTAATCTGCGGATTTCAGGCTTTGTCCTTTGAAGTTCTCGCACCTCTAATAAAGGCAGCAGTGCACATTAAGGATATTACTAATGTTCATTCATTGCCTAAAAAAAAAAAAAAAAAAAAAAAAAAAAAAAAAAAAAAAAAAAAAAAAAAAAAAAAAAAAAAAAAAAAAAAAAACAAGTGTCACTAAAAACAGCTTTTGGTGCTATTCTGAAGGCATTGTGCACCATGAAATGTACGCATTCTAAGTATGCAAGTGTCACTAAAAACAGCTTTTGGTGCTATTCTAAACGCATGGTGCACCATGGAATGTACGCATTCCAAGTATGCAAGTGTCACTGAAAACAGCTTTTGGTGCTATTCTAAAGGCATTGTGCACCATGGAATGTACGCATTCCAAGTATGCAAGTGTCACTAACATTGTTATTAAATGATACTAAAGGATACTATTATTGCTAAATGATACTAAAACATATCATTGTTATCAAATAATACTAAAGGATACTATTATTGCTAAATGATACTAAAACATACCATTGTTATTAAATGATACTAAAGGATACTATTATTGCTAAATGATACTAAAACATACCATTGTTATTAAATGATACTAAAGGATACTATTATTGCTAAATGATACTAAAACATATCATTGTTATACATCAATGTTTTAGAAACGAAGGCCGTTTATCTGGGATTAAAGTGTTTTGCTCAGGATATTAAGGGCATTCATGTCAGGCTGCGTTCAGATAATATAACCACAGTAGCTTATATAAATAAAATGGGAGGAACAAAATCTCAATTGTGTAACTATTTCGCAAATAGGATCTGGCAGTTAGTATTGCAGGATAAAGGGTGGATATCTGCAGAGCATGTGCCAGGAGTTGCTAATATCGCGGATTTTGAACACTTTGTGACACATTGAATGTACGCATCTAGTGAATGCGTACTATGTCAACTATGCCTTATCAGGCTATTTTGATCGCTTTGAGCACCTTGGAATGTACGCATCTAGTGTATGCAAACTATGTCAAATATGCCTTATCAGGCTATTTTGCACGCTGTGTGCACCATGGAATATACGCATCTAGTGTATGCAAACTATGTCAAATATGGCTCATTAGCCTATTTTGAACACTTTTGCTTGGAATGCGTACATTCCATGGTGCATAATGCGTTTAGAGTAGCACCAAAAGCTGTTTTTAGTGACACTTGCATTCTTGGAATGCGTACATTCAATGGTGCACAATGCGTTTAGAATAGCACCAAAAGCTCTTTTTAGTGACTCTTGCATGCTTGGAATTTGTACATTCCATGGTGCACAATGCGTTTAGAATAGCACCAAAAGCTGTTTTTAGTGACAATTGCATGCTTGGAATGCGAGAAGACAAACTAGTACCTGGAAACTTTGTACAGAGTGAAACGGATCGGACATGCCATAACATTTATTCGACATGTGGTTGTGATGGCTGAATTGTAATGACAGAAGAATAAAAACAAATGACTCTTGATGGAATTAAATTTCAGAAAGATAGCATTAAGTAGGATTATGCTAAAGAAGCAAAGAGATTTTAGCTAAATGCGAGGGAATTTGCTAAATGAAGAGTGACCATTTCATATATTAAATAACGAAGTGTACTACTCCCTCTGGTACATTCCCTCAAGTTCTATTACAATATCTGTTTACCAGCAATTGTTTACGCTTTTGTTGCATTAAAGGTGACGAGTACTGAAACGTTGCTTCGACGGTAGATCTCTTTATGAGCTGTCTACGAAAGCTGCGGTCCTACATTGTCAATAAAATACAATTAAATCGAGCCACGGAAAATGTAATCCATTCGACAAGCATGTGGAACCAACACAGCTCGATGATACTTTCTAACTTTAATGGGCTTTGGATTGATGAAGGGCCGGAGGGCAGTTCGTCCTTGGTTAAGTAACATGGCGCAGAGAGGCTGTCTCCAATTGCGTTGAGCTGGATGTTAATGTCCACCGGTGGATGATTGGGAGCTTATGTGGCGACTGGAGAAATAGAGTATGTTAACATGGGAGGTCACCTAGCTCAGCTGGTAGAGCGCACGCTGCGAAAGGCTTGGTCACGGGTTATTCCAAGCTTGCAAGTGTCACTAAAAACAGCTTTAGGTGATACTCTAAACGCATTGTGCACCATGGAATGTACGCAATCCAAGCATTGCAAGTGTCACTAAAAACAGCTTTTGGTGCTATTCTTAACGCATTGTGCACCATGGAATGTACGCATCGCAAGCAGGCAAGTGTCACTAAAAACAGCTTTTGGTGCTATTCTAAACGCATTGTGCACCATGGAATGTACGCATTCCAAGCATTTCTAAACGCATTGTGCGCCATGGAATGTACGCAATCCAAGTATGCAAGTGTCACTAAAAACAGCTTTTGATGCTATTCTAAACTCATTGCCCACCATGGAATGTACGCAATCCAAGTATGCAAGTGTCACTAAAAACAGAATTTGGTGCTATTCTAAACGCATAGTGTACCATGGAATGTACGCATTCCAAGTATGCAAGTGTCACTAAAAACAGCTTTTGGTGCTATTCTAAACGCATTGTATGGACTTAGATACCTGCCTTTTCCTTATTCGTATAGTTCCATCTTCGCCAATATCTATCAATTAATGCCTCTTCTGAATCAATCATAATAGTCTAGGTGGCGTATATGTCTCTGTCTTGCCCTACACTTATTAAAATATGGATTGAGATACCTGCCTTTTCCTTATTCGTATAGATGCATCTTTGCCATTATCTATGAATTGATGCCTTTTCTGCATCAGTCATAATAGTCTAGGTGGCCTAACCCCTAGTTTAATGTAACCCCTGCCTTTTATCTAAATCTGAAAATTATGCTAACCCTCCATTTCATTTCACCTAGACCTACAATTAGACAGAAAAGAATGCTTCAATATAGATAGAAAGCACAAGAAAAAAGGACAACAAATGTATTTTAATATTTGACCGCCAACAACTATCTTCCAATATACAATCGAATATTACACTTGCATCTGTCCTTCCAGAAAATCACAAAACAAGTTTCTCTTAAATCAGTAGTGCCCAAACAGCGTCTCGTAGGCCGTGTGTGGCCTGCTTAACATTTTAAAATTCTACTTTTACACCAAATATAAAAATCGGACGGGAGGTGCAGCATTTTCATGGGGCTTTTTACACTTAATTAGGTCTGCTGATAGATTTTTATTCTACTGTAAAAGTCCCTCTTGACTCCAATCATCAAAATCTGCACCACGAGGCAGAAATGGTTGGCCACCCATTGCTTCAATCTTGGCTCCATAAGCTCAATAGACCTAGAACCTTCTTGTAGATTCAGTAACAGCCCTGTATGAAACGGATTCTGCCAGGTCATCTAATAAGGGTTGCTGCTTCGTTTCGACTTGGTACGATCGGTGCTTGAGGTCTGGTTCAATTGGTATCGTCCTGTTCTATTTTTTTACTATGGGAATCACATATCAGAATAAGACTTACATCATTTATAGTCTTTAGAATTGGCCTTGATTTGCCCTCAATCGGATTCTGCACTCTTGATGTGCATACTAAAGTGCATCAGAAGATACACTTTATCCAGTTATAATAATCGATTAAAGAAATATGAATACCGGAATTAGAATCGGATTCTGCACTCTTGATCTCCATACTAAATTGCATCAGAAGATACACTTTATCGATTGATAATAAGCCATTGACGAGTGATCAATACCAATAAAAGAAGAAGATTCTGCACTCTTGATGTGCATACTAAATTGCATGCTCGATCAACAGGAATATATAAAGCAGAGGATCCTCGAGTCTAGCCCGATGAAACGCCATAACTCCTACGCTCGTAAAAAATCATCGAGTCACGTCACGTTGCCTTATCACTATGGGGATACAGATTTGGTAGCAGACAAGAGTACAAACAAGGAATCAAAACCTCAAGCACCTGCTAAAGATAAAGAAGAGAACATTGATAACACTCGTAAAGAAAAACTTCATCCTTTACTTTGGTGTATCAAGAATTTACTTGCATTACGTAAAAGCATAGTCGAATGTTTCAATTTAGAGGCAGCTGACAGAAACTCATACATCTTCCTCTAGTCTAATAATTTCCTATTATCTGATGCTTTGTTGAAAAAGTTACTTTGAATCTAAATCCTATGCAACAAGAATTTAATTTTATTACGTAAAAGCATATACCAATGTTTCGATTTAGAGGCTGCTTAAAGAGACTGTCACGTCATTCTCACTTATACTTACCTGGATCTCTTCTGTCTGTTTTTATGATTCTTACGAGTGATGCATGGACTGAGACACTAGGCAGGATAGAGGAATCTTATATAAAGCAATATGGAGCAGAGTTTATTTTTGTACCGTGTTTGTATTTTGTTTCCATCATTCTACTTGGTGGGTTTCTACTACTTAATATCTTCCTTGGAATTATTGTTGATATGTTATTGGAACAATTGGAAGAAGGACATGAGACTGATGCTTCGATTTGAACCAGCGACCTAAGGATATCTGACCTATTACCACTACAGTCCTCCGTTCTACCAACTGAGCTATCGGTGGTTGCTGAACGTCCCTCAGTTTCCTCCCTACATTCAATACAGGATAGTTTTCATTCTGATACAGTCTTCTTTCAACTGTAATGGCAAAAACAGCTTAGAAATTGAAGGTGTTAAATGTCGAACCGAAAACATTCTATTAAAAATATCCTACAATACTCCACCGAGTTAGAAATCATGAGTCACAAGAAGAGGTCTTGTATGATATACGCAGGGAAAGCGAGGCGCTGGCCGTTCTCTGTGCTATTTAACAACTAAAAAGGTTACAAGATTGATTTCTCTGTATATTATTTATTTGACTCGCCAAGGCGATGCCCTCGTAATCCTATAACTTAGAAATCATGAGTCACAAGAAGAGGTCTTGTATGATATACGCAGGGAAAGCGAGGCGCTGGCCGTTCTCTGTGCTAGCCTTGATGCTCTGCAGCCCTTCATCGTTGCCACATGATTTCCTCCTGTAAACCATCCCCTCGCCTGGGCCCGTAGCCAGTACTTCAGGTTTGGGGGGGCAAGGCTACATTTTGGTGGGGCATCTGGTTTTATATCCTGCTGAAACCAACTTTGAACAATGGAGTGACTAGAAAATCGACTACGGCATTTTCTTATAAAAACACAATCCTAACATGATACTAGTCTCATTTACACCCCCAAGGTAGTGTAGTTAGCGGGTAGGTAGTATAGTTAGAAGTAGTTGATAGTGTAGTTAGAATTGGGGGGTAGGTAGTTTAGTTAGGAGTAGTAGATAGTGTAGTTAACAGTAGAAGGTAGTGTAGTTAGGGGGTAGGTAGTATAGTTAGAAGTAGCTGGTAGTGTAGTTAGGAGTAGAAGGTAGTGTAGTTAGGGGGTAGGTAGTATAGTTAGAAGTAGTTGGTAGTGTAGTTAGGAGTAGAAACCAAATCACGACAAAGAAGGCAGGGAAGCGAGAAGTTCCTGAAAGCTTTAAAACTAATTATGTCACCTCCACTGGCAAGTCTGCAATGCTTTAAACACGACAGAAATCAAAGTTGTGCTGAAGTCGATCTGTGCAGTGTCCCACAAAACAAACGTGTAATTAGCCTATGCTGCATAGCTAGCTAAACAACCACGAACGACTTGAAAACTTTGCTGACGGTATGCCGAACTAAATAAAATTGGCTGGTGTAGCCATGCTCTGGGATTCTACAGATGCTGGTGTCACTTCAGCTTCAATTTCAGACATTTTCAATTCTTCTCTACTTTTCTCTGTCACTGTCACTAGTGCGACTAAATATCGAATACATGCTCCATTTTTCATAAGTCTTACAATTATATTTCGGGAACCGCCGTACCCGGGTTAACATTTCTCTGTGTGCGCGAGCTAAGGAATTTGGGCCATGCTTGTGTTTGTTTGAAATGTTGACATTTTTTCGTTAAAATCTAAACGTTAAGTAAGCTGGTAGCCTAGTTCTCCATGCCTTATCAATGAAAGTTGGCACAGTTGCCTATATGGATCAAGTGAGTCTATCTCATGTGTTTATATGATCGTGAGGGTGCCAAGTGCCTTGATATAACGTTGATGTTGACATTTTTTCGTTAAAATCTAAACGTTAAGTAAGCTGGTAGCCTAGTACTTTTGCGCCTTATTATTGAAAGTTGTCCTTTAAATTATCAATAAAGGTATCAAACATTAGTAAAAAGAACGAAAATATAGAGGGAATCGAAACGGACAGTCCGCTATTGGAGTCTATGAGCGTACCTGCTTGGCCATTGGAAGTGTGTTGGTATGAAGATTAGTCTTCGTGCCAATACATTAAATCATAAAATAAGGTAGTAAGCAGTAGTAAAAAGGACGAAAATAGAGAGGGACTCGAAACGGACATTCCGATTTTCTAGTCCACTTTTCGATCAAAATGAGTTGCCTGCTTAATTGTGTTTTCAAGTTCTGCAATAGCAATAATATGTTTAAGTATTTTTCATATTTGTTCAACGTTTGCGTACTTTAATGAAGAGCTTTGTAAATAACGTACCACGCCTGTAAAAATTGGTTATCCTGTAAGATTCATTTTTGTTTCAATAAGATGTTTTCTAAATTCTTCTCTGTAACCCCAACATACTCTTTGGTTCCTAAATGTAACATTCAAATGAACCTGTAGCGACGAAAACGAAGCTGGGTTGGGTGCTCTCAGGATGTGTTCCAGGTAAGAGATTGAATGTTTATACAGTGTCTAATATAAATACGACCTTTCATGTTCAGGCATTGACATGTCGTGAGTTATTGCTTACAAATAACAACAGTGATGTTGAAAAATTATGGGATTTGGAAACTCTTGGCATTCGTGTTACAGATACAGTACATGAAGAACTCGTAGATGAGATTCATACGGACAGTTATTGAAGAAATACAGTACGTGAAAGTATTTGAGATGTTTAAAAATCTCTCTTTTCTTGATGTATTTGATGTGCAGTAGTTCGAGTGGAGCAGGATCGATAAAGGCTCCAACTGAACAGAGTGGAATATCGCGGATGCAAATGACAACGGAGCTATCCATGACAAACATGTTGTCATGCAGGCCTCACTGGATCTTCATTACGTTAACTTTAAGAAGACTCGTAGTAACGGGTGTTACTTCTGTGTGTGTTGCTTCTGTGTGTTTTACCTCTGTGTGTGTTACTTCTGTGTGTGTTACTTCTGTGTGTTACTTCTGTGTGTGTTACTTCTGTGCTTGGTACTTCTGTGTGTTGCTTCTATGTGTATTACTTCTGTGTGTGTTACTTCTGTGCGTGTTACTTCTGTGTGTGTTGCTTCTGTGTGTTTTACCTCTGTGTGTGTTACTTCTGTGTGTGTTACTTCTGTGTGTGTTGGGCTACGTTCTAAATTAAAAATCCATTTAATGCGATTTGACTGCAAATATGATTGCAAACCATTATCCTTCAAGACATTGTCTAAAAACTTCGAAGTAAACTTGAAGGTCCGTGCGTTGTCTGAATTAATCACTTGGGGTTTTCCCCTGCGACTAGTCAGTCTCCTGAGACTTCTTAAGAATGTTGGGGCTGACACATCTTCAACCAAATCCAGATGTAAAGCTCTGGTTGTAGCACAAGCGTGATAAACTGTATCATCTAGGTATGTATCATCGTGATAAACTGTATCATCTAGGTAACACTTTCCGACTCAGCTATTGCCATAAATGGCAGATCAGAATCTTGAGTCTGTGTCTCTCACTTGCTGGAAGCTGGAAGACAGACACTCGAGACGTGATAAAGTTCATCATCTATGCATTGTCGTATTGAGACGTATTGCCCTGTTGAGAGGTATTGTCCTTTAAATGTTACAACAATTTTCGCCCTACCAGGAAAATTTAACAGATGATATCGTGACCTTTCAAGAAATATTTTCTTTGTTTACATATTTGGAGATAGGTACTCACCTAAGTTTATTTAGGTAGGCACCTATTTAAGTGACTTGATGAGAAACTCAATTTAGGTGCTTACTTAGATAGGTGCTCACCTAAATTGTTTAGGGAATCACCTAAGCACTTAGGTACCCACTTAAAGTTAGGGCAAACCGAGAAACCGGGCCCTG
The DNA here is from genome assembly GCA_010016025.2 of Alatinidae sp. Z8VKAUB7J3. Taxonomy (NCBI): domain Eukaryota; kingdom Metazoa; phylum Cnidaria; class Cubozoa; order Carybdeida; family Alatinidae; species Alatinidae sp. Z8VKAUB7J3. Next base: position 219,348,025 of record JAAAKM020721499.1, read on the forward strand.
GTCAAACCACTCGATACAATGGTTGTCTGGTACAGACGCCACGAAAAAATATCAACATACAATGTGTGTAACGAGCGAGTAAAACTTGTGTGAATGCGTACGTTCGTTCGAGCGTGATGAAAAAAGCGTGTGAACTCGTATGTATTCAAATCGAAGTAAATTTCAAAGCGGGTGTGAAGCTCACAACTATCCTAGAAACGAAAAACCTAAGCTGCTCGAAGTAGCAGAGTCCACAATATTCCTAAAACTTAAGATAAAATGTTGTTTTGTCAAAATTTCAATTTTGACAAACCTGTTAAACTTGTCAAACCTGTCAGATTGGCAAATTTTATGGCTCTGTCGAGGGAAAAGGAGTGGAGGTGTGTACTCTAGAATTCCTTCCCAGGATATACTTTAGCCTTTAGAACCACCCCTGAAAGTTTCATTTTCCTAACCTTACCCCTTTCTGAGATAACAAGAAGTCACTCAACTAGAATATTAACATTTAGACTATTTTATGATTGCACATGGTAAAGAATGTGATTAAAGGCTCTTTTCCTATGTCAAAAGTTTTAGTTTTCTGGGGTAATAGCTTCGTCCATGGAAAAAATGAAGATATTAGACTATTTTATGATTGCACATGGTAAAGAATGTGATTAAAGTCTCTTTTCCTATTTAAAAAGTTTTAGTTTTCGAGGGTAATAGCTATGTCTGTGGAAAAAATGAAGATATTAGACTATTTTATTCTTCGTATCTTTCTTGTTTCTACCTTGTTTCCTCGAATGCATTTCTTTATTTCTTGTGTCTTCGTATCTTTCTTGTACTTCCTTTTTCTTCTGTGTCTTCCTATTCTTTTTTGTAGCAGCTTTCTTCTTGCCGGGCGTCCCGTTCTTCCATATGTTTCCATAGGTTTCCCTGATCTTCTCTCAAGGCTTTCCTTTCGTCCTTGTACCTTCTTTCCCCTTTTTCATGATGTCTTCCTACCTCCATGTGTGTACATGGCCCCTTTGTAATATTGATATAGCCCATAGTTGGGTGGCATAAAATTACAAAAATACTTCAAATAATAATTATTAATTAAAGTTTTAAACATGGAAAGTAACATTTTAGTTTTGTTCTGTTTTTACGATTGGCAGTTAATGATCAAAGCGGTAAATTTGATATAGGAAGTCTCAGTAACCTATAAATCTATAGATATATATATTAAATATACAATGCTGAGTACAGCCATGTAGTAGCTACTGAATAAATGCTGAAATTCCAAAATCTACCTAGAGTTGAACAAGTGACAACAGAAGGTTAAGACACGCAGCAACATCGAGAAGAAAATTGACTTTTACATTCAGGGTGACGATAGTTCAGAAATGTGTGTATTTGGCAATGCTTTGGTTTTTTCTATCAACATATTGAGAATCTAGGTGTTTTTTCGGCTTCTTTTCTTCGAAGGCCTTTGAATGTTTTCATCTTCTGAGGTAAAATGTAATGATTGGAAACGTGATCGGCGAAAAACCCGTTTGTATACATTAAAATGTGCAGATTGTGTTGACATATCCTCCTTGAGATATTGACAAGGAATCGCTTGTCGATTTGGGACTTTTGTTGTGGAGCTTCTTACAAGGCTACGAATTATACTAATATTGCTATTACTGTAACGTGTTATTGAACATATGTTGTTATCACTCAAACTTTATTTAACTACATGTTGTTACTCAGAAGGAAATGTAAGCTTGACTGATCCTGTAAATTGCCGATGCTGAATAACGTTGATAACTTTGTTATTAACAGATGGATTACTATTCTATTTTCTCTTCTGCGCTGTTAATGTCATTACTGCGGGGCAAAACTCAACAGGGAATCCCCCAAAGCTACAAGTGTCATTCTCTGGTATCTGCGATGGAGAGCCTGTTGCTGTTTACAGGCAGGGATTTTTATAACAGATGTACCCACAAGGGCATGTGGTTTTGTCACATTGGCACCCCGTTTGATCTAAGCATACGATCATGACTTTAATGATGAAGAGCGAATGTTGAGTGCCGCTTGTCAATGTTGTGACAAGTATTTGTGAAAGTCAAGAATTCTCATTTTAATTCTTCTTTATTTTATTACAATCATTACAGGAAGCAGAGATCATCGAAAGCAAATGCAACGAGCTTATGACTTGTTGGGATGACATGTCAGCTGTGGTGAGTTCAAACGCCCTGGTCAGATTGTGCCTTCCTTGCACTGTTCTCCAGGTGCGATGTCTTTGAACATGTTTGTATTTGGCGGTGAAATCTATTTTAAGTTTGAGTTTACCCAGAACCTTTCAACAATCTGTCAAAGGCTGTTACATGATTGGTTAATTACATCTAGGTGTTCGGAACACACTACTCAGTACACAAATCCCTAATCAAAACCCGCTGTTTCGATGCGGTCAAAACTGGCAGTGTGACGAGTTATAAAAGATACACAATGATTTGCCGCTTCCAAAATTAAAGGAGTATGCTATATACTTTAAATTACTAAAAGGAAGGCGTGGAGGATACGGCTATCGATCCCGGTACTTCTCGCATGCGAAGCGAGCGCTCTGCCATATGAGCTAACCCCCTACGTTCTCTTCAAAGTGAGTAAGTTTGCCATATGTTTAAGCACACTTACTAAACATTAATACGTCAATTCTTGCTTGAGACGCGAGTTCTCACTTGTTTGATATTCCTTGTCTTTTCAGGTTCATTCACAAGGTGTGAAAGCCTCATCGGATGCTGTTGGTGGTCGTGACTTCTTGTCCCCGTTGACGCCTTTTCGTAACTTCAGGCTGCACCTGAATTGCCAAGGTTGATCGCATATACACCTCCGCGCCTGTTTGGTTGTTGGCCACCTGTAACAAGATACTTGTAGTACATAGCTATACTCTGATGTAATCTTGCAGTATAACCAGTCAAAAGCACTATAAAAGCAGCAAGCAAAATAGTTGCCCACTTTAGAAGATCAAACACGGCATCTTCAGCTCTTGAGGCCGTACAGGAATGCCTTAATCTGCCAAAGCACAAGCTTTTCCATAGCATTGTTACGAGATGGAAGCACACTTTGCAGTTGGCTGTTAATAGTGGCTTTGAGATTCCATCAGTCAAAAGCACTATAAAAGCAGCAAGCAAAATAGTTGCCCACTTTAGAAGGCACACATGATAAGCCATGTAAATCTCATTTTATCGATTTGTAAGAAGCCATTGAATGAAAGAATATGCCAGAATAAACATCGGCTTCTCCGCTCTTGTTGCACACATCATAAGCCATGTAATACTCATTTTATCGATTTCTAATAAGCCATTGAATGAAGATATATGCCAGAATAATAATCGGATTCTCCGCTTTCGTTGCACACATGATAAGCCATGTAATACTCATTTTATCGATTTGATGATGGAGACTATCTTCTGTCATTAAGTGATGGTACTTCAGCAGCAATCAACGAAACACCAGATGAAGAAGATATGTTGGCAGTCAGAAACCTAGGTGGTATGGATGTTTGTGAGAATAACGCATTGTACTACTTAATTGGTTATATTGTCCATAAAGTCCTTTTAAAGTACAAATGCACACATTGTGCAAACTTTCTAAGATCAAGAACTGCATCAAGAGAGTTGCCTGAAGCCCAATTTTTAGCTCGTTCTATTTGGTCAGTCACCAGATCCTGACTGTACCCCCTAGCTGCTAGCCATGCTTTTAGGTCAGAACATCTTTGCTCAAAGTATTCATCTTGTGAACAGATTTGCTTTAAACGTAGGGCCTAGCTATAAGGAATTGCCATTTTAGCGTGAAATGGGTGACAGGATTTAAAATGGAGGTACTGATGAGTATCAGTGGGTTTAACAAACAAGTCACTTGTAAGCTTCCCCTGGGTTCTTGAAGACAGGCTGGTCGCTATCTGGTATCCAGGGCGGAACTAAATTAGCAAATCATTTCCGCTTTCGGAGCGCAAAAAACCGTACTGCCTCCTTGGATAGGATTCAAACAATGTGCACTAGTAGCTGGACATTGTCCCGGAATTGTATGCAAATCAACGTGGAATTCTGCTACGATCAAATGAGTTGCTCTTTGGCGATGTCATGGTCTTTGATAACCCCTGATGGTGCACTAAATTAACAGTACAATAACACTGTCAAAATAATAATAATAATGATAATAATAGAAATAATAATAACAATAAAACAAACAAACAAAAAAACCCCAAAAAACAAATCAACAAAAACAAACAAACAAACAAACAACAACAACAACAAAAACCACAATCGCCTAAATACAAATGTACAACGCCTACCATACAAGTAATTCGGGCTCCGGCCAATTCTTGTCACGTCTACAGAATATGTAATAAGTGCAAATATCTCTGCCTCAATTCCAAGGAGGTCGGTGGCAAACAGCTCGTGGCAATCTTGAAATAGCGTCGCTGTTAAGCTCTTGAGCGTAAAACTTACCTCGAAATAGATTTAAACTATTATTCTTAGTTCTTAATAAGCTTTTGATTTCTATCAAATCAATCTAATAATATCTCTGCCTCAATTCCAAGGAGGTCGGTGGCAAACAGCTCGTGGCAATCTTGAAATAGCGTCGCTGTTAAGCTCTCCGCGTGAGATCCTTGCCTGCTTAAGTATAGTTTAGAAAATATAGTAAGAAATGTAAGTTGATAGTGAGAGGCTGACTTCTTGCACTTTATAGGGCATCAAGGCTTATAATTGTGGAAAGCATTGGTCAACAAAAAGTTGCTTCAATTATGATCCATATGTGCTTATTATGTTCATTGATGGCCTAGATAACGATTCCGCGTGGAAGTAGTGCCTGATTTCGTATATTTTAGAAAAAAGACCAACAGCCTTCGAACTCGAGGTGAATGGGGTTTGCATTTCGGCCTTTTGGTGAGAAAATGGTGTGATGTGTGTTACGGTCCTACTGCTTTCTTCTCATGGTTTGTTCCAAATTTTTCACTGATTTTACTGATACCTAATTTTATTAGGTAGAACGTATACACCTAAGAAAATCATCGTTACTTGAACAGCCATATCTGCTGCAACGCCGCTTCTTCGATTTCCGCGTTGTCACTATGGAACCTCCAATCAGCAATCTTGTTGCTTAGGACTCTAATCGTTGAATTGCTGATTCACCAACGTCGAGAGACCATTTTTCAATTGTGTTAACCTTTTAGCTTGTTCGATGGATACCATGAAGCATCTTTTATATTTAAATCCAAGGATCTCCATAGTGCGCCTTTATAGATTTTAAAAATGGTATCTTTTTCGACTGTATACTATCATCGCAACGACAAACATGTCCAACATTCTTCAGGTACTTTTTGATGCTATTCTGCATCGCACGTTTTTATGCTATTCTGCATCTTAAGTTTTGATGCTATTCTGCATCTCAAGTTTCGATGCTATTCTGTATCTCAAGTTTTAATGCTATTCTGCATCGCACGTTTTTATGCTATTCTGCATCTTAAGTTTTGATGCTATTCTGCATCGCAAGTTTGATGCTATTCTGTATCTCAAGTTTTGATGCTATTCTGCATCGCAAGTTTTTATGCTATTCTGCCTAGATATAGCATCCATTGTAAGTGGCCAATGTTACCCGGCTCCGGGGTTACTTTGGCCGGCACATATACACTGCATATCTGACATTGCTGGAAAGGAATTGTGCATTTGGTGTTCATTTTAAATCATCCTCGTAAAGCTCCACATGTTAAGGCTTCATTCAACATAATCCTGGTTAAGTTTTATGGTGAGGATAAAGTTTTGTTGGTCTCACAGATTCAGGATGGAATCGGGAAATACTATGCGAGGTGGGTAGTCATACGACCTAGCAAGTAGGGGAATCACCAACACGTGAGAACTACTGCTATTTCCAACACTTTTTACATGAGCGGTCCGATAGCCACAAGTGAATTTGCAAAGCAATTAACTGTTCGGTGTTTGGACGCTTGTCCGTTGAAGGAAATATGGACAAATTGAAAAGTCACTCTTAAGAATTACGTATTTGGTGTTGCTTTTACGACTCATGAAAACACCTGATACTGCAATGTTAGATACGTATTTTGATGTGAGGGTTTTGGTAGGTAAATGTTAGATACGTATTTTGATGTGAGGGTTTTGGTAGGTTAATGTTAGATACGTATTTTGATGTGAGGGTTTTGGTAGGTAAATGTTAGATACGTATTTTGATGTGAGGGTTTTGGTAGGTTAATGTTAGATACGTATTTTGATGTGAGGGTTTTGGTAGGTAAATGTTAGATACGTATTTTGATGTGAGGGTTTTGGTTAGATATGTGTCATGAGCATATTTTGAACGCTTTGTGCACGATGGAATGTAGACATCTAGTGTATTCAAACTATGTCTAATATGCGTCATTAGCCTATTTTGAACGCTTTGTACACCATGTAATGTACGCATCTAGAGGTATCAAAACTATGTTAAATATGCGTCATTAGCCTATTTTGAACGCTTTGTGCACTATGGAATGTACGCATCTAGAGGTATCAAAACTATGTTAAATATGCGTTTGCGATATTTTAACCCCACCCTTTTCCCACTTTTGGGCCGTATTTTGTGTATCTCTCTTGTGCGTATTTGGCGTAGTATCTTAAGGACAGCTTTCTATATCCAAAAAGCACTATCCATTTACGGTAAATCATGAAAGGAGGAACTGACATGGTTTATCAGAATGTGGGGTTATCGATAACAACGGTAATGGAGCGGTGATCTACGAGGCAATCATGTTTTATCTATTTGTTCCCCTCGTCTGCAGACTTTTAAATCAATTTTTAAGAAATGTAGTATTGGTCCTCTTTCACACAAACTTGCCAATGTGTTGTTTCAGTATCGTAATATTCCCCACTCAAGTACTGGAAGCACTACAGCTGAGTAATTTTTCAAACGTACTCCACGTACAAGGCTTAGTTTAGTAAAGCCATCACTAGCAGGTAAAGTTGCTAAAGCACAATTGTCTAGTAAAACTAATCATGACAGGGGAAATCTTATTCCTGTCTGACAGTGTAAATGTAATATCCTAATTACTGGATAAAAACATAAATAAGGTATTGCACATACCTGGGACGACCAGTACTATGAATAATATCATTACCACTATTAACTCTTTTGATTCTTAACTGTACAACTTCACAGTTTTTAATTTCACCTCCAGGTGCCCAATAGGTCGTTTGCAGTCTGAGCGTTCCGGAAATGAAATTTCATTTCCGCTTTCCAGATGGAGGGCAAACAAACCACACCGGGACAAAAATGACGACCGGGACACAGGGAATATAAATGACGACCGGGACACTCAAAGAGAAATTACAGACTAGGAGAGCAGGACACAAATCACGACCGGGATACAGGGAATATAAATGACGACCGGGACACAGGGACACAACTACAACGGGGTCGCCGGGGACACAGTGGGGGGATATATAAATGACGACCGGGACACAGGGATTGTTCGAAGAGAAATTACAGACCGGGACACAAAACGTGCCAAATATCTTTGTAATAGCATTGGCCGATATAAAGTTATAGTGTGTCAAAGTGCCGCGGGCCTACTAGCTAGAAAGCGTTCTGTTAAAGGTGAAACTCCCAAATGATCCGACAACTGTCTATGAAATTGACGAATGGTCTGACCTGAATAAGCTTATTCACAGAAGCGACACTTGAAATGATATACTACGCCTGAGCGCAGTAATTTGGGGGTTCGGTCCTTAAACTGAAAAAAAAATCGAAACGTTAAGTAAGCTGGTAGCCTAGTTCTTCGTGCCTTATCATTGTAAGTAGCCACAGTTACTGATATGCATCTACTGAGTCTATTGCATGTATTTACTTGAGTTTGAAATATGATCGTGAGGCCGACAAGTGCCGTAATATAACTATAATGTTAACGGGAACATTTTTTGGTTAAAATCTAAACCTTGAGTAAGCTGGTAGCCTAATTCTTCATGCCTTATCATTGTAAGTACTTTAAAGAAAGTCAATAATCTCCAGTTCCTTGAAAGTACAGAACTGTATTTGTCATGTAGAACTTTGCCCACCCACTGCAGTGGTTTGCACCCATTAGTCCATGAATAGTTAGTTGAAATATTGAAACCTCCCGGATACTTATGTACTAGGAGAAAAAAAAAAGTAAGACCCATTTATAAAGCCAACTACGGAACAAACTGTTGTCAATTATGTGAATTGTGATGAGTCTGATGCATGTTAGGAACAAGCATAAATTTACGGGTCCGTTAAAGATGTGTTTGATGGAAAACGCATTTGCTTTCGGGCGGCAAAACGAGTGGTACCTTTAGTACGGAAGACACTGGCGCCTCGAATGCTACATTGGAATAATGCCCAAAAGTTAGAATGAAGTTGAAAGAGTTGCCCAGAAATGGGCAAGGATTCAACAACTGATTATGCAACTAAGCGAAACCAAACCTTTAAGCTGACTGACTAGTGAAAGATGAGGTCCATTGTAAGATGGTCTCGTATCCGTTAGATTTATGCATGAATGCCTCCAAGCAGCACATAAACTAATGTTGTGCGAGGTATTACACAGGCTGGTGGTATCTTGGGGGTTCTTAATACCCCTGATTGTAATACATGGAACTTTAAATAACCGCCGAATGGTATTTGTTTGTTTTCTTGTGAGAATTGTACCATAGATGAGGTCCATTGTAAGATGGTCTCGTATCCGTTAGATGTGGAGAGTGGATCTGGTCTCAAAGCACTTTGTAGGTTCCGTTCGAATCACCAACCGCGGAGACGAGTGCTGTTATCGTCGGTTTCAAAGTGGTGAAATACGCGTGGGTTTCATATTAAGTGGCAGTGAAAAGACTAATGCTCTGTGTACAAAAGGAGGGTTTTCTCTCGGCAAAGGACAGAGTAAGGTATTTGAATGCGATCTACAATACACGTTTGGACGATATGTCAATATAATACTTAAGTATATGAACAAGTATGTGATCAAGTATGGACAAAACAGTATACGAGGTCGTCCTGAATGATTGTCTACTGGGGGACAAAGGGTCACGCCGCAGTACTGGGGGACAAAGGGTCACTGGGGGTCACTGGGGGACAAAGGGTCACGCCGCAGTAGAATTCATATGTCACGCCACAGTAGAATTCATATGTCATGTTTCATTTCATTTGGTTTCATAAGGTTTATATTTGCATGTTGCTCTCCATACTCATCTTAACACTTTACTTATTCGTATCATTGTAAGATTCCCACTGTTAACCAAGGGAGTACGGAGTTCCGTTTGACGCCTACTCCCATGGTTATGCGAATTTTGCACTACGAGATAAGTGTAGCAGTGATAGGATGGTATTTTCATACTGATCTTAAGACTTTACTTATTCGTATCATTGTAAGATTCCCACTGTTAACCAAGTGACTACGGAGTTCCGTTTCACGCGTACGCCATTCTAAACCTGATAATGTCAACTTACAACTGTCGAGTAGATTAGGATGAAATGGGCGCTCTCTGTATTGTTTTAAAAATTTTGATCGCAGGCCGTTGCAATGCTGCACTAAGAATGAAGTGCTGTATTTTTTTAATTGAATTACCTATTAAAAGTCGATTCTTCTTTTTCTGAGTTTTAAAAATTAACTATGTTATTTCTTTAACCAGAAAGTTTATATTAAAGACAATTTTGCCTTCGAACATGTCAAACAGTATCTCACTCCTTCTCAAGTCGTCAATCTTCTTCAAAGGGAGAGTGAAGAGGATGAAGATGATATGTCTATCACCAACTAACAGGCAGTCTATGATCAAGATCAAATGCTACACCAAGAAACCGATGTTGAACCAAGGCGATCAGGTCGAAGGAGAAATACCCCAACTTACCTGAATGATTATGTAAGACATTAATTTCAGTGAAGAAACTATTAAGTCAGAAACAATCTAGTATTTGGCAAAACATTAAAAAATTGAGAATGTGTATCCCTTTTTAATTGTTCAAATGATTACAAAGATAAGCACGCATGGTCACAGCTCGTTACCAGGCCACTTTCTGCTGATAGTCGTATTAAAGTCAGAAATGTGCTGTAAAAGATTAGTTTTATTGTGAAGTTTCTGGAGTTGAGATCAGGAGTATTAACAGTTGTATTTAACGTTTGGAATTTATGTCGCAGGCAGAAATCTCGATTCTCAATATGTTCAAATTGTGTAACTACGCTCAATGGCACAATTGAAATGCTCACATTCCAGCGTGCAGAACGCAGGCCAAATAAGTTCAAATAGTGTAATTACGCTCAATGGCACTATTGAAAAGCTCATATTCCAGCGTGCAGAACGCATTCTCAATATTTTCAAATAGTGTAACTACGCTCAATGGCACTATTAATATGCTCACATTCCAGCGTCCTGAATGCATTCCCAATATGTAACTGTCTTTAAACCGCTTCTTTGGTTTATGCTGTGGCCTTTTACCTCTGGCCAGCTCACCATACAAAAGTTGCTTTCGAAGCCTTTCATCTTCCATCCTCACCACGTGCCCAGCCCAGCACATCTGGCACAACATTAGCTTTTCCTCAATAATTGTACTGGATGCTCTATCTAAGACAACAGTGTCCGGAGTATAGGACGACCATTTGATGCCCAGAATTTTGCGAATGCAGTTCTGGTGAGAGTTTAATGAACACTTACCTTCGACCTTCCACATTATCACATCTATAAAGGGTCCAGTTAGCAACTCGTCTCTCTTGTGATTCTCCTTCTTCTTGCTGGCAGTATTCTTGTAGTTTTCACGTAATATTGCCATCGAAAATCTTCAAGCCAAGGATCCTGTTTCACGTTTTCAATGCATCCACAGCCATGCTGTCTGAAGTTGTGAGAAATGCAGTCTGGGCATCAGACCATCCTATTGGCTGCAATACCAAAGCTTGCAAAAAAAGTGCAAAAAGCTTCACTAACACTATGAGAGTTCTTTTTCGGAGTATTTTCAAATTCTGTACTAAACTGTTTGTCACTGTACTCGGACAGACAATGTTCATTCTCAAAGAAATGTTTCAAAATAGTGGACTTTGCTCCCCGCTCAAAATGAGCCTTCTGCAATACCAAAGCTTGCAAAAAAAGTGCAAAAAGCTTCACTAACACTATGAGAGTTCTAGGGACTTGGATTTCTTTTTATTGTATCGTATTTTGTGATTTGTAACTTCTGTGGATCAGATTTTGTTTCTCTCGGTTGACATAAATGGAGATGCAAAGCACGCGTTTCTGCGGAAGATGTCCAGGACATCAATAAAACAATGGACAACGGGTACCATTTGGTCAGTCAGGGGGAGATTATCTCAAACTCGGACCATGTGTCTTGTTCTTGTGGGAAAGTATGCAAGAATTTACGCGGTTTGCGATGCTAACTCGTAGACGGTTACGTTGAGAAATACCATGGCAGTAGTTCCATTAACTACAGTTCAGTTGGTAACAGTTGATAAAGAACGAGGCTGTTTATCCGTATGGATACTTCGTTATTTCTGAAATTTGTAACGGTTTTTATAATGTGAAATAAGCTTATTCATCAAATGGCTTATAGCCGTTGCATAGTATCTAAATTTCACGGCTCTAAAACCCCACTTAAACGGAGGACTGGGAAAATTCCAAACGGTGTGTGCGGTGATCTCCTTTGCATAACATGCAGGTGATACCATTATCCTCTTTCTTCAATGTTTGAAAAGACATACAAGTAGATTGGTCCATGCATTTTCGAAGACAATGATTATCATTTTCAGCGGCATTCTCTTTACAAATGGCTTGATTATTTAGATATACATTTATTCCTACAAGATAAAAGACTGCATTGTTTTGGCAAGTTGTACGAAGGATATTTGGCATCAGTTATTTAGGTTATTAACTACTCCCAGTGGGAATCTGTGCTGATATTATAAGATCCTACATTATCTGGATTCGTTACATATGACCTCATCCCATCTGATATTGGACACTTACCCTATCTGATCTTGATTTTGTCTTTACGTCTCTTCTCATCTTCACACTCCGATTCTCTTCCTTTTTCACCAGTTCTTTCTTTTCTTATCTTGTCTTCTTACTCTTTTTACTCTTCCTTTTCTTGTTTAATCAGTTTATCTGCAAAAGTAGAAAGATTGGTGAAAATACAATGGGATTTGAATTGGATTGATCCTGTTTCAACCAACTGAGACTGATTGAAATCCTCTTTCATTTTCACTGGTCTTGGTACTTTTTAAAGGTACCAAGAACAGTAAAATTAAATGCAATTTTAATCAGTTTATCTGCAAAAGTAGAAAGATTGGTGAAAATACAATGGGATTTGAATTGGATTGATCCTGTTTCAACCATTATTAAAATATGAAAACCACATATTAAAAAGATGAAAGTGGCCTTTTACGCGGCTCAAAGAAGTGTGAAGACGCACTTTACAGATGTTAGCAATACCATTGTCATTGAGCAGGAGGATGAGGGATACATTTTTAAAATCTTGGAAGGCATGTAAAGCCGTGCCGTGCTTACAACCGTTTTGAAATCGGTTTTGAAATCGGTTCTAGGCCTTAAATCGGTTCAGACTAGCAGAACCGTTTTCCCCCATGGGTTAAATTTTCTCAGGTCCCCCCATAATTTGGTGCACCATAAAAATTTGAGGTCCTCTCGTAATTCAGGGTGGACCCAAAAATGCAAATGTCTGCGTTCACGTAATGAGACGAGAATGACCAAAACTAATGCAACAGTTGAATTTGAATGATGGTGATTGATAACAAGAATAAAAATTGGTTAAATTGATGACAGTTCGGTACTCAATAAAGTCTTTACATCATCATAACATAATAACTGTACTTCATAAATAGTTAGTTCAATAGTGGTTAAAAGTTGAATATTTAAAAAGTGTCATAGCTTAAGAAATTTGGTGAAAATTAGTGCCAGTTTAATGAAAATGCTTATTAAAAGCTGGTGTCAGGTTAAAATTTAGTCGAATGAAAAGTTTAATAGAAAAGAATAACTTGGGAAGTGTTATGTTATTTAGCACTAGTTGTATTTTACTAATAAGTGATTTCAAGGGGATTTTTCTTTGTGCACCATGGAATGTACGCATCTAGTGTATGCAAACTATGTCAAATATGCCTTATTAGAGTATTTTGAACACATATTGTGCACCATGGAATGTACGCATCTAGTGTATGCAAACTATCACAAATATGCCTTATTAGCGTTTTTTGAAGGCTTTGTGCAGCATGGAATGTACGCATCTAGTGTATGCAAACTATGTCAAATATGCCTTATTAGCCTATTTGGAACGCTTTGTGCACCCCCTACAAATATTTTTATATTTTTTTACAGTGATAACATTTCTAAAATCTGATCAGATCAAAAGTTAGAGAATTTATTAAGGATTATTGCGGTATATAGCTTTGGGGTATTTGATTTTTTCTAAGAGAAGATATCGTCACTTTTCTTCCAACGGGTGCTGCAAGGGGGAAAAAAATTGCCGACAAAAGGAAAATATCCACGAAGGGTCCCTACAAATTTTTTTATATTTTTTTACAGTGATTGAATACATTGAGAATCCGTTGTGCATGATGGTATGTTAGTATTTCAATGGTGCCATTCTGCATACATACACTATTTCAATATAATGAGTATGCGTTGTGCACGATGGAATGTGAGTATTTAAATAGTGCCATTCTGCACACATATGCTATTTAAATATAATGATAATGCGTTGTGCACGATGGAATGTGAGTATTTCATTAGTGCCATTCTGCATACATACACTATTTGAATATAATGAGTCTTCCAATATCTATGTTTCTAAGCAAATAATTGTTATCCAAACTTGATCTGCTTAGCAATGTGAAACAGTTATCAGTACTATTATTGGCAGTTAGTATAGTAACCTGAGATTCTTAATTATGCTACTTTTTATTGCATAAATTATGAAAGTGGGGACTGAGATTAGTTTGACTAATGTCGAGCCACCGCAGGATCATAAAGAGTGATGCAATGGTTCTGTGTCTCCCGTAGCACATCAACGCATCTAGTGTATGCAAACTATGTCAAATATGCCTTATTAGCCTATTTTAAAGGCTTTGTGCACCATGGAATGTACGTATCAAGTGTATGCAATCTATGTCAAATATGCCATATTAACTTATTTTGAATGCTTTGTGCGCCATGGAATGTACGTATCTAGTGTATGGAAACTATGTCAAATATGCATCATTAGCCTAGTTTGAACGCTTTGTGCATCATGGAATGTGCGCATCTAGTGTATAACGCCTTGAAATTGTTTTCGGATTCCGTTGTTTTGCTATTCTTCAATGTGCCTGGCTATCGTTATACTCCACAGAATGGATATGATCAATGTATCTCGGCCTTACACAAACATCCAACGAAACTAAAGATATTCCATCTCAATACAAGGTCAATGATATTTACATTTGACGAAGTCCGTCTTCTCTTATCAACTTCCTCTTTGATGTAGTTAACTTTCTCTTTTGATGTAGTCTGCCTTATAGCCTATTTTAAACGCTTTGTGCAACATGGAATGTACGAATCTAGTGTATGCAAACTATGTCAAATATACTTTACTAGCCTATTTTGAACGCTTTGTGCACCATGGAATGTACGCATCTAGTGTATGATAACTATTTCAAATATGCCTTATTAGAGTATTTTTAGCGATTTGTGCACCATGGAATGTACGCATCTAGTGTATGCAAACTATGTCAAATATGCCTTATTAGCGTATTTTGATCCATGTGCTTACATTTTGACAATGTCGCGAAGCTTCATAATAAAAATTTATTTAAACACTTTTTTTGCCTTGAAAAATACGAACGGAATCTCACGACTACCAGGAAAGTTCTTGCTTGACAAACCTTTTAATGCTTAGTGGATTTAATTGCCCGAAAGCTTCGATTTCTGCCATACCGCTTTTTCACTTCGTAGATAGACCTTCTTGCTTCATGCATAGTGTTACTGTGTATTATTTCCGGAGTGAGTGAGTGAGTGAGTGAGTGAGTGAGTGAGTGAGTGAGTGAGTGAGTGAGTGAGTGAGTGGGTGAGTGAGTGTGTGTCAATGAGTGAGGGAGCAATTGAATGAGTGTGTCTGAGAGTTAGAGGATAAAAGAGTGAGTGAGCGAGCTTGTCATTACGTACGTGGGTAAATGAGTCTGTGAGTCAGTAATTAAGTAAACGAGAGAGAAGTAAGTGACTGAATGACTGGCGGACTGACTCCGGTCAGCGCCCATAAATTGCAAGCTATTGTGGTAACGCTCCACTCTTTGAGAATTATATATAATTGCAATGTGTCCGCTGATAATATATATATATATATATATATATATATATATATATATAGATATGGATGAAGGCTCAAAGCCGAAACACAATAAATATTGATTAATTAATTTCCCCGTACCCACTGACTGGAGGAGAATTCGCGAAAGATTGACACTAAAATCTTCACCTTAGCTTGTAAAAAATGTTTTATAAATTTTGCAGCTTTTTGTAACCTCGCACATTTTGTCCTCCTCGACTTTTGCAAAACAGGGCTACCAGTCGGCTCTTAAGGAAATCTATAGGCCTACTTGAGAATATATGTAACTCTCTTGACTCTTAATACTATATTTATATATATCCTGGTAAAAAATGTTTTATAAATTTTGCAGCTTTTTGTAACCTCGCACATTTTGTCCTCCTCGACTTTTGCAAAACATTCGAGGAAATGAATCAACTGACCCTTTTACTATTGTCTCAAGCAATCTTGCAAAGACTAAGATAATTGGAGTTCATCTGTAGTTATTTACATTATGGACCCTGACTTAAAAAGTTGATTTATTGTTGCATTTTCAAGATCTAGACGACAGCACCATTTTTAGGGACGAGTTACATATCATCGCTAGCAGTTCACATATTTCATTCTTACGTCTGATTAAGGATACTGGAATTTTGTTCTTTGATAAATTTTCCAAACAGCAACTTCTTGAGTAACATTAGACATCCGCGAGTGCGTCTCTTACTTTGTTTTCAAGGAGAAATATAAGCAGTTACAGCTGGAATAAGCAGTTACAGCTGGAATAGTGGATAAGAAGTCAAAAGAGTTATTAGACTGAAGGGTCGTATTTATCTTATAGATCAAGCTACTTTATGACTAACAAAACAGTCGGTCGTAACTGCAATCATAGATACATTGAACAACGCCCTAATTTCCAAATGCTTAATCTCTCCTCGTTCTGCACAAGAAGAGCAAAAACAAGCACTCAAAATTGCTTTCATACCATTCTGCGGGAAACTTTTGAAAGAAATGAAAAGCCTCTTTCATTCTTCGGCAAATACACCAAATATTAGAATGTGTTTGAAGTCATTGTCACGGAGATCAACAAATTTTATCGACATAAATGGACAGTTACGTAATACTCCTTGTTTAGCTGTCCATTGAGCAAACAAACACTCAACCATATTCCGCCAGCCTCAGACGTGGCAAGCAAACGTTTGCTGGAGGGCTCTGAGCCCCCCTCCAACCACCAAGTAGAATAGGGTTAAATGTCACAGTCTTTCACCCTTATCGAGGAGTTTTCAGGTTCTGGTTTGCTGGAGGGCTCTGAGCAGTCTCTCAATCAAAGACCCCTGATGAGCAGTGGGCCCGACATTGAAACTACCCTAAATAAACAGAAAAACCAGAGTATATGTTGACCAGGGAAACATTGCTACAACGGGGAATGCGAATGATTGCGGATTGCGACTGCAGCCATTTCCTAGCAATGCAGCTTATTGACGAATAATGCAAATCTAGTCGATTTAAGGTGCGGAGGGGGGGATGGATACTGAGCCTTAACAACCTGAAGGGAAATGCTTTTGAATAGTTGCTATACAATTCAATAGGTTGTTTTGAAAAGAACACTAGAGAAATAGAAATTATGTTGCACAAAGCGTTCAAAATAAGCTAATGACGCATATTTGACATAGTTTGCATAAACTAGATGCGTACATTCCATGATGCACAAAGCGTTCAAAATAGGATAATGACGCGTATTTAACATATTTTGCATACACTAGATGCGTACATTGCATGGTGCACAAAGCGTTCAAAATAGGATAATGACGCGTATTTAACATATTTTGCATACACTAGATGCGTACATTCCATGGTGCACAAAGCGTTCAGTCTTGTCTAATGGAACGTTGGTAAACAAGCTCACTACGTCAAAGGAGCATAAAACAATGTCTTCTTCAAATGAAGGCTTAAATCGCATAGGCACACTTCAGAGATCGGGCAGGACAAGTGCCCTGTTTGCCTACGCCTTCCATGAATAGGAACGGCTTCTTTCAAATTTGGTAAGTCGCACAAGAAGGCGATTGGTGCATGCTATTTCGCAAGAATATTGCACGAAATAGCAAAAACATGATGGCCTACAAGAGTATTCCGCGTGAAATCAGAGTCAAATTCCGTGTAGTTGATAAGATATGGTAATAATTGTAAGTTGACAAGAGAGGCTGATTTCTGGCATTTCTTCATGCACTAAGGCTTAGAAAAGTGGCAAATATTGGTCACGATGAAAGGTCCGTCAATTCTAATCTTTATGTGTTTATAATGTAGACTGATGGCCTACAAGAGTATTCCGCGTGAAATCAGAGTCAAATTCCTGACAATGACAATGACAATGACAATGACAATGACAATGACAATGACAATGACGATAGCAATTACAACAATGATGATAGCAATTACAACAATGATGATAAAGTAACAATTGTGTAGGAAAGACACCATAAACTGGTATCCTACTTGTTGAAGTTCACCGTTCAATAAATTGCTTGTTGAAGTTCACAGTATACAAGGGTTATGTTTTTCTCTTAGCGGATTGCTTAGTGTTAGTGAAATAATATGCCTACCAGATTTAAGTTAAAAAACAAAGGTTCGGCGATGTGTACTTCATAGTGACGCTGAAAAATAAAGAAGAAGAAAAAACTGAAAAAATGTAAAAACTAAAAAAACTAAAAAGAAAAAACACTCAAAGATAAATTACAGACCGGGACACAAATGACGACCAACACAGAGGGAATATAAATGACGACCAGGAACCTCAAAGAAAAATTACAGACTGGGACACCCGGACACAAATCACAAAGGTAATAAGAAGAGCGCAATGCTACTTCTGCAAGTTTATCCATGGCCCTCTTACTATCAAGGCCATATTTTCCTAGCAGTTTTTCATATTTGGAACCATTGTTGGAATAAAATCCAAGAGTTGAAATCTCTAGCGTTAACAGTTTGAGATTTTGAGTTCGATCCACAAGGTCATCTCGAAGATTCCTGTACTTTTGTTCTTTATAAGTTTTGGAATTCTGTAAGTTTGTTTCAAAACAAAGGCATATTTGACATAGTTTGCATACACTAGATGCGTACATTCCATGGTGTACAAAGCGTTCAAAATAGGCTTAACGGCTTATTTGACATACTTTCCAGACACTAGATGCCTACATTCCATGTTGCACAAAGCGTTCAAAATAAGTTATTAAGTAATATTTGTCATAGTTTGCATACACGAGATTCGTAAATTCCATGGTACACAAAGCATTCAAAATAGGCTAATAAGGCATATTTGACAAGTGCAACTTTTTAATATGCCTTCAACAGACAGCTGATTCGTGTACTACAAAAGAAGCTTTTAAAGTTATCAAGTGCTTTAAAGGTGTTTGATCATTTTTCATAATGAGATATGAGAAGTGCAACTTTTTGATATGCCGTCAACAGACAGCTGATTTGTGTAGTACAAAAGAAGCTTTTAAAGTTATCAAGTGCTTTGTGTTTGATCATTTTTCATAATGAGATATGAGAAGTGCAACTTAATTTAATCAGATAAATGTTAGGAAAAGCATTACTACAGCATGCGACAATATGTTACTTCTCCTTTTACCCCTAATTATAAATTCGTCTTCCATTGTGTTACTATCCAGCTCCCGTAATTTTCATTACAAGGTATTGTTTACAAAGGAAGCCCGGATACTAGCCTTGTTACACTGATCTCTAAAAAAGACTGGATCGAGCACTCTATTGTTCACTGATGTAAACAAATATGGCCAGCGCAGGTTTTGTATTTGGTTAATTCTAAAACCACAAGTTTGTAAGTTTCGAGTTAGAGTTTTTGATGAAGAAGAAAAAGCAGTACTGTCGCACGTCAACCGAAAGAACACAGTATTTGGTGAGTTTGTTCCATTCTCGTATTTAACTTAACTTACCTACAAATATTAAAGTCTCTCTACACACATCTTCTTTAGCATTTCTTTTAGAGTACCATTAAAACGCTCTACCAACCCATTGCACATTGGACCCTTCAACAACATAAAAACTTAATGAAATACTCTTTACTCAAATTATTGGGAAGATTATAGTTGCAAATTTAAAATAAAACGCTAAAGTAAACCTACCATCTGTAACGAAAGATTAACAAGTAGACTGTACAGTAAATTTAAGTCCGCTATGAATTTCAGCTGCCATTCCTAGTCTTCAGCATCTAAAGCTTATTCTCCTGCATATTCGCTAACTTTCAAGGTAGCAATTAATCAAACTTCAAACACATCTGCTGCGGCTTGGTAGGTGGTGTCTTTAAGGTGGTGCCACAGTTCCTCTGCAGTGGTGCTGCTTGGGCACTAGACATCCAAGAGTTTTCTTTGGAACTCTTCAGCTTTGGCCTTGCATACATTCAATTTTGGCTGTGGCTTTGGTCTTGACCTATGGAGCATTCTGGGGTTGATTCTGACCTTAGTACAGATTAGGGAATGGTCTGTGTCACAGTCAGCACTGTGAAAGGTTTAAAGCACAGCACAGTTCATTTCTTTCTCAAGGATATTATCCCACGACTAGGGTTACAACTTCTGAATTTCATTACCCTTGGATACGCTACACAACGTAATTTCGTATTATAATGCCATTTAAGTTCAGATACCAAATCGATTTACTTGCTGTCTAAATGTTGAAAATGTGAAGTTCCCTTCAGCAGAATATAACATCTCTGTGTTACATTGTAGTCGGAGAAAATGGACGAGATGGAATAATTTGCTTTCTCATTGGGCCTTTCCGGTTGATCGACACAGCATTAGCGGACGCTGATTTGTCAACAAACATAGTAGCAATCAAGTTGTTCAAATTTTAATGGGCAAGTGGCTTTAAATGCAAAGGTCGTTTCTCTATTTCCTGTGAGTTTTGCTTTCAATATTAAGAATATTCATTGACTACATGCAGATTTTTTACCTGGTATACATTTCACTCCATCGAAATATATCCTAGATGCTCCTTCTATTAAGTTTTACGGAAACTTTCTCCTTTAATTTTGGTTGCATTTGATCAATGGTTTAGTATAGTTAGATAAAAATATAGCAGAGTATTATGATGAAGACACAGCTTAAAAATACTAACTTCTGCTACTCAAGGCCGTGATCATTCTACTGTTTCTATTACGTTTTACGGAAACTTTCTCCTTTAATTTTGGTTGCATTTGATCAATGGTTTAGTATAGTTAGATAAAAATATAGCAGTGATGTAGCTGCAAATGATTGCGCTGGGGGCATAAAGAGCGGCGTGTACATCTACTTGCTACGCGTTCAAAATGTCCGATATTTGAATCGTTTAGAAATACGAATTTCAGTTTTCTTCATGTTATTCTACTTGATTGATGTAGCTGCAAATGATTGCGCTGGGAGCATAAAGAGCGGCGTGTACATCTACTTGCTACGTGTTCAAAATGTCCGATATTTGAATCGTTTAGAAACACGAATTCCCACGCTCCTTTTTTCCCAAAAGTCACCGGATAAAAATTCTGAGATAGCCATTTTCGAAGATAGCCATTAGTCGAAAAACCTAACAACTTTGTCTTTAGGGACGATTTACTCCCCCGCAGTCCCCGTTGGAGGGGCTGCAAGTTACAAACTTTGACATGTGTTTACATATAGTAATGGTTACTGGGAAGTGTACAGACGTTTTCACGGGGATTTTTTTGGTTTAGGGGGGATACTTGGGGAAATATTAAAAACACAATTACAGATACAGGGGAGTGCTTTTTCTTAAACATTCTCAGACACTTGTGAAATCACTGCCTGCATGAAACCATTTAGCAAGGATGATTTTGTTGAAGACGTTATTACCAGCGCACTAGAATTACTGTGACAAAACTCTCTTGTAAACACTGTGAGAAACTAAGCTACCAAAGGGAGTTATACGAGTGCTGACACTGCAATAATTTTGTCAGTCAAATGTGGGGCCAACCAAACAGCAAAGCAACGCATCTGATGATGATCAGCATGTTCAACTGACTGAAACTTTGAAAATCACGATTATACATACCAATTTACAGTAAATAAAATATTGGATTGAGATAAACTAGTTATGTGGAGGTATTAGCTTGAAGTTGCGAAAAATATGTAAATACAAGTCATGGGAGTCCTAGCAAACAACTTACTTGCGCTGGCATGCAATATACAACAATGAAAACAAATGTGTAGTTGTGAGTTGACAAGAGAGGCTGATTTCTGGCATTTCTTCAAGCACTCAGGCTTAGAAAAGTGGAAATATTTCGTCACTTAAAAAGGTCCGTCAATTCTGATCTTTATGAGTTTATGATGTAGATTGATGGCCTACAAGAGTATTCCGTGTGAAATCAGAGTCATTTTCCGTGTAGTTGATAAGATATGGTAATAAATGTAAGTTGACAAGAGAGGCTGATTTCTGGCATTTCTTCAAGCACACACTGCAGTCTAAATTGATTTGGCTAAAGAGCATGGAATTGTAAAGTTAACTATCCCACTCCACACCTCACAACATCTGCAGCCTCTTGATAGAACCTTATTTTGCTCTTTCAAGACTGCCTTCAATCTAGCAATCGATGGGTGGCTACGTTCCAACCCTGGAAGAACTGTTACAATTTACGACATTCCTCAACTTGTATGTCAGGCACAGATGATTTCTGTGACATCAGCAAATGCAATCGTATGTGTGTATACATACACAACGCATCGTTAATAAACAAAGTTATGACACTCACTGGGCGGACATCTCAAACCATAATTTCTAAGGTGGTATTTGGCACAATGAGTACTTTCTGACGTTTAGCAATGGCGAATCAAATCTTGATATTAAAACGGCACGGGAGAGACATTATACTCGCAAGTGTAGTATGAGGTTTAGATGTCGTATGTGTGTATACATACACAACGCATCGTTAATAAAAAGCGGTTTTCATCAAAACCCGGGATCCTTTACTTTGCCGACAAAAGGAGTTTGTGTTTTCTCTGAAATTGTTTTAAAAATTTTGGCGCCTCCAAATTGTTGGTAGGTCGTAACGATTGTTGAATCAGCAGTCGACAAATATTTTTGCTTCAATATCTTTCTTCGTTTGCGAGTTATCATAAATGTTGCTTGAATGTTTGAACAACTCGTTCTTTGCACGAGCCATTCTGATGAGGGTGCAGGAAGTACAACATATTTGTATCTAACGAACAAATATGAACTTGCTCATTTTGTTGAGAGGCTTGACGTAGAACATTCGCCAGTACCCTGTGGGCATGTGCACAACTTTTTCCTTGCTTAAACCCAAACTGATTTTGTCCATAAAATGCACTCTCATTGATTGACGGAAGTACAACATATTTGTATCTAACGAACAAATATGAACTTGCTCATTTTGTTGAGAGGCTTGACGTAGAACATTCACATACACGCAACCTAGACTCTTATGACTTATGCAGAATAGCAGTCAATTAATAGATATAGGCAAGAACGGAAACTAATAGGATAAAGAAAAGGCAGGTATCTAATTCTATATTATGATAAGTGTAGGAACAAGACAGAGACATATACGCAACCTAGACTATCATGACTGATACAGAAAAGTCATCAATTATTTGATATTGGCAAAGATGGAACTATAAGGATAAAGAAAAGGCAGGTATCCCGCAACATCCCAATCTCTACAATTGTAGACCTGTGAAAAAATCAAACTTAGGCAGAAGCTATGGTGATGAATTTTTTCATGTAAATTTCATACACCATACTAAGTAAATTCTGAGAGATTTATAAATTTTGATCCATTTTATACATGCTTGGGATAAAATGGGTTAAAAACTGCCACCCCTGCAATGAATATTTTCAGTATGGTTGTAAAACAACCACATAGGCTGTAAAACTGCCATATTCTTTCAGTCCGTCCCACGGTTCATCTCCAGCTTCTCTTCTCATTGTTCGGATCGAAGTCTCTCTCGGTCTACCCCTGCCTCTCGCACCCCTAGCATTGCACTCCAATGCTTCTCTAACTAGATCTTCCCGTCTGTAGACATGCCCCAGCCATTTCCATTGTGGCAGCTTCACATATTTATCAATTGGTTCCACTCTTGTGATTTCCCTCACTCTCTCATTTGTAACTTTATCTTGCCATCGATCAAACAATTCATGATCCTCAAACACTTCATGATCGTTTTAAGCAACAAATGGGACACAAGCAAAGCGGCGACCATCATGACCAAGACCACCAACACTTCCTCGCATCCCAGGGAAAGACAACATCCAGTACAGAAAACCAACCTTCTCACAATAAAAAGCAAGCTAAGAGGAGATACGACGACTTTGCTGAAGACGTTATTCATGATGCAAAGTCACTTCATGATCATTTTAAGCAGCAGGGTGAGCATGGAACGTTTTTGTGTTACAGGGTTGTAAACAAGGCTGTGTACTTGCTATTCTGTAGGATAATCTCCGAGGAAATTTTTATTTGATTCGCTGTGCGAGTGTCAAATGCTCCAAACATCTGAACAACCTGGTTTCGGAAAAGCCCTAAAGGTATTCTAGCAGACCACAGTCACACTTCATGTATACGTCAAATTTATTGAAAATGTCATAGTGTAAGAAAGGGGTGACATTGCAATATTGCATTCATCTATGAAAGTCAAAGACGGAGCTATTTATCATCTCTCATCTTCCTTATTCTTGCAAATTCAATTTCTACACAAAGAAAACTGTTTAGGGGTCAGTGAATTGCGTATCTTATCTGCAGGCCAGATATTCAAGGCCATCCACAAATATATACGTTTTTCCGACGGCGTCTTTTGGTCCTTCCGTTTCCTATAAATTCTTCGTTGAAAGTCTTCTTACTTCACTCCTTATGCTAATGAAGATATGTCTATGCTGATGATGTCACTTCATTATGGCAAGGTACGTGGGAGAATCTAATTATACCTCAGTAGTGTATACCTAACTTCTCAAGTTGAAAATAATGCAAAAATAAAACAACTATCACTTACCGAAATGCCTGGGTTTTTATCTTGTAAACTGTTGACTGAAGATGATGAAATTTAATAATCTAAAGTTCATGATTTCTTTGTATTTATACTCTTTGAAATCTTATCAAAATAGGCTAATAAGGCATATTTGACATAGTTTGCATACACTACATGCGTACATTCCGTGGTGCACAAACCGTTGAAAATAGGCTTATAAGGCATATTTCACATAGTTTGCATACACTAGATGCGTACATTCCATGGTGCACAAGGCGTTCAAAATAGTCCAATAAGGCATATTTGACATAGTTTGCATAAACTAGATGCGTACATTCCATGGTGCACAAAGCGTTCAAAATAGGCTAAATGATAAGGCACGAAGAACTAGGCTACCAGCTTACTTAACGTTTAGATTTTAACGAAAAAATGTTCCCGTTAATGTGATATTAAGGCACTAGTCACCCTCACGATCATATTTTAAACTCAAATAAACACATGCAATAGACTCAGTGGGTTCATATCAAGAATTTGTGGGTACTTACAATTATAAGGCATCAAGAACTAAGCTACCAGCTTACTTAACGTTTTGATTTTAACGAAAAAATGTATGTACATTTAATATTACCTTATCATCTGTAACCTCAGTTCATCTTAAGACAGTAATAAATGAGAATATAGTAGTTGTTGAGGGAAATTGACGATTTACAGCGTCGAATACGAAAATTACTTGGCCTTGATAAAAAGTAGTTCCCAATCATCCACCGGTGGATATCAACATCCAGCTCTACGCAATTGGAGACCAGCCTCTCTGCGCCATGTGACTTGACCAAGGAAGAACTGCCATCCGTTGTACCCTCTCAAAAAAGGGTGAGCCAAGAAAAGCATGTGATTACAAATTTCGATCTCTCTTACGTATTGCCAACCGGAAGTGGTCTGGCACTAATGCGTACTGTGGATACAACATGTGAATCAAATGGTTTTAATTCCTTGCGACTAAAACCGTTTTGTGCAATCATGTGAATCAGTTTGGTTTTAAGGCCTAAAAACCAATTTATATCTATTTTAAGCTCCTTAAAACCGTTTTGTCCAATATAATGAGAAAGAGTTGTGCACGATGGAATATGCTATTTCAATAGTGCCATTCTGCGTAGTTACACTGTTTGAATATAATGAGAAAGAGTTGTGCACGATTGAATGTGCGTATTTCAATTGTGCGATTCTGCATAGTTATGCTGTTTGAATATAATGAGAATGCGTTGTGCACGATGGAATCTGCGTATTTCAATAGTGCCATTCTGCGTAGTAACACTGTTTGAATATAATGAGAATACACTTCCAGTTCTGTTCACAGGTTGATTGCCTTAACCCTTTTGTGCTGTCGTTTCTGTCTCTATGTTCTTTCGACCTTGGAGTAATCTGAGTCCTCGGCACTTCCACTCCTCGGCTACAAATTCCCCAGGCTCATTTCCCACCAATCGCCTCCTGGATAAATTGAGCTGTTCCCTATTGACCGCCGTCACCCCTTACAACAAGAGAACTACATACCATTTGCAACAGGACAACAAAGAAAAACCTAGTTACAAAGCAAGTAAATTCCTGAAGACGAGCCTTCATAATTTAGTATAAGGTGATCTTATTACTTCACAACTAAGCGGGAACGTCTTTCAGAAGATTTAATGTCAGGGACCTCTATAAATACTTCTGCCAAAACTAGCACTGACAAGAAGCATGTAGATTACAATTCAATATCAAATTACTTTGTAAAACGTATCCGTGTCTGTAAAGTGTAGGGATTTCAGATGGAGGTACTCTTTTTTTTATCTTCATTGGAAAGCGGTTTTTTCTAGTATTTTCATAGAGCAAATTGAAAAAAATTATCCCACCTTTATATTGAGAGATTTATTTTTGCCCCTTCAGCAGTGGTGTCAACCCACCTTGAGATAATTTACACTCCGCCCCGGATTTCGTAAAACACTTTTTTTTATCTTCATTGGAAAGCGGTTTTTTCTAGTATTTTCATAGAGCAAATTGAAAAAAATTATCCCACCTTTAGTGCTGTATATAGCACACGACGTCTTGAAAGATCCCTACAGGACAACTATGACTCGAAGATTCAACCGAGGCAGAGCGTGCTGTATATAGCATACGACATCTTAAGAGATCCCTACAGGACAACTATGGCTCGAAGATTCAACCGAGGCAGAGCATGCTGTATCTAGCATACGACATCTTGAAAGATCCCTACAGGACCACTATGACTTGAAGAGTCAACCGAGGCAGAGCGTGCTGTATCACGCATCTAGTGTATGCAAACAATGTCAAATATGCCTTATTAGCCTATTTTGAACGATTTGTGCACCATGGAATGTACGCATCTAGTTTATGCAAACTATGTCAAATATGCCTTATCAGCTTACTTTGAACGTATTGTGCACCATGGAATGTACGCATCTAGCTTATGCAAACTATGTCAAATATGCCTTATTAGCCTATTTTGAACGCTCTGTGCACCATGGAATGTACGCATCTAGTGTTATGCCTTATTAGCCTATTTTGAACGCTTTGTGCACCATAGAAAGTACGCATCTAGTGCATGCAAACTATGTCAAATATGCCTTATTAGCCTACTTTTAACGCTTTGTGCTCCATGCAATGTACGCATCGAATGTATGCAAACTATGTCAAATATGCCTTGTTGGCCTATTTTGAACGCTTTGTGCACCAGGGGATGTACGCATCTAGTGTATGCAAACTATGTCAAATATGCCTTATCAGACCGAAATGGAATGTGTGAAAGAGTATACCCAACTGTATTTTGAAGGAGCCAATCGGAAATTGGACTGCCTGAATGGTTTGTGTTTTTGAACCAATCAGCATTCACCCCAACAAGATTAATTGAATAGGCCTAGCGAGAAAACGAACTCTTTTGGTTTGCATAGTAAAGATTTTCTTGCTTTTATGTGGACTGACTCCAGAACAGCCAAATGAAATGCAGACCTGGCCTTTCCTATGATACGCTCACAGCTCAAATGTAATAGGTGCTTCTTCTCTTTATTAAAAGGAACTAATAGTTACGAATATATAATCTAGAAATTCTACAGCAGTTTTATCACAGTTCCAAGCATTTTGTTTATCAATTTTCTTACTCGTATATTCTTTTGTTTACCTTTTCTACTTTTTGCATTTTTGCCTATTTAAGGTGCTGTAAATCAGTGTTGTTAACAGTTTTATCACATTTAATTTTCTACTTTTGAACTCAAATATGACTCATTAGCCTATTATGAGCGCTTTGTTCACCATGGAATGTACGCATCTAGTGTATGCAAACTATGTCTAATATGACTCATTAGCCTATTATGAACGCTATTTGCGCCATGGAATGTACGCCTCTACTGTATGCAAACTATGTCAAATATGCCTCATTAGCCTATTTTGAACGCTTTGTGCACCATGGAATGTACGGAGCTAGTGTATGCAAACTATGTCAAATATGCCTTAAACTATGTCAAATATGCGTCATGAGCCTATTTTGAACGCTTTGTGCACCATGGAATGTACGCATCTAGTGTATCCAAGCTATGTCAAATATGCGTCATGAGCCTATTTTAAACGCTTTGTGCAACATAGAATGTACGCATCTAGCGTATGCAAACTATGTTAAGTATGCGTCATGAGCCTATTTTGAATGCTTTGTGCACCACGGAATGTACGCATCTAGTGTATGCAAACTATGTTAAATGAATTTCGAATTGTTCTACTAATTCCAAAATAGAGGCAGAATGTATGGTTTAGAATATCCTATAGTATTTGCTTTGCATTTGTGTTGTGAGAGCAACACTTTGGTTTTGTCTCGGGTTTTTTTTGTTTTTGTTTTTTTGTTTTTTTCCTATGCCGCCGATGTCGGCTTATTCCTGGAAACTGGTAAGGGTCTAACCTGTGCGGTTTTTACGGAAAGTGTGGACCTCAGGCCGGATTGATGAGCAGATTGTCTCGGTTTCTTCCGTAATAAGAGGTAAAGCTAGGTCTGCATGACATTTGGTTATTTTGGAGTCAGTGCTCATAAAAGCAAGAGCTTGCTTTACAAACAAAAAGAATTTGTCTTCTTATTGGGACACTTCTGGCAATCAACAAAACTATAACTGATGCAGATTGTCTCGGTTTCTTCCGTAATAAGAGGTAAAGCTAGGTCTGCATGACATTTGGTTATTTTGGAGTCAGTGCCTACTGAATTTGTTTCCATTTAACATATATAACCGATTTTTGAGCTTAAGAGTATATTTTCTACAGCAGGCGTCTTTGTTAAATAATACGGTCTAGGAAGATTAAGCAATCGATCAAGCGAGCAGCATCAGTCAGTTCATTTTATAAATAAATGTATTTGTGAAAATGTTAACCTGCAGTTTATTAAGGAGACTTGCAAAATCTTATTGGATATTTATCTTGGGTTAGGCAATTTAGAACATTTCATTGAGAAATGGTAGTAGAATAAAATTATACTAAGACATCGAAGGCTTTGTTTTCGAACAAAAGAAAATGAGAGATGGCAGCAACCAGTACATTAACACACTTCCCAAAACAGTATCCATAAAGAAACCAGATTCTAATATTAGGAAGTTGCATTTTTGAGAGGGGAAAGACGTTGAAAATCTTACAGACTGAAAGACATCCTACACAACTCAACATCGGTAAAATATTGTAAGCAAAAAACACAAGCCATTCAGGCAGTCCAATTGGGTCTTTCAAAATACAGTTGGGTATACTCTTTCACACATTCCATTTGGGTCATTCTGACGTTAGTACTCTGGGGAGTGTCAGACGAAAAAGGCTTTGAAGTACAATATGTTGACGCTATTTCGTGCAATATTCTTGTTTTGTACCACTAACAAACTAGTTGTCTTCTTTCTATTCCACAGTGCTCATACTTTCATTTACACTTGGTAGGCAGCATCAACATAGTGACTGTTGTTTTAATTTGCTCCCCTTCTTCCCTCTCTTAGCGCTTCAGCAGTGTCACTCCTCTAAAATGGAGCTAGCACAATAATTGAAGTTTTGATTTCTACATCTTCCTTATTTTTCAAGTACTTCAGCAATGTCACTCTTCTATGAGTGCATCAACATAGTGACTGTTGTTTTAATTTGCTCCCCTTCTTCCCTCTCTTAGCGCTTCAGCAGTGTCACTCCTCTAAAACACTACGTATAGATACTCGATTCAGCTCATTATGTATTCCTAGATGAATTTAAACACTAACAATTTTGATCAAATTTAATTTTTTTAAATTTTTTAAGAGGACAATTTGATTTAATTTTTGAAAAATTCTGATAAAAAGTGATTAAGGTCCTATTAAACTAAAAAATCCCATTTAAGTAATATAAAATTCATATAAAATGTTTTGAATAAAATAAATTTGATTATATATTTTTTGAAAACGAATTTGCTATCAAGAGAAAGAAAGAGTACTTTTGTAGAATACTATTATTTCGGGGGTCCAGTATTATCTTCACTAAGTCCTGCAGCACTATGTTATTCGTCTCGTTTACTGCAAGGACAACTGCCCCTCAAAATAATCGAGGGGTGCGCTTACAAAGTATCAACGAATGTAAACTTTACCACAATCAGCGTATCAAGAGAATTTATGTGTTATTGAATAAACCAAACATCATTTTTCTAAAACCATAATTAATGTCAGTTTTAATTTGGCATTTGGGGTAATACGCTACATTCAACTGTGCAAAAAGGCTTTTTAAAGTAAGTATAATTCGTTCCTTATTACATCTATCTCATTTCATAGATAAGGGATGAAGTAAAGTTTTGGTTGTTAATAGAAATTGACAGTAGAATATCACTGCAGAAGGGGTACTTAAACAAACAGAAAGGACAAACTAGTAGAGTATGACCGGGACGCAATCATTTGTGTTTCCGTTTCAACCACCCTTTCAGGTTTTTGTTTGTACCATTTTCCCGCTCTTTCCGCTCCAGCAACACCAAATGCTATCCAGTGTACATACCGTGCTACGTTGTCATGGCGCCTCTTGTATTCACGCTGCGCCAGTTTGATACATTTGCTTACAATGTGAGTGACACTTTCACCTTTTTCACCGCACATTCTACATAGTGGTGATTCACTGGACTTATCAATGTGGTATTTGATATTCCAGCGTGCAGAACGCATTCCCAATATGTTCAAATTGTGTAACTACGCTCAATGGCACTATGGAAATGTTCACAATACAGCGTGCAGAACGCATTGCCAATATGTTTAATTAGTGTAACTACGCTCAATGGCACTATTGAAATGTTCACATGCCAGCGTGAAGAACGCATTCCCAATATCTTCAAATTGTGTAACTACGCTCAATGGCACTATGGAAATGTTCACATTCCAGCGTGCATTTAATGTCTACCTATCGGCCGTTTTCTTGTGAAATGTTTGTTGAAAGCATTGCATTTGTTTACATCCTTGCCGAGTAAGCCTCGTTTAGGTTATGATGATGCAATCTAATTAAGAAGGGTCCATTGCGGGATATGAGGTTACTTTCAAGTCCACTTTTGATGCAACAAGCCAGCTGTGCTCTGTTACTTGTAATGTATGTTCTGCAACTCACATTCTCTGTTTCTTGACAACATCTCATACATCGTTCAGCAGTGCATAGGAATTCTATCTTGCAGAAATGACCGATTATTCGAAACTGAGGGTCGACGTGAAAATATTGGTCATGCTACCTGTATTGTCGATGGGCGTATTCATCTTTACTTCGTTCGAACCGTTACAGGTGGTGAAACGGCAAAACTACACCAATGTCACTAGGTGTGCAATACTATGGCCTTTACGTACCCTGTGGGCACCTTCCCATAATCCTCTTCTACCCTAGAATGTGATGGAGATGAAAATAAGAAGAAACAATCATCGAGATATCTTCTGTATAAAAGAGGGGCAAAAATCAACCGGACAATTTTCCATCCACTTACTTTCAAGAAGGGCCAAGAATATATTGGCAAATAAAGGGCCGATAGGTAACCCCATCGCAGCACCATCTACCTGCTCGTAAAGAATATTATTAAAGAAAAAGTGATTCTCTTTAGTAGGCGTGAAAACTGCTGACGCGAAAAACCTTCTAATCAACATACCACAGAAATTATGTTTCCCTCAATACGTAGACGAGGAAATGGCGATTATAAAATCGATCTTCTTTGGAAACTGCTGCCGTGAACCAGTGCTAAACTCAGTTATACGAGCAGCAGCAGAACAGTGATTTCAGCCTCCACGTCGGCGTTTTGAGGATCATGTTGACTCAACATGAACGAATGTAATCCAAAACACGGGTACCAATCTTCAGCGAGTCCACGACTTCTGGAAGACTATTTCAAGCTATGTATGATATTATATTGAGTTATTTGTTCCTCAGTATTGCCTACATCATCTTATTGCTATGGCTTTGCACAACTCAATTCTCATACTTCTTATCCAATATCATAAATTAAGAAGGCACTAGTACAATTATAACCAGTCCTTTATGTACAATAATACCACATGATAGCCATATGATACCCATAACACACTTTATGTTATTTGCTAGGTAGCCCACATTGTAAGAAAAAAGAAAAGATAAGAAAGCACGGGGTGGCAGGGCTAGAGGAAAAGTTGGGACTGTTGGAAGAGCTGGAAAAGCAAAAAAAGACCAGACAACAAAAAAGCTATTTGTGGATTCAGAAGGAAGTGATGATGAAAAAATGATTCTTGATGATGATAGTGATGACTCGATGAAACTAGGTGAATCGGAAGATGAAAGTGAGAAAGAGGAAGAGATCTTTGACAGTGTCTCTACAGGAGATTTTGTATTTAGGGTAGTTTCAATGTCGGGCCCACTGCTCATCAGGGGTCTTTGATTGAGAGACTGCTAAACTGAGAGATTGCGAAAGTAGGCGGAGGCGTGCTAAATAAAGGTGGAACCACAAGGGAAGTGGGGTACTAGAGATGCATGTCAATACATTATCCCTGTACCAACGGCTTCCTGTGTTGTTTAACTTGAGCCGGACAACTATCGGTGAAGACTGCCGGTGGCTTAAAAGCATACGAATGTGAACGCTAACAAGGTTTCCTGTGGGAGAATCTGTTTTGTGCGCTACGCTTCTGTACGCTACGCGTCTGTACGCCTTCAGTGTGAACGCGCCCTAAAGGCCAGCTTTGGTAGTGAAATAGATAATCAAGTGGAAGATTCATTAGTATCAAAAGAAAAGATCTAACATCGAATCTTAAAATAATAGAGAACGGGAGACCAGTGAAGAAACGAAATATTCAGACAAGCTTTAGAGAGTCAGGGCTGTTTTTAGTGACACTTGCATGCTCGGAATGAGTACATTCCATGGTGCAAAATGCGTTTAGAATAGCACCAAAAGTTGTTTTTAGTGACACTTGCAAGCTTGGAATGCGTGCATTCCATGGTGCACAGTGCGATTACAATAGCACCAAAAGCTGTTTTTAGCGACACTTGCATGCTTGGTATGCGTACATTCCATGGTGCACAATGCGTTTAGAATAGCACCAAAAGCTGTTTTTAGTGTACAAGCCGATGCAATCAAGTAGTTGTGTACAAGTCATTGCATACAAGTCGTTGTATGGCAGTCGATGCATTCAAGCTCGTGCATTCAAGTTGTTGTGTACAAGAAATTGCATACAAGTCGTAGTATACAAGCCGATGCAATCAAACAGTTGTGTACAAGTCACTGCATACAAGTCGTTGTATGGCAGTCGATGCATTCAAGCATGCGTGCATTTAAGTAGTTGTGTACAAGTCATTGCATTTACATGATGGCCATCAATGTTTGTGCTATCATAGTCCTTATATTGCATTGCTGTTATTCAACCCCAGTTTGATTGTGCTAGAGTTAGGTAATCATGGGGTTATGGTACTGGCACACGCCCCCCTGACCACTTTGTAGAAAAAGATGAGTCTATTCACTGTCTTCTGGGGCCTCTGCTATAAAAATAGGATTGGCCATATTAGGATTAGGAATAGGATTTAGGCCTAAAATTCACTGCTATGAATTACCTGAGGGTAGAAATGCAATAGGTTCGAAATGGGTTTATAAAATCAAGCACAATTCAGATGGATCCATTGAACTGATAAGGCGCGCTTAGTAGCACAAGGATATTCTCAAAAAGAAGGAATTGATTTCGAAGAAACATTTTCTCCGTTAGCGAGATTCTCATCAATAAGAACTATCTTAGCTCTAGCGAACGCATTAAATTTAGAATTACATCAGATGGATGTACAGACAGCATTTTTATCATGGATTTAATTGTGGAATTGAATTTGACTCGACACAAATCTAAGACAAACTCGACGTCTAAAGTAGGCCATTGTGTACTGAAAAGCTGTTTTCGTCTAAGGCCTACTTTAGACGTCGAATTTGTCATGGATTTGTGTCGAGTTAAATTTAATTCATAAGATCTAACACAAATCTAACAGAAATGTGACAAAAGTTTAAGTTCGCTTTAGACGTCGAATTTGTGTTAGATTTGTGCTCGCGGACTATGGAAAGCATCTGTCATCAATGAGAACAGATACTACATCCATTCCTTGCCAAAAGGCCGAGAAGCGGATTTCAGCCCTCCGTTTTTCACAAAGTAATACGTTTTGTTACTCAACTTTTGTTTTATGGTCTGTACCATTCATTGCACGTAGTCTTTGTTTGTGTTTCTTATTTTTGTAACAAGGTATAAGACAAAATGATGGACTGCTCCTACTTGGCCTCCATTTGGTTAATAATAGGGAACATTTGCCCCCACGCTACACAAACTGAACCACTATGGCATGGCACGTTAATTGCCAAACGATGATCATCTTAGACGTTCCTCTGTGTTCTGCTTTGCTCAGTATCGGTTTCGAAATTAAAGTATAAAAACCAGTCCAGTTTACAAGTAAATCAGTACACTGTCTGCATTTAACATACTACATATCGTTATGGACCTGCTACCTTAAGTATCACCCTGCCATACTCAACTTTTACTGCTGGAAATCAGCATTCGCACTGCAATTTTTGGTAATGGTATTAACAGAGGCATTTAGGTACTACTATGAAGGCCATTATAAGTATGAATTTTAACATGTGGTGTAGGTTGCATAGTGTGCACCCCCAACCATTAAGGGGGGGGGGGAGACTTTTTCCAAACTGCCACCGTAGGTTGTTGCAAAGAGAGCTAGCTAAGGCCATATGCATCTGGTCCTGCAAGCGGAAGATTGTTCAATCTAGTTGAGATTTGCACATATTCACCATCTAATCACGCATACGTATCTGTAATCTGCACGTATTCGAGATGTGCATCTAGTTGAGATGTGCAAATATTCATCATGTTATCAAGCCTACGTATTTGTAATCTGCACGTATTCGAGATGTGCATCTAGTTGAGATTTGCACATATTCACCATGTAATCACGCATACGTATTTGTAATCTGCACGTATTCGAGATGTGCATCTAGTTGAGATGGTTAAACAGATATTATCGTGATCGCTACTTCTATAAGGCGTTTCTCGTTAATCCTTATCAATAACGTCGGCAGTTTTAGATAGTTTAATAAACGATGAAATTTATTTGACAATACGTCGGTAACCGCTAAAAAGAAGGGTGTGGTGATTTCATCAATAAATAATAAAAGCTTTTTTCGTCTGACACTCCTCAGAGTACTAACGTCAGAATGACCAAAATGGAATGTGTGAAAGAGTATACTCTTTACCATTTGCAGTCATAAAATAGTCTAATATCTTCATTTTTTCAAAATACGTAGCTATTACCCTTGAAAACTACAACTTTTGACATAGGAAAAGAGCCTTTAATCACATTCTTTACCATGTGCAATAATAAAATAGGCTAATATCTTCATTTTTTCCACGGACAAAGCTATTACCCTCAAAAACTAAAACTTTTGAAATAGGAAAAGAGCCTTTAATCACATTCTTTACCATTTGCATTCAAGTGTTCTTGGGATTTCCACTTAGTCATTAGAATTTTGATCTAGACATGTTCTCTTGGACTGGTGATACATAAATATATTTAATTCATAGTAACTCTTGAAACTTTACAATTGGAGTGAAATGAAATCTTTTTTACGGATACAAGAGAAGTTTAATTACAACAGTGGCATTATCCAGTGACCTTGTGTCTTCAGTAAGCACAATCTTCCAACATAATATGTCCAATGTAGAAATCCCTGGGAAATACTGTCTCTCTGGCGCGATTCTTTAATATTGCGGTCGACTCTGTTTATCCACTCTAATACTTCTCCCTTGCATTTTTTAGAAATGCTATCGATATCCATAAAGTAACCCCAATAGTCATCCTCTTGTTCTTCATTGGTCAAGAGTTTTTGAAATTGATCATGCTCTTCTAAAAACTCTTCATATTTGTTCATCCATTTCGTGTAAGTGGATCTCACTTCAGCCAGATTATCATGGCGTCTTAAATATACACGTCTTTGCTATGCACGTTTAACTAACATACGTCTTTGCTATGCACGTTTAACTAACATACGTCTTTGCTATACACGTTTGACTAACATACGTCTTTGCTATGCACGTTTAACTAACATACGTCTTTGCTATGCACGTTTAACTAACTACGTCTTTGCTATGCACGTTTAACTAACATACGTCTTTGCTATGCACGTTTAACTAACATACGTCTTTGCTATGCAAATTCTGAACGACGTATGATAATTTTGCAAGCTTTCAGCCGATTCTCGCCAATTGATCTACATCGACAGTGAGTGTACATATAAAAGACTATAAATATCAAAGGAAGACAATTCTGACCGACGTATTATAATTTTACAAGCTTTCTGCCGATTCTCGCCAGTTGATCTACATCGACAGTGAGTGTATATATAAGACACTATAAATATCAGAGGAGGAGAATTCCGACCGACTTGTTATAACGATCTTCTCGTTTCCTATAAATTCATCGTAATAGCTTTCTAATTTCACTCCATACGATTGCTGTGATCAGTGTATGGTGAAAATGTTCAGCAAAATGAATCCGTTACTCAACGCAATATACTATTTAATTATTGCTACCTATTACTACTAAATTTTATGTATATACCTGTCGTGAATCTTGCATCATCAAGTGCAATATGACGTAATGATTTCACGATAGGGATTTTCCCTCTCTCTCTATAACTAACCGCAGCATGCCTGTTAATTGGCAACACCAATTTGGTTTCCTATTTGTTAATTTATGTAAA
This sequence comes from Alatinidae sp. Z8VKAUB7J3, assembly GCA_010016025.2. NCBI lineage: Eukaryota > Metazoa > Cnidaria > Cubozoa > Carybdeida > Alatinidae > Alatinidae sp. Z8VKAUB7J3. The sequence continues at coordinate 219,384,484 of JAAAKM020721499.1, forward strand.
TTGATTATCTCAGTATAACAATGGTCTTGACTGAGTTTTGTGGTATAATTTTAAAATGTCAGTCACAAGTTGAAAACTACTGCATTGAGGATGGTTGAAATCTGTTCGTACGGACATCAATGGAAAGGTGTGTATATGACAGAAAGGTCTGTATCACTACTTTGCCTTTGTGAGCCTGAATGGCTTGTGTTTTTGGACCAATCAGCGTCCATCACAACAAGATTAATTGAATTGGCCTACCAAGAAAACGAATTCTTTTTGTCAGCATAGTAAAAGTTTTCTTGCTTTTATGTGGACTGACTCCAGAACAGCCAAATGAAATGCAGACCAGGCCTATCATATGGAAGCAATCGTCCGTGTACACTTTGGCACAGTCTGGGTTCTCAAGCAAGTGCTGCCCTATGGCAGAGTCACAGCCCTTGGTCTTAGTAGGCCAGCGGCTACACATTTCAGCTTATAATTTTTTAAAACCTGTCCGGATTGACATGGAATCTTGTGACTTTTACTAAATTTTGCTGAGAATTCTTATGATGAATATATTTTTTACAATTTTTTTTTAGATTTTGCGATATTGGCATTTTGTTGACCTATAGTGGAGTTTTTTACCTTTCAGTTTTGTTACTTTTCTTTGCAAAACATGATTATTTTATCTTTAATCATAAAATGTCCATCGTTCTTTTCTAAAGCAAATAGCTTAAGCTGGCAAATCAAAATCAAGTGTGAACTAAATCAAAATCAGGTGTTAAGCAGAATTGATAGGTTTTGAGCAACTCATTGCAGTCACTCTAACAAGGGTGCGAGAATGTCATTGTTTGTCCGCATCACACAGTGTTTTCATGGGCCACGGACTACCGATCACTGCCCGTAGTTCGCAATTCAAAGCTGCCCGTTAAATGCACTCAGCAGCATAATATAACTTTATCGAATTATCAGAAGCCATTGATGAATGATCGATGCCAGAATAATAATCGGATCCTACACTTTTGATTCGCATATCACTCAGCAGCATCATATAACTTTATCGATTTATCAAAAGCCATTGATGAATGATCGATGCCAGGATAATAATCGGATTCTACACTTTTGATTCGCATATTACTCAGCAGCATCATATAACTTTATCGATTTATCAGAAGCCACAATTGTGAACGCTTTGTGCACCATGGAATGCACGCATCTAGTGTATGCAAACTATTTCAAATATGCCTTATTAGCGTATTCTGAACGCTTTGTGCAGCATGGATTGTACGCATCTAGTGTATGCAAACTATGTCAAATATGCCTTATTAGCCAATTGTAAAGGCTTTGTGCACCATGGAATGTACGCATCTAGTGTATGCAAACTATGTCAAATATGCCTTATTAGTCTATTTTGAACGTTTGCAATAAAATCCACAAAGAAATGTTAAATGTACTACGTAAGTAGTCGTGTGTTGGATTTGAATAACCTAATTCAAATAATTTAGTAGAGACGATCAGCGATCGTGATTTGCAATGGTGGTCCAACTGTAGCCGCTACTCAAAGTTCACTTGTCTGATTTCATTGGACGATTGCTCAAGAATTTGCTATGGCAACCTACTGCATATTTGGTATCATTCGATAGCTTATTGTCTCAGGAAGCAAACATATACCCTGAATTAAAATGCAATGAGTTTTCATTTCTTTTGACAAATTGTTAATTGAATTAAGAGAATAGGGTAACTTAAGAAGCATTCAATGCACATGAATGAATGGTATATGTTGATTCAGGATGCAATTATTTTTACCCCCACCCCACTAATGTGCAAACATATACCCTGAATTAAAATGCAATGAGTTTTCATTTCTTTTGACAAATTGTTAATTGAATTAAGAGAATAGATGATAAAAATTATCAATGATGCATTTGAAACGGTAGCAGAAATTGCAAAGTTAGTAAAGAAATCACTTCAGCGTGATAATGCTTAGGCAAAAATTAGAGAGGATATGAAAAACCCTTTAAAGGGCATTCATCAGTTTTGCACTACACGATGGACCGTACGGAATGAAGCACTGCACTCCGTAATAAACAACCATGCTGAATTGACAAAGTTATGAGAATGGTCCTTGGAAAAGGTAAAAGTGGCACTATTGAATTGCTCACAATCCCGCGTGGAGAACGCATTCCCAATATGTTCAAATAGTGTAACTACTCTCAATATCACAATAAAAACGCTCAAAATCCCGCGTGGAGAACGCATTCCCAATATGTTCAAATAGTGTAACTACGCTCAATGGCACTATTGGGATGTTCACATTCCAGCGTGCAGAACGCATTCCGAATCTGTTCAAATAGTGTAACTACGCTCAGTGGCACTATTCAACCTATTTTAAGCGCTTTGTGCACCATGGAATGTACGCATCTAGTGTATGCAAACTATGTCAAATATGCCTTATTAGCATATTTTAAGCGCTTTGTGCGCCATGGAATGTACGCATCTAGTGTATTCAAACTATGTCAAATATGCTTTATTAGCCTGATTTGAACGCTTTGTGCACGATGGAACGTACGCATCTAGTTTATGCAAACTATGTCAAATATGCCTTATTAGCCTATTTTGAATGAATGAACATTGACAAATTGAAGAAAAAAAATCAATAAAAAGAAGAAACTTAAAAAAGAAAAACTAAAAAAAAACAAAGAAAAGAAAAAACTAAAAAAGAAAAAAAACTGAAAAAGAAACTATATCTATATATACAAATAAGTTGTATATATGTAGATTTGTTTGTTTGTGGGTTTGCATTTCACGTCATTAAAAGTATATAAAGTTTTGTATATGACGTCTTATAATGACGTCATAATAACATGTCCATACAGGATTTGAAACTTGATGAAGAAGATGATGAAAACCACTCTCGAATGATCGTGGTAGGTGGATTTCAAAAATATGAGCTACATCCCAAGAGATAAACAATTAATTGTAATGACTGTTAAGCCCAATTCACACTACGTGACGATTTCGACGAAATGAAACGATTTGGGCCAAATCGTCTCAAACCGTCAGGTAAACATGACGAAACGATGGACTTCAGCAAATCGAACATTTGGCACTGCACTGCACTTTACATGGTACATGGTGTAGCACAGACCCCACTTTACATGGTACATGGTGTGGCACAGACCCCACTTTACATGGTACATGGTGTAGCACAGACGCCACTTTACATGGTACATGGTGTAGCACAGAACCCACTTTACATGGTACATGGCGTAGCACAGACCCCACTTTACATGGTACATGGTGTAGCACAGACCCCACTTTACATGGTACATGGTGTAGCACAGACTCATTCTTCTGGCTCATCATTTACATCTCCATAATTTTCTGGAAACTTATCCAAATGGCAATGTCAATAATAACCTTTGTACACATATCAACTCTTATATCCTGAGTCTTAAAACAACGTTTCGACTACCTCCTTGTAGTTTTCGGCCCAGCGGTTGCCTAAGATGTTTTCTACCATGTCAATAAAGGATGTCCAAGCGTGAAACTCCGAGTCATTCATTGAATTAACAAATTCATAAACGCGTGACTCAATCCAGCCTCATGCTGTACTCGTTTAGAAGAAAATCTTCCAGACGCTGCCCTTAGTCTTTGTACAGTTTGAGAAACTGCCCTACCATCACGTTTCGTTAATGCTTTTTGCCGACCTCCTTTATGCTCTACACGACGTTCACTCTCTTGAATCGGCTTCTTAACGTGGCGGTAAATTGTAGCTTGAGACACATCCTTGAATCTCGCTACTAATTCGTGGAGAGGCACCCTCTTCATTCCATGGTGCACATAGCGTTCAAAATACGCTGATAAGGCATATTTGACATTGCTTGCATACACTAGATGCGTACTTTCCATTGTGCACAAAGCGTTCAAAGTAGGTTAATAAGGCATATTTGACATAGTTTGCTTACACTAGATGCGTACATTATATGGTAAACAAAGCGTTCAAAATACGCTGATAAGGCATATTTGACATAGTTTGCATACACTAGATGCGTACATTCCATGGTGCATCCAAAAAGCCAGTGTTGCGTTTGGAAAGTTGCAGAAGCGAGTGTGGTCCCATCATGACATACAGCTCACAACAAAAGTTTCTGTGTATAATTCATGTGTTCTCACTGCCCTTCTCTATGCGTCAGAGACATGGACAGTGTATAGAGGGCATGTGAAGGAGCTCGAACGATCAGAGCTGTCTACGGCAGATTACTGGTATCAAGGGGTCCAGCTGTACACCTGACGCAACTGTCCTCGAATTGGTTTGTCTATAAAGCTATTAATGCTCATTTATTTGTTTGATTGTCTTTTTAGTTCTTTCCATATTTTGATTTTAGTTGGTGATGAAAGGGGAAATATGGGCAGCCTAATAGTCCCATTTAGGGTGGTCCGAATTATTGATAATTTGACCAGTGTATCTGTGACAAACTTTGCAAAGTTTTGTAACCCTGCCTTTCCTAATATTCAACTACTCATAACCTGATTGAATAAAGATACAAAAATACAGCCCAACATTGCTATAATCTTTGTGTCAAACAAGGCGAGATTTATTGAAGCTTTTCAACAAGTTATGAAAAGAAACCAGGTTAACTAACTTGAAGTTATTACAAAAAAAATATGCTGTCGCTGTAGAAACCTTCGAACGGATGGGATAGGTGAGATGCATAGTACAGATGATGAAAATGATGTTTCTGTTAACTATGAATAATGTCAATCTTGCAGGTTACAAAGGACAAGTTTATACTGTCGAGGTTGACAATAAGATGAGTTATAATCTCCGAAACACTTTATTTACTCTGCTGAGTTTATTTCTAACAGTTCTACCCTAATTAGGTCACATGGCGCTGAGAGTATGATCTTAAATTGCGTAGAAGCCGGATATCGGTATCCACCGGTGGATAATTGGGAGCTTATGTGGCCACTAGAGAAATAGAGCATGTTAACATCGAAGGTTATCTAGCTCAGTTGAAAGAACACACACAACTAACTCTAATTTTTGATAACTCAAACCATTTTCATTCGTTCCTTTAAGATTCGAGTTCTTGGGAATTTACTGCAACAAAACTGACCTTAAGTTTCTTTTCAATAAATTCTGCAAGGTTGGGAATCCTCATTGTATCCAGTCACGAAGGTGAGGGGGCAAGGGCGGGCGCCGCCCCCTGACATTCTGATCGGCATATATATTTTTCACTGTAGTATATCATGACCGCCCCCCTTTCATATACATCTTGTGTAATCGCTACCTTGTTGTTGTTGTTGTTTCGAAATGTTGACCCGAGGTCAGTATTACATAATTACATTATAGTTTTCCCACTCTTGAATGAGGGGCCTAAAATAAATATTAAACAAAACAGTGAGAAAGAACAAGGAGAGGGGGGAGCCAGGTTACAGAAAAAATTTCAATGCTAATCATGCTTTAGAGATAACAAAGCAATTACCTGGTTAAATGTTACAATTTCCATTTTGGTAGTTGTAAAGGAAAACGTACGTCATACATGTAACCGTTATGCCTGTAAAGTGAGTAATGGTTGTATTATTCCGAATGAAATAAATATATGAAGTTTTTGAAAAAAATTATTGTATTGGTGTTATGGTGAAATAAAACATTAAGTTTAAAAATTATTATTATTATGTTGAAGTGTTCTGAAGTAGCCATCAGAACATCTTACTATATCTTTAATAGGTGCAACAAAGACTGGACTTCCTCCATCAATTTTTACTGTTGTTACACGATTTTCGAGACTTTCTTTTCTCATAAAATGGCCAAAAAATGTTGCCTGTCCTTTTCGAATTTTGTCAACCAGCAGCCTTTTTGTGTCCGCTTCTTACAAAACTTCCACATTGGTTTTTCGGTCCGTCCAGGGTATGTGCAACATTCTTCTGTAAAACCACATTTCTGTTGCTTCTAATCTCTTCTTCATTTGATTGTTAAGGGTCCATGCTTCGTGAAATCAAGTGAAATCACTGAAATCAGTTGAAATCACAAATCTCGTACACCTTTTTTGGAGTGATTTACCCCTCGATGGAAGGCTCACACTGCCTGAATCGTTTTTGTGACCTACAAAGAAATTACCATTTGATTGAAATTGCACGAAATAGCGAAAACATTGTGATTGGCTCTTCACAACATGAAATGGCCAAATGGCTTTCAGAAATTTTACAACCCGTACTTCATCTTTATTCAGAACTTGTATGGTAGATGTAAAGGAAAACGTACGTCATACATGTAACCGTTATGCATGTAAAGCGAGTAATGGTTGCATTGTTCGGAATAAAATAAATAAATATATGAAGTTTTATTATTATTATAATAACGTTACAAAGTGTTATCAGTAAAATCTACACTGCATCGTTACGAAAGAGGATCTACACATATGTCAAAGAAAATAATTTCGTCGATACCACTATGCAAAAAGGTTTTTGGTCTGGATTATGTGACACGATATGCATTCTTTGAACAGTAACATGTGGTTATACTTGTTTTAAATGCCATTTAGCCCTTTTTATATATTTGAAACCTCTATGGTTAGTAGTGGGTAAAGTGGGAGTTGACCATCCATGCGTGACGAAATTAAGTGGCGCAGCCAATCAACGTCAAGCTCTATTGTTTAGTCAGTGAGCAGTGTGACGTCAGTGGGTATTGTGGTGTGACAATACCTTTTGTACATGTTCGTCATTCCAACTTTGTTACAGCTGCTCTTCTCTAAACGTCCATTTTGTGTTTACCTGATTTGGTGGTAACTCAACGAAATTTTTAATTTTGAATTATTGGAGTTTCAGCTTAGAAAAAAATTGCCAAATTCAGCGTTGAGCGTTATTTGATTTGGTGGTAATTCAAGAAAATCGTTGATTCTGAATGATTTTTGGATTATTGTAACCGTTTCCTTTTTGTACCAATTTTCCCGTCTGCTGGCCAATTTTGCAAAAATTGATCAAATTTTGACAATCACCAAAACCACCTCCAACATGCTTAACAAGTCCTGTTAAGTGATTTTAGAGCATTTGATGCTTTAGTGATGCTTTAGATGGTCTTTGAAGATAGTGACCCTAAAACCAGATTTTGTCCAAGGTTTGCAGCTTGCTGCCAGTGATTTTAGAGCATTTGAAGCAATTTATAGGTCTTTGAAGATAGTGACCCTAAAACAAGATTTTGTCCTTTAGTGTGACAAAGTCGGCATGTAAGATTTTTTCCTTTGCAAGAAGGATCGTTGGCAAGATGGTCCTCAGCTCCACAGCGATAACAACTTTTGCCTGAACCAGGGCGTATCGGGACCTTGGGTTGGGTACGGACAGCAAGAATTCGGCTCGAAGGGATTGGTGGTCAACATGTCCATATCTTTGTTTTAAGAAAGCTGTAATAGCAGCGAAATCGGTCAAATCCGCATCAGAGAGCCAAAGTTGTTCGCGGAATCGGTTTTGAACCGATCGCTCCCAACAACTTGGAACAACTTGAAATCTCTGACATCGAGGCCAAATCAGGTCAGCCTCGCCTGATGACCGATTTTTTTTGGCCAACTTGAGAACAACTTCACCTAGTTGTCGGGTAGCACACACGCACAACTTTGCCCAAAATTGCAAGTTGTCCTCAAGTTGGCCAACTAAGTTGTCGGAAAAAGTTGCTCGTGTGTGCCCGTTTAGTACCATAGATAGTACCATACAATACATCTCCAATCAAACTCTATTCCATCCTTGAGTGTGTTAACAACTCTTCCGTATGAGAGGAATGGGCTTATTGAATTTTCCCATCTCAAAGTTTCAATTGTTATGACATTCAAATAGCTCGTACGGCAATTTTAACGCATTAACAAGAAAGAAGATGGTATCTTCAAGGCATAACTTACATCTTTAATCAGTTAGAGAGCGGTAATTGAAAATCCTAGAGATTATTCCTAAAGTAGGACACAAGCTTACCTTCTTGACTAATCCAGCATTCCATACAACATATGTAGGTCTGTAGAGTAAAATGTTCCAGCAGAATCAGTTGTGTACGGCTGAAGAAACGCTAAACAGAAGAAGGTAGTAACTACCTCGCTACCTAGCTAATTCGCTCGTTAATCCGTGCTGTAAAGAATCGCTATCAGAGCGATGCTAGTTATCGCCATCTGGAAAGTGTCTAAGATCAGGTCCAGAAATAATGCACGGAGATTGATAACCGGGAATATCAGTAAAGATGCTAATGGCCGGATTAGAAGGAAATAAGAAGTCAGATATGATTTTAATAATTGAATCATGTCTCCAGTTATAGCGTCCTTGATTGAGATGAGAATTTTTTTTAACTCATGCCTTTATTGGTGATCTCTTTACAAAAACATTTCCCGCTGTTGTCACCTGGCGTAGTACATGGGACAGCAGGATTTCCACTTGTCTTTCCTTGCGTTTCTCTTTCCCTCCACTTCTCTTTCCCTCCACGTCTCTTTCCCTCCACTTCCCTTTAACTCCACTTGTCTTTGACTTCATTTCTCTTTCCTTGCGTTTTCTCTGTCCCTCCACATCTCCTTCCCTCCACGTCTCTTTCCCTCCACTTTTCTTTCCCTCCACTTCTCTTTCCTTGCGTTTCTCTTTCCCTCCACTTCTCTTTCCCTCCACGTCTCTTTCCCATAGGTCTTTGAAGATAGTGACCCTAAGATGAGATCTTGTCCAAGGCGCACGCCTTGGCCAATTTGGCAATAATTGGTCAAATTCTGACAATCATTAAAACCACTTCCAACATGCGTAAAAATTCCTCTTAACATGGTTCCAGCTCACTGCCAGTGATTTTAGAGCATTTGAAGCAATTTCAAAGTCTTTGAACATAGTGACCCTAAGATGAGATTTTGTCCAAGGCGCGCGCTTTGGCCAAACAGTTGTTAAATATGGTAAGATACTTTTTAGGCTTTCCTATCTTTCTTGAATAAAATCTTTATGAATGCCTTGGCATGCATCATGTTTTTGCACTGAATATGCTTGACATAGTGCTCCCACTCTAATGGAGGCATTATTTGGAGCCTTTTATGTGGCTGATTTGAACTGTTAATGACTCTTAATACATTTGAAAAATACCATTACATATATAACAAAGCAAAGACTGTAACATACTTTTTTTTGCAAAATTCGCCAAGGCACGCGCCTTGGACAAAATCTCATTTTAGGTTCACTATCTTCAAAGACCTATAAATTGCTTCAAATGCTCTAAAATCACTGGCAGTGAGCCGGAAACATGTTAACAGGACGTGCTGAGCATGTTGGAAGCGGTGTTAGTGATTTTCAAAATTTGACCAATTTTTGCAAAATTGGCCAAGGCGCACGCCTTGGACAAAATCTCATTTTAGGGTCACTATCTTCGTGACGCTGGGCTTTTGAGACCAAAATACTACCGTCCCCCACAGGTGACGATGGGCATTCGTGCAGTGACACCGGGTGTCACGTATACGTGACGATGGGCCACAATGGGTTAAACAAAGAAATATCATAAACAAAATCTTTTTGGCGGCAAAGTTCAGGCAAGAAGTGCTTGATGCAAAGAGCCTCCAATACTCTAAGATGAAAAGATGATCTTCCTTGGTAAATCACCGAAAAACTATCGAAGTTACAAACCCCCACTTCTTCTAGGAATTTGCTCTTCTGAGGAGTTGTTAAGCTCAAATACCAGTCATACATGTCTTTTGACATTCCCCTTTTTGATTGTCGCAAGCTGTTAGGACTTGAGAAGTAAAAATCTGGAATAATGGAGTCCTACTAACGAGTTAGAAGTTAATTGTTTGAATTTTGAAATTGAAATAAAGCAAAAGTTCTTAGAACTATACAATATGGCTAGCATCATTTATGGTATAATGTATTTTGTAAAAGATTTATTCTATACCCTTTACAACAATCAATTATCTACTACTCTTATTAAAATTTATTTTCACAATGTGTATGAAAGTCATCATAACAGCAACCATCGAGAATGTAAAAACTCGATCAAAGTTGTTTAATGGTTTCTTCTGCCAATCCTTCATTACGATATCAAAGTTTGCAATGGCGGCTCTTGGTCAAAATGTATATATGTGTGCAATCATGGGCGTTTTTCATCGTCTGCTCAAAAATTATGTCCTATTTAGAATCTGTCATGAAAACCGCTACAACTGAAACGAAACACTGCCTAGCCCCACGCTAGTTCTATGCATGCAAACGTTATGCCAGATTAAGAAAATTGTTATGTTCCAACCAGGTGACGTTCGTTATTTCACAACCCCACACTCACCCTAAAATAAGCTATCTTTGTTTACTGGAAATGTTGACATTCGGAGTATACTTTTGCATATCGTCGACAGAGTACCGGCTTCTTTGTTTTGATAAATGCGGCCTCTAAAGCGGCAAGATGAAAGGGAGATCTGGCTCTCACTAGTAACAGGAGTGGCAGAAAACGTGTCGCTCTCGTAACCAGTAAAGCCATTCAAATTTAGATAAAAGGCTTTTTAGGCTTCCACAGATCGTCAAGAACACAAGAGCCAGATAGCTTATTTCGAGGCTTATTATGACCGAAACGCGGAGGGCAACATCTGAAATCCTCTATCAATATCAAGTGGAATATATAAAAATACATTTTTTGTCTCTCAACCGCTATACTATTGATATTATGCTTTTCTCCCCTCCTTTGCATTGTGACCGACAATCGAATCAACTTTTTTCAGCTAGGGTGCTCTTACAGAGTTTTGCCTGGGATTTACCTTTGCCAGGGATTTACCTCTCAACATACTTCCTTAGAAAATTGTCGACTATTCTTCGAGACATGGTTATACCTCTGTCCAGTACCGTAGCCAGGGGGATGCTTGGTATGCTTAGCATCCTCTAGAAGTAGACCTCAAGGCAAAATAGCATCCCCTAGTTCGTGGTCGTCGGTTCAAGAGTTTTGAAATGTATCAGAGCATTTCTCAGACAGCTGAATACCCTCCTCCATATATCAAATTTTAAAGATATCAAATCTGCACTCCTAGATCTGTTCATGTCTTGTCCCTTCACGTTAGGGCCCTCAAAATGATTCTAAAATTTGTGCACCATGGAATGTACGCATCTAGTGTATGCAAACTATATCAAATATACCTTATCAGCCTATTTTGAACGCTGTGTGCACCATGGAATGTAGGCATCTAGTGTATGCAAACTATTGCTAATATGCCTTATTAGAGTATTTTGAACGCCTTGAGCACCACGGAATGTACGCGTCTAGTGTATGCAAACTATGTCAAATATGCCTTATTAGTCTATTTTGAACGCTTTGTGCACCATGATAGGGCCGCCGTCTGCTTTACAATTCCTATGGGTATAATTTTATTTAAAAACTAGGTATACATTTTCCGGTCAGAAATATCCTCCACTGGTACTCTAATAACAGCTGCTGACGATCAGCAAACACAGTAGGCATGCACTGTTCACGATCATATCTTGTACATGGATTGTGAAGGTACCAGAACAGATAAAAAAATATTGGTCTACCAGTCGATATAAAATGCGAAGGCAGGTACTCTTGGGTGGCGATTGGTTTACCACTTTCAAAGCAGTTAGAAAATTGTTTCCTGGAAAGAACGTTTTGGTGACATCAGCGCTTTGTACTCTATTGACTTGGATATAAAATGAGATACTTATAATTGTAAGTAGTCAACAAAGTGACAGGGTGGGTGTTTACAAGGGTTTTTTTTTGTCTTGGTCCGGCACGGATTACTAAAGCGAGGTAGAAGAGCAACCTTACTGTTACGTATTGTTTTAGTAACTTTGAGGAATTAATACACATTTTCGCGAGAACTTGTGATTCATGGCTCAGCACCATTGTTTCAACTAGTTTGTTGCTGCTATTCCTCCCACTGCGGTGGTCTGATCTCTGACTTCATTTTCAGCCCCCCTTGCCCCATGTTGTTAATGTCGCACTTGATAAATTTTTTTCATTTCAGTTCAAGCCTATTATTATCAAGCAATCATAGGTAATAAAACAGTATTGTCGTACATGTCTGTCAATCTTTACATAGGTACTATTCAATACGTTAATCTTGTTTAGCAAAAATGTGAAATTCAATGAAATACAGTAAGAATGTAGATATCTTTCATAAAAGACAGAGTAGGAGACAAAGGGAAATGGCAACGATTGATCGTTGTTTACACGAATGCCGCGGAGGGGATCAAGGGAGCTGAGCCACTTTTCTTAAAATTCGGAAAGATGTAGGGGGGTTGAGCCCCTCTTGAAATAATGAATTAAATTTCTGCAGAAGGAGTAGAATTAAAATACCATTAGAATTAAAATATTTTTGCTGTTGACAATCAACCACTGTGCTAGAAGGTATAGGAGGCAGCAACCTTTCCGCAACATTCACTGCTGACACACTGGGCAATGGCCTCCTTGGGCTAGCCTCTGGTGCAGTCAGAGCTGCAGAAGGAGTAGAATTAAAATACCATTAGAATTAAAATATTTTTGCTGTTGACAATCAACCACTGTGCTAGAAGTAGTACAATGTCTGTCTGTTTACATATACAAGTAGTACTGACCATTACAGTGATACAAAATAAAGCCAGAGTGGTTACTTGTGAGATTTTTCGATTGACCTCTAAAATCGTCGACTTGATCATTACTCTTATTATATATTTTTGTATTAACTTTTATACATGTATATATAGATTTATTTATGCACAATCATTAAAGAAAAGTAAGAGCTTTTAAAATGAAAATTTCCGGGCTTTTTACTCTTTGAAACTCGTCTGTGTTTCTTCTACGGCCCATCTCTTTAGATACTCCAACAGCAGTCAGCCAGCATACTGATGTCCCATCTTCCCACGTCACCTTCAGATCCTGATGAAATCTCTCACGTTGTTCATTACTGTAGTCACAAAGATTATCTGGAAACTGTTTAGGGTGACTAAGCAGGAAATGTATCTTGATTGTTAAACTCAAGTTCTTGGTAGGGCATAAAAAAGCCCTCTCACCAACTTAAATGTATGCTTAAATGTCAGTTTCCTGACAATTGGAAAACATGAAACTGCAGTAGAAATTGACATTGTATTCTCTTCTTAATTCATATATATATAAATATATGACATTGTATTCTCTGCTTAATTCCTATATATATAACCTTGATGGCTCAGTGGTTAAGGTGTTGGTTTAGTAATCATGAGGTCCCGGGTTCGAATCCAGTCAGCGCTGTTTAATTGCAAGCTATTGTGGTAACGCTCGGGGGACCTGAGAAAATTTTACCCATGGGGGGACCTAAAATTATAGGGGGACCTAGAATTTATGGGGGGACCTGAAATGCTGGATGAAGCCATGGGTGAATTAGCAAGCCTTAGGGTTGAGTGAGCCTCGGGGAGCAGATGGGGCTTGAGTGAAATACTAAGCAAGTGGTGCACAGTGGACGATAATGGTTGCTTATATATACGAATAAAACGAGTGAAATGGATGACACATTTGTAAGGCAGAGCAGTTTAGATAGGTAGAGTAGTTTAGGTAGGGTAGTGTAAGTAGGCAGGTAGAGTAGTTTAGATAGGTAGAGTAGCTTAGGTAGAGTAGTGTTAGTAGGTAGGTAGAGTAGCTTAGGTAGAGTAGTGTAAGTAGGTAGGTAGAGTAGCTTAGGTAGAGTAGTGTAAGTAGGTAGGTAGAGTAGCTTATGTAGGTAGAGTAGTTTAGGCAGATAGAGTAGTTTAGGCAGATAGAGTAGCTTTCTGCACCACGGAGTGTACCATTCTAGTGTATGCAATCTATGTCAAATATGCCTTATCACCGTATTTTGCACGCCTTGTGCACCATGGAATATAAGCATCTAGTGTATGCAAACTTTGTCAAATATGCCTTATTAGCGTATTTTGAACGCTTTGCGCACCCTGGCATGAACGTATCTAGTGTATGCAAACTATGTCAAATGTTCCTTATTAGCGTATTCTGAAACCTTTGTGCACCATTTATAATTCAGCAGAGTTTAACCACAATCTCTAAATACGTAGGCGTTCATAAAATGACAAAGAATGTTTTCAACGAAGTAGAAACGTATGAAAAAATGGAGGCGGAAATGTGGGTAACGAGTCTATGCATCGTCTGCTACGATTTGAAAGTTAAATGACCGTCTACTTGCAGCTATAAGAATACTTCCTTTTAGACAGTGGAGACTAAGAATACTTTTAAAAAAGTAGGAAACATATTCTAATTGTAACTAAGAGGGGAATCTAAACAAAGAGCTCTAGCATTAGATCGTCGTGTCAGAGCTGAAACGCTAATTGTCAATGCCTGAACAATGAGCGTGAATACCAGGATAGCTGAAAGCCGCTGATAGCCAGCTGAAAGGCCAAATAAGGGATGATGCGCCTTCCCGTGTGATTAATAAAAGGCTGCCTAAGCTGAACAAAGCCAGAGGAGGACAAATAGCCCAGATTTGTCAAGAATAGGTGGCCTACTAGCCCTAACTATACTACCTAACCGCTACCTATACTACTCACTACTCCTAACTATGCTACCTACCACTCCTTAAACTACACTACCTACTGCTCCTAACTATACTACCTAACCCTTGCTGCACTACCCACTACTCTATGCTACCTACCCACTACCCCAAACTATACTACCTAACCCTTGCTGCACTACCCACTACTCCTAACTATGCTACCTAACCACTACCCCTAACTATGCTAATAAAAGCGGACACATTGTGATTTCATATTTTCGATCGAAGCTTTTCGGTCGGCTCTTTTCAAGATCATTCGCCAACGTACTTACAAGAAATAATTCGGATATAGTGATCTGTAAACCAGAGAAAGGCTCAGGCACCGTTATTTTGGACAGAGTCGATTATATCTCGAAGATGGAGGAGCTGCTAAAAGATCAGTCTAAATTCGAAAGAATTGGTGATGTTGAACATCATGACAAAACATCATTCAGTTACTGATGCAACATGCCAATTAAATATCATAATTTCAATCCCTTTGTATATCTCTCATACTATCAAGAGACTCTACTATTTACGCCAATGCAAGGAATCGACTCAGTGGATCCATATCAGTAACTATGGGTACTGACAATGATAAGGTATGAAGTACTAGGCTACCAGCTTACTTAACGTTTAGATTTTAACGAAAAAATGTCAACGTTATATTAAGGCACTTCGCACCCTCACATTTTTTTCTTCTGTTTTCCAAAACCATTTTTGAACCACTTGTGTACGAATCAAATGCGCAGCCAGCATATATTTTCCTAGGTTGTGGGTTCGAATCCTGAAATCTAATGACTTATCTATCTGGAAGCTCTTCATATTAATGCAAAAGGCATGACATTATGATTATTTCAAAATAAATTTTCCCAGAAGTATGTATACTGGTCCAAGTTCCTAACCTAGAATGATTTTCACCTTCTTAAAGATGCTTGACCCCATTCTTATCAAGCAATTGTAACATACTTTTCTAGTCGGGGGGTATTATCCTATACACATTAAAAAACCTTTTTCTTATAGTCATCTCTCCGCTGCTTTTCAGATACTTTTATTTCTTTCAATGCTGAGACAGTGAAAAAGTATTACCTTAATACAGAAAATTAACGTTGAACATTTATTAGCGTTTTTGGAATTAAAAGACAGTAACTAAATCGACGGTAATTAGATGCAGCCAGACTGTCGGTGATTTTCTCTCTCTGTCTACCGCGGTTTCTTTTTCCATCAATTTTTACTGTTGTTACACGATCTTCGAGACTTTCTTTTCTCATAAAATGGCCAAAAAATGTTGCCTGTCTTTTTTCGAATTTTGTCAACCAGCAGCCTTTTTGTGTCTGCTTCTTTCAAAACTTCCACATTGGTTTTTCGGTCCGTCCAGGGTATGCGCAACATTCTTCTGTAAAACCACATTTCATAAAAGTATTTACACAGGTAATTTACCAGTCCAAAGCCAATATTACAGGAGTACTCTGAAACTGAATAATAAAAATACAACCACTGTAGCTAAACTCGCTTACTTTACCCGTGTAGCAGAAAGTGAATGTTGTAAAATTTAAAAGGAGATTACTCCTGTATTATATCCATCTAATTTACTAGTTGAATTTTATGAGTGTAGATTTCTGTAGCTGCGACAGCAGACTGTACTAAGGCAATGTTGAATTTAAGCCGTTTTACTTTGCATGCTATATCTGAGGAGTCAAACTTGCCGTCAAGCTAGCGCAACAACTAACAATGCAAACGTGAACTCACGTCGGTTTGCAGTTGACTGCCAAGTATGTCAAGTCAAACTCCTTGTCAAGCCATTGCAAAATATACCAGCACTAACTAATATGTAGATCGCAGTAAAGTTGAATGCCAAGTATGTCAAGTCAAACTCCTTGTCAAGCCATTGCAAATTAAGTAACTAATCTACTAACTAAGTATCCAAGTAATGAAAAGTAAAATGAAAATTATGTCAGGCGTAAATATATGTCTGATAGTATTGATATCACATATCATCGTAATCCGAGTTGCTCCTTTCTGAAGTTCTTTGATGAAGCTTTTCCATGCAATAATTTGCGTAGGGGAGCTTTCACAACAGAGTGACACGTTGCAAGTGGCATGCCACTTGACATGTCACATGAAAACGAACTTATACATGGATGTTCAACTTAAACCTTCAAGATGTACATTACAAACGGAGTTCCTGACATGGCAGTGGCGCCGTTGAAATGTCCTGGGATACGATAGCTACCTATTCATTTAGGAAAAGGACACTTTTAAGCATTTTATTACGTCGAGAAGCTCACCCTTGTTTGATGATTCGCTCAGTGTGTATTTTGCTAAACTGGTACAAGAAAATTGTGGAATACGTTTTGCAAATCGCTTTGATTAATGCTCTATAAAGGGTCCAGTTAGCAAACTAGTCTCTCTTGTGACTCTCATTCTTCTTGCTGGCAGTATTCTTGTAGTTTTTACGTAATATTTCCATCGAAAATCTTCAAGCCAAGGATCCTGTTCTACGTTTTCAGTGCATCATTTGATTCCACAGTCATGCTGTCTGAAGTTGTGAGAACTGCAGTCTGGGCATCAGACCATCCTATTGGTCAACACTGAAGCTTTAGTCGATGCTGATTGGCCCACATAAAAGCAAGAAAACCTTTACTATGCAGACAAAAAGAGTTCGTTTTCTCGCTAGGCCTATTCAATTAACCTTCTTGTATGGACGCTGATTGGTCCAAAAACACAAGCCATCTTAAGGTCTAACTCTGCCGAGCCTCAAAATACCAGGAGGTATTGATTTGCATAACCAGTAAGTGTCTTTCAGCATAAACGTGTTTTTAGAAACCTGTACAAACTGGCCTAGCCTGTTAACGTTAAAGCTTTCAATAGGTTATGATATGGTTTGTGCTTAGTAGTATAACCAGGGACCTTCCACAAAAATAGTCAGACACAACCACAGCATTAAATAGAACAATCCCGTCAGAAGACCACTCTTTCTCTGTTTTGCTGGTTTTGATTTCACTGTGTAGGAACACAAAAGGTTCACCAATAGTTACAGTTTTCAAAGGAAAAGGAAAAATCTATTTCTTGAACCACCAAATTAAGAAATTTATGACTTGCGTCATTAAGTGGACATTTGGGTTGATAGATGTGAGAGCGTATCTCTGTGATACTAATATGGACTAATCGTTGATTTTTGGAGTGATAATAAGTTAAACATATTTCACTACCCTTAATACAGTGATAGCCGGGGTATGTCGCCTACCCGCTTTGAAATAAGACTGATACTATGTGTTAGTCGTGAAGATATATATGTTGTTCGTAAAATAGTGTCATTAAGTGGACCTCATGGTTGATAGTGAAGTATATATGTTTGTAATTTTATGCCACCCAACTATGGGCTATGTTAATATTACAAAGGGGCCAAAATGTGTACGCACATGATCCTTTAAGTTGTAGGCATAGTATAGTGCATGCAGACTAGCAGCATTTCATAAATTATTGTGACTAAAAATTTAATAACTGTTGCAGTTGCATTACCTTGAAAACTAACAACAGAATTTGAGTTCTTTGAATACTAGTTATGCTGTATAGCTACAAAGCATTTAGAAAAGAAGAAAAGACGAAGGGAATAACAGACAGAAGGAAAAGAATAAGTGTGTAGCACCGTGACTTTGGTTTATGTTGAAAGGTTTTAATAAGTTTGGGCATGAAGGTACAGTTGGATTCGGACAGACAGACAGTTGGATTCGGACAGACTAATGATTTATCTAAAGAATTATGTAACAAATAGCATCCTCAGGACCTCAATCGGTTTTTAATGAATACATTTCAGTTTTTATACTACTACTACTACTACTACTACTGCTACTACTACTACTTCTACTACTACTACTACTACTACTACTACTACTACTATTACTACAGCTACTGCTACTATTACTACTGCTACTACTACTTTTGCTACTACTACTACTGCTACTACTACTATTACTTCAGCTACTGCTACTATTACTACTGCTACTACTACTACTACTACTACTACTACTACTACTACTACTACTACTACTACTACTACTACTCCGTTTAGCTCAGTCGGTAGAGCATCAGGCTTTTAACCTGAGGGTCATGGGTTCGAGTCCCATAGCGGGTGCCATAACTTTTTACCGTTTCTTACAAACTACTTGAGCCCGAATTCTATATATTAAGGAGTTAAAACTCTTTTTTTAATAAACAACCCAAAAATAAACAACCGCCCCGAAAAGTACTAAAATTTTAAACAACTTATAAACAACTTACTTGGGGCGAATTTCTATGTAAAACGAATGCTACAAAGTTCACGTTTTTATTAGGCCAATTGCGGGGCGAGGCTTTGGACACTGTAAGAGGAATCGTCCCCTCAGACTCAAATTAATGTGTATTAGTGAACACTTTGACTGAAAACTTTGGTCAACCTCGTCGAATTATTAGGGCACATGTCATGAACTTATTCAAAATCGGTAAGCCTAATACTCAAGTGGCTAGTTTAAGACAATTCTACAATGCTATCATGGCTCATATTCGTTCCATGGTGCACAATGCGTTTAGAATAGCACCAAAACCTGTTTTTAGTGACACTTGCATGCTTGGAATGCGTACATTGCGTGGTGCACAATGCGTTTAGAATAGCACGAAAAGCTGTTTTTAGTGACACTTGTATGCTTGGAATGCGTACATTCCATGGTGCAGAATGCGTTTAGAATAGCACCAAAAGCTGCTTTTAGTGACACTTGCATCCTTGGAATGCGTACATTCCATGGTGCACAAAGGATATATAGAGAGTAAAGCATTGTAAGTCGTAGAGGCCCATGGCACTGTATATTTGCAAGGCTGGGGCTATCAGTGTAATGGAGAAGGCAAGTGTTTGGGCAGTTAAAGGCATAAACTGCGAGATACAATGAGCAGTAAGAGCAACAGAAAGTTGCACTTAAAATAGAGGTACTCAAGTGATCTGCATTGAGAGCTTAGGTACCACAATTTTATCAGGCTTTGAAGAAACATACAAAATCGATACAAAAGCGTGGGAACTGCTATTATTCGCAGATCACACCAAACTGTTTGACAGGGGTGGGATTCGAACCCACACCACCGAAGTGACAGGTGCCTTTAACCAGCGCCTTAGACCGCTCGGCCACCCTGCCTTGAAGTACGGACATCACTTGCTCAAGCTTATATAGCAACAAGCGTAGGTAAACAAAAAGAGTGCTTAAAATGAATTGCGACAAATAGTTCTGGGCAGTATTCGTAGTTGGGGGGACCGGAAATCTTAGAAAATACTTAAAGCGGTGAGATCAGGATGAAACTGGATGGGAAGAGTAGAAACCTGTCTAAGATACGTGACTGACATAACTGGACCGGATCTGCTCTCTTTGGTGGAATTGGGGGGGGGGGGGGAATATTGAAAATTGAGGGTCTTTCTCTCTACACAATACCAGGAAACGGAGCCTCTGAAACACCTATGCCTTCCCTACATCAAAGACATGAGCAAAGTAAGAACATGGTAACAATTATAGATGTTGCAATACCAAGTGATTCTCGAGTATGTGAAAAAGAACTTGAAAAGATTAAAAAGTACCAACTGAAAGACGAAATTGCCAGCAGGTTATGGGGCGTACGAAAAGTGAAAATTATACCGATTGTTATAGGTACGCTAGGTGTTGTGGGAAAGAAGTCTAAGGAGTATATAGAGCAATTAGGACTGAGTATCAGGGTTGAAATTATGCAGAAAACCTCCACAGATGATAATTTGAACCACGGGGCAAAACAAGTTGGTCCCCTGGCTTAAGAAAAGCCTATTGATTTTTGAGAAGAGAATTGGGGGGCTGACGGTAAATATGTACCCCCCATGTCTACGGACCACATTTTTGCTACACACCCTTATTAAATTTTCTTTCGTTGACCCAGTTGGAGCTATAGGAATATGCATTGTTGTACTTAGGATTCTTTAAGGGGGGTCATATCACCCCCAAGAATTCCAAGTAAGCAAGTGTCACTAAAAACAGCTTTTGTTGCTATTCTAAACGCATTGTGCACCATGGAATGTACGCACTCGAAGTATGCAAGCGTCATAAAAAACTGCTTTTGGTGCTATTCTAAACGCATTGTTGCACCATGGAATGTACGCATTCCAAGTAAGCAAGTGTCACTAAAAACAGCCTTTTGGTGCTATTCTAAACGCATTGTGCACCATGGAATATAGGCATTCTGATTATAATTATCTAGGGAATCGCCTAAGCACTTAGGTGCTCACTTAAAGATAGGGGAAACCGAGAAACCGGGCCCAGGTGTGGAAATCGAGGATGACGTGTCTCGAATGCATGGTGTATAAGTCTGTCTGTTGTTATGATGTACTTATGGTGTTCAACATGTAACATGCCAGGTGTGGAAATCGTGGATGACGTGTCTCGAATGCATGGTGTATAAGTCTGTCTGTTGTTTAGATATACTTATGGTTGACATAAAGATGAGCATTGAACCCATGGAAAATGAAATGGTTAGGGAGTTAGTGAGTCTAATCGAATAAAAGGCACCTGATACAATACTGCAAGGTAAGTACGTCAACGATCTCTATCAGCAGTTCTACACGTTCTTATTGGGGTTGGCATCTAAGGTGGGGGTGATATTTGCAGGTGGGGGTTGTAAACCAGTCTAAATTAAATTTTGTACACGGTGTTATCCACTTCAAATTAAAAGTGGAAATAAGAATTTTGGGTTAAAGGGCATGAAGTAGCATGTGAAATACCAGGAATTGAAAAAGAAAAGAGAACAAGACAAAAGTTGAATTAATGAAAAATTATATGCAATCGATAATATGTATAAAATTAAGCTAGGGAATTAACTACGGGAAAAGGAATGTTGCGGAGAATCTGTACGTCGGGACATCAATTTATGCGTGCCTCATATGGAATATTTACTTCTGCATGGAGGTCAAATTTTCTCAACTAGGTAACAGGTTGGGAACGGAAGAACCAGCATTTTTGCTGCTTCACACAATAGGGGGAATTCGGACATTTTGTTGTCGGGGATCCAGAAAAGCAATGGTCGTTATTCTGAAAGCGATTCTTGGCAGCTATGCTTGTTTGCAAATCAACGCTTTTTACCTGGAGGCGCAAGTCTAATGACCCTGGGTTGACCACGAAAGTATTGATAAACCAATCAGGAAAGGACATATTCAGCAAAGAATGTGATTAAAGGCTCTTTTCCTATGTCAAAAGTTTTAGTTTTCGAGGGTAATAGCTACATATGTTAAAAAATGAAGATATTAGACTATTTTATGATTGCACATGGTAAAGAATGTGCTTAAAGGCTCTTTTCTGATGTCAAAAGTTTTAGTTTTCGAGGGTAATAGCTACGTATGTTAAAAAAATGAAGATATTAGACTATTTGATGATTGCACATGGTAAAGAATGTGATTAAATTTAGTGATACTTGGATGCTTGAAATGCTTACATTCCATGGTGCACAATGCGTTTAGAATAGGAGCAAAGGCTGTTTTTAGTGACACTTGCATGCTTGGAAAGCGTACATTCCATGGTGCACAATGCGTTTAGAATAGCACCGAAATTTGTTTTTAGTGACACTTGCATGCTTGGAATACGTACATTGCATGGTGCACAATGCGTTTAGAATAGCACCGAAACCTGTTTTTAGTGACACTTTTTTGAACGCTTTGTGCACCATTGATTGTACACATCTAGTGTTTGCAAACTATGTCAAATTTGCTTTATTAGCCTATATGGAAAGCTTTGTGCACCATAAAATGTACGCAACTAGTGTATGCAAAGGATTTCAAATATGCCTAATAAGCCTATTTTGAACGCTCTGTGCACCATGGAATATACGCATCTAGTGTATGCAAACTATGTCCAATATGCCTTATAAGCCTATTTTGAACGCTTTCCGATAAGACAATAAAGATATATTCCTGCACGTACATACGTGCAATGGCGGCCTCCATAGTGCGCCATATTTGGTTAGGCATTCAATACCGGGAGAACAATAGAATTATCCTTCCAGACTTTTTATTTACAGTTCAGTGGCAAAAAGCCATTTTGACCGGACAACTGTCATTTTCGTACCCAGATCGCGGACTAAGAAATTTTTATGCGCATGTCCACAACACATTTGTTGATCGTTTCCCTCGGCATGGGAATGATAGGATTTCTCTGACACATCAATGAGACCAGTACCTGTATCACATCCTTTCGGCCTGGGAATAATAGGATTTCTCTGGCACATCAATGAGACCAGTACCTGTATTACATCCTTTCGACCTGGGAATGATATGATTTCTCTGACACATCCATGAGACCAGTACCTGTATCACATCCTTTCGGCCTGGGAATGATAGGATTTCTCTGGCACATCAATGAGACCAGTACGGCATGACTGAAAACCATATATATGTGTATCACTTCGTCTTAAAGAGATCGCTTCCTCTCGTCCATAACGACATCAAGGTTGGGGATGTTGCTATAACCCAGGAATGATATGGCTACAGGTCACTGCATCTTATTCATGCTAATACTAAAACTATTCGAGATGCCAGTTCAACCCATAGGGCGGCTTGAGTATACTCACAGGTCATACAGCTCCAGTTTCTCGATATTCTTATATCATGTAGGCATGTATTACACAAGTTTTACACAAGAGCAAAAATTCGGCTTATAACATTTCCCATGACAACCCTTCGCTTCGACTGATAAGAAAAGCTGTACCGAATACCATGGTTTACGTGATATCTTGTGGTATATGATATCTTGTGGTACAATGACATCTTGTGATACTTAAATGTTGTACAAAAATGTCAGAAAATGGGCTCAGGAATGGATACTTCTTTCAAATGAAAGTAAATGTAAAGAAAGCACTTTCAATCATTGTTTGTGTATTGTTTTTGTTTATTTTCTGTGTATACTGTTTTATTTTTTGAGGTATTTTCTATTTTTTACATTTTTTGGGGGTGTTTTATTTATATTTCCACCGCTAGATGCGACAAAGCTTAACATTACACGAGGATTACTAGGTCAGAGAGGTCAATTTGAGACGGCGAGGCCCGATGGCAGCGGTCACTGGTATTTTCAGACATAGGGATGGAATAACTTGATCCTAAGTTTAGCAAGAAGAAGGCTTTCTTTGATCAGGAGAGAGAACTCAGAAGAGGCAGAAGTTAAGAATGTGAAATAAGATTCAGAAAAAGGATGAGAGTGTTGAAGGAAGTGAGAGCGAATGTTAGAAAAGGGTGGAGTTGAGAGAGGATTACCAGTAACGGCAGAAATACCGATCGAAACCCAGATGAAGTAATTTTCAATTTCTCTAATCACATTCTTACGAACGCTGAAAAGGACAAAATAGAAACGGAACACTAATTTAGAGTTCTCCCATTGGAATATTTCATCACCTGAAAGGTTACACAATGCCACTTCATTTCATCACTTGAAAGGTTACACAATGCCACTTCCCTGAAGAAAAAATCTCTAAACCCCCACCTTCTGGAAAGAAAAACTTTTCTTAAGCGGCCCACAGACGCACAATAATCTTGACAGTAGTACTGATGAAGGTGTAAATTGATAACATAATTGATCGTCTGATTTTGAAAATAACACCAAAGAAATAAAATAATATGTTACCATCGGGGATCGAACCCAAAATCCACGCTCGCATTTACTAAGTCCGCATCTCCTTAAGACATTGGGAGACGGAACAATATCATTAGGTCTTGGGAGACGGAACAATATCATTATTGCCAATCAGTGGAATCACCGAGCAGGATCAGCTTCTCCTCTGCTGTTTGTTGTTCAAGTACAACTCTCTATGGCTCAAAAGAAGTTGAGAGTCAAGCCAACAATAGATGCTTATATCTATAATATCAATATAAGCCTCTCTTACGGAATTGATAAGCCGTGACGCAAGTAGAGCAGACATTAACTCTAAACGGGGTATGGTTTCTCCCTTTAGTGGTGCAGTTCTGCTTTTACTAGCAACCAAATGACACTCAATCTCTCCTCCCTCATATTCTACTCTTAGGTATACACATGCACCATAGCTATGTTTGCTGGCATCTCCAAATCCCTTCTCAGTCTGGGCAAGATACTAGCTATCAAGAGCTTCTCAGTTTGGCCAAGATACTAGCTATCAAGAGCTTCTCAGTTTGGCCAAGATACTAGCTATCAAGAGCTTCTCAGTTTGGGCAAGATACTAGCTATCAAGAGCTTCTCAGTTTGGCCAAGATACTAGCTATCAAGAGCTTCTCAGTGTGGCCAAGATACTAGCTATCAAGAGCTTCTCAGTTTGGCCAAAATACTGGCTATCACCTTTGCAGATTGGAATGTGAGTAACCATAGCAAGAGGGTAGAACACATAGTGGGCATGCTAATTGCATTACTGATCTCCAAGCTAAATAAAGGAGAGTTGACATACACTATATCCTTAGGGGTACATATCAAGTGCGTGTTAAGCCCAAAATTTAAGTAAGCACCTATCCTCTTTGCAAGCATTTTCTTGGCGAAATAGATCTCTTACAAGCTCCTGCATCAACCAAAAATTTAACAACTAATTAAGAAACGTGTCAATAGGCTTTGTATGTCTGCTTTTCCACATTTGAATGTACGTTTTGTTTTTACCCCCTCTTGTCGCCTCTCGACATTTTTTCAAGTAAAGGACAGGATTCCCAAGTTGTTGCGGTAGCGCAACTTATTTGGGTCAGACGACTCGCCAGTTTCAAAGGCGCCTAGACGATCACTTGGGAACCTCGGCCGTTACTGGTAATCCTCTCTCAACTCCACCCTTTTCTAATTACCCTTAATACAGTGATAGCCGGGGTATGTCGTCTACCCCCTTTGAAGGAAGACTGATACTATGTGTTAGTCGTCAGGATATATATGTTGTTCGTAAAAAAGCGTCATTAAGTGGACATTTTGGTTGATTGATATGAGAGCGTATCTTTGTGATACTAATAAGGACTAATCGTTGATTATTGGAGTGATAATAAGTTAAACATATTTCATTACCCTTAATACAGTGATAGCCGGGGCATTACTACTACTACTACTACTACTACTACTACTATTACTACTACTACTACTACTACTGCTACTACTACTACTACTACTATTACTACTACTACTACTACCTCTACTACTACTACTACTACTACTACTACTACTACTACTGCTACTACTACCACTTTACCACCACTAGCACCACTTTCACCAGCACCCAGCACCATGCAACCAATTATCTCTACCCACCACCATTCCACTACCATTCCACCGCCATTACTTGGAGACCACCCCTTCTTGGTATCATAATATGGCTCGTCTCTTTCATCTCTTTAAGTGCGCCAGCAATGAGATGATTGAACAATTTCTTTACTGCCCACATTCAGAGTGATTCAACTGTCGCAAGTGTTTATACGAAAGTATAAACTTTGGCACAGTATGAAATTTGATAGTAAAGTGGTATTTTAACAACATTACCTATCTTAACAGAATGCAAAAGTAAGGAATTTGTATTTAATTTTCACTAATTGAGCTGAGGGGATTCGAACCCACGACCCATTGGTTTGAAAACCAACACCTTAACCATTGGACCATAAAGATATATATATATGTATACATATATAAAAACTAAACCGACTCTAAAAAAGTTAGAAATGATCATCGAGATTCTTTCGGGTATCATTCGATCCCCGGTGGTGACATGCTTTTCTATTTCTCTAGTGTTCTTTTCTAACTAACATTTCAAATCCTCTCTTCTCTGGCCAAACGATTGGATTTTTGACTATACAAGTAGAAGAACAATAGAAATCCATTCGACTTTTTGACCAGAAGCAAAGTCCACTCTACAACACTATACAAGGTGGCGAAACGACTGGATTTTTCATTCGACTTTTGTATAGTGAAAAGTCGAATGAAAAATCCACAGTGGCGTAGCTGGGCTCTTGTCAATGGTCGTGCTGACCAATACCGACGAGGGGGGGATAATGGGCCCATATAAGCAGTCTTCTTGCGGTTTATTTCGAGTCCTTTCTTTCCGCTCTCAATCACGACCTTGTTTAGCAGATCTTGCAGTCCCTTATCTCAGCTTTTTCTACGAACCCTTTTATAGTCCTTTTATATTTACAGAAACATTTACAGAAATTAAAGGATTTATAGCTTCTTTTATTTGTCAGGTCAGACTCTGTCTGCTACGGGTACCATGTAAACCTGTACTACCTGTTCCATGGTCGGGTGGTCGGCGCCTTGAAAAAACTACCAGCCTCCTATGTAATTTAATTATCTGTGGTATTGAAGTAAACATACCTACCTTCTTCACAACGCCGATTTATCTATGCCTTTGCCTGCCTGGATGCCTTTAATTTTGCCCCCCTCCAGAACTTTAAGATTTTTTACTCACTCTAATTTTCGCCCCCCTTCTGCTGACCCTTCAATTCGCTCCCTTGAATTTTCGCCCCCCTGGGGGTGAAAATTATAGGGAGACGAGTAAAAACGTACTTACAACTAAAATTGATAGGATAAAGCTCATGCAACATAACAATATTAACAATATTAACAATATTAACAATATTAACAATATTAACAATATAACAATATATTCCTTAATGGGATGCTCGTGAAGAACCTTGGGCATGAAGGGCGATGATGTAGAAACCACGCGGATATATTAAAACTTTTCTTCAGGTTGTAAACTACTTGCACGGGCTTCGTCATGAGAATCCCACTCGCAAATAGACTTCTGCTGAAGTGTTCCAATGTATCCTAAGGGCGTCTAATTATATTTTTTCATGTGTTACAATGATGGGACGTCTTTAGAGCTATTGCTATTTATGTTACAATGATGGGACGTCTTTAGAGCTATTGCTATTTATGTGAGTGATCCTCTTTCAGACTTGCTGTCAGTATTGATTTTGTTTTGTGTATGTTTTGTTTGTTTGTTGTTGTTCTGTGTTTGTTGTTTTGTTTGTTCATCTCTTAATGTATGGCTGTTGGCAACCTCCAAAGTACTATATATATAAGAATATTTCAGTACAATTGTGTTATTTTTTACGTTTCCGAAGTATAACTTAACCTAAGCTGCAAGCAATCTTTAGAAATACATTAGCAGTCTCAGATGTACATCGTTACATTTCCTGCCAACTGTAAAGCCTTGCATGGCCCATTCCAAACAACAGGCTTGGTTGGAAATACCAATCAAATTTGGCCTGGGCCGCCGGCCGCCGTCGACGTATTCTTTAAAGCCTTCGAGAAAATTGACCAGGCTCTGACGCGGATTGTCACCGCCGTTAAGTTGGGAGAATGCGAGTCGCTGGAGCTCGGAGATGGCATGTCGAATCAAGACGCCTACCATCTCTTGTTTGCCGTCAGGAAAGTGATGGTAGAGACTCGCTTTGCCGAGCCCCGTCGCCCGGGACAGCTCGGCCATAGTGGTGCCTTCGTAGCCGCGTCTCTTTCTATCAAATCTTCACCGGGGGTGAGAATTTTAAATGCGCTTATAACTGTTCTGCCAAGCTCTGCCTTTAAAGACGAAAGCTCAGGGAGCTTAAACACCGAAGTGGCACGTTGCAAATTCCACGTCGCAAATGCCACGCGAAACTGTGCTTTCAGACTGTAGCAGGGGGGGGGAGGTACTTTTGGTCAATACCTGGGCAAAAAAAGTGGGTACTTTTGGTCTTGAGGAAAAATTTGATCCACCCTGGGGTGGCCAACTGAGTGGGCTTGTGGTCATTTCACGAAGTGAAGCTCCTGTTATCCATTATGTTCGACATGGACTATAGTGATGCAGTGTGCAGTTGTAGAAAAGTTGAACTAATATCTAAATGTTGTAGTTTGTCTGCATCTGAATTTTAAAAAGTTTTCTCTAATCGGATTAAAATATTCTATGGGTTGTTCGGGGCCCCGGTGGGACCCAGTTTTGAACTGAAACGGCTCAAAAGTTTTAGTTTTCGAGGGTAAGAGCTACGTATGATGAAAAAATGAAGATATTAGACTATTTTATGATTGCAAAGGGTAAAGAATGTGATTAAAGGATAATTTCCTATGTCAAAAGTTTTAGTTTTCGAGGGTAATAGCTTTGTCTGTCGAAAAAATTAACATATTAGACAATTTTATGATTGCACATGGTAAAGAATGTGATTAAAGGCTCTTTTCCTATTTCAAAAGTTTTATTTTGAATTTATTGATTCCAATTTTTTTCTGCCAATTTGGAATTCCTTTTCCTGCCGGGCATGAGTAGCAGGATGGCTGGCATCGCCACTGGATGACAGCTTAAAACCTTTTTAAAATGAGCAATGCATTGGTCGGAGTTGAAAGTTGGTCTTGAAATTTCAGATGACGGTTTTATAAATGCTTTTATGTATCCCCAGAAATCACGTTGAATAGATTTATCATGATCAATTGTGTAAGAAATGTTTTCCTCCATATTTGTGGGAAAACGCCACTTTTCCAAGATTTGTCGATGATTTTCCAAACCATAGTTTTTAACATAGGGCATCTTTTTACCATTAGAGGACTTACGTGATCAAATGGACACGGGGATGAAGTAGAACGTAATTTCTTTATTATAGACCTTATCTCATAGAACGTTGGGCTTGAAAGATCAAATGCTGTTCTCGGTTCCGGTAGTTGTGGAATCCATGATGGAATTGCGAAATTGAACGATAAGACGATAAATTAAATAACCAAGCTTTCGATGTATTATTGCATCATCCTCAGGGTATAGGAAACTTGACAGTGTATACGATATTTAAGGAACTAGGGGCCTAACCAAACAATCTACATAATAAAAGTAATTTAAATAATTACGTAACATTAGGATAGGAGTGGCGCCCACCCCTAATACTATAGTGGTAGAAGCTAAGGAAAGAGGAGCATTCGTGTTGCCTCCGACTGCGGTGATAACTTACGTTCTTGACCTGGTATCTCAATGTTTACAGTATCAAGTTGGTAACACTCACGACTGCTGCGAACTATTTTGAATAAGAGCTCAAAGTCAAAATGCGCAGATGATTGCACATAATAAATTCAATAGCGGTAGATAATCTGCTATAATCATTACCCCCTGGTAAAAAATGTCCATTGCTTAATCATGTATATAACGTTTGGCTCAGTCAAATGTCGAGTCGAGGGTGGATGAAGAATTACAAGAAGTTTTGCAATCATTTTTGTCTCAATATTTCGTATCTTCACTAAGATACATATTCATGAGAGATATTATGTATCTTAGTGAAGATACGAAATATTGAGACAAAAATGATTACAAATTTCAATTAAAAAAAGAACATATTAGCAATTACCGCAAGGGGTGTAAATAGGCAATCAAGGGCAAACGTCTAGGTAAAGTATATCGTTGGAATGACTTGAAGGAGCCTATTAGTCGGCTGGTAGGTAGTGTGCCTGTGTGCCCGGCACACACTTCCAGTTCTGTTCACAGGTTGATTGCCTTAACCCTTTGGTGCCGTTGCCTCTGTCTGTATGTTCTCTATACTTTGGAGTAAGCTGAGCCCTCGGCCCTTTCACTCCTCGGCTGCAAATTCCCGATGCTCATTTTACACAAATCGCCCTCTAAATAAATTGAACTTCTCCCTATTGACCGCTGTCGCCCCTCACAACAAGAGAGGTAATCGAGCTCCGCAATGAATTGCAGAAAGGAAACATTACTCAAGCGCTCTTGCATTGTGACCGGGCACTGGACTGGGGTTTTCAATTTAGAAATCCAGGTGGAGAGTTTCTTACTGATAAGGTATTCCAGCTGCTTAATGAATTACAGAAGGGAAACACTTATTGGTCAAGGCCTCTTGTTATGTCACTGGGCAGTGGACAGGGGTTTTCAATTTAGAAATCCAGGTGAGGGTTTCTTATAGTTTCCTTTCATAGTTTCCTTTCATAGTTTCCTGTTATAGTTTCCTTTTATAGTTTCCTTTTATAGTTCCCTTTCATAGTTTCCTGTTATAGTTTCCTTTTATAGTTTCCTTTTATAGTTTCCTTTCATATTTTCCTTTCATAGTTTCCTGTTATAGTTTCCTTTTTATACTATGGTGACAAGCACACCGACAAACTATAGGGAGAACGCCAAGAAGGAAACTACAATTGTGACAACGGAATTTTAGAATAGCGGTGCTTGGAATCTTTAAGTAATACAGAATGTGCGATATCATTTTTTTGAGAAAAACGTCTTACATAATGCACGGCATAATTTTACTGCAAGGGGCATCACTTTTATGCTGAGTGATGTTATCTTTTCAATTAACACCTATGTTCATTAAATGGTGCATGCCCATTTTTGTTTTGCCTCGTCTCTATTTTGACCATTTGGCATGACGGCAGAATATTTTTCATCAATCTCTATCAGATGACCCTGTTCCCCATAAAACTCTTTCCTTTCATTGCACTCTGACTTTGTTGGACTGAATATGAAGAAGATTAGTCTCGTCTGTGTACATTCTGTAAAATAAAAAATGAAATAAGCTTTACATAGATGTAATAAGAAAACAACGTGAAATTTGTCTGGACCTTGGTAGTAGTAAGCCCAAATACTTCGAAGGCCCTACTATGATACAGTGTAAACCAGAAAAGTGTTCGTTGTAAAAGTGCTATTAATGCTTACGCGAGGCTCAACTCCTACTTCTTCTTTGCACAAGAATGAAACCGTCATCGCGTAATCCTCACCCAAAGTCTTTCTTCTGTCCCCGTAAACTTGGAAATTCACGTCTAAGCATTATTCTCTGTAACTACATTATCGTATTCTAGGGTAACAATCCTATGTACAAGTATGAGGCCTCACTCCTTCAATCAGTCACTCACTGAAATCACTAGACCCTGACCCAAAAGCTGTTTCTAGTGACACTTGCATGCTTGGAATGCGTACATTCCATGGTGCACAATGCCTTTAGAATAGCACAACAAGCTGCTTTTAGTGACACTTGCATGCTTCTAATGCATACATTCAATGGTGCACAATGCGTTTAGAATAGCACCAAAAGCTGCCTTTAGTGACACTTGCATGCTTGCAATGCGTACATTCCATGGTGCACAATGCGTTTAGAATAGCACCAAAAGCTGTTTAAGTGGCGACACGTGGTGTTGAATTCAGCTTCAATAATGAAATGTACCGACAACAGAACGGGGTAAGCATAGGAAGTTCCCTGGGTCCAGCATTAGCAAATATCTTTGTTGGTTTTCATGAACTGCAACTGTTTGAATCTTGCCAAAAGCCCATTGTTTATTTTCGTTATGTCAATGACACATTTGCAATATTTGAAAAGGAGTCCGAATGCGACGAATTCCTCAAAAACTTAAACAGCTTCGTTTCATCTTCTGAAAAACGTCTTCAGGTCACCTTTTGGTTTTTACTGAAAATTTGCTAAACCAAACGTCCGGCACCGACAAAATATAGTAGATCAGACTCTAAATAAAAAAGCTTTATTGACAACGTTTCATCTTCTGAAAGACGTTTTCAGGTCACTTGCGAGATTTTTACTGAAAAGTTGCTAAACCAAACTTCCGGCACCGACACAATATAGTAGATGAAACGCTAAATAAGGAAGTTGGGGTATTTTTATCTTACGAATAGGTGATCAGATCCTAATGAAATTTGATATTTAGAAGAAATTCATGTCTCAGAGCTCTTATTTCAAATCTCGCCCAGATATTTGACATTTAGGGGAGTTGGAGGGGGAAATCTTGGAAAAAACTTGGAGTGGAAGAATCGGCATGAAGCTTGGTGGAGAGAATAAGCAAATGTCCTTGATACGTGATTGACGGAACCTTACTGAATTCGCTCTCTTTTAAATATTAGATAACAACTCACGTTTTATCACCTGGATTTACACTTCAGGCTACTGCGAGTTCGAATGTGCTTAGGTGGCATAGTATTACACTGAATTGCAAGCTTTCTTAACGTTGAAAAGTTTCAGAACGGGCACCTTTCTCTCTTAAAGCTGCATCGGGATTTCTTACGTTCATTACATCTGATTGTGTACGTTCATCTGGGAATTCCAAAAAGACAATATAGCAGGTATCCTACCTCGCATGTTTAAACCCGTGAATCATCAGTCTTTGAGGAATTAATACACATTTTCGCGAGAACTTGTGATTCATGGCTCATCACCATTGTTTCAACTAGTTTATCGCTGTTATTCCTCCCACTTCGGTGGTCTGATCTTCGTGCATCGCTGGTGAAGCAAACACGATGTCGAAATTCCAAAGAACAAAATGGATTTCAGTTCGAGTATGGACGAAACAGAACTGTTTGTTAGACTTTATAAAGCATCCGATCCGGACGTTGGCGACCATGGTTCACCACACAGCCCTGTTCTTGGTGTTGTTCAATAGTTCCACTTCGCTCTGACCCATACCTTTGCAGAGGCTCGTGATGTAAGTGAGTCTTGGTCTTCCTCTGCTACGTTTACCCTCTCTTTTGCCTGTGAGCACTAGATTTTTGATCTTCTCTTTTCTCATGACGTGTCCTAGGAACCTTAGCTGTCTTTGACGGATGGTTTTCATTAGGCTTTTCTATTACTGTACCGTAACACGACGATATCGAGGCCAAAATTGCCCATTTTGTTTATCATCGTTAATGTGTAGTCCCCTATCGTAAATCCGGTAACGTAGACCACTTTCCCATGTATAGTCGACGGCACAGAAACTTGTGTTTGAGTTTGAAGGGCGTTAAGCCTCTGGCTTTGGTTGGTCTCATTTATCAGTAGCGTACGATTGTAACTTGGTAACTGAGTTGAGTTAACTTGAATTGTGAAAGTGCGTGTGAGTGTGTGAGGGTATCTACCAGAGTGTGAGAGAGTGTGACCAGTTCCACTAGTAGAGTACGGGTGAAGTTGTTGTTGTGACGTGAGTTTTGTTATTGCTTCTACGCCCGCTACCGCGCAGCGACTGTCCTCTTCAAACCCCGCAGCCCACCTCTCTTTGGTACCCCCATTCTTCTTCATATTTATTTAATGATCAAATTGTAACGTATGGAGTTAATAGTTGGATTTAATTACTGACCATTAACAATGGGTTTGGTGATTGCTGCAGATATGTGCTAGAAACCATTCAATTATTTCTCTGTTGTATGTTTCTGACAGCTCTCTACTCTGTTGTATTTTAGACGCATTTTGTACCCTGTCCCTGTTGCTCGCCGATAATTTTTGCTATTCATTTAGCCGTCCGATATTCTTAGATTGCTTAGGTCCCAGCCGACTTTTCGATATCGGATCAAGGTCGGTTCGACGCCACGATTACTCTAAAAGGACGACTCGTCGTTATTGAGGTTAAAAAGCTCAAAATCCATTTTTCTAATTCTATTATTTGTCGTAGTTTGCCCTTGGTGCGAAACCTTCCTTGTGTGTATCATCTGACCTTAAAAGCGTATCTGTGCAGCGTGAATCGATCTGAATTAATAATGGATTTATTGTACTTACCGAGGTCGTAGTTCACGGCAAATCAGGCATTGTATATGAAACTAATTTGTGTGCTTAGTGTATGCAAACTATGTCAAATATGCCTTATTAGCCTATTTTGAACGCTTTGTGCACTATAGAATGTACGCATCTACTGTATGCAAACTATGTCAAATATGCGTTATTAGCCGATTTTGAACGCTTTGTGCAGAA
This sequence comes from Alatinidae sp. Z8VKAUB7J3, assembly GCA_010016025.2. Lineage (NCBI taxonomy): Eukaryota > Metazoa > Cnidaria > Cubozoa > Carybdeida > Alatinidae > Alatinidae sp. Z8VKAUB7J3. The sequence goes on from JAAAKM020721499.1 coordinate 219,418,534, forward strand.
TGGAATGTACGCATCTAGTGTATGCAATCTATGTCAAGTATGCCCTACTAGCCTATTTTGAACTCTTTGTGCACCATGGAATGTACGCGTCTAGTGTATGCAAACGATAACGAGTTTAATTCCCATCCGACGCGTCGTACAGTGTCGCGTCGACTCGATTCGGATATATGTAACTCCGGCATAAGGGTTAACATTAGGGTCAGGGTAAATGTCAGGGATGGGGGCCGGGATTGAGTTTAGGATTACTTTCCTTGAAGAAATGCCCATCGTGGAAATATCCGTTCTGGAAAGTACCATAGAAGAACCCAACAAGGAACCATGAGTAGCATGAACGTGCGAAGTATGTGCGTTCAAAATAGGCTAATAAGGCATATTTGACATAGTTTGCATACATTAGATGCGTACATTCGATGGTGCACAAAGGGTTCAAAATTGGCTAATAAGGCATATTTGACATAGTTTGCATACACTACATACGTGCAATCCATGGTGCACAAAGGGTTCAAAATTGGCTAATAAAGCGTATTTGACATAGTTTGCATACACTAGATGCGTACATTCCAGATTGCACAAAGCATATCAAAATAGAGTTTTTATCTTATGTGAATTCCCTTGTCCTTTCCTTTTTCAAACCACTTAAATCTATTTTCAAGCCGCGAAAACAATTAGTCTCTTTCTTGGCCTCGTTTACATGTTTTCAAGAGGACAAGTTTTCGTAGATGGGATTTTGGCTCAACTTACCGAACACAGAGCAACAGCTCCCTGTATTTGGTCGTGCCCCACTATATGCAACCTATTAATTTGGTCGTGCCCCACTATATGCAACCTAGAAAAAAAAAAGAAATTCAGATTTAATTTATTTTACATCAAGGAGATTCCACAACTTCTCATTCCATAAGATTTACTGAGATTACCAATTACAAGATTGTTCAACTGTATACTCATCAATACAAATGAAAAGATTTATAAGCAATCTTCCATTATTAAATAAGTCATGCAACCTCAATGAACTAAAAGTATTTCCAACTTTCACATTTTTCATTTCTAAAAGATTCCATACCAAATGATTTGGTAATGTTTATTAAGAGATGAAAGCCTTTTATAATGAGTGTTGATACTCTATTGACTGCCTATGCAATATGTGTCCCAAACTAAAAGAATAACTCTCTTTTGACATGCCTTTTTTTTCCTTCTCCTTATAGCGCAGATTCCTAGATATTTATTCCGAATTTGGTCATTGCGCAGTTTCAAAATGCTGTGTAACCTTATACAACTTTATCCTGACAAATATGGCAAAGATTAAGGTCTGTGATATGCCTGTAAAGTGATTATCTAAATTGTATAACAATGAGAAGAAAAAAAACATCCGAAGTTTAAAAAAAAAAAATTATTTTTATTATTATTATTAATATTATTATTATTATTGAAATGGCTTCTCACAGTTAACAAGTTTGACATAACTTGGATCATCCTCTGACAATCTGGTCTCATATTACATCCGGAAGTGGCTAAGAATGAACCCGTCCAGTAACATTACTCATCTTCAGCTTCTTGAGGGGGAAATCATGTACTGTAACAACAAACTCGGAGAGTACAACATTTCATTCAGCGACGATTCATTGGACTACATAAGAGTCGAAGACATTGATGGCGTTGAACTGATTTTGATCTAAACCACCGGGCAACAAATTATGTTTTTATGAGTTTTCATCCAACCTGGTGTTGTTCTTAAATTGTTCTTAATGTTTTGACAATCTGAGCCTCAATGTTCTTACTAAATTTGGTCTTACTAAATACACTTCTCAAAATATTCTAACTTTCAAGAATTTTGCAACTATCGCCAGTTTCTTATTTATGCATAAAATTATTGAAGACCTCTCAAATTATTATGTGTAGCTCCAACAAGACCGGTAGATAGAAGTGGGAAGTATTAACACATTGGGAGAGGGAAGGAGATCTTACTCGTTAGAGTGGAGAGACCTCATTTCAACTGGAAAGGCTTGCAAGTGTGATACATGTTTGCTGGTTTGGTTCTATTTCAAAAGTTTTAGTTTTCGAGGGTAATAGCTACGTAGTTTGAAAAAATGAAGATATTAGACTATTTTATGATCGTAAATGGTAAAGGATGTGATTAAAGGGTCTTTTCCTATGTCAAAAGTTTTAGTTTTCGAGGATAATAGCTACGTATGTTGAAAACATGAAGATATTAGACTATTTTATGATTGCCAATGGTAAAGAATGTGATTAAAGGCTCTTTTCCTATTTCAAAAGTTTGTTGTCTCCAGTGAATATTTTGTATGTGTCGCAGAAGCCGAGTATAGGTTCCATCGATTTGGTTGTTCATCTCCACTGTTGTTGTTCATGTTTCTGAGCCGTACAGGAGGATGTTCTCCACTGTAGCTCTGAAGAACTTGAACTTCAAGTTCCGATAGAGGTTTGATTTCCAGATGTTGTCCATGTTCCGTGCTGCTGTCCAAGCTTGTGCTTTCCTTACTCTGAGATCTTTCAGTGAATTGCATACTAATGATTCCAGAATTGTTGTTGTCGTTGTTGCTGACGTTGTTTCTGTTGCTAATGCTAGAATCGACGACATGGCTGTCGTAATTAGGTTAGGCTACTTATAACCCTTTCAACTTTTACTATTATTATTTTTTAGATTTCCTGTCAGACAGTTTGTTAAGTTCTTCACTTATTTGGGTCTGACTCCACTTCTCTCGTACCCACTTTACCCCATTTTATTACCCATCACCGTTCATAACAGCTTTTGGTGCTATTCTAAACGCATTGTGCACCATGGAATGTGCGCATTCCAAGCATGCAAGTGTCACTAAAAGTAGCTTTTGGTGCTTTTCTAAACGCATCGTGCACCATGGATTATACGCATTCCAAGCATGCAAGTGTCACTGGAAACAGTTTTTGGTGCTATTCTAAACGCATCGTGCACCATGGAATATACGCATTCCAAGCATGCAAGTGTCACTGGAAACAGTTTTTGGTCCAGATTGTGTTATCATGGGTCCCCAGCACTTCTATATAATTTTTTATTTGATGCGAAATTTGAAAAAAATTGACAATAAGATAGCGAACTTTGGTCGTGAAGGCCCTTATGAATATGATGTATATATTTTGTGAGAACCTAAATCAATTAAAAAATAACCACTTTAAGACCCGATGTTTAAGTTTTAATTTGTAAATCTGCCTCTTATCCATGTACCGGTCCTCAGAAAGTTCTTAAACTAAATAACCTTTGATCTTTAAAACTTTCATTAATATGCCATCTTTATTACCAGTTTTATCAATGTAGTGATCTTAAGTAATAAGCTTGCTCTCAATAGGAAAGTACAGCACCTAAACTTGTCATAAGCAGATATGACAAAGACCACTATTTAGGAAGTAGTTGTAAGAGTGACATTAATTATTGTGATTTGAAAGTTAAGTTCATGCATCCAGCATTTCCCTCCAGGGAATTCCATTGGTCTGAATGTGACTAAATGTACGTCGCAATCGATTTCAATTTTGATAAAGCTTGAAACGTGGTCACGGAAAAATTTGAGAGATGGCAAATCTTTGGGGGGACCATGGACCCCTCTGTCCCCTGTTCCCCATCCCTGCTTATGTTGCTGTTCGGATCGTTAGCAGTGCATCTGTTGTGAATTAGTTAACTGCTAATGACATGCATTGTATTATGTACCTGTTTTAAAGAAAGCTGACAACAGTGATTTGAACATATTGGGAATGCGTTCTGTACGCTGGAATGTGAGCATTTCAATAGTGCCATTGAGCGTAGTTACACTATTGGAAGATATTGGGAATGCGTTCTGCATGCTGGAATGGGAGCATTTCAATAGTGCCATTGAGCGTAGTTACACTATTTGAAGATAAATGGAAGGCGTTCTGCACGCTGGAATGTGAGCATTTCAATAGTGCCATTGAGCGTAGTTACACTATTTGAAGATATTGGTGGTATTTCTACTTTGAGTAACTTCACAAGGATAAAAACGAGGGGCTTTTTATCAATACACGGATCTTTGTTTTCATTCAATTCGTCTGCTATCAAGTTCTCAACCTTTATCTTCTTTTCCTGCTTCCCATGCTTTGGTACTGCATACTTCCGCTTACTTGCAACTTCAACTTCCACTGTGTAAGTTCGTAGTCGAGCAAATTCATCAACTGTTAGTGCTATGCCACTCTTTGTTGGCAAAAGAGGTAGTGACGTGTCGAGAGAAGTCTCCACTCACGTCTACAGTAACGTTGTATTTACAGAGATAAATGTATAAGGTCGTGCACTAGAGGAAAACGATAATCTATAAATGACATTCAAGAGCATTGAACTGACACACTATCAAGTTTCCACCCCGAGAAATCTAAAGCCGCGTTCACACCAAAGCTTAAAACGGTTTCGACAACCGTTGTAAATTTTATAACGGTTCACACCAGCAAGAACCTGACACTTTACTAAACGTAGAACGGGATGTGCAGAGAAAAATTTCTTTCCAAGGGTACATAATAGCGATACTGCACCGGGATTTGAACCCTCGACCGTCAGGTCATGAGTCCAACGCTCTAATCACTTTGCTCTGGTAGTGCAATGTCTGTTTCGATAGTTTAACTTTCCCTTATACATCACCATTTATCACCAATTTCTGACTTTCAAGAGCTCAGGTTTGGTATTTAGTGAACAGCTTGCCTCTTTGATATCCAAATCAGTTACATTTTTAGGATTAGATCTTTTCCATGTTTTGAGTAAAGCCGTCCCTTTTCAGTAGTGAATTCTAATAAGCGCCCCCGTTACCTAAAAAATTATTCAATTAGGTGGCCCGGTGCGCTTTTCCGAGAGGGGCGCTTATTAAGAAGTTTAGTTGAAGGAAGGGGCGCCTAATCGTATATTTATTGTATGTTAATAATATGCAGCAATAAGGTCAGTTTAGTGACACTTGCATGCTTGGAATGCGTACATTCCATGGTGCACATTGCGTTTAGAATAGCACCAAAAGCTGTTTTTTGTGACACTTGCATGCTTGGAATGCGTACATTCCATGGTGAACGATACGTGTTGAATAGCACCAAAAGCTGTTTTTAGTGACACTTACATGCTTGGAATGGGTACATTCCATGGTGCACAATGCGTTTCGAATAGCACCAAAAGCTGTTTTTAGTGACACTTGCGGAGATTGATAACTTTATGCTGCACTGTTTTCAGTGAAGATGAAGATAGCAAGACAAGAATCATTGATTAAAGAGGAAGAACATGTCTAACAGATGAAGGAAAGATGACTTTTGATGACAAAACTAGACATATGGTGTTCAGTGGTCATAGGAAATGGATCATCTATGATCATATTGAATGACATGATGATTAGGAAGTCAGTGAATGTGAAGGTCCTGTAAAGTGAGTGACCAAAGAAGAAAGACGGCTGTTTAAAAGGGGTTTTTCAGGTGCCCGACCGCCTTAGTCATGCGGGGTGACCCTTGCGGCGTCAGTTCCCCCGTTTCTGGGGTTGAACCTTGATGGCGCTATCACCCTCCCCACTCTGGCGGGGTCTCTCAAGACGGCACTCCGGCCTTTTTTTAAATTTGGCCTGACACAACCCTTTTGGAAGTGGGATTCTCAAGACGAGGCCTGTGTAAGTTGTTTACTACCTGAAGAAAGGAGGAAGGGGTTTGATTCAATTAGAAGCTTCATTTAAAATTGCAACAGTAGGGTTAGATGCCTATCTCAGAGAAACCAACGATTGTTTATTGAAATCTGTATACAAGCATGAGAAGAATAAAAAGTTTTATTCCATTTACAAGGAAGCTGAACAGATATTACAAGAAAGAGATGAACAAGTTACATCATGTCAATATTCGAAAGAAATCAAAAATGAGACAAGAATGAAAATCATGATCTTGAAAACGGCCGGAAACTTTCATAGTCTTGATCAAGCTCGGCCAATGAAACTTGTCGCAATCGCTTAGACACTACCCCTTGGAAGAAATCTTGAAACCTGCTAGACTGAAATGGTGCAGATTTTTGGGTTCGTGAGATAGTTTCATGGTACGGACAGCTTCTTCTATTACATGTTGGTGCTTGTAGTTTGAATTGGCAATTTTTTTCAAGGGAGGGTGGTTGGGCATTTAGCACAATAAGAGAATTTAAGAATATTTTAAGAATCACCCTCAGGCTCAAATGATACCAAACAAAAATTTTCGGACAGGAAATGTTGTTATCTGAGAAAAATTTCAAGGGGAGTTTCCACACAGAATTCAAATTGTTGGAATATGAAGTGTCTATCAAGAGAGAAACCACTTTAACTTGAGTCAAGGTAATGATAAGGAGAAACCAGTTTCACAATGTGAGAAAAATTGAGAAAATTAAGAATCATTTAGGAAATTATAATGAAGTATTTGACCCTTTAGCAGAGCCTTTTACATAAACCTACACAGTTTTGAAAAGCTGATTACCATGTACTGTACAATAACATAACATGGGTCCACTAACGGCATTATTAGTAAGGTAAGTTGTGCACGCTGTTAACGCGATTGTTCTATTAAGCTTCTGCATCCATAACAAGGAAAATATGATCGTAACATTGTCACGGTGTTGCAGACTTAGTTGCCTTTCCCTTTAAAAAACTATGTCAAATATGCGTCATTAGCCTATTTTGAACGCTTTGTGCACCATGGAATGTACGCATCCAGTGTTTACAAACTATGTCAAATATGCGTCATTAGCCTATTTTGAACCCTTTTTGCACCATGGAATGTACGCATCTTGTGTATGCAAACTATGTTACATATCCGTCATGAACCTATTTTAAACGCTTTGTCCAACATTGAATGTACGCACCTAGTGTTTACAAACTATGTCAAAATGGCACTATTGAAATGCTCACATTCCAGCGTGCAGAACGCATTCCAAATATGTTCAAATAGTGTAACTACGCTCCAAGGCACTATTGAAATCCTCACATTCCAGCGTGCAGAACGCATTCCAAATCTGTTCAAATAGTGTAACTAAGCTCAATGGCAATATTCAAATGCTCACATTCCAGCGTGCAGAACGCATTCCCAATATGTTCAAATAGTGTTACTACGCTCAATGGCACTATTGAACAGTCATTCCCACCAACTTCGGGGCTGGTGTTCATTAAGGACAAAACAAGGCTCACTTCGCTAGTCAAGCTTCGCATCTGTTGCTGGAGATCTTCGGTAATATTTTTGAAATCACTGGGCATGCTACCGTACTTTAAACCCTATATTAGTGACAGTGACCCAGTGGTTATTGTTTACATTACAAAATAGAACAAACGAGCCCTTACATACCTGGAAACAGTCAAGTTGTATCAGAACTGGTACTTTTGTTCTTTATAAGTTTTGGAATTCTTTAAGTTTGTTTCAAAACAAACTGTTAGCTCTACAACAGTTACTGCGTTACCTTCAATTAAAACAATGTCGGGTAGTAAAGACTTAAATAGCACACATGGATTTTTGAAGCCTGGTAGGTCTTATTTACGCTCGCCAGGTGATTAGCTATTGTTTTCAGGACATTGTTATGTCTCCAAAGATATCTGCCCTCTGTGACTGCAGATACGCATCGATAGGCTTCGATTCTTGCCGCATCAGGCGTAATTGATGGCGTTCGTAGAATTTGCTGGTTCGTGGCTTAAAATGATTGTCCAATTTGCGAATTGTTTGATCATAAAGAGACAATCCTGTGGCTTCTTCCGCGCTCAAAGGGGGAAGGTCAGCGTAAATGTTATAAACACTAAACCATTAAACCTCTGTCACCAAAATATTATCGGGCGTATAAGCATTGCGCGAACTAATAAACAGATATTAGCTACCTACAGGTTAAATATTTCTGGGATAGCGTATGTTTGTTTGGGAGAAACCATAATTTTGTTGGTCAGTGCTACTGGTAGAATCTGTAAGATTTGAATCAGGATTGAAGAGCACTTTGACTAAATTGTCATAGGTTAGGTATTGAAGGCAATTTAGAACCTAAATATAGTTTCAGTGAATCGTTTTCTGTCTTGGTAGTTGAACAGTGCTGTAGTCCATAGGCATCAGCAGCATATGTGTTTTTGAATCTAGTGCCTCCAATTATACAGTAATAAGTATTTAATGGTATGGAAACCGACATTCTCCAGCACGGTCTGTTGGACTCAGATGTGTGTTACGTAGCTCATTGTTTTCTATTACTTTTAACCCTTTTTATCGCTTTTTAGGAAACTTTTACTGATACTTAGTTTCAAGGATACTTTTTAGCTTAAGATTGTAGTGTTTTTATTGTCATTAGCCTGGTTTTAGAGGATTTATGAGGACAGACTATCGGTTGGCGGAACAGGTGAGGCTTTGACTTCCTTTGTAAAAGCAAGAATGTGTTTTTTGAACGTTCCTTAATCTTCATTTGTCTTCATGGCAAAACGGAATTTTTATTTTTATTGTTGTAATAGCATTTCAACAATCACTTTTTTATCGTTGTTACAGAGAAATCAACACAACCTCAGTCTAAGCGTCCTGCAACGACATCTCCAGGTTCTATTCCAGGCATTGATGCCGCGGCATTGTTAGTTAGGGGGGCCTGTTCCTTCCCTCCACGCCTATTATACTTCCCCGGCTAATGCCAGATATCCATTTTTCAGCTGCATTCAAAGTAGACGTTTTCAGATTGAAATCAAAGTATCGGCTTGCTAGACACAAGCCCTCTGCTTACTGAGCTAACTCGCCTCCCAGATTGAAAATGTACTGTTATTAAGTGAGAATAGTATGAAACTTCACTGTGTTCTGTTTGTGACCACGCCTTGTTAGGTTATTTTGAACACATTGTGCACCATGGAATGAACGCATTCCAAGCATGCAATTGTCACTAAAAAACGCCTTGTTAGGTTCTTTTGTACACAGTGTGCACCATAGAATGTACGCATTCCAGGCATGCAATTGCCACTAAAAACGCCTTGTTAGGATATTTTGAACACATTGTGCACCATGGAATGTACACATTTCAAGCATGCAATTGTCACTAAAAACGCCTTGTTAGTTCTGTTTTAGTCGTGAGACTATCACTTGATTATTCGACCATATTATTTAGATCCTCGCAATTTGAGCAGAAAATACGTTGTAGCAGCGATGGACGAATTGGTGCTTGTATCACGAACGATACCAAACGGACGACGAGATAAACTTGGTTATGAACTCTTTACTAACTGGAAAGTTATCGAATACTGAGGAACTAAGGCGTGGTAAAAGGGTATATATGCGAAAATGGAGGACAATAAGGGTCCAAAATCCCAAGTTGTTATCAAGTTGGCCAACTAAGTTGTCCGGAAAAGTTGTTCGTGTGTGCCTAACTTAACTCATCTATGTTTTCATTGCTTAGCAATAGCTTGCAAATTAACGGCGCTGACCGGATTCGAACCGCGTTCTCATGATTACTAAACCAACTAGCTATTGTGGTAATGCTCCACTCTTTGAGAATTATGTATAATTGCAATGTGTCTGCTGAGAATATGTATATGTCTGTAAACAACGAATAAGCATTGTCCATTGTTCTATTTAAACAACAATAAGAAGAAAAAGAGTGTGAGGCTTCCCGGAATTTCATTCCCATAAGGTACGATTACTTCTTAAAACTTCTTTTAAAATTCTTTTAAATTCTTGTAATTTTAGCAATGTATTTTTAACAATTTTAACCGTAAACAGTTTTAGTACAATATATTTGTTAGTAGAAATTTTAGATGGAATGTTGTAAAGAATATTTCATGGTAACATGATGACTCAATTACATCGCATTTATACGACCATAAGGGCCTGGACACTAACTAGCTTTTACAATGATTATGTAACTACTTTTAATCACAGTATGTCCACAGTACACGTTTCTAATTCTTATTGGACACGACAATATGTCACCACAATCCCATGACCCATGCTTTTGTGGCATATACTCTACCAACTGAGGTAGGTGGCCTCTGGTGCCAACATACTCTATTATTTCTTTATTCAGAGTCTGGTTCGGTGCCCATTTCATTATTTTGGACTTCAGCTTGCAATGAAGCTATAAACTGCAAGGCAGTGCCTTCAAAAGTTTCTCGTTGAGATTCTCTTGGGCGGATTTAGTTCATGCGCTTGGGCTCTTTCCTGATCAAATTAAACACTGCTCCCCCAATTTGTCAGGTTCCTAAAAGCATTGAAGTTTCTTTGAAGCCGTAATTACAAGCTTTTGTCAGGTCAAGTTAAACTTTTGTAACAGCCCCTCCCCCGCCTGATTTCAAAGTTCAAACCTGTCTGATTATCTTATTTTGAGATATTTAAAAATAATGTTTTAACCATATCCAGAATAATTAATTTTTGTGTTTGTTAAAGATTTGCCAAAACAGTGTATTCATCTATTTCATTCAGTTAAGATTGGGCGTAGATACATAATGCCTACGATCAGTTCTTAGAAGTAAGAAGTTCTTACTTCTAAGAACTAATCAGTTCTTACAAACGTTATGGACTATCATTATCAATGTATGGTCAGTGCATTGGAACATTGCCATCTTTCTGGTTTTGGCTTTAGGTCGATGGTTGCCATTTAGTTGGTTTAAAGACTTATGTGCAGTAACATTCCTGGAAATCTCCTGATTTTCACTGCTTACAAAATAGCATTGCTTTTTATCGAGACTGAGAAAATTGCAATGTTACAGTTTTCATTGATCACTAGCACATGCACGCAAACTTGAAAAACTGTCAAGAAAAGAAATATGACGCATATGATCAAATGACGAAGACCATTAAAATCGGGCACTATCAAAGCAAGAAAATTATCCATTTTAGAGATAGCAATCAAATAACTAATTTTTTCTAGAAGAAGTTTTTGTTTACGATGAATTCTATTATATTCAGAATTGAGTCTCTTTTCTGAGCTACATTTCGAAAAGTACTTCTGTCATCTAACAGAAGATATTGCTGCTCTTACAATGTTGGGACTAAAAGACTGGAAGAGAGGATCCATTAACACGTACCAAAGAAGATACACAGTACCCCTTTGGTATTGCAGAAGGCTCGTATGAATCGGGGAACAAAGTCCGCTATTTTAGAACATTTATTTGAGAATGAACATTGTCTGTCCGAGTACAGTGATGGACAGTTTAAAGTACTGGGGAAAGCACGATCGAAGCTTCATCTGTCTGTTTTGGAGGCTGTGCATATAGCCCTACAAAAGCCTTCTTACACCTCAGGAGACGGTACTTCTAAAAATTTATTGACATTAATTAATGATGCAAGGTTCTAAGATTTAATGTAACCATATTTCAAGAGCATCAAATCCATGGATGGAGGATGCATTCTCGACTCTTAGTTCTCGATGCTGTATTCCTGGTAAAAGTGGTTCTTTATTGTACCTTCAACTTGCTGAAGACTGTACACAGCACACAGCGACAAGGCTAACATGGCACACAGCGACTACCTCATATATTGAGTTCCAGTAGGTTGCCTAAAGCAGCAGAAAAGCCTTTTCTACTTTTAGGGTAATGGGTGCACACTAAAAGCAACATCCTGTTTGAGGTAACTTTATAATAATTATTTGGTGTAAATATTAGGATAATCGAGCGTGGAATGTTGAATAACCATGATGTGATATAGTGACTCAGCGTCTAGAATGTTCCTGAGCCACGTACAAATAGCAAACTAAGCAAGTTTACTATGATGGTGTACCACTCTTAGAGAGAGATTCGATAACTTGAAGAGCATCTTTGCGATCAGTTGGAGAGTAAACCATGGATCTGGGATTCTTGCTAGGGTGTACTGACCGGGAGAAGGAACAGGAGTTAGCATTTGGAATATTAGGGAAATAATTATTAAAAATATCCGGTTCTGAAATTGGGTCAATTAATCTGCCACTGATGTCTCTAAGGTTAATAGGTACAGATCTTGAATTCCTTTTTTTGAACAAGAAATTATATTCACTGTATTCTTACCTTTTGATTCCTCAGTGACTCCATTTTTGTCCTATTTACAGATATAAAGGGTGTATTCATTCCGACTTTCGATAGTTTTAAAACCATTAAATATAATCTTCAACTAATATGTTTTAGGAAAACAGATGTTTTGCTTTAGTCCTATGAATTTAAAAACCTTTTCTAAACTCTGGTCATTCATTTCCTATCCCCTCGAAAAAAAAATAAAAAGGTTGACGATAGCAATGGCGATGAAGATTATTATGAGGATGATAATGGTGGAGATGATGATGATAATGCTGCTGCTGCTGATGATGATGATGATGATGATGATGATGATGATGATGATGATGATGATGATGATGATTGTGCAACGTGATCCAGGGAGATCTCCTCGGAGTCTAGTCTGCTACTTACGTTAGAAAATAGTTCCCAGCTTCTTATTTTATAACAAATCTAGACTAACATCATTTAAGGAATTTTCCGGGAGGGAATTATACGGTGGGAGTTTTCCGGGAGGGAGTTTTCTGGGAGGGAATTTTCCTAGAACCCGAATTCACAGAACAATAGACTAACAGCGGCGATTCCTGACAATACTTTACAAAGACCCTGGTTGAAAATAGGCTAATATCTTTGCGGCGCAACCGTTATTGAATGCTGTGACGTCATAAAAGATCAATAGGTTCACCTTAGGAGCTTTTTCTGTGCAAAGGCATGATCAATATGAATTGGAAGTTACCACAAGCACTCGTAGAACCGGGTGTCTATAGTTAACTGCACTTCAACATTTTCAAATTTAGGTGTGCAGGTTTGATAACTTGGAAAGGATGTATGGAGTAGGGTATTCAACAAGTCTGAGAAATGCTCTGACACAATTTTTAAACTCTAGGACAGACGACTATGAACTAGGGGATGCTATTTTACCTTGAAGTCCACTTCTAGAGGATGTTAAGCATAGAAGATGGCTCGAGATGCCACCTTCTGCGTCTTTAGATGTTGTCATGCTGAGCAAAACTAAATTCGGCCTTAACGTACACTACCCTCCCAAAAGTATTTGAACACTAGCAGCAAATATGGCGTCAACTGAAAATGAAACGAACGTAAGCAACATTTGCCTTGAATTGGAAACATAAAAGAGTGAGGTTTTGAGAAAAAATTGATTAAAATAAATACAATGGACATTTATTTGAGTGTGTATTACCGGCATCATTCTCACGTCTGTCGACTTCATCATAAACATCTGAACTTAACTCTTCAAATAATCGGTCACTTAACTGAAACGAAATAACACAAACATCAAATCTTAACCATTTTCAGAATGCTTTGAAACCCAAATAACAGTAACGGTTGAGACTAGTAGAAGTGGTGAAAATGAGACACTACTGAATGCTAATACTAAGTGATTTACTTAATGCATTAAGGAATAACTAGACCACTTACACGAGATAACAACTGCGGTAAAGACGCTTCCGGAAACTCAGTCTTGTAAATTATTGGTGAACTAAGAACAGAAGCACATTTGACTTATCGCACAGTCGTTTCCATCCCCTTTTCCTCCTCGAGAATCTATTTTCAATGTTATTGAGCAGTTACAAGGTTCTCTAGATTGACGCCTTTCTCTTTGCAGATACAGACTTTTTGGGAGCTTAAAACTCTGAAGCGACCCATAAACGCTCAAGAAATTTACAAAACTGGAGCGTTTACTACCAATGATAAAAATTGTAAGAAAACGGGAGCTACCCTCAGGATGGACCCACTGTGATATTGGTTCAAATAATCCTAGTGCAAAAAATCTGCTGCGGCCCCGCTTTACTCCACAGGTGATAATTTGAACCACGGGGCAAAAATGTTTGTTGAAAGCATTGCTTTTGTTTACATCCTTGCCGAGTTAGCCTCGTTTTCGGTTATGATGATGCAACCTTTTCATGGTGCACAAAGCGTTCAAAATAGGCTAATTAGGCATATTTGTCATAGTTTGCATACACTAGATACGTACGTTCCATGGTGCACAAAGCGTTCAAAATAGGCTAAATAGGCATATTTGACAAAGTTAGCATACACTAGATGCGTACATTCCATGTGCAAAAAGCGTTCAAAATAGCCTAATAAGGCATATTTGACATAGTTTGCATACACTAGATGCGTACATTCCATGGTGCACATAAAAAAACAACACAAGCATTACAAAGTATTACAAATGCATAGCATAACAACTTCATTAACATCTTGATCAAGTGAGAATATGGTACTCGTACTCAGACCCCTAAGTAAACTCACAATGATTATGCAACACTACAGCACCAAAGTTGGATATCCCAGAGATAATAAAAGTTGCGTAGACTAACAGTTTGAATAGATAATCCTTTTCTTTAATTAAATTTTACGCTTACCATTCTTTCCATTAAATACCTTATGCAAGCCCTGTTAGTGTATTTTCCCTGTTGCATGCGTAGCTGCCTTAACCACGGCACGTCCCTGCATTTAAATCCATTGGATTCCTCAAGGACTTCTCATAAAACGATACAACAACCTTTCAAAGTAAGAGATTGGAGTGGAGTGATTTACCCATAGTACTGAGAGATAATCCAAAACTTCGCTGTGAAATTTCCATGTGAGCTTCAGCTCGTAGCCAGTCATTCAGCTGTGTCAGGATCCGCTGCTCCTGGGTCGTGGGCGAGGCGAGCACGATATGGCTCTGCGCTTGAGGAGCCGCGCGGTCTGAGAACGCCAGCCACTGTCCATCCGGCGACCAGGCGAGATCGGCGATGCGGTTCTGGCCACACGACCCGATAGCCCGTTCGAAGCCGCCCTGCGCGTCAACAAGCATCAGCGTGCAGCGCCGATCTGGCCCTCGACGGATAAATGCAACACGCTGCCCATTGGGCTTTTGGCATAGACTCTTTGAGCATCTTCATCGGCTTTTGCCATGGTAAGTTCATCAGTCATTGTAAACTTAAACATTTCTACGTGAACATATGAACATATGTCATACATATGATTTCTACGTGAACATATGTCTTAAATATCTTGAATGACGTCACCGTCAAATCAAAAATGACGACAACTAATTTCATGACGTCAGTCAACACAGAAACATGACGTCACCTGATCCACAGACAGACAGACGGCACAAAATCTGATTATTACAACTATATATTTTACCCTGTGTCAGTGCCACATGGTATAGCTAATGCAAGCAAGTGTCCCGGAAACCACCGGCCTTTAGGCTTACTATACTGTGATGAACTTGTAGTGTGATGGCATCCGGCCAGCTTTTAGCACGTCACTGTTAATGATGCGTGTAACAACAGCAATTTGTAGAAGACTGTTTTTGAGCGTTGTGTGTGAAGACAAGAATTTAATGGAGGCAAAAATTATTAATTTAAGTTTTGAATTTTGGTTAGCAAATAGTGGCCACTTTACTGCCTATTTTCATCTAATTAAAGCTCAGCTTTGACATATCATCTCCGCTGTTCATCCTAAAACATAAAAATAAAGGGTAGACCCTTTAGAATTTTAATAAAGGTTCGGCATTTGCTTTTCCTGTGAAGAAAAAGACAATCACAAAAGGAAATTTGAAATTTACTTCTAATTTTTTCGAAAAATACCTACAGAGAAGCAAGCTATGATCTGGAAGTAGTCTGGGATCTACTGTATACCTCAACCCAGACACGTGACTTGACGTCATTTTGTGTATATAAGATGAACCACATGCGTTTTTGAATCAGAACCAGAAAAAACTTAAGAGTATAGACGTTTGTAGTACATCGATTAATTAGAGATATTAGTGTTGTTATGTTATTCGAGTTTAGTTAAATATATAAGAACAAAGGAAACTCTTTATATTTCGATGCGTCTTCTCTGATTTTGACTCACAAGTAACTGCGCCAATTTATCCGGCAACTAGCGATTTGTATATTTAACATACTTGTACAAAAAAAAGCATCGCAGATATATCACGCTTTGAAGCAAAATAGAGGCTTAAGTAGACTAGAGTCTCCAAATCCTTTAACCTTTTTAACCCAGAATACATTCTGTGACCCCTGTAAACTTTACCTTATAGATTTAGCGTCTAAAATGAAATTAGCACCTTCAGCAAGCACTTCGAAAGAAGCAAACACTGGATAATTTATCTTTACAATTTATGTTTGCTTTCGATAATACGCCGACTTCCCATTCAACAACAGAGACGTCTCCTTCATTTGATCACTTAGCCGTGACTTAGGTATGAAACAAAACATTTCCTTGTTTTACTCATAGAGAAATCAGGCGAAGAGAGCCGACTTGCTGTCAGCCCCCTGTAAAAATGCTTGACCAATAAGGAAATCCATACAGTTTTATCACATTTACTTTTCTAATTGTGAGCTCTGCTTCAGATTTACTTTCAGGACATATATGGTCTGCTATACTTTTAAGGAAGATAGATATTTTGATGTGAAAATTCTGAAGTACTGAAAGGTTGTTGACTTGAATCCACTTTTAACGCTCCCTTCATCATTTCATATTACCTCGATGACAGATATACATGATAGTGCTCTACATGTACTAAAACGTAAGAGATTGTTCGAATGCGGTAATTAGGTGGTTTTGATTGGTTGCCAAGACGATCAGTTGCTGTAACGATCTGTTGCTATGTCGATCCGTTGGCAAGACGATCTGTTGCTATGTTGATATGTTGCTGTGTCGATCTGTTGCTATGACAATTTGTTGCTATGTCGATCTGTTGGTACGACGAGCTGTTGATGATTAATTCAGAAGTTAAGAAACAGTCTATGAGGCATCTTGCTAAGACCAAGGCACAAAACGTGACTGTAATTACAGACCCCTTCTATATCTATATGAAAACGGCAGATATGGATTTTGTCTTCTTGGGACAGTCTCTCCACGAAAGTTATTGTTGAGTCTTTCAAGTTCTGTACACTCACTTTACCCGTTGAAAAGAAAAATCAACCGTGCGAAAAAGGTGTGCAACGCCTCAAGGAGCAACTCGGCACTCCGAAAGAGCCTTTTCTTGGAAATCCATTTGTAACCACAGAAACGGAAAGCAAAATGTGTTAGAGGAGGCATGAACACTTCATAAATATTAAAAATACCCTTTGGTACAGGGTGAGTTGCTGGATTGATTTTAAACAAATTATACCAGCGACAGTTCTTACCTCAAATCCTTAAGCGGCCCACAGTCGCGCAATAATCTTGACAGTAATACTGATGAAGGCGTAAATTGATAACATTATTGATCGTCTGTGGACGATGATTGAAGCATTGAACAGTATCTTGACGAAATCAAAATCCGTATTTGACACGTGCTGACAATGTTGCCCAAGGGGTACTTAAAACTGTGTTTAATTGTCACCTAAGCATTCTGTCCGTACATAAGTGACACCTGTTGTACAAACGAACATCGTCAAAGAAGTGTCACACTTCCTTGTTTAAAATTCCAAGTAGTGACAGTGAAATAGTGTGGTGTCGTGGTAAGGCAGTAAGTACTCAGCATGTAAGATATACTGACATAGAATCATTTATTACGACGATATCATCTTTATCTCGAACTTTTTCTATCTCGAACAAATTTTTTGGTCCCTTTCGAGTTCGAGATAGAGAGAGTCCACTGTACATTAAATATTAATTCATGGCTTCCATTGTTTGCCATTTTCTGTCTTTCTTCTCGTTCTGTTCTTATTCTTCCGCTTCTTCATTTACGTTACTCTGCAATGTTTAACAATTTGTAACTCTTAGGATTAATCTGAGGAAACATTAACTTAATTGTTAACCTTAATGAAAATACAAAACACTTTTATAGTGACAAAGGTCTGGACGTGAATGGCCGATGATATCTGTTGAAAAGTTCAATGGTGAAAGTGAAGACTCGAACCCCGTCCTTTGTCGTTTCAACTCGGATGTGCTAACCATTTTATCATGGTGCTACAACATTGAAAAGAGCAACTTGGAATTTCATTTGTTTTGTCTTCATTACTAAACAGATTTTCCGTTAGCTAAAGCTCAAGGGGCGGCTGCTGTATTATATGCTACCTTGTGTTTGTAATTCAACATTGTAATGCCTTATGCTGAGGTCCCCATACCTTGTGTGAGGGGAAGGCTATCTCAAATTTTGTATAAATGTCCACACGAAACTGGGTTTCTTAGAAAATTTACTGTAGCTGATTTCAGTTATGGCTAAGCCAAAGAATCGCTTCTCGGCCTTTTGGCAAGGAATGGATGTAGTATCTGTTCTCATTGATGACAGATGCTTTCCATAATCGGAGCAAACTTTTCCAGTGTGGCTGTTGTAGAGCACATATACCTCCATATATATCCCGTTTCATACATTTGCTATTAACTTAACCAACTATTCAGAAATCACAACTAGCGTTTAATACATTCATATCAACCACAGGTATACAGCATTGATTTTTACAAGAGAAGAGGGACGTAAAGGCATATATATAATGAAAAAACAGACCCGTTTATTTGGATACTTGAATTATGGTGGCCCTTTTTTAATATTTGACATAGTTTGGATACACTAAATGCGTACATTCCATAGGGCACCAAGCGTTCAAAATAGGCTAATGACGAATATTTGACATAGTTTGGATACACTAGATGTCTACATTCCATCATGCTCAAAGTGTTCAAAATAGGCTTAATACTCGTATTTGACATAGTTGGATACACTAGATGCGTACATTCCATGGTGCACAAAGCGTTCAAAATAGGCTAATGACGCATATTTGACATAGTCGTACATTCAATGGTGCACAAAGCGTTCAAAATAGGCTAATTACGCATATTTGACATAGTTTGGATACACTAGATGCATACATTCTATGGTGCACAAAGCGTTCATAATACGCTAATGACGCATATTTGACATAGTTTAGATACACTAGATGCGTACAATCCAAGGTGCAAAAAGCGTTCAAAAAAGGCTCATGACGCATATTTGACATAGTTTGGATACACTAGATGCGTACATTCCATGTGAGTGAGTGAGTGAGTGAGTGAGTGAGTGAGTGAGTGAGTGAGTGAGTGAGTGAGTGAGTGAGCGAGTGAGTGAGTTAGTGGGTGAGTGAGTGGGTGAGTGAATGAATGAGCGGAAGAGTGAGTGAGTGGAAGAGTGAGTGAGTGGAAGAGTGAGTGAGTGGGTGGAAGAGTGAGTGAGTGAGTGAGTGAGTGAGTGAGTGAGTGAGTGAGTGAGTGAGTGAGTGAGTGAGTGAGTGAGTCTCCCATTCATTTATGTCGATTTTAAATGACATTCTTTTTTCATTAAGAGTGTGACTATTTCAGACTTCTCTCACTCTCTCGCGTCATCAGTTTAGCTCTTAAATTGAAAAAAGCTAGTGCAATCATTATTCTGAACTTAGATTACAGACGAGGTTTACTAACTGATTGAAAAATGGAGAGCGTTCTCAATCTCTGAGTTGATACGCAAAACTTCTAGTGTGAAAAAGGTAATCTAATCCAGGTAAATGCATAAGAATATCTGGCATCTAGTAAAGATATCTTTGTTAGAAGACGTAAAGTACTTTTGAGTGTGGGGAGAATTTAGATCTATTTTTAGGAATGAAAAGATGCAAAATTAAATGGAAATCCGGAAGCATCTTCTTTAAAGGAAGAGATTGTCGCGCGAAGAAATTGTCGCGAGGGAAAGCTTGTTTTTGGTCCGTTCGCGACAGTTAATTCCCGCGACTTTCAAATTTTGTCACCAACCCCTTATGACCAAAGACGAAAGACAGAAAGACAGAAAAACCATACAATATAATAATATAAAAACAATATTCAACTTTCTTAAAAGATTTGTACGAACTGAAAATTTGATCTTTGATTCGATCTTTGAAACGAGTTGGGGGCAAGTCCACCAGTACTCCCGTGGTGCCGCTATTAAATGGAAGGGTCTTGAACACGATCTCATATGAAAGGGGATGCGTTTAGATAAAATGCGTCTGTACCAGTGGTTCTTAGAAGCTTCCGAAACGTGCCTTTGTAATCGTACTCTTGTTTTGAAAGCCCAGCCATGTCTTCGTCCTAGCGACCCTGCCATTCCCAGATCTATTTCCATTCTGTATATATTGTTAGTATTTTTGTGTGCAGAAAGCCATTTTGCCAGGAGGTCTAGAAGCTTCTTTAAAAGCCACCAACAGGAGTTGGATCAGAGGGAAATGAAGCTTTTAGAAAAGTAGAGGAGGCTTACTTAGTTCCACGAGATGTGCAACGGAATTCATTTTCTAGGCCTCGTAGAGACCTTCAGCCGGCGGCCTAGTATTCTGGTTCTCGATGTACTGTTGCAAGAAACACGTTAGTACCTTGATACCGGTTTTAAAAACGTACAATAGGATCATAAGAAGGTACTTACGAGATGGTTAGATTGTCACATCCAGCAAGACCAAGGATTTGCCCCGTGTTTCGGAAAGACGCTCCCATAACAATTTTATTAGCCTATTTTGAACCCTTTGTGCACCATGGAATGTACGCATCTAGTGTATGCAAACTATGTCAAATATGCCTAAGTAACCTACTTTGAGCGCTTTGTGCACCATGGAATGTACGCATCTAGTGTATGCAAACTATGTTAAATATGCGTTATCAGCCTAGTTTGAACGCTTTGTGCACCATGGAATGTACGCATCTACTGTATGCAAACTATGTCAAATATGCCTTATTAGCCTATTGAGCTGTGCTCATTAAAGTTATTTTCTGGATTTCGTGAAGGCTTACATTTCCTGGTATTCTTTCAAGATGTTTTTTTGTCCCTTTCTTTATCATTCCCAAAGCTCCTCTGACCACAGACACTATAGAAGTCTTCAAGTTCCATAATTTATTAATGTCAATCTCCAAGTCTTTATATTTTGATAGTTTCTCAAATTCTTTTACGGATATGTTACGATCAGATGGAACAGCCATATCAATTAACAGACAGAAAAAAACCCAGTTGCTACTGCAGTTTCATGTCTTTCAATTATCAGGCAACCAACGTTACATACTTATAACATCATTACTTAACAATTTCTCTTTGCAATTTCTTGGCAAGATAACTATCCATATCCCAACACTTAGACAGCAGCCCAGATCTTCCATTTAGTGTTTTAGTTTGCACATACATGCATCCAAGGGCAGATTGTGCCTATGGGCAGGCGTGCATGGTCTCCCCCCCGTATTTTTCACATTGATGTATTTATGAAAAGCATGCTCATGCAGGTTTATGCTACCTTTGACAAGTATTTTTTGAGCTTTAGTACAACGTGGTTCTGATATGTTTTCTGTACACTATTTTGCTTGTTGAAACGATGAAAGTTGTAGGTGAAACATAGCATTGATATAGTTTAGGTAGGTTAGTAGTGTAGCAACAGTTGGTAGAGTAGTTCAGAAACAGTAAATTAGATAGGTAGAGTAGTCTAAGATCTCCAAAACGATGGTTTTATATTTGGTGCTCACCTTTTAAACTTTTCTAACTGAATTTTTGGTAATGTTGCCCTTTAAGCCACGTTTATGCAAGTACCACGTACATTTTAGGGAAAGAGAAAACACTTCGGCGAAAAATAATTTTTTGTGGTACTTTATTTTTGTCATTTATTAACACACGCATCAATTAACGATGTGTGATGTCCAATCACATCACGATGGCACTAAATAACGCCACTGCCTGATGGTACTTGCGAAAGCAGTCAACAACGCATAATGATGGTTTATTCGGGCACTTAGCACAAAAATACTTGCAAGTAATAAAAACGCCCCGAATAAATTTCCAAAATCAATAATACTTGAAATTCATCTTTAGCAATTAAATATATATATCACGGGTTTACTCGTGATTGGCACAATTGAGGTTATTGTCTAATTTATGTCCGCGGTTGTGCCAATTACAAGTAAACTCGTAGTACATCGAGCGATATGCACCATATAGTCGCTGGTACGCCTAAAGGTCTTGTCTGACGCTCTTGAACGTTAGGTCAATCGCCTTGTGTGGAGAAAGACAGTTCATGAGATTTTGCATAAATCTGGGCCCCTGATAACTTTCTTGTAACTTGTGACGTCTTCCCTTGTAACTTAGAGCTGCGATTGTTCTCTATCACTCTCTCTCTCTCTCTCTCTTTCTCTCTCTCTCTCTCTCTCTCTCTTTCAGAATTTGATTTCATATACAGAATAATTTCTTTTCGTTTTAAGTTTTAATGTCGCTCCTTACTTTCAGTTGAAAAAAATCTTTTTTTTTATTTAATCCCGAAAAGGCAGAAAAGGTGCCTCTCTAGCGCTCTGATCTGACAAACTCCCTCTCCCCCTTTTACTAAGCAACAATTCTCAAATCTATGGATACAGTAGTTCTTTTATGAAGTCCTTTTCAGTAATACATAGTAACAGTACGTCCGAATCAAGGACCACCCTATCTATCAACGCAAAAATAACGATATCTTCTATGAAGCCCCAATCAAAATGACTGAGGCTCTCCTGGGAAGCAGTCGTGATGTGCCCACCCTCTATGGACCCAAGAGCCTTAAAATTCCAGCAGGCTCCCAGCCCAACGCCAAACTCAGAATGAAAGGCATGGGCATTAAACCCCAGAACGGGGAACCGGGAGATCAGATCGTGACGCTAAAGGTGGTCCGGATAGTGTTGTTAGCAGGCACAAATGCTGATTAGATACCGTAAAATATTTTGAACCTCGATTTTCAGGGAACGGTAAAGAGCGACATCAAATCTAAAAAGAGCATTTGCTGAATTTTACGTGCTTTATTAAAACACAAAATCGCGAAAAAAGGAAGAAAACAAGGACAATACACAGGCAGTGAAAAAGTTGAAAAACTATGCAATTATTTCGATCAAGACCTCCGCTTGACCGTCCTCAGATGGAAAGCATCTGTCATCAATGAGAACAGATACTACATCCATTCCTTGCCAAAAGGCCGAGAAGCACCACCCTAGCAAGTGTCTAGGAGAGTGTAAGGCGTAAACTGCATCATGATGGTCCTGTTGTTGCTTAAGTTTATTACTTCGTGTAGATGAGCTTTGGCGGTTTTAATAATTGGATTAAATTAAGTTACAGAATCAGGGCGGGCATCAACCTTGGCATGTAAATTTCCATGGCAGCCTCCAGCAACAATGACAGAGAGCAAATCACGCCATGGTAGGTGGAGAGAAGGGAAAGCTGTTCAAGAAGACTAGCTGCGTGAGGAGCAAGTACAACCACCACAGAAAAGGTATCAAAAAAAATTACCAGTATGTTTGTACCATGTGCCAAAAGGAAAAAAACAAAGGAAACTGGACATTCACAGTACCAGGGGAAATGGTATTGCCCCTCATCTGGGATAACGCTTCAAGAATGGAGAAGATGAGTGTGAAAAGGGTTGTAGTTACCGTCCAATTTTTCGGTCACTTAAAAGGGAATTATAACTTTTAATTTCCGTTTGGATGAACAATCTTGTAATATTCTAGGACTGTTGGGTTGATACGGTCACTCCTGGGAAGAAAAAAAAGTTAACACGCATCCGTGATCTTTCTTATGGCAAAAATACAAAATTCCATAATTTCGCAGGTAGGGGCTTGAAACCTCTAGAGTATGGTTCTTTGATTTGGGTGGAGTCTTATGCTGAGGCTTTGGTGGAGACTTATGTAGAGGCTTTGGTGGACGCTTTGGCGAAGGCTTTGGAGGAAGCTTTCATCAAGGCTTTGGTGGACGCCTTGGTGGAGACTTTGGTGAAGGCTTTGATAGAGGCTTTGGTGGGCTCTTATGTGGAGATGTTTGTGGAGGTTTTGGTGGTGTCTTATGCTGAGGATCAAGCGGAGGCTTTGGTAGAGGCTTTTGTAGAGGTTTAGCCACAGATAGTGATATGGATCCACTGAGTGTATTGCATGTGTTTATTTGAGATTGAAATATGATCGTGAGGGTGCCAAGTGCTTTGATATAACGTTGACGGTAAAGATTTTTCGTTAAAATCTAAACGTTAAGTAAGCTGGTAGCCTAGTCCTTCATGCCCTATCATTGTTAGTACCCACAGTTACTGATATGGATCCACTGAGTGTATTGCATGTGTTTATTTGAGTTTAAAATATGAAAGTATATCTAATAAATCTAAATAATTGCCTTTTATTGAGAAGAGAGGATTTGAAATGTTAGTTTTGAATAGAACACTAGAGAAATGGAAAGTATGTCATCACCAGGGATCTACCCTTGACCCATGCTTTCCCAGCGTGCGCTCTACCAACTGAGCTAGATGTCCTCCAATGTTAACACACTTTTATTTCTCTAGTCGCCACATTAGCTCCCAATCATCCACCGGTGGACATCGACATCCGGGATTTTAAGCGTATTATTCAACGGCAAAGTTATCAATCGGCCTTCTGAACGAAAGCAAGTTGCTTCTGCCCTAAAATAAGAAACTCGATTCGTAGAGACGTTGAAGTTATAGGTTAATCTTCGCTGGGATCAGAATTTTGAAAGTATAAAAGGAGACACGAATTTTATTACTCTACTTCAAATGATAAAACATCTCACGAAAGGTGTTACAAACTTTGGTGTATATGGTACCGAAGAGCAACACATTGTGTAATAAAGGAGAAGCTGTATATTTGCATGCCCAAGCCTGGAATCAATGTTCAAACAGACTCTATCCAAGCGAAAGATTAATTTGCTTATTTGTGAATTGTTGAAGTGATGGCGTGAAGGTTTTGAGTGCGAGCAACTACTTCTGCGACGGATACCACTTGAAGCCTCATCTGACACGCATCAACCTGTGCGGGGGTATGAGCCCCCAGGACCCTCCATACCTGTGAAGCTTTGACCAATTTGATGCATGATAAACATATCTTGCGCACCCTTAACCAGTTATGACCAACCCGCGGCCCGAGCATGCGGCCCGCTTAACATTTATGAAATTCACTTTCCTTTGGCCGGACTAAGAGACAGTTTAAAAGTCGGGGCTGTGGGAGTGGGGCTGCTGGAGGGGGGAGTGGGGCTGCTGTAGAGTAGTGCTTAGTGTAGTGCTTAGTACATCTTGCTTTCAGTGGTCCTTGGTAGCCGAAAAATTCTCAAAGCGGTACTCAAATGGCTATTTATCATGTCCCTAATAAACGCAAAGGCAATCGTAAGTTTTCTGGGTTTGATACTGCAATAGTCCTTTTATGGCCTACATTTCTCATAGACTAGCTATCGATGTTTTCTACATCTATTTCTTATCACTTACTCCGTCTTTAAGTAAACAGGCAGCATCAATAAACAACGGCTTAAATGGTGTGACATAAGTGACATCAACCAGTGGTTAACGGTCATAATGATTTTAGCGCTAGTTTACGGGAAAAATGATGATGAAATTGACCTATACATGGTATTCAGTTCATTATTTGATTCCTATTTCCTGATTCGTAGCTCGGAGCATAACAGCGCTTCCGAAATAGACCGACATGCAGAAAATACAACACATTCAGATTAGCGTCTTATCATTAAGGTGACTATGGGACTCATTAAAATTGTAACACAAAACAATTATTACGTTCGCAATCAAAACTTAAACTCATGCCTATAAAGACCACGTTACTTCAACCCAGTTCATAATCTTATGAACTAAGCAAATTTAACAGAGTTTCCTTGAGGCCACTTGCAAATTCAGACAGCCGTTTCTTGCTGTTGGCAAGATATTTAAATACTATATATCTATATATGTATACTTATACTCGGGCATTTGACGGCATGGTTAATACTTTGATGTAGTTTATTGGGATCCCTTGGAAAAGAGTTTTCGTGACATGGCCTCAAGTTCATCTAAGTGGTTGAAAATCCAATCGGCAGCACGCTCAACATCTCCACACTAGTAAAAAAATTGAAAGTTGACACACACTAAAAATTTCGTTGAAATGTGAGACGCTTTTTCATAACATGTTTTCGAAAAAGATATCGTTTGTTATATAATAGGCAGTTTAAGCAAGCAGAACGGTAACGGAAACGGAAACGTTAGCTAGTGGTTTGAGCACAAGTACGCATGCGCATCAAAATACAGTTGGGTATACTCTTGCACACATTCCATTTCGGTCATTCTGACGTTAGTACTCTGAGGAGTGTCAGATTAAAAAAGCTTTTCAGTACACAGTGTTTTCGCTATTTCGTGCAATATTCTTGTTTTGTATCACAAACTATTTGTAATCTTTCTATCAAAAATCATTTCTTCAGGATCCTGACACTGATTATAGTATTTCATTGCAAGGCAACGAATTCATCGAAGAGGACGGTTAAACTCAAATAAACACATGCAATAGACTCAGTGGATCCATATCAGCAACTGTGGGTACTTACAATGATAAGGAATGAAGAACTAGGCTACCAGCTTACTTAACGTTTAGATGTTAACGAAAGAATGTCACCGTCAACGTTATATTAAGGCACTTCGCCCCCTAACGATCATATTTTAAACTCAAATAAACAATTGCAATAGACTCAGTGGATCCATATCAGCAACTGTGGTAACTTTCAAGGGGGGGGGGGGGGGGGAGTTACTTCATAGGCACCTATTTCAACACTATACAAGGCATCAAGTATAGATTTCCCTTTACCATATTGAACATTTTAAAACTAACCAATCTACGCATTTTATGTTTAATTTAATGACAAAAGCCCCGTAGTCATGGGCCATTGGGGGGGGGGTTCCCCCGGAAATTTTTTAACCCTATGCTGAAATCTTGTGAACGTACTTTTCCAATGTAATTTTTATTCATGTTTAGAATAGCACCAAAAGCTGTTTTTAGTGACACTTGCATGCTTGGAATGCGTACATTCCATGGTGAACGATGCGCTCAGAAGAGCACCAAAAGTTAGTTTTAGTGACACTTGCATGCTTGGAATGCGTACATTTCATGGTGCACAATGCGTTAAGAATAGAATCAAAAGCTCTTTTTAGTGACACTTGCATGCTTGGAATGCGTACATCCATGGTGCACAATGCGTTTAGAATAGCACTCATATCCTCCTTTTAATTCGTTCATTCCGTTAACTTGCGCTGATATTACATATTGTCCAATTACGCCTTGAAGAAGTACGTCAAGTTAATACTGATGTTTTTACCAGTTCTCTTTTTTCCTTGTTCTTGTTAGGACTTTATTTTGCTTTTTTGATAGGAGAACAAGGTGGAGCTTTCCTGGCTCAACTATTGTTTACTGCCCTACGAAAAAGCAAACCCAACTCGTCTGTGACTGTCTACGAGCATCAGGGGGTGATTTTACCCACCCTCCTTAGATTTTGAAAATGCATTTTACTGTATCTTCAATTAGAAAAAAAATCATTGCCCTACTCATATATTTTCGTGAATTGACGCCACTATGGTTGTATTCTTGCATACGACAGTTGGCACCCAGCCGCCAGTTGGAGCATCAGGGGGTGATTTTACCCACCCTCCTTAGATTTTGAAAATGCATTTTACTGTATCTTCAATTAGAAAAAAAACTCTGAAAATCGATCGAAGGAATCTGTGGATCCCCCTTCCACGAACTGATGTGGTGACCGGAACTATCATATTTTTGCAGATAAAACTCTTTTTTTTGTGTTTGAATCGTAAGTTGCCACAGCTTATTAATGAGGCACTGTATTTGGTATTTAAACGTAGGAGACAGATGCTAATTGGTTTTCATTGTGCTATCGATTGAATAGATTACTTCATTTATTGTTTAAATTTCAATACTGGTAACTTAAAAGATGAAGTGCGTGCCCAAAACTTGTGGCACGCACCTATTGTTGTATTGTGTTCTGCTTAGTGATCGAGCTACAAGTTACAAGGAGTTTACCCAAACAACTCGAAATTAAGAGGTTCGGACCGGACCATCCAGATGTTGTGAAGTGACTTGTGGAAGTCGTGGATATCAAAACGAATGGTATACTTTACTCATCAATAATGCTGGATAAAATGACTTTTTTAAACAAAATATATTTTTTTTTAACGCTTAAAGCTTCTTTGGAATGAAAAATGTCATTCCAGATTGGCATAGGATGGAATTTTATAAACGCCATTAAGCTGAGTTCAGTAGTTGCCAAATTGACAAGTAAGGTTTCAACTTCTGGACCTTTCAAGTGGGTAGAAGTTCTAATCAGCCTTTTTTTTTAACGCTTAAAGCTTCTTTGGAATGAAAAATGTCATTCCAGATTGGCATAGGATGGAATTTTATAAACGCACGGGAATTCGAAACAGATTTACTACGACTCATTGAATCAATAAAATTCAGGCGATTTCTTTCTTCTTTCCAAAGCACTCTTCAGGAGGATATACTCTAGCTGTTATTCAAGGAAAATCAGGAAGATTAGAGGACAAGAGAAGAAAGGATCTCATACAGTTTTATGATACATTTGATTTAAAAATCACTGCAGAAGCCAACCTTAAAGTTGTTAATTTTCTGGATGTTACCATGGACTTATTGTCTTCTCCAAACTTTGATGTTTTCATGATTCATTTGGTTTCGATATTTCATATTTAAATGCTACAATGATCAGTAAAAACATGTCTAGCTCAGTTAATCTTTAACGGAGGTAGTACCCTATTAAACGATCTATTATTACACACTACACCTTTTAACTGTACCGTGTTGTACATGTAACACATAACTAAGTAATTCTCTAACTTGAATCTCACTTTCTTTGATACCCCCTGACTTTAGCTATGATGCTACATTTGGTTTTTTCAAATGTTTTGACGGTTTCTTTTGAAGATACTGCACCTCCTCCTCAGGTGCCATGTCCCAGGACGTTGCACCTGGACCGCAGTACTTGCATCCTGCTCTCTTCAGAACTTCTTCATTGGTGATGCGCTCTGTCCAAAAATCTGCAGTATTCGGCGTAGAAACCACATCTCTGCTGCTTCTAGCTTCTTCTCGAGGGTTGGTGTGATGGTCCAACTTTCACAGGGAGAGTATGGCATACTATTACAGTAATGATGTTCTTGTAAAAGAAGGGGCAATTGAGTGCTCACTCTCTGGCTTGCACAAAGAGTGTTAACAAAGAGTGTACATGTTAAATGCATGTATTTTTCTTTGCATGTTATTTTGTTGTGACTGTTTATCGTACTTTTCTCATATGCTATTTCATTGACGTCAAAGGTCAAAGTAGAGTCGGTTTCAACTTCAATTAAACTGTACGACCAAATGGATGATATGTGGATCAAACTTAAAGCAATTATAAATTATGTGTACGTTTATTGACCTCTGTCGACCCTAATGTGTATTTAACGATATTGCACCTTTATTTGATATAAGGCGCTGGTACTTAACGGTTATTGGAAACACCCAAGAAGTGAATTTAGCTTAATCCTAATGAAATATAACAAAACATGATGACAAAATAATACTTGATAAACAAAATTATGGAAACTTAATATAACCTAAACACTGATAAGAGTGAGTGGGGGTCGAGGGATAGTTGTTGTGGCAATCTGTCAATCAAAGACCTCTGATAGACAGTGGGTCCGATTTTGAAACTGCCCAAAATATGCAAAATAATTAAAAAAATGTGAGATTAGTACAAATAGGTGGTTGAGCTAGTTATTGGTAAATTACTTTATGTTGGCTACAATCCATGAACCCGACAATAATTATTGGTTACTGAATGAGTTAATCGATTACAGTAGACAAATTTTCTGTCTTCATACGAAAGTGTACCGATAAAAAACACAACATAAAGAGAAAGAAAGAGAAATGTTACCTTTTTTCCAGTTTTGCTGTGACTTCAATGCAAAAGCATCTTAGAGTGTTATTCATTTGCTCCGCCAGGAGGATTGCTCAGGTATGTTTTTTCAAGTTTAACACACCGTGTTTAGACATGCGTATAACGGAATATTTTGACCCATTTGACTTCCCAAGAGTCTCTGTGTAATAAACCGATTTTCTTTATATATCTATTGGTTTAATTTTTTTTAGAATTCTGGATACTATTGAGCTGCGTCGCACTTTACTTACAGTTCCTTCACACGAACTGTAAAGCTTATAGCACTTTAAAAAAAGCTTCTTATTCTAATTAAATGACCCTTGTGTTTCAGTTGCTGCTCCTAATAAATTGGAAAAAGGGTCAAAATTTAGCCTAAAGAGCAAGGTATTGAGGAGAGGGCAACCCGCGTGTTTCTGTGAGCTGACGGCATGTGTCTTGCCAAGAGAATCGTATGTGCTGCACTTCTTAATAGTAGATCTTTGCTTCATGCCTAAGCGGGTTTCTCACACTTAAGTGAAGTGGCTAATATTTGTAAGGAATACCGTAGGAGTGACAGGACAGAATTAGACGATGGAGAAAGATGGTTCGTAAGATCGTTTAGAGGTAATACAGTTGTCAATGCAAGAAAAATTTGTTCCTAGTGTTCTATCTCGTGTATGCAAACTATGTCAAATATGCCTTATTAGCCTATTTTGAATGCTTTGTGCACCATGGAATGTACGCAACTAGTGTATGCAAACTATGTCAAATACGCCTTATTAGCCTATTTTGATAGCTTTGTGCACCATGGAATGAACGTATCTAGTGTATGCAAACTATGTCAAATATGCGTCATTAGCCTATTTTGAACGCTTTGTGCACCATCGAATGTTCGCATCTAGTGTACGCAAAATCAAAAAATAATTAGAGCACTCGATCAACAGAATGCAAAATAGCCTTCCTTTTGCACTCTTAGGAAAAAAAAGAAAACCGTTGCCTTCTTGTATGTATCTGTTTTCCACTGTGTCCAAAATTACTTGCTTTATATTATTTTTTATATTATTATATTATTTTTATATATTTATTTATAGTATTTTATTGACATTTTTCAAGAATTTATTATAATGACATGATTTTTGTTGATTGAGAAATATACAAACATTTTTAACATGGCCAGGTCTCAGCTGGAAGCTTACTCTATGGCAGTGGCACGCTGCATAGTGCATAGTGTACAGCAACAGAATTTAACTTAAAATGATTTTCTAAGTATTAGGTCAAAAATTAGTCTAAAGGCTGGTTTATAGTCCATTGAATGTTGCTGCAGTTGGTTGCTGTAGAAGTGTACAAAATGCCGTGCAGCATACTTTATGGCGCTGCTGTATGGAGCATTCAACGTTTTCGCCATACACTGATCACAGCACTCGTATGGAGTGAAATTAGAAAGCTATAAATCAAGTCAACAGATCCCCAAACGGACTTGGCAATAGAACAGCATTTGATTGAAAACCCGTCATGTGCTGATGACTATCAAAGAGGATTCATTTAGGGTATTAGCGAGAGCCAGATCTCCCTTTCATCTTGCCGCTTTAGAGGCCGCATTTATCAAAACAAAGAAGCCGGTACTCTGTCGACCCATTTCAGTCAAGTAATTGTGTACAATAGACAAGCAGTAACTTTATCATAAGGATCAAACAATGCTTGGGCTGCTAATTATTGTTCAAGGAGTACCCGGGGTAATCATGATGAAAGAGCTTTTTGACGATCAATATCGAGTGAGAAGAAATTGTTGGTCTTGACATGGTCTTTCTATTCAACCCAGGTCTGGAAGCTCAATTAAGATCAAACGGTGCCGCCGAGGATGTTGAATTGACCAAATCAAACATACAAAATTGATAAATAGAATACAATCAATTGCCCATTTACTATTTGTATTGCACTAAACAATGCTTTCAGTAAAGCCCTATATAAAATCCAGAGTTTGAGTTTAGCCTTATTTGCTTTAACAACGGCTGAGGGTATTGGAATGGGATAAAAACTATAGTTCATACTGCCTCAAGAGTGGAAGAGCTTATTGTTTCACATTTCCTATACAAAATAATTTTTTTTTATTTATTCTCTTTCCTCTTCCTTCTTCCTTTCCCCTATTGCCCACATTATCTCCCTTTCTCTCGTTCTTTGGCTGATTTTTTTATTTTTTTAAAATTCGTCTTCCTTAATAAATTGCTTTCCCCTTACAGGCTTGCTTTCCACTATTTTCCTTCTTTGTCCTTTTTTCTTCCTCCCTTTTCACTTGTTGATTTCCTTTTTTCTTCTTTTTCATCCGTATTTCCTTCCTTGCCCTTCCTTGTCTTCACGTTGGTGGAGGAAACTAAGAAAACATCTGACTCAACAAATGTTGCCTCAGATGTTTTTCTAGTTTCCCCCGGCCTTAATAAATAAAGGGCAGCTGGGACGTCCAATGGGGACGCCCCTCAATTTTTGCTACCGGGCAGAGAAGCAAGCCATGAAGCAGGCTCAAGTGCCCAGTAGGACCGCCTCTCGCGGATTATGGAAAGCATCTGTCATCAATGAGAACAGATACTACATCCATTCCTTGACAATATGCTATCGCACACAAAACAGTATTGACCTGCAAATAGCAGAGGCACTGCTGATTAAAAGGGACAGCCTAACCATAAACAAGAAGGACGAAGGTTTTATCCGTGTACTTAGAATATTTTAAATTGTAGCCGCTTAGTATATATCTTTTCGTTTTATTTCATACTTTCATTTTAACTATATCATTTTAACTACCAATAACCATCTTAATCTGTTTTAACCGTAGGCTTTTACTTTCCCAAAGCTTATGAAATTAATAAATTGTGCTGAATGTCTGGCAGCCCTGTATCAGGACACTTCATCTGATAACAACTGTGGTACTGCAAACGGATTTCCTCGACCAAATATACTCGTAACTTAACTTAATTGTTCAAAAATCTTTTGAGCATCTTGCCTGATACCACCGATAGTGTCGACATTTTGGCAGTGGCATTAAGAAAACACTGTATTAAAAATGTCGTTGCCACCACGTAACCAAGGAAATAGGAACAATTTTGGTTACAAGCGTAAGGGTAAAGCACTTCTTGAGTCGGAAAGGACCGGGGAAACATATGGCGCTTTGCCACAAGTCCTGACGTTACCAAAAAAGCTAATGTAACTACTACTGCTACTACTACTACTACTACTACTACTACCACCATTGTTACTACTACTACTACTACTACTACTACTACTACTACTAATGCTACTGCTGCTACTCTAGTCAGTGACGGGGGGAAGGGGATTTCATGAAAAATTTAGCAACAAAGAAGCAACTACCCAACCTCAGATTATCAAGCAACAAAATTTGAAAGGGGACAGTTTAAAATGAATAAGTGCTTTGTAAACCATTTATCCCCCCTGTTATAATGGTAATAGTGACATATAAACGCAGGGTGGAAAAAAAAAACTTCGAGGGAGCGCGAAAAATAACGACAAAATTTCCTGTGAGATAATGAATTTACATTGTTGCATAATTAAGTCATGGGGGGACCTAAAATTATGGGGGGACCTAGAATTTATGGGGGGACCTGAAAAGCTGGATGAAACCATGATATATATATATATATATATGCATATTTACGGCAGTCGGACAAACAATGCGGAATGTGAAACCTGATATAACTGCACTAATTTGATCTAATCACTATTACATTACATACTAGTGTGGTGTATATGTACTGCAATATATACTACAGTATATACATACATATAACACTAAATGCATAGCAAAGGTTTTCTTGCTTTTATGTGGACTGACTCCAGAACAGCCAAATGAAATGCAGACCTGGCCTTTCCTACAATACGGAAGCAATCGTCCGCGTACACTTTGGCACAGTCTGGGTTCTCAAGCAAGTGCTGCCCTATGGCAAAGTCACGTTGCTTAGTGGTGTTTTTGGTCTTTGAAACCCGAGGTGGAGTCAGTCCACATAAAAGTTTACGCTATGTTTACGCCATTTCGTGCGTCATAATAGTCTAGGTTGCGTATATGTCTCTGTCTTGTCCCTACACTTATTAAACTATAGAATTAGATACCAGCCTATTCTTTATTCTTATAGTTCGATCCTTGCCGATATCTATTGATTGATGCCTTTTCTGTATCAGTCATAATAGTTTAGGTTGCCTATCTGTCTCTGTCTTGTCCCTACACTTATTAAATTACAGAATTAGATACCAGCCTTTTCTTTATTCGTATAGTTCGATACGATATTTTGTTCGTTTTCTCTTGAGGAATCGAACTGTTACTTTGGTTTTTGCCGTACGCGCACCTGTAAGTCAATATTCGTGATTCTTTAACGGAGTTATGCTAGAACGAGGCTACTTTTG
The DNA here is from genome assembly GCA_010016025.2 of Alatinidae sp. Z8VKAUB7J3. Lineage (NCBI taxonomy): Eukaryota > Metazoa > Cnidaria > Cubozoa > Carybdeida > Alatinidae > Alatinidae sp. Z8VKAUB7J3. Next base: position 219,452,500 of record JAAAKM020721499.1, read on the forward strand.
ACGTCACAAGGTACAGAATCTACGTCACAAGGGACAAGGAAGCTGGAACGAAGGAATCCAAATAAAACTGGTCAGGATCAAGAAAATAGAGAACTACTATTCGATTATGTCTCTCGATCTATGCGTTATCAGCCTATTTTAAACGCTTTGTGCACCATGGAATGTACGCATTTCGTGTATGCAAACTATGTCAAATTCGGCTTATTATCCTATTTGGAACGCTTTGTGAACCATGGAATGTACGCATCTACTGTATGCAAACTGTGTCAAATTTGGCTTATTATCCTATTTTGAACGCTTTGTGCACCATGGAATGTACGCATCTAGTGCATGCAAACAATGTCAAATATCCCTTTTTAGCATAACTGTGTCAGTATGATATGCAATCTCTATGATCATTTTTATACGTCGTTAGCGTGCAGTGAGTTTCGTACTGAACTTATTCATGTAGGGAAAGGTGTCTTGTAGGGTGATTGCTTAAGTCCCCTTATATTTTATCTCTCAATAAGCACGTTTATTCAGTACATCAGACAGGAAAAATTTTCTCAACTCGGTTACTGCTACTCAAATTAATTGAGACCTCGTCATTGGTATCAATTTGCGCACAAAATATTCTATGAGCCTCCGTTTTCAGTGTCCATAGGCCACCCCTGTCTCTTGCATCGACAAGTTTGTGGTTTCTAGCCGTCCTACCATGGTTACAAATTTCCTTGCTCTTCTCTTGGCTCCTCTCAATGAGTCTCCTAAGCTTTAGAGGACGCAATATTGACTCGAGTGTTCTATTCCATTCGGTGTCACTGCTCATGTGTTTCATAGTAATGTGCCTGTGAAGACCGGCGCTAGATGGCTGGTCCTCGATATTTAGCCTCCAACGATATTCAGATTGGAATTCCGACCACTTTGGGCTCTCTCAGCCGATTCCACGAATGATAGATATTTTCTTAAGTACCCTTTGCGATAAGCTCAGTGACTTTATCACGTTTTCTTTATATGACATTGCAAAAAGTAAGACTTAAACATGTATTTTCCACAATGGTGAGATTCCCCGAGGTGTTTGGGTGCATGGATTGCACTCATATACGTGGGGGGTTCCTTTAGGAAAAGGTTTTCTGACGTCATCACTTTAGGACGCTGTAAGTTGTTTTGTAATATTTCGGTCACCTTTTCTGGCGTCTGCATGCATGAGAATAGAAGTGGCCTAACCAGCTTTGTGCTGGAAATATTTATGCGCATGCGTTAAATCGCGCAATGCCTTTACCGTTATCACATGATCTTAGTCTGTGTACCCCCGGATATAATGTTTGAATCTTTTGTCAGCACTATTTCCCGGTTCGATCCATAGTCTAAACATGTTTCTTTTCCAAACAAAGTAATTTCTACACTTTCAAACTGAAATATATTTTCCCATAAAACTTGGAAAGTCGTCTTGTTGCGCAAATAGCTTAAAGAGGTGCATATTAAATCTAAATCTGAATCTATAAATTCTCAAAGCATTTCATTGGATACATACCTTCAGTCTTGCATTCAAGAATTCCATCTTGTCATTAAGCTCCTTGATCTCCTGTTCATGGGCGTGAGCGGCGGCTCGAAGGGAAACGCGGCCTCGGGACCCGCTTTGCCAAGCCTCTCCACCCCTCGGCTCACAGGTGTCGCCCTGCCAAGTCAGCGGAAGAAAGGTCGATCCCCGTCTCACCTTTCTTCGCCGTCACCCTTCCAGGAACTCCTTGCGGGAGATCCCGTGCCGGGACATCAGCCGCTGGAACATCTGCCGCGAGACGCCCGCCTCCTTCGCGGCCTGCTGCACCTTGTTAAAAAACCTTTATCAAGTAAACAGATTTGGAACCGTTGCTAAAACTTAAATATGAAAATGAACAAAGAAATACAATTCCACTGATAGTATGCTACAAAGAAAAGAAACAACTCTATCCGACTATGCGTGGCTGAAATTGGGACTTCTTTGTCAAGGATCTCTTGGGATCTGGAAACAAGTACTAGTAAGTTTACTAGTTATGTTTTAGTAACGAGTGAGGGCGTGAAGGTTTTAGTGCACCAAAGATCTTGTCGTCACATCCACGGACTTACCGAAGAATTAATTTTACCTAGTCAGGAGTCAACTGAAATTAAAAGTCTTCGTCCGGACATGTTAATTCAATCAAATCATACGATGTACGTACTGGAGCTGACAGTTGGCTTTGAGACCAATTTACAGAACAACGTAAATAGGAAAAATAGAAAATACCATGATTTGTGTGAAGATTTGAAGTCACGATTTAGTAATACACAGTACATAGTCATGTTTTGTTCAATACACCATATTTGCAAGAATGCAGTAGCACCTTAAATAGCCGACTTTTGCACCGAGGCTATATCAAAGTAGAAAGCTTAACTTTTAGTTGATCTGATCAAAGAATACGTTAAAGTGAATCCTGTTAGGTATGAAAACAAACGCTTTCTGCCTCGTACTCTATCAAACGTCCTTGCTTGGATTATAAAGAAATCTATGACCTGTTCAGATAGAGAGATTGCTGCCAAATCATCTAATGACCAATAAGTTTTGGCTAATATTTCATTCCAAAGTCATTGCCAGACTCTGACATTTTAAAAGCAGCATCGTTAAAATGTCAAGAGGCAATTGATTATTATAGATGCTTTCTGTCCCGTTGTATGCTTCTGCTTAGCGACTTCTGCTTAGTGACTGCTCTCTGACCATTTTTTTCATCAACTCATCAACAAGTGTTGTAAATAGTTACTTTGCTAATTGACGTAAATTGATGTATGTATGTATGTATGTATGTATGTTTGTATGTATATATGTATGTATGTATGTATGTATGTATGTATGTATGTATGTATGTATGTATGTGATAACATAAAGGAAAACTTAAAGAAGTTGAAAATCACAAATAAAAACTGAATTGAATTGAAAAACTGAATTGAATGTAAGAACCCTGATTGATAATGGGAAAAGACCTGAGCGTAAAACTGCTCTTTTAGCTAATGAGTTGGCAAGATTCGTCTGTCTTTTTATGAAGATGAAGCATACACTCAGCGATGACCTTTTTCTTTTAAGTTATATGTAATAGATAATTAAAGTAACAATTCTGTCAAGCGCGTGGAGACAATAGCAGTAGGCGCTATAGCAGTTCATGGAACCTATAACTATTATTATTATTATTATCTAAATTATCATTAAATTGAGTAAAAGATTATCTTTTTATTTTTGAACTAGTATTGACTTTAGTTATCTCCGCCATAGTAGTAGTAGTAGTAGTAGTAGTAGTAGTAGAAGTAGTAGTAGTAGTAGTAGTAGTAGTAGTAGTAGTAGTAGTAATAGTAGTAGTAGTAGTGGGGGTGGTGCTGGTAGTAGTAGTAGTAGTCGTAGTAGTTTTGGTAGTAGTAGTAGTAGTAGAAGTAGTTGTAGTAATAGTAGTAGTAGTAGTAGTAGTAGTAGTAGTAGTAGTAGTAATAGTAGTAGTAATAGTAGTAGTAGTAGTGCTTTTAAAGTTGGGATGTATGTGAGATGGTCGAGTAACACTTCGCCTTACGCAAGTTGGAAGTTTACTCGGAGCCTTGCACTATGCCCCCGGACTCTCCAATTATCGTCTTGTGCAACATCGTGTTTGTTTTTGTTTGTGCCCACGATGGTGAGCCAAACAAAAGGCTCTGACGTGCGCACATAAACATTGCAAACCTTGCATGTGAAAACTGTAATTAAGGCACTTTGTACGTAGTTTCAATGTACGCATCTAGTGTATGCAAACTATGTCAAATATGCCTTATTAGCCTATTTTGAACGCTTCGAGCACCATGAAGTGTACGAATGTAGTGTATGCAGACTATTGCTAATATGCCTTATTAGCCTATTTTGAACGCTTTGTGCACCACAGAATGTACGCCTTTAGTGTATGCAAACTGTGTCAAATATGCCTTATTAGCCTATTTTGAACGCTTTGTGCACCATAGAATGTACGCATCTCGCTGTACATATACAGATTAAGGAATGTACGATTGCACAAGAAAGTATGCTAACTGTACACTGAAATAGAAACTACAAACGAAGTGCCTTAATTACAGTTCTCACATGCAAGGTTTGCAATGTTTATGTACGCACGTCAGAGCCTATTGTTTGGCTCACCATCATGGGCACAAACAAAAACAAACACGATGTTGCATAAGACGATAATTGGCGAGTCCGGGGGCATAGTGAGAGGCTTCGAATTGCGCGCAAAATACTAAAAGCCTCTCCTGTCACTGCCTCTCTTCTTATTGTTTGATATTTCTGTCACTTGTCTCCTTAATCTTATTGGTAAGGGTAGTGGTGTTACACCTCTGTTATATAGTGACTTAATCGATTTCTATTGCGCACAAAATACTAAAAGCTTTTCCTGTGACTGCCTCTCTTCTCATTGTTTGGTATTTCTGTCACTTGTCTCCCTAATCTTATTGGTGAGGGTAGTGTGACTCCAAAAACTCCAAGACTAAATTACAAAATACAAAGCGTCCTATTTAAGTACTTACAAGTAATTACATAATTAGTAACGGATTATGACTAATTGACCAATCAAAAGATGATCTATTGTAAACATAACAGACATTTTAGGATATTTCTCTGTTTAATATATGTGTCTGTACTTCATTTAACCTTGTAAAGTCTATCTCTAGATCATGTCGATGATTTTATTAAGGAGAGTATTGATACATGGAATAGTTTATGACGTTGATAGCATTTCCAAAATAACAATATAGAAAGATTTTCTTGGTCCAGGCGTCTAGTGCTCAATTAAGTTAAGGAAAAATCTCTTTTGAATCCTAATTTGGACAAAAATATGGGATTATAAACGTCCCCTGAGAAAAAACTAATTGAGAGATAAAATCGTCTTGAAAGCGAATTGAAATCCTGAAGAAAAATCTCTTAAAGTATTACATAACACTCGGGAGTCGAGGTAGCAGCGAGGAAGTAAGTAAACGACTGGATGAGTGAGTTAGGGAGTTAGGGAGTGCGTGAGTGAGTGAGTGAGTGAGTGAATGAGTGAGTGAATGAGTGAGTGAGTGAGTGAGTGAGTGAGTTAGTGAGTGCATTAGTGAGTTAGCAAGTGAGTGAGATGGTGAGTGGGTCGGTGCGTGAGTGGGTGCGTGAGTGATTGTGTGAGCGTGTCGATGAGTCAGCGAGTGAGTTAATGAGGGAAAGGTAGAGCGTCACAACAGTTGCTTTAGGCTTTATATGACCTATTTCAGTAGTACCGTGTTTCAAGGCATTTTTTAATGTAGCCTATCATGATCTGTAGAGGTCACCAGATTCCTTTGATAAAAATACAAACTGACAGTTTAACAACAACTGATTTTCTTATCTATCTATCTATCTATCTATCTATCTATCTATCTATCTATCTATCTATCTATCAATCTATCTATCTATCTATCTTGCCCCACATTAGGAACCCTGACCTATAAGGGACGTTCAAAATGTTGGGCAAATCGGAATAATCATGATGAAAAAAAATCAGCCCTCGTCCTACATCTCAAGAAAAAATATATAACCCTATTACATAATTATATTCTTCTTAAATCTGAGGTAACGGGAGGGGTGAGAGCTGGCAATGGACATCTTGGGGGTGATATGACCCCCCTTAAAGAATCCTAAGTACAACAATGCATATTCCGATAAAAGAAAGAAACCATTGATATACAACAGATAACTGCTCTTATTACCTGTATATCTAATATTTATAGAAGGCTGCATAGTAGCAATTATTACTTGCATATCGATATGGGATTTAGCATGTCTGTAAAGAGGTTAATAGGATTCCTGTTAATATTACAAAAAAACTTGCTGGCGTAACTTTGCGTAATTCTGCTAATACTATTCCTACAGTTATTGACTGGTATTCCAAATATCCTTTTTTTAAGGTCAGCTTATCGGATATACCGACTCGGACTGGGCAAACGATGTTAATGACCGACGTTCTACTTCGGGATTTATTCATGGAAATCACGCAAACAACCAACAGTAGCTTTATCTTCTTGCGAGGCGGAATACATGGCTTTGACAAAGGCCACAAAGGGAAATTTTATATTTGCGATCTCTTTGTTTAGATATGGGCATTAAACAATTATCACCCTCAACCCTTTATTGTGATAATCAAGGATCATTTTGATCACAGAAATTGAAGTTAAGTAAATAGACTCGATTGTGATATTGAGCTGAAATAACTATTCTCGATATCATGCGGCTGAAATTCATCGCTCGCTGAAATTTACTCTAGAGGATAGCTGTTAAATGTTTGGTAGAAATGGTACATTTACGTTAGCAGTTCAGTTTACATTTAGCAATTATCATGTTCTGAGGTATTAAAGGAAAGAGTATATTATTTAATTAGATTACATTGGTTATTTGATGGATTCCCTGATTGCAGACATTGAGGAACCACAAACATTTAAAGAAGCACAGTTAAGTCCTTACAAGAATCAGTGGAGGAAAGCCACAGGTTCTGAGTTCAAATCTCTGCAGGACAACCATACATGGGACCTTGTACCATTTGTTATATCATTGCGTCATGACAATATAGCCTCGATTCTGTACCTACCTCTTCGTTGCCTCACGATAATAGCGGTAGCAGTGAAACAGAAACTCAAACGGAAGTCGGAAGTGGGCAGCCACAACCATAACACGTGAAACGTGAGTACAAAAACGGGAATCTCTAACACTTCCCCTTGGGTGCCCACTGACTGAGCTTCACATAAAAGTAAAACTTAACAGACACAACATTCATTGAATCTCTGAAGTGTTCAAACAATAGTTTGCTTAAGGGCTTGGTCAATATGTCAGCAATCATGTAATTAGTCGAACAATGCTGAAGAACAATAGTCTAGGGCTCAAGCGCAGCCATTCAACACTTTTATTTAACTTTTTTTTCTCTCTCTCAATTGCAAGTGTGTAATGGTGTAATGGTAGCATATTTGCTTTACGAAAGGAAGTTCGAGATTTGATCCCTCAGGATCCTAAAATTAATTGTCATTACTTATTATATTACAGTTATCACAGTTCACTGGCAAGGAATGGTGATTCGTGACAAATGCACGTTCCGCAGGACACAATTCACAATATTAGTCAGCAGTGTCGATTAGCAATAAGGCAGGGCTGTAAATTGCAATCCATGAACCCGTTGCATCCCCTTTCCTGGGGCCAATATATCCTTAGAAGGGGGCCTGTTTATTTATCATCGTAAAATATTTTGTGTAACTAATAGATTTTTTATATTCTTTCTCTCAAGCATCCAAGAACATACCCTAGTGTGCTGCATCTACAAGAACAGAAAAGTGGACTGGAAAACTCAAGAATGCTGGAGACTTAAATGTAAGGCAGAAGGGTGTCTTAACAAGTCTTTGGATATAAACGTTTCTGCAATTTACTGAAAGATCTGTTAACTGTTTACTACATTATTTACAGGCGTTGTTTAAGATGGAATAAATAGTGTAGCTGGTGTCATGACCACTCGCGCATGCGCACATGAGGTTACTGCTGTCATTATTTCCGATGAACGTTATGGATAGTAATTAAGTTTCTAGTGTATTGGGGCAAAGTCAGAAAAGATGTAATGTGGTATCGAGGTTGTGATGAATTCGAAGATTTGAATGATCACTGAGGTCATTTAGGATAGTTGATAGCCAGGTGGTTTGGGGCATCCTACTGGTCTTTTTGGTAGGTTTTATGAAGTGTTGGAGTGATTGTCTTGCAAGGGTGCTGGGGGAGAGCCCCATTAAGTGTCCAAACCATGACAGCCAACGTTTCAACACCACAACACTCCGGGGTTTCATATTTGTGCGATTGTACATATGTCTGGCACTGATGAAGGCTCAAAGCCGAAACACAATAAATATTAATTAATTAATTTCCCCGTACCCACTGACGAGAGGAGAATTCGCGAAAGATTAAAAGACTAAAATCTTCACCTTAGCTTTTGAGCCTCGATGGTTCAATGGTTAAGGCTTTGGTTTAGTAATTATGAGGTCCCGGGTTCGAATCCGGTCAGCGCCGTTAAATTGCAAGCTATTGTGGTAACGCTCCACTCTTTGCAGTTAAATCGTTTGAATAATATTAGGAAATTCTTATTCAAAGTCATTCAGGATTAGCTACTAGACTGGACTGGCAGCGGGGAAGGGCACCTTAGTTCCTACTCGTTCTTACGGAGACAGAATATATTGTTTTCAGTTGGCATTGTTCAGGTCACAATAACGTAATCGATGACAGAACAGCAACAACTGCGTGTCCTTATTCAACTTGCTCGGCAAGCCCATAAACATTTGTCACTTGTTGCTAATATTGAAGAGTAGCACTTCCAATGGGCGCTGAGTGGTACTTGTTGTGACAATGCCAAAACTTGGTCTACGTGGAAAATAGAAGAGTAAGCACTCTGTCTGTCTTTCATTCCTGTTCGCCTTCATATAATTCCGGCTACGTCACTCTTCATCCCGTAAGATAATACTAAAGTTAGTAGGTGGTAATTTGACTGAGAGATTAAGTTAATGCTTAAGAAATCACACCGATGCTGTTTGTAGTAAGATATATAAAATACGTAAGGCGGGAAGATACACAATATGCGTGAGATACAGAAGATCCATAAGACAAAGAAAATATAAGATACACAGGGTACGTAAGATATACAAAATCACAGAAGATACCTCTCATCCACAATACAATTAAGATATATAAGATGCATAAAATACATACGATACTTGAGATACATAAGATACATAATGCAGAAGATGAAAGATGCATGAGATGCAAAAGGTGCTAAGTTTCTTCAACAATCTCCCACTCAGACCTGTGATACAATGCTCATTAACTGTGAAAGTGGCTCATGTGGCTGCTTGGTCGGTAGTTTGGTCATAATGTCAGCCACCATTGATTTGGTCTGACAAAACTTCAGCTCAACTGTTTTATTCATGAGCTCTGCACAGAAAAAATGATACTTTACGTCAATATGTTTAGCTCTCTTATGATGAACAGGATTCTTTGCCATTGCCATAGCTGCTTGATGTCGGCTGTTAAAAGAAAACTAAAAAACTCTAAAATATTACAAAAGTATAAGATAATTAATGAGATTGAAAAGGGGAAGACAAACACAGAGGCATCTGAGAAGCTTGGGGTCCCTAAGAACACAATTTCTACGTGGATGAATAACAAGGACAAACTGTTCAAAAGGTTAGAACAAAACTCCTCTGAAGCTAGTGTTCAACAGGCTGCCATTGCTGATTCAGACGATCCGTTTAAAGATCTTGGGTGAATAAGCGAGACTATTGGAATTTCAGGTAAGAATTAGTGATAGTTATAGTAAGTGTGGGTGGCAGTGCCCCCATGGTAAACTGCTTCCCATTTACAAAGATGACATTTTTTGATAAAAAAATTATGATTTGAATGGTGATCAGCTTTCAAATGTTATGGAATGAAAATCTTCCTTGTGGATTTGATGTAAAAAGATACCTTCGTTAGCTAGATATTTATTGCAAAAATATTTGCCCTTTTCCACATTATCATTCTCATTGAACTACTATTATCACTATTTGAACTTATCTTTCTTTGAATACTCTCCAGCTCTGGGTCAGAAAGCCATTTATTCGTTCTAATAGCTCTTGCTTGGTCACACAACCTTTGCTCACTCCCACCATTCAACAGATACATGCCCGTCATATCTACATGATATGATATTTCAAGGTTTTGAAAATGGCATGCATACAGGAATGATACTTGTTGACTTGCAAAAGCAGAGAGTTGACGAGCCTTGTATAGAGAAGTAGAGAGTTGACGAGAGTTGTGTAGAGAAGTAGAGAGTTGACGAGCCCTGTATAGAGAAGTAGAGAGTTGACGAGCCTTGTATAGAGAAGTAGAGAGTTGACGAGCCTTGTATAAAGAAGTGGAGAGTTGACGGGAGTTGTATAGGGAAGTAGAGAGTTGACGAGAGTTGTGTAGAGAAGTAGAGAGTTGACGAGCCTTGTATAGAGAACCTGCTTAGTCACCTTAAACAGTTTCCAGATAATCTTTGTGACTACAGTAATGAACAAGGTGAGAGATTTCATTAGGATCTTAAGGTGACGTGGGAACGTTATAAGGGAAGATGGGACATCAGTATGCTTGCTGACTGCTGTTGTAGTATCTAAAAGAGATGGGCCATAGAAGAAACACAGACGACGAGTTTCAAGAAAGGGAAGATTTTTTGTCTTCGCATTATGAACATCAATGAACAAAGTAACTATAAACAACATGAAATTTCATTAATCTTCTTTCATGATTATGTATCTTAGTCAAGATACGAAATATTGCGAAAAAATTATTGTAAAACTTCCTGTTATTCTCTTTGATATCAAAATTTATTTGCCATGAAGAAAAACTAACTAAAATGTATAAAAGCCAGGGGCGTATATTCTGGGTGTGCTAGGTGTGCGCCGCACACCCTACGAAAGTTAAGCTTATTCCAAGATTTATATAAGCTTCGAGGCTTTAATGCTATTGTAGTACGGGTGTTTTCACAGATAATTCTACTAGGAGGTTGGGGGGATTCTCCCTTCCCTTGTACCTTCGCAACAATGAGACAACCGTCGTTGACGTTTGACACACCTGTAGTGTTTTTTTTTAGTACTTAAACGGTACAAGAAGTTCACTGTCAAAAACTATAGTCTTGTAGATAAGGGGCTTTCCACATACGAAGGTCACCAATAGACATGGCAGTGACTGCAGGAGAATTCGCGAACGACTGACACTAAAATCTTCACCTTAGCTTTAGCCTTGATGGCTCAATGGTTAAGGCGTTGGATTAGTAAACATGATGTAGTGGGTTCGAGTCCGGTCAGCGCCCATAAATTGAGAGCTATTGTGGTAACGCTCCATTCTTTAAGAATTATATATAATTGCAATGTGTCTGTCTGGCACTGATGAAGGCTCAAAGCCGAAACACAATAAATATTAATTAAGGTGCACAATGCGTTTAGAATAGCACAAATATCTTCTTTTAGTCACACTTGCATACTTACAATGCGTTCATTCCGTGATGTACAACGCGTTTAGAATAGCACCAAAAGTTGTTTTTAATGACACTTTCTTACTTGGAATGCGTACATTCCGTGGTGCACAATGCGTTTAGAAGAGCACAAAAAGCAGTTTTTAATGCCACTTGCATACTTGGAATGCGTACATTCCATGGTGCACAATGCGCTATGCCAACAAGAAGAAAGCGATCAGTCTAAAATATTATCAAATTTCTGATATTCATTAAATCGTGACGTCACACTTTAGTACTCAACTCTTCAAAACACTTCTTCATTTGTTACTCTGTCTTTCCAGCTGATTTTCATTATTCTTCATAAGAAACACATTCGTCTTCTAGCTTCCTTTATTTACTTATGTATTGTGTATTTATTCAATGGTTGAATTTCACATAGATTTGTTGTGATAGCACAATTGTTCATGGGAACCGTGCTGCATCGAGGACGGCAGGGAGCATTAGTGCGACGTTTCCCTATGGCAGCAAAACTCTACTATTACACTATCCAGACTATAATCTTTGTATCGGTGGTAGTCTTAATCAAAATATTTTGCATTGTACTTCTCTTACTTTTTATCATAATCATCATCATCATCATCATCATCATCATCATCATCATCATCATCATCATCATCATCATCATCATCATCATTTGGGTGGCAGGGTGTGATACATGTCAGAATTTAACCTAAACATGAATTATTACTCATAAAGTTTTTGGAATTTTAGATAGAGGACTTCCATAAGCCCATAAAGGAGTGCCTTAGCCCTTCCACGATGGGTGTATATCCCTTTGGAATTCTTGTATCCGTCACTAAATGTCGAATATAAAGGACTGTATACATGGTTACAAGTTACATAAATACAGTAGGCCTACAGTTTGTCATTCTTAGAAGCTATTTTAGGAACGGCACATTCGGAGTCGTATGACCGAATTCCCAATGATTCGGGATGTTTTGAGGCTATTCCTTATCTTCCGTATTACTTTTCGAAGGGCTTTCCTCCAGGAACTATCTGATCCAGCCTTGAAATCTATATGATGAAGATGCAAATTTGGCAGTAGCGGATGGTGGACATTTATTATGGGTGTGCTGTTCATATCTGGGTATGCAAATTATGTTATTTAGTCTCTCGTCAAATATATAACTCTTAATTTACTGTTGGTACAAAATCCATCTAAAGATGTGATTTTCTTATGATCATTTTGCATATATTGTTATATGAGGTTCTCTCGCGAACTTCAACTTATTGCACAACAATTTTTTTCATTTTTTGCCAAATTTTAAAAACATTAGCATTTTTCACTTCAAATTTTGAGAATACTAAATTGTCAGTACAAATTTAGGAAAGAAAATCTAAGTTTAAAGATATAATACAATCACCAAAACCAATTCCAACATGCCTGCCAAGTCCTTTTCACATGTTTCCAGCTTACTGCCAGTGATTTGAGAGAATTTGAAGCAAATTATAGGTCTTTGAAGGTTTTGCAAAAATTATTCAAATTTTGACAATCACCAAAACCAGTTGCAACATGGTTGGCAAGTCCTGTTAACATGTTTCCAGCTTACTGCCAGTAATTTGAGAGCATTTTAAGCAAATTATAGGTCTTTGACGATGAATTTGAATTAATTTACTAAATTTGTTACCAATATTTTCTACGTTATTCAATTTCTTGGGAATAGGGTTCTGTGTTTGAGGTTGACACTCATTTGATGAATTTGCAAACGCATGAGTCATTGGCTCAAGTCCCGGTGTTAATATATTTTATATTTTTCTAGTGACTTCCCTGGACGCTACGTTTTGCAATCTGATGTTCGTTGTCACCGACTATCAGTTTTGAAATAGAAAGCCTTCCTGTTCATATATATCTATGTCAGAGCTAGCAACAATGAATAAACTCACGTTCGTCTTTGGAACACTTCTTGTAAAGGCGACGAACGGCGAAACTCTTGAATTAGAGAGATGGCACACGAGGCCGACGACTGCAGCAGATCCGGAGGGCGACTGCTCAGCATCGATTGGAAAGGCTTTCGAAAGAAGATCCGGACTAACTGTCCTCTTCTTGACAAATCTGGGCTATTTGTCCTCCTCTGGTTTTGTTAACAAAAGACAATAAAGAGTACAAATATATATTGAATGTAGACAGATACAACAAGTATTGATCAACAGATAATATACAAAACTATACTAACACAGAAAACTATCAAGCTGTCACATTAGATGAAAGACGAATGCTACTATGCAATGATAAATCAATATTGTAGAGATATGAATACACAAATTAAGTAGAAACACAGATTAGCAGAAATAGAATTTGACAACATTGTGTAAGAAAAAAGTCACGTATTTATAAGACGACGAAAAGTGTTGAAATCACTGAAAAAATAAATTCTCGCCCATCACAAGTATTTACCCCCCAAATTTCTTGTATGTGATTAGCAGCTAGCCCAGATGGACTTTTTTATATTCTTTGGAGATGGTATTTGGATTTTGATTAGAAAATAGACGAGGATCACCATCACAGGGGGCAATAACGGTTAGTTGAAATTAAAGGTCTACAATTGTAGACATTGGGAGGATTGAAGTTATAAACGAATTCCTTATTTCCCGAAGGTACCAACGGTTTTGAAGTAGAAACATTCCGTACTTGGTGCAACGTTTTTAAGGGATATGGAGGCTTAACTTTTTTTATTGTAAATAAGTAATGTATGATTGAGAGACATAACTTAAAATTAGCATTTGTTTTCCACTTGTGAAACAAGAGGTATATATACATGAATCAAAAAGTAAAAAATGTCATTTTGTGATTAGAACAGACCACTAGCAGTAAAAACTCAGCTCAAGCGTTTCACATTTCCTGTGAAAGCTGAGCAGAAAGTTTATTGTTGATTCACAGATTTTAAAATATCTTTTTTATGTCTCAGTGGTTGTTGTGTTCTGTCTAATGTACTAGTGTAGCTAGTTAGGAGCGTCTTTGCAACTCCCATGACTTTCTGCTAACACTGCTGCCTAGGCCGCTCCCTCCAAATACAAGCGTTTCACATATCCTGTGAAAGCTGGGCTAACTTTGTCATTGAATAGTATTGTCATTGAATAACTTTGTCATTGAATAACTTTGTCATTGAATAGCTTTGTCATTGCATAACTTTGTCATTGAATAACTTTGTCATTGAATAGCTTAGTCATTGAATAACTTTGTCATCGGCTAGCTTTGCCATTGAATAACTTTGTCATTGAATAGCTTTGTCATTGACTAGCTTAGTCATTGAATAACTTTGACATTGACTAGCTTTGTCATTGACTCATGCCCATCTTACCCCAAACCAAGATGCCCATCTTACCCCAAATGATATTTCTGAGTTCCACCCATTTTTCCCCTAGTTTGTGTTACATTCACAGGTCTCAAACTTTACATGAAGATAGGGCAACTGTCAGAGTTATGCTGAATACCTGTACCCTTTTGCTAGGTTTACAGTGGTGGCCAACAGAAAAAATTTCGTTCATATAGAAATTTTTACTTTTTACCTGCAAATTTGCATTTTCCTCTATTGTATGCAAACTATGTTAAATACGCGTCAGTAGCCTATTTTGAACGCTTTGTGCACCATGGAATGTACGCATATAGTGTATGCAAACTATGTTAGATAAGCGTCTTTAGCCTATTTTGAACGCCTTGTGCACCATGGAATGTACGCATCTAGTGTATCCAAACTATGTTAAATACACGTCATAAGCCTATTTTGAACGCTTTGTGCACCATGGAATGTACGCATCTAGTGTATGCAGTAACAATCTGTCGGTGACCTGAAGAAGTCTTTAGAAAACGAAACGTTGTCAACGTTTTTTCTTTTTCACGAAAATCAACGTTTTTTCTTTTTCACGAAAATCTCAGAAAGTTAGGAAAAGAACTGATTTTTTTACTTTTCTAGAAACTGCATCTATCATTAACATATTTGAGATGCTTCATACCGGTGCATTCATCGAAATTGAGGACGAGAGAGATGTTGATGACTGGGAGACTTCACTGAGGGGAGGGCGTGTCCCCCCAGGGGCATCTCATTGAAGTTGCCCCTCCATTGCATTTAGCCACCAGCCGCCACTGGCTGCAAGCTTGCTTTTAAACTTCCTCACGGTGGCACAAGTACCACTGGAGTGGCTGTCATACATAAATGGGATAGATGGCATACCCAAAAAAACAGTCATTACTTTGTAGTGACATGTAACGGGGCATGCCCCAAATCTCGCGCAACTGGGCAGCAGAATGCCTTGGGGGATCGGCTCCTTTTCAAGGACTTCGAAGTCGGATTTACAAAGAGACATCAATGTAATGTAGGTTAACCCAATTAGTTCCCCACTCTTTTACCTTGCTGCAGTTTGAAGTTGAAACTGGCAGCAATTAGTAAAATCTCTACAGAAAGGTATCTGAAATTTATCTGTTATATGTTTCATTTTTCTTTGGATATTTTTAAGTTACAATGTTCTCAAGAAAGTGTGGTAGCAGAACTTTATTAGAGTGACTTTAATATTTTGCTTAATTTTGTAAAATAATTTAAATCTTAAAAAATGTAATTTTGACTTATTATTTTGTTTCATTTTTGTAACTATTTTTCATTTATATGGCAAAAGAAATACATACATACATACATACAACAACATCAATCCAAGAATCCTGGGTTAAGGTTAGTCATATTAGCATATCTACATACTAGCATGCAGAACTTTGGAACAAATTTGTGTCACAAGTGAGCTGCGTTGTGCACGATGGAATGTGAGTACTTCAATAGTGCACTTTTGCGTAGTAACACTGTTTGAATATAATGAGAATGTGTTGTGCACGATGGAATGTGCGTATTTCAATAGTGCCATTTTGTGTAGTTACACTGTTTGAATATAATGCGAATGCGTTCTGCACCATGGAATGTGCGTATTTCAATAGTGCCATACTATGTCGTTTCCCTGTTTGAATATAGTGAGAATGCGTTGTGCACGATAATATCTTTGAAATGAGTGACTATAGATTTCTGAATTGTCCTTGAAATTTAACGGCACTGACTCGAACATAGGCTGTCCTGTTCCTACGTTCACTAGATGCAAATCTCCTCCCTCTTGTATATCATGAAAATAGCAAATAGCATGATTGGCAAATTTATTACCACGTGTAGTCGGAATAACACCAAGACTATTGTAAGACTTAAAACCAATTGCATTGGCGAGTAGACTAAAGAACACATATGGGGGTGCTGGAGCCTGAAGCCTCAGAAATATCCTTTCCACATCCAATCTTCTAACTTTCTACGGGTTCGCGATAATTGATAAAGGATGGGTGTAATAATTTGACCAATATATTTCTTCATTTTGAGAAAAATTGTTGAAACTCATAATATGGGCAGGGGTGGATGCAGAACCAATGTTCCGGGCCTGCACCGATAAAACATGGGCTCCCTTGTTGGTATTTTTCATCCATCCATCATGGTGCGATCATGGGTGGTAGGGGGGTTCTGGAAGGTTGAGTCGATGATTCGGCGGACGTTGGAGCAAGAGGTGGGCTTTGTGCCTGGAATTTGGTCTTGAACTTTTGGGTTTTGGTAGCTCTGGGTGGGTTGAAGAATGACTGGATCGTGTTGTTGCCATGGGGGGTTGTTGAAATGCTGTGGTTGGTCCCTGTGTTGTACATCAGGTGGTAGTTTGCCAGTGCGATCTGTTGTTTTTCGTCCAGAAGGCTGAAGGGAATATGTAAATCCCCACGGTTCCGCAAATTAATCAGAGCAGCGTCTGAAAAACAATAGAAATGATTTGAACACAGGGGTCACAGCCCATATTCATTACATAATCCAAGACTAAAGGCCTATTCACACGATCAGACAAATCTTACGATGCATCTGATGCCCGATCTGATGAGATTTTGGGACGACTGTTCACACGATCAGACCTGCTCATCAGACGGTCTTACGAGATAAAAAGATGCCCTAACAAATTTCGGGAAAAGTCACAAAATTGTAGCACAAGACGTCATGGAGTTATGAATGCTTTCATACGATTAAGGGCCTACGGAGAACGTTGTTTCCAGAGTATTGCCGCAGTTGATATGAGGAGATGTGGAGAGATATTCCTACTATGGCTAATAAAATTAATACAGATCTCGAAAATCTTAGCAATTGGTCACTTCAAAATCATCTTGCACTTAACAGAGAGAAGCTCCTATGCCGTATATTTTCGAGAACTTATAAGTCATATGTGGTACTCAATATTTTACCAGCGATTATAGTAGAGAAGTATATGGATATCAATCGATAAGGTAATCTCTACAGTCTATGTTGTTCCCGAGAGACATGAAACAGACTACGATACACAGAGCAAACAACATGGCCGTTCTTACGGCCAAGCTTGACTATTTGTGGACACTAGAGTATAAACATTCGAGTCAGTTGAAACGATTAAGCTGGAAGTGTTAACGTATATTGTTACAGACAAGAACATGGAGCCAATCATAGAAGAACTCAAGTAAGTTTAGTTAATTATAGAGAGAGCCAAGCTCAAGAGAAAAGGATTAACACTATATAACAGGCATTTTTTTCTGAATTAGCTCTCTGCGTTGTTAAGCCAGGGGGGGACACATTGTCAAATACCCTGCACCTATGCCGGGTGGGTACGTGGTCCGGATTTGTTTTTGCAGGATAAAGGATTCCCTTTTACAACATTCCAATGTAGTGAGAGTAAACCAAACTCTATATGATGGATGTGCTCAAGAACAGATCTCGATTACTCACTTTCTTCAACTGTCGAACGATGTATATGTTGAAATCTAACCATCCCCTGAGATTTCATTCCACCAATGCTTGTCGTAGAGTAGATTTTAACTTTCGAAGCGTTCTCATCAAAAGTTTATCCACACGTTGTTTAAAATGAATTGGTTAGTAAGATCGCTTTGTGCAACATGGAATGTACGCATCTAGTGTATGCAAACTATGTCAAATATGCCTTATTAGCCTATTTTGGAAACTTTGTGCACCATAGAATGTACGCATCCAGTGTATGCAACCTATCTCAAATATGGCTAATTAGCCTGTTTTGAGCCCTTTGTCCACCATGGAATGTACGCATCTAGTGTATGCAAACTATGTCAAATATGCCTGAGTAGCCAATTTTGATCGCTTTGTGACAGGATATCCTTTTTCGCAGCTAAAATTTCTTAAGAAGACTAAACCTCTTGTACCGCTAAGCCATTGAGAATTATAAAGGAGAAGAAAGCTAAACAAAAAAAATCTGTACATATAGGCTGAATGGGCTACATGAAGGCCTGTGCACTAGAAACGACATTTTTGAGATTTCTGGGAAACAAAAGTTATATTTCTTAAAACTTTTTTCAACAGTGTAAACTTTAGAGTAAATCTATAAACTTTTCATTATTTTTAAATTTCTTCGGACTAGACACTCCTGTATACCAATCCTGCTGTCCCATGTACTACGCCAGGTGACAGCAGCGGAAAATGTTTTGCGATTTGACGGTTGCGAATGGCGATCAGACGTCTTTTTGATTGCTCCAACTCGTACATTTTATAAAACTAAGTTTCTCAGATAATTACAAAGGAAGTACATTAATTATGTTTTATTTACGTTTAATAGCTGTTTTAGGAATATTTCAATTTTAAACGATTTGGTAAGTTTATGGGTGTGATTCTACTATGTTGTCATTGACAGTTTTTCCTATTCTTCTTCTTCTTTCTGTCTTACTGAAACTACTCCTCCTCCTCCTACTACAACAACTACTACCACCACGTCTAATTCTACCTCTACTACTGCTACTGCTACTACTTCTACTACTACTACTACTACTACTACTACTACTACTTCTACTTCTACTTCTACTACTACTACTACTACTCGCGCTGGTCTGGGGGGCGCGGCAGGCCGGATTGGAGGCGACGGCGCTGATTGTGCTTCACGTGGTCCATGATCCTGCTGCCAGTCCGGGGTTCTATCAGGCACCGGACGAAAACTGGCTGCGCCCGATGGTCGACGTTGCCGATGAGATGATGAAGCGCTTCCTGACCGAGGAAAAGGCGGCGCACCGCGATCTTCTCGCATTGGCCTCGGCAAACAGCAGGCTTGTCTCCGGCTTGCCTCTAGGCATGCTTCAAAACCTATAAAACATATTGAGCAGTGCCTTCCTCAAAGGTCAAACGGCTGAAATTCCACCAGAATGTCTGTAAAAGAGTATGGTACAAAGAGTATTTTGAAGATGATCATTGCAAAGTTGTCTAAGCTGCACCAAAGAACATTCCAGGGAGTGAAGGGAAAAGTCGTCTAAGAAGTAAGGGTAGTTTAGAATCTCAAGGTTCCGAAGCCGATCATTTTGGTCGTGAGAATTTTGACATCTCGCTCACGTAATAACTTTTGCAAACTCTCACAATTTGGATCGGAGAGTTTAGTTATTCCTTAAGCTTGAAAGTGGTAAGTCAAAGTCATCTGCTGTCTTGGATTGAGTAAACTTATAGCGACTTGTAAATTTTAAATCACCCTCAATTTTAATGTGTAAGACACGACCGCCAAAACTTGGCGCGAGTAAGCAGTGTGTAGAAGCATTCACTATCATAAAATTTAATTTGAGTAAACAAATTCTCTATTACCTAATGTCATGCTTCCTTTCCCTGGGATATGAGTTCCTGAAACTCCTAATAAGCCCAGTTTAAACCGTCTCAATTAGTCAGTCAAAATGTCGATATGATAGTTATTTTGTATCGTCAAAACATTCAAAGTTCCAATTTTCATGTTCTTTAGATCATTGAAATTATTTTGGCCTTAGGAAAAGCAATGGTCCCAGATACCAATGCAGGACGGGGACCAACTATTAAAAAGAGGACTAGCCCTTTTAATTTCGAATCGAATGAGCCCTTTTCGAAGTTTCTACGACAAGAAATAGCCATCTCAAAATTTTTGTCAGATTCATTTCGGGAAAATAAGAGGTGTCCTGGGGGGTGAGTATCCACCATCTGATCACTCTGAATCTTAAAAACAGCACTACAACATCTGATTTTCTATCAAATGAGCCCATTTCGGAATTTTTACGATCATCCTTCCCATGTAGCCCGCTCTGTAGTGTCACATTGGCAGTCAAAACAGCAGCTTGGTTTCCCTCCAAATGATAATTTGGCGTCCTTGTGAGGAAGCGTTCTTATGCTCAGCCTGACTTAGGTAGGTTGTCTCAAAAATGCTTCACCACTTTCTCCCACTTTGTCATCTTGTTAGAATTATACCAAATCAGGCAACCACAATCGAAAATAGAATGGACAAAGAATTTTATTCAACCAGTGATTATTGGTCGGTGGGTAGCATGCGTGCTACTTTTGGATCAGATGTTGCATCAGGTGAAGTAGCAGCTCTGCCTTGTGAGATCTTAGGCGAGATCCGTCAGATTGGGGAGGTTGATCTTGGCTTGGAGGTTGTGGAGATTGCCGATAGCTATTCGCTCACGCTGGAATACAATCCGGATCTCTTTGCAGCCGCAACCATCGAGCGCATGCTTACTCACTACATGCGGCTAGCCACCGCAATCGTAGCTGCACCTGAGTGTTTGTCGCGCATGCCTGATACGCGTAACCCCGTCGGCACTGAACATGCCGGTAAGCGCGCGAGCCTGAGTCAGCCCGCTCTCGGTCAGTTCCAGAACCTGCGTGCCCGGTGCGAGCAGACGAACTGCGTCAACCAGACCTGGCAGGTGCGCTGCCCGATCGCTCAGAGCAAGAGTGGCATGGTTATCGAGCTGTAGATTCGACAGACGCTGCTTGAGTTTGCTGTCCAGCAGGTGTCTTTGTTCCTTGGATATCTGGCAGACAACCATCCGGCCCTGCCGTAGAGGGAACACACATGACCGAGCTCGCCAACCAAAGCATCGTCCTCGAGGTCGAAGGCTTCGCCCCCAACACCCTGGTCGTGACCCGCCTCCGCGGGCGCGAAGGCCTCTCGCAGCTCTGGGAGTTCGACCTCGAGCTCGTGTCGCGTGACACCTCGCTCGACCTGGAGCAGGTGCTCTACGCGCCGGTGCGCCTGGGGCGCGCTCACTGAGGCTGAGGCCAAAAAGAGCGAGATGCTAGAGGAAAGTAAGCAACAGGCTGCGGAGATTATTTCTCAGGGGCAGAAACGTCACGATGAACTGGTCGAATCCGCGAAGGATGATGCCAGGTCGGAGAAGGAAAAAATACTGGCCGCCGCACAGGCCGAGATCGAGCAGGAACGGACGCAGACACGTGAGCAATTGCGGGCGGAGGTAGCCACATTGGCGCTCACCGCTGCTGGTTCTTCTAAATTTGGTTTTTATTTATCTTTATTTTTATTCATTTTTTGTATTTCCACGTATTTTGTTTTTGACCGGTTTTTTTTGTTCGCATTTTCATCCAGAGAATGTGAGTATTTATTCTTCCAAAAAATTTATTTTGTTTTGTCCAGTATTTTCGTTGGCCTTAAAAACCCCGTTCTCGATCTTTTATTCCAATTTATTTTTTTGTGATGGAGCTTAGACATGCTTCAATTCTAATTTTAAGGCTAAAATTCGAAGATAGCTTAGTGCTACGAAAAACAATCCTTGGCTTTACATTGGTCGGCAAAACTGTTTGTAAAGATTTTTGAAGCCTTTAAGCCAACCTACTTCCTATGTCTTTGGGTAACCATTTATTTTTGTAAAAACGTTTTCAAGGTGTTTGAGTTCCACGTTCTTAGCAACGTCAGTAGAACATATTGAATACGCCCTATGAGCTAGCTGTCTTAAGGTCCCAAGTTTGATCTATGCACTGTTTACTTAGATTAGTTTTAAAATATTGCAGAATTGAGCAAATGCTTTGAATAGAAAGATCTGTGTATCTTTACTTAGATTCGTTAAAGAAGTCTTGTATTATATTGATGTGTTATACGCTTGGTCTTTCCATGTGTCTTCATATTTGGTGCGAGTTCATAGTTTTCGAACGAGAAGAAATTTGTTAATAATTAATTATCTGGGGGGTGGTGATTCATTAAAATCGAGGTAGTAGTAGTAGTAAGGGTAGTGGTAGCAGTAGTAGTAAAAGTAGTAGTAGTAGTGGTAGTAGTAGTAGTAGTAGTAGTAGTAGTAATAGAAGTAAAAGTAATGTTAGTACAGAGTAGAAGCAGTAGTTGTAGTAGAAGTAATGTTAGTATAAAGTTGTAGTAATAGTAGTAGTAGTAGCAGTAGTCGTAGTAGTGCAGACGTAATAGTAGTAGTGTTGGAAGTAATGTTAGTATAAAGTAGTTTTAAAAAGTAGAGTTAAGAGAAAGAGTCAAACTTTAGCGTAAAGAGTGGGGTGTATTATGACAGCTTAGATGTAGAGGGTGCCAAATTATTATGAAGTGGCTACTTCATAGTGGCTACTTAATACTAAATTGCTTCTAAATTGCTATTAAATTAACTACTAAATTGCTTGAAGTGGCTTCTTAGACAGATAATAAATTTAACAGAATTGAAAAATGTATTTCCCCTTTCCGGTTTCAATATTTCTTTCACCCCTCGTATCATCAGAGCTTTGCATTCCTATGTTTAGCCGTTGGTAGTGACAGATCTTACACTACTGCAAAGAACGCCCTGTTTCTAGAAGATTGCCCCTACTCTTACTAAACAATTGTTTAATTCATTTTAGAGACTCACATATGCAATACCGCTTAAATTTAGACTTGAAATATGGTGATTGATAATTCGTTACCCCTTAGTATTGCATGAAAAAATATTTTTCTTTTAGATAAAAACAGGCTTATGATGAAGTGTTCGGAAGTTGCTATCAGAAGATCTTACTATATTTTTAATAGGTGCAACCAGGGATCTTTGAGGTTGAAGTTCTATGGTGCAACAAACACTGGACTTCATCGGAACTATTGCTTTTTATGTAATTAACTCTTTTCTCCCTTACTTATTTTTTCTTTGGTTTTCTTTTTGCTGTTGTGTTGCTAAATATACTAATTAAACACTCCTTTTTGTCAAACATTCTGCTGAGTATTGACTTCCTTCTATTAGAGCGCTCATAGTATCTATGTAAATGTAGATTGAGCGTCCATAGTATCTATAGTAAATATAGATTGAGAGACTTTTGGCCATAACCAGAATATTTTTAAAAAGAGTATATTTCGGCCTCCTTATGTTCTTGAACATTCTGCTGAGTATTGACTTCCTTCTATTAGAGCGCTCATAGTATCTATGTAAATGTAGATTGAGCGTCCATAGTCATATGTGTTTGCTCTGTCATTAGGTAGATTGTTTAGTTAGTCCGCTAGGTCCTTCAATACTGTATACACTATCACGTTTCCTATACCCTGAGGATGCATGATAATGCATCAAAAGCTTGGTTATTTTGTATATCGTCGTCGTCGTCGTCGTCGTCGTCGTCGTCTTCTTCCTCTTCCTCTTCTTCTTCTTCTTCTTCTTCTTCTTCTTCTTCTTCTTCTTCTTCTTCTTCTTCTTCTTCAGGCTAATAAGACATATTTGACATAGTTTGCATGCACTAAATGCTTTTATTCCATGGTGCACAAAGCTTTCAAAATAGTCTAATAAGGCATATTTGACATAGTTTGCATAGACTAGATGCGTCCATTCCATGGTGCACAAAGCGTTCAAAATAGGCTAATAAGGCATATTTGACATAGTTTGCATGCACTAAATGCTTTTATTCCATGGTGCACAAAGCTTTCAAAATAGTCTAATAAGGCTAGAACATAGAACAATTGAACGACTAGTCTACGCCTTCACAGCTTTGCTATTTCGCCTCCAAGAAATATCGTTGTGTCTTTTCAAGTGATTGTTTGCTTGCATCCATTTTGTACTCGACTGTGATACCATCTTCTATTTGAATTCTTAGATTGGTCCAAAGTGTAGAGAAATGAAAGAAAACCCATGTAGCAGGAGTAAATGTATTGATAGTTGTCACAATCAAACATCATGCATGAATTAATGTACGCATTCCAAGCATGCAAGTGTCACTAAAAACAGCTTTTGGTGCTATTCTAAATGCATTGTGCACCATGGAACGTACGCATTCCAAGCATGCAAGTGTCACTAAAAACATCTTTTGGTGCCATTCTAAACGCATTGTGCACCATGAAATGTACGCATTGCAAGCATGCAATTGTCACTAAAAACAGCTTTTTGTGCTATTCTAAACGCATTGTGCACCATGGAATGTACGCATTCCTTCAGGAACGATGTAAGGAGCTAGAAACATGGCTCATAAATAGAAAATTTAACTCAAAAATGGTAAAACAACAAATTTTGCGAGTTAAGGACAAAAGTAGAAAGGACGTTTTCAGTAGCAAGCAGGAAAAGAAATCGAACGACAAAGACGTCCTTATTTTAACATATCATCCAGCTCTAAGTCATAAGGTACATCAGATCCTAAGAAAAAATTATAACATTCTAGCAAGTGATGAAGAGCAGGTGGCCGTACCACCATAGAGAGCAGGCTTCTACTTGGGTAGAAAGGTTCGCCAGCTTGAAGGTCTCCAGGATCTCAGTATTGCGGATCTTGTCATACCATTTGAAGCCTTCGACTCGACGCATGTGTCTAGCCTGAGCAGCATCGACCCTTCTTAGTGTGTCTGGATTATCGGCCATGTTTCAGATGATTACAGCATGATGCTTGAGACTGTGCGTTGTAAATTCGGGCTTTGGTATGGCTGTAAATCAACTGATGAGAATCGGCGAAAAGCTTTTTGATGAAAATGATTTGCCTGCTAAATAGTATCTTCAAACATGATTTCTATAAAACTGCAAAAGTCCTAACAGTTAACGCAACTGAGACAAATCCTTGGGAGGGGGAGCCTCTAAAATGGCAGTAATATGGCCAGAGGAGGGAGCAATACTTGGCCGAAATTTTCCTACCTAAAAATTCAAGCTCCTTGCGATAAAAACAACACTTAAACACATATAGATCATAATTGAAGGACCTTTTTTGTTGACCAATTTTTTCCACAATCAGAAGCCTTGATGCCCTATCAAGTGCCAGAAATCAGCCTCTCTATCAACTTACATTTCTTACTATATTTTCTAAACTATACGCAATCAGGCACTGACTTCACGCGCGACCCTTATCTAAGCCGTCAATTAACATAATAAACATATATAGATCTTAATTGAAGGACCTTTTTTGTTGACCAATTGCATTTTTTGAGAAATTGTATTCCAAATGACATATTTGAAACAACTACCCATATTATAATTTTATTGGGAAAATGTTTATATTATCAGGTAATTGGAGCTCTTTTCTATTCTCCATGATCCAGTTACCAGCCTCCCTTGTTTATCTCTTCAACACTACAAGATGGTGTATACATTTATGAAGAACAAAAGTAGCCAGAATTATTAACTCCACTTTCTAAGATTGAACATGAATGCTTGTATAGGGACAAAACATTCGGTCATATTTAACCCCCTCCCCCTTTTTGGAGCTGGTGGCGCAACCCCTGATACTTTATGTAATACTGTTCCAAATTCACATTTCTAATCAGCTTGTTATGCCAGCACATTCTCAGGCATGGCGATATATGAGCTAGGGACAGAAACTCTTTCCCACTTCTTCTCTCAACCTAAACCCAGAAGCAAACTGTTAAAGCTTGTGTTTGTCTCATGTCAATACACTACGCATTTTACTTGGTTTTTTCTTGTGTGCCTCAGCTAACTGTATTCTTGTATTTCCTTAGCATCGCAGGCAATTTACGTAGTACGACAAAGAATTTTCTCGTTGGAATGTACCTTGGTGCAATTCGAGTTTAGGTTTTTTATCTGTACTGTAGGACTCTGAGTTTAGTTTAGCCAATTTTCAGCAGTGACCTGAAGAAGTCTATCAGACGAAACGTTGTCAATAAAGTTTCCACATTTGGCGTTAAGAAAGGTGAAAGAATTGCCGGTAATGGGCGAGGATACGATCTTTTGTACTATAGATGTAGTGGGCCTTTACCCTGGTATACCCAATGAAGAGGGTCTCGCAGCCTTAAAAAGGGCACTAGAGGATAGGGAGGTTAAATCTGTCTCGACTGATACATTGCTATCCTTAGCCGAGTTTGTTTTAAAAAACAATTTTTTTGTTCATAACGATAACATTTATAAGCAGATAAGAGGAACGGCAGGGGCAGTGGAAATTTCAACATCCTCTAGAATCAATCCACTCTTCATGTCTATGACCATTCTTTCTATACAAATTATTAAGAGTGTAAAAATACAAGAGAGGAACTGGAAAAAGGTACTTTCTAAAGGGGCAGTGAAAATTTCAACATCCTCTAGAATCGACTCAGTCTTCATTTCTATGACCAATCTTTCTATACTAAGTAACCAGAGCGTAAGAATACACGAGAGGCACAGGAAAAAGACTGGAGTCTCACTAACATGTGTTGTTAGTGTTCTTGGATACTGCTTGTTGCCAATGGTCCTCCTATCTGGACTATCTGTAGTTTTGACATTACAGTAAGTTATTGTTTTGAATTACTTACTCTTGGGTGCCTAATAGAAAGGGGGCTGGAATAAATGGGAGGGCATGGTTTCATCCAGCTTTTCAGGTCCCCCCATAAATTCTAGGTCCCCCCATAGTTTTAGGTCCCCCCATGGGTAAACGTTTCCAAAAATTATTGAGAGGGTTACGTTTAGCTCATCTATCAGAAAACACTTACGAGAAGACTCTGAATTGCTGGAAAGATATCATAACCAAGATGTTTACCGTTTTATTCAGAGATAGACCATCGAACGGGAAATTAAGACTAAATGGATTTGTCTATATAGCCATCTAGTTTTAACGGAGACAGATTGATCTCAGGTATCCTTATTTCATAGATTGATATTTTGGATATTTGAACGTCGAAAACCAGAACACCAAATGGGTTGTTCATGTGGCACGAGCATCAAATGAATGCCATACAAAAAGACTTATGTTCCAGTAGCGGATGGTGGGCTTTTATCATGGGTGTGCTGTCCATATCTGCGTATGCAAATTGTTTATTTATTAAGTCTCTTTGTATATCAAATTTCAACACCCTTCATACTCCTAAGCAACGTCCCAAATAACAAGGGCTAATGGGAGGGGGGAGGAGGGGCAATTAATATCACGTGACTTTCACACCATCGGTTTGTCATATGCTCAGTATTGAAAACATGGAAGACGAAGTGGCTGTGGAATGTAACACGATGAAATTTGAATGGAAGCGCGAGTCAGAATGCACGTTGATTGAGAATCTTGAAAGATGCTTTCCATAATCCGCGAGTGGCGGTCCTACTGGGCGGTTGAGCCTGCCTCATGGCTTGCTTCTCTGCATGGTAGCACAAATTGAGGGGTGTCGCCCCCTTTTCACAGGTAGATTTTGTCAGGTTGATACCTTTCATTTTGTATGATTACTTCGGATTTTGGCGGCCAAGATGGCTGACAGAGCATTTTGCTACAATTGGTGAAAGTTGCCATTCTTCGAGCTTCTCTGTCAGGGCGTCCAAGTTGCTTTGGATTTGTGACGATGCACTAGCTTCTCCCAGGAGCTTCGTATCGTCTGCAAACAGGCCGAAGTCGGTTTGGGAAATGGCATTTATGCATGTTGCCATCACCGTCATATGTAAAATTGTATATTAAATAGAGTAATAATGTGTGAAAACCAAACATACCAAACTATGGGCAGTCTCAGTAATTATGCCCGCCCTTGTGCAGCATGAGATTTCAAAGTCATAATCGAAAAATGATTTGTTAGGTAAGTCTTTGTGACTATGCCCTCAATAGTTTGATCAATATTACTTTGCAACCCCGCTAAAACTTTAAGCTTATGAATTCCCAATCCAAGCCCCACATTTGACTGACAAAATTATTGCAGTGTCAGCACTCGTATAACTCCCTTTGGTAGCTTAGTTTCTCACAGTATTTACAAGAGAGTTTTGTCACAGTAATTCTAGTGCCCTGGTAATAACGTCTTCAACAAAATCATCCTTGCTAAATGGTTTCATGCGGGCAGTGATTTCACAAGTGTCTGAGAATGTTTAAGAAAAAGCACTCCCCTGTATCTGTAATTGTGTTTTTAATATTTTAAAGCTAGATGCCCCAACACCAAGCCCGAATCGGTGCACTATTGAATAAAGAAAACGTAGATCGATCTTGCTATATCGATGATCCTCCTTCCAGTTTTCTGATTCCCGCAAAAGACAACCGTGTCATGATGCATATCGAAAATCAGGAAATTTCTCTGTGTTCCTTCATGTAGTTGATTTATGCAAATATAAGTGTGCATCCGATGACTTGGCTGATAAATCATTAGCAGATAAAGCTACATAGTATATAGATATTTGGACAAAACTGTTGACAATTTTTCAGTGAAATTGGAGTCAAAGAGTGAAGATAGATCGAAACAGTTGCCACGGAACAGGCACTTTCACTGCTGTAATTTTGTTGTACCTGCCCCTTTCCTTGGGGAATTACGGGTTCAGGAACATAGCTCTTTAACCCTTTGTCTCCCAACGGGACTTTTAAGTCCCGGCATACATTTGTTGCCATAGTTCTCTCTCTGCTTCAACCCACGCTTTTGCGGCGTGCGCTCTACCAACTGAGCTAGGTGACCTCCGATGTTAACATACTCTATTTCTCTAGTCTAGTATAACAAGTTCCTAATGAACTTAAGTTCATTTCAAGTATGGTACTAAGTAATTGAGTACTAAAGCGATGACGTAACAAGTACACGTTTCCAAGGGAACAAACTTCTAACTATATCTAAGTGGCAACTTAACCACGAGATGCCCAGAAAACGAAATGTCCATGATGTATATATGACATGCCGGGTATACATACGCCAGAGCTCTATAAGCTTTTACTTATCTGTACCTGCCAATACAGCGTGAAAATAAACGAACTGTTAGAAGCTCAACTGTATTTTCCAACAAAGCTAAAAGGGTGGTTACTTTGAGTAGATTTCACGTCCTCAAAGTTTACTTTTGAGAAGGCGAAGCAGTATATATCAAAGCTAACAAGTCGGCCAGTCGTAGGCCTACTAAAACATGCAGGGTTATGTTTATAAAGTGAGACGGCACACGAGAAACCAAATCATGTCCTTATGCAGAAAGAAGAGCACCACTGGTACAGATAAGTTTTCTTAACAAAAAAAACTAAACTAAGCCGGCTATAGGCCTCTGTCCATTTCCTAACCTCTACACTCCAAGATACCTTGTGTGACCCTGTCCAAATCAGCCTTAAACTATTCATTGGTGATTTAATCCGAGGCCAAATTAACTTAACTAGGATATTGTGAACAAATTCTCAGGCATCTTCTGATGAAAATTGTCCAACTTTCAAACAAATATTTCTCGAAAATTTTGTACGACATACTACACAAAGATTGGTATCAATTTGTAGCCTTTAGTGCGATCTACAAAATTTACTATCTTAGATTGTCCCAAAGAGGCTGTATTTTAAATCAAAGTGCTGCATTCAAACATTGCTCCCATGTCGGAAAATTGCGACGGTGGTCCTTAAAGGGTTTATATTACTTAGCAACTGTGTAAGAATTTCTTTGATCATATATACTTGCTCTCTGTCTGTCTAAGTGCCGTATTCTTCTCGCACTTGCGAGATCATTTTCCTCCACAGCGTCCGGCCTCTTCTAAGGTGCAATACGTCTCCTATTCCAGCCTCTCTCCCCTCTTCCGCTTACACCTTTTTTTTGATTCAACGAGATACTGAAACAATTTCTACAGATTCTTACTTAGCAACTGTGTAAGAATTTCCCGGCTATTGTCTCATGTTCGCGATAGAAATTGTATAAAAATGCTTCCTCCAGAGGGCCCTGCGTAAAATTCTAGTTAATAGTCTTGCTATCTCAGAAAGGGTTTAGAAAGGGAGGAAACTTCTAGGGATGAGTCTACAGGCTAAAGTATGTCCCGGGAAGGTATTTTAAAGAACCCATCTCCACTCCTTCTCCCTCTGGAGGGCCCTGACCTTTGATGACCTTTAAAAATTTGTGTGTTATATGCCTCTCAGCGTAATGCTTGTATATGGAGGACGATTTTCTTTTGTGTCCATCCACGCGCTGGAAAAGATGCTTATGTGTGTAACCTACATACCCTGCATCGCGCAGGTCACATTTAAATTTATACACAACGCATTGTTGGCGATTGGCAAAGAATGCGAATGTCTTAGGATAGTATTTCAAGATTTAAAGTACCCACAGCATTTAATTGATAGGGCCATAAAGCATTTTATTGATGGCTGCAAATTGGCGATAGCGAGCGCGGCCAATACCATTGTTTTCTGCCATTTTCATGTTGCCATCACCGTCATATGTAAGATTGTACATTAAATAGAATAATAATGTGTGAATCACAAACATACCAAACTAGTAATTATGCCCGCCTTTGTACAGTACGAGATTTCAAAGTCACAAGCGAAAAATGATTTGTTAAGAACGTCTTTGGGACCATTAAACCGTTATGCACCGATTATGCAGGGGGGAAGAAAAAGATGCAATACCTGTGTTTACTTTCCTGTTACGTCCAAGAGTTATTCAAATCGGCGGAAACTGTAAATTACTTTGTTGTTTAAGTGGAAAGCCCACTCCCACGGTAAGTGAATAAAAAATCACTATTTCAAAAGTGGGGGAGGGGATCACCCTGTTTGAGCCTTCCCAATTGCTCAAAATGTTTTCCTAGCTCTTAAACTGATCATAAAACGCAGATAATAAAAACCTTTAACTGTGTCTGATTGACTAATATACTGTGGGTGGCGATCAGCTCACTTCTCTCTGACTCGCCCATCAAGGAGAATGGCTTTCTCTCTGTATATTTTCTCATTTATGTATCCATAAGTCAAATAGTCGCGCTATCCTCCATCAAGATGTCTACAAGTTATGGGGCCAGGACGCGTATTCCTTACTTCGATGGAGATGAAGATAAATATGAGTTGTGGGAAGTTAAATTTCTGGGATACATGCGAAACCAAATAGTACCGGTACCCTCCCTAAAGTATTTGAACGCTAGCAACAAATATGGCGTCAATTGAAAATGCAACGAATGTCAGTAACATTTGGTTTGAATTTGAAAATATACAAGAGTGTGGTTTTAATTAAAAAGTGATTAAAATTAATGCAATGTCTACCCATTTGTGTGATTAAAGCTAGTATTCTGCTTCACATGGAATTATCTAGAAATGTCGCCTTTTATCGGACGTTCCTTAAACTAATTATTGAGATTGCATTCGTGACGTCAACAAGTAAACATAAACATTAGATTGCAGCATCGTGACGATACTACAATATGTATATATATTCATATGTATATATTCATATATATGTATATGTCTGGCACTGATGAAGGCTCAAAGCCGAAACACAATGAATATGAATTCATTAATTTCCCCATACCCACTGACTGGAGGAGAATTCGCGAAAGATTGACACTAAAATCTTCACCTTAGCTTCCCTCTCCTCAGTCCTCTCCATGATGATACTCGTGAGAGCAAGAGAAAACGTTCCCGATACAGAGCTTTGAAAAAGTGTCTTCGAACTGAAATTTTGTTCTTTTCAAAACCAATATCTCAAATCCTCTCTTCGCGATGATACTCTCTAACTTTAATGGGCCTTGGATTGATCACGGGCCGGAGGGCACCGTTGGTTGACTGGGAGCTAATGTGGCGACTAGAGAAATAGAAGTATGTTAACATTATAGGAACTTCAATTATCCAAACCTCGATTATACGAACCTCAATTATCCAAACCTCGATTATACGAACCTCAATCATCCAAACCTCGATTATACAAACTTCAATTATCCAAACGTCGACTATACGAACTTCAATTATCCAAACCTCGATCATACAAACCTCAATTATCCAAACCTCGATTATACGAACTTCAATTATCCAAACCTCGATTATACGAACTTC
Organism: Alatinidae sp. Z8VKAUB7J3; assembly: GCA_010016025.2. Taxonomy (NCBI): domain Eukaryota; kingdom Metazoa; phylum Cnidaria; class Cubozoa; order Carybdeida; family Alatinidae; species Alatinidae sp. Z8VKAUB7J3. The sequence goes on from JAAAKM020721499.1 coordinate 219,484,415, forward strand.
AATTATCCAAACGTCGAAGCCTTGAAGTGTCCGAGGGGCAAATAACTTCAAAATATTTTGCACGGGATTAATAAGATTGATGGTGATTAAATGAAACTGGTAGAGTTTATTTGAAAACTTTTTAGATTATTTGGGACTAAACGAGATCGATAAAGATTATTTGATTATTTGATTATTATTTGATTATTTGAGATTTTTAGATTATTTGTGTATCATCGATCGATGTATCACGGGTTCGATCCTCGGCGGTGACATGCTTACATTCCATGGTGCACATTGCGTTTGGAATAGCACCAAAAGCTGTTTTTAGTGACACTTGCATACTTGGAATGCGTTCATTCAATGGCGCACAATGCGATTATAATAGCACCAAAAGTTGTTTCTAGTGACACTGGTATACATGGAATGCGTACATTCCGTGCTGCACAATGCGTTTAGAATAGCAAAAAAATCTGATGTTAGTGACACTTGCATACCTGACATGCGTACATTCCACGGGCGAAAAAAGCTTTTCAGTACACAATGTTTTCGCTATTTCGCGCAATATTCTTGTTTTGTACCACAAACAAACTATTTGCACACATATCTACATCTACATTAACATTTGCATCTGTAACTATATCGCCATGCACAGTTATAAATAACGCTACTAACATATACTCATCTACCAATACTTCAACATTTACATATAAATCTGCATATCTACATCTACTCTTATATCTACATCCTGTTTAAGATCTACTCAAGTGTAACCACTACAGTGTCTGATATATTTCGATACACAATATTCAAAATATAAAATATCAATTTACCTTATTTCCTTTATGCGCTTCCGCTCCTTGATTTAATAGCAACTGTACTATCTCCAAGTGCCCATCTCCGGCAGCGTACATCAAAGGGGTTGTTCCATCCTGAAAATCAAGTTAGATCATGGCTCATATCAAGATTTCAAACTTCACTAACGAAAAACTAACAAACTTAACGCACCGTTACACTATTTCAGCATGGGTGGGTGGGGGGTTAACCTACAAATTATGTAGCGCGCTAGAAAAAAATTACGTTTAGGTATCTCTGCGTGTCAATTATTATCAATCTAAAACCTAAGATCCCCTGAAAAATTAATTAAATTGCGTACATATAAATTGAATGTTTACTTGTTCCCTATTCAATTTTTAAATATACTCCATCCAATATCAGCGCTTGTTACATTATGTTTGATTTAAGATTATGATCGAAATTCCTTGATTTCATATCAAATGTCAGGATACTTTTATTATTGTCCTTATCTGCTTTCTGATTCTCTTTCCTTTTTATCTCTTTTTCTTTCTTTCTCACTTTCTCTCTTTCCTTCTTTCTTTCCTTCTTTCTCTCTTTCTCACTTTCTCACTTTCTTTCATTCTTTCTCTTTTTCTCACTTCCTTTCTTTCTCTTTCTTTCTTTCTCTCTTTTTCTCTCTCTCTTTCACTTAGATATATATTCAAAAATCGAATAATCGATCAAAATTTACATCAGTGAACAATCTTAACTTTTAAATCGTAAATAATTAAACGATAGGGTAATAAAATTCGAAAATGTGAAGTGTTTAAAACATTCTTGCCCTTCTGTAGGTAAGTGTAATGTATAGCAGCTTAAAATCAGGTTTTAAAGTTGCGCTGCAAGGTTGGGGTACAATTAAGCATGTGCGACCTACCCATGTGCTTTTAGCATAATGAGATGTTTGAAATGCAACTGGTTAAAATGCTGTCATGAGAGAGTTGTGTACTTCGACGATGAAAATTATCGAAAATTATAATGAAAATAGCTTCTATAGCGCTTGATACAATATTTCTAAGCGCTTTACAAATCACAGTTAAAAGTATAAAAGTATTAAAATCTATCTAACTAAACGACATTTTAAAAAGGTACGTCTTGAGATTACATTTAAACTGATTTAAGTTTTCGATAGGGCTTGAAACAATCTAACCTCCACTGCCAAAAACTCTCTCTATGCCTTTCTAAATCTACCGAATCTATGATCTTAACGGAAATATCCTGTTCAAATCCACTATGCCCCTTTTGATAGAAATGACTAAATAATTCTGACTGCGGAACACTACCTCCCCTATTGTTGTCAAATATGAAGTTTTTCTCTATGAGTATTATATATATTTGATAAACTGGTAGATGTAGCTCATTGATAAATTATATATCGCTCTCAGGTGACAATTTTGATGAATTATAAGCATGTAAGGTAATTGTAGGGTAGATCTTCATAAGAACAGATATTAATTATCGCTCTCAGGTGATAATTTTGATGAATTATAAGCATGTAAAGTAATTGTAGGGTAGATCTTCACAAGAACAGATATTAATTATCCCTCTCAGTTGACAATTTTGATGAATTATAAGCATGTCAGGTAATGATAGGATAGATCCTATAAGAACAGAGTATACAGACAGCAATAAACAGGTTATTGTCTAATTTAGCAGTAAAGTTTCTCGAGTGTGTATTGGCTAACAAATAAGTACCGCTTATTCTTTCGCGAAATAAACTACGATACAGGTATATTCTTATTAAAGATTTAATACATAGAGGTGGTTAGGTTAGGTTTTTATATAACGCGTTCTGGTTGGCCTGGTTTCCATAATTCTCTGTTGAAGACTCCATAACTTTGCTTCATTAGGATTAAACTAAGCATTTCTACTTAGTTATGTCAGGAAATCGATCCTGAGCGTAAAATGATTTATATAAATCAACCACAACGCAGGGTTGCCAGGTGATTTTTCTCTTTCCGGCACAAATTTTCGTAAAAACCAGCCCAAAACCAGCCTAAATTTAGAACCAGCAGCCCAAAAAAGCCGCCCAGACATAAATCGTGCTCAAACAGCCACAAAACGCTTCTGGAGTGCCTGAAGTTGATAAACGGTGTGTTTTGCACAGTATAGAATGTACGCATCTTGTTCATGCAAACCACGTCAAAGATGCCTTATTAGCCTACTTTGAACGTTTTGCACACTATGGACTGTACGCATGTAGTGTATCCAAACCATGTAAAATATGCCTTAATAGCATATTTTGAAAGTTTTGCACAGAATTTAATGTACGCATCTGGTGTATTGAAACAATGTCAAATATGCCTTGATAGCTTATTTTGAAAGTCTTGCACAGTATTCATTTTGCTAAACGTTTTCGCCATACACTGATCACAGCAATCGTATGGAGTGAAATGAGAAAGCTATTACGATTAATTATAGGAAACGGGAAGATCCTAGAAAATAAATGTTACAAGAGCGACATATTTTCTTGCACTCGAGTTATTGAAAAAGGCGTAAACTGTAAAGAAATTCCTTGTCTTCTTTGTTTTGATAAATGCGGCTTCTAAAGCGGCAAGATGAAAAGGAGATTTGGCTCTTTGGGTCCATTCCATCATTAGATTCTGTATTATCGAGAATAGACACGGTCGTGTTGGGCATGGAAGAGGCAGGGGCATATGTCAACAAGTTTCAAAATAATCAACATGTACTTTGTTTAACTTGGAAAAGTGTTACAATAAGATTATTGTGTGATTATCGTCAACATACTTTGTACCCATAAACGTATGGCAAAACGTAGAAACAATACAAGGCAGAATAGAAGTATTTAGATCCCAACGTGTTATTGTTATTTCCACTTCTATTAATCTCACTGTCCCCATTATACCGGGTGAAAACAGTGAGAATGTAAACGTTAATACTGAAACTGTAAATTTATATGGCAATGAAGTTTAAAAAAATTATTATTATTACCTTCTTTTTTCAATTATTGTTATTTAACTGTTTGCTCTACTTAATACATCATAGTTCATTGTATATTAGTTAACGTGTATGTATCCACACAAAGAATCTCATTGTCCCTAGATATATCTTTGAATACTCGCAGATGTTGGTCAAGAAAAGCAATAAACTGATCAATAACAGGCAAGAGACGTTCCACTCTGTATTTTTCTGTTCAATTACGAAGCTCAAAACTGTAATTAATCGCTGTTACTTGTTGTCTGCAGACAACATTGCTTCCCTTCTCAGGCCAGTTTTGACTGACGAGTTCAAACTACTAACCTTTCACTTGTGGGAGGCCCGCTCTTGGTAGATGGCCCAGATTAATGGTGCTGCGAAGTATGGAAGTCTACAAATAGACCTAAGACGAGATGCTGCAGGTTCTTGGTTTAATAATTACACTTAAAGGCTGCTAAAATACGTTCCTGCCCCTTTAGCAAAATTATATTGAGAGGTTTACAAGATAGCCAGTCATAGAAACACCAAATATTGGAAGATATTCACTTACTTTTGACTGAGTAACTTTCAGTGAGAAATTGATGTCTTCTTTCAGTTTACTAACTTAATTTAGAGATCAAGGGTAGAATCCTTAAGTATTTTGTACCAATATAATTTATCAGTGGAGGTACGGTTGGTAAGGTAGCTATCACCATTTCTAATACTCTATGACGTGGGGATTTTAAATATCCGTTGCTTGGGCAGTGCCCTGAGTTGTAGCCTTTTTATACCCTGAGTGGTAGCCTTTTTATACCTGGAATGTTTCATTCATCTCGAAATTGCAATTTATAGACGTAACTTTACCTGCTGAAATTGTACAACTCAACGTTACAATTTCTAAACTAATAACATTCTCATTGTTTTCTCCCGGTAAATTTAGTGGGGATAATGAGATTCTTTTTGTGGATACATACATGTTAAGTAATATACAATGAACTATGATGTATTAAGTAGAACAACAGAGTAATAAATAACCATAGTAACAAACAGTAAAGTAACAAAAAGAAGGAAGAGGAAGAAAAATGAATAAATAAATAAGTAAGTAAATCAACTTTTATTCTATTGGAACCATACATGTTTCGAAGAACATTCTTCATCATCAGTGGTGATGTTTTACAAGTCCTGGTCTACCTTTTTAAGCGGATACAGACAAAGACATATTTCCATGGGTAGGTATACCTGCACGTGCGGAAAAGAAAATGAACATATAGAATTTGGTTTACAAAAACATAATGATTTACGTCATATTGCCTACAGGAATGCCTAAATGACATGGAACCTGCATTCCGATCCATCAATCCATTTGATTTCAGGAGAGTTAAAGTCCTCCAGAAAGACAAGATCATAGCTGGCAAAACTGGGCATCACATGTGATAACATGGCAGTCAAATTAGATTCAGAGTCCAAAACACAGGGAGCATTCGGGCTTCTGTAAACAGCACCCACTGTAATTGAGACTGTTTGATTTTGCATTTTTATCAAAACAGACTCAATTCCATTAGTAGTCAGAAAATTAAAATGAAAGAGGCTGTGACGTCTAGAAACTTTTTACCAGAAGTCTCGACAAAACCGCCGTCGCCGTCATTAGCGCCGCCGCGCGCCGAGATTGCCGCGTAAACCTTTGTTGAGTTTTCCGACCAGACGATGACCTTGCCGCCATCGCCTTTATTGATGGCGTCGGCTTTAATCGTCGCCGATTCGCCTACTGTTGTATTGTTCGCATTGTGAATACTCTCGTTCCGGCCCTGCCGGTCGCCGCCGATTGAAACCGCTTGGAAGACCCTTGAAAACTCAACTTCCAGAACCACCAATTAATTTGTCTTCTGATCCTTTACATGAACTTGCAGCACATAATGATTTAAAAAGCACAGCCAAAAACAAAGATTACTTTGACCAGAATCAGCATTCACAGCCATCTTCAATTGCACCTGGAAGTTATGTTCTTCTGCGTCAATCAAAAACTAACAAGTTGTCATCTCCTTTCAATCCTTCTCCTTACAAAGTTCTTGAAATGCAGCGCGCCGAACGCGAGGGTGCCTCCAAGCGCTGGTTGTCGAAGGACGCCACCGAGCTGTTCCGCGCCTACAGCTGGCCGGGCAACGTGCGGCAACTGGAGAACGCCGTGCGCCGCCTGAGCCTCACCTCGCGCGCCGAGGAGATCAGCCGCGCCGAGGTCGAGGCCGTGCTGGGCAACCAGCCCGACACCGGCCCGATCCTGCGCGGCGGCGACAGCGAGAAGCTCAGCACCTCGGTCCCTCCGGGGCTGTGGGGGATTAAGTCATTCTGAAAGATAGAGTTATTAGATTTTTCGACTATGCTGAACAAAACGGCCATCTCAAAATTTTGATCGGGTGACTTTAGGAAAAAAGCTGTACAGAAGGGTTCTTTGATGCGCTGAATATAATGGTGTGATTTCATATTAAGATTCTATGACATTTAGGGGGTGTTTCTCCTTTTCCAAAAATAAGGAAAATATTCCTAGGTCTACCAAGTAGTAAAGAAGTTTTGGTTCAGACACCAGAATCAGGTGCGTACAAGTTAAAGACACGCAGTGATAGGAAAATGAGGCTTCAAAGATAGGTTTTGGGGATTATGCTGTATGAAGTTGTCCTCTATGTTTGGTTTTAAGTGCCACAGCTTCGTTTGTCTATACGGTTCTTGCCTATTTGCCTATTTGCCTATTTGCCTATTTGCCTATTTGCCTATTTGCCTATTTGCCTATTTGCCTATTTGCCGGCAGGAAGTAAGCTGTTTGTTCAATTACAAACGCTGTAAATTGCTACATCTTGTACTACACACTAACGGGTTAAGACAGTGGTTCTTAATCTGGGTTCGATCGAACCCCAGGGGTTCGGTGAGTCAGTTTCAGGGGTTCGGCGGTTTGGTTCACCCCACTCGCATGATTCGTGACGTCACGCTCTGCTTGGCCATCATTGGCTGCAGCTGATCACGCCACATCGCTTGGCCTTGATATCTATGAAGAAGAAAGATGTTTGAGTGACTCTTTTTATACAGTATTATGCTCAATTATCTATGGGTGTGTAGGGGGCATTGATAACACGGGGGGTGGATATCCGTTTGAGTTGATTTTGAATATTTATAGAGGGTAATAATTTCTTCAGGGGTTGTAATTCACTTTATAAAAAATGTAGTAGTTTAGGGTCATTGAAATATAATAGAATGGTGGTTTTCTTATCTAACTTCTCTAACGAAGTTTAAAAATACGACATTCCACATTTTTGTAGATAGAAGCTTGAAATTTTTGCTATAGGGTTCTCTTATACGCTAAATGCGATAGTGTGATTTTCGTTAAGATTCTATGACTTTTAGGGGTGTTTCCCCTATTTTCCAAAATAAGGTAAATTTTCTCAGGCTCGTAACTTTTGATGACAAAGACTAAATTTGATGAAACCTATATATTTAAAATCAGTATGAAAATCCAATTCTTTTGATGTATTTTTAAATATGTAAACTAACAAAACCTAACCAAAATACCAACTAAATATTTAATTAAAACATAACTATGATGTAGTTTCTCACTAAATCATAAGATGTAGTCACATAGGAAGTTATGTTACGTCTGCAAAACAGTATTCGACCCCGTACAAACCATCGTAATAAATGTATAGCGTCCAAACGTTATTACAGTATTACCGTAATAAAGTAAGTGAACTCTTTAAAGCACGGCCGAAGCAGTGGGTAGCCCGCTAGACCTGGAAAAAAAAGAAGAAAAAAAAAGACAGTCTTAACGTTTTATAGGATTTAGTTGCTATGGGCTGTGGTTCGCTCTTCATTAGATTGTAGCTAATGCTTCAACCATGACGAATAGTTCATTGCAAATTAATATTGAAATCTGTGAAACCTAATAGATGGTAGAATTTGTAAAAACCTAGTAAATATAAGCAATAGCTAATAATTGAGCCATTAAATATCTATCTACGTCAATAATATGAACTGTCATACATTTACACATCTTGGAATGTTGAAAGTGAAGTTTAGCTTTTTTAGGATTCAAAAAGATACAAAGTATCTCTAATTTGCTAGAGCCGAAGGTATACCTTACTGTAGGCACAGAAAAACAATGCCGTACACATATCTGAAAAAATACTAATCTGTTTAGTCAACAAAACAAAAGAAGTCTTCATCCACATCCACCAGGCAAATATTTTCTGACGCCATTTATAACAATGGCTTCAAGGTCGACACAACCCTCCAGAGCTCAGGTGCAAGGGTTGTAAGCCTTGCCCTGGGAAAATAAGGTTCTTATTGAAGGAATAGTTGTATAAAATACGGATCGGATGTGGCTCATTTGATTGGAAGTTGGAAGATCTGGTGCCCTTTTCATAGGCAGTGCAATAGCGTTACCTAAGTAAAGAGCGATGTGAGCACAATTTATTATTTATGTTTTTTTTCTTATTTTCTTGGGCCAGATGGCGGTCCTTCCTCGGTCAATTCACATGGCACTGAGAGGCTGGTCTCCAGTTGCATTGAACTGGATGTCAATGTCCACCAGTGGATGATTGGGGGTTAATGTGGTGACTAGAGAGATCAAGTATATTAACATCAGAGGTCGTCTAACTCATTTGGTAGAGCACACACTGCAAAGGCATGGGCCACAGATTCGTTCTGTTGTGGTAACATATTTTCTGTTTCTCTGGTGCTATGCAGCAAGTTTTATTAACACTTGTACTGTAGAAGATTGTCCTAATAAATATATTTTCGAAATAAATAGACTGAAAATCTGCAATATTTTTGGCCTTCTATAGGCTGAAGCCATCTTCACCCCCATCATGAAACAGCCTTGAATATAGATGAATATTGATCCAGTATTTCATTATCAGAATCTTGCCGTGTTAAATTTTGTTTTAGCTTTGTTTTTGTTTTAGCGTTTGAATAAATAAATGCTAGGTAAAAATTAAAACTGAAAATGAACCCCCCTCAGCCTCTCGCTGTTTACATTTAAGTTCTACTTGTTTCTTTATAGTTCAGGAATGACTTTTGAAAGAAAATTGGAAACAAAGAATTGGAAAAACCAAGAACTAGAGCAACTATTGACAATTGAAAATAGTAGAAGTAATATAGCAGTAGGAAATACTATTTTAATCTTAAAATAGTGAAGACAAACTTGACTACCCGAAAAATATTCTTTGTGCACCATGGAATGTATGCATCTAGTGTATGTAAACTATGTCAAATATGCGTTATTAGCCTATTTTGAACGCTTTGTGCACCACTGAATGTACGGATCTAGTGTATGTAAACTATGTCAAATATGCCTTATTAGCCTATTTGGAACACTTTGTGCACCGTGGAATGTACGCATCTATTAAATGCAAACTATGTTAAATATGCCTTATTAGCCTATTTTGAACGCTTTGTGCACCATTCTGCTGTCCCTTGTGAACAAGTTAGGTTAGGGACTCGTCAACCTTTGTGGAATAATGATTCAGAGTTGAAGTCAATTAAGAACCGTGCAAAGTTATAGTTGTGTATATGGTCAGAATACGAAAGGCCTGCTTCTGGTATTGTTTTCAGTATTAAAAATCGCACTAAATCTGCTTATAAGAAATACCTTCATGTAGTCCGATTCTGTGGTCTTGATTTTCCATCAAATCCAAGTGATTGGAGCCTAGTTGCCCTGCAATTTTTCGGTTACATGAAAAGGTAACTATAAATTTTAATTTTTAACGAATGTTTTTATTAGTAAAAAATATACGTAACTTAAGAATTAACTTAAGAGATACCTCCTCCTAAATACCTCGCTCTTGATGCTAAAGTATTTTTAGAACCTCTCATATGCGTAATAATCTCCGTTCGTTTTAAGTTTCAATGCTACTCCTTACTTTCAATTGAAAAAACTTTTCCATGGTAGTCCCACCTGAAGTGACAGCAGTACTAGTGACCCTGAAAGTTTCAAGTTAATACCCAGACCTGTTCCTAAGATATTGCACAAACATCCTTTTTATAGCACTTGGTATTAACCAAGTGACATATAGCAATCGCCAATTCTGTCGGTCTGTCTGTCGGTCCCGGTTAGGCACTTCCAGGGAAGCTAGGATAAAATGAAGTATTTTTAACTTATGAGCGGGTGATTGGATCTTAATGAAATGAAGATGCAGTATCTCCATTTGGTGGCGGTGCGTCTAACATTCTACAAACATGTTATGACCCAACCAACCCATCAAGCGGCGCTGGCGGTCCTTTCTGTAGTGCGATTACTCGTCGTGCAGACGGTACTATCTTCGGTATTGAGACTGGTTCTCAAAACGTTGCAACTCAAACTCTAAATGGCTGGGACTTGATTGCTAGCTACAGCATGGATGTTATGGACGGCACCATGAGTATCGATTTATAAGTCTATAAGATAAGGAAATAAGTCTACAGTTTATAAGGAAATCAAGAATACAATTTTCAAGCAGGTTACAGATGCACAATCTACAGCCCTCTTTTTTGGTGTCCCAAAATTTTAGACTTTTGGTCTGGAACAATTAACAATATTCGAAGTCAGGTAGCTTTATTTGGTCTGGGCTGAACAAAATATAATAGGTTTTGGCTGATTAAAAAGAAAGAAAAAATTTTTAAAGCAGTTTTTATTGACTTACTGGTCCATTCTTTTGAACGCTCGTCTGTCACAGCTCATAGACCCGTATTTTAAACACCAGCATTCAAATACTCCTTTGATCTTGTGTTCAATAGGACCTCCTAGGCTTTATAAAGTCTAACAAACAGTTCCGTTTCGTCCATACTCGAACTAAAATAGAAATGGCTTACAGTTTAAGGAATCACATTGGATCCAAACTGCATCATCAGACAATGAATGGGGTTGTTCCAAGTACATCAGGAAATACTTTACCTTCCTGTTTTCTGCAAACTAAACAAGAACGAATTAATTTCTTAATAATTTCTCTGCCCCTCGGAATCCAATACCTTTGACGTAAGGCATTAAGTGTTTCACGTGTTCCATTGTGAAATACCGTAGAATGATATTCACGTATGACTAGCTTTGTAAACCAAGACTTAGTTGGTAACAAGACTGGTTCCTTGGCGGAATCAGCCACAGTAGCATTGTGAATTTGGACGGCAGTTCTTCCTTGGTCAAGTCACATGGCGCAGAGAGGCTGTTCTCCAACTGCGTTGAGCTTGACGTCGATGTCCACCGGTGGATGATTGGGAGCTAATGTGGCGACTAGAGAAATAAAAGTACGTTAACATTGGAGGTTACCTAGTTCAGTTGGTTGAGCGCACGGCGCGAAAGCGTGGATCACGGGTTCGATCCCGTGGTGACATATTTCCTATTTCTCTAGAGTTCTCTTCAAAAAAGTTAACAACGGAGGAGGACTAAGTGCAGCATAAACTTACCTCATTTTTGTGCTCAGCAAGGATTTCAGACGTTTTTGCACCACGTAAACGAGATTTTGACGTTTGGTTTTTACACAGTCGAAATTAGCTTGCTCTCGCACCGAGTGTTGACTTACCTCGTTTATCCGTCAAGTCGAGTCATTTTTGTCCCTAATCATGACTGAAATCCTTTTTAAAACAAATCCGTATTAGAGCTTACCAGGCGGAAAAAGTAATTTCGTAATGAGTAGCAATGTCCAGCAAAGAACGCGCATGTGAAACATAAACAAAACCTATTTAAAAGGTAGCAAATAATACAATCCTGTTTTTGTCTATTTTCTATACTGAAACCAGACTAAACCTGAAAGACAACGAGACTTTACAAGATAAGTGTATTAATACCTTTCCCAAGAGCAAAACACTATTATCGTCGTGACGGGCGATAGAACTCACAACAAGGACTTATCCTAGATATCGGATATTTCACACTATGTTCTCGCAAAACGCTGTTGATCCCATTAAAGGCACTACTGGAGAGTTTCAAACTGCGTATGTACAATATAGCATCTAACATTTTTAGTTGGTAGTTTGGGTTTTCATCTCCACTCATGAAGCAAAAAGTATCCTTATGTCGATGAAACTTGATAGATAAATCCAAACCATATAGGATTAAACGTTCTTGGTGGAAAATATCCTCATGAAATTAGTCTCCACCTCGCCGACTCTCAACTGCCCCTTGTAATGAGGTTGAAATCCAGCATGGAAATGTGGGAAGCACTCTGTGGACAGTACGAGCAGAAGTCAATGCAGAACATTATTTTCTACAAGCGCAAGTACAGAGACGCAATTATGAGAGAGGGGGGTGACATGTTAGCACACATCAACCGTCACCAGGAGATAGTGGACCAACTTCTTGCTGTTGGTGCCGAAGTCAAAGAGGTGAATAGAACACTAGAGAAATAGAAAAGTATGTCACCACCGGGGATCGAACCCGTGACCCACGCTTTCGCGGTGTGCGCTATACCAACTAAGCTAGGTGACCTCCGATGTAAACACACTTTTATTTCTCTAGTCGCCACATTAGCTCCCAATCATCCAACCGAAGACATCGACATCCAGCTCTACGCAATTGGAGACCAGCTTCTCTGCGCCATGTGACTTGACCAAGGAAGAACTGCCATATAACCTAACAAGGCGTTTTAAGTGACAATTGCATGCTTGGAATGCGTACATTCCATGGTGCACAATGTCTTCAAAAAAACCTAACAAGGCGCTTTTAGTGACAATTGCATGCTTGGAATGCGTACATTCCTTGGTGCACAATGTGGTCAAAATAACCTAACAAGGCGTTTTTAGTGACATTTGCATCCTTGGAATACGTACATTCCATGGTGCACAATGTGTTCAATATAACCTAACAAGTATGCCTTATTAGCCTATTTTGAACGCTTTGTTCAGCATGGAATGTACGGATCTAGTGTATGCAAACTATGTCAAATGTGTCTTATCAGCGTATTTTGAACGCTTTGTGCACCATGGAATGTACGCATCTAGTCTATGCAAACTGTGTCAAATATTCCTGATCAGCGTATTTTGAACGCTTTGTGAACCATGGAAGGTACGCATCTAGTGTATGCTAACTATATCAAACATGCCTTATTAACGTTTAGAATAGCACCAAGAGCTGTTTTTAGTGACACTTGCATGCTTGGAATGCGTACATTCCATGGTGAACAATGCCTTTAGAATAGCACCAAGAGCTATTTTTAGTAACACTTGCATGCTTAGAATGCGTATATTCCATGGTGCACAACCCGTTTAGAATAGCAACAAAAGCTGTTTTTAGTGACACTTGCATGCTTGGAATGCGTACATTAAATGGTGCACAATGCGTTTAGAATAGCTCTCCAATTGCTTTGAGCTGGATGTCGATGTCCACCGGTGGATGATTGGGAGCTAATGTGGCGACTAGAGAAATAGAGTACATTAACATAGGGGATCACCTAGCTCAGTTAGTAGAGCGCACGCCGCGAAAGCGTTGGTCACTGGTGACATATTTTCTATTTCTTTTGTGTTCTTTTCAAAACTAACATTTCAAATCCTCTCTTCTCAATGAAACATCTGTTTCAACTTTATTTCTTAGAAAGAAGATCCAAACTCAAATAGAACGAGGGGAGTGGGTTTTAAATGCTGAAAAAAGTCAAGCTTTTTGTTTAATTTAGTATAACTTGCAGAATGGAGTGACAGATCCGAATGAAAGCTAGACCGAAGATGCCTAAGATCAGGGCTCATATTGAGCTCTGATATCACAGAACCTATCTCAACTGTAAAAGAGGAATTCTTTGGAAAGAAGCTAAGATGTACTAAAGAACAACCTAATCAGCTGTTATCTCGAACTTTCTCTATCTCGAACAAATTTTTTGATCCCTTGCGAGTTCGAGATAGAGAGAGTCCACTGTAGTAGTGATAAAAAAAACCAGCTCCAGTTATTTTCTACGAATAATGTGTCCTCGAGGCTATATACGTTTTCAATGTTTGAATATAATAATTTGTTCTAGATAACCTACGACTAGGGTGGCCTAAATAGGTGCAGATATTGTCTCCGTGGCTGTGCTTTTAAGCTGTAGAAGTAACTCTACATACAATATATAATACAACTTTGTACACTTAGTATTGCTAAACATATTTACATTGTTTAAAGAATCTTTCCTAAAACATGTGTTGATACCCAACAGAGCTACTACCTGGGCAAAATGTGCTGAGTGAAAAAATGGTGTGCAAGCTTTTTTTGAAACTGCCAATCAACAACTGACTTTAGATTTCAAATGTCCTTCATGAATATGATTCAGATATTGCAGCCTCTTGCCAGCAACTGAGGTTTGGATATTGGGATAATGCGAAAGAACCGAATATTAAATGATTAGGTAGATTAATTCTGTAATTTTTGAGATTATTTTATTAGATTAGATTATCTGGGGTTATATTTTCCTTTCATACTGTTTCAGTCGAATGAACTGATTGATAAGAAATTTTTAACCCAGAATGATTGATGTATGATGACAGTTTTATTTACACAATGACTTCCATTAAGAGCAATATGCGAATAGTTAATTTAATAAACATGGAAGAGTGAGCTTTTGATAGAATATATATATATATATATATATATATATATATATATATATAGCGCCTAATGCAAGTTAATGTCTCTAAGCGCTTTACAATTTAATTTAAAATACATACGTTTGGTATAATGAACTTTCTAGGTGCCGCATGCCTGGCAAAATAGATATGTTTTAAGTTTACTCTTAAAAGTTTCTATTGATCTACAAGAACGTAGTTCTAACGGACATGGCCACTAGTGAAATAGAGTATGTTAATATGGAGAGTCACGTATCTAAGCTGGTGGAGTATACGCCGCGAAAGCTTGTATCGTGGGTTCGTGTCACAGTTGTTGACATATTTTCAATTTCTCTAGTGTCACTTCACATCTGTACACAATTGTTACCAATATCAAACTTTGGTAAACATAAATGGTGCACTGCACGGCGTGAGCTAAGCAGTGTGACGTCAGATTGGCCTTCAAATTTAGTGAATGACAAAAAAAAAAAACAATTTCCTTTTTTTATTTGTTTTGTTTTATCGCGTGTGGACCAAACTGTTCACATTATTTCCCGTAATAGCTAATAGCCGTGATAAAACATTAAAGTGAAAGCAATAGTAAAAGAGAATTTCCTCTTTAATTGGGTATTTAATGAAGTAATTACATCCGCTATTAAGAGAAAGAAGATAATGTCGAAAATGATTGACCAAATTCTAGCATCCTTTCCCTTCTTCAAGGCATCAAAATCGTTACCTTGAGCACTTCAGTGTTTGATAACTGTTGTTGTCATAAATTGGCATAAGTTATTAATAGAATGAGATAGATTATAATTCCAGCAAATCAAATGTAAATTTTAAGACAGGAAGGATTCTGAACATATTTTTCTGTGAAAGCAAGTAACCTGAAAATTGCATTTTCTGGGAATAGGTGGGAATTGTCCGGGGGGCAATTATCCTAGGTGGGAATTGTCGGCAAAGAGAGAAGTTAGTTTTGCTGAATTTGCTGGCTTTCAGAAGCCTTTTCAAGTAAGGTCTTTGAAGACTGTCTCTTTATACAAGTCTCTGTGTATTTGAAAGCTGTTTCTTACAGGTTTATATCTACTTCGTCGTTCCGTCGAGCATTGGACCTTACTCACTTAAAGCGGGCACACACGAGCAACTTTTCCCGACAACTTAGTTGGCCAACTTGAGGACAACTTGCAATTTTGGGCAATAAAGAAATCAAAGCACTAAGAACCTATCAGTATTTTTTTTCTGTGATATTTTTTTGGTTGTCATGTTACTTTCCACCCTTTTCTTGTTTATTGCTATTCCATACCTGTATACCTAATGTTGTTTGGTGTTAATCAAGGGGGAGAGGGAGGGGGTGATGTTTAGTTAAATAAGTTAGACATACCAAAATTTTGCTTAGGTTTTGAAAACCTTAAAAATCTTCTTTAGAAAAATAGTTACTTTGGGTACTGTTGGTAAGTCAACACTTTCATAAGATTCGTTCAACCAGTAGATGAGAAAAACATTGTTAAGAGTCACAGAGTGAGCCAAATATGTGGCGTAGTGATAATGAGACCAAGATTTATAAAATGATTTCTTTATTTTATTTGTTTGTATCATGTTTATGAAGTGCAGTTTCCAAAACAGTAGTTTTTTAAGAAGTGATGTCATACGAAGTTACATTATGCATCTTGGCAATTATAACTAGAGAAATAGAAGTGTGTTAAAATCGGAGGTCACCTAACTCAGTTGGTAGAGCGCACGCCGCGAAAGCGTGGGTTCGGGTTCGTTCCCCGGTGGTGACATACTTTTCTATTTCTCTAGTGTTCTATTCGAAACTTACAGTTCAAATCCTTTCTTCTCGATGAAACTTTGATAAATATCCACAAAGTTAGATTATGAATACCCAAGGAAAATCACTTAAAAAATGAAAGTAAATGGCCAACACAAAAGGATGGTAGAATCGACATCATATTTAAATCTTGCACCTATCTCAGTCAACGAAATCACATTGAAATCTCTTTGTACCGGACGAGGACGGCGCTACTGCAGTTTCGTACCCCCCCTCCCCCCCATCCAAAATCATCGATAATGTATTCGTATTTAACTAAAATCTATAGGGTATGTAGTTTATTCTATTGGTAATTTAATGAAGCCTAATTGGTAGTTGTCACGTACGTTTAACAGTCCTGTATGGTGAATATTTTGATGATCACTGTCCGGATACAAAACCTTAACTTGGTAAATAAACGTTTTTAGGGTCCTCACAGGGGCTCGAACCCGTTGTCCACTCTTTAGCAGCGTGTGCTCTACCAACTCAGTTGGATGACCTCCGATGCTAACATACTCTGGTGGACATGGACATGTAGTAAAGCTAGTTAGGGACCAGCCCATCTGCCCAATATTTACATATTTTCTATTTCCCTGGTGGCAACCCCGAAATTGGTTCTTTATCTGCCTACAAGGAGTTTTATTTGCAGGTGTGTATCAGTTTTTTATAGCATTTTTTACGCTGTCGGTTTTATCTATGCGCAGTATTTCTGTAGAAGCTGTGGCAGAGTATACGCAGCCTGACTACAAGGTGGACGACCCTTCCGAGCCAATTTATCGGGGCCGAGCTCTTTTTACAAGATTTCTCATAAACATAAATTTATGCACTAAATCTTAGGTTTTATAAGAATTTTCTAATTTAGATGCTGATATGCTATAAAAAAAACAATATTCTTTTCAGCTTCAAAGAAATTAACAGGATTGCAGTTTGGAAAATTCTCATTTTCTGAATATCAAAATTACTTATTCCTTAAAAATTGAAAGGGTTCTAGAAATTATACAGCTAAAAACTATTGATGAGTTATGCACTGTGTTCATATCAGGAGGGGATGGGGCTTTACTGATACGATACTGGCTTGGTGTGTGTGATAAATCTCAGAGCTATTTGACTAGTTTCTAAGATATAAAAGAGGGGAGAATCTAGCCCCTGGACATGGAGCACTTTCAAAATCCCGGTTAAGGTAAAGTTAAATGTGGATTTAAGGTGTGGTTCGACTGAGTACCGTGATCGAATAGAGGGGTTGGGGGGTGAAGGTTGCTTATTTTACCACAAAACCAAAAGTACCTTGGGTACTTTTGATCAAGTTTCTGGGGGTGGTGTAGTGAAAGAGTAGAGCAAAGCGGAGTAAAAGGAGAGCAAAGCGGAGTAAAAGGAGAGCAAAGAGGACGAAAGGTAGAGCAAAGCGGAGGAAAGGGAGAGCAAAGCGGAGGAAAAGGAGAGCAAAGCGGAGGAAAAGGAGAGCAAAGGGGAGGAAAAGGAGATCAAAGGGGAGGAAAAGGAGAGCAAAGCGGAGGAAAAGAAGAGCAAAGGGGAGGAAAAGGAGAACAAAGCGGAGGAAACCTACATGAATTCTTTTCTTTTTGTGCCAACTCACTGTATAAAAGCTGGGGCAGAAATATCTAGCATGATATTTTACTTGTGAACGAATAAACATGTCTAATATATGTGTGCAATTAATTTACAGAAAAGTTTTTGTAGCTAGAATGATTTTGTGGTAAACTTAGAGGGGTAGCTATTTGAGGTATAAGGGGCCAGGTCATTTTTGTGAACCCAAAGAATTATGATGTTGGCAGGGTGGTGACTCGATCGCCCGCTGCAGATCACCGATATTCACCGCGACGTACTCGGTGCGGAACGGATTCTTGAAGCCGCGCTTCGGAACCCGACGCTGTAATGGCATTTGGCCGCCTTCGAATCCGCGCTTTGCGCTATAACCCGAACGCGACTTCTGACCGTTTTCGCCTCGACCCGAGGTTTTACCCGTACCGGAACCAGGACCCCGGCCAATTCTTTTGCGGGTAGAGGTTGCGCCCTTATTGGGTCTTCCAGCCCGATTACTTGCAAATATGTTCAGTTTCAGACTTGTATCCCTTACATTGATGTTCCTCGGGCTGTGCTATTCTATTGGCATCTACAAGACAACCATCCACGTCTAGCCCCGAACGCCAGGTTGCAAACTGATACTCCAAGACAGAAAGTAGTTTTAAAAGGGAAAAGAATAGCGCATGCAATAGTCTGAACTTCCAAAGTAGTTTTATTTGTCATGACAACACTCTTACGGCATACACTAGATGCGTAAATTCCATAGTGCACAAAGCGTTCAAAATAGGCTAATAAGGCATATTTGACATAGTTTGCAAGTAGTAGATGTTTTCTTGGTACTGCGCCACTTCAAAATGAAGTAAATGAAGTAAGTGACGTCACCACAACAAAGCGGGATGAAAACAATGGCAGGCAAAACAGGTGGCCAGTGAGAAAAGTTTCGGAGAGAAAAGGTGCGAAAAGGGAACAAGAGACGCGCATATCTAGCCATGTCAGTCACAGCTGTTACGCTCTATTGTTCTTGGGGAAATAGAAAATGGCAAACACGTGCGTCATTTTGGAGATGCAATTGCACGTCGTAAGTTTCACTGTTTTTAAAGGTCGATTATATCTAACCTGATCTAACTTGTACTCTACATAATATGCCAAAAAAAATCATGAAAATAGATAAATCTTCCATCTACAAACCGCTTTTGAAATATTTTGAATTCCATTTTCCAGTAGAGCGCACGCCGCGAAAGCGTGGGTCACGGGTTCGATCCCCGATGGTGACATGCTTTTCTATTTCTCTAGTGTTCTCTTCTAAACTAGAATTTATGTAAGGGTGCTGGACATTTGCGTTGGAAATGAATATCCATACAAAAGTACATCCCTTTTAACGTTTAGTTCTTTCTTTCTCTGTTTTAGGATTGGCATAGTGACGATGAAGGCAGTCTTGGGAAGTTTCCAGTTATTGCATCAGTTGCATAGATGTTGCACATGTTGTCTGAATCCAACGGAATGGGGATGGCGCTACATTGATGGTTTGCTACTACCAATATCGACAGACGAAGATCCAGCTCCCGAGAGCTTATTCAAGTTCATACGCTGCAACTGCAAGTGTGGAGCTACGAAAATGTGCAGCGCAAACACTTGCTCCTGCAAAAGGAATGGAATTCACTGTGTTCAGGCTTGTTGAAACTGCAGAGGCGAAGACTGTAGCAATTCTTCTCTTGACTTTCTTCTCTTGACTGTCTTTCCTTTAATTTCTTCTATTGACTTTCTTCTCTTGACTTTCTTCTCCTGACCTTCTTCTCTCGACTTTCTTCTCTCGACTTTCTTCTCTCGACTTTCTTCTCTTGACTTTCTTCTCTTGATTTTCTTCTCTTGACTTTCTTCTCTTAACTTTCTTCTCTTGACTTTCTTCCCTTTAATTTCTTCTCTTGACTTTCTTCTCTTGATTTTCCAAAATTCCACATTTTTGTAGATAGGAGCTTGAAACTTCTATAATAGGGTTCTCTGATACGCTGAATCTGATGGTGTGATTTTCGTTAAGATTCTATGACTTTTATGGGATGTTTCCCCTTATTTTCCAAAAAAACGCAAATTTTCTCAGGCTCGTAACTTTTGATGGGTAAGACTAAACTTGATGAAACTTATATATGTAAAATCAGCATTAAAATGCGATTCTTTTGATGTAGCTATTGCTGACGATGATGACATAACTATTATAAATGAATCATCTTGGCCAATGAAAATATGAATTGGTATTACAGAAAAACAAAATGTACACATGAATGGAACAATAAGCTCTTTGGTACTTTCACTATTCTAATTTCTCCTATGAGGCTCTTTTTATTTTTTCCTTTGTTATTAACCCATATTATCCCAAGCATGTATAAAATGGATCAAAATTTATAAATCTCTCAGAATTTACTTATTATGGTGTTCAAAATACGCTATTAAGGCATATTTGACATAGTTTGCATACACTAGATGCGTACATTCCAAGGTGCACAAAGCGACCAAAATAAGCTAATAAAGCATATTTGACATAGTTTGCATACACTACATGCGTACATTCCATGGTGCACAAGGCGTTCAAAATAGGTTAATAAGGCATATTTGACATAGTTTCCATACACTAGATGCGTACATTCCATGGTGCACAAGGCGTTCAAAATAGGCTAATGAGGGATATCTAAACGCACAATCTGTGCTCATAAAGTGAAGGATACATAAACGCTTAAGTCCGTGTTGGAGAAATTCCTATAAGCGCCCCCTCCTAATAGGTGTCCTTCTCTTACGTTTCCCTTTCTAATAAATGTCCCCTCTAAAAAAACCCTCCTCTTCATAAGTGCCCCTTTTAATAAGAGCTCTCTAAATCCGTAAAATCTGTAATAAGTGTCCCTTATTATTTTACGCCTCTCTGATCAACTTATTTAATGGATTTTTATCTACCATGCATTATTGCCAAACAACAAGGGGATGGAATGTTGCTGTAGGGGTTCACACTTTCTTTTTGGGTATATATTTTCTTAGGTGACTTTTTCCATTGGGATTTTTCCCATAGGGATTTTAACTTACATTTGATTTTATCCAATACGGATAAAATTTTGTATTGTAAAATTGCAGAGGAGGAATGTCACAAATTGACATATGTGAAGACCTACTGTATTTTGAAGGAGCCAATCAGAAATTGGACTGCTGAATGGCTTGTGTTTTTGGACCAATCAGCGTCCATTACAGAAAGGTTAATTGAATAGGCCTAGCAAGAAAACGAACTCTTTTTTTCTGCATAGCAAAGGTTTTCTTGCTTTTATGTGGACTGACTCCAGACCTGGCCTTTCCTATGATACGGAAGCAATTGTCCGTGTACACTTTGGCACAGTCTGGGTTCTAAAGCAAGTGCAAATATATAATTTATTTATTTATTTCATTAGTTGAACCTAAAACTTATATCGGACTATAGGCCTACTGATTAATCTTCGATCTTTGGAATTTCAAAATCACATAAAAGCAATGACATAAAAACACAAGACTCAGTAGTGCATTCGATGCAACAAAAGGCATAAAAAATATATAATTTATTTATTTATTTCATTAGTTGAACCTAAAACTTATATCGGACTATAGGCCTACTGATTAATCTTTACTAAGCACCACACTTCTAGCCGAGCATTTGTAATAAATTCTGCCCTCTAATACTAAAAAACAGACCAAACAAGATATAACAGATATACAGTTTACACAAATTTTTCTAGCTTTCCATAAACAAATTCCTCATCAACTTAAGGTAAAAACAAATACTGCCTTTAGTTCATCATGGAGGATTTTGCATGAATTGTATTTGACAACACTTTTCATTTTGTAACAAACACAACCCTCTATTAAATCTGAATTTTCGCGCGAAAAATGCGGTCCTTAAGTACTTTTCACATCTCGGTTATTCGGTCCTTAAAGGGTTAAGTCAAATGCTGAAAGATGTTGTTCTTTATTGAAACAATTGCATAGGCAAGAGCCGCCATGGTTCAGTGGATATTTCACTTGCTTTCTAAGCTAGAGGGTATGGGTATGATTCCTTGAAGGGCCATTGGTGATGACAGGAAGGGCATCTGGTCTTAAAGTGCTCTGTATGTTAAAGATAACATCTGCCTAAGTGCCAGGCTCAGCTTGTGGACCTATGCGGACTGCAAAAGAAAGAAAGATATTACCCAAGCAGTCTATAATATTGTTGGCCTTTTGGGAGGTTTCCTCATTCTGAAACAAGGCAGCTCTAATCCACTTGCAAGAGAAAAGTGCCGTTAATAGTACAGGAGTACAGATATTAAATTATCACATCAAAATCAATAAAACTGTAATGAAAGCTGATTTGCGAAACAATTCAGAAAAAAAAACCTAGAGATTCTAGTTTACAATCAAATAAGCCCCTTGAAAGTTTCTATGAGCACTTCTTCTGTACAAAGTGGCAAAGAAGAAATCAGCTACAAAGCGACCAGTTCGTCCAGATTGAGCAATAAGCACCAACTGCGCTCTGGGAAAAACCGAAAATTTCGAGGGGTCACTATTTTCTTGGCTTGCGTTAAAAATCCCTTCCTCCTTAAATCCACTCCATACATAAGTATTCGCCTGATGGCAAAGGGCCATAAAAATCTAAGTGGATAATTTGCCATGGTCCACTTGGCATGTCAGTCGGTTTACCTGTAACTTGGCACATCAAGCACTTATCGAGTGTGCTTTCTACCATTTCATCGATATTAGGAAACCAAACTTTTTCACGTAACAATAGACCTTTTCGAAAAAGAAAAGTCTCGTTCACATACGTTTGAAAGAGAGGCTGGGTTTGCATATCGGGTTGTTGATTATTGCTGATTTACAATAATGAGACTAATAATATTGACCATTTAACCACACTGGAAAGTAGTGTCAAGGTTGTTGCCTTTGGCGGACAACAGAAAGGATACTGTTCAATTCTATCGATTGGATTCTTTTTTGGTATAACTTCTATTGACTATTGCTGACTTTAAGTAGTGACACTAATAATATTGACAGTTTAACGACACTGGAAAGTAGTGTCAAGGTTTGAAACCTTTGGCGGAGCTACGAGATTGTTGGTCAACACAAAGAAGTACAGGGACAAGCAGGCGATGGTCATTGGTATACTGAGAGCACTGACGCTGAAATCAAAATAGTTGAAGAGAAGACGGTCGAGCAGTTTAAGGATATTGTAAATACTATGGTGATAACTACACCGACAAACTAGGCTATAGGGAGAACGCCAAGAAGGAAACTACAATTATGACAACGTTTCGTCTTTTCTTTAAGACTTCGTCAGGTCCTATTACCCTCGAAAACTAAAACTTTTGAAATAGGAAAAGAGCCTTTAATCACATTCTTTACCATGTGCAATCCTAAAACAGTCTAATATCTTTATTTTTTCAACTTACGTAGCTATTACCCTCGAAAACTAAAACTTTTGAAATAAGAAAGAGCCTTTAATCACAATCTTTACCATTTGCAATCATAAAATAGTCTAATATCTTCATTTGTTCAACATACGTAGCTATTACCCTCGAAAACTAAAACTTTTGAAATAGGAGAAGAGCCTTTAATCACATTCTTTACCATGTGCAATCATAAAATAGTCTAGTATCTTCATTTTTTTCCAAGGACGTAGCTATTACCCCCAAAAAACTAAAACTTTTGAAATAGGAAAAGAGCCTTTAATCACATTCTTTCTATGTGCAATCATAAAATAGTCTAATATCTTCATTTTGTTCCAAGGACGTAGCCACTACCCCCGAAAACTAAAACTTTTGAAAGTTCGTTTTCTAAAGTTTTTACGAATAGACCTTCAAATTGGTCGTAGATCTGTTTTCATCTTCATCTTCTTTATAATGTTTATTTATTATTCTTAATGCGGCCGTATTAAACAAAATAAGCATATATAGGCGTGAACCAACAAGAATACCAATGTGCAAGTAATTAGCCGAATTCGGTTGCAGAGTTCATTCAAATTATATGCAAAAATTTGCAATATTGAATATGAACTTTTTGGTGGGTAGTGACACTTGCATGCTTGGAATGCGTACATTCCATGGTGCACAATGCGTTTAGATTAGCACCAAAAGCTGTTTTCAATGACACTTGCATGCTTGGAATGCGTACATTCCATGGCGCACAATGCGTTTCTTATAGCACCAAATCTGTTTTATAGTGACACTTGTATGCTTGGAATGCATATATTCCATGGTGCACAATGCGTTTAAAATAGCACCAAAAGTTGTTTTTTGTGGCACTTGCAGGAAACATTGAAAGCTCAGGATCTAATTATTGTTTGTATTTTATTGCGTTAGCATTATGATTCTTTTGCGGCCTATAGGCTGGGTTTTAGTATTTATCTTAAGATTACGTTTTCCGCCAGGCTCATCTATCGCTGAATAAATCAGTGTAATACGCATGCCTCTGCTTATAGGGAGAACGCCAAGAAGGAAACTACAATTGTGACAACGTTTCGTCTTTTCTTAAAGACTTCGTCAGGTCCTATACAGTAATGGTTATTAGGAAGTGTTCAGACGTTTTCAGGGGGATTTTTCTGGCTTGGGGGTTGGGGTTAAGGAGAGGGGGCTACGTGGGAGGATTTTTCCTTGGAGAAAAATGTCATCAGGGAAGAGAAATTCAATGAAAAGGGCGCAGGATTTTCTATCATTACTATAAAAAAAACAATGAAAAAAAAAATACATTAAAAAGTTTTTTCAATTGAAAGTAAGGAGCAGCATTAAAACCCGAAAGATATAATTGCTGGATCTTCCAACAGTACTGAAAAAAATAATTCTGCTGATCAAAATTTTGATCATACATTTTTTGAAAAATGATAGGCTTATAAGGAAGGGGCTGGTTGCTCTCTATTCACTTTTGTCAAACAGTTCGTGGCAACGAACTGCAGTAAGGAGCGACTTGGCTCAATAGTAACCGAAACTCTAGAAAATAGAAACTCTAATTAATACCAATAATTACATCAAAGGAATATTTTTGCCTTGACTTATGAATTTTGAATCACACTCTTGTCAGTGAACAAAATTTTTGATCACACTTCACAAAAAACTCAGGATCTGTAACTTAAATCCTTGGGCTTCATTTATCAAGGCAATGACTAAAAATTGAAACCATTGAGTCACAAATACAAAATGGCAGTCAGTTAGGCAAAACATCAGGTATCTTTGTAAGCCTGCTAGATGTGCTAAATGTGCAATTTCATTTCTCATACTGAGTACTTTCCTTGGGAAAAATTGGCTATTATTTTCAACGATAGATACCCTAGTTGTGGTAAATATGTTGTTCTATGGTATTAAAACATGCTTACAGTTTCAAATTTTATAAAAAATGCTGTTAACGCGAAATTTGTAGGGGGGGTGTAGAAGTAAACTAGCGCCTTAGCCATGGAGACTTTGCATACCATTCCTTTTTAAATCTGCGACGTCCACAAGTTACTCGAGAAAGATCAGGCTGGAAGGGAACAGCTCCTTTCATACACGGAGTAATTTCTGTTCGTTTTAAGTTTTAATGTCGCTCCTTACTTTTAGTTAAAAAAAAACTTGTTTTTTATTTAATTTCTGAACGTTCTTGAATTAATACATGTTTGATTTTGGCTTTCTGCAAATGAATAATTAAAACGAAATTTGCGTATTAATTTTTTTGCTAAATGGCTTTCTCTTAGTTTTGATCGGACGATTTTGAGAAAAAGGGTGGGAGCAGAATTTAGTGGAGTTCGCAATACATCTACTTTGATAAAAAAAATCCAAAGCTAATTAAAAATTTTTGAGCTTCTTTGTCAAAATTTTGGTGTTACTAATTTGACAATCATTGAAATACCTAATCTTATTGCGTTTGTGCAAAAAGTCCCACAGAAATCATTTTGGTTTTTCCCATTGTAGTCACATGACGTAAGCACTAAACATCAGAGTAAGCAGTATGCAAATTCCTTCTCAGAATTTCTGGCTTGCACGCTTTCTGGCTTTCACGCGTACTCTCTAGCACGCTTTCTGACTTGCATGCTTTCTGACTTGCACGCTTTCTTGCTTGCATGCTTTGTGGCTTGCACGTTTTCTGACTTGCGCGCTTTCTGACTTGCATGTTTTCTGACTTGCACGCCTTCTGGACTGCACGTTTTCTGGCTTGCACGCTTTCTTGCTTGCACACGTTCTAGCTGCACGCTTTCTGGCTTGCACACTTATGATTGAAGCATTGAAAAGTTTCTTGACAAATCAAAATCCGTAGATGTTTATTGACGGTCCGTTGATAATTTTGAATTGTTCGCACCATGGAAGTGTTAACAGAATTTGGATTTATGAAAGGATGTCTGTGGATAGCAGCACGTGATCGATATTGGCCCAGTATTTTAGACCCTGTTTACACGGGTACGGATCCAAACTGGTACGGATCCAAACTGGTACGGATCCAAATCGATCCCGTACCGTCTAAGGGGGCAATGTGCTACCACAGAGTTGCAGTGAAGACGGGTATATAATCGCGATTTTCAATGCAAGAACCTTCATTCACCTCCATTAGACCAAGTGATGACACTGGAAACCAAAGGTTTTGAGATTAAGGTGTCAACCATGCAGTATCCCTTTTCAATTTTTTTCTGTGCATTTTTAGATGATCTCCATTCTTCGGAGTTTATGTACCGTATTTCTAATAACCAGCAGCTGTGATTAAATCTCCCGCCTATTTTGAGAACGAGACTCGTTGCTTAACAACGTTATCATTTCGAGGCAGGATGGAGAAGGTCAACAAAAACACGCCATGTTCAGCTGGGAGGGGAGTGGGAATGTTTATTAATCAGGGCGATCTTAATAACGAATAATAATTATGATCTTGCTTCCGAGGATGGCTTTTTGTCTGAGTTTCTATTGTTCTCTCTGATTATGCAGGTATATTGAATAACTTACTGCTATTGAATAAGTCATCCGTGATGTTTTCTGGCCTGAAAAGCTGAAAATATAGGAAATAAAGGGGGGACGTGCAAAAGTATACTAGCGCCCCATTTTGTTTATATACTTGTGATTTGTTAGTATTGGTTAGCATGATTTTTTCAGCTACATGAGCTACAGTAAAGGGCGTTAGCTTGTGCCCCAATTACAGTGACGAAGTACTACGTACTTGGATACTTGTAAATATATGCAAGATTGGATTTAGACTTACTAAATAACACAATTTGCATACGCAGATTTGGACAGCACACCCATGATTAAAGCCTACCATCCGCTACTGCTTGTCGTCTGACGTTGGCAACCATGATGTGCCATCTTCTCCGGTCCCTGGATAGGTGCATGAGGTCACTCGTCTTGACGTCTCTTTTCCAGCTCTTCCTCACCAGCTCCCTCAGACTTCCCAAGAAAGTCGTCCTCTGTCGGCCTCTGTCTCTCGCTCCCTCTACAACAGTCTCATCAGGCAGATTGTACATGTTGACGACATGCAATTTGGCTTCATGGAGGGCCGGGGCACAGTCGACAGGACCGGATGTCCATGGGAACTGTTGTATGCTGAAGACCTCGTCATCATGGCCGACTCACAAGAAGAGCTGGTACAGAAGGTCAGTCTGAACTGGAGCGCAAAGGTCTGAAAGCAAACCTGAAGAAGACAAAGGTCATGGTCAGCGGATCGGACTTGAACACCTTATTACGTAATGCGCATGCCTAGGGACGAAAAAATTCGCTTCGCGCTAACAAATTCGTCTAGTGGAAATTCGGCTTGTAAGCCGAGCAGGTAAGAAACCCATTGCTCTTCGAAATTTTGTAGTCGCGCTAACCAGATACTTAGTTATTCTCATAAACTGACATAAATTTCCTCGCTCTGATGTAGATTACAAATTTTGTGTAGAGATGTCTGTAAATTGACTGATTATTTGATCTTTGTGGTTTGACCAGAAATCTGCCAACTACCGGAAGATAATACATACGTTTTATACTGCCCAGTCTCTTTTTCAGGAATAGTCCCAGCTGTACAGGGGGGGGAGCCAGGGCCTTTAGCTCCCCACTTTTTTGAAGTTAGATATGTACTTAAAGCCCAATATACCTATTATTGCATCAGGTGTGTTTGTTAAAAGCTGCAGGCGCAGGCTGCAAGTTTGTAACAGAGAGGGCTTACGGTATTTTTATGCCTCAAAATAATGAAAACCCTTTTTTAACTTAATCTTTAGTTTCTCTGGTAGAGGATCAAGAATTATTCCATTGTATTTTCTTATCGGCGTTATTATTCAATCATATTCGTTTTCAAGAAAGGAAAATTTTAAAAATCATTCTAGGGGGCAAAATAAGACTCCCATTGGTCTTTGTAGGACTGAGGGTATATATTAATATTAATCAGACTGACCGAATGATACTTTAAGAATATGCTGAGGATGCCTGTGATTAAATTTTTTAAGCTATGAAAAATTTAAACATTAAGGTTTACTGCTCCCGTTACGGCAATGCTGTGCTGTTTATGGGGTTGCAAGTTTGCGATTAACCGATTACCCTATGTTAGACCTTCCTCTTCGTCCCCCTTTTTCGTCCCCCCCCCCTTGTCTGAGTGTATCATAGAAAATGGTAGAAGTTTTTCGTCTAAGCTATAGGATTTATTGTTAATTTTATGAAGCCACAAAGAAAAGAAAAAAAATAACGCAAAACCAAATTAATATCGAAAACAATAAGAAATAAAACAAATAAAATGAAATAAAACACAAAAAATTAAAAAAACACGTAAAATTAAATAATAAAAAAACAATAAAAAAAATAAAACAAACAAAACGAAATAAAATGAAATAAAACAAGACCTGCAGAAATTAATCAAAACGTCACTTTTCGGATAAGTTTCGAGAGCCAACAATTTTAAGTTAGACCCCTATGAGCGTGAGAAAATTTGCCCTATTTTCGAAAAAGGAGGAATCAACCCCTAAATGTCATTGAATCATACTGAAAATCACACCATCAGGTTCCGAGTATCAGAAAACTTTGCTGTACTTTCATTTTGTATTTTTTGTCAGCAGAAAGAACACGGATGCGTGTTTATTTGTTTTTTTGTTGTTTTTTTTCTTTCAACCAAGGTGATCGTATCGACTCAGTTTTCCTAAAATGTCGCGAGGGGGGAGTTGGAGGGGTAAACCGGAAATTTTGGAAAACGCTTAGAGTGGAGAAATTGGGATGAAACTTGGTGGGTAGAATAAGCAAATGCTGTAGATACGTGATTGACGTAACTGTACTGGATCCGCTCTTTTTGTGGGAGTTACGGGGTGGGGTTCAGTGCTTTGGCGAGTTTGGTGCTTCTGGACGTGTTAGGGCGATGAAAATTGGTAGGCTTGTCAGGGAACTGGACAAATTGACTTTGGAAAAGAGTGCTCAACGAATATTAGTAACATATCTCAGTAAGACAGCAAAACTTGATGGGTCGATGCTATAAGAAAATGTTGCATCAGTGTAAACTAAATCGGATGATGATTGCAAGACAGCAATTTGTTGATCTCTTCATCATACATTTTAGTAAAATATCTTCGACGGTTACGTCCGTAAAGTGGCAATTTAAAGGTGTACTGTTTCCTCATCTTCTCTCCCCAAGAATGATACCTATGCAGGTCAAAGCTAAACCGATTGTGAGCGACGTGCGAGGCCTCTGTCAAAGAAACTCCTCAAGTAGAAATGTACATGTGTTTAACTGTTTTTCTGGCTCCTCTAATGGCTAGTGTCAATATTTGGGACTTTTACGTGTGTACGGCTAGGGGTGAGAAAGTGTAGTCTCCGGGCAAGTGACAGCAAGCATTTTTGCAGGTCGATTAAACAATTCGATTTGCTTTCAGACATAAAAAGTCAGCATATTTGACATAGTTTGCATACACTAGATGCGTACATTCCATGGTGCACAAAGCGTTCAAAATAGGCTCATAAGGCCTAATTGACATAGTTTGCATACACTAGATGCGTACATGCCATGGTACACAAAGCGTTCAAAATAGGCTAATCTGGCATATTTGACCAAGTTTGCATACACTAGATGCGTACATTTCATGGTGCACAAAGCGCTCAAAATAGGCTAATAAGGCATATTTGACATAGGTTTTGTCCAGTATGAACATTTGAAGATTTTATTTTGTCACTTCATTGTTTTATATCGATGTAAAATGCGCACTCCAGTCAAAGATACTTGAGATCAACTCTACCTTTAGTCGATACACCAAACAAAAAATAAGTACAGTATATATTCTAAGACTCCTTATCATCGCATCGCTCCTTAGTTTATGCCGAAAACCAACGGGCTAGTACAAACAACAGAGCCACCAGTTCATCAACTTTAATAACAGATACCTAAACATACACGATCTTTCTATAGAATAGATTGAAACATAACATTCAATCAATCAATCAATCAATCAATCACTACATCTTCTTCGTCCTCTGTATCATCATCTAAAAACTTCATCTAAAAGCTCCATCTTCGCTGCGTCTTCGCTGTCCAGACATGGCCGCTTCCTTGGACCTGTGCGCTTATTCAGACCTGTGCGCTTGTGACAAATATTATTCTGAAACTGGGCTATTACTTCGCATAGCAAAGGTTTACTTGCTTTTATTTGGACTTACTCCAGTACGACCAAATGAAATGCAGACCTGGCCTTTCCCATGATACGGAAGCAATCGTCCGTGTATACTTTGGCAGAGTCAGGGTTCTCAAGGAAGTGCTGCTCTATGGTAGAGTCTCATTACTTAGGGGTGTTTTTTGTCTTTGAAACCCGAGGTTGTTGTTTCCGTTTAGGAGTTAATGCTTGGCGAGTAAAGGCCAGTCTGGTGAAAACGATAAGCGAATGAATAGAAATAGATTGAAGACGAAGTGGTTTCGTATTTTTAAACAGGCGACTTCGATAAGAACTAAGTTATATTTTAATTATAAGCAACTCCCTTATAAGCAACTGGGGCCAATGTTATAAAAGTATTTACACGGGTAATGTACCAGTCCAAAGCCAATATTACAAGAGTACTCTGAAACTGAATGTTATAAAAATCCAACTACTGCTGTAGAGCTACAGAAACCCAGATGTACGACAAAAATAATTCATTGTGTATAACTGCCCAAGGCCTTATTAATCCAATAGGCCCATATAGCGGTGGAGATTTGGTTTCACCTAGGATAAAAACAAAGTCGAATTGGCTTAAATGAAGGCTCTATGGTGGTTGGGGCAAAAATTCTCAGTAACAGATAGCTTTATGACTTCTATATATACGGGAATTTGAGAACATTTTACCAACTGATTTTTGCTGATTATTTGTGAACAGCACCGCGACATGAGTTCCAGTAGAAAGGAGCGTGACTTCAACGATACCCAGAAGCTCGTCGGATACTTCGGAGAATCTTCTCCGTTCAGAGGTGACAATCACCTTAGAAACATTTGCCAACGGCACAACTTCTTCCCTAGATGTTAATGTTGACGAGGCCGATGTGGCTGGAGAGTTGATTCTAAGTAAGATGACGGGAAAAACCTTGAAGGAGCAAGTCTTCAAGAAAAAAGGCTGTAGCGTGCCTGCATGCCTGGCGAAAGTTGCGCCTGGCCAGCCTGGGCGCCATTCGGCGGGCTGACGATCACGGCTCCTTCAAGCAGGCTGACCAGCATCTGTCGTTCGTCTGTCCAGACATTGAAACGGGTGCCAGTGACGCGCACCTGGCCGTTGTCGGTCAGTACGCTGAAAGGCTGTTCTATGTCGTGAGTGACTTCGAAATAGCCTTCGCTACCGCTACTGAGCCAGGCACTGGATAACAAATTACAATGGTAAAAACAAAATCCAACATGAATAATAGCTGGGAGGAGGCCTAAGTTTTTGGTGTAAAATGAAGATGCAATCCAGAATAGGCCGCAGAGCTCATAACACAAAAACTCATGTGGCTTGGACCAAATTGTTCTAATGAAAGCTGTTTAGAAAGCAATAACAGAAAGCTGCTATTTAGTGCAAACTAAAAAATGAAAATTAGTAAATTTCAGTGTTATAGTAATTCCCAGCGGGTCCACCAGGACCGCATTGTCATCGGTGTCACCGGGCATTGCCAGCTGCACCAGGCAGAGTTTGGAATAATAGGTCCGTTCGCGGAGAAATTCTGTGTCAACCGTGACGTAATCATATTTGCTGGCTTCTGTACAAAAAGCAGCCAGTTCTTCGGTCGTTGTAATCGTCTTCATCGAGAGCTTTTCGCCTCATATCTAGGGGTACGGGGTCATCCCGCTGGGTCTGATCCTTATATAGGCTAATTATTTTTCATATCCGGGCTTAATTGATTATTCTTAAATTTGTGACATATTTAAATCGTCCTCTTTACTGCTAAATAATAATTATTATTAGCATAATTATAATTATCGGGAATCTTTTTTTAAGTTTAAAATGAGAAACATTGCCTAATATGTATACATAAAAAATAGGCCACAAAAACTAATAAAGCAGAAAAAACCACCACTCTTCAAAAACAGCGCTAAAAACAGCCTCACTAAGGCGCCTGAGGCCAACACAGCTGCGCACGCTCCTCCTCTATCCCAATCTATTCAAAGCTTCCTTCTTTACACCCTCTCAAAAAGTTTCAATCCCCATTTACTCATTACTTACAACGTCGTCCCATCCCATTCGGGGATGACCGGCTCTTCGTTTGGCCCTAAATTAATAACCATCTTCCGAAGAGCCCAAGTTTCAACCAGACTTGACCACTGTCATTTTTGTATCTTCCGGTATTGTTAACGGAGAATGGGTATGTAGAGAAGGTACTTCAAAAGATGAAATGGTGGAAATCAACGCTGAAGAAGAGGACAATATATTCATGGACGATGTCACGGTTGTAGACCTGGGAGACGTTGAAACGTCTGCTTAGGTAGCCTTAACGTAAGTGTAGTAATATTGTTCAACCTTGTTAATTGTAATTTTCTCAGACGCTTGGTAGTCATGCCTGAAAAGAGAGGAGAAAGCACCAGAGAATTTATGTTTGTATTTATCTTTTATGTGTTCTTTTACTAATGCTTTCGGTTTATCTTTTTTATTATTTGGGTTATTGTTTTCTTGGTTTTAGTTATTTTAATTAGATTTATCTAAATTATCAGTTTCTTCTTAGTTTTAATTAGGCTATTTAAAAAATATAATTATATTATATATTATTTATTATTTATATATTAATAATTATATAAATTATTATATTAATTATAATTAAAATAATAATACTTAACTGGAACCACGTTGTATCGTTATCAAGAGCATCTGTATGCGGCGTCTAGCATCGAAATTGATTCCGGCATGGCAGTTGCTCGAAAAGATGGACCGAGGTGATCAATCTTGACGTTGCTACGCCAACCGTGTGAGGCTGTCGCTTTATGCATCAGTGGGGTAATCGACAGACACCTGGGCCAATTTCTGGCATATAGAGTTTATTCATCGTTGTGATGTCGCGGATATTGTTTGTCTAGTTTATCAACTATTATTAGTTGGCCTTTTGCTGGTCTTATTGGGTGATTTATTTATATATTTCTTTTTAGATTGTCTTAATTAAATGCCAAACATGTTGTCACGTTAACGGGTCATTTGCCAAACGGATAAATTTTATTTATTAATAAAGGAGAAAGCTAGCAATTAAGATGCATTGCTGAGGGTGTCAATTGGTAGGGGAGTAAATTACCCTTTATAATTTCTTTAGAAAAATATCTTGTTTGCGAGCATCTCGATCATGCCCAGCACGGCCGCCTTGTCTCGATTGTCCAGGCGGCGGAAGCCTTGCAGGAGCTCGAGCTCGCGGGCGTTTTCGGTTTCCGGTTGTGGGTGCAGCGCCAGCGCCGGCAGAATTTCTGCCGGGCGGCATCCGAGTATCTGCGCCAACGTCTCAGCTTGAGAAGGGCGCATGTTGCGGTCGCCTTTCTCAAGCTTGGATAGCATTTGCTGGCTGATTTGCGCCTTCCACCAATGAAGGCTGTAGCTGAAACTCAAGCTGTGAGATAGCATTTTTAGCCGCAAACGCCTCCCGGTGATGATCCGTGAAGTGAAGTTCTGGAGTCGGTGGTATCTGCGAGCGCTGCCAGTCGAGGTAATTGAGTAGGGCGTCGTCACCGGTCAGGTCGTAGGCCCATATCCCGAGCAGCAGGGATGCGAGAAAACCAAATTTCATCCGTGTCTTCTTGTTGGCGATATTCACTCGGGTTACTGTATCCAAAACTATAAGAAATTAATCGAAAATTGAACGCAACAGAAATAGTTCAATCGCAGGCTCGAATTCTTAGCAACGACCTATCTGCTGTTTCGTTGTGAGTTTATGTGACAGTAGAGAAGTTATCGGAGGATATGTAGCAATTGAAGAAGGATTACCTATGTTTGCAAGCTGAAATGTCGGCTACTAACCTAAAATTGCAAAGAGTAGAAAATGAGCGAAAAAAAGTGTAATTGGCAGCTTGTCATTACATGTCAGACAGCCGAAAAGGATGAGGTCTCCCGAAAACCGCTTTATGACTGACTTGTAGCCGAGATCTCAGAATGCCTGAGATTTCCTTAGTACCGGAATGGGGAAACGCAACGAATGCGGCCCAGCTTGAGAAGAGTAGAAAGACGTCGATGCTCTATGTGTCATCAATGATTCTGTAGGAACTAAGGTCTAAGGTTAGGTAGCAAATTCACTTCAAAATACATTTGTTAAGTACCTGAAAACCGTAGCGTTACACAACAAGGGTTAATAAAAATTCGCAAGTACTATATGAGTTGATCTATTAAGATTCGCATCCTAAATAAGGAGTTTTTAAAATCTTTCTACGATCACGCGTTGTCAACAAATGTTTATGCACGCGATGTAATTCAGTTATAGGCGAAAGTGGTAGGGTTTGGGCAACGACGATACGGGAACATTTGTATGCAGATACGAATTTATTTATCTCAAACCAGTGGCAAGACTCATAGAATCGATACTTTTTTTCTTATTTTATCGCAAGTTCAGTCTTGGGTAAAGACAGGGTGTAAACAATGCAGGTATTTTTGATTGTGGAGAGATAATTTTAAAAGTAAAAGTCCTAAAACATAAAATAGATCGCATCTTTAGAAAAGAGGAAAATTATGTAACACTGGCAGCACCGGGTTTACATTGTGATCAGCAGGGTTGCCACCCCTTGTGTTTTAACGATCAATATTTTAAATTACCGGTTCAGCAATTGTATTCCTGCCCAGCTGAAAGAAAAGCTTGTATAAGCAATAAACTTTGGATAAAAATTTAATATTCATCAGAATAAAGATGTTAATTCCTAGAGGTATCGGCAATTTTCCATGTTTCAATGTTACGACGACAAAAGAAAAACTGTTTAAAATGCTTTATGTTTTTAGTAATGAGCAAATAACGCTATGTCCTTTATAAAGTTTGAGGGGGGTAACTTTCAAGAAAAAGATAAAAAAGAGATCATTATCAAAGAAGAAGCAGAAGATGTAATTGAAGCTATGTTGGAGTATTGTTATACGCGACAAATTGATATGAATCATCCGTCAATGCTGAAATTGATCAGATGTTTTGATAAATTTGCCATTGACTCTGCAATTAAGCTTCTGGATAAGAACTTAAGCAATATAATTAATACTGAAAATTGTGTAAACTACCTGGAGGTATCCATCCGAAAGATCAGGAATGTGTGTTTATTTGTTGTTGTTTTTTCCAGGGATAATCGTATCGACCCATTGGTTCTATAAAATTACGAGAGGGCTCATTCGAACATAAATTAAAAGTTATAGGGCCCTTTTTAAGTGACAAAAAATCGGAGGACAATTAGACACCCTACCACGCTCATTTTTCCCAAACTCACCCGATCAAAATTTGATTATAGCTATTTTGTGCAACATAGTCAAAAAAGTCTAATACTGAATGAAAATGAGTTATATCAGGAGCAGATATTTCTATGAAAACACTCAGTGGTGGTTCTGAAACATTTCAAATTACACCAGTTATTCTTAATATTTGAGTAGAAAAAACTTTAAATGATTCTTCGGTTGCATCATTTAATATTCAAATTGATTCTGGTAATAATACTAAAAAATCTTCATCAAGTGAATTAAAAGCACAATTAGATTCTATTAAATTATCATATCTAGAAAGCTTTTTACGACAATTTGATATGCGATGCAACAGAAAGTTGCAGGCAATACTGCAACGGGGCTACACTCAAATTAGCTCTTCATTAGAAAGCGTCACATATGCATACTCTTTACAATTCCTTCTATGCCCGATTCCCTAGGAGGTGTTACCTCCCCTCCCCCAAAATGCTTCAAAGCCTTCTATATCAGTCGTAAAATGAACCTCCTAAAATTATTAATTTACTAACGTCTTTCCTTGAATCGGTTTTTCTCTGCTGAAATGGCCAACAAAGTATGCTCCTCGCTCCAGTACAATCACTCTCAATAATTTTATTACAAAGGAAAGCAGATTGCCTGGCACATTTTGCTGCAATAATCACATACCAATCATACACCATGTGTGCGGTGCAGAGTAGCACATTGAATGTCGAGATGATCACAGCAATAAGACAACGGGGTACTCAATTGACTTTATAGTAACAGGTATATGAATCAATTGCTCTTATATGGTCATATTGAACGTATCCCAACACATCGCTGACCGAATCGCCTTTGACAATCGATTGGATCGTGACCGAGTCGCCGTCCAGATCAACGTGAACGGCATGCGTGTCGCCGAGCAGGTTGTGCAGGTCCCCTAGAATCTCCTGATAGGCGCCGACTAAAAAAACGCCTAGCTGATAGGGTTCATCTTCGCGCAGGGGATGCAGCAACAGCGTGCGTTGTGACTTGCCGCCGCTGACAAATCGGTCATGTCTAATTCATTTACTAATCAGGTGCTGGCTCAGATAGAGCTTTGGACGAAAGGCGATCAGTATGAAAATAAAGTATACATGTTGCCTAAGCATTTGGATGAAGAGGTAGCTCGTTTACATCTGGCTAAGATTGGCGCAGAATTGGATAGTTTAACGTCCGAACAAGCCGAATATATCGGCGTGAAGCCGCAAGGGCCGTTCAAGCCTGATTATTATCGCTACTAGTAGGACGGATTAACCATATTCCACGAGATCATAAATAAAGAAAAAATACTGGGTTTGTGCTGACTTTCTTGGAAGATTTAGAACGAGTTTAACCTTTTTCAGAGTTGAATTAAGCAGACAAAGTCGTATGAGGAATTTATTAGCCCTGTTAACAACAATTTTAACTTTACTAACAACGTTAGAGCTCGCATTAGAAATCGAACTTAAGCGTCTTTCATACTAACTTCTTTTCTGTTAAGATAACAGAATTGTAATCAAATCCATATTGTTATGAATAAATAATCAAATAACAGCTTCAGGTTTGGAGCCCTTTCGGGAGCCCTTCAGTTTTTAACCCGGACTGAACCCATTGATGACTGTCTATTAATATATTGTTTCATTAGCAAGATCGGAGGTAGCTTAGGGGTTATTTTACACAAACGTTTTAGTGTCTGTTTTCATTAAAATGAATATTTGTTATAGTATCTAAAAATCTAGTAGCTTTTTTTTTCTTTTATTCTACGGTTAATTATTTTATTGACAAAAGGAATGGGGTATCCATTACCAAAAAGAATTTCTCTGATAAAGTTTATTTCTGCATTTATATACGAATCAGAGCAAATATTCAGGGCACGATCAATGAGGAAAGTTGAAAATATTTGCTCCAATTCGTATATAAATGCAGAAATAAAACTTTATCAGAGATATTCTTTTTGGTAATGGGTACCCCATTTCTCCTCAATCTTGAGGGAAATTTAAACGTGTTTTTAAATAGGTGTAAATTTTATATTCCTTGCTTGGTGACAAGGCGTTTGTTAACAAGACATGTGTTCCATCGTAAACTGATAGTACACCTATGCTTTATGCGTAAGGACGTTGTAAACACTTAGAACTTTGGAAAAGACTGCCCTTTTGAGGAAAATTTAGAACAGAGATTGGGTGTCTTCAACAATTATAAGCTGAAATTAACAGACTTTCCATATTTCCGATTTAGTATGCACTTAAAAGTGCCAGGAAGTTCTTCCTACCAAAGATACGTCAGGCTGTAGCTGAAGACTATCTGAGCCAACTGACGTTGTGAAAAAACATGGAACAAGATTCGATTCATGAGAAGATCATGCAAACTGTTGGAAAACTGGAGGACGAAGTCCCAGTTTACCCAATGCATAAAACAACGTTTATGTTTATCTTGATTCCGATTTTAATCTGCTCTGAACTTATGCTTGCGTGAACATTGGCTTCCGCTTTGCTAGGTAGGCCTCGAGGGAGACGGGGTCCAATGACACGTCCGGTTCTTCCCCTCAGTCTTGATAGGTATCAAGGATGCTGAGGCAGACGGACGGCCCCTCGATTGGTTGCCAGACCAATGAGGGGGAATGATCCAGCTTTTATACGGTGGGGGCACCGTAGATAAAGTTGGGTACGTCACAGTGGTATCAGAGCGATGATCTTGGCATACCAAGATCAAGCACTGGCCAATAGAAATTTGAAAAAGAACTGGGCCACTGCTTATATGCTGGAGAGCCTCCCTTCTATACCCTTCTCCCCACCAAAAAGATGAGCATATACAAATTCAATCTACTATAATTCTCTACATTAGACAGACGTTTAAAGGAACCCTCCATCCTCCTATTGCATGATTCTCAAAATGAAAATTGTATCTAATTTTCTCGCAAAACATAATTTTTAACCCCGTCTGCAATTTCGATGCTTGTTTAGAATAATGGTCCGAATGAATTCGCGACGAATGATCGGATCCAAGCCCGAGGTGGGTTCATCGAGAATCAACAGTTCAGGCTCCGGACACAGGGCGCCAATCAACGCCACCTGCACGCGTTCCCCGCGAGAAAGCGCATCCACCTTCCGCTCACGGGGAAGCTCGAACTGACGCAGCAGTTCGTCCTCCATATCTCGATTCCAGTGTTTGCGGAATGAGGCGAGGAATTCGAAATACTGCTGGGGCTGAGCTTACAGAGTCACGCCATTGACGCCCGTCCCAAACTAAATAATTGGGTACACTAGGATTCGAACCTTCGCCCTCTCAGTCAAAGGATCCTGAAAAAAGCGCACCAATCAACTCAGCCAGGACGGCATATAAGTCTTGATTGTTAATTACCCCAGACTTATCACTCTTTTCAGGCTAACAATCAGTGTACAGTATTAAAGATAAACATCTCCTTTTCAGTCATTTTCAAAGTACCACAACTGTACTGTAGCTTACTAGTAATAATTGATTTTTCTCTTTTTCAGGATCCCTTTTGAGTCGAGATGGAGGAACGAACTTCAAATTCAAGTAAGTAATTTATAAATTATTTAACGAAAAAACAACTGTACTGTAGCTTACTAGTAATAATTAATTTTTCTCTTTTCAGGATCCCTTTTGAGTCGAGATGGAGGAACAAACTTCAAATTCAAGTAAGTAATTTACAAATTATTTAACGACACTTTACTTATTCGTTTCATTGTAAGATTCCCACTCTAAACCACAGGAATACAGAGCTCCGTTTGACGTTTACTCCAATGCTCTTGGGAATCTTACATTACGAGATAAGTATAACAGTGATAAGATGGTACTGTAATACTCATCTGAACACTTTACTTATTCCTTTCATTGTACGATTCCATCTCTTAACCACAGGAATACGGAGCTCTGTCTGACGTCTACTCCCATGCTCTTGGGAATTCGAATGGACTTTACCCACTGGAACGAGTCCATTTACCCGGAACTAGTAAAGCACCAGGCCCCAAATAAACTTATATTTGTAAAATCTGAGACGGGGAGTGATTTGATTTTCCACGCTGTTCTTGCAGGTTCAAAGGTGTACTCTGTGCATACACACGATGAGAAAATCCACACACTCTGTAAGAAAGTACCAATACTCTATGTGAAGGAGAATACCCTCCTTTTTTTGACCCAAATTTTTACAATGAACTAACTTTTAAAGTATTCAGGAAACCCACTAACAAAAACGATCTTGTTCACTATTTGTCTGACCATAGTTGTAACACGAAAAGAGGAATCATTATAGGTTTTTATCTTCGTGCCCTGAGAATTTGCCCAGAAAAGTATTTAAAAGAGGAGATGTCGTTTATAAGGGAAGCATTTCGAAACATGGGCTACCCGCATCATTTCATTTTTAAAGCAAAGTCCAAAGCTATGAAGATGTGAAAGGAGATTTGAAATGGCGAGAGGAGATTCTATATCCTCTCACAATTCTGTAGTATTTGAGATCACAATTTTGTTCCACCTAGTGAGGCAGCTCAAGACCCATTGCTATTTGTTTTTGCAGATGATAGCACTCTTGACTGCTCAGAAGTTAATGATTCTTCCCTTATCAAAAAAGTGTGTTGTTTTGGAGGAAGGACCTTTTTTTTGGTTCGATGCAAATCACTATTAATTAAATCTATGTACATGGATAAACGTGCATGGATAAACGTGCATGGATAAATGTGCATGGATAAATGTGCATGGATAAATGTACACGATTAAATGTGCATGGATAAATGTGCATGGATAAATGTACACGATTAAATGTGCATGGATAAATGTGCATGGATAAATGACTAAATGTGCATGGATAACACCAATGAACCGTATGCTAATGATAACAGGAAATATGACGTAGAAGTAGTAAATTGCTGCATTTACCATGGAATGTACGCATCTAGTGTATGCAAACTATATCAAATTTGCCTTATTATCCTATTTTGAACACTTTGTGCAGCATAGAATGGACGCATCTAGTGTATGCTAACTATGTCAAATATGCCTTATTAGCCTATTTTGAACGCTTTCTGCACCATGGAATGCACGCATCTAGTGTATGCAAACTATGTCAAATTTGCCTTATTATCCTATTTCGAACGCTTTGTGCACCATGGAATGTATAAGCTTTTCCACCAAACAAACTTTTCTATCAAATAAGCGTTTCAATCAAACAAAAGTTTGTATCTACTAAGCTTTTTCACCAAACAAACTTTTCTATCTAATAAGCGTTTCAATCAAACAAAAGTTTTGTATCTACTAAGCTTTTCCACCAAACAAACTTTTCTATCTAATAAGCGTTTCAATCAAACAAAAGTTTGTATCTACTAAGCTTTTCCACCAAACAAACTTTTCTATCTAATAGATAATGGATGGATAATGGAACTTGGGTAGTATGTTGCAATGCAAAGACAATATTAATCGTAACCTATTAAGAATTTGGTATGGCTTTATCGAATAAAAGTGTTTCATCAAATTGATGGCAAACTAGGTTTAAGAGGTTCTCTACCCCTCGCTCTACCCGCTTGGAAAGACTTCACGCTGCCTGGATACAACTACGCATTTCACGGTTTTGAGACAACTATTGAAAGCAGGCCCGTAGCTCCGCGTTTGCAACATTTTAGAATCGCCGCTAGCTCAAGAGTATACCATATTAGTATACTAGCGATTTACAAGAACCACCGCAAACGCTGCATCTGCAACGACTGCAACATTTCGTAACCGTCGTTATTGCAACGAGATCAAACAACGCCCCATTACTCTTTTGCAGTTTTAAAGAAAACATTGCTTTAAATCGTCGTATAATCAATCGTAAGTCGATAGACCGTTGTAGAGTGGTCTAATTCAGGTCGTCGACTACCTATGAAGTCGTCGACTACCAAATAAGTAGTCGACTAGTCGACTAGTCGTGGACAGCACTAGTGGCAACTAGTTAGTGGAAATTGTTAGGAGATCCTCTTATTGCGAATGGCTTTCTGTTCACAAAGGTATTAATTTTCAGTTTTTATCATGTTGTAGGTTGAGCGATGCCCTCTTTCATGGAGTCCTTGTGTGGTACTACAGTTCACTGACCTTACAAGAACATATGTTTTCGGCGATGAAGGACTGGATCGTCTGATCGACCATCGGGAGCGGCAAACCCATAGCCGGTACAAGTCGGAGCTCGAAGGGTTGAGATCTCTGGAAGAACGGATCGATCGGCTGGCGAAACTTCGTTCTGCCGAAGGCTACATGGCGGAATGGCTGCGCGAAGCCGAAGGGCTCTATATGCTTGTCGAAAACCACTGCCCGGTCTGCGCCGCGGCGACGCTTTGCCAGGGTCTCTGCCGTTTTCGCAAAGTGACATATGGTCACTTTTTCAGAGTCAACACACTACCGTTGTCTCTGTCTCCCTTGCATTATCATTATTATAATTGCCAGCCACAGTGTATGTAAATAGTATGTAGAAACTGGGGAGGAGTTCACTCAAATCAAAATTGGAGGTTTTCTTGCCATTTGTAAGGATCAAACGGGATTGGAGGGCAACCAGCCAACTACCCGTGCCCCCCCCCCCTCGTGCTTCATATAACCTTTTAAAGTTTTTTTTTTATTTTTCTTCCTCTTTTTTAGTTTCCTTTTTCTTCTTTATTTTTTCGTTTCTTCTCCTTTCTTGGTTTTTCTTTTTTTTAGTTTTATCTTTTTTAGTTTTTTCTTATTGTTTTTTTCTTTTTTTAGTTTCTTAATTTTTTAGTTTTCTTTTTTTTAGTTTTTTTATTTTTATTTTTTTATTTCTTTTCTTTTTTAGTTATTTTGTCGTTTTTAGTTTTTTCTTAAGTACCCATGTGGTCATCCAAACCCTGTCTACATGTACCTACCTATTATATCCACAAGAAAGGCATATAGAGTCAACAAATGTTACTGGCAAACCTATTTTAACAATAGCTCCAGCATTGACCGAACTGCCGATGACGAAAGGCTTCCCATATCAAACTAAAGCTTCCCATATCAAACTCCACTTCGGTTTCACCTCATCGTCGCCTAGTGTGGCTCCCCATTTTCAGTTGCTCTAAAGTCACAGCCAAAAACGTCCATCGGCCATTCAGTCAGCTTCTCTTTTCGTACTCTTTGATGTATACACACGCTGCACTGACACGATAGCCACTGTGAACGCCCCATATTATGTGAACTAAATTGGGTGAGATATTGGCAAATATACATCTCCTTAATAAGGCCCCACGTTGGAAAAGTGCCCAGGGCCCCACACGTGGGAAAACCGCCCCTGACAGAAAGTGACAATCATCACTAGCACAATTTTTTGCAGTGCTGCAGTTTGGCAATTTGAAAGGATGTGAAATTGTGTTTAGTTTTTAACTTTGCAAAGGCCACAAAGTTTGGCGGAAATACATTTCCACGTCGAGAGATTGCTGTTTGACGGAAGGGCAAGGATCAGTGCTCTTCGAACAAAGGTGACGTGTATTGGTCAAACCAGGGTCTTTGTAAAGTATTGTCAGGAATCGCCGCTGTTAGTCTATTGTTCTGTGAATTCGATGTCTCATGTTTTAAGTCTGAAAATTGCTCTGTGGCTTTTAGAGACAGTTTTTTGTTAGGTTAGGTTGAGTTTGTGGTAGTTTTGCAAGAGAGAAAAGATGTTCAAAAAGTCAAAATACATGTATCAAAAATAGTTTCATGACTTGAAAAAATTGTTCCAGTAATACCAACATTGACAAATCATTTAGCATGTTGCCTAACTAGGCTATAGGCTATGCCATTGCTTAGTAATTATGATGGTAATGAATGCATGCTTGGAATGCGTAAGTTCCATGGTGCACATTGCCTTTAGAATAGCACCGAAAGATGTTTTTAGTGACACTTTCATGCTTGGAATGCGTACATTCCATGGTGCACAATGCGTTCAGAATAGCTGCAAAAACTGATTTTAGTG
The DNA here is from genome assembly GCA_010016025.2 of Alatinidae sp. Z8VKAUB7J3. Lineage (NCBI taxonomy): Eukaryota > Metazoa > Cnidaria > Cubozoa > Carybdeida > Alatinidae > Alatinidae sp. Z8VKAUB7J3. The sequence goes on from JAAAKM020721499.1 coordinate 219,527,718, forward strand.
ACACTTGCATGCTTGGCATGCGTACATTCCATATTGCACAATGCGCTTATAATAGCACCAAAAGCTGTTTTTAGTGACACTTGTATGCTTGGAAAACCCATTTCATATACGGAGTAGTTTCTGTTCGTTTTAAGTTTTAATGTCGCTCCTTACTTTCAGTTAAAAAAACTAATTTTTTTATTCAATTTCTGAACGTTTTTGAATTAATGCATGTTTGATTTTGGCTCTCCACACATAAATTATTAAAATGAAATTTGCCTATTAATTCTTTTTTTGGCTAAATGGCTTTCTCTTAGTTTTGATCAGACGATTTTGAGAAATAAGGGGTGGGGAAGGGTGATGAAAATAAGAATAAATACCGAAATATAAGGGAGAAAATGCTGTAACAGGATTTTGATGATTCTTGTAGGTCTATATCTGCCGCCTAGAATTAGGAAGTATTCTTATACAAAATTTCAGTTTGTAGCAGGTATGAGGACGTGTATTTACTCGGGGCTGGGTATATACACAAAATCAGCATATACAAAAAAATATTAAAATGGAATTAAAAGAAAATAGTATTTATTCTAGGATTTCACCACAGCACCGAACCGCCTGATGCCAACGCAGCTACACACGCTCCTCCTCCAGCCTAATTTATTCAAGGCTTCCCTCTTCACATTCTCCCAGGAAATTCCCATTTCCTTTAAATCTTTATTTATAACATCATCCCTCCCCAGACGAAGACGACCTGCTTTCTGTGTAGCCTCAAACGGTTGGCCAAATATCTGTGGCAGTCTGTCGTCCTTCATCCGCAGAATGTGGCCTAGCCATCTAGTAGCGGCAGGAGACAGGAAACTGGTATTGGTATCTAAGCTGTGTATACAACAAAACAAAATTGCGTTCCCGTATATGGAAGCCCGCGATATATCCAAGCCCGCGTCGGAGCGCGGGCTTGGAGGAGGCACCAAGTTCAGAGCTTTGTACCAAAAGATTCTCATGGGCAAGATAGTTTTCATAACTGTATTGGTATCTAAGAAGTGATTAATGGTTGGCTGCCATCTGCATAACGGTATCCAATAATTTCTTAAAAAGTATAGGGAATAAAAATTTAGAGATTTAGAGAGATTTTTTATTCCATGGCAATGAGTAAAAATAATCGGGAAGCAAAGTTAGAACATATGGGCATTCTTTTCATGTCAGATACTATCTTTCAATTATTGCATTCATTCTGGAAGCTCCTCTTGAGCATTCAATATCGTATCAAGGTTTATTCGTTTCCGATATTTCGCAGGTATCAGTTTTGCGAATTCGGTTATAAGTGAATATTTAAATGTTTTTTTTAACTCAAACACAACAAAAGAAAAATAAATAAATAAACTTTAACAGTCATTTGAATAGAGTATCGTATGCTTATTGATCATAGTAATAGCGTATAGCCAAAATAGTTCAGTAAATAAGGCTAAATGTCCAGCCTTCGTGAGCAAGTCAGGAAGTGCTTTTATGGCACTTGGTATTAACCAAGTGACATATAGCAATCGCAAATTCTGTCGGTCTGTCGAAATGAGTCGTACCTGCATCAAGAAATTACGCAAGAGAGCCTCAGAGCCAAAACCCTCCCCATAATTCTATTTTTTTTCAACTTCTTGGCACTTCTTATTCACATTCTAAAATAATTTTTGTTTATTATTGGATACATCAATTTTGTTTTAATCCCTCCTCAAATTTTCTTCAACTTCTTGGCGCTTCTTATTTACATTCCGAAATAATTTTTGTTTATTATTGGATAGATCAATTTTGTTCTGGATACTAAGAGGGACCGGTGCAAGATTATGCAATCTATGCAGCATTATAAAGCATAATTAATGGTATGGTTTAAGGTTTGTAAACCTCCAATTGATCAAATTCACATTTTGGAAATTTCTTAATTAGCTATTTTAAGTCGTCAAGAAAAATCATAATTATGTAATATTTTGAATAGAACACTAGAGAAATAGAAAAGTATGTCACCACCGGGGATCGAACCCGTGACCCACGCTTTCGATTTTCGTGTGAACGCGGTCGAATTCGGACGCAGATGTACCTCTCAAGTTTTTAACAATCATTGAGACGTCGAGGGAAGTTACGGGAATGACTGCCATTAACTGAACACACACAGGACCTAGAAAATCCTTGTAGGATTTTACTTGGGGTGTTACTGTGTTCGCCCTTTTTTCTCCAATGCTGGCGAAGAAAGTGCAAAGTGCTTTTGCAACTTCTGTTTGCTCAGTAAAGGTTTTCCCATTGCACCATGGAATGTACGCATTCCAAGCATGCAAATGTCACTAAAAACGCCTTATCAGGTTATTTTGAACACATTGTGCACCATGGAAATTACGCATTCCAAGCCTGCAAATGTCACTAAAAACGCCTTGTTAGGTTATTTTGAACACAATGTGCACCATGGACTGTACGCATTCCAAGCATGCAATTGTCACTAAACACGCCTTGTTAGGTTATTTTGAGCACATTGTGCACCATGGAATAAATTGGAGACCTTCTGTCGATAGAAAACGAAACGCGCGTGAGCATTTGCAAACGGGTATGGCTGTTCATAACAGTCGAGTTCTTCACTTTGCCACTTCCAATAGTGAAGATTCTCCTCAGGTCTCTCCATCGACTCAGTGAATCGTCCACGCGTATCAGCCAGTGCAAACAAATAGAGCAACCTGTTGTCAATCAGCCAGGAAAGCCTCGCGACTTCGAGTTGAGGTTCTTCTCGTTCGTCACACCTCACATCACCCACCCTGCCCACCTGAATAAGTAACTCAATGGGATCCTATATTTTGTAGCCACACACCCCCCATCAATAGTATTTAATTATTCTTCTCCTCTTTGAGCTAAATGTGCCTGGTAGTCCCATCTTTGGTGGATGGGGAAGTGTAAGTAACGATTGGGTGACTGATCTTCTGAAGGCAAGGGTACTTAAATGGGATGATTCAAGTCTATTGTATGCAACAAGTACATTTCAGGAAAACTTTTCGCGGAGAATTGACAGAATCTCGTCATAGAAATTTGTACACACGCGAGTAACACAAAGAAGCCTGTCGACAAAAAGAAGCCGGTCGACAAAAAGAACTGCTTACAGCTTGTTCATTATTCAATAACTATAAAAAGCAAAAAAGCATCTATTTCTTCCAATAATTATAAAAATCAATTAATTGATATGTCCTTCATTCTAGTTGTGTATTTGAATACATTTAAACATACCAGTGGTCCCACCTGTGAATGTTCTTAATTGATAATGAAGAAAAAGTAAAGCTTAAGTGGTATAAAGTTCTGTAAGTGAGATACATGTATGAGAAATAGATTGAAATAGTCGCTTAATATTTTTTGTGGACTTATAGTTTATCATGAGTATTTGTGATTTATTTATTGGATTTATGACTGTAGTTGGCTTATATCCTCTTGACATAAATAAATATTTTCATAAATTTTCGTCACAAGACCATGGAATGTAACATCACAGTCTGACATTCATAAGTAAGGGTTATAATCTACTAAAATGAGCAAAATCACCTTTATACCAGTTTAGGGTTTTTCAATGTCACACCAGGGTTAAGGCCTCAAACAATATCACCTTCAACTTATTCTCCTTTCAGTATCGATGTTTGAACTTATAAGTCACTTACCTAGCTGACATTTCATTGTTAGGCTACCCTGACTTATGATAAGCTTATCAGAAGTCTTGAGTAGTGGTAGTAGTAGTAGTAGTAGTAGTAGTAGTAGTAGTAGTAGTAGTAGTAGTAGTAGTAGTAGTAAAAGTAGTGGTAGTTAAGTAGTAGTAGTAGAAGTAGTAGTAGTTAAGTAGTAGTTGGACGACGTTTTTCTCTAATTCACACACCATAACAAAAAGTTTGTTTGGGTCTGCTACGGAGGTTACCAAAACGTCTGTTACGAGGAATTAACAGTCCATTGTTGAGTACCGAAAAACCAACCCACCAAAATATGCCAATCTGTGATCTCTAGCTGTGTCTATCATCCAGAAACCTGAAGTGGCATGGATTTTAATATGTACATATATACCTCTGTTATTGGTTCAAAGCTGAAACACAAATATTAATTAATGAGTTTCCTGTACCAATTGAATTTCCCCTACCCATTTTTGTACGTGTCCAAGTGAGGTGTATATAGAACAAGAATTTTGTGAACAATACTTGATTGCAAAACAAATTCTCCACACCCACATTTCAAAAGCTGTCAGCTTTCGTTCGTCTTCCTTTTTCAGCGTCCAACTTTCACACCTATATGAGGCCACCGACCATATCGATGCCTTTGCCAGGGAAACATTCAGACACGTTGATGTTCTTGCTCTTCCATACATCAGCCAGCTGCACTGTGGTTTTTCTGGCTATTGCTAGTCTGATTGTCATATCTTTCACGCTGCCCCCTGCTGCTGTTATAATTGATCCCATTGAATGTTTTAGCCCCAGCTGCTACTTTTTTAATGTACCAGCTCTGGTTGCTAATCCTTTATGAACACTCCAGATTTAGTTGTCATTATAAAAACTCTCCGGCCGTGACTGAAAGATGTGCTCCAGCCTTGTTGTATATTCCATGGAGGTTTTTTTAAGTGCCAAGCCCTGTTTTGAATTTCCGAAGGCTGTAGGCTTGGATACTATTTTTGGAATGATTCAACCCTGATTGCTGTTGTTGAATTATATCTCACATAAGTGTAGTCTTTTCCAATCTAACTGTATGTATGTACAGACTGACTTTTGAAGTTATTTTGTTCAACTCGTAAATCCTTCATAGGTTACATGAGGCTGGCTGGTTGTTTTCTGGTTTAAATATCTTATAATATAATAATATTTTCTGGTTTTCATAATTAAAGACAGCCTGGGATTTCTCAAGTCCATATGCTTCAGCATGTAGTTTATGTTCTAAGCTTGTAAGTAAAGACATGAATTTAATCTGATAGGTCGACTATAAGAACCAAATACTCAAATTTATGGGGAGGGGGCTTATATGGGTCGATTATCCCCGCCCCCCCATCGGTATTGGTCAGCACGACCATTGACAAGAGCCCAGCTACGCCACTGTAGATCAGCCAAAAATACAATGGCATAAGAGGGTGCAAATTTTGTCCCTATAGCAGTACCTCTAATTTGTCGATAAAACCTATCATCGTGCACAAATGTCGTAAAACTTAAGGAGCGTGAGGGAACCGAAGATAATTAACAGAGATTTACACTACTAAAGAAAACAAAAATATTATGTAGACACCATTAATCTGTAGAGCATGCACAGCCACCAAATTGAGAATTTTTTATAAGGCAATATCTTAATCCTCGAATGGATTTTTGTGAATTTGTAGAAACTCGTGTTAATCTCATGCAGAGTTGATGTTGCAATGCCAGTATAGCCATTTGATTGAAGATTGGCTCCTTCAAAATACAGTTGGGTATACTCTTTCACACATTCCATTTCGGTCATTCTGACGTTAGTACTCTAACGAGTGCCAGACGAAAAAAGCTTTTAAGTACACAATGTTTTCGCTATTTCGTGCAATATTCTATGTCATTTTGTAACACTTTTAGAAGATGATATAAATCAAGATTTCTATAAAGGAAAAATGTTGCCTTGCCTAATTAAGTGTTTAAAATGCTAGATAAAAACATATAAATTTCTATAATTTATTTTTGTGCATTTATTTTTACTCAACGCAAACTTATGAAGATGAAAGCTACTTTAAATCATTTTCGAAATTATGGTCTTTTTTGCTTCCATTCACAAATGTTAATAGTAAGCAGCCAGGGGTGACCCGCCCCCGGTAAACAAGAAGACACATTGTTTAAATGTTTAAATCCAAGTAAAACAAACCTTCTAGCAGTACTTTTCAACTTCAACTTCAGGCTCCTCCTTGGTCATGTCACGTGGCGTAGAGATGCTGGTCTCCCATTGCGTTGAACTGGATGTCGATGTCCACCGGTGGATTATTGGGAGCTAATGTGGTGACTAGAGAAATAGAAGTGTGGGGATTCCCACAGGCTGCACGGGACTGTTCATTAATGTTTTGTTTGCCATTTAGATAATGAGGCCATCATGGGATCACTAGATGGTCTTGTGATGTATAGGGTGGTTTGATGGCTGTGTATGAGTGTGAGCATTTAAATAGTGCCATTGAGCGTAGTTACATTATTTGAACATATTGGGAATGCGTTCTGGACGCTGAAATGTGGGCATTTGAACTGTTGGATTGAGCGTAGTTACACTATTTGAACATATTGGGAATGCGTTCTGCACGCTGGAATGCGAGAATTTTAATAGTGCCATTGAGCGTAGTTACACTATTTGAACATATTGGAAGTGCATTCTCCACGCTGGAATGTGAACATTTCAACTCAGAATCTTGACAGAATTAAGCCACTCTAACTTAGAATTTTCTTTATACTTTGACTTTTTGGCTACTAAAGCAGCGCCCGCGCATTGAAAAAGTAATCCAATGACCGTGGAGAGGAAAAAAATAGGAAAAATAAATTATTTGAACATAATACTTAGAAGAAAATTGAGTCGACAAATAATAAATGTGGTTTATTAGTAATTATTTCGTCGGGTCTTTTCAGTTCAATAATTTTTCTCTCAAGATGCTCGGGATGGGCTAATCATTGTTTCATAGGTTTTCCATGGCAGTGGTCCGCATTTTGGGGTCCCCAAAGGATATGGTAGTGGTCGACTATTTATTGGGGATTGGATCCACTGATTTCTTTCTAAACTACAAATCAATACCCAAAGCTAGACGGCTGCGCCTTGACCAATACTACAGTACAGGGAAGTGTGAAGACATGAGCCTTTCAACTGTTCGTTTTATTTGCACAGCTTGTTTTATAATAATATAAAAAGAAGAGTCTTTATTTCCTCTGTAAGAATTTCGCAATTCCCTGTCTAGACGATCTGTCTGGAGTGTTTCTGTGCATGACTTTCTTTACATCTGAATCAGTTTGTCGTTGATGGTGAAGTAGTGTTCGACAAAAATGAATTTGTTTATTCTTTCAGACATTGTTAATGACAAAGAATCTAGGGTCCGGTTTTTGAAACGGGGAATTATGCATAATCCAAGAACTTTCTATTTATCTAGCTCAATTTTATAGTTTTTTTCCTAAGCTAGACATTTTTTCTTAAGGCTTTTGTGTGTATTTTCAAAGACTTAAAAGGAGCTAAAATTAATTTCAAATCAAAAAATTGACAAAACATGACAAAAAAAAAAAGACCCAAAAAGGAAATATCACTTAATAAAAATAGGGATAGTTTTTAGGAATTTCAACTTAATTTAATCTAATCAAATCTTTTAAATTAAATGAAAATTGCATACACTAGATGCGTACATTCCATGTTGCAGAAAGTGTTCTAAATACGCTAATAAGGCATATTTGACATAGTTTGAATACATTAGATGCGTACATTCCATGGCGCACAAAGCGTTAAAAGTACGCTAATAAGGCATATTTGGCATAGTTTGCATACACTAGGTGCGTACATTCCATGCTGCACAAAGTGTTCAAAATACGCTAATAAGGCATATTTGACATAGTTTGCATACACTAGATTTTAAGTATGTTTAAGTTAAATTAACTTACAACCACATCTTTAAATATGTTTAAGTATGTTTTGTTTTCCATTTAGAAGGAGATCGGTTTGATGTATGTTTAAGTATGTTTAAGTTAAATTAACTTACAACCACATCTTTAAATATGTTTAAGTATGTTTTGTTTTCCATTTAGACAGAGATAATTTTGATATATGTTTAAGTATGTTTAAGTTAAATTAACTTACAACCACATCTTTAAAAGTTTTGGTTGTTCATTACCGTTAAAGGCTTGAGGACAAACTTCCAACCTTCTAAAAACTAGATCCCTACCATTCTACACAGTGTCTCCTTCTACAACTTCTATATATTCTAAAAACTGCAAAATGTTCTTGCTAGCGAGCTTACTGCGCCCCCAGACCCCCAGCTGCAGTTACTCGCGACTTCGTCGCTTCATAAAAATATATATGAGAAAATCTTGCCCTAATTCTGATAAAGCTCCCCTTAAGTCATAGAACCTTTTTCCTAATTGTAGGATCGAACACCATTGTAGGAGTACTCTCTATAGGAGGACAACTACAGCAGGGTGTAGGATACATATTAGGGACAACAGTCTCTACAAACTTGTTGTATACTCTACATGTTGTGTATTGTCTCGGTCACAGTTGCCAGTCCCAAGTTCGGATAAAGTGAGGAAAGTTGGGCGACAGGATTGCACCCTGGAGTTGCTTTGGCAAGGAGAACCCCAAGTCTTCAAATGTCATCGGCTTTGGTGACATCCTGAGAAAGTATTTAGAAAAAAATATTGTTTTCGTAATAATGCCTTGACGCCACTGGTTGTATTGAAGAGCCACAGAGTCACTGTGGCTCTTGTCTGTGACAGTGTTCCTGTTGCTTAGCAATTTGACACCAAGTCTTCAAATGTCATCGGCTTTGGTGACATCCTGAGAAAGTATTTAGAAAAAAATATTGTTTTCGTAATAATGGAGATAATGAAGGGGAAACCCTTTTTTGGACGTGACTTCTGCGTTAAATATTGTTTCCACAAAGTGCCTTTGCAATGCACCTTTATCACACAAAAATCCAGAACGAGGCCGGACCCGCAAAGAGCTCGTCAGGCCCTAGGTTTACTTTAAAATTAAGGCATAATAAGGAGGGCGTTATATATGTTTACAAACAATATTATTGAACAGGATGAATGTTTCTTAGTTGTACCAGGTATCTTCACTTTCTTGTAATTAGTAGGAATAAAGCTATCAAACTGAGTGAGTAGACCTGTAAAGGTTGGTTTCCGGTAAAGAGTATTATTGAAAGAGCCATGAGAACGAGTAATCAAAACATCTAAGAACGGTAGAGTAGCGTTATTCTCTACTTCAACAGTAAATTTAATATTGGGGTGCTGAGAGTTAATAAAATTAAGAAAAGGTTGTATATCTAAATGAGATCTGAAAATAGCAAAACAATCATCTTTTCTCGGCAAAACTTTGGTCGGCACATTTTAAGCTTACTAATGCTGTCGTTAAAAGATGAAGTCTAAACAAAATGAAGAAAAAGCCTATTTCTAGCATTATTTATTTGTTTCAATGAAACTTCGCTCGGCAGAACTGGTTTTAAGCTTTCTAATATAATATTTTTTCTCGGCAAAACTTTGGTCGGCACATTTTAAGCTTACTAATGCTGTCGTTAAAAGATGAAGTCTAAACAAAATGAGGCAAAGACATAGATACATTAGCATTCTGAAGAAGATAGTCTACTTCAATACCACAGATAATAAAATTATATAGGAAGCTGGTAGTTTTTTCAAGGGGTGCGATTGTTGACAGCGTCATATAAGTCAGAACTTTTTCTCTGCCGAGGAAAAAAGTGCCGTGATAATTCCGCGGTGCCTTGCCTTCACTGCGGAGTTTTATATCTAATTGCGCGGGCTGCAGTATGGGCAGGTTTGTAGGGGACGCCACTGCCTTAATCATCAATCAAAACGATGGCGGCAAGATTAGCATAATTGATACATGCAATGGAAAGTATACAGTATACATTGATGGAATCCAAAGGCATTCGCAGATATGCTTTAAAGAGACAACAGAAATAAACAAGGCTTTAATTGAATGGAATCTTGTAATTTCGGGCTTATTTCCCCGTCACTGAATGCTTAACTTCAGCACTGAATCTCATGAATAATTCAATGAACCTGCTGCATGTTTTTAGGCGTATTTTACATCTTAGAAATAGTGTCCTCGCCGAACCCAAAGAGGAAAAAATAAATATTTGATAGAAATAAAGATGTTTTCCTCGATAATAAAAACAGTGTCAATTTAAAGAAGAACCAGAATTAGTTTTATCAAGTTCAGATGCTGCTGAAGTCTTGCGACCTCAGCATATATTTGTTTTTTTTTTCGTCACTGGAGATATCTATGTAGTAAAAATCAACCGTTGTATGTCTGACCTGTTTGTCTGTCTGGTCTGTCTTGTCCGTATGTTTTTCTGTCTGGTCTGTCTTGTATTTCTTTTTTTTTGTGTCTGTCTTTCTTGTCTAACTTATCCATCGTATCTTATCCGGTCTGTCTTATCTGCATGGTCTGTCTGTCTTGTCTGTCTGTCTTTCTTTCTGGTCCGTCTAGTCTCTCTGTCTGTTTGGTATTTCTGTATTTCTATTCTGCCTGTCTGTCCGGTCTCAACAACAGGAACAGTTATTGCCCTTAGATGCCACATTTTCTCAATTTCAATCTCAAGATCTTTGTATTTACATAATTGATTGGCTTCGTTTAGCGAACTATACATATTATTATTATTACTATTATTATTATTATTTTGAGACAAACTTAATCAAATCAAAAGATTACAAACAAAACAAGTACAAGGATCTTAAAAACGACCTTATTGATCCAACTTTAGATCTTAATTTAATAACTCTGGAGATATGTTTTGACTCTCGCTGTCCAGGTGGATCTTCATCTAACTGCGCGGTTTTTCCTTTTTTTCTTTTTAGTTTTTTATTGGTTTTTACCTTTTTTTTAGCTTTTTTAATTTTTTTTCGTTTTTTCTTTTTACTTTATTTTTAGTTTTTATCTTTTTTATTTTTTTTTATGTTTATTTTTAATTTTATTAGTTTTCTTTTTCTCTTCTATTTTTCAGTTTTTTCCTTTTTTTTAGTTTTTAAAAATGAAGATATTAGACTATTTTATGATTGCAAATGGTAAAGAATGTGATTGAAGGCTCTTTTCCTATGTCAAAGGTTTTAGTTTTCGAGGGTAATAGCTACAAATGTTAAAAAAATGAATATATTAGACTATTTTATGATTTCACATGGTAAAGAATGTGATTAAGGCTCTTTTCCTATGTCAAAAGTTTTAGTTTTCGAGAGTAATAGCTACGTATGTTGAAAAAATGAAGATATTAAGCGATCTCCTAAAATACAGCTTGAAAGTGAGGCTGTCTATTTGGAATATCTAATCACAAGATCAGAGAGAGGTTAATTCTTCAGTGTCTACTATTGATGTAAAAGCAAACATCTAATGATGAAATCACAACATCTCCCCTTCCTCAGTTTGTTAGTATTTAAATTAAGTCAGTTAACGAGTCCATGATAAATTTTGATTCATTGTTACGTGTCCTTGGATCAATGTTCAACATGAGAGTTTTCACCTTCTCGTAGGCCTTCGCGAATAATATCAAAGAAGAATTACAGAAATTCCCCGACGAAGTTCGAGATGAAGTGGTCATTATGTTCTCCGCACATTCTTTACCCATGTCGGTAAGTACGTTCTTCTTCTTCTTCTTCTTCCTATTCATATTCTTTCTCCCCTTCTTTTTCTTTTCCCTCTTTTTCTTCTTCTTTATGCCCTTCTTCTTTTTCTTCTTCTTTTTCTTCTTCTTTTACTCAAAATACCCTAACAAGGCGTTTTTAGTGACAATTGCATGCTTGGAATGCGTAAATTCCATGGTGCACAATATGTTCCAAATAAACTAACAAGGCGTTTTTAGTGACAATTGCATGCTTGGAATGCATACATTCTATGGTGCACAATGTGTTCAAAATGACCTAACAAGGCGCTTTTAGTGACAACTGCATGCTTGGAATGCGTACATTCCATGGTGCACAATGTGTTCAAAATAACCTAAGTCGACATAAATACCTGTTGTCCTTTTGACAAGCTGTCTTGGACAAAATTGGCTTGGCTAATTTTGTTGCTACTCCTGCCATTTTACAGGCTATAACCTTTTGAGAGAAAAACTCTCCTAAATAAATCTTTTCTTCGACGAATAAAATTTATTGGAGTCCAACACTAGCCATAGACAAAATTGTATGGGATACAATTGAAATTATTTTACGGCACTAATTAATTTGGTGCTTGTGCTCGTCTTATAGATCCCCTCTAATTATAGACCCCCTTTTCGCATCATGTCAAGTAATTATAGACCCCCTCTAATTATAGACCCTCTCTAATTATAGGCCCCCTCTAATTATAGACCCTCTCTAATTATAGACCCCCTCTAATTATAGACCCCCTCTAATTAAAGACCCCCTCTTTTGGTGCCTTCATTTAATTACAGACCCCTTCTATATCTATATGGAAGCGGCAGATGTGGATTTCGTCTTCTTACAGTATAGCAACTGGTAACGAAACACTCCGTCGACCTACCAGAAACCGCAACCCCCCAGATTATTTCCGCTGTTAACATTGTAAATAAGATGATAAAGGATGTGTGTAAAAGTATAAGTTTCTTTAAGAAGGGGGAGGATGTGGTGTTTGCCATATATGGTGATATTAGCGTCCAACCCCTCATACTTGTAAAGTAGGCACGTGGCCGTACTCGTGAGTTGATACCTGGAGTTGGTCAGAGAACGGCATATCCCTGCAAACCTGCCCATACTGCAGCCCCCGCAATTAGACATAAAACTCCGCGGTGAAGGCAAGGCAGAAAAAAAATTCCGACTTATATGACGGTGTAAACAATTGCACCCCTTGAAAAGGTTACGTGCACCCGGTGTAATTCTATTATCTATTGTATTGAAGTAGACATGCCTACCTTCTTCACAATGCTAATGTATTTATTCCTTTGCCTAACTGATGGCCCTAAAATTGTCGACTGTCTCATTGACCACTTGGACAGACTGGCGAAAGACGAGATTCACTTTCGACCCCAGCACACCATCCGCACCGAGGGGTGATTCACTTTCCAAAAAAGTGTACGGGATTAAAGATTTAACGGATTCATCGTATTTATTTTGGATTCATCGGATTTATTCTGGATTCATCGGATTTATTCCGGATTTATCGGATTTATTCCGGATTTATCGGATTTATCCTGGATTTATCGGATTTCATCCTCAACCAGAGCGCCGACATATTTACTAGATGTTGCTCGATTGAATGTCAAAACAAGAACCTTCTGCAAGAGGGAGTCAGCCATGCAAGTGAAGTACTCCCTCCTTTTCCAATTAGAGTATTTGTCCTGATGAAAGTCAGTTATAGTGATTGTAGATGACTTCTTTAATTTTTTTTTCAAATTAAATTAAGTTGAGAATCAGAGGATTGCAGCCGTTCAACATCAGGCTGTTTGAGCTGAAGAAATCGACTCTTTTATGGTAATATGTTCGGAGCTATATAGATCCTAGAACTGCGCGCAAGAAAATATATCAAGATTATTGAAATTGGGAGACGAAGCTAACAATGATCAGTCAGGGAAGAAAGGCGAATACATATCTAAATCAGTAACGATGTAACATTTAAAATAATAACCCCCAGTAGACTAGTATTGTCAACCTTTGAAATTATAATACACTTCTTACGCTACCAAAAAAACTCCTCGTTCTAGCATAACTCCGCTAAAGAATCACGTATATTGACTTACAGGTGCGCGTACGGCGAAAACCAAAGTAACCGTTCGATTCCTCAAGAGAAAATGAACAAAATATCAAAAAATTTCTGACCACTGGAGGTACACTTTAATAATCGAACATATAACCACCTTCCTACTCGAATACCGACCTCAGTTTGAGGTTAGAAACTCTCTTACATTTACATACCAGAGCTTATAATCAAAACTGGAAACATGTTAACAGGACTTGGCAAGCATGTTGAAAGCAGTTTTAGTGATTGTCATAATTTGACCAATTTTTGGAGAATTGGCCAAGGCATGCGCCTTGGACAAAATCTCATTTTAGGGTCACTATCTTCAAAGACCTAAAAAGTGCTTAAAATGCTCTAATATTACTGGCAGTAAGCTGGAAACATGTTAACAGGACTTGGCAAGCATGTTGAAAGTGGTTTTAGTGATTGTCATAATTTAAGTTGGAAGGGATACTACTTGCTTAGTGTCTAAAAAGAGAATGGCTAGGTTTCCAACTGTTGACCATTTTACCTTCCTCTCTTTGCATTGTGTTCCGCAACTTGTAGCAACTTCGCATTGATATACTCAATCTTTAATTTACCAATCATACCAATAGACAGTCAGATAGATAGATAGATAGATAGATAGATAGATAGATAGATAGATAGATAGATAGATAGATAGATAGATAGATAGATTTATTGTTATTGTTATTAATTCCTGTTTGTGCCCACCTGTTCTTCAACGTACATGGGTTCGTTCCAACAGCACTAATCTCTGCAAGGCTAAGGATGCATGTAGCAACATCCTGCTAGCTATAATCTTCTGGAGGCCATTCTGTTGTTAACACATAGTATTTTTCCTTACAAATTTTTATTGCAAGAGCTTTCTCAACATGAGTGTGTAGGTCTTATCTATGGACCTTTCTCGAGTCTCTGGCTCATGACGCATATTTAACATAGTTTGCATACACTAGATGCGTATATTCCATGCGGCACAAAGCGTTCAAAATAGGTTAATGACGCATATTTGACATAGTTTCGATACACTAGATGCTTACATTCCATGGTAAACAAGGCGTTCAGAATCGGCTAATGACGCATATTTAAGATAGTTTAATACAATAGATGCGTACATTCCATGGTGCACAAAGCGTTCAAAATATGCTCATGACGCATATGCAAACTATGTCAAATATGCCGTATTGGCGTATTTTGAACGCTTTGTGCACCATGGAATGTACGCATCTAGTGTATCCAACTATGTCAAATATGCCTTATTAGCGTATTTTGAACGCTTTGTGCACCTAGGAATGTACCCATCTAGTGTATGCAAACTATGTGAAATATTCCTTATTAGCCTATTTTGAACGCTTTGTGACACATGGAATGTACGCATCTAGTGAATGCAAACTATGTCAATCCAAGTTGGTCCGCCACAATCTCATCTTCCAGTTCACTTAGGTATTTAGGCCTTCCATTTGGAATTCAATTAGATCCACTAGTCAGCTTATAATTGTTTCTTTGAAATAAAAACTAGGAAAATCTTACGGTCTTCTCGCTAGGGTAAAGGGCTAGTTTGATAAGAGAACCCTTGGTTGGCTATATAACACATTTTTTGTGCCGCATGTGTTGTTTTTGACACCTATTTGGAGATTTTTCCTTTTCTTGTAATATTACAGTTTCATGCTCTTCTGCATTTCTCCTTCGTTTTCTACCGCAGTTTGGATCAGTTTGGGCTTTGACCAATAGAAAGTTGACTATTGCATTCATTGCATCTAGATTAGCACCGGAATCAATAAATAACTCGCACAAATCCATTCTTTCTTTCTCAACAGCAAGGTGTAAACACGCCCCGCAGTTTGGATTTGCCCCACGTTTCAAAAGCAATTTGACTAGATCACTTCAATGAGCTGTGCCGGGGGAGCGGGGCAATTTCTATCTGATGTAAGGGGTCCTGTGCCGTGGCACAGTCGGCACACCGTAAAACCAGCTCCCCCTAAAACCAGCACCTCCCTAAAACCGGCACTGGTGTTTGGCTAGCAGAATATCCAAAAATGTTTTTGCGGTGCCTCCTACTTTGTTTGAAAACGGGAGAGGGGAAACAAACTTTGTGAAGAAATTTGCAATTATAAATCTTGATCTGAAATGCCATTGACCGGTTTCGTTGCACCCTCATCAGAATTGCTCGTGCAAAGAACGAGTTGTTCAAACATTCAAGTATCATTTATGATAACTCGCTGAAAAAGAAAGGGATCGAAGCTAGAATTTATTGACCGCTGATTGGACAATCGTAAAGACCGACTTCCACTGGGCAATATGTCCGTTGGGAATCTTTTAGCTCTGCCAAATACAAGATTAATCTCATCTACAATCTTGTTCATACTATCACAGTGTACAGCATGCATAGGATCTGTTAAGGTGCATATCTAGGGAAGGAATTGTATTTACAGTTTAGCTGAACCAAAGCCATATGTGCATTGGTATCAGAGTTTCTTTCTCATATTATAATAGATGACCAACTGAGACCTAGCCTGTTCTGTAGGCCCTACTAGTCACTTGAAAGGAGGCACAGGACTAGAATAGCAAGATGTTTCGATTTTACATTTTTCTTGCACCAATTGAATACGTGCGCGATCCCGATGGCAACAAGCTGCAGGCGGTCTGTCGCAAGCCC
The DNA here is from genome assembly GCA_010016025.2 of Alatinidae sp. Z8VKAUB7J3. Classification (NCBI taxonomy): domain Eukaryota; kingdom Metazoa; phylum Cnidaria; class Cubozoa; order Carybdeida; family Alatinidae; species Alatinidae sp. Z8VKAUB7J3. Next base: position 219,543,769 of record JAAAKM020721499.1, read on the forward strand.
GCCGAATAATCCGAGTGAATTCAAGCCTTAACCGAGAAATGGAGTAGTTTCGATGTCCCTTCGCATTCGCCTGGCGCGCGGTGGCGCCAAGAAGCGCCCCTTCTACCGCATCGTGGTGGCGGACTCGCGCAGCCCGCGCGACGGCCGCTTCATCGAGAAGATCGGCACCTACAACCCGATGGTCGCCAAGTACTTCGTTCTTTTTTCATAAAAAAACAAGTTTTTTCAACTGAAAGTAAAGAGCAACATTAAAAAAAAACAGAAATTACTATGTATAAGACGGGTTCGCTCCCTTTTCGATATCTCACTCTTTATGCTATAGTTCAAATTTTGTTCCTAGTCTTTAAGAATGATCCCTGAATCACAAAGGCCGTTTAATTAAAATAAATAGCTCTTTTGAAAGTGCTAAAAATACTTTAGTGGTGAGAGCACCATGTATTGGATTTTACGATCAAACGTGATAAACTACGTATACCTTCAACGAAAAATATTTGTTTTAATTTACATCTAAATAAGTACCGTTGATCTGAAAAGATAATCTTGAATTTTTTGTTTGTTTTTGATTAGTTCCAATGTATGCATTCGAACTTGTTTATTGGATCAATTTGGTATTGATATTGATCTTCAACATGCTGATCCACAAATTCCCAATCATCGACCGACATCAACAAATTCCTTGCTTGTGCCTTACTTGTTGCTTACTTGTTGCTTACTTGTTGCTTACTTGTTGCTTACTTGTTGCTTACTTGGTGCTTACTTGGTGCTTACTCGTTGCTTACTCGTTGCTTACTCGTCGCTTACTCGCTGCTTACTTGTTGCTTACTTGTTACTTACTCGTTGCTTACTTGTTGCTTACTTGTTGCTTACTTGTTGCTTACTTGTTGCTTACTTGTTGCTTACTTGTTGCTTACTTATCTAATGTGACAGCTTGTTTCGTTTTCTGTAGTAGTATATGTTTGTTTATTATCTGTTGATCAATACTTATTCTATCTGTCTACATTCAATATGTATTTGTACTCTTTATTGTCTTTTGTTAACACCCTGTTATCATATTCTATTGTTTTTATTGTGTGCTTATACTAAATGTTTGTATACTTACTTCTTCAATATTGATTTATGTTTCCATGGTAGTTGTTGCAATAGTCGTCTTTCGTCCCTTGCAGCATCGGTTCCCCCTTTTCTGGGGTTGAACCTTGATGGCACTATCACCCTCCCCACTCTGGCGGGGTCTCTCAAGATGGCACTCGGGTCCTTTTCTTAATTTGGTCTGACACAACCCTTTTGGAAGTGGGATTCTCAAGACGAGGCCTGCGTAAGATGTTTACTACCTGAAGAAAAGTTTTGAAATTTCCACGTGGTTTCTACGTCATCACCCTTTATGCCTAAATTTCTTCATGCAGAATGGCACTATTGAAATACTCACATTCCATCGTGCACAACGCAATCTCATTATATTCAAATAGTGTATGTATATAAAATGGCACTATTGAAATATTCACATTCCATCGTGCACAACGCATTCTCATTATATTCAAATAGTCTATGTATGCAGAATAGCTTTATTGAAATACTCACATTCCATCGTGCACAACGCATTCTCATTATATTCAAATAGTGTATGTATGCAGAATGGCACGCCCTTGAGACCTATTGTAGCAAGTACTGAAACCGTATTTCAGAAAACACAATAGTTAGTAGTTTTGACATTGTTTCAATGTATACGAATATAGATATGGCTATTTCTGAGCAATTATTAAAAAACAAAATAGAAGAAAATTATCACTTAATCAAGGTTTCAGCGACAGGAATTGATTATGAAGTTTTTATGCCTCTTGTTGAAATTTGTAATAAGTTTTATATGTATTTTCAGTTTCGTGATTAAAGACTATTTCTTAATGTAAGGGGTGGCTCGCGGCAGGGGCGCTCGGCACAGACTGGAAATAATTGACTACTCTTCGTTTACTACACTCAGCGTCGGGAGCACGAATTTATTCCAACAAACAGCGAAGCGTATCGTACCATGTGTAAAGTGACCGGTCACATTAATTATTTTGGCACGATTTTTTTGCCTGTAATATAAATACCTCAGCTCTTCCGGTCAAAATTTACTTTTCGGAACATAAGATTTATTGTTCCGAAGAAATTCTAAGTCCAAAAAATTCATAGTCCCAAAAAATTCCAAGTCAAAAACGAAGAAAAGTGTTATTATAAAAATTATTTTCCTGATAGTAAAAATCACGACTAACATGTCTATATGATCTTTATTTCGTATTTTGAAAACATCACAAACAATTTTTCTGTTAGAAGTGTATTTTATATCATTTTAAGACATGAAAAAAAAATTCAGAAAAGTTCTAAGAAGCGTTCAAAATAGGCTAATAAGGTAATTTGACATAGTTTGCATACACTAGATACGTACATTCCATGGTGCACAAAACATTCATGATAGGCTAATGAGGCATATCTGACATAGTTTGCATACATTATATGCGTACATTCCAAGGCACACGAAACGTTCATAACATGCTAATGAGGCATATCTGACATAGTTTGCACACACTAGATGTGTTCATTCCATGGTGCACAAAGCGTTCAAAATAGGGGTGAACGCTACCCTCACATTCTTAAAAGGGGGAGGGTACCATAAAACCTCACCCAATACTCTTAATTACGGCATATAATGGCAAGTTTTACATAGATTGGCCTTTAAACCTGTCTTACTCTACATTCATGCCAAAAATGTTATGGCCAAAAAGCGCTCCCGATACCTTATTACGCAGCCGAACTGCGTCTACTTAAAAGGTAGTACCGGGAGACTCGTGCGCTAATTTGTGCATCCCACTGTTTTTCAAAACAGTCCCAGCATCGTTACCCCAGCGAAGTTCAACCAGGATTGAAAAATAAATTATTATGAAACGAGGCAATTCATTGAAATGAAAGAAAATGATTTAAAAACAGGTTTTTAATGCCAGCCTAGCTTTTCTCGCTGCTGATCTTATAGGCCTATTTGTGACAGATTCTGTTTTAATATCTATTGTTTTTTTATAATATTTCGTAGGGTCATTTTTAATTAAATTTGTGTATGATGATAAACAGCAAGCAATAAAATAACGACAAAGGCACAGTTCGATATCCCCTACCATACAAGTAACAACGCCTGTACACAAATACATCAAGGCTACCATACAAGTAATTCAGGCTATGGCCAATTCTTATCACGCCTACAAATATATAATAAGTGAAACGTATGGCGCAACCTATAATTTTCCTCAATAAGTAGTCTTTGTTTCCCGCGTTTGAACCGTTCATCATTTGTATAAATGGGGGGGTGGGGGGAGGGGTTCAGTGCTTTGGTTAGTTTGATGATTCTAGACGTGCTAAGGCGATGAAAATTGGTAGGCGTGTCAGGGAGCTGCACAAATTGACTTGATAAAGTCGTTTTCCCATATTCGACCATCTGGGGGGCTAAAGGGAGAGGGAAAATTAGGAAAAAATAGGTATTTATAACTAACGAGTGGGTGATCGGATCTTAATGAATTTTGATATTTAGAAGGAAATCGTGACGCATCTAGTGTATGCAAACTATGTCAAATATGCGTTATAAGCCTATTTTGAATGCTTTGTGCACCATGGAATGTACGTGTTTCATGTATGCAAACTTTGTCAAATATGCCTTATTAGCCTATTTTGAACGCTTTGCGCACCATGGAATTTTCGCATCTAGTGTTTGCAAACTATGTCGAATATGCCTTATCAGCCTATTTTAAACGCTTTGTGCACCATGGAATATACGTGTCATGTGTATAGAGACCTTTGTTTTAGTTTAGCCTTCTGAAAGAGATGAGATAGGTGAGGTGTGTGTTCGAAGGTTCCCGATAATAACAATTAAATCTTTCTGAATACATGTTTCGATGTAACCAGTGGCTTTTAAATAGACGGTTTCTTAATACTGATGTTAAGATCTTCAGTGGAACGGACTCCAATGTTATTGGGCGAAAATTCACGGGATCCTTAGTGGAAACTTTATTGTGAGCGAGAATAGTGACCTGCCTTACTGCCTGCCTTGCCTTACTGCCTTACTGCCTGCCTTGCCTTACTGCCTTACTGCCTGCCTTGCCTTGCCTTACTACCTTACTGCCTGCCTTGCCTTACTGCCTGCGTGCCTTACTGCCTGCCTCCCCTACTGCCTGCCTCCCCTACTGCCTGCCTCCCCTACTGCCTGCCCCCCCCCTCCCCTTCCCCCCACCGCCTCCCCCCCCTCCTTCCTCCCTCCCCTCCTTCCCTGCTAGAAAGACTGATTGCAGCTGTAGGATGTTTTTACTACTACAGCAGCAGAACACAGTATATCATCATCATCATCATATCGTATCAAGAGGCATCCAAACTCTTATCAGTGATATTGATAGTTCCAGCGTGTCTCTAGACTTCATACGAGTGTATCACTCCCATATTATCAGCACAAGCAGAGTCCCAAAGTAAAATGAGAAGAAAACTTCCCTGGGCTATTTCCTGACTTTCCATTATACTTTCATGCTATTGTAAACGCATTGTGCACCTTTGAATGTACGCATTCCAAGTATGCAAGTGTGACTAGAAACAGCTTTTTGTGCTATTCTAAACGCATTGTGCACCATGGAATGTACGCATTCCAAGAATGCAAGTGTCCTTAAAAACCGCTTTTGGCGCTATTGCAAACGCATTGTGCACCATGGAATGTACGCATTCCAAGTATGCAAGTGTGACTAGAAACAGCTTTTGGTGCTATTCTATTATGATCCACCATCAAAGCCGCTTTTTCCGGTAGACATCTTGTTTTTGCTCCCAAAACACTGGTGATGGAATTCCTCTAAACTCATACCTGAAACGAGGCGAGATCATGATGTCCGTATTCCACATTCTCCAGAACCATAGAATTAATATAATACACTAGAATGAAACGAGGCTACGAAAGATGCCAACAATTGAATTTCGCGCCAAACAATGGAGTTGTGGCAAAAAGCCGGAGATGACGACGATTTTGAAGGAGACGAAGATGGGAGAGATGCCGAGCTTGTTGTTAATGATGAAATACCAAATGATTGTTTGATCTTTGATCACTTTGCTTGACACATTATCAACAGTGTGATATTTGTTATATGTCAACAGTTTGTAACCAATTTCTAATGAAAAACGTCTCTTGATTTGTTTTTTCAGGCGTTTTAAAAATTGTCCCTCCTGAATTTGAGGCCTCGAGTTGCTTAGCTTGTTGCTTACAAAGACTTTGCATTTACATTCTAACGGAAAGAAGGACATGTTACATCTTGTAGGAATCAAAATCTTGCAAGGCATTTTCGTCCGTGTAATGCTTCCTCGGTCCAAAGTAGGGTCCTTCGGTCTGAGCAAATAAGTATTGTTTTACCGCCCCCTAGAATGCTAGTCTCTTTTGTGCTTATATTTACAGCAATTAGTTTAGATTCGTTGTTAACATCTGCGGAACATGTTCCTAAATTTGCGTAGGGTTAAGGTAGATGAGTAGGGTTAAGTAATTAAAGTATTAATGAGTAGGGTTAGTATTTTTGAAACATTTGGAGATTCTAGAAAGACGACCGATTTTAATTTTGCATTCTTTATGAAAGCACGTTCAAACAACTGTAAAACATTTTTAGTCCGTCGATAATAAAGTATTTATAACATTAAGAGCGAGCAAAAATTTCACAACAGTCACATCCAAAAAATATCACGTCAAAGTTTGGCTTATCAGGTACTAAAGTGAAAGGGTAAAAATATGCTAATGCTACTGCCGATCTCGTCGTGAGCTAATAGGATAATAATTAATGGAATCATTAGTAGCAAAAGGCAAGTTGCTTACAACATGCAGGGCAATCTCTATGCACTGATCATTACCATGGTTACTTCTTTTCCACTAGTGTGTTGCTACAACCAAAAGCTGTCGTCACACGTACATCTGAGTGAAAGGTGCTGTTATATCAATTATATATGCACAAAAATGTATACAAAACATGGCATTCACCAGCAAAATAAATCAGAAATCACCAACAAAACAGAATTCAAACCAGAAAATACCTAATCTAGAGACATAATTAAAATAAATATTTTAACAAACATGTGTGAAGAGTGAACAATCAAGTGTGAAGGGCTTCTGGTAAATGTCGAGAACAATAAACGAGAAATAACTTGGTGAATTTGGTTAGCTATTACTATGAACAATAAGATATCCTCAATTTTTATGAAGGTCATTTTGGGAGGAGAGGGGAGCTAAAAATCGGTTTTTACATAGAAATTTATTTTAGTTTGAGGAAAAGAAAGAAAGAAAAAGCAATGGGTAGGCTTTCAGGATCACTTGTGACACTTCTGCGTACCAAAACCTGCAGATAAAGCACTAGATACCTCCCAGAAGTGCAACAACTCATTCTTGGAAAAGTAAACCTTTTGGTTTCAGGCACGACATTATGACCTTATTTTTGGGCCAAGAAACACAGTTTGACAAGCACCTACCCTTCCATACGGAAAAGGGAGGGTAGAATTCCCCTCCTGAGATCGGTCCACAAGGGTTCACTGGAAAAATAAAATAAAAATTGTCTAAATGTATTCTTTTTCACATTATAACCCTTATGTTCCCTTAAACGGTCCTTGATTCTCCACCTAAAAGACGGACTTGTGTCGCAAATCATCGATGTCCCCCTCCCTCAGCGAAAATTGCACTCGCTCAGCACATCCGGCGTGTTGGTGACCGCGATGCCGCGCGATCTGGCGGCCTCGACATCGATGTGGCTGAAACCGACGCCATAGTTGGCGAGGATCCGGGTGCGCGGCCTGTCGGCGTCGAACACCGAGCCGTCGATCCGATCTGTCACGGTCGGCAGCACCGCATCGCATTTTGTCAGCGCGACGCGGAATTCGTCCGGCGCCAGCGGTTTGTCCGCCTTGTTGAACGCCGGTGCTTCTATTGCTCCTACTACCGGTAGTAGTCTACTACCACAAATACGATGGCACTAGTATTATTAAGACTAAGGATATGAACACAAAATTTGAGAGAATATAGAAAGGGAAATTGAGCTAAATCAAAACACACTGTGTGCATGCTGACTGTCGAAAGGGCATATCACAAAAATTTATATGGGTATTGAAGCTTTCAGGGAATGCTAAAAGGGGGATATCAGTTGACCGAAAGGCAATATGAGTTCGGTCGGATTCAGCGATTCACCGAAGGGCGCAAGACCCAGGTATTCGGGATCGCCAATGTTCAGGACATCGCCTACCTACCGGCCAACACGTTTGAGAGCATTATCGGCGAACATCCGGCGTACGCCTTTATCGTCGGGGCCCGCCGCTTCCGTCAGCGCGATCCATTCACCGACCCGTCGCTGGCTCCCATCTTCGCCTACAACGTGTTTCTGAAGGGAACTCCCGGTGGCCCCCTATATCCAGTTTAGTATTCAATTGTTCCTTGAAAGTGTCTCTCAAACTCTCATCCTGGAGTCTACCAACGTCATAGCCTCCCGGTAACGTAGTTACCCTTTCCAAATTTCAGCTTTAAATTAACCCTATGTATTACTTAATGGTCATCCTTACTTTTAACATCAATAACAGCACTCCTATAGTTTGCAGTATTTTGTATTAATCCTTCTGTTTACAGTCTTCGGTTTTGTCTTCAGTCTTCTCCCTGCCAAAACTGGACGGGGAAAAATGTACATAACGGAAAGTAAAAACCGCATGGAGCGGAGAATGCTAATGCAGAGACCAACTCTCAGACTCCCTCTGAGTCATGTAGCATTTGATAGTAGTCATAAAGGAATCAATACTATCTCTATTCATTTACTTTATCGCTGATAAATTGTATTTATGACACTTGAAGCAGCTCAAATTAAGGGCTTCATTAATTTATAAAGAAAGCTACCCATGGAGCCGCAAAACCGGGTAGAGCGCAAGCGCGACCCCCGCGCTCGCGAAGCCATTTGTGATCTCAAGTGCCACAGCCAGAGCGGCGAGGTTCCGTTCCGCATCGGTCATGCCTGACGCGCGTAGTCCCGCGTGCTGCCGTACCTGGTCGCGTACAAAATGGCTCCGTTCATGGCTTCCATTCCCCGGGCAGTCACCAGATCACGGCAAACCTACGAGGGACGAACCCCCGGAACATTGATGTTGCGGATTCTTTGTACGTAGAGGATGTTGATCTTGGGGAAGGGAAACTTCGTACTGTTGTTTCTGGCCTTGTAAAGTTTGTACCACTGGAGGAAATGCAGGTTGGTTTATTGTGTAAAAACAAATGCGTTATTTCTTGATTTTTTTTTTTTTTTTTATGGAAATGAAAATAGGTCTAAAAGTGGATGATGCCTTGAGTAACTCCGATAGCGCAGGGGAGCTAAGGTCTAAAGTGTTGAGAACTTTACAGTTTTCTTTTTGTCAATTTTTGATTGCCAAGCATTGTAATCTATGTGCTTATCTAAGACATGCTAAGGAACTGTCCTTAAAGAATCTAGGAATTTTCAGCTTTTCCTGATGCACCAATAGTATTTTTATTGCGCCACTTGTTGAAGATAGAATAAACTCTCAGATCACCTGGATAGATTATTCCCTAGGGGTCATTCTATGTCAAGTCAACCAGGTCATGACACCCACCTCTTTGTAAGAACGAGAGGTTTCGACAAGCAGGGCCACCTTCCGGCGAGTTTTGATTCTCGTTGGCGTGTTGCGTCTCATTTCACGTGTCGCAAATCGTTATCCTGGTGTCGCAGATCATCCTCGACATTCGCGGTGACCAGGCCATAATAATAGCCCAAGGTAGACAGGATCTACCTGTTTTCTATGTCGCAGTTCATTCGGTGTAATCCCGTGGAGCAATTTCGAGCATTGCGAATCCTCTGTGCTATGCTCCGAGTGCACTTGATCAATAATCACCAGAAATAACCTCCGTAGGTTTTCTTTTACTGATGTTGATCGTCTTAGGACAGAAAATTTACATCAATCAACACGATCAGCCATTGATCCATTTGTTTGTTGCATTTAGTCTTACTTTAGTCTCAAATCCTAATAGCTCTTCTATGCTCTTCTTCATTAATCCATATTTCTTCAAACCCTTCTTCTTCTCTCATCTTTTGAACACAGCTATTTTAAGTTGCTGTTAATAAAACGATGTACCAGGTGTAACGTATGTAGTATATTTCGGCGAGTAAAGGAAACGCATAAGAGGAGAGAAGCAATTCGGTTTCCATTACTTCACTATTCTCTCAATACAGGGAATCCGCATCACCAGTATAATACAACAATAAGGAGACTACAAATTCAGAGATGATATAAAACGTCCGACTCTGACCAACTATAGGCGTCCACCCTGGAGTAGGGCCTTGTAAAAATTCTATTTCCAAAACTAGTTTGTGTCCAAACTAATGTCCAAATACAAATACGATCTTATAATGCTAAAGCTATTTTCATCTCTAGAGTAATCATTGTAAACCTATATTACTACTTCTAACAGCTCACAGTAGCACCAAGCCACCTGATGCCAACACAGCTACGTACACTCCTCCTCCATCCTAATCTATTCAAAGTTTCTCTTTAGACCTTCCCGAGGAGTTCTCATATCCCTGAACTGCAGGTTTGAATTTGGCTCACTGTAGATGAAAAATTAAAACGAAATTAGCATATAAATTTTGTCAAAGTATCTCCCCCCATGTAAAGTTTCCTCTGGAAAGTTCAGCTCCAGAAACCACCCCCAAGAAAGTACTAGCAAGGAAATTTCCCCCAGACAATTCCATTCTAGCTGAAAATTACAACAGGGAATTTTCTTACGGACAATTCCGGACAAAGTATGGGTGAGATAGGGGGGAGGGGTCGTTCATGTGCTTCTTTCACATCTACTTGTGGAGTGATAGACATGTTTATCATATTAGGCTTACCAATAAAGTGAATACATGACTTGATGCCTTTTTCATGCTCTTCATGAATATAATAATTGCTTCTATTGCAAATTCAAATTTAAGCACTATTTGGGTAAAATTCTAGCTAATTGACTTCTTGCTATCTTGGAAAGAGTTTAGGTTAGGAAAATGAAACTTTCAGGGATGGGTCTATCAGTAACTATGTCTTTAGGGGTATTAGGCAGTTCAATCTTCACAATTATTCAATTGGCCCATTATACTTTAAAACTAAATATTGCTTTAAAATAAATCAAAAGGCATTGTGTTTACGGCTGCCAGTAAGGCACCTCAGCAATCTATCGAGAACGACTGAGGATATTAAGTTGAAATTTTTGGGGAAACTACAATTACTACTTTTGCTCCGACAATTTAAGTATATAAAAAGAGTATAAGTGGACTATGTCTTCGAAACATCCAGAACTTTTGTATTTGTTTTTCACTGTCTAATAAAAGGATCTATCCCCATTGAAACTATTTGTTTCCTTGGGTTCGTAGTGATTCTCGCTGTTGCTACTCGTCTAACCACAGATTTCATTTAAGATTTTCTTTTTTTACTACTTCAAATATTTTTCCTGATATTCATCCTCTTGTATAGTTTCACATGGCGTTAATGATAATAAAAAACTTCTTTTCCATCACTCCTTCGTAAGTTCAAAATACCTCATTTTTCTAATTTTTCAGAATGAACCCTCTCTCCAACTCCCTCAAAGAGAGCAGATCCGTTTTGGCTATGTTAATCACGTATCTAGGACTTTTGCTTATTTTTCCAACCAAGTTTTATCCCGATCCATCCACTATAAGCGCTTTCCAAGATTTTAGGTTTCCCCCAACGTCACCGTATCCGATCGGGACTTAAAATAAGAGCTCTGAGACATGATTTTTATTTGACTCTAGAGGGCTTGCCATAAAGGTCATACTTTGTGTGGAATGTGTCTTTAGCCATTGCAACCTTTCAAGTATTTTTTTATTATGTTTCAAATGTTTGTTGTGATGCTGCCCTCATGATCATCCATTTAACCTCCTGTTTATATACAGTTGGTGTTTTTGGCAGCTCTAGTCTTCTTAATGCTAAGGCAAAATGCAATGAAAAATGTCCAAAGCAATGATAAACAAAAATATTCTTTACTTAATTCTAAATCTAATCTCTTAAAAAGTCACTAGAAAAACTCTTAAAACAGTTAGAAAATTTAAAAGATGAGCAAGACTTATAATTCAGATAATCAGTCCAGGCAATTTTAATCTAGTCTCTTAGGGACTTCAAGGGAGCGTCAACAGTAGGGAGCTGTGATTTCTCTTCTGTTTAGGTTTCATTTCTTTCTTTAATTTTCTTTGTTTTTTTTATTTTTCATTGTAATTTCTGCGCCCGGCACGTTGAAGGGATGCGCCTCCTCCGGCAGGCCATCCTTGCCCAGAGGCAGTTTGGAATGCACCACCACAACCTGCCGCAGCCCCTCGATGCTTTCCGCCTGCTCCTGCAGCTCTTTGATGAAGCGGCGGCTTTCCTGCGGCGGGGCCCGGTCCAGGATAACTGCCCCTTGCAGTCCATGCTGTTCGGCATGAAACCGCAGCCATTCGGCTGCGGTCTGGGCTGTTTCGCCATCCCATCCCTTTCCAAAAGAGTTCCAAGTGCGAGCTTCATAACTTCAATTCCAACATGTGAGTGTCTGGTAGAGTGTTAAATATTCCAACGCTAACATAATGCCCGTTTCTTGTATGACATTAAAATTTAAACAATCGAAGCTTTTTCAGCGAGAAGTAAATTGATATTACACTAAAACAATCAAAATTCTCCCCATGCAAGAAGTCAAGCTTGAAACAAGGAAGTAATCACGAAGGTGATTTTTAAAGGAGAAACAAATCTTTCGGGCGTAAAAGATGACATAGTATCAAGGTAGGTAGGTTAAACACTAGAACTATAGGGCGTATCGGTACGATATGAATATGAAGTCAGGTGACATAATTGGCAAACGTCCTACAACTGCTTTTAAAGTTTTTGATTTAATTACTAATGAGAACATAACAAACCATGTATCGTGTTCATAAAGCTTAGCTTCGTAGTTCCTTGTTTCTTCTGATGCTTTTAACTAAACTCAGAGCCCTACAGTACAGATAGAAAACCTAAACTCGAATTGCACTATGGTACATTCCAACGAGAAATTTCTTTTTCGTACAACGTAAATTGCCTACGATGCTAAGGAAATACTAGGATACAGGGAGCTGAGGCACACAATAAAAAAAAACAAAAAAAACAAAACAAGTAAAATGAACGGTGATGGGTAATAAAATGGGGTAAAGTGGGTACGAGAGAAGTGGAGGCAGACCCTAGATAGTAAATCATAGCACACTTAGATTTAAAATATTCCAATCGTATACAACGTTCAAGAGCTGTAAAGTAACCCCAGTCTTATTGAATGGCCAAAACTCCTCATCGCTTTTATCTCAGTCTCTTAGTTCCAAGAGACTTTGAAAATTAAAACATTGTATATCACACATTCTCATCTTTACTAAACATCCCTCTCACAAACGGTGACATAATAAAGAGGCTGATGGCATGATGTACGTGGAAGTAAGTAAGTAAGTAAGTAAGTAAGTAAGTAAGTAAGTAAGTAAGTAAGTAAGTAAGTAAGTAAGTAAGCAAGTACGTAAGTGAGTAAGTGAGTGAGTGAGTAAGTAAGTAAGTAAGTAAGTAAGTAAGCAAGTGAGTAAGTGAGTGAGTGAGTAAGTAAGTAAGTAAGTAAGTAAGTGAGTGAGTGAGTGAGTGAGTGAGTGAGTGAGTGAGTGAGTGAGTGAGTGAGTGAGTGAGTGGACCTTCTGCAGTGAATTACTACCTCAGTTTTGAACCTTCATAAAAATATTCCTGTTGAATATTTTGCTTAGGACTTTTTTTTGGTGTAAGTGTATATAACAAACTTTCCAAAAAATGCATTCAAACGTTCTTTTGCAATTTCCCCGACTTTGACCCCTTTTTTTAGCTAGTTTGACTGTACTAATTGGCACCACTAGGGCATTGTTTCATCGTCCGAAAAACGACGTAGAGTCAACCTTCACGCAAAATTTTTCAAAGTAAAGCTCCTTCACATAATTTATTTCCCTGCCCAAAGACGATTCCGGCCTCGCTAAGAATCCCCCAGGAAAATTCTCCTTATCATGCTTAAATTTGAAAGAGACTTTTATTTCGGATTGTTTTCCAAATCATGTTGGAAATCCACCCTTTACGGAAAACTGTTTTCGGAATCCCCGACCCCCAGAGTAAACTTGCTTACGCCTGAAATTCCCCTTTGAGAATGGATTTCAAGTTGTTCAAATTAGGCAAAAATTCGAATTTGGCGGATTCGAATTACGCGGAGTCTACTGTATATAGCAAATTATCAAGAGAGATATATGTTCATTGGAGTTCTCCCAAAATAGAGAAAATGTCTCAAAGGCTTTAGCGCCCGTCTTTCATTTGCTTTTTCTGTCTTCCTTGTAGAGTGAATGGGACCAACTTGAAAAGAGGCTGAGGAAGAAGATTGAGGATAATGAGTCTCATTGATCTGGTTTTCAAAACGAAGTGAAACGTTTCCATGCCACGGTAGTTTTAAGTATACAGGACATCTTTGAGGTCCTAAGCGTTTTCCTAAAGGCACGGTTAAGTGATTTAGCTCATGCTTACTGTGGCACACCTATCGACCTCGCAGATTTTTACATGCATCGGGAACTTTTTCAGGCTTTAAAATCGCTTAGGAACAACAAAGAGATCCTCGTCACAAAACCTGATAAAGGATCAGGGCAAAATAGGCTGATAAGGCATATTTGACATAGTTTGCATACACTAGGTGCGTACATTCCATGATGCACAAAGCGTTCAAAGGTGGCTATTAAGGCATATTTGACATAGTTGCCATACACCAGATACGTACATTCCATGGTGCACCAAGCGTTCAAAATAGGCTAATAAGGCATATTTGACATAGTTTGCATAGACGAGACACATACGTTCCATGGTGCACAAAGCGTTCAAAATAGGCTGAGATTCAACTGTTGCATTAGTTTCGGTCATTCTCATTTCATTAAGTGAACCCAGACTTTTTCTTTTTTGGGTCCACCCGGATTTACGAGGACCTCAAATTTTTATGGTGCACCAAATTATGGGGGGACCTGAGGAAATTTTACTCATGGGGGTGTAGAAGAACTTTGTTTCAGACTCCTTTCAGTTAATACCCCCGGATTTTACGGAACTTCATATTGCGCCCCCCGTTTTTGTCTGGTTTTTCCGCTTAAATTGTTAAAACAAGCGGGTAACAAATAAATTATTAATATTATTATTTGAAAGCTATTGCTCATATCTCTGTGCTTTTTAGCAATTCTACCATTTGTTAGCGCGATATAGCAATGAAAACAACACTTTTGGTGCCACTTTTTAAGTGGGAAGGCTCTGAATTACAAAACAAGTACTATTGTAAATATTATGTTCCAGAACCCTTAACTGGAGGTTTACAAGAACCCCTCCCATAAGGCAGCGCACCAGTAGTAAACGACCAAAATCTAGTTATTGTAGTCCAAATTGAAGGTTGCAGTACTTTGGCCGTTTTATCTCAGATGCCTGTCTCTAGCAGGAAAGGACTGTTGATTCAGAAGAACAGAACAGTGACTCCGACGGCTGACAGACGGCACCCGCAAACGAGCAGAACAAACATTAGTCAAAGAAAATGCATAGGGAAGACTGTGGTTAGTATGTGGTATGTGAAAATTAAAATAACCTCTGTTTGTTTTAAGTTTCAATGCTACTCCTTACTTTCAATTGAAAAAACTTTTCCATGTTTATTTTTCATAGTTTTTTTTATAGTAATTTTAGAAAATCCTGCGCCCTTTTCATTGAATTTCTGTTCCCCCATGACATATGTCTCAAAGGAAAGATCCTCCCACATAGCTCCCTCCCCTCAACCCCCCCCCCAAAACCAAAAAATCCCCTTAAAAGGCTATACACTTCCCAATGAAGAACAATTTTTTTTGGAAACAATACTGTCATACCCAAAGCGGAAAGGCATGTCAATTCATTTTTTTTTTAACTATTCACGTCCAATTTCATTTTTCACTATTTTTGTTTCTATAATGAAAGGTCTGTGGATTATCATAATCCAGTTGCGGTTGCGGTTGCAAATATTTAGTTTATGATTAAATACCATATAGTCAGTGGGATCCCATCTACCTCATGTCAGCCGCATAGCATTCAAGCCTGTGTTCTAGCCTATTTAATTCTGCCTGCATTTTGTGGGCATATAAGTAAGAAAAATGACTTTGTTCTTTAATGGGATTTATCAGAGACCCAGTGATCATAACCAAGGACTTAGTGTTTTAACGCAATTGTTGAAACAATTCAACAAGAGTATAACTGGATTTAATGTTGAAAATAGTGATAATTAATGATTATTAGTTATTTTAATGACTTAATTAATGGTTTTAGTTTTAATTCTAATAAATAAAACACATAAAGTAATTGTCCTTCAAACTTACGGCTAATAATTTCAGTTTGAGGTGGTCTTTCTTTGCTTGACTTGGAATTCGACTTGACATCTTTCCTTTTACGACATATGCGACTTTGGATTGATTTAGAATTTGACTTAATAGCTTTCCTCTTACAACATCTACGGCTTTGGCTTGATTTGTTTCTCGAGATTAGAGCTGCCGACACAGCTACGGACGTTAAGATAAACGAAAGGTAGCCCGTCGACACCTGACCTTCAAAATATCAAACTTAGAGAATGTATCAATACAAGGAAAAGCTCAGGTAACTGTTTCATGGTGAATGGAACAGGAATGACACGTAAATTTTCATATCTCAAATTACCAAGAATGTATCCAAAAAGCATATCGTCTCTTCCGCACAAGCTTTTTCCCAATCTTGACGGTGTGATTTTATACACCCACTATGGGACTTGAACCCATGACCCTCAGATTATTTTCCTCCATTTCTAGCTTGGCGCTCGAACATCACACAGAGTAGCAAAAATTTCCATATAAAAAAATTTAAAGGACTGATGTGTCATCTTTTTTTTTTCTTGTTTTTCCTCCACTTCTTGCTTGGCACTTGAACATCACAGAGATTAGCAAAATTTTCCAATAAAAAAAATTAAAGGACTGACGTGTCCTCTTTTTTTCTCCTTTTTCCTCCACTTCTAGCTTGGCACTGGAACATCACACAACGAACATTTAATGATTAAGGTTTAAGTGTTACAGTATGATAGAGAGTATAAAGAGGGGGAACCTAAAGGTAAAAAGGGGGTAGTATGTTCTGTAGGGGCTATGTCCATTGAATCGGGGTAATACGGGTATGGCGTCCTGCCAAGCCTGCCAAAGGCCTGTTTTTTCAATTGGACATTTCTTTCTATTCCACTTATTGGTCGGGTTTTAAGTCAAGGGAGAGGTCAGACTTCAATGTGAATGGGCATCGCATGTAACAATTGCACTCGTTATCCCCGGGCATCGCCACCTCCGCATGAGTTTGCTTTCGCTACCTGTAATGTACGAGGCCTGACATCAGCCATAAAGAGACAGACACTGGGAACCGATTGTGAGCACTACAATATTGACATCGCATGTATCCAAGATACGATCTTGCAAGGCTCACTAATGACCCTACAACTCAGGCACAGTACAAGGAAAGCCTTCAAAATAAACTGACTGTGATTTTTGTTAAGATTCTATGACTTTTGGGGGTGTTTCCCCTATTTTCTAAAATAAGACAAATTTTCTTAGGCTTGTAACTTTTGTTGGGGGCAACTAAACTTGAACTTAAATATTTAGAATCAGCATAAAAATGTGATTCTTTTGATGTAACTATTGGTATCAAAATTCCATTTTTTAGAGTTTTGGTTACTATTGAGCTAGGTCGCTCCTTACTACAGTTCGTTACCACGAACTGTTAGCTCAGTTGGTAGAGCGCACGCCGCGAAAGCGTGGGTCACGGGTTCGATCCCCGGTGGTGATATGCTTTTCTATTCCTCTAGTGTTATTTTCAAATCTATCAAATTTGTAAACTTGGTGGGTGCTATTGGTATAGTAGCTGAACAAGCAAAATCGTTCGTGGTATTTTTGGTTTGCATCGGTCTTAGTAAAGGAGAATCCTTCTACATTTCAAAAGAATTGACTTACTGTTGCATTCGTTTGACTTGTTTCCCACTTTTTAAACTTGAGTCGTTTCCTACTTTTCGTACTTGACTTTCCCCCACTTTTTAAACTTGACTTGTTTCCCACTTTTCAAACTTGAGTCATTTCCTACTTTTCGTACTTGACATTTCCCCCACTTTTCAAATTTGACTTTTTCTCTCTTCTTCAAACTTGTCTCCCCCTCCACTTTTCAAACTTGATTTATTTCCCCAATCCTCAAACTTGACTTCTTTTCCAATAATTCGGAGCATTGATGCAAAGAAGGTTGTTTTAGACAGCTGGACAATGAGTTTAAATTTTGTTTTCTTTTGCTATTCTGTTTAATTTTCTAAGATCTGAAAATATAAGAGAGTTAGATTGAAAAATTATTCTAAAATGAAAAAGGGTAAGCGTGGTACCTATGCAGAGAGGGTGGGGGATTTTGCGATAAATTTGGAGATATTTGGAGATGCTCTTTTAAAACATAAGCGTCGTTTTACTGCGTGATTGTCAAGATATTTAGGTCTTTTTATGGTACTTGGTATCTGCCAAGTAACATATAGAGATAGCAAATTCTGTCGGTCAGTCTGTCTGTCTGTCTGTCTGTCTGTCTGTCTGTCTGTCTGTCTGTCTGTCTGTCCCGGTTTTGCTAGGTTAGGCACATCCAGGTAAGCTAGGACGATGAAATTTGGCAGACATATCAGGAACTATACCAGATTAAATTAGAAATTGTCGTTTACCGCCTATTTTGAACGCTTTGTGCACTATGGAATGGACGGTGACAGTGTATGAAAAACCTGTCAAATATTCCATATCAGCCTACTTTCAACGCATTTTGAACTATGGAATGTACGCATCTGATGTATGCAAAGGATGAGAAATAAGTCTTCTTGGCCAATTTTGAGCGCTTTTTGGACTATGGAATTTACACATCTAGTGTATGCAAGCCATGTCAAATATGCCTCATTGACCTGCTTTGAAGGAATAGCACAAATTCAAGTTTTTAAAGCTTTATCTAGGTTTTAATTTTTAATTTTTTGACTGAAATGGAATTACAATGAAAATAGTGCCCCCAAAAAGTGTCATTTTAAGATAAACAACTAAATTGGTTATTTCAAGTGCTTTTCCTCAGAAATTGTTATATTTTTCCCTATAGGCTTGATTTGTATCTTGATTTTTTGTTTGTTCATAACAAGAAAAATGTATTGTATCTCGATGAAACTATGTAGAAGCATTTTTGATATATTGTAGAAAATACCGCCCTGAGCATGTCGTTCCCATCACCTAACCGAAGCCGTTCTAGTTTGGGGCTTAACCGCGCATATGGGGAACTCCTATGTTTCTGATCCTGTGAATAGTATCATAAGTCTCTTTTTAGTACTGAAAGTTTTTCATATGATTTAGACCTTTGAGGGGAATATTGAATGGAGCGTTAAACAAAGTTAGCAACAATTATTGAACGATTGCTCTACCTTGCATATCTAGTGTAGTCAGAAAGCGCCACATGGTACCTGTGGGCTACGTAACTAGGCATCATGAGCACGTAGGAAGTATTCCCAAAGACCCCAAGCCAAGACGACCAGTGGGCTGTCCTTATTTAGCAGTGAAGTTTATAATGTTAAAAGCAGCTAGTTTAGCAAATGCAGATGTTCTGGCAATGATGCATGATTTCAAGTTTCGGAACTCGATCATTTTCAATGCTTTAATAATATGGTACTGTCACCTTATGTTCTTACCCTTGAAGTGCATTGACAAGCACTTCTGAATGTTAAATTCAAGTTTCTACTAACAGGACCATTGTGAAATCAAATTCAGGTCTTCTTGTACAAAAACTCTTGTAATTGATGACTCTGTAGAGCTAATAAACTCTGAATTATCAGCATAAGGGTTCATTTTATTTGTTACACCTTCTGAAGCATCATTAATAAAAATATTGAATTGTGTTGGTTACGTGCTACTCTGTTACTTTGTTAATTTAAATTGTCTACTCCAACAAGGAGCTCTGGCGTAGATTCTAATGTTCGATTGGCTCGGAAATGCTTTGAGCTTATCTAATCACTCTTTTGTTTACGCGTGATAAAACGTGGGTGTTTCAATTTCAAAGGTTAATGGAAATATACAGACACATAAGTTTTTGGGTTGTAACGTTGGGAAATTGTGTAGCTACGTTTGGTTTGACAAGAATTTTATGGTATCCATTGAATAAAAAGACAGAGCAAGGGTTGAAAAAATACAGCAAAGAGCAACTAAGCTCGTACCTTATTTAAAACATTTGCTGTATGAAAATAGACTGCATAGGCAAGGATTGCCAAGTCTTCAATTCCAAAAGGATAGGTCAGACATTATTAACACATTCTATATAATTAAAGGCATTGATAATATAAGTACATCACAGTTCTTCACATTAAATGACACTAACAGGACCTGTTGCACCAATCTTGCTCCACGCTCTTACAACTCCATCTCTTTAGTGTCGCTTCTGAGCAGCTTTGAGAAATAAGGATGAAACGCTCCAGTTTGTAGCATGTCAGTGATGCCCTTGCATTAGCTGTATTATTTTCCATTTAATCACCTGTGATTAAAAAGTGCCCTAGAGCCCATATCAGAGTAATTCGATTTTCATTACATGCTACTTTGTATAATGCTTTATAACATTCCAACTCACTTTTGATTCCTTAACATTTAGATTAAAATTTGTAGGCTGGAAATTTTCCTCTGCCAATGGTAGTTGCGTTGAAGGTAATGTCTAACCTTCAAATGCCATACTATCTTATAAAGTCATCTTATCTTTATCTTAGAAAGACACCAGATGAGTATATCTCGAGAGGTTTCGAATACTATACCAGGTGTTGACAGGACTCTGCTTTTTTATTTCCCTCGTTGCAAGTAGGTACTTTGAAATCTGAAACTCAAAACTGTAAAACTGTCATCCAATATTCCTAGAGTCAAACCAAAACCATTGACCCAAAGCTAGCCACTATGGATTAGAAATGGACAACTTGGAAATCTGTCAATTAAGCTATGTTATTCAACACTCTTAAACATCGTAGGGCAAAGATTAGAGTATGTAAACGAGATGTGGTTTTGCTATTACTGCCAACAAACTATGATATAGTGACAATGCTTCATACAGGCAAAATGATGGTCCAGAGAAATTGTTTATCTTTTTATTACTTTTTTCATCACGTTCCTAGCAGCAAGAACCAAATTGTTTTTCTGGCTTTTCATATTGTCTCTGGGGAACGTAGGGATTGAGAATTTCATGGAATTACTTAATTTCTGTGGCGTGTCCTTCCTTTTTTTCGCTTCATTGTTTTTTTTACCTGGTTAGGATAATTAAAAATACTTGTAGCGTCTTAGGAATTCCTTCCCTAGAAATAAAACAAAACAAGGATGAAGATAACATCGAAACGTTAAAGATAATGTGTATTTTTTGAGCTTTATATATATATATATATATATATATATACTGTATATATATATATATATATCAACAATAATCAAAAAGATTATCGGTGATCTAGAGTGCTCAATGCATAGATGCAGAGCGTCAGATAAGAACTTGATTATATTTGCCTGACGATCGCCTCGGCGTGAAACTCAGAGTAGCATACTCCCAAGTTTTTTCTCTTATATCCTGCCAAACTTCAAAGTTCATTAAGATCCGATCACTCCTTCGTAAGTTAAAAATACCTCATTTTTCTAAATTGTTCAGAATTAACCCCCTCCCCAGCTCCCCCAAAGAGAGCGGATCTGTTCCGGTTATGTCGATCATGTATCTAGGACTTGTTCTTAGTTTTGCCGCCATGTTTCATCTCGATCCCTCAACTCT
The DNA here is from genome assembly GCA_010016025.2 of Alatinidae sp. Z8VKAUB7J3. Taxonomy (NCBI): domain Eukaryota; kingdom Metazoa; phylum Cnidaria; class Cubozoa; order Carybdeida; family Alatinidae; species Alatinidae sp. Z8VKAUB7J3. The sequence goes on from JAAAKM020721499.1 coordinate 219,564,643, forward strand.
AAGCGTTTTCCAAGATTTTAGGTTCCCTCCCCCCTCAATTCCCTCGTCGGCGGGCGTCCAGTCGGCATTGAATCTCTCAACCCAGGTTCCGTCCTCGGCGATATAGTTGGTCAACAACAGATCGAGCGCGCGCGGCACTCCGATTTCCCGGGACGGATCGGGCAAAACCGAAAGCGCCTTGATAAGTTCCATGATCGGCCAAATCCGTTTGGTCGACAGCAAAACCTCGCCAGTGTTCCGGTCGAGTTCATCAAACACTCCGGCGTTTTCGCCGTCCCACCCCACTGCTACGTTTTTCTAGTGTTGCTGCCTAATTTACATTTTTGCCTATGTTTTTAGTGCATCCTCCAAATTTTTATAAAATATCAAATTTTCAAGCCTTTCAAACTTGGAGTTTAAAAAGATGTTTTATTGAATTATCCAGAAACTGTACCAATACTGGTAGCTTGTATGGTTTTTATAATATAGAACAATTCTCTTCTGGCAGGAAGCTCTCCACAGTTATCACCAGCATCTACTCAAAACCCTGTGCCAATTTGCTGTAGCCTACCACCACGTATTACTATCACCTTAATTTTACTCCTATCTTTCTTTACAGTTTTAAGCCATGTTGAAACACTTACATACCTTTACGTATATACCTTACTCTGATGGCATCAAACTAGAGCGGCGAGCGCTTCTTTTCAAAAGTCAAATTAATTGAGAGCCGATTACGAATATTGACGAAGCAGGAACGACTTGTAAATCTTACTAACATCGGTATTGTACATACATACATACATACATACATACATACATACATACATACATACATACATACATACATACAAACAAACATACATGCATACATCCATACATCCAACCATCTTTAGTATGAACAGACTACCATAAGTAGGTTTTTACCCCCTATCAATTTCAAGAAATCTTCAATTTTTATCTGTTCCATGTAAGAATTGTAAGTGGTCGACCGTATGCGTAAGTTTTTTAATCTTTGCAATGTTGCCTGTGTCAAATCACTCTGTTAAACCATTCTGTCAAATTATTCTGTCAAATCATTCTGTCAAATAATTCTATTAAAGCATTGTTGCAATCATTCTTTCGAATCACTTTGTCACATTGTACTGTGAATTATTCGGTCAAAACATTCTGTCAAGTCAATCCTGTCAAATCATTCTGTCAAATCATTCTGTCAAATCATTCTGTCAAATCACTCTGTTAAGCCATTCTGCCAGAAAATTTTGCTGCATCGACGTTGGCGTAAGTCGCAACAAACTATAGATAAGGACCTATATTTCGAACAATGCAAGAAAGTAAGCAAGCTCATCGGTGTGTTCTCACGAATTGTTTTGAAATTCTGCTTCCCATAGTCACTAATGTTATAAACCTTTCATTTAGGAACACGCATGTGCCGGAAAGGATGAAGGAGGCAGCTCTTTCTCCCTTCTTAAAGAATATATCTTTAGACTTTGAAGTTTATCAGAATTTCAGAAAAGTTAAACCCAGCTGAACCCAGCTGAACCCAGCAGAAACCCAGCTGAACCCAGCTGAAAACCTGAACCCAGCTGTAAACCCAGCTGAGTCATTGTCAGAACAATCGGCTTTGTTACCAGCTTTGTAGAAAGAAGCGATGGTTTCCGGGAAGAAGCAATGCGGAAGTAACGAAGAGCCGTGGAGCATAACGGCTAGAAGGCCTGCTGATCTGCACTCGTTTGACAGACTTTATTGTTAATATGTTACAATTCCTTCTTTCCTTCACCAAAATGACCGAACACAAACATCTTCCTAAAATCTCAGAACATGTAACATTAACTGCCTGAATGGCTTGTGTTTTTTGACCAATCAGTTGGGTATACTCTTTCACACATACCATTTCGGTCATTCTGACGTTAGTATTCTGAGGAGTGTCAGACGAAAAAAGCTCTTTAGTACACAATGTTTTCGCTATTTCGTGCAATATTCTTGTTTTGTACTGGAATGTACGCATCTATTGTATGCAAACTATGTCAAATATGCGTTATTAGCCTATTTTGAACGCTTTGTGCACCATTGAATGTACGCATCTGGTGTATGCAAACTAGGTCAAATAGGCGTTTTAAGCCTATTTGGAACGCTTTGTGCACCATGGAATGTACGCATTCTAGTGTATGCAAACTATGTCAAATATGCCTTATTAGCCTATTTTGAACGCTTTGTGCACCATGGAATGTACGCTACACAATTTACAAAGGTCGTTGATGAAATATTTGTGAAAATATCGAGGCACGGCCTTATTATATTCATCATTCCCTCCACCGTGTAAGAAAGTTTTACGTATCTATCTGTAGAATTATTTCCTACACTGCTTTGTTTAATAAGTTGCTTTAAACGTAGAACAAATAGTTTGTTTGTGGTACACAATAAGAATATTGCACGAAATAGCGAAAACATTGTGTACTTAAAAGCTTTTTTCGTCGAATTAGAAAGATTATCACTTCAACATTTATATTTGAAACATTAAGATTTGCTTTACATCACTGCAGTCAACTACAGTAAACGATAAGAAAAAAGGGAATAATATCCTTGCACTGTTGACAAAGGGTGTTTTAACAATCCTAGAAACAGAAGTTCTTTCTTATAATATCGTTTGGTATTAAACATCCCCCCCCCCCACCCCCCCATAAAGCAAGTAATTACCCCTTTAAATAGGTGATCGGATCAAATAAGAACTGCTACCGTGTATACAACTTCTAGTTACTTAAGGACACTAGTGTCTAGTCATCTACAGTGCAATAACCCAAGTAAAACACACTAGTCTCTACCCATTCACAGTGCAATAACCCAAGTAAAACCATAGTTCTAGAATTGCTTTCATAATAACAAACATTATAGTTTATTAAACTACGTTGTCAGTAATGCGCAGTATTGCTGTTTTAAAATAGAATTATCAGATATATAAAACCAATTTGATTTTGTCCACAAACTCTGTCTTGTACAGCAAACGTTCTAAGTTTGACCGTTGTCATCTGCCGTTTATGACTTTTAATTTCCCCAAGATTCTTTTCGTCTTGGGGAATGTTGCAAGCACAGCCCAGAGCCCGTATTAAGAAAGCTGATGGTAATTTTCCTCCAGCTCCGTGGAATTCCCTTAAGCTTCAGATACAAATTTGTCTGGTATTGATAATTGTTGAGAACAATGATAGTGTGTTTCGTTGCTCTCTTACATCAAAATGCTAAAGCCAAACAAAAGAGGAAATACTGTCTGTTTATTCCGAAGTTGCTCATATCTTATTTAAAACCTGGCAAACGAAATTAACACCCTATTTTAACTGTTTACTTTATCGTGTACTCGTTGTACTCAGTTGCTTAGGTGCGAGGCCTCGAGTTGGTCCAAAATCTAAGCAACAAGCTAAGCAACTCGAAGCCTCAAATTCAGGAGGACCCCGGTCTCCCGCGTGGCAGGCGAGAATTCTACCACTGAACCACCAATGCTCCTGATATTCAGAAGGATTTAACATATGCAATCTAAGATTTAGCCGATACCCGCACATACCACGGATCAAAATTCCATGACCTATGTGGAAATCAAGTAAAATGCATTGGTGGGGAATCGAACCCCGGTCTCCCGCGTGGCAGGCGAGAATTCTACCACTGAACCACCAATGCTCCTGATATTCAGAAGCGTGGCGGCCGGGTCAGACCGTCGCCCTCGACCCCGCCGAAGGTCTCGGCGAGGCGCTTGTCACCGACCACTTTGCGCCAGGACGCTGGCGATTCTGCGATAACCTCTCGGATCTTCCGAAGCTCGGCGGCCGGCGGTTTCCAGATCCCGCCCCCGAAGATCACCTGACCCGGCTCCAAGTGAACGTAGAAGCCCGGCGCATGGGCGTCTTTCCCGGCGGCATGACGGAACTGACAGGCGTTGCATGAAAAGGTGAACATGAGCAAAATTGATCTTGACAATTCGAATCCTTCCTTAAGACTAACTATTCGCCCTTGCGTTGGGCTCATATATCCAACGCGCGCACTCGCCGGACAGGCTTGGTGACCTGTGGAAGTTGACCTCCACTACTATTGGTAATATTTAATCATGTGACTAGTCTTGCATCCAAAAGTTGTTTTTATGGCAAGGATTTCCCTTTTGGTTTTGAGTTGAAAAACCCTAGCCTCCTGCCATGTCTTAACTTCAGTGCGTCTATCAAATTTTCTATAGCCTACATGGAGTCCCTTTCTCTATTTTGATTTTAACAGATCCACGGTTTTTATATTTAGGACTCATTTTTTAACATATTCAACAAACTTTCAGACTTCTTATTTTTAAATAAACGATTTCAATCTCAATTTACAATTTGAAGTAATTCAATTTGATTAATTTTGAAAGTAAAAATGTCAAACAGAACATTAGGTGCTTCACTAGCTCCAGGTAAATGGACTCGTCCTAGTTTGTATAGCCCATTTAAAAGCTTATGTACATACCATTTTCCTAATCTTCTAGCAAATTTTCCTTTTTAACTTTTAGAAAAAGTGAGTCTGTATCCCCATATTAAACTTGAACTTGTCCCTCACCAGGCCATTAGAGCTTACATACATTGTAATAAAATTATAACATAATTTTTCAAATTTATGAAATGGTACCGCCAGTGATTGGTTTTTATACTTCTTCGAATTGCTTGAAGTTAAAATGTCAACAATATTTCTAGAAACCCTATGGTAAAAACTCCAATCGAGTGTTCTTAAATTAGAGAAAATAGGTCTCATAGAAATGCCTGTAAGTTCGAAAACAAGGTAAAAATATCACATAACCTTTATAACGAATTCCATAAAAACTAGAGTAACATTTACGTCCCTCAAAGCTTTCAGAGCAGTTATTTCTTCGTTCAGGTCATTAGCATCGCACTGGCATCTAAATTCATATATAACATTACTATTTTGTTTGGTTGGAATGACATCCTTGTAGACTTTGGGCAACATGCGTTGTGCCGAGAACACAACCCTAGTCTGACTGCTCCCAAAACAACGACCAACTGCTTTGCTAATCTGGGACTCGAATTTGCTGGACACTTGCCCTATATACGGCAACCTTAAATAGACTGGGCACTTCTTAGGTCCATAGGGCTTGTTAGCTGACTGCCCTTATTAGCTGTCAGCAAATGTGGGGTTTCCCTACAAATTCATTGCAAAAGCTTTCTTACTATACTCATACAATTGCTGTGATCAGTGTCTTGTGAAAACGCTTAGCAAAATGAATCCGTTAGTCAACGTCTTTACTTGAATTTATCTTTAACCCAATAGCATTTAAAGTGTACCTCCAGTGGTCAGAAATTTTTTGATATTTTGTTCATCATACTTAACTGATATGCCTCCGTCGTTCTCTCTCATGCTCTTTATCAGCACTTTACATATTATGTTTTTTGTGTAAAGGGCTTTACTTCTGCTCTGTTTGTCTATCACTTATCTCTCATGCTCTTTATCAGCACTTTACATGTTATGCTTTTTGTGTAAAGGGCTTTCCTTCTGCTCTGTTTATCAATCACTTCTCTCTCATGCTCTTTATCAGCACTTTACATGTTATGCTTTTTGTGTAAAGGGCTTTACTTTTGCTCTGTTTGTTATTTTTAAATAAAAAAAATTTAAAAAAACACAAAAAAAAGAACTTTTGATTACACCTAAAATATACCTTTAAAAAATTCATAAAAAAATACCAATGGCGCATTTTTATCAGTGCGTTAATAGGACCAGGGCATGTGACGTGTACTATTATAATGCCTTTTACTTTTTGTTATATTCGTCATAAAGAAAAAAAGATGTTCAAAAGATCCAAAAATAATCAAAGATGGTTCTAGGCTTTCCTTTGCGTCGCTGTCTTATGAGATTGTTCCTTCTTGTATAGAAGTACGCCGTCTGAGATTGATGAACTGACCTTCTTGGTGTTCTAAAGCAATATTCGTACTAATAACACTAAGGAGAAGAACCAGTAGGAACCCCCTGAATTTTTATATCGTTGTACGATACACTTATTTTTTTATACTATGGTGACAAGCACACCGACAAACTATAGGGAGAACGCCAAGAAGGAAACTACAATTGTGACTACTACTACTACTACTACTACTACTACTACTACTACAAATACTACTACTTCTACTACTACTGCTACTACTACTACTAATACTACTACAAATACTACTACTGCTACTACTACTGCTACTACTACTACTACTACTACTACAAATACTACTACTGGTACTACTACTGCTACTACTACTACTACTACTACTACAAATACTACTACTTCTACTACTACAAATACTACTACTTCTACTACTACAAATACCATAAATTTCTTTTCGCAATAAACTTTTACTTTTAAGACGAACCGAAATAAAAATTACCATTCCTGAATCAGTGTCAGATGGCGATCTTTTCTAACAACGTAGTTTTATTCTAAACTACTCTTTTAACTTTTGATTGTTATGGATTGCGATTCGCTCTTTACTAGGTTGCACTTGCAACCATGATGTCCAGGAGCAGGAAATAGTGGCGGCAATTCACGAAAATATAGAAAAAAGGGGGAGCTCCTAGACGAGTATGGTAAAGAAGAGAGGTGCTTTGTAAGTAAGGACAAGGTATTAAAGGAGTATCATAAAGATCGGAGGTACGTTGGTTGTAGCGACAAAGCTTTAAGGGAGTATCATGAATAAAAGAGGTGCTTTGGTAGTAAGGAGAAGCTTATAGATGAGTATGGTAAAGAAGAGAGGTGCTTTGTAAGTAAGGACAAGGTATTAAAGGAGTATCATAAAGATGGGAGGTACGTCTGGAACAGAAAAGACATTCGTTAAAAATGGATTTTTTATCGAATAAAATATGGGTTCGCATATTTTTGGGTCGCCCCAAAATATCTCATTGGAAGCTGTTTTGAAGTTTCTATCTCTACCCATTCTGTAGCGTATTCTAAGGCTTAGGAAATTGCATTAAGACAAGTCAGTATGAAAAACTCATTGTAAACAAAATCCTCCATATTGAGATCTAAATGAAAGTTTTCTAATTAGTGTTCGAACACACAAAGACAGACCCAAAAGTAGGTGAACAGATGATCAAACACACATTTACAGAGGAAAAAAGAGACAGAAAGAAGGTCAGACACACAGGCAAAGAGAGAAAGAGAGAGAGAGAGATCAAACACACCCAAACATGCAGAGTTACTGAGCAAGGGTCCTCTTATTTTAGTTTTGTGTTTTCTTTTAAGGTTTTCTTTAATATTTTTATCAGTTTTATTCTGCACTGAGAACGAACAAGTCCACCATGCAATTTAACTTGATTATCAGCATAATTGTAAATATGCACTCAGATATCAGTGACATATGGCTCCTTCATCATGATTGTACCATTATCATATCCATACTCTCAACCCCGAATCCTTGAATGGCTATTAAATGTAGTGTTTGTGGCTAAAAGTGGGTTCTGATTTCCTCTGAATAGGATTATCTGATTGCTGGTACATTTCCTAGGCTCTTGCAAGAAACAACATTTTCTGTTCTGATGATGATGATGATGATGACCATGATGATGATGATGATGATGATAATGACGATGATGATAATGAGGAGGAGGAGGAGGAGGATGATGATGAAAATGATGACAATGATGACAATGACAATGATGATGATGATGATGATGATGATGATGATGATAATGATGATGATGATGATGATGATGATTATGACGATAATGATGAGGAGGAGGAGGATGATGATGATTGATGATGATGATGATGAAAATGGTATTAAACTACAAAATAACTCTCTCGAATAATGCCACAAGGTTAGACTTGATATCACATTCCGTCTTCCCAAGGGTCTCAAAGGTGGTATCATCAGCAAAAGCAACAAGAGAATCTTCATTAGAAGAAGTATTGGAACACGACTGAGCATCAGGATGACATAGTTTGCAGCATGCCAGAGGCCTGGTATTTTTTACTGCCGAAATCAGATCATTAACATAAATCAGAAATAAAATGGGAGAAAAAAAGATGGCAAAGAATTATTTTGCACACTTCATGGTAAAATCACATTCAAAGACCAAAAAACTACGTTAGATTATTAATAAAGTTTAGCTGCGAATAGTTGGTCTTAAATTGACAGAGATAGCAACAGAAAAACAGAATAACATCAGAGTTAACTATAATTATAGAAAAAAATTTATATTGATAAAATATATAATTGGAAAATTGACAAATCAGTATTTTACCGAAATCCTTTTGGAAAGGGATATCCTGTATTTCCAATAGATATCTCAGAAAGTAAATATCGAAAGAAAGCACATAACCGGAAATTGAAAATAGGGGTACATTAGCCTAAATCTGTATTTTAAAAAATTGGTACTTAAAGATGCTGTAGGATTACTTCTGCTCATAGCCTATGTAAAATACAAGTTGAAACCTATAAAACTGTGTCTAATTTGTAAAAAGTGACCACATGCGTGATGAATGTTTTAGACTAGAAACATACCAAACTTGGTATGTTCCTGAGATTTTGCTGATGCGACTTATTAACAACCTGTCCAGAGCATAATTTGAACTTACTGAAAACAAAAATGACCGTTTAGTATAGTTATACTGATATTTATTCCTTGAAGTTTTAATATTTTTTTTTTATTTATTAGTTAAAAAGGTGAAAACATTAAAATGTATTTTGTATTTAGTAAAGTGCAAATTGTGTTCTTGTCTTCAGACTAGAATATTATTATTCAGTCACGATTGTCACCGTGTTTTCATGTTTATATTTTATTAGTCAATGTTAGTCATCTTTTCGTTTGGAAACATATTCTACAAATCAAAATTACTAGCTTATTAATTAGGCGTTAATCCCAGCTTATAGACAGGCATACACACACTTACCTCTATAAACATAGAGAGAGATTGATTTACAATAATCGTTTACGATAATTCATTGTTTCCTTTAGCATTTTTTTGAACTTGTGTCCCCTCGATCCAGTAATTCTTAGAACATTTGAAGTCAACCTGACATCAAGGTACATTGAATGATTTTCAAATTTGTCAACCTCAATTTCGGCAGTAACAACTGTTGCGTATGCAATAAGTATGTTAATTAATTATAATTCATGACTTGCTCAAATTGGTAGTTAACTGCATTGCATAATCATAGGAAATAGATTCAGATTTAGACCTGATACTTCGTGCATGCTGAACTGTGTGTTCTCCTCTTCATGTAATATTTGTTGACGTTGACGATCCTGTGTAAAGATTCCTGCTAAACTTTAGAAAAAAATTAAGCTCAGAAAACAATCGTAATAGGTGTGGCATTGACCTTAATACCTGGGAATACACTACCAAATACTACACGTTTTTTGTTATAAGCAACTCAGTTGGTTAAGTGTGAGGCCTCGATTTGGTCCAAGATCTAGGTAACAAGCTAAGCAACTCGAGGCCTCAAGTTCAGGAGGGATTAGCACAAATTGAGGGGTGTCGCCCTTGGACGCCCCAGCTGCCCTTTATTTATTAGTTAGCCTGTTTGGTGGTTTTTATATTTATTTAGGGTAGTTTCAATGTCGGGCCCACTGCTCATCAGGGGTCTTTGATTGAGAGACTGCCAGCTGTATCTCTCGTTGCGTCAACTTGTATGGAAGGTCTAAGCAATTCTGGTTTCTGTTAACTTTCAGTGAAATGCGCATGCTTCGTGAACACGAGCTCATAGCGTCTCGAACACCCCTGCAAGCTTTAAGAGGCGCAAGATCAAGATCTTGTGCAACGCCTTTCATGATACCCAAAAAACACCATTTTTTGCTTCATTTTTGGAGAACTTCTCCACCATTTTTGCTTCACAATCACGAAAAACCGAGCGCGCAGATTTTCAAAAGTCAGCAGCGGCCATGCTATCGATCTTCACAATCAATTTATCACCAGAGGCTCGAACAGTATCAATGCACTCGATCTTTTACACTCATCTTTATGTACATGGAAATGAAACATCACAGTGCACAATGTATTCCTTATAAATTGGAGAGAATTTATGATAAATATATATACTTTTCATCTTGACATTTTTGTGAACAATTAATGGGCTAGAAGCAGGTGCAAAATGTAAAGAAGATAGCACAACCATATTATCATCACCCTTACTCATAGTCTTCCCTCAAACCAAGGATTTTGCTCTACCACAAATTGCCATTCCTCTAATAAATACCGCGGTGTTTATTACAAAATCCAGCTTTTGGCAGCGGCATTTATTACAAAATGATAAAATGAAAAACAAATAATGAATGATGAATAATGGATAAAATTTATTCAAAAACTTTTCATGACAAAGTGGGAAAAGCAGAATTTGTTGATGGAAAACATAGAAATCTCGTATAAACTATTTGTCATCTCATGTTTGGTCTGTCTTATAATATAAAATGCCACTCTTCAAAAGTAGTAGTAGTAGTAGTAGTAGTAGTAATAGAAGTAGTAGTAGTAGTAGTAGTAGTAGTAGTAGTAGTAGTAGTAGTGGCAGAAGTAGTTGTAGTAGTAGTAGTAGTAGTAGAAGTAGTAGTAGCAGAAGTAGTTGTAGTAGTAGTAGTAGTAGTAGTAAAAGAAGTAGTAGTAGTAGTAGTAGTAGTAGTAATAGAAGTAGTAGTAGTAGTAGTAGTAGTAGTAGTAGTAGTAGTAGTAGTGCAACCATTTCCCTGGGTCCGCTTTAGTAGAGAGGTATAAAATTTTTGGGAGGCAGATTTGGAAAAAATTCGATTATCTACTCTGACATAAACGTTAAAAAGTAACAACGTTTGATACTTTACTTTAGTCTAAGCAGATTCTTCGGCCCTACCTGTAAATGTAACAAAGTTATCGCTCCCTATCTTTTGAGATTTTTACGTGAGAATTCTAAACAAGCTAAAATGTGAATATTATGCCCTGATTATGGAAAACTAGCGCTTTACTGAAAACACAAAAACCAAGCATAAAAAACAAAATGTCGATTGATTAGTTAAAAGTGAGTGCGTAGCCTGACAACAAGTGAGACTGTGAAGCAATAATTTTTGGTCGTGTTAAGTTTCAACTATGCTATTTACTTCACTCAAAAAAAACTTAGCTTTTTAAAATTAATCTTTGCCTGTTCTTAATTTAGATTTAATGTAGAAGCAACATTGCAATGATCCATTTAGATTACATTCAAGGTATGGGGTTTGATTGTATTTGGATCACCCCTCCCGTGAAATCAAAAGACTTTGTTGGTTACGGTGCAACGAACTTCTTTGAAATTAACCCTCAATTCGGAACGGAAGAAGATCTCCATTCACTATCAGAGGCTTTGCATGCAAGAGATATGTGTCTAGTAATTGATTTCGTTGCCAATCACGGTCAAGCCCTGAACGTGAACCACACACTGGCATTAGACCCACAGTAAATGACTCAATACTGCTTTTAAAACAGTGCCACTTCCAGCATGTGGCTTTAAACAGTCCATTTCTATTTCGGGTGTGGGGCCACCCTTCTCAGGTAAAAAAAAGGCATTTAACTTTCCCAACATATAAATGTTCCACTTTTCCCCCCTTGGCATGAGGCATACCACTTGCCAACAACGTCCTTTTCTAATGATGGTGGGTTCAAATTTGTCCACACAGATATTAGGTAGGTTTTTGGCACATGAACTCCTACCCTGCTAGCTAGTCCATCTGAAATTCCATCATATTTATTGTGAACATGGAAGATTCTTATTACTGTTGCAATAGTTTTTGCAACTGACTAGGGAGTGGTCATTGGGGGTGCAAGGGGGGTTAGCCCCACCCCTACATCTTCCATAACCCCCCAATTATCCAGTTAATATTCAAACATCATTTGGCTTTCCTTAAGCAGTTGCAAAGTTAGCTCCCCATCCCCGGAATATACGCATTCCAAACATGCAATTGTCACTAAAAACGCCTTGTTAGGTTATTTTGAACACATTGTGCACCATGCAATATACGCATTCCAAACATGCAATTGTTACTAAAAACGCCTTGTTAGGTTATTTTGAACACGTTGTGCACCATGGAATGTACGCCTTCCAAGCATACAATTGTCACTAAAAACGCCTTGTTAGGTTATTTTGAACACATTGTGCACCATGGATTGTACGCATTTGTTACAAAGACCACGAGATCCGTGTCACAACTATTCTACTCCATTTTTCCCTTGGCTCACCATTCGGAAGATTTTTGTCAGTTCTAAAATCTGATTGGTCAATGAGCCCCTCGATCGATGGCGGTCGAGGAAAAAGTTAAAGTGAGTTTGATCGTTTTTTCCGAACGAATTCGATCGAGAGATCGAGGGCAGATCGAGGGGGATGCCACGATAATGAAAGTGCGCATGTCCAAAGCGGTGAACGTCGCGAATATTTAAAGTTGTGTGCAAATTCTATTTTGATGGTAGCATTCGTTTAAAAGTCAGACAATCCCAAGTAAGAGAATATTTATGCAATTAAATACGAATTTAAAAGTATTTCCCAATGAAAGTGCGAGATTTACTCCCAGGGATTTTACGATTTGTTTGCTTTTTGTAGAACAGCGTTAAGGTATGGCGCATCTATAACCAGTAATCCGGACTCCACTTCATTGCACAAAAATAGGAACTTCAAACCTCTACAGTAGGGTTCTCTGATTTGTTGGACCTGATATGATTTTCATCAATATTATATGACCTTGAGAGGCTATTTCTCTCTTTTTTGAAAATTAGGCATATTTTCTCAGGCTCGTAATTCTTGATGGGTGAGACCAAAATTGATGAAATTATTTATTGGAAATTCTTATGATATATTTATTGGCATCAAACTTCCTTTATTTAAGGTTTCGCTTACTATTGAGCCCGTCAACAACCCGAACGAAAGTGTACAGCAAATGTGAGTCTGATAGATTGTGATTCGGCCATCGGTACACATTTACTGCATCAGCAAGGCTGTTTGTGGGCCTATACGGATGAGTGTTATATACGTATATTAGCTAAAGCTAGATCAGCTTTCCATCTGAAAGTTTTAGAAGCTGTTTTCATCAAAACCTGGGATCCTTTACTTTGCCGACAAAAGGAGTTTGTGTTTTCTCTGAAATTGTATCTGCAACAGGAATCAGCAATCAAGCAATATTGTCTCGCTACGAGAAAACGTATGCAAAAATGATCTGTTATCAAGCAACATTGTCTTGCTACCGGGTCCTGTAGCAAAAGTGGTCAGCAATCAAGCAACATTGTGTGGTTACAGGGACATGTATGCAAAAGATATTAGCAATCAAGCGATATCGTCTTGTTAGCTTGACTTGAACGCAAAGTGATCGGCAAACAAGCAAGATGGTCTTGTGGGTCCTTAGAGACCATGGCGCTCCCAAATCGCCCATTAGAGCAGACTGGAAAGATTTGGTCTATTGTGCAAATTTTCAAAAAATGCCTTGGGAATTAAAAGGGTTCAGAATTAGCTGAAATTGACACACAGCATAGCTAATGGCTCCCTAGAGACCATGGTGGTCCCAAATCGCCTATAAGAGCACACTCAAAAAATTTGGTCTATTGTGCAAAATTCGAAAATATGACTTGGGATTTGTGGTCGATACGATGACCCCTGGGGAAAAAAAAAAAAAAAAAAAACAAACAAATAAACACGCACCCGTGATTTGTCTTCTGGCAAAAAATTCAAAATTCAGCCGGATTAACTCTGACAAGTAAATTCTTTGATATTTTTTCAATGAATTCGGAGTAATAGCATCATTTTTGCGAGCGCTGTACAAAATTGGATGTGAATTATCTTGGGCGTTCGTTTATCTATTTTTTGAAAATTATAAACAATAATGTCTACCAGAACGATGACCTACAAAAGTATTCCCCTCTACCACAACACTACAAACTTGACACCTAGGCCTACTACATTTATAACTACCACCTACTCTACACTCCTCGATATTTACTTTATAGCCAAACTAGTAAATATTCTAGTAAATATTCAAACTAGTTCTTTCATTTGTTCTCTTTTCTTGTTACATTGGTTTTAGTACAGCTGTTTCTTTATTTATTCTTTCATTGTCTTCTCATAGCAAGCAGAGAACCACCAAGCATGTACACTAAGCTCTTTGCGCCAAGGAAATAGAAGACTGCAAAATTGAATGACAGTTGCAAGACCGTGTTGAAAAGTTCTAGCTTGGTATGAGAGCGAGGTCGGGTGAATACGGGTCGTAGAGCATAGAAAAGGGGCTGGAGAAATAACCAGAGTAGTTTACCACCAGTGGTACAAAACAGTTTGGCTTCAAGTGATGTTGGTATGTCGCTATCGGACTGTTATGTGGCCGATACTTACTGCTACTAGTATCAGCGCATTAAGTCGCTTCGTTTGACTGTCTCAGTAGCAGCGACTGTTATGTGGCCGATACTTACTGCTACTAGTATCAGCGCATTAAGGCCCAAGTCAAACGTCGCTCTTCTCATGCGCAGAACCTCATACAATTAGGTTCGACGTTGGAGCGGCTATAGAGCGACTCTGAATCAAACGTCGCTCCTAATGTGCCGCTCCTAATAGGGCATAACTTACCCTAGCCCTCAGGGCTGTGGCAGGAGGGGTGTCATCCTCAAAGACAAAATTTCCAGACTCCAGTCACTTTCAACTATTAAAAAGGGCACTAGCCGTTTCAATTTCCAATTGAATGAACCCTTTTCAAAGTTTCTATGACAACTCCTTTGATACAAAGTGTCCTGATCTAAAATCTAATAAATTAAATAATACATTGTGCCCACATTGCTCTCTACTTAGGCAACGCTCTTATGTTGAAGTGTTCTGAAGTAGCCATCAGAACATCTTACTATATCTTTAATAGGCGCAACAAAGACTAGACTTCACCGGAACTATTACTTTTCATGTAATTACCTTTTTTCTTTCTTTCCCTTTTTTCCTTTGGTTTTTTATTGCTGCTATTGTATTCGTTATTAAACACTCCTGTATATCAATCCTGCTGTCCCATGTACCATGCCAGGAGAAAACAGCGGGAAATGTTATTGTATAACCTGATGCGATGCATAACATTTTGCAGCACATAATCAGTGATTACATGATAAACTTTCCAAACATATGTGAAATGTTGCTCGTTCTAATGTCAGCCTCACCAAACACAAAAATTTAATTTGACCTGACAACAGCTTGGAGTTATGGCTTCAAAGAAACTTCAATTCTTCTACAACTTGAATGTGTAGGAACCTGAAAAAGTGGGGGAGTAGTGTTTGATCAGGAAAGAGTCCAGGGGCAAAGAAGTAAATGTAGAACACTACCATCACCTTTGTTTTCTTACGGCACAATTGCGGCATCGTTCATTACAGTCCAGTAACAGAATACTATTTTAACTACCATTTATACGCAGCACATTAGCCACTTTACAAATGTGCATAGTTTTATCTGCATTTTGTATTTCCCAATAAGGTCAGGAGACCTTACTGTGAAAGGCAAGAAATTAATGCAGAACACTACCATCACCTTCGTTTTTTAAGGCAGACTAACAAACTAATAAGCTGACAAATTAACACAATAAACCTGCGAATCAGTATCTTGTGTAAAATGACCCAGGACTACGTGGCAAATCTTAAGAGTAATACCAAAATGACCCACAAGGCCCTGGTTTTGTTGAACACACTCGTCATTACACACTTTCTGCAAGGCTGCATTTAGCAAGAATGACTTCTATATTATACAAAATCCTACAACAATTGTATAAATAGTTAAACTTAATCAATTCCGCACACAATTAATTGAAGCTGGTGCACCAATATATCAAATCAGTGAGCTCTTTAACTGAATGTATGCCTGTAAAAGATGGGACAAATGTGAAAGATAATGGCAGAAAAGGAGAAACATGTCAAAAGAGAGCAGCCAAAAGCAATCATTGATAAAATAGCAACAAACCAGGTACAGTTGTCACATTGCATGAAATTGTCATGTTTAATTTGTAAGTTTTTCCTTTCAACGAAGACATCCCTAATTAAGGGCAGTACCTTGATGGCGCTATCATCCTCCCCACAGGGGCGGGGGCCTCATGACGGCGCCTCTCCGTACCTTGAAAGCAGCCCGATGTTTCCTAGTCTCTCGGTGGGATCCTCAAGACAAGGCTAGCGACAATATTGGGAAACAAGTTAACATCTCATAATAAAGATAAGTGCCCAGCATAAGGCGCGTAGGTGAAACATAATGACAAAACGTAATCTGATGAGCTTTCGGTGTTATTTGTCTTGGGTTGTTCGTTTATCTTTAGTTGTAGCCATAATGTCTTATTTGTCTTGGGTTGTTCGTTTATCTTGAGTTGTAGACATAACGGCTTATTTGTCTTGGGTTGTTCGTTTATCTTGAGTTGTAGCCATAATGGCTCTTTTCAAGCACGCCTGCATCGCTACTCACCAGTGACCTCTGTAGCAACATCTGGGCTCTATATGGCTTTTGTCGTTCATATTATTGTCTTGTCTTTCTAGTGTATGCAAACTATGTCAAATATGCCTTATCAGCTTACTTTGAACGCTTTGTGCACCATCGAATGTACGCTTTTAGTGTATGCAATCTATGTCAAATATGCCTTATTAGCCTATTTTGAACGCTTAGTCCACCATGGAATGTACGCATCTAGTGTATGGAAACTATGTCAAATATGCCTTATTAGCCTATTTTGAACGGTTTGTGCACCATGGAATGTACGCATCTAGTGTATGCATATGTTTTCAATGCTCTCTTAAAAGCTTTGAAACTATGCAAATTGCGTATGTCTAATGGAGTACTATTCCACAGCTTCGGGGCCGCTATATAAAACGATTTATCACCAAGGGTGCTAAGAGACTTGCGTGTCGGAAAGTTTAGAAGAATATCATTATTATTTGACCTTAAATGATATCTCCTACTGCTGCTCTTTATGGATATTAAATCCGAAATATACGATGGAGAGAGTCTATAGATAGGACTAGTGTAAACAGATTTTTATCCCGCACAAAGAGACTTGACTTTTAGTTGGTGTTTATGCTTTGCTTTAGATAGTGTGTACTCTTTTTTTATTTTTGTAGTGTTTTTTTTCTTTTTTTGTTTCTGTGAAATGCCTGTTTTCGGTTTAATCACGAAATAAAGTATCTATCTATCTATCTAAGTGTAAAAGTTCTCTGGATAAAAAAGAAATGATTATTTGCAATTTTTTGATGCGTACAATTTTTTTTCTGAAGTTGTTTAGTTGAAGTTTGAATTGCTTGAGCACCCCAAGGGATGCAATCAGTGTGTAAGGTTTTCGTTAGCCCGTCCAACCACTTGAATTTAGTCTGTTGTGCCAGGCTCCTCTGTTTGGACTGTGAATGTCAGTTTGGACAACGGAACGTTTTTTTTTCTGAAGTTGTTTAGTTGAAGTTTGAATTGCTTGAGCACCCCAAGGGATGCAATCAGTGTGTAAGGTTTTATGGCCTTTTTAATATTATCGGGGACTTTCCTTCTCTTGGTAACTCGAGAAGCCCATCATGTACACATCCTCTTGGATTTGATGCAACTTTTCTTCATCGAACTGTAGTGCCTTTGTTGTATCATGTGTACTAAATTCTATCTTTCCAACCATTGCAGATACCAAGCGGCAGACTCTTTCATGACGGGGATGTTATTGGCAACAAGATGTTTATATTTGGTGGAACTGTTGACAACAATGTGGGTTCATTTAGGTTATTTGACTACTAAAATTATGTGTGTCCTTTTAAGGGTCGATTCTGATTGACGGACAACCAGCCCCTCTTAAGAACCCCAAAAGACATACAATGAAATTGTGAAAGATTCAATTTGTCCAAAAAAGTTGCAAGGTTCAAATTGCCTTCAAAGATGACGTGGTCCGCAGAGCCCCAGTGGCAAGTGCTGTAAATAAAGCATATTCCTGATTATTCAAGCTTATGTTTCTGCTTTCCATAATCCGCGAGAGGCGGTCCTACTGGGCAGTTGAGCCTGCTTCATGGCTTTCTTCTCTGCCCGGTAGCCAAAATCGAGGGGCGCTGCCCTTGGACGCCCCAGCCGCCCTTTGTTTATTAGTTAGCCTGTCTGGTGGTTTTTCTGTTTATTTAGGGTAATAATAATAATAAAAAAGATTCTTTTATAGCGCCATATTTACATCTGTATTCTACAGCGCTTTACAAATGCTAAGACTTTATAAATTTCATGGTTGATTTTCTTCCACAAATTAAGAAAGTGAAGCTCCACTCACACGCAGAGAAGTCAAAAAAGCGGGAAAATGATATTTATACAAATATGTAATAAGGAAGGAATGACCTCGTAAATAAGCTTCCACTGATTTTTGGATAAATATTCTTTTTTGTAAGACGTGCGAATAAATATCTTGAAATAGTTATAAGATTTCACCACAACAGCTAAAGCCGTTATGGAGTGAGAAAATGAAATAAAAGATTTATCTAGGCTTCTAAGTGAAATTGTTTATTTTACTAGCTAAGCTATAATTGCATGAGCTTTTGATTGTCAATGCAAATAAAGCTGGTTCTAAGATGAAAAAAAAATAAAAAAAAAATATTAAAAAATGGGTGTCATAAATGTTTCTTTGAGTAGTCATTGACAGGGATTAGTCAATCCGGACTAGTCTCAGTTAAAAATAGGAATGGGGCCACAATTAGTCAACTGTGTTGCATTTCGCAACTCAAACTCTCTACAACAAATTCATACTCGAAGCTTACCATACAGTTTTAATTTCACTGGTAGCCTTCTTTCTACCTCACAGGTCGGGTAATCGAATAACCACCCAACATAAGTTGACCAATCGTTAAGGGAAGTGATCAGACCGTTTATTTTGATTTCATAACTCGCACTTTCCTGGCATAGTGATGCCATCAGTAAGATATGCTTAAAGAGAAAATTGTTTGAAAAGTTTGGGCGGCATTTCGGTGGCCAAATGGCATTCGCACAAACTCAAAAAGGCCAAAAGGAGTTGTAATTACGGTTTTTGGAATATCCGCAGGTTCGACTGGGATTTGATGATAGGCACGAATGAGATCAATTTTGACGAAGATAGTCTTGCCATGAAGAATGGATGTTAGATCTTGAAGATAAGGAATAGGGTAACGATCTGGAGTAGTTACACGATTCAGAGCACGGTAGTCTCGTAAAATTTAAAAGCGCGAGATAAGTGAGGTAAAATGACTCACCCAATAAAAAAATGCATTTACCGTATAAAAAACTGAAGAGGCTTTTCAAGGAATGCAAGCATAGAACTACTCTATAATACTAAGATATTTCACTTTTATCCCGCATCCCACTTTTTTCACACGAGCGTATCATATCCCACTTCTTCTCACGAGCGCATCATATCCCACTTTTTCTCACGAGTGCATCATATCCCACTATCCATTGATAGTGACTTCTGTTCGCTTTGTAGCTGGATTAAACAAAGTAAAGAAATTAAAACAGAGAAAACAAACTAATAAATTTTGGGCAATCCAAGGACTTGTTTCCCGTTTAAATTCACGACTACATAACAGAAATATGCTTTCTATTTAGTTACTCTGCTGAAGGCTTGGAACTAAATGATTCACGGCAAAATAAAGTGTTTTTTTTTTAATACAGCAGCGCAAGTTCCTCTTCCGGTACATGTTATGAGAAAATCCGGCCTCGTAACCACAAAGACAAAACTCAATTTAGTTTGCTACGCATAGTGATAGAAGATAAAATCTGAACATGAATTTTGAAATGAAGATTTGAGATTTGCCAAAGACTGAAAAAGGAGCAACTATATTTTTCCAGGATAAAGGGTTGTTGCCCACAACAAAACAGTGCGTCTATGGGCACAACATGACTTTATACTCTTACGAGAAGGAACATTTTTATCTAGTGTTCTTTTCAAAACTAAGATTTAATTTAACAAACGATAACTGTTTGGAGGATACAAACGAAAGGGCCATACCAGCTTCTCATATCTACGTCTCCAAAACTTGGTATTTTTTTTACACTGTTAGTTTAAACTAAGACATGGATGGAACAGTACAGATACTTTTTCTTAAAAAGATATTATTCACTTGTGATTTTTAAACTAGGATTAATCAATAAGAAGAGCCTTAGCATAGATTGGCTTAGGTATCACTACAGGTTATCGTCGAATTTTGTTGTGCTGTCGGTTGACAAAATGCAGCCCCTGGTAGTTGTAAATGATAAAATACCAAATGATGGTTTGAACTTTGATCTCTTTGCTTGACACATTATCAACAGTGTGATATTTGTTGTATATCAATCAGTTCTTAATGAAAAACGTTTCTTGGTTTGTTCTTCAGGCGTTTTAAAAATTGGCCCTCCTGAATATGAGGCCTCGAGTGATAATAAATCCACATTCGGTGCCAATGCGATCTTGGCTGTTTCCTTAGCAAATGCCAAAGCCTATGCAGCCCACGCAAACAAGCCATTCTATGAGCATATCGCTGAATTAAACGGTACAGCCGGTCAATTTTCTATGCCTGTTCCCATGATGAATATTTTAAATGGTGGTGAACATGCTGATAATAATGTGGATATTCAAGAGTTCATGGTGCAGCCTGTTGGCGCCCCGAGCTTTAAAGCAAAACTAATTGAATAAAACGACCTCTCCAAAGAAGTTGATAAACATACAATAACTGTGGTTGAAACCTATGAAAAGCGTGACGAAGCCGCTTATAACACACTTTGTGGCTTTGTGTCACGGCCAGAACGGTGTTGGTCCCACAAATTAGTGCTGCCTTTATATAGCTTCTATGTTTGCTCCAGAATTAATTAAAAAACAAACGGTTAACCATTAATCGATCTTTTAAACCACCTTCAAATGTAAAATACTTGATTTCAGATCTGCAGACCACGGCAAACTGCCCGATACACCGAAATCCACGGACCAGTCTGTGACGTCACCGCCTTTGTCTGCAAAAAGTGGAGCATCTGACGTCACACCATGCGCAAGCTTCTCCCCTGTTGAAGAGAATGAAGGAGTGCCTGTTTTGAAATTAGACTCCCCACCAAAGACAAAGAAAAGAGACTCGAAAAGGGGATCGCTTGGTAATGTATTACCAAGCTGGGACAGAGGGATTATAAATGACGACCGGGACACTCAAAGAGAAATTAAAGACTGGGACACCGGGACACAGATAACGACCGGGACACAGGGATAATAAATGACGACCGGAACACAGGTACACAACTACAACGGGGATGCTGGGGGGCACAGGGGGATATAAAAATTACGACCTGGACACAGGGAATGTTTGATTAGCAATCACCATCAACAAAGCTCAAGGGCAATCATTAAAATAATGCTTTAGCAAAGGTCTTATCCTTGGATGTTATACCAGACAGATACATTAAAGTGTTTAGTGCTATGTACAAGAATAAAACTGCTGCAGTTAAGGTTGGGAATGAGGTTGGCAGCAGATTTTGTATTAAATCTGGAGTTAAGCAGGGTTGTGTTCTATCCTCATGTGTATGGATCATTTTGAGTTCTAGTACTAGGAGTACCATACGTGAGTGCTAGGAGTACCGTAAGTGAAGATGAAAAGGGCAGAATTTTTAATCTTCATTCTCTTTACTGTATAATATACTGTAATTGTGTTATTTGAAAAGCTTGTAAGGATGTAATGGTGAAATAAAGTAGTAAGGATGTAATGGTGAAATAAAGTAGTAAGGATGTAATGGTGAAATAAAATACAATAAGAATATGAGTGAAAGAGGTCAAGATAGAGCAAGGAAAACTCTAGGAATCAGGGGATCTTTCAGCCAAGGCTTTTATGAACTGTAAACGCGATTGAGCAGCCGAGCATCGAAGCATCGATATGGGCGCCTTGGCCGGTGTCCGAGACGCCGCGCAACGCCGAAACGATGGCAAAGGCCGCATAAAGACCTGTCGCAAAGTCACTGATCGGTACGCCGCATTTGACCGGATCGCCGTCACCTGTAACGCTCATGATGCCACTCGCCGCCTGGATCACGAGATCGAAGCCACCTCGATGCGCATAGGGCCCATCGGAGCCAAAGGCATTGATGGACGTGCATATGCACTCTATGGTATCTGTCGATTTTTCTTCGAAATTTCATGAACGAACCTTTTGTTAATTTAGATCCGAATTTTAAAATTCACGATACATTAACGATTAATTTTCAAATTCAAACATTTGCTCATGATGGACTAATCCTTTGGATTGGTGATTCTCTTCCTGAATCAAGTTTCACTATTGAAATTCAAAACCGACAGGTTCGCAATACTTTTCATTCTCTTGTCACATTGAAGTCTAGGCGTCATAACCAACGCTAACATAATTGTTTCCGTGGCATATATTGTTTTTCTAAAAAAAAGAATCAGGTCCAATTGGTTCATATAGATAAAAAGTCCCTTGCAATAATTTCATTAACGTTTAATCCAAACCTGAAATGGAGCTTTGGCTACACTATTTTTGGACCCCATGGGGGCTTCCTCGGAAAAGGATGGGGCAGCTACCCACCAGGAAACCAAATTAAATAGGAAGTGCAGCTACATTCAGTATTTTTCTTCTAGATTAAAAAAAGAGAAAAGGGTTAATAGAAATCTTAGAAAATACAAAGTAACTTCGGATCGGTCCTAGCAACAATATCTGTGAAACTGTTGTTATCCAACTGTGGACCATTTGTGTCACAAAACCGAAAAATTTCACCAGTTTTAGAAGGGTCTGTTCGGAAGTAGATCTTTCGGTGTTTGTTTTTTTTCATGGAAAGTCAAGACCGCTTACATTTCTAGAAAACCCCAATTTGTAAGAAAAAATAATAGATCAGTTATGATATTGAAAATGAATTAATTCACAGGCACATTGAGGCAAAAATGCCTTAGTAAGAAGGAAGGCAAAAAAACGTAAATGAGTAATATTTACTAAAACATATAGACATACAAGCAAGTAAAATATGGATTTTTGTCCGAATTACTATATATTTATCCAGTGGCGGGTCCAGGTGGGCCGGGCCCCCGAATATTTTTTCATTTAATTAGAATAAATTTGAAAGTACTAAAAAACTTTAGCGTAAAGAACGATGTATGTAATGTAAATTCATGTCAATAATTTCACATCCATGTTACGCATTTAAAGAACAGTAAACCACTTTCCCTGGGAAAAATGCATCATTTTTGGTATCTAGAATTTATCGTTTCAGTTGAAACTGCTGATTTATCATCCTACGACTTTAAACTAAAAAACACGATAAATATAACAACGTGTACTTTGGATAATTCTGCATGGTAAACGTAACTCAGAAGAAAGACAGAAACGCACCTCTTCCAGTAAACGCCACCACTCAAACTATCAACATGAGAACTACAGAGAACCCCATACAGAAGGCAACTCTAAAAGAATCTTTAGGCAATGATGGCAGAAGATAACGCAAAAAATTCCTCTGCGTCCTCAGAACTACAAACAGCCCACACGCAAACACAAACACACACACACACACAAAAATTGTGCCATTAAGTAGCCATCCTCTAACTTACCCAAATCACCTGTGCGGATGAACCCATCTTCGGTCAATGTTTCTTTAGTTTTGTCATCATCTTTGTAATATCCCAGCATATTAGACTGAGACCTAAGAAGAATTTCGTCGTCATCTGCAATCTTTACCTCAGTATTCTCCACCGCTTGTGACACTGTACCGAATTTGACAACTGAGCCAGGGATTATTTGTGTACCACAGGCAAAACTTTCGGTCATCCGACGACGTCGTCGTCCGGCAGGTTGGAGTTGCCGTCGCGCTTCTTCTGACCGGCCTTCTTCACGAGTTCGCCGATGAGACCGAGCGTCTCCTTCACGTAGTCGTAGCCGAATTCGATGGCGGCGTGGACATCTTCATCCGCGACTTCGGCCGCGCCGACCTCGATCATGTTGATGCCGTCGTCATGCCCCGCGAGCACGAGGTCCAGATCGGAATACTCCATCTGGGTCCCCGTCGGGTTGACGGTCGGGCCGATGGGCCCTTCCGTCCATTTTT
This sequence comes from Alatinidae sp. Z8VKAUB7J3, assembly GCA_010016025.2. Taxonomy (NCBI): domain Eukaryota; kingdom Metazoa; phylum Cnidaria; class Cubozoa; order Carybdeida; family Alatinidae; species Alatinidae sp. Z8VKAUB7J3. The sequence goes on from JAAAKM020721499.1 coordinate 219,588,579, forward strand.
TTTGCCCGCATTTTTAAAATATCTATTACAAAGCCTTTTCAGTTTGTGCGATGATCTGTGCCGCCGTCGACTTGTCTCTCACCACGGCATTCTCCTGGGCATCGACACTGATCTTGGTCGTTTTGGGAGTGATCTCCGTAAGTTCCACAATGATATTCAAACTCCGAGTGGCCCCCTTGATTTCACGCCCTTCTTCGGTCGGGCTGACCCATAAGTTCGAATTTTTGCCAATTCTTTAAGAATGACCCCTGAATCACAAAGACCGTTTAATTAGAATAAATAGCTCTTTTGAAAGTACAAAAAAAAACTTAGCATAAAGAGTGAGGTATTGACTAGGAGCGAAATTCCTCCAAGGAAAGATACTCCCATGTAACCTTCCCTCACCAGAAAAAATCCCTCTGAAAACATCTGTATGTTTCCCAATAACAAATACTACATGTAAACAATATACACATATATGATGTATTTTGTATTTTTGCATTAAATGGCATTCCTTCTGTATAATCTCCTGAATTAACATACCCTGTATTTGTAACAATTCCTGCAATATTGTCATTTGTATTATCACCAACTTGTAATAAACAATAATCTGGATCATTTGCAAATGTACTTGAATCAGCACGAACAACATATGTGCAATCATAAAATAGTCTAATATCTTCATTTTTTCAACATACGTAGCTATTACGATGACCAAGGCCGAGTGCTCCGCTGCCGGCGGCACCGTAGGCGCCTAAGAGCCACGAGGGGCGGCCGGCCGGTCGCCCCGTTTTCACCTGCGGAGGCGGCGATGAAAGCAACGACGATGCTCGGCCACGGCCTGGGCCTGCGCAGCGAGTACTACCAGGAAATCCTCGAACGGCGGCCCGCGGTCGACTGGTTCGAGATCATCTCCGAGAATTACATGGTCGATGGCGGCAAGGCGCTGTTCCGCCGAGGGGAGGGGTATATCTTATGTGGGACGAACTTTATTTTGAGAAATTTTCTATACGGAAGAGGAGTTTCCCATGTTTATAATGTGCGTATAACTAATGAAATGAAAGTAAGTTTTTCATTTACGGCAACGGGAACGTCACATTGTTATCAGCTTTGTTCTATTTGGGTACCTAAAAACTGGACAAACGTGGCGTTTTTCAAGCTAAAACTGTTTTTTTTATTTTCAATAGGAACCCACTTGTACGTCGTGGACACGAATAACCTGAATTCTGTTTTGAGCGAGATAAATCGCGGAGCCGGCCGTTGCCGCGGCGCGATCTGATTCCTTGTCCCCAAGCAGCTTGCCGATAAATCCTTTTCGCGAATGCCCAACCAAAATGGGATGGCCAGTTTCGTGAAAACGAGCGCAATCACGAATCAGCTCCAGGTTGTGCCGATGGGTTTTCCCAAAACCGATACCGGGATCCAGGCAAATATCTTTATTATCAATTCGCAGGTCAGCATTAAAATGGACAAAAATCCAGAAAAAAAAACCATACACTTCTTTTTTACAATTATTAATCAAATTAATAGATCAAGAAAATAGGAAGTAAAGGAAAATAACATCCTTAATCAATTAAGTAGTAAAATTAAAATATTTGAGTAAGATGGGCAATCCATGGTATCAGTTTACAATTTATAGTACATTTTTATGAATAGTTATTTTTCTTATACCTATTTAAGTATTTTCCTTTATGTTTAGGCAGTTCTGCAGCTATTTTTATGGAAAAAATTATTTTTTTTTTGCTGTAATTTTATTTTGGGTAAAAAATGAGAAAAAAATACTGACAAATTCTGCATAAATTAACTACATTCAAGATTTTAAATAAGATAAGATAGAAGTAGAATGAATAAAAAAACATTGTAAAAAGTCTTCAAATAAACTTTAAAGACCAAATTAGAAAAAAAATATAGCCTTGAATCCTTGCGCCAGCATTTCAGTGATCTCTCCAGCCGGTGCAGACTTACAGCCACTCGTATCAGTTCCACTCCACAGCGGCATGAAATCTGTTGAGCCAAACGTTGACGTTATTTTGCGTAGCGGAGCGATAGCGTTTGCCGCCAGGGGAAATTCTGGTGCTGCTTGATTTATCGGACCAATTTCCTGCATCAATTTATTCACAATTCCTCTTGCTGGTCTGCCAGTAAAAAGATTTGTGGAGGGGCAATCAATGTGCAGCTAGTCGATAACGAGCCCCTCACCCCCCAGCCCCTCTCCCCAAAACAGATCGCGGTCAACGTCACTCTTTGATCACTCTTTTTCGCACGATCTGTTTTGGGGAGAGGGGAGCCATTTTGGAGAGGGAACGCATCGTAATGAATCAGCAGTACATTTCCCGTCGTGCGTGACGGTTGGCATGCCCAGCATGCCCTGCCGGATCAAAACTGGAAACTATGCGGCGCCCATCGGTGGGTCCTTTTTCGCGCCCTTTAACACAAGGCTCCGTAGTAGTCGCGGGAGTCACGACCCGCCCAGGAGACGGTAGGGCCGTTCACAGGGCGAAGGGAGCCAGTCCAATAGCAATTCTAATGGAGTAAAGATTAGTTGTGGACACGACGCAAATTCTGAAAATCCAGAAAGAGCTTGCACAGCGCACGCTCGACGAACCGAAGAACAGGCACAGACGATTGTATCGACTCGGCGATGCGACTCATAAAATGAATAAATGGTTTTGAAGCTGAAGAATTAGTTTAAGCAATGACTGTTAAAAACAGTACAAGTTAGGACACCTGATTTAACAGTTCCTGCGCCTGTTGCTTTTGTTCATCATTACCTTCAGTCATGATCTCATCAAGGATATTCTTGGCGCTGTCATTATCACCTAATTCCACATAAGCCTTGGCCAAATCCAGCTTGGTTGATACTTCGTCTTCGAGACTCTTTATGATTGGCCGAAAAGGGCAAACTTTGGTAATATGCCATTGCTATTTTAAAAAGAGTCTGGATCGATGATTAAGGATCGATCTATTTTTGTTTCATTGCATGATCTAACCCCGCTAACAACCTACAACCATAAAGATGGCTATTTCAACAGAATGAGCATGTTAAAACCTCAACTTTCTTGTTAATTTGGACTGTATGGTTGAGTGGAGAATTTGCCTTTGTTATGTTGAATGCTCTTTTTGATTTTCTGAACGAAGATTTTTAAATACATATAACTTGTGTAATTATGTGACACCGAATACCATTTCATTGTGATAACACCCAAAATGTCTTCATTAGCATTTAATCCTCCAACCATTGATGCCATTTTAATTAATATCAATTTTTTTAAGTAGTTTTAGTGAAACTAACAGGGAAAGATCTTGAATCACTGACTTTTACCAAGAGTAGAAAAAGCTGCAGCAGATTTAGGGCTGAAACTTAATTTAATGACAATACAGATTTTAATACTATCTATAAAAAGGGGAGTTTTCCGACTTTCTGGAGGGCTTTGTTCGAAAAAGTTTCCAGGATGAACCCAAGGACCATAAATCTGGGTTCCTCGATCTTATATACACCATACTGCTTGCCTACTTGTTTTTTCCTTGTATTGAGCCACTTAGTTGTCTCGCAAAAAGTAGAGGCCCTCAGTGAAATAACAATAACACACGTTTTCATTATCATTTTTGTAGCTGATTCTCTTGCTTATTAAACTTAGAGGATTCTCAGATGGACAGGCATTAGTTCATTTTCGCGTATGGAATTGCCACTTATTGCTTTGAAAACACGTGATGTACTACACATCAATTTATGAATCTATGCGTCTGCATTTGCAAAATCAACATTCGATTAGTTTACGATTGCTGGAAACGCGCTTTAAAAACAGACAAAACAGTCTCAGCAAAAAATTGTTAGATGTTTTCGACGGGCCAACGTCACTGGGTCGGCGCAACGCGTCGTCGCAGATGAGGCCAACGTTGGGCTGGTCAACTCGCCTGAGCAACTGATGCAGGGCCGTGTAGCTGGCGTCAACGTCATCCAGAGCGGCGGCGAGCCGGGTGCTCCGGTGACTATCCGCATCCGAGGCGGCACCTCCATCAGCGCCTCGAATGAACCCCTCTACGTTATCGACGGCGTGCCGATTGATAACTCGAACAGCGCTCTAGCTATTGGATATGAACATAAAACGAACACTGGCACTACCAATAAACTTAGAGACGTGAAAACTAAATATTTACATTTGGTTGGGAATAGACCATGAAACATATAATATGCTTCAATTATTGCCTCCCAATGTGTAGATTAATATAAAGCTACTCTGTCCTGTCAAGTTCTGTTTTACAAAAAGTAGTTGCCGCTGCGCCTCATGTAAAATTCTCTCGGCAATACTTCATGTACGAAAACTCAAGTACAAAAGCTCTTGGGTAGCAGGAAGTAGCAGAAAAGTTCAATGCAACCCACATGAAGTATTTCTTTCATTGTGAACCTGCAGAATCGCGTTTTTCTAACGCTGAAAAGGGTATTCTTGTTAAAGGGTTTTTTCACCTAAGATCCGCAAGTCTGGTTCATCAATGACACATTAAATGATTTTTCAATTTGCATAAATGATAAAAAAATATCACTCATATCTGTGTGATTATCAAATCCCTCACGTCCGGTCAGTTCTGCCATCACACCTTTTGGATCCATGCCTTGTGCCAACATGTGACCATGATCACGATAGGTTGTCACAACAGTGTCTTGATCATGTTGAACAGATTGAATACCTGTTACCACTGCTTCTTGTCCGATATATAAATGGCAAAAACCACCGATCAATCCCATTCCATACAACTGGCCTGCCTTCTCTTCGAAACGACGGATCAGTAACATGTCATGATACATTTCTGTTATTGCAAAGACTAATCAAGTTCTCTGGAATTACTGAATCAAAACAAATACGACACTCGTTTTTCACATGTGTTGTATTTATCATTGCAGCTTATTAATTATTACGTCCTTAAAATGTCGTATCAACTCATTTAAAACTTAAATAAAATAAGACTTATTTTTAAATTTTCCTCTATTTTTCCAGTTTCAGTTAAAAAGGCGCATTTTTGCTAGTACACAACAAATATTTTTGCAGTTTATAATTTATTTGCACACGTTGTGCTAGGAGTCTAATTTATTTGAACATTTAAAAAGTTTCTCTTCAAACCAGAATCTCTTCTACAGGTGTTCTACATAATAAATTAATAGAGTGCATTTTAAGGATACTTCTGAATACAGTAATATCCATGGTGTTGGTTGCAGAATAAAATTTTACAGGCTTTATTTTGAATTATTAAATTTTAGCTATACTATGTTGTAATATGCTATAAATTGTATTCTTTGGGGAAGTGTAGAGGTATGGGAGGGTAAAACATGACTACATTTTCACCCACTATTTTCAAAATAACGAGCGTGAATTGGCCATACTTATAAAAAGAGGAAGGCCGGAATCCCTAAAGAACAGGAAACAGGAAAAACAGGAAACCCCTAAGAACAGGAAAAACATTAAGCAAAAAAGTATCCACCATCCGATGATTTTTGAAAATCTAAGAATCAGACCAAAAGAAAAAAAATGCACTCCCAACCCAGACGAGGACGGCCTGCCTTCTTTGTCGCCCCAGACGATTGGCCAAAAAGGACAATTTTCAGCAATCTGTGATCCTTCATCTGCAAAACGTGGCTTAGCCATCTCATCCTTTCTTTCATTATAGCCCTAGACTAAACGACACAGCTTGATTTATAAAACCCAATATTAATTTGTTCCCAAGTAATTTTTTACAAAGTCTTTGTATATATTGTAAGATTCGGCATACAAATACTCTACTGCCAAAAGTTGCAGAAGTTAATATGGAAGCCTTTTCAACATTAATTCAACATTAGATTTATGAGATCAACATTAGATACTTATGGTGTGTAAATTCCTCTTTATCCCTTTTCTTAGGACTTCTCAACTAAAATATTTAAATAAAAACACAACTCAAATAAAATTTCCAAGTTTGGAAAGCTCAATTTTTCGCGGCGAGGGGAGGGTATGTACTTCCTCCAAGTTATTCTTTTTTGTGAAGACGTTGGCCGCGAAAGACAGCGTGGAGTACTGCGTCGCAAGTTCCCCGGGCGACCCCATGCGCCTACGCGCTTTCGTCGATGTCCTCCTTCGGCACCAGATCGAAGTGTACGCGCTGAAGACGTCCTTCGAACGCGGTGGTGTCCAGTTCGACGCGGCGTCTTCGATCGTCGTTCCAGTCGCGCAGCCTCAGTATCGTTTGGTCAAAGCCCTCTTCGAGAAGCGCGTCAAGTTTCAGATGGGCCCTCCCCGACGCGATATCCAGCGACAAACGGATCGTCGTTCCGTACTGCACTGAAGATGAGCAGGGAGAAAACAAATTGGGGCTCTGGTGGCTGCAGAGTATGGATGAGTTGGTGGTTGGCAAATGGAAAATTCTCGAGCCCCCCAAGGATCGCTGGGGAGAAGTCGGCAAGGAGATACAGCCCGACGAATTGGACTTCATCGTTGTGCCGGGAGTGGGATTCTCTCGTGACGGTATAATCTGTGGCTACATCCTAATAGATTAAAACAAATCGTAAAATTGAATTATTATGTGCATAATTATAATTACGGTTGACCCTCTCTACTTGAAATCAACGTGACTACATTTTTTCTTCGATTTACGTATAGTTCGACATATGTATTGTTCCACTAATAGAGGTTATTCTACATAAAATTCGGCTTATAAAGGCAATGAATTATAGAGGTAAGCCAAATAAAAATTCGAGTTACAGAGGTCTTTTAGCGTGTCACAAATCATTAAGTTTTTTTTTAAAGCAACTACACACTTGAATAAAAAAAACGAATCATTTCCGAAAGAATAACTTAACATTCCTGAAGGAAAGCAGTCGAAAAGGAATTCAAAGCATTTTCAGAGCCACTCCCCCTAGGAAACAGAACATCCATAAAAAGTGCTATAATTTGGGAATTAAAAAAAGCGGTTTATGACTAACAAAGAAATTTAATACTCCTTAACAATTGCGAGTCGATACGGTACACGAACAGAGGAGTGGAAAGAGAAAAACGAATCAAAAGGTGAGGTCTCTACAACCGCGATTGCAACACATTTGCTGGACACCCCTGATTGTATTGCTCTGTGTTTCGAACACCTGCTTCAAAATTTGCAACTACTGTACCCTCGATCGATTAATTTATTGATCGATTGATTGATTAATTGATGAACAAATGGGTAAAGTGATTAAATGAGCCGTTTGTGTTTGGGTTGTCTGACGAAGATTGTAACCACGAAATCAGTTACAAAATAATAAAACAAACTAAAATCAAGGAAGTAAAATTTGGCCACTGTCTGCCCCTATGACTATTTTTAACAAACGAAACCGAGACACACACTTTCCTCTGACATGAACAAAATTGGTAGAGTTAGAACCGGTTGTTCCGTAAAAACGATTATTTCAATTTAATGAAAAGCAAAATCTTGACAAAAGCAAACAAAAAGTTTGTGGGAGAGATATTCCAACTTTATCTAATTTTCAAAAAGATAATTTTACAGTCTATTTCTTAACAAAAACTGGTTCTCCGAGTCGCAGATTCTCTCCGGAAGACGATTCCACACCTTCATTTTCGACTTTCGCACACAAAACTCACCTCTAGACGACTCTCCAATATCACTGACGTTTGACGAGTAGACTCGCATTTCTCGTCCCATACTCATGGTAATGGTCAAAGTAAAAATTTCTGAAATCAGGCCGTGGTCGATCCGCCCCATCCGGTTTGAGCCGCGCAGCACCTGCAGGCATCCGTTCTCGCGCGTGCAAGGGTCCAGCGCCACCATCGCCGAGGCCATCAGCGGGAACAGGCAGCCATTGTTGTACCAGTAGCCATAGTCCTGGTGCCATTCCCAGGCCCCGCCCTCGAACGCCGCCTTGGCGGTCAGCTTGGAGTGGTAGTGGTAGACCTCGCCGCCGAGCAGGTCCTCCATGGTGCGAACGCTTTGCACTCATCGCTGTGTCTTTCTCACTATTATCACTCGCCTGTGCGTTGTACGTTGGAGTTGTTGGCGCGCGAAAAAGCACGCGTGCAAGAAAACATAATATTTCGAACCCGTACGACTTGTACGTATATGAATGTGGTCGGCGTGGTGCGAACACACGCGGTTTGTGCGGAACCGTTGGTAGTGTGCTGTAAACAACAAAAGTTCAGTGTGCTTCTTTATTTCTTACGTATCAGTTCTATTTATTTTTGGCACATAATAAGTTCATTATTGGTTTCCTTTCTTATTAAGTCTTTTTATTAATGTCAGTTCCTTTTAATTTTAATATATGTTTTCCTAAACAATAATTGGGGTAGAAGGGGGATGGCTTTCCCTTTCAAAGTGACTTTTTGGGGTGTTTTCACCCTTCCTTGAAAAGCAAGTAGTTTTTTCTCAGGCTTGTAGTTTTTTATGAAAATTTTATATTTTTGGAATGTGCCCCCGGCGAGCAGCGCCCCCTCGGCCCCGACGGCAGCGCCGAGCGTCTCGGCGCGGGAATACTCGAAGCGGTTCATGCGGTTTCCCTTTCCTCGGTGCCCGCGGTCATCTCGCGGGTGGCGTCGAGCACGGCCTCGGTGATCCCGGCGTAGGCGGCGCAGCGGCAGAGGTTGCCGCTCATCCCCTCGCGGACGCGCTCCGGGTCGAGCCCGGCCTCTCCCTCGGCGATGAGGCCCACGGATAATATGTTTCTCGTATTGGGAACGAGGCTTGCATCGTATTTTTACATCAGCTGATGGGCATTCTTGTTAGGAATTTAATGTTGAAGGATTGAGTTCTTTCTCTTGTTTTTTTTTTGACAACGTGAAAGTTTCACATCTTTAAAGTGCGATGGGAAACTAATACAAGAAAACACTGAGCAAAATTTAAGTAAATAAAACGGCCTCTGAACTCAAATTTCATTGTAGCTCGCTGCACTGTTTATTTATTGATACATTACTGATTGGTTGTTTAAAGTATTAATAGAACTGACAGATAGAGGTATGACGAGATTTGATACGTCGTATACATTGCACTGGATACCTGGTTAAATGTCAAGTCACATTAGCACCTTATATTCCCACACAGCCTTTTTGACTACGATAAATACAAATGCTGTGACTTTGGCATACTCTTTTAATGGATGGAACTAGCAGTTCATTGCATACTGTAATTTCTTTATTTATAATAAAAAAAAATTCTGAAAAAAATTCTGGGCGTCTGTGCTCTAAAGGACTACCCTGAGATGGAACGGCCTTAGATCTAAATTTCACAGTGATTTTCGGGTTGATGCAGCATTGTCATCGTGTTCTTGATTCTAGCAAAGAAACAGATGGCAGCTCTCTTTGAAAAATTCGCACAACAAAAGAATTTCGCTGGAACTCATTTATCTGAATGACAGGCACTGGATTAATTTAAAGCTCTATGGGCTGTGGTTCACTCTGTATTAGGCTGGAATTCTTCAAGGCTTACCTTTACTGTAGTATTTTCTTTTACTTTCAAAGGATATGGATCTTTCAGAGGTATTATAACTTTTGAAGATTTTGGATGAATTGGAGGCCTTCCATCACACATTGCACTCTTTTGTGCATTTGTCACAACATCGTGGGTATTTGGCAAGGAATCAAAGATTGAGTAAAAGCTGGAATCACTGTCACACGATGCCCTCTTTACCCTCTACAAAGAAATTTCAATTTCGTTTAAAACGCTCCTTATCTCAGTTACTGACTTCAGTAACAAGATGTTTTGGTTAGACAGCATAAGTTTTTAGCAGATGCATTAGCTAAAAAGCTTATAGACCTCACATAACTTCAACTGAATAGGCTTAGCTTACCTTTAACTTTTTAACCAGACTTTCAATAGCTCTTTTTGAAAAAGGCTCTGATTCTCCACCTTGCCTGTGACGATGTGCAACTTCGGTCCCGGTGGGCTGTCCGGAGGACAGTCACCGGACAGGGTGGACGCCCTTGTCTGGGCAATTAGCGAATTGATGCTTGGGCGGGGGACGGAACCTCGCATCCGGGATTTTGACTAGAGCGTTTTTCGCTCATGCGGAAATGGAAGAACGAAAAACGCTTCAATGATTCCAATCGGATAAAGGCGTTGTTGCGGTCCAAAGAAACCGCAAAACGCCAGAAATAACAAAGTAACCGGGTTGTGACGGTAGACTTCAGCACCGGCCTTGCGGGCGCGCCGTGCCAAAGCCTGGCAAAGCTGGGCGGGATCAATATCGCCATCAAGAGGATCCCACATCGCGCCCAACAAGCCGTCCGTCGACATGATCGGATGGCGTTTTCTACATTCGTCGGGATCTATGACTTCGAAATCAACACCCATCCCTTTCGCCATGGAAACAAAATGGTTGTAGCCATCCAGGTGCCATTGCTGGACTAAATTCAAGAATATTATTTGTGTCAGGATTGAAATTTGATGAAAAAAAATTCGCTGACGTACAAATAGCAAGCCAAATTGTGGATTCTCATAGAAAAGACCGTATAAGTATAAAAAAAATGCACGAATTGGTTTCTGTCAACAGAAAACGATCAGGAATTAATTTATGAAAACTTTTTCCATGAAACAAGTTTGTCAAAGAAAAGTAAAGAACTCTATTAAACCAGAAATGAGCAGTGATTTATAGCGTTTTGCGGGAATTTGACTATGCGTGTTACACTTGAACGTTCTGTTTTGCTCAAGGCACTCAACCATGTGCACAGGGTGGTCGAGAGACGTAACACAATTCCGATATTGTCCAACGTCCTGTTGAATGCGGACGGATCAGAATTGCACCTCAAAGCCACCGATCTCGATCTGGAGATTTCCGAAAAGGCTCCGGCTGTCGTGGAACAATCTGGCGCAACCACAGTTCCGGGGACGGATGGCCAATACGGCTACTACGAAAACTATGCAACTTTCGTTACCCGCTCCGGCGGCCGCATCGGACTAGATCTGAATTCGTACGCCTGGGACCGCGCCACATCGGTGCCGGAACCCGCCGGGCTCGGATTGCTCGTCCTCGGCATGACGGCCCTCGGACTGCTGCGCCGGCGCCGCGCTCAGCGCTGACGCAGGTGTCCGGGCAGGACCCAGCGCTCGATCAGCTCGAACAGCAGGGTCCCAAAGCTCCCTCCTTCCTTCCAGTGTAAATGCCTCCTTGACATAAATACGGTTCTTTTTTAGCAGATCCCAGACAATTTTTTGACAGTTTTTTTTTGCCTCTTAAAGCTATAAAAATACATAGCATCACCCTTCTCATGATTTTGCCGTAAGAGGTAGCCCTCCAGCCCTCCAGACTGATACGAATTAGCTGTTATTTCCTTCAAAGCAAATAGAACACTTAAGAGTTATTTCTTCTTTATAATGAAATTATTAATTCTCATGGTTTTCACATCCACATCCACAAATTTATATTGTGCAGTCAAATAGAATCCGTGATAATAATCTACCTAGAAAGTGATTAGTCTTTAAGAGTACTTTAAGTAAGATGAAATTGTGAAATGCATTTAGAATTGTGTTTTTACTTCAGTTACCCTTTCACCATTACTAAGAAAGGGTCATCCTATTTTAGTTTTGTGTTTTGTCTTAAGGTTTGGTTTACCTTATGCAGCGCGCATGGTCGACGAGGTCAATAACGCGATGTATGTGTATGCCGGCGATGAAGGATTCGTGGCTGCATCAGAATTCCGGTATGATCCGGCGATGGATCCCAATGTTGTACCGGAGGCCGGGCCGCGCGGTCGAAGGACTCAGTGAATGAGCGAACATTTCGCCGCCGGCCAGAGGCTGTGTTCGAAACGTAACTGCGGTTCGTCATGAAGGCCTGACGTCGCCGTCACTTTGAGCCTTCATCAGTGCCGGACATATACATATTCTCAGCAGACACATTGCAATTATATATAATTCTCAAAGAATCATAGAGAAGAGAGGATTTGAAATGTTAATTTGAATAGAACACTAGGGAAAAATCACATGGCGCAGAGAGGCTGGTCTCTAATTGCGAAGAGCTGGATGTCGATGTCCACCGGTGGATGATTGGGAGCTAATCTGGCGACTAGAGAAATAAAAGTGTGTTAACATGTTAATCGCCAAAATTTTCTGAACAAACAGCGTTTCAGTTTTTTCGCTCATTCGACGAATTTTGATGTAGAAGAAAATAGATAAAATCATACGTTTTTTTAAAACTATTCTGATTTTCTATTTTGACTATATTGTCAAATAATTTATCCACTATAAGTTAATCAGTTGAACCTTTATAAATCACTCTTTCTTGATTTTATCAGATGAATTGACATTTCCCCCTAAAAAAAAGAAGCTTATCCACCAACTATCATTGTCCTTGACCTTTTTATTTCGAAGAAAAGCCCAGTGCTATCTGGAGCTCTTAAAGGAAGTATTCTATGTCTAACTCTCTGGTGTTTGCCAATAACAAGGGGCCAATCTTATTAATAGATCTCACCCTTTTGTCGATAATACGGTAATTCAAGGACAGAGAATCCACCCCAAATTCACTGCACTATGAAATCTCCAATGTAAGGGACAGCTGAGACTAAATTAGTAATTTTAACCGACTCCAACTTCAGACATTTTCGATTTGCCGACTCCAACTCAGACTCCATTCAACAAAAATGTACTTAAACTCCGACTCTAAGACTCTTATTCCAATCCCTGGATAAAATGCATGAAAGGTACGAATTGTGGTCAAAACTAAGAAATTAACTAAAACCAAGATGCGGATTAAACATTCAAAAATAATAAGATAAGATATATTCTCCAACAAATAAAAAAAAACAGGCAGCAAACTGAGTTTTTTAAGTTTCATTTGTAACCCCCCTCCCTCCCCAACAAAAATTCTGGTTACCACCCTGGAGAATCATAAATCAATTTCTACCTCCACCTCCCATCGTATCTCCCTTAGAACTAATGCTGGATTTTGGTCCTAATACTTTAGAACTAATACTGGATTGGGCCATCAGAATTTATCTGATGGCCCAATGAGAGCTGGGATGTTTTGGCATTAAAATGCACCCTTTGACGTATCTCCTTCAACGCCCTCTTTTTTAATATGCTATGGCTATTCCTGGTCTTGGGTTGTGAGGGGAGTTTTCCTTCCCAAAAGACTGGGTGAAAAGGTCCCGCCTCATTTATAGAAAATTGAAAAAAGTGGCCGGAAAATTCCTTTTGCCTGTATTCCGGACCATTTAAATTGAAAAAACACTGGGATATTGAATTCACCTATGATTGTGTCAAATTCTCGAAAGTGACTAATTATGCTATGTCCTTTTTATTTTCCAGAGAGGTGGAAGATAGCAGGTATTGCCTTCAGTCTTCCACTTCAGTTCCAGATTATAGGGTTGTGTTTTGGCACTTGCGTGATCTGTAGCTGTGCAATAAGAAAATATCTTGGTTTTCAGACGGAGAGTGACTAGGTGGCTAATTTTATGGCAGCAGTAGGGCTGGCAAGGCAAGACTGGAATGTTTCTATGAATACATGCTCAGAACAATTTTAGGTGCGTCTTTCATGGCTTTGAATGAGGTAAGAAGAAGCTCAAAATACAAACCCTGTCCATATGTCCAGTCACAGGCTGTAAAAATAATGTTAATGCAATAATAATATGAAATGCAAACATTCCTTGGTCCATCATCTGAGAGCGAGATTGTCCATAAGTGCTTGCAAAGAATATTATAAGAATATAAAGTTATAGGTCACTTTGACACAGTTAAATTTGTCTTTCAATTATTCGTTGACCCATTTGTTTCAAAAATTTCTATTTATTTTATTTATTTATTTATATATTTATTGATATATTTATATTATTTATATTTATTTATTTATATTTATTTTAAATGTGCGTTTCATTTCTTTTATGCGTATATTTCGCTTGTCACTTATTATTTTATTTCTATTAAAATGAATCCAAGTGATTTTTGTTTCATCAAATTTTATTATTTATTCTATTTTTGATTTCATCTATTTTAAATACACGTTGCTCAATTCTACTTACATTTACTAAAAATCAAATTTCTAATCTTTTTGTGGATATTTATATCCATTTACTCTCACTTCAATTCTCTGAGTGTTCATATGACCAAATAACATATTGTATCGGTGTAACTGTTATTTTTTCTGATTTCTGTAACAGAAAGTTTTGTTTCAATAGAAATCTCAGAGATTAGTATTCCAGGCTATTTTTTGGAGCAAAACTTAAGATCATATCGGAGGCTGCATTCCCATTCAAAATTGAACTTGTTCGAGGTGGAATGGCACGAATGTCTTCTCTTGATGAAATTAAAAAGGTAAAGAAAGCATTGAAGAAGGGGTTTGATAATGAGGAAAAGACGATGATCAAATGGGCATAGAAACACACAAATGTAAAAATTCTAAACATATGCCAGACAGAGAAATTGCAACAGTACATCGAGAACCAGAACACCAAATGGGTTGCCCATGTTGCACGAGCATCAAATGAATGCCTTGCAAAAAGACTGAGCTAAAAGTTGCTGAAATAATGCTCTTGGTAGTCTCCCTCCCTTAAAGAAACTTATGGTGAGGCTCATGATGCCCTGTCTCACTTATTCCACCTCTGTGGCGATAGGCGTGTGAATGTGCTATTTAGTACTACTTAGAAATAGATTGTTGCACTATTGCCCCTCTCCCTCAGCATAGAAGCAAGAGGGATCATATACTCACAAAATGCTCACAAAATCTGACAAGTCAAAAATTCGTTCAGTTTGGTAGTCAAAAAAGTATCATTTTTTGCTTGCAGTAAGATTTGTACCAAAGGTAAAAAGTATCATTTTTTGTTTGCTATAAAACTTGTGCCAAAAGCACAAATCCTATGGAATAATGAATTTACACTTTAAAATCTTTATATGTATAAGAGATTCTTATTTTAAAACTTTCTAAAGTGAACGAATGAGAGATTTGGTTTTGAGTTCTGTGAGGGGGGAGGGGGGTTGCTGGTCCATATGAATGTTTTGAAAAATATAGACAATCCTTTTATTTAGTATGATGATTGAACATTATTTTGAAATATATGACTATGTTTACATGTATGTAAACATATTACACAGCACTTTGTCTCTTATTACATGGTAACTATTAGACAGGCTTGTTTTTTGGGAATAATGACATTAATGTTTTGAAAAATATAGACAATCCTTTTATTTAGTATGATGATTGAACATTATTTTGAAATATATGACTATGTTTAGGAAATGCGACTATTTTGACCCGAAGCTCCAAAAATAATTTTGAATTTTAAAAATTTCTGCCTGAGGCATCAACTGAAGTCCAAATTTTTAGAATGTACTTAATACGTGATACTTATTGACAAATATCAGCCTTTTGTTTTCAGCCATGTCAATTTTTGAAGATTAAATGCGTGTCCCCTGCCCTCTGTTTGTGGGACAAAACATGAGCCTACAAAAAAAACTCGATAATCCACGGTATGAGCTAGAGTAAAGATATCAGCGTTTTGAAAATAATTGTCTTCGACAGATAATTGGAATCAGCTGGATGGACAAAATTGCCAATTCATTCATTAGAGAGAAGACTAAACAGCAACTCGTTATTGATAAAGTCATAAGAAGTCGGCGGCAATATTGGGGACACATGGTTAGAATGGGGAGCAATTACTTTTCTCAAGATGTTTGACGTTGGACTCCTCCAGGAGTCCGACGGTGCAGACGACAACCCATTGGTTTGAAAACCAACACCTTAACCATTGGACCATCAATGCCCAATAATTAAAGTGAGAAATTTTCAAGTCGATCTTGCCATGTTTTCAGCTCACCTCAGTTGGTAAGGGGAAATTCATTACTTATAACTATCAATTGTGTTTCGGCTTTGAGCCTTTATCAGTGCCAGAGATATATAAGTACTCAGCAGACACATAGCATTTATCATATATTTATCATGGAGTGGAGCATTACCTGTGAGCTACAGAAGAAGAAAAAGCACTGCAAAGACAACTAAAAGCTAGAAGGAACCTAAATGTTGCTGACATTCGTAGACAACTAGCACAAATAGAGAAGTACTAACTTGAAAAATGGCATTTGCTTTTAATTTGGAACCGAAAATTGTTCCGAAAATAAATATCAAAAAATAACTGGAATGGAAATTGCATACGAAAGATCTTCAGAGTAGAGACGGTTCTTTTATCCATCTCTTTATTTTTAAAAAAATATATAATTTTTTTATTTTGCTCCTTAAAAATATTAATTCTACTGTCATCTAATTCCCTGATCTTTTTCTGGTCTTTTTGCATTCCCTTCCACGAGTAAAAGCTCTGATACGGCTTCTCCTATGTGAAGTAATAATATAAAAAGCATATTCAAGCCTATCTCTGAGTCTTCCAATATTTTGAGCTTGCAGAAAAGTAAAATTGAGGTGGTACTATCTATTTTAGAAGGATAAAGGTTGATGCCCCACGTCCGAAGTTTGTCGCAGCCAAGAAAGCGTTGCCCTGGTTTCTCGTCGTCCTGCTCAGCGCAGGGTGGTTCCTGGACCGAAGCGACGTGTCGCTGCTAACGCCCGCACATGCTGAAACCGAAAATCCTGCTGTCATGCATCTACCCCCGCCTGCCGATCCGCCGACTGAAGGCTACCAGTTGGCCGACTTGATGGAGCGCCTAGAAGCCTCGGGCCGTAACTACTCCAAAATGGTGCCCATGTCCCCGTTTCTTATTGGTCACTGGAGTGTCATGACCTGTGTTTTTATAGACCTTGGTGCCTCCGACTCAACTCTATTCGGTTTGAAATGACGCTTCCAGAATTGCACGCCCATCGGACGTATCTTCAAAAACTGGCTCTTAGCATTGGCAGTTTTAGCGGGGGGCGACTGGTCAATGGTCTCCTAGGGGCGCCACCCATCCATGCTTCTCGTTTCTTCGCTTCTGAGGGCAAGAGGCCGGCCCAAACACAATTGGCATGCCGACATCAATAAATGGACCGGGAAATCAACAACTGACAACATAAGGTTTGCAAAAAATCGAGAAGACTGGAGAAGCAGGTTCGAACGTCAAAGCGCCCCAACGGTCAACAGGCCATGGGAACAGCACAGCACAGCACACATTCCTAGACTTGGAACGATTTTTGATGTTTAACCTTACGAAAACTTTAAATGTGTAGCTTAGTACGAAAATGAAAGTACGTCTTGGTTGATCATGGGAAAAACAGTGCTTTACCAAAATGATGCCACTAAAGGTAACGGGGTTGATAATTATGGCCCCGGAGGCTGTTTACCTGCGATATGGAAACTATTGAATGATACAGTAGCTGATGAGCTGTACAAGTTCCTTTCTGGGAATGAAAAACTACCACATTAACAGAAAGGATGTAGAATAATGAGTCTAGCCAAAATATTTCTATATCCAGGAAGAAAATCCCGCGCCCTTTTCATTGAATTTCTCTTCCCCCATGATAAATTCCTGCAAGAAAAGATCCTCCCGCATAGCTCCCTCCCCTCAACCTTACTTCCAAACCAACAAAATCCTCCTGAAAACAAAAAAGCAAAGAGTCAACTATTTTTTGTTTAGTTTCTGGACGTTTTTTAATTAATTAATTTTTTTTTTATCTTGGCTCTCCACGCATAAATGATTAAAACGAAATTTACATATTACTATTGTTACTTACAAGCACGAGAAATATTCTCCAAACCCATTATCCATTACGATATTACGAGAGTCTACTGCTATGATGCAACAACTGCCAGGATAAGATCGGCAGGGAAAACGTTTAGAGAGCGTCTCCCCATCCTTACATGTCGTGGCATCTCGCTGCACAAAAGAGGCCATGTTTACAATGCATGTGTGCGGAGCGCTCCTCTCCACGCTAGTGAGATATGGCTACTTAGTGACAGCAATTAATTTCTGTCCGTATTTTATATACAGTTTCTTTTTCATAGAAAAAATAATATTTTACATCTTTTTGTTTATTTTTCTATAAGAATCTACGATTTGGCTTGCAATTTCTATGTTAGAGAAATTTTCTCTCCAATGTTTAATCTTAACACAAATAGCTTTATTGAATTTAATTTTATACCTCCTTAAGTTGACCAAAAAAAAATTTTATTCGCAAAAAATTTTATCTATTCTCTTTGACAATAAAAAAAAATAAAAAATATTCTTTGAACGATTGAAGTGTCATTTGTTATCATCCTAAAATATTTTTACTCACATATTGAAAGTGAATTTGGACATTTGACTTTTTTTTATCTACAAGAAATGTGTCTGTAATTGTGTTCATGCCAATGTTGTTTACCTTTGTTTTTTGAATATCTAGATTATTTATAAAATTATTTCTGCCTTTTTTAGTCATTGTCAGATTTTTTGATAGCTGGAATTGCAGCTAAATGACATAATATGTCATTGTTGAATATGAAAACATTGTAGACGAGTCATCAGTCTCATTCATTGTCTACATGTCAATTGTTCAACATCGTCAATTCGTTGTTCCAATTTCAAATGATTCCAACTAGTTGCAGTTACAATGGTATAAAATACCATTGTTCAATATGTCATCGTTTTAAATGGAGGAATTTTGCTTCTTGTGTATTATACACCTTTCACTCAAGTTTACGCTGTGTAGACTTTCGCTCAGTTAGTAGTCTTAGATTCGTAAGCCTTTACAGGTTTTGAGTCACTTTATGTAGCAATGAAGATAGTGCTTGCTAACGAATTCTCTGTCAGTGGACTTTAAATGTACGCCCTGTATACAAAGTCACGCAGCTTCATCCAAAATATTTTACGCATAAAATTAATTTGATGAAAATGAAAACATTTCGTACGTTAACCAATAATCATGAATTGTCTATGAAAACATCTTTTAATAAGCATAGGAAAGAAATACTCACCACATCATCAGCATATAACACTAAAATATATTACGTTTGTGACAGTAAACATGGATATATAAAAATTATCAAGACTTTTCAGCGTCTGACCAGACACTAAAATTTACTATCCAGTAATACTATTTATGTCTATGTGAAACAATATTGCATCTTAACGGAACTTACTCAATCGCTCTTCCCCTTGCTCGCACTACAAACGGGCTTGGATCCATGCATAATGAGATGTTTGAAATGCAACTGGTTAAAATGCTGTCATGAGAGAGTTGTGTACTTCGACGATGAAAATTATCAACAATTATAATGAAAATAGCTTCTATAGCGCTTATTACAATATTTCTAAGCGCTTTACAAATCACAGTTAAAAGTATAAAAGTATTAATATCTATCTAACTAAACGACATTTTAAAAAGGTACGTCTTGAGATTACATTTAAACTGATTTAAGTTTTCGATAGTAGTAGTAGTAGTAGTAGTAGTAGTAGTAGTAGTAGTAGTAGTAGTAGTAGTAGTAGTAAAAGTAGTAGTAGTAGTAAAAGTAGTAGTAGTAGTAGTAGTAGTAAAAGTAGTAGTAGTAGTAGTAGTAGTAGCAGCAGCAGCAGCAGCAACAACAGCTGTAGTAGTGGTAAGAGTAGTAGTAAGAGTAGTTGTAGTAATGGTAGTTGTATCAGTAGAGGTAGTCGTAATAGTAGGCTTGACTACTACTACTACTGCTACTACTACTACTACTACTACTACTACTGCTACTACTACTACTACTACTACTACTACTACTAATACGACTATTAGTACGACTACTAGTACGACTACTAGTGCGACTACTAGTACGACTACTAGTACGACTACTAGTACGACTACTAGTCCGACTACTAGTACGACTACTAGTACGACTACTAGTACGACTACTAGTACAACTACTATTAGAATGAAGAATAACTACGCAGTAGTGAGGGGTTGTGAGGGGTGTTGGCAGGGCCCTAACAGTTTTTAGGAATTATGTGGGGAAAACATGTATGGTGTGTTGGACTAATAACGAGTCCAGGTAACAGAATAAATAACAATAGGCCTATATAACAACATTTACATATAATTCTCAAAGAGTGTAGCATTACCACAATAGCTTGCAATTTAACGGCGCTGACCGGATTCGAACCCGCGACCTCATGATTACTAAACCAACGGGTCAAACAGCTTTGGCTTCCATGATTTATATCCTAACTTAATTGAATTAAACTCTTGAATAAAATTACATAGCACAGATTAATATATTGCCTTTCCTTCAGAGGAAAGTTAGAGGACAATGGAAGTTTAATTTCACCACAGAATTACTGAATTGTTTTTTAACAAGAATATTTGCTGATGAAAAATAGCTTCAACTTCAATCAGGAGATATTAGGGAAATATCATGAATAAGTTTGTTCGCACAATTGTAGTTTCCTTCTTGGCGTTCTCCCTATAGTTTGTCGGTGTGCTTGTCACCATAGTATAAAAAAATACATGAAATCGTCATGTTGTCAAAAGTGTCAGTAAATGTAAGGGAAATTTACTGAAACGCGTGGACTGTAGGACAAGCGCATCCAAATTAAAAAAGAACCGTATGTGACTGAGCCAAATAATGATAGTCAGTGACAGTTAGGGAAGTTTCCAAAGTATCGTGGTGAATAAGACCAAATATGGGACGACGTATATAGCATATCAGTATCAAATTAATTGATAAAAATCTGTCCGCTCCAGTCACGTGAGCAAAGTAAATATTTCATATTAAGAGATGATTTTTAGTATTATTTGTTTCTAAAGTCTAATTTAGAATGAGTTAGGTGATATCAACCAGGAACAAGATTCTTGGAGTTAGGTACTTTTAGACAGTCATGCTGATGGCATCCAACCCGTATAAACCTTAAATTCTTATTAGCCTATTTTGAACGCTCTGTGCACCATGGAATGTAGGCATCTAGTGTATGCAAACTATGTCAAATATGCCGTGTTAGCCTATTTTAACGCTTTGTGCACCATGGAATGTGCGCTTCTAGTGTATGCAAACTATGTCAAATATGCCTTATTAGCCTACTTCGAACGCTCTGTGCACCATGGAATGTACGCAACTAGTGTATGGAAACTATGTCAAATATGCCTTATTAGCCTATTAATTTAGGCAGGTCAAGTGAGGGTGTAATGAAAAAAAACATCAACATTCATTTAGTCAGATGTCCATTGACCAAAGAGTGGATGTACTCTTGAAAAACCTTGGCCCTTCAGTTAATCTAATAAAGTCTTTACTTCAAAAATACCCTTATCAAAGAAAACCAGTCCCTCAGGCATGTCACCCTTAGGGGGGTTTGACTACAATAACCAGTGGACTTAGGAGAGGTAAATCCTTTTCACAGTAGCAAAACATCGTCGATATTTTGAACCATAATTTTCTGGACATTTAAAAGTTCGTTGTTTAAGGTTCCAAGGTTTCTTCTCGCACGGGGATCTATGTAGGTTTTCTTGGCCTTTTGTATATAATTGTCTAAAATTTAATTAAGAAATAATTTATAGCCAGGATTTAAAAAAAAAAAAAAGAAAAAGGAGAAAAAAAAAAGAATAATTCTTCTCCGATGATTCGCCATCTAAGTGTTTTCTTCCGCCGATGGCAAAGGTCAGCGGTCGCCGGATCGAAAAAATCTGATGCTTGCTCCGCCGCTGGCAGGTTCGTCGCGCGTGCTCGGACACAAAGAGCGATTGAATCGCATTTTGTTGCACGGATTGATCGGTCCGGTGGATGGCAAAACGTATTCTGCCGGACTGATGTTGCCGATGGGGGCCAACGATGATCGATGGATCGCCGACGTGGCCAACTATGTTCGCAACAGTTGGGGAAACAAGATTGTTCCTCAATTAGCAGACATGAAATTCCGGTCTTTGTGAAATGGATACCTCCTTCTCTTTCTCTGCCTTCATACGTTGATCTGGAAGTAGTCTGGGATCTACTTTGTGCCTCAACCCAGTCACGTGACTTTACGTCTTTTGTGGTATATTAGATGAGACAAATGTATTTTTCAATTAGAACCTAGAATGAACTGAGAACCGAGAAAGAGTAAAGACGATTGTAATACATCGATTAGTTAATGGAAGTGAAAAGTTCTAGTGCCGTTTTTAAGTGACCGAAAAAATTGGAGGGCACCTATGCCCCCTCCCACGGTAATTATTTTCCCAAAGTCACCGGATCAAAATTCTGAGATAGCCATTTTATTCAGCGTAGTCCAGAAACCATTCAGTGTTGTCCAGCGTAGTATAACTATGTCTTTGGTGACGACTTACTCCCCCAAAGTCCCCGTGGGAGGAGCTACAAGTTGCAAACTCTGACCTGGGCTAAATGTCGGTTACATAGGAGTTACTGCATTTCCCTGGTACTATATCGGCCTCAGTAGTAGCAGTTGTAGTAGTAGTAGTAGTAATAGTAGTAGTGGTAGTAGTGGTAGTAGTGGTAGTAGTAGTAGTAGTAGTAGCAGTAGTAGTAGAAGTAGTAGTAGTAGTAGTAGTAGTAGTTGCGTTTTGTGTCACACCTCTACACCACTCCTTCTCAGCCAGCTCTTGAAGTACTCTTAGTGAGAAGGCATGGGGGTTATCAGCCCTGCTCATGTTAAATCGCGCTGAGTTTGACTTGGCTATTTATTGAAATTTCTGTTCGTTTTGAAGTTTCATTTATTTACTGATAGCGATTTGTGGTAGTTTTACGCTTGCAAGATTATTTGACTTTACTGCTGCTCATTCTTGGCTTAAGGGATTTCTTTAAATTTCTTTTTAAAAACTCATTTTGTGGAAAAAGTTTTGTATATTAATAACAATACTGCTGTTTAGGTCTTATTGCTGGGGCTTTACCCACTTCAATAAAAATTTTTGCTTTGATTTGGCTTTTTTTGCTGATATCTGAGTCAGGAAAGGGGCTTTAATTATTTTTTCCCTGAGCACCACCAACCCTAGGAACAGCTCTGGCTGTGACCATTTTATTTAGAAAGACTGTTGATTAGGGAATCAAAGGACATTGTTATTTTGCTATCATTGTGTTACCTATTATTTACTCCCCCTAGGAGTCAACGACGAAACGGTTAAGAAAAATCACGTGCATGTATAGTGGCTGTGAAAGCCTGGGCGACGTTTTGCTTTCCGACTCACAGACCCTAACAAAAAAGTTTCTTTGGTTCTAAAAGGCAGGCTATTTAAGCAACCTCGAAAACCTATTAAAGCCCCCTCTGTTTAACGCCTGTCGCTAATGAACGCCCCGCCCTGGCTACCAAAAAACTGAACGCCCTTTCTTTAGAAGTTTTACCCTTTTTTATTCTAAATTAATTTGTGCTGTTATATAAGGCAGTCCCATCGACGAAGTCCCATCGAACTGCTAAATCGGCTTCGTTCTCAAGTGCTGAAATAAGCTAGATAATAGAGGTTGTCTGAAAAAGAACGTCAGATTTTAAAAGCCAGTTTATTTGATAATTTTTTTTATTCTAAATTAATTTGTGCTGTTATATAAGGCAGTCCCATCGACGAAGTCCCATCGAACTGCTAAATCGGCAAGTAATGGAGGCCTTAGAAATGAAGATACTGATAGCCCATGGACATTTGTTATGACCTGCCTATCAGCATAAAGATGGGCAATAACAACAGCCAGACACAAAATGTGGCAACTAAAATAATAATGATATCGATATACAGGAACTTTCCAAATCACATTGGCTCTTCATCTCCCTTGATGAACATAAGTAGTTGTATGCAAACAATAACAGTGAGAAACCAAGGCAACCAAACTATAAAATCCAAACAGGGATATATTTTTTCACTACAACAGCTGCTACAACCAGATAGGAATTTTAAACCTTCACTCAAGGGTCTCAATGAAAGTGACTTCAATCGTGACCCCTAATTTCATCTCCTCTGTTGACCTCCTATAGTAACCCCCAAATTTGACTTCCTATGTTATACATGTTAAGAGATCTTCTAAGCTAAGGCTAAGCTAAATAAATTATAACTAGGGGTTTCCGACGAAAGCAATTTCATTCAAATCTCTGAAGCACACCTGATTAGATCGCCCAGGTAGTTCTGAAAGTATACGTGTCTTTAAATTTTGAGCACATTAATTAAAGATGAGCATTTTCTTCTATTTCATTTATCCCCCAGCTTTCTTGCCCTTTGAAATTTGACCCTCTAAAGTACACTAAAACTAAAACTAATAAACTTTTATGAGTGGTTTGTGTTACGTTTTGTGGATGTGGGTAATAAATTTAGGGTCGGATAAACACAGACATTAACCACCCGTGTCAATAACCCCCCGGTTATTAACCCCCCGGTATTTTTTCAATATTCATTCTCAATACACTCTCAGAGATTTCGAGTAGGAAAAACAAACATGTAAGAAATTTCGGGTAAATAACCTCTGTAAATAAATACACTTTTTCATAAGAACCAGTGAATTTCTTTTCCTTGCTCAATGTGCTGATTTCAACTTGATTTTTACTTCATGATAAATAATTTCCAATTTCCGTTAGTACTCTGAGGAGTGTCAGACGAAAAAAGCTTTTAAGTACACAATGTTTTCGCTATTTCGTGCAATATTTTATATACTGTAAGGTATAAAAAGGGTAAGACAGTAATAAGGACTAGTGATGTGAACATTAAAGTTTATTTGACGTCATTCTCTCTCTCCCTCTCTCTCTCTAATACGCCTTTTCGTCTCCTAGGAAGACATAGCGCACCGAGTCAGGTTTTGCCACATGATCTTATAGTTGCATGTTGTCCAGGCCCGTTATTTAGATCGCCCTGGTGTGGTGCAAAGGCTTCTGGACCTATTGGCAAGGAATGGATGTAGTATCTGTTCTCATTGGCAGATCATCTACTGGGCGGTTGAGTCTGCCTCATGGCTTGTTGAGGGGCGTTTCCCTTGGACACCCCAACTGTCCTTTATTTATTAGTTAGCCTGTTTGGTGGTTTTCCTGTTTATTTAGGGTAGTTTCAATGTCGGACCGTAATTATTGAATGACCCCTTATATCAAATGCGTGAGTTTGACTGAGACACTATTGCTTGTCAGGAGTATATTATTAACCAGACACAACAATAACATATTTTCAACTTATGACATCATATCCTCCCAATGTCTACAATTGTAGACCTTTCATTTCAACTAGCCATTATTTCCCCCTGTGATGGTGATCCTCATCTATTTTCTAATCCAAATACAAATACTATCTCCCAAGAATATAAAAAAAAACACTTAAAAGATGAAGTGCGTGCCCAAAACTTGTGGCACGCACCTATTGTTGTATTGTTTTCTGCTTAGTGATCAAGCATCACACAGCCACGCACAGTAGGACAATGTTTGTGACCTGTTGACATTCATTTCAAGTAGGCCTGGAGTAATCGTTGGTCTTTGATAGTTATTAGAGAGGTAAAAATATCTGAATCAGAGAGATGACTTGGGCAAGTACTCATTAGATTGCTAGGCTTTTACACTAAAATCTTCACCTTAGCTTTTGAGCCTCGATGGCTCATTGGTTAAGGCGTTGGTTTAGTAATCATGAGGTCGTGGTTCGAATCCGGTCAGCCCCTATTTGCAAGCTATTGTTGTAATGCTCCACTCTTTGAAAATTATATATATATATGTATGTTTGTATAAACAGTTGAAAACCTGGTCCTTAAATAAAAAATCTATGAACAATAAAACCTTGTTTACAATATGCCTGTTTTCATCAAAATGGGGAGGAGGCGTGTTTTTCAAAATCTAGGGTGCGATAATTTTTTTTTTTCAGTGAAAACATAAAAAAAATTGGAAAACCAAAAAGACATTTTTCAAAATCTAAGAGGGCAATTCTGCCCTTGGGCCACGCTTTTTTCTTTGGGAGGCGGATCCTTCGAATTAGTATCATGAATCCACCCTATCCCTCCATGTAGAGGTGTGGATATTTGTAAAAATCTGTACACAGAGATATTGACATTTGGTCGTTCTTGCTTGATGAAATGACTGTTTGTCGTCAAAACTTCGCTTTAGCTGCTTTAAGATCTATCTTGTTAAAATTTCCCCTTATTTCACATAGTTATATTTCATATGATATAGGAAAATGAGTGGTATATGGTAGGGTATACAATTTTCCATCTAATTCTGGCTAGCCTGTTGCCTTTTTCTCCCCTCAAATCTAGATGTTATAATTTTTTCTCAATGGTATTAGACCCTCACCGGGGGAGGGCTGTAGCTTATGCTGCGGTGCATATAAGGTTTTTACGGAAGATGTGGTCGTACAAACCTTGGAGGGGAACCAAATAGTACATCCCTAGCATTAAATCTGACCCCCTAATATCCTCCCATCTGTAGTGCAAATGGGAGGATAGCTCTATCCCACTGCTTGTGAGTGTTTATCTCTTATGTCAAGCTATTTAATTTTTTTGTAATTGCTTTTTTCTGTTGCTAAGTTTTAGCTGACTAGCTTTTGTAAGACGATTCAGCTCAATTGACTTGACGCTACTCTACATGCAGATCTGGATCCAGACCCTTTTAAGGTGGGGGGTAAGGATTACTTTTGCTTTGGATATTTATAGAGCCATTGACCGCTGTCTTTCCCCCGAGGATTTGTCTTTTGTTGGCTAGCAACCCAAGGAGAAGAAGAAGATGAACCAGTAACATTGTCTGAGTCTTCCCAGTAAGGACATCTATGACCCTCTTTTAATTTTTTACGAATTTTTTTATTAGTAAAATTATTAGTAGAAATAAATTTTATTAGTTAAAGATACACGTAACTTACAAATTAGCTTAAGTAAGGAGCTTCTGTATTCTCATATTTTTATTACATATATGAGGGGGTTCACCCCCTCGCTCTTCACGCTAATGCTTAAATTTTGTCCCGATTTCTTAAGAATGACCCCTGAATCACAAAAGCCGTAGAATAAATAGTTGAAATTTCGGAGGTAGTTACCCTTCAGAAATTTCAGCTTTGAATTAACCTTAGACACTACTAGATGATGATCTTTACTTTTAACATCAGTAACAGCACTCCTATATACCCTAGTATCTTGTTTTGATCCTGCTAGTCTTTGGTTTACAATAATGATAATCAATAAGATTTGCTGTCTTACCATCCCAAGAAGCAAATATTGAATTTTTTAAAAAAAAGCATAAAAAGGCATCAAATGATTTATTTACTCTGAAAAGAACACTAGAGAAATAGAAAAGCATGCCACCACTGGGGATCGAACCCGTGACCCACGCTTTCGCGGCGTGAGCTCTACCAACTGAGCTAGATGACTTCGGCTGTTAACATATTTTATATTTCTCTAGTCGCCACATTAGCTCCCAATCATCCACCGGTGGACATTGACATACAGCTCAACGCAATTGGTGACCAGCCTGTGACTTAACCAAAGAAGAACTGCCATCCAGCCCGTCCTTTAACTTCAAGAGTGGTCCACTAAAGTCTTGGCTTGGTTCACTTCACTGAGTCTTTGGCTGCGTTGAGGCTGCAGCTTTTCATACTTGTATGTAATATAAAAATACTACATCTTCCTTCTCATAATAAAAACAACATACTAAACTTCCAAAAGGCTGCAGCTTTTCATACTTCTTTTCACTTCACTCTTTTTACGGGTTTAGCTTCAGGGGTCCTCTTACTATTCGACCATAATGCGTGACAAAATATTTTCTCAAAAACGGCATTTGAAACAGCACCAAAGGGTGCATTCAGGAGAAAAGTCTTTTAAATGCGCTGTATGTAAAAAACGCTTTTCTGAACAGGGCAATTTGAACAGACACCAAAGAGTTCATACCGGTGAGAAACCGTTTAAATGCGATGCATGTGACAAGACCTTTTCTCAACCTGTAAATTTGAAAATACATCAAAGAATGCATACGCGTGAAAAACCATTTAAGTGCAATTGAATAGATTTTATCATCAAACTAATTCGCCATTAATACCCTGGTGGTTTTCCTTCTGGTGGGAATTTATTCCTTATCGTTGATTCAATTTGGACAGCTTATCTATGTCAAAGAGAAAAAGGCAATGAGTCGAAAATATTATCAAATTTTATTTTATTAAATCGTGACGTCACTCTTTAGTACTCTTTTAGTATTTAGATATGGAGCATTTAATAGTTACTAAAATTAAATATAGTTGTTCATTTAACAAGGTTTTGATAGGCATGATTTAAAGTTTGAAAGGGCATATCTCATCGATTGCTCAAGGTATGGTTTTCAAATTTGGATAAGTTGTCTATCTCAACAAGGAGAAAGCAAAGAGTCGAAAAAATTATCAAATTTCTGATATTCATTAAATCGTAACGTCACACTTTAGTACTCTATTAAAAACCTCTATAACGAAAACTTTAACTTGAGAGTCACCTCTTTTCGCCTCGAATTCTCCGTAGCCTTGGATAGAAACATTAAATTTGAAACAGGCCTGAAGTTCTGATAAACTTCAAAATCTAAAGATATTCTCTTTAAGAGGGGAGAAAGAGCTGCCTCCTTCATTCTTTCCGGCACATGTGTGTTCCTAAATGAAAAATTTATAATTTTAGTGAAAATGGGAAGCAGAATTTCAAAACAATTCGTGAGAACAAACCAAGGAATCGGATCTAAAATGCTGGACTTCCTTGACACTTTTCTATTTCTCTAACTTCCAGCCTTAAATTATATCTCAACCCTAGCTTTGAACCTTGTGGCACCCCCCCCCCCCCTGCCGTAAGAAAAGTTTTAAATAGTCCTTTAGTAGCTATTGATATTTCAGGAGTGCAACTAGAGGGGGGAGGGGGAGGCCTCCTCTGCCCTAATTTTCCTACCAAAAATTGTACCCCCATCTTAAGCACAACTGGAAGGGAGGCCTTGCCCCTGAACGCAAGATGAACGCTTTGTGCACCATTGAATGTACGCATCTAGTGTATGCAAACTATGTTAAATACGCGTCATTAGCCTATTTTCAACGCTTTGTGCACCATGGAATGTACGCATCTAGTGTATGCAAACCATGTTAGAAAAGCGTCATTAGCCTATTTTGAACACTTTGGCAAATACTATGTCAAATATGCGTCATTAGCCTATTTTGAACGCTTTGTGCACCATGGAATGCACGCATCTAGTGTATGCAGGCGAGAATTCTACCACTGAACCACCAATGCCTTGCCGAATACTAATGAGATTTTGAGACGTTAAAAACAGGTTAACAACTTGGCACTCTCCAGGTGACAGAGCCCGAAATCAGATTGATTATCTAGCAATTTCAAAAAGACACAGAAATTCTATCAGAAGTATTAAAGCATACCCAGGTGCTGACTGTGACACTGACCACCAGCCAGTTGTAGCAAAGTTCCAACTACGTTTCAAGAATTTAATGAGCTGGTGAATCAGTAATGAGCACAGTGGTGACAATGGCGTTGTCTATTTTGCGCTTAGTAGGGTATAACGTTTAATACTCTCGAGTGCCAAATAATCGTACCCTCCGCTTATTAATTTTTTGAAATTTATAAGCCCCCCCGCTCCTTATTAGGACCCCCGTTTATTAATTTCAAGAAATTTTCCCAGTACTCAAAATGTAAATGATGCCTGAAAACACTTGAATAACTTCCCCATATTTGACATAGTTTGCATACACTAGATGCGTACATTCCATGGTGCACAAAGCGTTGAAATTAGGCTAATAAGGCGTATTTGACATAGTTTCCATACACTAGATGCGTACAGTCCATGGTGCACAAAGCGTTAAAAAAACGCTAATAAGTCATATTTGACAAAGTTTGCATACACTAGATGCGTACATTCCATAGTGCAAAAAGCGTTCAAAATACGCTAATAAGGCATATTTGACATAGACATAAATACTAGGCTTTATAAATCACACTGAAGATGGCAGGTGGCACTGCCGAAATATGTATAGACGGCAAAAACTAAAAAGTTTCTCTAAGACCTCTCTATGGATCATCATAAGTCGATTCCAAGCCCCTTAATGACTTCTCTATGGATCATCATACGTCGATCCTACGCTCCTCCATGACTTCTCTATGGACCATCATAAGTCAATCCTACGCTCCTCCTTGACTTCTCTATGGACCTTTTTGCAGGAAGTTTTCAGTACAGTGGAGTATGAACCGTCTTTGGTATCAGAAAGATCTGAGTTCAACACGCTCTGTGGTAATGATCGATGCATCCTTATAGTGGAAATAAAGCCAAATTGTAGTTTCGTGTAAATGTTTGCATAAATGCATGTCTTAGCGTTAATAATATTTTCATATATTTTCCCATATGCATGGAACGGTGAAAAATCATGAACGCGGTCAAAATGACATTATCACAATATGCCTGGTTGCCTGATTGTGCTTGTTTGTGGGTTTGTTGTCGTTGTGTCTATCTTTTTTTGTTTGTGGGTCTTACCCTGTGTTTTTCTGTGAGCTTGTATGTCTGAGTTTGTGTTTTTGTGTGTTTTTTGTCTCTCTCTGTGCATTTGTGTCTCACTCTGTCTCCTTGTGTGTTTTCGTCTCTGTGCCGTTCTTTGTGTGTTCATGTGTCTGACTCTGTGTGCTTGTATGAGTGTTATTTACGTCATTGATAGTCATAATAATAATAGAGGGGTATTCCTCAGGTTGTTCATGGCAACCTATAGGATACGACATCTTTGTGGTATGGATATCCAATTTGTCTTAGTTTGTCTTGTTTAACTGTAGATAGTAATGTGATGAAACTTATAAGCGCAAGCGCCTGTCTATCAACGCTGATTCTTAAGATTGAGTGAAGTAAAGGGTCTATCCATAAAAGCAGACAAGCTGACTATCTGTTCCGGAACAGATGGCACTGTGTTCCAGGTAGAAATATGGTGTTTTTATTAGAAGATTTTTACGCCCAGATCGGTAGAAATAGGGATAGATGGTATCCTAGCCGTGGTAAATTTGTCTTTGGAAAATAAAACAGTAATAGCTACAGACTGCTTTAATTTTGTGTGTATGACGATCCGGTTATATCCATTTCTGGGGCAGGCCCCAAGAACTGATAGTGTGGTAAATGAATTTCTTAAATATGGTGTAAATAGATTGAATAGATTAAATATAATAGATTAATCCCAGACAAAAAAGAGAAAAGAAAAAAAGCTAAATAATTTTTAAGAAGCCAAAATGTTTTAATTATTTTTTGAACAAGCTAAAAGAGTAGCACCTTTGAGCTCTTTTTACAAATATGACTTCAAAAAGAGGATCAGTAATAAAGATCAGCAGGATCATAGCTTGATTGATAACGCACTCCGGTCTGATTGACAACTCTTGACAACATTTAAAGGCTGTGTTTAACCACTAAACTTGTTATGCTATATTTTGGGAGTTTCACATTTCTCCAATTTAAAATTTTAGATGTTCTTCAGAATAATTTTAGGGTGAATCTTGTTAGTATTTTTTTTAAAACAGTAAAAAGAAAGAAAGGGCATTGACAAAAAGGCTTGAATTTTTGGTTTTCTTGACGTAATGTCGAATAATTTAAAGGCGTTTAACCACTAAACTTCCTATGTTATATTTGAAACTTGGAAAAAGGCTCATTCGATTGGAAAATGAAGGGGCTAGTGCCTCTTTTAAGTGACTTGGTAGTAAATAACCCCCCTCCTACGCCCACCATTTCCCCAGACTTCCAATCAAATGCTGACATAGCCATTTTGTTTAGCGTAGTTGTTGAAAGATACAGAAATTATGTCTTTTAGTATGACAGCCCTCAGGAAAAGGGTTTTAAGTTTTAATGTAACTCCTTGATTTCAGCTGAAAGTTAATTTTTTTTTTTTTTAGAAATCTTCTAATAAGCAAACGATTAACCAAGTTTACCCTCCTGAAAAATTCAATTCTAAAAATGAGTTCAATTGAATATCTAGATCTATTGACCAAAAAGGAAAAAGAGTGTTTGAATGATATGAAGTCAAGAGCAAAAGAACTCACTGCTAAATTCAGGGATTCTTTTTTGATGAGGTTTCCTTCTTTTGATTGACATATAATTTCCAGATTGTTATGAACACGGACAATAAAAGTGACATAAGAAAACTATTTGTTCTAAGGTATTCATCTAGGAAAGCTGGTGAAGCATGGCTTATGTGTGTCTGTTTACTTCCCTGTTGTTAGGGCTATTTTTGTTTTATATGACAATTTTGCCAAATTTTATCTTAGATATTTATATAACGTAATGATTTAAAGAATTTTGGGAATAGTTATTTTATTTGTGCTAGAGGGGATCATATGTCTCAAACATTTGTACAAGCCCACGCCGAGGGCGTGGTCCACCGCGACGTAAAGCCGGGCAACGTGCTCGTTGACCCCGCAGGCAAGCCACGGCTGGTCGACTTCGGGCTCTCGCTGGCTCAGGATCGCACTCGGCTGACCATGGCCGGCACGATCATGGGCACCCCCGCCTACATGAGCCCGGAGCAGGCCCGGGGCGAGGAGGCGGGGCCCGCCAGCGACCTCTACGCGGTCGGTGCGCTGCTCTTCGAGCTGCTCGTAGGCTAATACGGAACATAAATTACTAATTTTTGACGGCAATTTTTTGGGAGATTCTGGGGACCACAATTATCTTGGGCTTAGAAACCCCCCAAAACTCAGGGTAGGGGAAGCATTGCTATCGTCACCCAGTGTGTATATGTGTGTGTAGAATATATCCATGTCCCTAAAATTGTGTTTAGCATAAAGTACATTATAGACCTAACAAAACTTGCAGTCAATGTAAAGGTAGTTTATTTTTCTCGGCACTCCAGAGTAACTGAGACGGTTCATCTTCTAAATGTTTGTTTGATCTTCTAACTACGTATTACTGCCTTATTAGAACGACTTTCAAGTGGCATGTGTTTATTTGACTTTAAAATATGATCGTGAGGGTGCCAAGTGCTTTAATCTACGTTGACAGTATCATTTTTTCGTTAAAATCTAAACGTTAAGTAAGCTGGCATCCTAGTACTTCATGCCTTATCATTGAAAGTTGCCACACAATTTTAAAGCCATTCCATCATTACCCGTGTCTTCTTGAGCCTCACCGTTAATTTCAATGTTAAACTAAATCTGTGAAAAGGTCTATAATCTTCCTCCAGCTTTCAGTTCAGCACAAATTTTCTTTTTCTGATTTCAAAACAAATAGTTGATATAAAAAGTATAAAAAAGGATTTAACTTTAGGCTTAATTTTAGGGTTCAATGTTGGTTTAACGTGAAAGCTTTCTGAAGAGCAGATGGTGAAGTATTCGTACAATCGGCAAATTTTGGCGAGACTGTACAGAGCAGTGGCATTACCACATGTCCTTTACCTTTCCCTGCTTTGGGAATGGTTCAAAGAAACAGAGAGACTGAAAGTTAGGTCCGCGTTATTTAGATATTTGAAGTTTTTGATACGCATACCGCTATTCGAGAAAATTTATTTCTTTTGAATAAGTATCAAATTCCAGATCCCCATGAAGCTGTGGCAGAACAGGAAATTGCTTCAAACAAAACAAAAGCTCTAATAGGTAATGGAGAAAAATTCCGTATTTATTTCTCGTGTCTAAAAAAGTTTAATTTGTTTATCTTCAAGTAAAAATGTTGGAAACGAGGACTGTTTGAAGGACTACTAAAAAACTGCATTAAAAAGTTTTTTTCAAAAACACGAGAAGCGTTTTATGCTGCAATTTTTGTGTTGAGCACTGAAATCTTTTTTTGTGTTGATGTTGTGTTATTGTGTGATGATGTAACGATTGCACGATAAGGATTTTCCCTCTTTCCATCTATTTTTAGCAATTACTTAATTCTATTCTCTGTACTTATACATAAATACCAGATCTGTAAATTTATCAAGACACATTTTTCACTTCGACTTCAACTACAAAGCCGTTGGTAGTGATTTTTGCCTTTGCTAGTTTCGCTGCCGCGGATTTAACAGCCTTGCCGCCATCATTGCGCTACGAAGTCAGTATAGGCTACACCCCTGTTCAAAGAGCGATTTGGCTTGTTCGAAACGACCGGCCGACCCGTGCAAAGACGCCAAATTAAGAATTACTTTAAGCGCGGTGGGATCCTGCTCCAACGCGCGTTCGTAAGCAGATTGTGCATTTGTGGTTTGCCCATTTTTCTGATAGAAAAGACCCAGCTCGAATAAGGCCGGAACGCCGCCGTGTTCTGCCGCCTCTTCATAGGCATTGAGTGCCATACCAAACTCGCCGCGGTTACATAGACTTGAACTAAAAAAATTAAATCAAGAGAGGGCTATTCCTTACAACTACTACTACTACCAACAACTCACTTCAGCACCAAGCCGTACTCACGCTCCTCCTCCAACCCAATCTGTTCAAAGTCTTCCTCTTACGCCCTCCCATGAATTTTCAGTTTCTCTTCCTTACGGCCTCCTCACACCCCATTCGGGAACGACCGGCTTTTCGTTTGGTCCTAGATACTTTACAACAATAAATTGTTTTTGCGCTCTCCCCCTCCCCCGCACATACACACAAAATAACCATCTAAATTAAATGAAGTATAATAAGAAACACCTACTTAACAAAAACTTGTGACTCAAAACATAGTTGTGCTGGAACTATAAACTGACTCAGTAATAAGGTGTGAAGTGGTAAATAGCTATTAGTGCTGTCCATACCGACGCGATTAATCGATTACAAACCGGTTCAAGAAAGAGTCGACTCATATGAGCCATACTACAAATGCATATTTGACATAGTTTGCATACGATAGATGCGTACATTCCATGGTGCACAAAGAGCTCCAAATAGGCTACAAATGCTTATTTGACATAGTTTGCATACACTAGATCCGTACATTCCATGGTGCACACAGCGTTCAAAATAAGCTAAATAAGGCAAATTTGACATAGTTTGCATACACTAGATGCGTGCATTCCATGGTGCACAAAACGTTCAAAATAGGCTAATAAGGCATACATGAATTCCTTCTAAAAATCAAATTTCATTAAGATCCGATCATCTATTCGTAAGATAAAAATATCCCAATTTTCACATTTTCCAAGAATTCACAGGATCTGGTCGGAATTTAAAATTAGAACTTTAAAGCACAAGATCCTTCTAAATATCAAATTTCATTAACATCTGGTCACCCTTTCGTAAGTTACAAATACCTCAATTTTCAAAATTACCCCCCCCCCCAACTCCACCAAAGAGAGCAAAAACCTTATAACTATGTCTTTGGGGACGACTTACTCCCCCACAGTCTCCGTGGGAGGGGCTACAAGTTACAAACTTTGACCAGTGCTTACATATAGGAATGGTTATTGGGAAGTGTACAGACGTTTTCAGGGGGATTTTTTGGTTGGGAAAAGGGTTGATAACAGGGGGATATGTTAGGGAACCTTTCCGTCGAGGAATTTGTCATGGGGTAAGAAAATTTCCATGAAGGGAGCGCAGGGACCTATGGGATGACTGTGGGGTGACTCTTGCACGTATGTCCATGGGTAGGTGCGTTGAAAGTTCCTTGAAAATGCCATCCGTGAGATATAACTTCAGAGCTACACAAAAATTGTGTCTTTCGGCCTTAAGGAAAAAACTTTTTCACGACTTTCAACCAATGGTTTAGCTTGTCCCAGCTAGAATTTAGACTATACAATGCCACTTTCACTTGAATTTACCCACCTCTGACATTTTTGTATATCTAATGTGACAGCTTGTTTCGTTTTCTGTAGTAGTATATGTTTGTTTATTATCTGTTGATCAATACTTATTCTATATGTCTACATTCAATATATATTTGTACTCTTTATTGTCTTTTGTTAACACCCTGTTATCTTATTCCATTGTTCTTATTTTGTGCTTTTACTAAATGTTTGTATACTTACTTCTTCAATATTGATTTATGTTTCCATATTAGTTGTTGTAGTAGTCGTCTTTCGTTGACTGGTAGTAGTGCTATTAGTAATATCGGTTGAACCAGAAGCAGCAGCATTAACGTTTTGCCTTTACAGGCAGTTGTAATAGAAGTAGTAGTAGGAGTATCAAGTGTAGCAGTGATAGAAGTTTTAGTAGTGGCGTGCATATATTGCCTTTTGGTCGGATGATTGCCCCCTTTTAACATTCTCTGAAAATTCCAACTTAATGACGAAGTCAATTCTTGAGATACACTCTTTTTGACAATGAGCAGATTTCCAGCTTTTGTTATCAAACATATATACTAGTTTCTGCTTGTTCTTTCAAACTAATTCAAACCGATTTCTCAAACAAATTTTTAAACTGATTTCTGCTCTGCGCGGTTTCCTTTAATTTATTAAAAATCGAACAGATTTCCAGCTTTTGTCATCAAATATATATACTAGCTTGTGCTTGTTCTTTCCAACTGATATCTCAAACAGATTTTCAAACTGATTTCTGCCGTGAGCCACAGGAAATGACACGTAACTTGAGAGACATCTCGTTTATACATTTATCTTTGATTCTTTCGATGCTATGTTGCATCATCTACGGAGACATTTAACAATCAAACGGAAATAGAGACTTGAAAAAGATAATAGTTAGATAGTGATACCTTGTAAAATAAAGGCATTTATGGAATGTGTGAAAGAGTATACCCAACTGTATTTTGAAGGAGGCAATAAGAAATTGGACTGCCTGAATTGCTTGGAAGAAGGTGGAAGTTTCCACTCCTTTGTTTACGAGACCAGTGTTCTCACCTTTGAGCTAAATAAGCATATCCAGTCTCTATTTCAATCTCTAACCATTCCTTTCAAAAACCAACATTAGCACAAGGCTTATACAAAAGTTATGTCTCAATTTGTAATGTAGCCCCTGGAGAGAGTTGAACTCTCGACCACTGGTTTACGAGACCAGTGCTCTAACCACTGAGCTGCAGAGGCATACTCAAACATTAATCAATTACAAAGGAACTTTTCCACAAAGGAAGTTTTTTTTTAAAGTAAAGTAAAGAGCTAAATTAAACCAAAGATGAGCAGAAATAAAGTCAAATAAGTTTTAAGCCTAAAGCTACCATAAGTCCCTATTAATAAATACATAGAATAAAAACGAACAGAAAATACATTCAATAACCAAATAACTAGCGTAGCTGGGGATTTTTCTAGGGGGGGGGGACCTGAAAAGCCGACCAGACACATTTTTTAATACAAGCAACTCAATTTTCAGGGTCGGGGCTAAGGTTGCTAAGGGTATAATACACTTTCAGGGCTAAAGTTGCTAAGGTTATTTTTTCTCTGTGATGCCAAATCATATAAATATACACAAAATCTAGTTTTTTTTCTGTCTACTTACAGTCAGTTATACATGTAAATCGTTGGTTATTTATTTGTTTCAAATCAAAAAAGAATTCTGTCTTTTTAAAAGGAAATTTGTGGTAGTTAGGGGTAGTAGGTAGTGTAGTTGGGGGTAGTAAGTAGTGTAGTTGGTGGTAGTAGGTGTTGTAGTTATGGTATAGTGCGCAGTGAAGTTAGGGAATAGGTAGTTAGGGGTAGTAAGTAGTGTAGTTATTGAATAGTATGCAGTGAAGTTAGGGAATAGGTAGTTAGGGGTAGTAGGTAGTGTAGTTGGGGGTAGTAAGTAGTGTAGTTGGTGGTAGTAGGTGTTGTAGTTATGGCAGCTTTTGGTGCTATTCTAAACGCATTGTGCACCATGGAATGTACGCATTCCAAGCATGCAAGTGTTACTAAAAAAAGATTCTGGTGCTATTCTAAACGCATTGTGCACCATGCAATTTACGAATTCCAAGCATGCAAGTGTCCCTAAAAACAGCTTTTGGTATTATTCTAAACGCATTGTGCACCATGGAATGTACGCATTCCAAGCATGCAAGTGTCATTAAAAACAGCTTTTGGTGCTGATGTCCTAACAAACGTAGAGAGGTCCTAACAAACTTTGAGGGGTCCTAACAAACGTAGAGAGGTCCTAACAAACGTACAGAGGTACTAAAAAACGTAGAGGGGTCCTAACACTTGTAGAGGGTTCCTAACAAACGTAGGGAAGTCCTAACAAACGTAGAGGGGTCCTAACAAACGTAGAGGGGTCCTAACAAACGTAGAGGGGTCCTAACAAACGTAGAGAGGTCCTAACAAACGTAGAAATAAATTGAAAGGTTCCCTTTTTTCAATTCTGACACACTTTATTTTACCATGAATAGTTATAATATTGATTTGTCAATCAACATATATCTTTGTGCAAGCTAGTAGGCAATTGTAATAACACTTAGAACTTCGGAGACGCGCCTAGAATAAAGCGCCTGGAGAACCATAGTTTTTGGAAGATTTTGCCTAGGCTATTAAACACATTTCTTTTTCAGGACATAGACACCGAGAAAATGTCGCCAAGAAGCTACCAAAGTCAAGCTCCTGATCAAGAACTCACCAATCCTTCTTTTTGAGAAGAGTCATAAACCACTGGAATCAACTGAAAGATTCAACTGTCAGTGCTCCCTCCATCCAGTCCTTCAAAAACCAACTTGACAAGGAGTGGGAGAAGAAACAGTGGATATTCGACTGGCAGTCATCAACCCAAGAGCACTACAGGTCTAGAAGACCTTAAAGCCCTCAAATGGATTAAGATGATTTTCTTTTAGAATGTTGGTTACTATTTTGAACTACTGTTCGATTCTACATCATATATTAATTTAAAAAATGAAGTTTTTCCGAGGGAAATAAGGAGCGAAGTTTTAAACTTAAAACGAACAAAAATCATTACCTCCCAGCCTATCTAACATATATCAATAAAACTAGCGCAAATAAATCAACTGGTGATATTTTCCTATCTTTGTATGATTGCAGAAAACTAGCGCTTTACTGAAAACACTTTCAACATACATAGCTATTACCCTCGAAAACTAAAACTTTTGAAATAGGAAAAGAGCCTTTAATCACATTCATTACTATGTGCAATCATAAAATAGTCTAATATCTTCATATTTTCAGCATGGGTAGCTATTACCCTCGAAAACTAAAACTTTTGAAATAGGAAAAGAAGCCTTTAATCACATTCTTTACCATTTGCAATCATAAAATAGTCTAATATCTTCATTTTTTCAACATACGTAGAGACACATTGCAATTATATATAATTCTCAAAGAGTGGAGCGTTACCACAATAGCTTGCAATTTATGGGCGCTGACCCGGCTCGAACCCACGACCTCATGGTTACTAAACCAACGCCTTAACACGTACTCAGCAGACACATAGCATTTATCATATATTTATCAGAGAGTGGAGCATTACCACAATAGCTTGCTTTCTTTTTTCACTAATGGAGCTGAGGGGATTCGAACCCACGGCCCATTCGTCCAGACATGAGAGTAGGATCTAATTATCTTCTGTTGATTCTTACTTATGCTGCCTGTTTTTTCTTGACCTTTGTTTTTGTTGATTTGAGTTGATGGTCTCACCTCTTCAGAATATTCTTTGATACAATTACTAAAACTTAGCATCTTAGGTTCTTGGTGTTTATGTCACCCTTGTATAAAGATATTATATATTAATGTAAATTATGTAAATTAATTTCTCTTTTAACACCTAGAAGATATTACTACCTTTTGACTTTCTTTTGATTTTTGCTAATTTCTTTCAATTTCCCGTTTGGCTTTTCCAATTTTTATAGTCCTTTTCCAACGTAGTCCATGTAGTAAGCCTTCTATAGTCCCACACAGATTTGTTTAACGTTTTTTGTTTCCCTTTGATTTGTCACGACTTGGTTTAGTTCTTTCCCGATGCTCTAACCCCTTTCAGACCTTTTTTTCTTCTCCAACTTCTCTCAGGCTATTTCGTCGTTGAGTCGTCCAGTTATGACTTGATTCTGGGTCGTGACTTTTTACATGCTCACCAGGCTAATATCAATTTACAGAACAACTCTATTTCTTTTGTATCCCCTCAATTCACCCTTGACAATTCACATTCGCCTCTTGTCCAGCTAGCTGCTGCTCTCACCCTGCCTGGGCCCGGTTTCTCGGTTACTCCTAAGTTCTAGGTGAGCACCTAACTTTAGGTATAAGTGAGCACTTAAACTTAAATCAAATTCAATGAATCGTTTTGTTCTAGTGTCTGCTGTAGCAGATGTAGAAATGTTCTGTAATGAAGGCAAGATTTAGTTTTGCGAAGGTGCCTGTAGAAGAGAGAAAAGTGATAGTTCAAACACATTGGCCAAGAGTGGAGATCTTGGAAACGGATTTCAATAAACTTGCATTGAAAAGATCAAAAGCAAACTCACTAAAATCTTTTCTTTTGAAGAAAAACTCTAGCCATCCACTGATCCTGGTAAGTGTCCAGTAGAATATTTTAATATATAAAGAAATGGTTTTTGAGCATTTTATTTTGCAATTAGAACTGTCTGGACGTAGCGGTTATGTTCTGATTGTAAATAGACAACCATCAGGATCTCTTATTGAGTTTTATGAACTGCTTGAAGAACAATTGGAAAAGATCCAACATCAAAGACCTACGTTTGTCATTTGAGATATTAAAATTGATTCATTTGATAATAGATCAAGCACATCAGGAAAGGTTTGTGGTAAACTTCGCATGTCTGATAGGTACTGTATGATACATCTTGTATGCTGAGGATGGTCAGCTGCCGCCAAGTATTGCAACAGCCTAGCAGTTGCTGTCAAATGAGACTCCCAGTCACAGTCTCGTTCAGCATGAATAAATTGCATCGCTATTTCAAGTATTTTCAAGAAATGCCGCCAGATAGCAAACGTTGGCGACGCATTTCCCAGGATGTCGAAGGCATTGAAGCTTTCCGTAGGATAATCATGGCAGAATTGGGTAGACCTGATCATCCAGATTTGCCGCCAAAATTGTTTTTGGAATACATGGAAGCAGTGAGTCTGAAATCCATTAGTTTCTCTTCTTTTTTCTATCTTTTCTGTTGTGTCTTTAGCTTTCGAAACTATTTTAAAGATTGACCGAAGGTTTTTTTGTCCGGGATTCAAGCTCTTTGTCAATTATTTTACGTAGTAGAATTTTCTGGAAGAAAAGAGCCTTTAATCACATTCTTTACCATTCGCAATCATAAAATAGTTTAATATCTTCATTTTTTCAACATACGTCGCTATTACCCTCGAAAACTATAACTTTTGAGATAAGAAAAGAGCCTTTAATCACATTCTTTACCATGTGCAATCATAAAATAGTCCAATATCTTCATTTTTTCCACAGGCCTAGCTATTACCCTCGAAAACTAAAACTTTTGAAATAGGAAAAGAGCCTTTAATCTGACTTCACTTTTCTCATCTCTGCTTCTTCTGAATTCGAACTTCTGAAAGAAAGCCTTCTTTTGTCCAAACACGCCTATTCACTTAACGTAAACAAAAGTTCATTTCCCCTCTCCCTCTTCTAGTATGTCTGTTGTTAGTTGTTAATGTATTCTATTGTTCATGTTACGGTCTTAACCGAACGTGTTTCATATCTTGTAATTAATTGATTCGAGGATGGTGGCAGAATACACCGAAAGCTTCCAAACATATGTGAAATGTTGCTCATTCAAATGTCAGCCTCACCAAACACAAGTCCGCTGTAGAAATCTTACAGCCAGCTGACCAAAATTTGTTATAAGGATAGAAACAAATACTAATAAAGAAACTTGAGACTTTGTATTTGCTGTATTTGACAAAAATTCAATTTGACCTGACAACAGCTTTAAGTTATGGCTTCAAAGAAACTTCAATTCTTCTACAACTGAAATGTGCAGGAACAATGGTCAAATCGGGAAAATGACTATTTTTATTTAATTTTGTCCGGTCCCTGATACGCCTGCCAAATTTCATCGTCCTGGGTTACCTGGAAGAGCCTAAAGTAGCAAAACCGGGACCGACAGACAGACCGACAGAAGTTGCGATTGCTATATGTCACTTGATTAATACTAAGTGGCATAAAAAAGATCAATCTCTGGAATTGAAAGTACTTGCAGTAAATAGGCACAGATGAAAAAGTGAATAATTTACAAGAAGCCTTGGGTCCCTTACATTTGATAGTTTTTGATAGCTTTATACTTGCTATTAGCTAAAGCTAGATTAGCTTTTAATCTGAAAGTTTTAGAAGCGGTTTCATCAAAACCCGGGATCCTTTACTTTGCCGACAAAAGGAGTTTGTATTTTCCTCTAAAATTGTTCTAACAATTTTGGCGCCTCCAAATTGTTGGTAGGCTTAATGATTGTCCAATCAGCGGTCGACAAATTAACAATACAACGAAGAATACAAGTCATATGTGACTTTGATTGTGCCTTTACAATACTGTTATTAAATGCTTTCGGTGACGAAATAACTCCGTGTTTTATCCCCTTCTTTACTGGAAGAAGGGATTTCCCTGCGGAGAAACAATAAAATCAAACAGTTCGTGGTAACGAGCTGTAGTAAGGAGCGACCCGGCTCAATAATAACCGAAAATCTAAAAAATTGAATTTTGATACCAATAGTTACTTTGACAATGTCACTTTTGCAGGGCAAACATAGAAGAATGCACATCATGTAGATTATATGTTAGGGGTATAATTTCGGAAAATTGAAAAACAAATAGTTAAGATATGAGCCTAAACCTAAGCATAATACTTTCTTGAATCGCAGAATATATCAACATCCTACCATTTGCTCTTCAGTTGTTTTGTAGATCATTAACAATGAAGCAACACAAGCCCGGGTTGTTAAACAAGTTTACGAAAAATATCTTCATTTTTCCAACATACGAGTATGGCACTTGGTATTTACCAAGTGGCATACAGTTATCACAAATTCTATCGGTCTGTCAGTCCTGTTCTTGCTAGTTTAGGCACTTCCAGATAAGCTAGGACAATGAAATTTGGCAGGCGTATCAGAGACCAGACCAGATTAAATTTGAAATAGTTGTTTCCCCAATTCGACCATCTGGGGGGAGTGGGAGGACAAAAATTAGATCAGATCTTCATATTTAAAATTATCAATGTTTCATATCAGGCCTCCTGATGTTTTCGGATTAATTATTAACATTTGTGTAATGGTTTTAATTTTTTATGTATCGGATTAATTATTAACATTTGTGTAATGGTTTTAATTTTTTATGTATTTCAACAAGGAGAAGTAATTTAGATCGCTTCGTTGTGATTTGCATTAAGTATCTTCCTTCCCTCATTACGAGGCCTGCAGTGGCTTCAGTTATCATTCATGGTCAATTACTGATACCTACATATATATAGTATATACTATACAGTATATACTAGTATTATATAGTATACATATATATATATATATATATGTATATATATATGTATATGTACGGCAGTCTGACAAAAAATGCGGAATGTGAAACCTGATATAACTGCACTAATTTGATTTAATCGCTATTACATTACATACTAGTGTGGTGTATATGTACTGCAATATATACTACAGTATATACATACATATAACATAAGCGCCTAGGACTCAAATAAGCGCCCATGCTCAAATAAGCTCCCAGTTTGGGAAAAATCTCAATTGGAAATCTCAGTGGGAAATTTCTCACAAGCGCCCAGGTCCAAATAAGCGCCCAGGTCTGGACAGCGAAAACGTTTACGCTTTAAATGATGATGCGGTGGACGATGAAGATGTATTGATTGATTGATTGATTGATTGATTGATTGAACGTTATGTTTCAATC
Organism: Alatinidae sp. Z8VKAUB7J3; assembly: GCA_010016025.2. Taxonomy (NCBI): domain Eukaryota; kingdom Metazoa; phylum Cnidaria; class Cubozoa; order Carybdeida; family Alatinidae; species Alatinidae sp. Z8VKAUB7J3. Next base: position 219,631,911 of record JAAAKM020721499.1, read on the forward strand.
TATTCTATAGAAACGCATCTAGTGTATGCAAACTATGTCAAATATGCCTTATCAGCCTATTTTGAACTCTTTGTGCACCATTGAATGTACGCATCTAGTGTATGCAAACTATATCAAATACCCTTTTTAGCCTATTTTGACCGCTTTGTGCACCAAGGAATGTCCACATCTAGTGTGTGCAAACTATGTCAAATATGCCTAATTAGCCTATTTTGAACGCTTTGTGCACCATGGAATGTACGCATCTAGTGTATTTTGTGCCTTTGTAGTAATCACTCTCTCGAAAACATACTTTGACCAGCTCAGGTATCAGACTCTACTTTCACACTTCTCCTTTGTTTTCAAGTGCCTTGACTTGTTTTTCAGTGCTGCACGAAAATTCCCTGCCACACTGTGCCCTTAAAGTGTACCTCCAGTAGTCAGAAATTTTTTGATATTTTGTTCGTTTTGTCTCGAGGAATCGAACTGCTATTTTGGTTTTCGCCGTATGCGCACTCAACCTGTTAGCATTTTTAAATTTATTTCTGCTCCAGTTAAAAGGCCACCGTATTTCAGTAGCCAGTTCCAAAAAAAATTGGACACACAGTCAAGCTTTAGCGTAAAGAGCAAGGTATTGAGGAGGGGGCAACCCTTCATGCATTGAATAATTTCTGTTCGTTTTTAGTTCTGATGCTGCTCCTTACTTTCAGTTAAAAATCCCCCCAAAATTGTCTGATCAAAATTTTGAGACAGCTATTATATCTCACGTGCATTTTGCCATTTGTCACTCTTGTTTCAGCTCAATACCTGTAAATTTAATCAGCACTGATGAAATCAAGAAACTGAAAAATGCATGGAATTTATATTTTGGGTGCTGTGTTTGCATATTAGGTGGCGGGGGGCAAGGGGTACAACATAGTGGAAGCACCCTAAAGATCTGTTAACAATAATCTTCTGTATATTATGAAACGAGAATTGTTTTCTCAACAGGTTTCCCTTGGGTGTTCAATTGAATCTAAACTTCCAAAGATAATTCTCTAGTTCATGAAAATTATACATTTCTTGGGAGTGGTGGGGGGAGTATTAAAGGGCCCAGAAATATGAGCAACAAAATAGAAGTAGAACAACAGGGAAATTTTCAAACAGTTCGTGATAACGAACTGTAGTAAGGAGCGACCCGGCTCAATAGTAACCAAAATTCTAAAAAACGAAATTTGATACCAATAGTTACATCAAAAGTGGGTGCAGCTCGGTTCAACTGAGACCATTGATTGAGGTGTCACTCTCATCTATTGAGACCATGTGGGGTACTGGGCACGTGTATCAATGTAGCCCCAGGACGAGGCTCATACTTGTAGAGACCCTAGGGGTGGGTACGGCCAGATTTGCCATTTTGCAGTGAAACAGATTGACTTCTCAGAATACTCTTATAGCCGCTATTGCGCTGCTTATGATTGGCGTACAAGGGAGACAACTTCCCGTTGCCAAGGTGAGTTGACGGAAGAACCACAAATATCTAAGTGATTTATCTTAGCCGAGTAAATTTGGGTCTCTGTTTGTGCATCTTTCTCTGGCCATTTTAAGGTATTTGGCGACAGCAAAATGAGTGGATCTGGTATTTTATTCTCTAAGGGTTTATAAACAATGGGTTCTGCCGAAAAGAAGTGTGTACCTAATTGTTTTGCGCTTACCCTGTATTTGTAAGTGCCTGTAGTTCTATTTTTGAAAAAAATTAGAAAAAATGAGGTATTTTTAATTTGCAAACGGATGATCGGATCTCAATAAAATTTTATGTTTAGAAGGAGCTCGTGTCTCAGAGCCTTTATTTTAAATCCCGATCGGATACGGTGACGCTGAGGGGAGTTGGAGGGGAAATCAGAAATCTTGGAAAACGCTTAGAGCGGGGAGATCGAGATGAAACTTAGTGGTAAGAATAAGTACAAATCCTAGATACGTGATTGATGACTAATTCAATCTCACTTTTGGGCTCTTTCTTTTTCAATGGTAACTTTCTTTGGATTTTTTCCAACCAAGCAAAAACAGTAGGGATAGCATCAGGTATAAGTGACCTTCCACTTAGCCAACATACCCAGGAGAAAATTGTGCAGCTCTATACTAATGATTGATAAATTTTTTGTTGATTATATTTTTGACTTACAAATAAAAGTGAACATACCACTTGATGCCTTTCTTTATGTTCTTTGTTGGTGGACTGCTGACGATCGGATCGGTCGATGGAGTCGACGGCATCACCAACAATGGCGGCGAAGTTTCGATTGCTAACGCCAGTCCTATCAACGTCAATTCCAACATCACCGCTGGCGGCAACGTCACCATCACCGCCAGCGATACGGCCGATGGTGTGGACAACCCGGGCGACGACTTGACAGTCGGCGCGGGCAATTCTGTGACCTCGGTCAACGGAAACGTGACATTCAACGCCGATATATGTTTTGATTTTCCGGGACGTTTCTTGTGGTTGTTTGAAATTATGAAATTTTTAGAGGAGTATGACATTTTGGTCAGTGTTACCACCTTTAGGCAAAACTAATTAATTATAATTTTTCGTCGGTAAAATTAAAACATCAACAGTCTGGTGGTTTCGAGAGACAACAATACTTACATAGGAAAGCTACACCTTTCTTAAATTGTTTCAGGCCTTCGATTTTCAGCTTATTTTTCGCTTAAGATTTATTGACACCTATAATTTTGTCTTAGATTTTCTCTTTTAAATACTTAATGTTTATATTGTTCTTTTACAACAAGTAACCTAAATAGTTTGTGGCACAGTTACACCACACTGCACCATTTTGCCGAGAGAACTTTCAAAAGAGGAATTTATGCCTAAACAGTTAAATATATACGAAAATATAACCAATAGGAATCAAGGATTTAAATTACCGAGAATATCAAAATAGAAACCTATGAAAAGATTTTTGTGAACGAGTCTTCCTGAGAAATTATCCTTAGCTTACTTTTATTTGAAAAATAAGATGCGTTTTCTTTAATTTCTGGTCAATTCTAAAATTATGCCAGAAATCTTTCTTCAGGGAAAGTTTTCCCCAGCGAAGAAAACCGTCAACCGACCTTATCCCGTGGAAAATTCCCCAAGGAGAATTTCTCCCGCGGATAACCCCCCAAAGAGAACTTTTATGTGAAAACCCCCTGTAAAAAATACGAAATTCCACATTTTTGTACATAGAGCTTGAAACTTCTACAATAGGTTTCTCTAGTACGTTGAATCTGATGGTGTGATTTTCGTTAAGATTCTGTGACGTTTAGGGGTTGTTTTCCCCTATTTTTTCAAATAAGGCAAATTTTCTCAGGCTCGTAGCTTTTGATACGTAAGACTAAACTTGAGTAAACTTATATATTTAAAATCAGCATTAAAATTCGATTCTTTTGATGTTACTGATATCTATCTTTACCGGAGCCCCCAAGGCTTTCGCCTTAGCGCTGGGATTCCAGTAGCGGACAAAAGGCACCGCGACACCAACCGCACCCAGTCCAGCTACCGCGGACGTGGCGCCAATCAGGAAATAGCGACGACCGGTATTGACGCTTCCTTCTTGTTCGGCGGCGGGGGCTTCTTGACTTGCTTCGCCGTTACTCAAGGCAACTGCTCCCTCTATTTATACTAATGTAAGTTCTTCAAGGTCCTTGCGGAAATGGGGGGCCGTTTTGACATGTCGGCTGAGGCAATGGCGCAGGGCGTGGTCGACATCGTCAATGCTAAGATGGCCGATGCGATCCGCACGATTACCATTCAGCGCGGCATCGATCCGCGCGATTTCTCGCTTGTCGCCTTCGGTGGCGCCGGGCCTGCGCAGGCAGCGGCGCTGGCCGAGGAACTCCAGATTTCCGAAGTCATCATCCCGGTTCACCCCGGTCTGCTCATTTCCACAAGTTGAAAAGAATAAGTTGTTAGTGGTACAGAATTTGAAAATACTCCGAAAAATGTGTATAAACTTTGTTGTAACGATGTCTTATGTACCGATGTATTTAGTCTGAAGAGAATCGGCGAAAAGCTTCACTAACATTACGAGAGTTCTTTTTCGGAGTATTTTCAAGTTGAAAAGAACGCAAGGCAAGCATGTAAGCTACCATTTTGGACTAACCTCTTTTACCGTGTAGAGCTCATACCATATGAGCTCTTGGTTCTTCCGACCTCGTCACAAGTGCCATATGAGCTCTTAGCTCTTGTTTTGTTTTGTTTTTTTGTCTGCTTCTTGTATGTCAATCCTGCTTGTAGCCCTTTCTGTCTTTAACACTTCACAGAACTAATATGATTTTATTTCAGCTTATATTTTGCCATTTTAAAATTATAAGTACCTATACTATTGTACACTCTATCATTCTGATAACAAGAGACGGCAAGGAAGGGGGGGGGGTCAAAGGAAATAGCTCAAACAGGACGTTTTGTCTGAATCTTGAATGAAGGATGCCCATTCTCTCGAAATACCAATAGATCATGTTCGGTTTCCTCTTGAAATTAGACAACCTGAAATTAGGCTATTTCCCTTCACAGAAGCCAATGAATAGAGCTTTGTTGTTGCTGAAGAAAAAAGGATCCAACCTACTGCTAAAGGACAGATACAACGGTGGGGGCTATGCGAACTCGCGAGCGAGACTCGACTTGCTCGATTTGCTCCGGCGAGAGGCGGCGGAACAAATCACAGTTCTTTAAGAACCAAAACTTCTGATCCATAAACGTGTCCCTGCGATCCGGCAACGCCGGTCGGGAATGCGGAATCCACCCGCACCTTAACCAACGCGTCGCATCTCGACAAGTAATTCGGACCGGTCGTCGGCTGACGCGAATCGCGTCTTGAGTCATTTTTTCCGAAACCCAATGTATCGATTTGCAATGTCCGATGACCATCTCCACACTCTCCCCCCCCTATTTCTCCCCCTCAAACGATCCACCGCATGCGCTTCTACTACCCGATTCCTTCACTTCGATCTGACCGTGTCCGCTTCTTCCATGGCCCTTCTGGCTCGCTTACGCCTTGCGGCGCAGGGCGGTCTTGATCTGTCGCTGCTCCTCTCCGCGTTGTCGCCACCGGACAAGCTGCAGGAGGCAGACAGGACATGGCAATATCCGCATGAACAATGTCATGCCCGGTTTCATCGACAGCCTGCCGGAAAAGGAAGACCGCCGCACCCGCATTCCGATGGGCCGATACGGCAACGTCGCGGAAGTGTCCGAACTCATCGCCTTCCTGGCGTCTGACAAGTCCAGCTACATCACCGGCCAGAACATCCGCATCGACGGCGGCATCACCCGCTCGGTTTAGCCTTGTTTTGAGATCTGATGGTCCGATCCACCTGTCATTGGGGTTATAAGACAGGTAATAGAAGGGGAAGTCTTAAGGAAACTAATTGGTCACAATAACTGGCTATATGTCACGAACGGAAACGTTTGTTAAGCTACAACTTGTAATGCATGCTAAGGGATATCTAAAACTAAATCAAAACACACAATGTTCAAACGGGTTTCCAAAAGGGTATACCTGCAATGTCTTAGGAACGGCTTAGGGTTCTAAGTTGAAATCTATTACAGGTTGAGGAGGGCATTGATTCTAAGCCATACGGGGGAGTCGTCTCTATGCATGCATTCACTTTTAACTAAAGATTGTGATAATTTAGTTAGAGAAGGAATACAGATTGATTTTAGTCTCAAATGCTGATTCGAGGTGTTAAAATGCGAGACAGTGACAACAGTTGCACAACCCTTTGGTATTTGATAACAGCATCAACTAAAAAGTTTCTTAGATCTCTAAGCAGGAAAAGTACAAAGTTCTTTGTCTGCTTTGTAAAAACACTTAAACGCAAGAACTTATGAATTTTAACTATGGAGTAGTCAACCCTTAATGATCTCATTACTTTGTTGATTCTTTCCTTGGAAGTCCTGAACTTACTTTTTATTTTATAAAAGAATGTACAAGGACTTAAGACTCAAAATAAATAAAACTGTAAAAATAAAACTCACAGCAAAGATCATTAAAATAAACTTTTTGGGTCAGCTACAGTCTGACTTTTCGTAGTTATGATCCTGACCCCTCCTCAATACCTTGCTCTTTACACTGACGTTTGACTGTTTGTCCCATATTTTTAAGAGCGACTCCCGAAACGCAATAGTCGTTTAATATGAATAGAAAGCCTTGTAAGAGTACTGAAAAACTTTAGCGTGAAGAACAAAGTATTGAGAAGAGGGACAATCTCTTCATATATGGAATAATTTCAATTCCTTTTTAGTTTTAGTGTTGCTCCTTACTTTCAGCTGTAAAAATTGTTGGGTTAAAATCCGAAGCGTAGTACTTTTGCCGGCACCATTTGGACCAAGAAGCCCAAAGATTTCTCCTGAATTCACCGTCAGCGATAAATCTTTGACCGCCGTCAAACTCTCATAGGTTTTGCTCAATTCGGTCACTTCAATGGCAACTGAGGTGATAGCCATAGAATCACCCTTGAGCGGAAGAATGGAGGTCGGCAAGTTTAAACTTCAGGAGATCCGTTAAGCGGCGGGCACGCTGAGAGATCTACAAATACAAGTGGCACATACTAAAACAAGGGGGCTTCGACTTTCTTACCACTCTAGGTGTTACATATCTAAAAAGACTTTTTGAAGTTAGTTTGAAAAATACTTTTATAAAATAAATTTTGATGCATGATCCATTAAAAGAACAATAAAGCAAAAGCATCTGTAGTTAAGCTAGTACGTTTTTCGCATACACATAGTGATCAGCCGTTACAAAAGGTAGGCCTACTGGCCACAGAAGAGCGTGTGCACCTGCATCTTGTAGGTAACTGCGGCGTGGGCGAGGCAGTAGAGGAAGACCTTGTTGACCTCGGGTGAAGGGGCCAGGAGGAACTCACGCTGGGTGCAGCGGCGAGTGAGCATATAGGTCCGACCTGGGACCACGGCGCGGGGAGCAGTCATGCGCGCTCCCTGTGCAAGTCGGCTGCCGTCGCAACTCAAGCGATCAGCTTAGTTTGAGACCGATCTCCGGGACGTGAGGTTCCTTACATAGCCAAGAAGCTTTGAAATCTGCGAATCATCCAGCTATTGCCCACCATCACACTTCTTACACTTCTTACTCATTTGTATCATACTACACCATGTTTTCCTTCTTTGAGTAGGCATCTGACAAGAGCAAAATAGGGAAGCAACCTACTTCTACTCACTAAGAAACCATAGAACTAACGTACTCTTGGGTGCCTAATAGACGCCCCCCCCCCCACTTATTATTTTTTCAAAATTGGGCGAAGCCCGCAACAAGTTCCGTGCGCGCGAAGCGCGCTCCTTCCTCTCTCCGATCGAAGCTGCAGGAACGCCACCCTTCCATTCGCACTCTGGTCTCGGACATGTCTTGGTCCGGGGTGCAGGCTGGGGTCCGGAAAGTCTGGGTGCTGCAATCTCCGCGTCGAATTCGATCGCCGCACGGGCAGCGTGATTCAAGGCACGGAACGCAGTCACCCGGACTTGACTTTTTGGCTGCAGTCATCAAAAGAATCGGATTTTTATGCTGATTTTAAATATATAAGTTTCATAAAGTTTAACCTTTGTCATCAATAATTACGAGCCTGAGAAAATTTGCCTTATTTTGGAAAATAGGGGGAAACTCCCCCTAAAAGTCATTGGATTTAAACGAAAATCACACCATCGCATTCAGCGCATCGGAGAACCTTATAGAAAAAAATTTTCAAGGTCCAATCTACAAAAATGTGGAATTTCATATTTTTGGTCCCCAATTGCAGCGAAGATCGTTTAAAACACGTTAAATTTCACAATAACTATTTTAATGGCAATCAGAATTTCTGAAAATGACACACTGGCTGTTTCCTTGTCATTAATGATTTGTTTCAACATTAAAGGTTTTTAAATCTTGAAACACGAGGTAAATATACCTAAGACTTGACTTTTCAAGTTGGCTTTGACACACATGGGAAAACCATTTTTGTGTCTGAAACTTCACTTTTGAAGTTCCCAGTTCTTTTTGAACTACCATGTTCTCAAATTTTCGCTTTCTCTGGAAAGTGCAAAACCTTGAAATGCAGTACAAAATTTGCGTGGACACCAAACTAATATTTCTATTGCTTTTTTTTAGTAATAACGAAATGGACGTAAGCTACCTACAGGCAGATAAATTCGTGGTTTTGAATTAAACTCTATACAGGTTAAAACATATATACACCAAACATTAAAATCTAAACGTATAATTTAGCTCATACATTTTTTGGGGGGAAATTTAGTGATTGATCAAATACGAAGTAGGGCCACAATCCATCGTTGGATCTGTCATTGATTCATTTGGTGCTATAAAGTATTTTAAACAGATACACTTTCTTTGCCGTTGAATTTAGTATTACTATTGAATTTTATGTAAATATCGTTTTTTAGTACTTTCTTGTTTTTGTTCAGCTTCGACAAATTTTGACGTACTCCACCTGGAGCATGATTGATGTCGCCCCAGATCAGTCGGCGTCGTTCCGACGTGCCGCGGTCACCGATCGGCACCGTGGCGACCCGTCGGCTCCAGGTCGTCCAGTAGATATCGGACGACTCCTCGATCCCGAGCACGTCGGCGTGCCGGTGCGTCGCCGAGTTGACGTAGACCGTCAGCTGCTCGCCCTCGGGTCGATCGGGCGTACCGTGCAGCTTGGTCATCCGTTTGATGACACCGCGCAGGCACTTCTGCAGTGTCTTTATCCTCGGTGGCGAGAACACGTTCGGTCCCGCTCGCACCTTCCAGCGTCAGGCTTTTTGTAATCAACACCCGACCCTCGAAATGGTCAGCAACTTGAATTTGCAAGGTATGACCATTGAGCGTGTCCGCATCATCGACGGCATCTTGAATCGTGGCAAAGGTCTCGCCAGTATCCACATTAAGTACGGCCGTCCCCTGCAAATTCGTTGGTTCTGGCTTCGGAAAGGCCGCATCGGCACTGTTTCATCAAGTTTTGTCTTACCCATCAAAAGTTGCAAACCTGAGAAAATTTGCCTTATTTTCGAAAATAGAGCGAAACACCCTTTAAAAGTCAGAGAATCTTAACGAAAGTCAAACCATCAGATTCAGCGTATCCGAAAGTCCGGCAGTAGAAGTTTCAAGCTCCTATCTACAAAAATGTAGGATTTTGTATTTTTTGCCACAAGACAGATCACGGATGCGTATTTACTTGTTTGTTTTTGTTAATCCGGATTTGGTCCCAGTTAAGGATAGGAACGGAGCCATAATTAGTGATAAGGAAAGAGTTAAAGAGAGATGGCCAGAGAACATTTTAAGAATGTGCTAAACCGAGTTGCAGGAAAATATACAGAGAAAAATGAAAATGTTTTTAATACCTTAGCTTTGAAGGAAGATTTGTTTTATAAGGAAGAATTAGCAACACTACTAAAAGGATTGAAAAATAATAAGGCACCAAGTCTGTGAATAATTTCAGCAATCTCATATTTTAAAATAACTTCTGTGGATTCAAATGTTAATTTGAATATTTAATATTTGATTAAATGTCTAAAGCAGCAGCTCCTTGCAAGGCGACACAATAGAACACAAAGAGAGACACTAGATTGCTAATTTTATGTTCATTTTTATGGTTTTGTTTGCATTTTTGACAATTTATCCCCAGTCCCCCTCTAATTGTTGCATATAGACTTAGGCTATGTATGCTTTGGGTGTCAAACATATTGGATATTGAATTGCGTATTCAGTTCTTTGTCTTTTAGCTTTGCTGATGCGAAAAGTGGTTTTGCAGGTAGTGGGCACCTTCCTTTGTGCTTTTTCAGTTTCAAAAACTGAAGGTAGTGGGCTATTATTAAAGTGGGCAGGTAGTGGGCTATTATCAAATCGTAATCAGATCCTACTGCTCCTCTATAAGCTCTGACATTCTGCATACTTAAGCGCCATTTCCTATAATAGGATACAGTTTGAGGCAAAACTTTTACAAATTCAAAGTTTACTCTGACATCAACCTCTTGATATAACTAAGTTAAGGATGCGCTTTGAAGACATTGGATTTTAGCTAAAGATTAATATAAGCTTAAAACATGGACAGGTGCATCATTCATGGGAGAGACAAAAAACCAACACCGTTTTTGACCAAAATGAAGCCGCACTTGACGATGTTGCAAAAATGATGCTCCAAAAACAAATTTGTGGGGCTTGAAGGCGTAGTCACTTTCGACGGACCACGTCCTGATCGCGAGCCGATTCAGATGCAAGACAGAGAAGGTAAGCAGTGCGACTGCCACAAACTGCACGAGAAGGGGCCCCTGGAGGAAACGCTAATCGTCGGTGAAAACAACGGCATCGCAAACGTTTTTGTCTACGTGAAGAAGGGCTATGAGCGGAAAGAGTATCCGGCACCTGAAAAGCCTGCCGTGTTGGATCAAGTGGTGTTGATACTGAAGCACCCTTGCAAGTTTGTTGTTCGTGCGCCCAAACTTTCAACACGCTGGAAGCAGAAGCACCCGCATTAGGACTTCGAATAATATTCCAGGTGGGTTAATCCGTATTACTCGCTACCTGGTACTAGTCGTACCAGTGCTACATCATATTTCTATATTTCTATCTCTAGTTCGTACTGAGGTAGTCCCTAATTTTTTAGGGCCTTCTATCTTTTTCTTTGGACCAATGTGAGTGGTATATCCATTTTTTGTGAATACCCTAAAACAGATTTAGCCTAAAAAATATTGGGGAGAGGAAACAATCTTGATGGATAGCCCCCTCCTATTGACACACCTGGACTGTAATCTTCCCATTCCTCTTGGATATCCCTTTGGAAAACCAATATCTTACATAAGTATTGACCAAGTTGACCCAGATAAGTAAATAAAAGACAGTCAGTCCAAATAAATTTGTTTGTCAAATGACACTGGTTAAGTTACATGAGGGTTTGTTACATGGAAATTGAGTTAAATGGAATCGACTTAAATGAGGGTTGAATTGCATGGGGACTGAGTAACATCGGAGCTGAGCTGAATGAGGTCAAATTGAGTAAGGTTGAATCAGTATTGAGTTGAATGGGGGGTTAGGTTGAACATGGGTTGCGTTAAATAGATTGAGTTGAACAGCTTTGAGGTACATGGGAGCCCTTTAAACCACTTTAAAAAAAGCACTCTACCCTTAACCCCTCCCCCAACAAAAAAATCCCCCTGAAAGCGTCTTTACACTTCCCAATAACCGTTACTGTATGTAAACACTGGTTCAAAGTTTGTAACTTGCAGCCCCTCCCAAGGGGACTCTGGGGGAGTAAGTCGTCCCCTAAGATATAGTTGTTAGGTTTTTTGACTATGGTGAACAAAATGGCTATCTCAGAATTTTGATCCTGTGACTTTGAGAAAACAATGAGCGTGGGAGGTAACAGAACCCTCGTGCAACTGAACACCAGTGAAACTAAAGCCCATTTAACCGAGCTCCTTTGTAACTGAACCTCCGTGCAACTGAACCCGCGGGTAACTGAACCACCATGTAACTGAGCCCCTGCACAATTGAACCCCCGTGCATCTGAAGCTCAATGCAACTGAACCATCGTGTAACTGAAAACCCTCATGCAACTGAACCACCGTACTCAGTTTTTCAGTTTTCAAACAGTTCGTGGTCCCGCGATATTCGCCCTCTGCGACATTAAACCTCTACAATATATTAACAAAACTTCCGATATGACGTTAATGTTGCAGAGGGTGAATATCGCGGGGGGTTAATGTCGCAGGGGGTGAATATCGCGGGGGGTTAATGGCGCAGGGGGATAATTGCCCCGGGGTGATTGTACGGGGGTATATGTCCGGGGGGTGAATGTTGTAGAATCTGGCATAATAGAAATGTATAAAGCTTTTGGAATGGTGCGGAGAGGAAGTCAGCATGAGCTGGGAATCCTTCCATTTTCTTCGACCCTGGTGGTTTATGGCTATACCCGTTGCCGCATGGCTTGTGTATCACATGACACGAAGAGCGGGAGGGGGCATGACGTGGAAGAATGTGTGCGATGCTCATCTGCTGCCTCATGTGGTCGTGCGGCATGGTGGGGTGCCATCTACTATTCCATGGGTGTTGGTTAGTCTGGGATGGGTGGTGGCAATCCTCGCATAGAATTGGGAAAGAAAAGCAGCATAAGTATGAAACGAGAAGGGAAAGATCGTAGAAGGCAATCACAAGCAGTAAATTAGACGGAAAAAAGTAGTTAGTGCACTATTATTTCAAACCAGTGTAGAAAACAATAGGTCCAACGATTGTATAAATGGACTGTTACCAATATGAAATGTCTGTTGCAAGTTCGTTAAACTTAATATCTCTCTTGATTTTGATGAGCTGAGTTGCGACTTTCTCTGCATCTCGCAAATGAATGTATTGTTCAGAGCAGAGCTTAGTCTGATTCAGACGGATAAATACCAAACGTTCTGATTCAATCTTTGCATATATATCAACGATTTATTGCTGAAACAATTGACGGCATTTTAAAATTTGATTTTCTTCATTGTGACGAATCATTAGTCTATATGAATAAAAATTCATTGCACTACATTTCTTATCCGTTTGTTTATTAGTGGATGGATCTATCAATTTATTTGATTTAAATGTCTTTCCTATGAATCAGAGTGTTTGCAATGATTAGTTCGTTTATAACATATATACCGTATTGATATCGTGCTATACTGTGTTGATTAGGAGTGTTTGCAATGATCATTTCGTTGATAACATGAAGCTGGAGAGTGGGGTCCAATTTTCATTCAAGGAGTAAAGAGTAACCGGGCCAATTACATATTTAGAAGTTCCACAAGTGTCGGATACCTTTGCATTGAAGTCGCCCCAAATGTCCAATTTTCATTAGCATTTTCTGCGTTTTTTTATGAAGTCCCCAGATATGTAACTATAAATGGCACTGGCAGTTTTAAATCCCTATCTTGCCTATTCAAAATTTAAATTCTTCCCAAGTTAATTCTCTGAAAGTCTAACACGTGTAAGTTTCTCTTTCAGTTGTTAAAGACTAAGCCAAGATATATTTTGCAAAATAATTACCTTCCCAAAATTTGCCTTATAGGCCCTGAGTACTTGTTTTTGATAACGATTTTCGGTTGGTATTCGGTTGGCTCGAGATTGGAAATTTCGGTCAATTGTTCCAAGTGGCTGATAACGCGAATGTTACCAAAGTGTAAAATCGAGAGGTGAATAAAGTTCATCGTTTGTGGTAGAAAAAGAGTCAGAGATGATGGTGCAAACTGAAGCAGAATCGTTGTGGGTTTCCGTGAAGCAGACGTTGAAGTCGATGCTGAATGAGGAGATCTACAGCTTGCGTCGGTGGCGTATTTACATAATTCAGCAATTTGAAATGTCGAAGTGCGTGTTTCAACACATAATTTGAAATATTTCAACGTCTGCTATAATAGTCAAAACGCACAAATTCTCATCGAACGACGGATCGGTTTCGAAGTATGACGACCCAGGGCCTTTACGATTCCAGGATATTTGTTTAAATCCCCGCCCCCTAAAATAAAATCCTGGGAAAGGGTCTATATGTTGGCAAGTTCTTCAGTGTTGTTGCGGTTACAGCGCGCGCCGCATAAACCAGCGCCGCACCATGGCACCAACCCAATTCGTCGGGGACCGGAGCGTCTCGACGAAACACCGAGGAAATCGTTGATGAGATCAAGGATCGCGGAGTCCAGCGCCGCCGATTGTGGCGACCGCACGATAGGAAACGTGGAGGTTTTCGGACGCAGGACCAGCATGCGGCTTGAACAAGCATATTGGGAGGCATTGCGGGAGATCGCCCAGTCCATATTTGGAAAATATTTTCTCTTTACATTTTACGTAATCTGCTTACAAAAAAATTAAGCCAAATTAAGATTTTTTTGAGGGAGTTTAATTGAAATACTTTCTATCTCTGACTGTGCCTTAGATTATAACTCTCCTTGGCTGAATAATTTCTTTTCACACCTCCCAGCTTAACTTTAAGCCCTAAAAAATGTTATTCCAAACAATTCCGTCGCTCTACCATATTATTTTTGACCATTGACTTCAAACTTTGTGGAAGATGCATTTTCTTGCATGAAACACCATAATATAATAAAATTTTAAGTTCTAGAGTGTTCCACCCCTCGCAAGCAAGCGCGGTTGGTATTTTTCGAATCAGTATTGTCGATCCCCGTACCTGCCCCATTCCGTCGGGGTATGTATCACATTTTCAATACCCGGCAACCGGACTACGGAAAAAAAGCACCATGGATGTTCTTTTATTCATTTTCTTACTTTTTTTAGCCTTCTTGTAAAATCTTTAATATGCTCATTACCAGTGTTATTCTAGCCTAACAATTATGCAATATGATTTAGTTCATTCAGCAACATTATAAAAGGGTACAGCAAACCAAGCAGGAATTTACTATCACATAATAGGGCTATAAGCATCAATGTTGGCTGTTGCATAATCATAATGGTGGATCCTATTTTGATAAAACTCTTGATTAGGGGCTTTGCTGATCTTGAAAAGTAGTTAATTTTATACTGTGACAGTCATCAATGATGATTTTACATTCATGAACTTAGCTATTGACTTTTAATTATTTCCCATGTCCTTTGGGCACAGACAACGTGGACCCCAGTTATTGCTCACCTGTTTCAAAGCCTGTCCTCCAATCACTTTTGACTATTAAAAAGGGCACTAGCCGTTTCAAGTTGTAATCGAATCAGCCCTTTTTGAAGTTACTACGACAATTCCTTCGATACGAAGTGCTCTGGTCTAAGAAAGTGTTATGTCTATCGCGTTCAGTCCCTAGCAATACTATCCAAATGTTCAACCTTCCTGCCGGCAATTCAAGAAGTAAAAACCCACCAAAACACGTGAATTTGGATTAAAGACGGAACTCCCGTTGGGTCCCACCACACTCATAATGCAGCCTGGAACATAATAAATTCTTGGCAGAGCCCAGCAAACGAATTCAACAGTTGCAATTTTAAAATATCAAAATAACTGATAAAAGTCAATTGGGCAACTGTTTTTAGATATGTGTATTTTTTAAGAAAATTCAATCGCCAAGCGTTACTTCTTCTAAGAAAAGAATGTAAGAGGGCGTCTGCATTTGGCGTTTTCTGAGTTACGTTCTCACACAACTGGTTTAAAGTGGGTTTCAGATGGGTTCCACAAAGATTGTTTTCAGATTCTCATTCTTCGACCTAGCAGTACATTAACCTAATGCCATTTAATCATTCCCCGTGTTCTTTTTCACCGCGGTTCGCGGGCGGACACACGGCCACGCAGCGTGGCCTGGTCCGCCCCTACCGCCCAAGGTCATCCGAACGATGCCGCATCGCGGAGCGCAACCGTGCCCGATGGTCATGGAGCGACATGCGTGTCCGGTGGTCGCGGAGCGCAGGTGCGCCATGGAGGTGCGCAGCGGGTGGTGGTGAAGGCCACCGTCAACGGCAGCGCAGGCGGGCGAGCCGGCGAGCCCGTCGTGAGCGGGTATAATTACCTTACTCACTCTCATCACCTTCCTTGTAGAGGGGTTTAATTAAAGTTTTTTTACGATCGCTAGGTACTTCCCCTTTTCCAAAGCCACATTCATAATCATCAATAATTTATCTCTAACTGCGCAGCCACCATGTTTAAAAAACTTGCTTACTACACAATAAGTACCTGGAATCATATTATTTTTGAATCCTTTTGGTATTGCCGCTAATTCATCTTCATAAAATAAATCTTCCTAAAGAGTAGCTCTATGGCTCAACGCTAACTGGCTGGCCCCAGATGTTGGTAAGTCGAGCTTTCTGATTTTCTAGTGAGTTTAGAAAGCTTGTCCTGACCTAACACTCTTTGAACATCTATTAAAACAAAGCCTTGGATTCTTATTAAGTTGATCGTCTCATTTGAAAGAGTAGCTCTATGGCTCAACGCTAACTGGCTGGCCCCAGATGTTGGTAAGTCGAGCTTTCTGATTTTCTAGTGATGAGTTTTAGAAATCAATATTTCTTCAAGTAGTAATTCTTACGAAAGCTTACAGTCTACGCAACTTTTTGGGAAGCTTACCTTTCTATGGTTAAAAATAAACTACTGAAGCTTATGAAAAGTATTTTTGAAAAAGGAGGAAGTAACCAGCGATTGTGTTTAAACCCTAAATAAACCCCTGTACAAGAAAGGTGATAAGAGTGACTGTGTTAATTATAGAGGCATTTGCCTGGTTTCGGTAGCTTGAAGTGTTGTTTTTATTGCTAAACCACATTTACAGATGGTAGAATTGGTAAAAATCATGTAGATATGAGCAATAGACTTCAAATGAGCCATTAAATGTCACTCTAAATAATTCTGGTAGGCCACTTGCCCCAGCTTTTCCACTTAAGACATGGCACCAAAAGTGCCATTTGGAGCTTTGTGCTGGTGGAATTTATAGAAAGGACGTAGATATGAGCAATATTTTTTATATGAGATATTATTAAAAATTAATAAGGCTCCAGGTGCTGATAGCATGGTAAATGAGTTTCTTAAATATGGCGGCTCTGAGGCTAGAAATAAGCTACTGAAAGTTGTAAATAGGATTTTTGAAAAAGGGGAAGTACCTAACGATTTTAGGAAAATCTTAATTAAACCACTGTATTAGAACGGTGGTAAGAGTGAGTGTTGTAATTATCGAGGCGTTAGGTTGGTCTCTGTAGGTAGCAAATTACTTTCTATTCGTAGGCCTTCGTGCCCTGGAGCAGGGTCACGTGCCGGAGCGCCAGTGCCGCCTCGATGAGCGGATCGAGCACGTTCTTGAACATCTGGTCATTGACCTTGATCTGCTCCTCGTCGGACCAGCCGGAGACCAGGGTCGCGCGCTCGTAGAGCGCCGAATAGACCAGATGGGTCACGTCCGACATCGCGCCGAACAGGCTTGCGCAGGCACCTTGGTCGAAGAGGCCGGCCGAGACGAAGGTGGTAGGTATCCTCGTACGGGGTGGGAGGATGTCATAAATAAAGATTTAAAGGAAATGGAACTTCCTGGGAGGGTGTAAAGAGGGAGGCCTTGAATAGATTGGGTTGAAAGAGGAGCGTGCGTAGCTGAGTTGGCCTCAGGCGGCTTGGTACTGCAGTGAGTTATTAGTAATAGTAGTTATACTGTGATCATTTATATACTAATAGGTGTACATAAAAAACGCCAAAAGAGTAAAATGGGGGAGTAAAATTAATAAGTATATCAAATTTTTATAAGGCGCCTGAGATTATGTCCGTCGGCATAAAAGTAGGAAATGTCCGCTGTCGACTGTATATCTGAAGTCGGTTTTTATAGACGTTCCTAGTTGGTATTCTAAAGATATGTAGTGCCCAATTATTCAAAACTGCATTGAAAAACGGTCTTTAACTTGATAGTGGAAATACGCTTCTAGGGAGAAGACTACGGAATTGAAGAGAATACTGGGAGAAGCAGAGATGCCATGGAGTGGGCTGAGGGGGGCTGAGACTCCTCTTAACATTTAGTTTTCTGTTAATTTTACTAGAAATTTTATTTATTTTGTGAATTGTTTCTTAAGGGTTATTATAATATTTGGATGGACATTTTCAGCAGTTTGAATAGTTGCACTTAATTCAAACTCATATCTTGCGTAGCAGCGTAGAGGAGAATAATACTGGGCGTGGCATTTGCTGCTCATCACACAGCCCTCTATGCCAACTTTACATTCAGACTTTTTATAAGAAATAAGTAAAAAATCTCTTCCCCTCTCCTCTGCCACAGACTTACACGCCTTTTGGGGGAATTTTCGCTAATCTAATGTTTTGAATTTATCTTATCTTAGTAAGGGTTTAGATAGTGCTCAGATCATTTCGCTTAATAATGTTTTTTTATTATTATTTTATCACAAGCATTGCATCATATTTGATCATAATAATTTGTTATTTTTCGAACAAGCTAATATAACAACAAAGAGTAATACCATTTAACTCCACATTCGACGGTCCAGTGGCTCCAATTTGGGGGTAGAGGGGTATTTCCCTCAATGGAACCTTCTTCTGCATCTTCTTTACTTTGATAGTTCATTCACCCAGTATTACTAATAGTATGTTTTTCAGAATGCATTATATATGTAACTTGGACACAATTGATTTGTTTTAGCTTATATTAGGCTACTGTTTTGCTCATGAGAAATATTTTGTTAAAAAAAAAACTGATCCAAAAAACATGCACATTAGATGGTATCGATGTGATCCTACCAGTAATAGGAATAGGTAATAAGGACATCCGTGTATGACCATACCGTACAACCGTATCACCATCCTTCAAGATTGGTTTAAAGGGCCTCTATCCCCCAAGAGAGTTTAAAAAATCATGGCCTGAAACAGCTATTTTTTTTTTATCCCTCCCCTATCTGAAAAAAATTAACATACAGAACTTTGTCAATGTAACCTAATGTCTTCCATGCGCATGCGCGCCATCAGCCAAAAAAAGAAGAGGCTTGAGCTCCTCGACTCTATACGTGAATTAACCGGAAACGCCTGTTACCACATAACGCCATGGTTACGCGGTAGCAACGCCATTGTTAATACAGTGCTTCCTTAATGTGGCTGCATAAATGAGTACACAATAGGAGGCATCATACAAGATATGTAATAGAGTTTTGATAGATTCTTAGGAATGAGGTTTTTTATACATTTAGAATACAAAATTCTCAAACAAAAAGGTAACCAATTTTTGACACAAAATGAAACAAGACTCCATAATAACAACAGAAACATACTAACATGGCAGAAACATCACTCAATTTAGTCTATTATATATCTAACTATTCCGTAGCATTATGTATTTATGTAGAAGATGGGGGGGGCTGAAATGGCATAAGACAACACTTTCCCGTGGCACAATCCTTATAACCTGTGGGGTCCCTTCATTTAGAGAAGTGTTAACACTTGAATGAATATTGGATGAAACATGCAGCGTGGCTGCTGAGGGGACGAAAATGCAGATACGATGATTTAATAAGAAAATTAGATTAAAAAAAAGAATTTAAATCTACTGAATAAGCTGGCAGCCTCCTTCAGTTCTGCAATAACCAAAAAGCCTAAAGTTAAAAAAATGTACTGAAAGTAAAATGATCATCCAAACCTTAAACGTGCCGTCGGCGTCGTAACGAGCGAAGAACGGTCGCTGGACCCAATCGGGGTCACGGGCCTGCAGCAGCTTGAGCACGAAGACCTTCTCGCCGCGGATCGTAGCCACCCCGTCGAGCAGCACCTTGCCGGGCTCGCAGCTCATAACCGGCCCGCGCGCGGTGCGGCCGAGCCCGCCGAGGCGTCGCACGGCGTCTTGGTAGATGCGGAGCGCCCGCGCGAGCGGGACCTCGAAGTAGCCACACGATTCTTTTGATGTAGCTAGTGATATCAAATTTAGATTGTTTAGAGGTTTGGTTACTACTGAACCGGGTTGCTCCTTACTACAGTTCGTTACCACGAACTGTTTGAAAAAGGACCATGACCCTGAAATCGTTTTACAAAACCATAACATGTACTCATATTTTTTAAAATATGGTTTCACCGATTTCTTCTAATTTAATCCTTTAAACTTTTTGAGAAAGTTGATAAGCCTTGGTGATAACTTGATGCTGAACGTCTTCAGGCAATGATTAGTGTATAACAAAGTCCTCTCTCTCCGACAAGCGTACTGTATATATATACTAATCAGTAAAGAGCTTCACGTCTAATATTTTGGATACAAGTGAATCATCATATCAAAGGGAATGTCCCCCAATTACCCTTGTGACCATGCTTCTACTGCTCATTACTCTTAGATGAATTCTCAGCTTGAGGTGAAATTTCATCTCGGGCCGCCTTTAATTCCCCAATAAAAATACCTGATATTCTCCCCTGTTTGACTGTAAATTTTTTGAAAATGAAAGAACCAAAGTGGAATTCGTAGATTGTAATTCGAAGCTGAATTTATGAAATACTTTATGGCTTTATATTCTGCACGGGCTTAGTCACTGAATAAAAAACATTCAAATATTTGAAATTCATGAGCAATAAACATATGCATGAGCGACATAAAAATGAATGGATATTATAAAATTTAGAAATGCGCACCTGGACAGATTCGGGACACAAACCATCAAGAGAATATTTAATAATAAGAATGCTAAACAATACACCAAACACTTACAATAAAACGCCCCGCTCTTTATGCTAAAGTTTGACTCTTTCTCACAACTCTACTTTTTAATACAATAAAAAAACTTTAGCGTAAAGAGCGAGGCGTTGAGGAGGGGACAACCCCTTTCATATACGGAAATTCTGTTCGTTTTAAGTTTCAATGTCGCTCCTTCATTAACTCAAAAACGTCCAGAAATTTAAAAAAAAACAAGTTTTTTTCTAAATGAAAATAAGGAGCGGCATTAAAACTTAAAATGAACAGAAATTATTCCGTATATGAAAGGGGCTTTTCCTCCTCAACGCCCCGCTCTTTACGCTAAAGTTTTTACTGTTTTAAGAGTTAAGAGAAAGAGTCAAATTTAAGCAAAAGCCAATGCCTACATTTACGTCCTTAGTGTAATTTCATCCTTGAGAAATGAACTCTTCATGTGCAGATGGACTATTTAGAAAAGTGTTTGGGTATTTTAGGAAAATTGGACCGTGGTACTGGCCTGGAAGTGTCTTCTCGCCAGGATATCTCTTTTCTCTCTCTCGTTTCTTTGCTTTGTTGATGCCGGACTACGATTTCCTTTTGGAAAGTTCAGGAGTATTCATGGTAGTAAAAAACTCCGATTGAGGTATGAACATTTTGACTACAACATTAGTAATCAAAATCGAACTAACAAAAGAGACTATGTACATTTAGATTGTTGAAATAGCCTATTTTAACCATTGATTTGTGTATTAAGTTGGAACTCTCAGAGAATACTTAAGGGGAAGATCAATTGACCAAAAGGCAATATATGCACACTATTGCTACTGGAACATTTACTGGTTCAACTACACCTATTACTATTGCTCCAATTACTATAAATTTTGTCCCAATTCATTAAGAATGACCCCTGAATCACAAAAGCTTCTTCTCGGACTCGTTGAGATTCTCACTGTTGCTTCTCATCTAAATAAATACATTCTAAGACCACACTGGTTATGCATGACGTATGGAGCAAAGATGAAAAAGACAAATTAAAAATCAAATCAAATATGTGAGAAAAACGAGGGTAGTGTCAGCCAGTGGAAAAATCTGACTTAAATATAAGCAGATATTTCGACAAGGACCACCGCCAACTCGTCTTCAGTGCTCATAAAAATGAAACTTCATTAGTGATCATATGATTGATCATTCGATTAATGATGGTACAATTGATCATTCGGTTAATGATGGTACAATTGATTATTCGATTAATGATGGTACAATTGATCATTTGATTAATGATGGTACAATTGATCATTTGATTAATGATGGTACAATTGATCATTCGATTAGTGATTGTACGATTGATCATTCGATTAATGATGGTACAATTGATCATTCGATTATTGATGGTACAGTTGATCAAATTTTCGCGGGGATTGAATTTTCTAGAGGATATTTCAGCGGGAAGGCTATTTCTCCGTAGAAGTGGGACCAGATTTCCTGGCATTTCTTAAAAAACGACCAGAAATTAAATTTTAATTGAAAATAAGTTTTTCAAGTGAACATAAGGAGCAACATAAAAACTTAAAGCGAACAGAAATTATCACGTATGTGAGCGGGTTTGCCCCCTTGTCAATACCTCACTCTTTGCACTAAAGTTTGGTTATCACGGCGTCACATATTCGGTTATATACTATTATATATACCGAGCTTTTCTCAGTGAAAAGAAAGTTTTCTTTAATCTCTTTCGCAAAACAATTATAACTTAATTTTATTTGTAGTAGAAAGTAAAATCATTAGGGTACTGGACTTCTGGGTATTTGTGACGCCAATCACACGAAAATTGTTTTTCAAAAGTTAATTAAAAACCTAGACAATTTTTCCTAAATTTGTACCAATCGAGCACGTAAAAGTTGTGGATTAAAAAGGTGAAAGAGTCACCCCTCGAAGAAATTTAGCAGTTTTGACTATATGTTTTAGTAGAAGTAATCAAAGTGCCAGGGGATACTGCGTTTAAGGAAGGATTTCTTTAATGCAGTTAGCAGAGGGGGGGGGGGGAGATAAAGTCCTTTTATATCCATGGTAACTGGATAGAAAAAATCGATTTTTTGTATAGGAGATTAGCGGAACTTAAACCAACAGAACTTGCACGTCTAGCAGAAGATGTTGTCTGATCTTAATAAAACTATTTGAGCAGTAAGAGCAGTGTCTTAATTCTGGCATTTTGGGGTTGGGACCGGGCCCAATCCTATGGAGAGAAATTCTTGCTTTTCAGACCCCTAAATCCTTACAATCTCAACATCTAAGAAAAGGGACTTGTCCGATCTCAATTGATATTGCTAGGATTCAAAAATATGTTTCCTCGTTGTTGCATTTTTTAGGGGTAATGTATCTTTTTTATGTTACTTAAATCTAGGAGCAAAATTTTTTCTATTTATGGTTATAAGTTTATTGACAAACAAACTCTGCTATGTCAACACTGCATAGTATCTTAATTTTTGACTTGGCAGCCAGGCAGGCTAAACAGGCAAGACTGTGTCATAGTCAGAATCGGTAAATAAAATAAAAAATGGCTTTATTCCCGTCCCCTGCCTAATTCTAATTCAGTCCCCTGTCTAACTCTGTCAGTTAGCTCAGCATATCTCACAAAACTAAATCTAAAAAATTGAAACTGTGTCTAATAATAGTTCTGATTTTCAGCAATTGCAAAAATATCCTGTCTGTAAGAGCTGAAAAGAATTTATATCTGTGAGAAATCACCGAGGCTGAATATTTTTTTAAGCAAATTAAAATAGGGAGGAACTATTATGCGTTCATTGCGATTGATAAGAAAGTAATATTTTGGTTCTTTTATTAGTAATAATTAACACGAATAAACGGTACCGCTAAGAAAACGGAGGAGCGCGAGCCTCATACATGATAGAGATCAACATAGCCTTTATAAACTAATGCTCAGTGCTGTCTAAATCACTTGCCTTAAGAATATCAAATTCATCTCTGGCTTGTTTTAACAGATCGGCAATACACCAAATAGCATGAAATAAGTCACAGTCAGTTGGTTCACTATTTATGGCTAAATTAGCAACCGTATAGCTTTGGTATAGTTTAACCCAAGATGAAGAATGTTCTTTGTGCTACTTTGGACATTGTCAAAGTACCCTTGATCACATCTGTGATTTTACATCGAGAACTGAAAGACTTCTTAGCTTCATGTGGGATTCTCCTAAAAAATCTGATAGGTATCGGGACAGATGGAGCAAACATCTTGTGTGGTGGGAACCATTCGCTGTTCACATTATTACGAGATGACGGGTTGCCTCAACTCAAGCTCTTCAATTGTGTATTTCACAGGAAAATTCTTTAATGAGATACACCAGTTTGAAAGCTTAAGGGGTTTGACAACTTCAGTAGTAAGGTAAACACTGAAACCAAAAATAGGCCGGTACCAATTGTGAGACATACAGGGGAGTTTTAAGCAACAGTCGGCTGTTTGCTCATAATCATCTTCGGCAATTAGGGGTTCGTAACTTTGGCTAGTTGGTGTATCTATTATTTGTTTCTGGTGTATTTGATGGAATAGATTTGAATCTGGTCTGTTTATAGCTCTAGAATGCGTGAGATTTCAATACATGGATTGATCGAAGTTGGATTAATTTGCAAGTCAATTGCGGAAAGGATATCGTTTCTGACCTTATAATGAGTTGGAACTTATACGGGGTAAAAATAGTGAGTCTGAATGGACAGTAAATGTTGAAAAATACCTTTCCTTGGAATTTTCACTGGAAAAATGGAATTTTGATGGAAGCAAATGAAAAAATAAAAAAACGGCCCTTTCTAGCCTTAGGAAAGTAAATTACATAATGTTTTGGCCCCATCTGGTAACAGTGTCTCTGACTTCCTTGTTTTTGTTTTCCATTGTTTTTCCCACTCATGACTGCACTATCTAATATTTACAGAATGTCTAAGCCAGAACACCCGAAAAAGAAAGCATACTAATATTATGCAAATATAATAGTTATATTCCCTATTTTATGCGCTTTCCGAATAAAACATCTTTCCCAGACCTATGTCCAGATTAGTAAAAACCTCAACTCCAAAATTGTGAATACTTTGTAAAATATTTTGTACAGGTTTCCTACGGATCCAGGCCAAATTGCAGTTTCTTTTTATTCTGGTATCTTTTCTTATGCTGGATGGTAATGGTTTCTTGCTTCTTGCTGATTTATTTCCTCTTCTGTCTTATTATCCTATAACAATGTCCCTGTTTTTATTATTTCATTGTTATTATATTTGCCTTTCTTTACTCTTTCTTTGTAACTTAGATGAACTCAATTTTACTATTTACAGAAAACCAACACAAAACAATAGATATTTACATTTTGAACAAAACAACCCCCCACAAGTTAAAAGAGGTGTTGTAATATCTCTTGTAGACCGTGCCCTGAATATTTGTTCTGATTCCTACATCACAGCTGAACAAGACTTTGTCAGGGACATACTTTTCGGAAATGGGTATCCTCTTTTATTTATTAATAATACAATTAACAGTAGAGTATCAGAGGCGACAACCCAACACAAGGATTTATGTTATGACAGGTCAACGTGGTTGAAGAAATTATCTTTGTCAGTAATTAACGTGACATAAAACGGTTATTTGAAAGTTTACTTGAATTTAAGCAAAAATGCTACTTAAAATGTGGTTAGCGAAACCTAATTGAAGCAGTTAGAGGGGTGCAGATGAGGGTTTTGGTAGTGCACAGGTTCTGAAATAATTCTCATAAGGAAATCTAAAACCTTCCTAAACGCATCAAGTCGAAATTTTGAAATAGTCATTTTGTTCAAAATGGTTTTAAGAACATTTTTAAAAACTTCGGGGTAGACAAAAGCCAGAGAACCCAGCAAAAGTGCTTTAAGTTATGCTTCGGGGCATAAATTATAAGGGTTTTACAAAAGGGGTGGTCAGATAAACTTCCGAAAGGGATCATTTCAGTGGAAATTGAAAGGTTTAGCTCCTTTTGAAGAGGTAAAATTATCTGCATGAATTTTATTGTTAACGGTAAAATTTATGCAAATTTATCATTAATAAATGTAAGCCATTGCAAAATTACAACCGAAAGCACCTCAAATCTATTGAAATATTCCCAAGTGGTCACCTCACATCAGGTCTCCTTAGAGGAATACGCACCTGCCTATATGGGTTTCGGCACATTAAATTGTTTACCAAAGTGGAGCGCCTCTTTTATGGTATCCTTGTGCTCAGTGCATCTTTTGATGTACTAGATCGTAGATTTAAACTGTTTTGTGGTTTGCAAGTGGTTTTGAACTTTATAAGCATGAAGAAGTTGTAATTTAAATTCTTCAGGCCGAAGGCATTTTAGTCAAGTTCCCAGTTGTCTAGACAAATGCATCGAGAAGCACCTACAGCCTTACAGGAAACAATCAGCACGGTTTTTATCCTAAAATCTGCTTGGTATTGCGAAAGGGCGCAGAAATCACAGTGCGGCACATCGCCATACTTTTGGTTCGGTTCGATTTCGCTATATCGTGCCCAAGTTTCGTCTATTTTCTTTAACTGAATAGGTTCAAATTTAAAAGTGAATTAGACTTATCTAGTTAAGCGTATTTGTACCCAAAAACCTAACAAACATCCTTAGCATGTGTTATTTTAATTCGAATTTCTTTTTGGTTCGGTTCGATTTCGCTATATCGTGCCCAAGTTTCGTCTATTTTCTTTAACTGAATAGGTTCAAATTTAAAAGAGGGTTGTCATGGCTCCTGGAGAGTGGCTGCTGATGGTTCTCTTTATTGTTCCTAGGGTCTGGTTAGCTGATGAAGAAGCAATAGTAGCATGAGAATCAAATTTAAGTTTCTCATCAACCCAGATCTCTATCCTTGGGAACAGCCTCAATGTGTAGGTAATTGAGAGTGTACCAAAACATAAGTTATTTTCTCCAAAATGAAGGACGACACATCCATTTAGATGTGTTGAAGCTCAATAACCATCAAGAAAAGGCTCAAATTGTTTTGTCTTTTCAGTAACATACAAATGGTGTTCTGGTCTTGGAAAAGCACGGGGATTGTCAACCTTACTCTAATGTTTGCTTGTTTTGAGTTCGAATCAATTATTTATAGTAATTTCTGTTCATTTATCTATTGATGGTGATTTATGGTTGTTTTGTGCATGGAAGCAAAATATAATTACCAAAATAGCCAGAGTGACATGTGAGAGAGAAATTTTGTCCACACTCCAATTGCAGCAATAATGGTAGTCATTTCCAATGTGAAACAATGTCGCAATTTCAATCCTAAATGCTGAATGCTTGATGTATCTGTTAACTACTGTTCCATGAGCAGATAGCGCGCGTTCAAACAAACGGGATCAGTGAAAATACATCGAAAAGATAGGATATGCTGACATAAATTTCATTTGTATGAAACTGAATTCACCGGGACGCTTATTAGGCACTCAAGAATAAGTTATTAAGTTTTATCATTTTCTGCTCCTTCTCATTTTCTGCTTTTATATCCAATACTAAATAAGTTTTATCATTTTCTGCTTCGTCTTGAAAGGTGATTTGGACTTTTTTTTCTCTAGTCAGAAAAAAAAGCTTACATGAGTTGGCTTATAAATCCTATTACGAATCAGTGGCGGATCTAGAGGGGGCGCCCCCGCCCCCTAACGCATTGGAGGATTTGTGGCTGGGACCGCTTGCCCTGGTTTGGGCTATAAATTGTTTATTATGTATGTATTTATTACACTGTTACATTCTGTACTGTCTGTAACTGGCACCTCATAAATACCAAGTCCAATCTGTGTGACCATTTTATCTGATCATAGGGGGAATTTGGAGAGAGTTACCGGGGCCTAGGGGTGAGTCATGGCATTAAAAGGCTGGAAACAACTGCCCTAGAGTTTTAATCTCTGCCTGTTTGACGATGAAGGAAACACAACTGTCAATGCCGAAAGGATTTGATACTATTGGGAGACATGACATCGAACACTAAAACGCAACAGTCAGCTCCTCTGTAAAACGCAGCACCGAGGGACCGAAATCTCTCCTGTCCAGCCGTGTCCCATATCTGAAAAAAGAAAGAAAATTGACATCAGAAACACAGCTTAATAAAAATTATTAGAAGATGGTTTTTTAAGCTCACTTGTAGCTATGGATGGTCAGACATCAATCTTCAATTAAATGGTCCATTTCAATTTCTTTGTCAAGTCAAACTCCGGGAATAAAAGGAGAAGCAAATAATAATAGTGAGATCCATGCTAAGGAATGTCTTATCACCTCATCTTTATGGTATATTTCTTACCAAGAGGTTTACAGGGTCCTGATTAATAGTGCAGGTCCTGTATTTTGGCGCAAAGGAAAGAATTGAATGGAGAGGAAGGTAACATTTATACAGAAGCCATCCATCACTGATGAATTCAATACCTTAACCACACTAATAAAGCGTTTACTAATCCTTGTTTCTTCTCCACAAAATTTTGAAGCCCCCCTTCTTTTTTTCAATTCGAGAAATATGGTACTAAAGACCGTGTATCTACCAAAAACGTGCTACTTTTAAATAGAAATAGTTGCTTCCCCGATTTGACCATCTTGAGGGGGGAGTGGATGGACGGTTAATTCGAAAAAACTAGAAAAAATGAAATGTTTTCAACTTACGAACGGGTTATCGGATCTTAGAAACTTTATTTTCAGAACAATTTATAGTGCTTCTGACTATAGTCAGTTAATCGCCCTTGTATTCCTACCTATAGATAAACAATTCTATGATCGTATAGTTTGGCATGAACGCATTATGGTTTCTCTATAAAGTCTTTACCCATCAGTCAAACTGCTATATTGCTTTGCAAATACTATTTTCGTGCCTATACTATGCAAATTTCATTTCTAGTACCCTGTACCGTAAATTTTAAGGTATTAATAAAAGTGAAACCTTGTAAAATAGATCTTCTGCTTAATTGAAGTACAATAAAATTGTTTTCAGCTTCAAAACTTTGTCCTGGGAAGGTATTTTGAAGCAACTACCTCCACTCTTAGTCCCTCTAGAGGGCCCTGACCTTTGATGACCTTTAAAAATATGTGTTATAAAAGTGAAACCTTGTAAAATAGATCTTCTGCTTAATTGAAGTACAATAAAATTGTTTTCAGCTTCAAAACTTTGCTACAAAAGTGTTGAATATTTTTTTATTTGCCAGAAGAAATATCTCGGTCACGTGTTAATTTGTTGTTGTTTTTTTTTTTTTCAGGGGCGGCGTATCGAACCAATGGTCCTAGAACACCGGGAGAGGGTTTGTTCGACCGGAAATTAAAATTTCTGGTGTCCCTTTTATTTGAACAAAAAGATCAGACGGCTACTAGCCCCCTCCTTTTTTCATTTTCTCCTCAGAATTTTCACGAAAAATTATAAACCTATATAGTTGGTTTAATTTTTAATGTAACACATTCTGGGCTGCCTGCTTTCCAAATTCTGTTGTTTTTTCCATATTATATTACTAAAGTATTTAATTTTCATCTTATTTACCTATATGTTATAGACTTCACTTCTTTGGTGTGGTTGCTATAACATGTAAACACATTAATCTTTTAGTCTTAACCCAAATTTATCCTTTAAAACAAAGTCTAAAAACTAGGCCACAGACCAGGCTTCATCTGCAGGTTATCCTGCAGCTCATAATTTTCTGGTTGTCAAGACAGTTGAGGTCTATCATCAAGGAATTGATGTTTCCGCTAATCCTCCTGAAAGCAAATTCGTTAAGGTTCCCTCTATAAGTTTGATACGCTGTTTTTTACTTTCTTGCGCTTTCAATATATCAACAAAGAAAATAAAATTTGACCAACTTTCCATATCTGAGGCTTAGTTCAATCCATATACCAAATTTCAGTTAAAGGAGCGACTCGGCTCAATAGTAACCGAAACTCTAAAATTGGAATTTTAATATCAATAGATATATCAAAAGATTTGGTTTATTATGGAAATTCCAAATATTTAAGATAATTAAATTTAGTATTAACCATCAAAAGCTATAAGCTTGAAAAAATTCGCCTAATTTTCGAAAAATAGGGAAAATACTCTTTGAAGGTCTGGGAATCTTATTCAAAATTACATCATGAAATTCAACGTATCTGATTACTTTAGTGAAAATGGATCTTTGCATCATTATGAAACGCGTCATGCTAGTGATTTCGTCGTCTCGCACAGAAGGGGAATCAGGGTCGGCTTCCCTACTAGATTTTCAGGGCCTAATGTGAGTAGCCTTGTTCCAGAGAGCATTTGGGGGGCTGAGCAACTGGGATTATTTAAAAATACATCGAAAAGGATGTTTTAGGCCAAGGTTCATAGTTCTTTTATTTATTTATTTTTCTTTTTATATCTTTAAATATTACTCGTTATTCTATAATTATTAATAGATTAGAATATTATTCCTGTGATTACTCAAATTCCGATGGGATTCTTTTTCAGCACTAATTTAAAGTATGTACGAGATTATTTTAGTTTATTCCATCTTCCTGAAAATCTTTCACTAAAATTTGTCTTAACATCACGTCTAATGGAGGTTGTATGTATTTTCAGAGAACTTCAACCTGTTGGAAATCCCTGGTATTTTAAAAAAATATTCAATATCTGAATATTTGATCTTAAAAAATTACTTTTTACAAACATCAGGGCCTAAAAGTATAGCTCTGTATCCCCGGGCTTAAATAGATACATTTTGTGAAGCAGAACTACCCACAGATAATGGCTGCACCACAAAAGAGAGCAGCTCATATCAGTTTAGTTCATTGCACAAACATTGCTCAACAATTATAGCACAAAGGACAAACACTGACTTTAATAAAAATTCCTGTATGACATCCTTGGCAACGGGAATGAAGAATTGACCACTTTATTTAAAAAATGTCAGCATTTATGTCGACACATAAATCTTGAATCAAAAGAATTAATTGTTTAAAATTTAGTTTTATAAGACGAATTAAAGGCAGAAGTAGATGTTAAGTTGAATTCTCATGAAAAGGTGGGGCATGAGATGCTAACTCACACAGCATGAAGTTAAAGTCTTTAAGAAGAATTGGCGGAGAATTAACCTCCATTAATTTCTGTTCGCTTTAAGTTTTAATGTCGCTCCTTACTTTCAGTTAAAAAAAACTAGTTTTTTTTATGTAATCAAACAGTTCGTGGTAACGAACTGTAGTAAGGAGCGACCCGGCTCAAGAGTAACCGAAACTCTAAGAAACGGAATTTTTATAACAATAGCTATATCAAAACAATCGCATTTTAATGCTGATTTTAAGTATATAAGTTTCATTATGTTTAGATTTTTTATATATTTCGCCAGCTTTGCCTCTTCACTCTGACTATGTGTCTTGGCTTTTTCTCCAGTTAGCCATGTATTGATGGTAACTTTATTTTAATTCAACAACCAGTTTTGTTTTGAGTAAAGTGTAAATTATTTGCTTGTATTTAGAAGACACGAAGGATGATAGCCCTAATCCTTTTATTGGTAGTATTTTGCTCGTTATGAGTTTAACTTTGTTATTTAATGTAATTTCTGTTCGCTTTGAGTTTCATTCATTTCCTTCTTCTTTGTTTTCTCTCTATTGTTACAGGAGACAAAACGAGCTGCCACCCTGTCTCCTCTGTATAAGATTTACGTATATCGTTTCTTGTTTAATAAAGTCAAGTCAAATAAATACCTCAATGCTCTTACTCTATTCTTTTTTCGTAATACTTAATCCCTTTCTCTCTATCCCTTTTTCAACATTTTCGATTTATACTTTTGGCACTTCCAAACGTAAAGAAACACCAACACTACCCTATGTGTAAACACAGGTCAAAGTTTGTAACTTGCAGCCCCTCCAACTGGAACTGCGGGGGAGTAAATCGTCCCTCAAGACATAGCTATTGGGTTTTTTGACTATGGTGAATAAAATGGCTATCTCAGAATTTTGATCCGATGACTTTTGGGAAAAAATGAGCATGGGAGGGGGCCTAGGTGCCCTCCAATTTTTTTAGTCACTTAAAAAGGGCACTAGAACTTTTAATTTTCGTTAGAATCTTGGGAAGTAAAGTGAGTCACACAGAAAGATTAAATTTTTAGTAACTTAGTCAGGTGGGATAGGAATACGGCACTATACTCTGTAGTCCCAATTGACAGTCTGCTCTCAGTTTCACAGCCCTTCAACCAAGAAGTGCAAAGTAGAACGGCTTTTAAAAAAGAGCGTTGGGGGACAGCCGTCAGTATGTTAGTCAGCTGTCTAAATAACTATTATGAAAAACCAGACGATCCAATATTATTCTGCTGCGCGCCTGCTGGCTCCTGCTGCCTGGGCGTCAGGCCGCCAAGGCCGCTTGTTCTAGAAATGCTTTGGTCTGACAATTCTGCAGGCTCCGGCGCGTTGCCTTGCGTAGAGCGGCCCAAGCACGGCGCTGGGCGCCAGGTCAGTGAACTGCCCCGCGCCGAACACCTCCGCCGGGCGCGTTGCTAAACATGCCAGCAAGTACGACAGGTTGACCGCCGCCGCCGCGAGCACCGACGTCGGATCGAATGGCTGAATCTGGGCAGCACCAGAATCAGCAACGCCGGGCTGAAGCATCTCTCCGCATTCCGCCGCCTGAACCACTTGACGCTGACCCGCAACAAACGCATCAGCGACGCCGGACTCGTTCACATCGCCGGGCTGACAAGTCTGACGACACTGAAGCTGGGGGAAACAGCCACTTCAAACAAGGGATTGCGTTTGATCAAGAGTCTCAAAACACTGCGCGGCCTGACGCTCGCTAAATATATATGATTTAAATTTATAATTTCCTTAGAAATTACAACTAAAATTTTGTTCCTAGATGTGTTAATGATTCGTAGCGGACATAAATTCAATTTTACTATTTACCCGTAAAACAATGATAGTTTACCACGTGAGAATCCTGATAAGCCCTCAAACAAAATTTACCTCCCATGCATCTCAAAAATCACAACAAATCTTTAAAAAAGTTTGCACACAAAACTATCTGTATGTCAAGGATATAACTTTGAAATTATATCAAAAAATAGAAACTATTCAGGAGAAGTTCCGTTTTGTCCAATGTGGATAATAAAAAATATTTAAAAAGTTTTAAAATAGTTCATTTAAATGTCTATTTTAATTGTTATTCTCTAGAATAGGGGAAAGACACAAAGCACAAATGACAGAACAGTCATAGAAAACGGAATGACCATGAACAGAGCACACCAATTACGTCTTCCTTGGTTTGAACAAACTACGTAAGGCTAACAATGACTGTAAGTTGATCCATTATGTTAACCGGATATTTTTCAAACTTTTACAGCCGCTCATCCCTGCTTAATAGAGAAGATAGCTGGCGTTCTCCCTACTACTTTAATGGGTAGACGAAACCATAGAAAATGGAAAAATGCGAATGGAACGCATTTATAACATTTGACATATTTTAGAAGAAAGTCCCCGATCCTTGAAACGGCATCGCTTCTTCATTTGAATATGGACGCTTTTAGGCTTGTCGACAATTTGCTGGATACACGTTACTCAAGGACTATTTATTTTTATCCTATCTTTGGCGGCAATTTCCCCTTTTGCCCCTCGCTCCACTAATCCTACCAAATGCGGCTTTCCTGTTCCCTAGTTATTTTTAAAGCAATGCCCATGCAATGCCAATGAGCCAATTAGTGTTATTTAGCGGAAGAACAAATCTAAAGGAGAAAATTTCGAAATTAAAGTTACTCTATTTACTGCACTCCACGCCAACAGCTGAAGGGAGATTACAAGTCCGAGCCAGCGATGTAGGGTGTAGGTCGCTTTGCGAGGTCTCATGAACAGGTCACTCCGGCAATTGAAAGCGAACCAGATTTGCCCGGATGGGGTGAAGCCTCAAGAGGTCGTCCTCGAGAGCATGATCTCGTCGAGGCACGCCAGCTACGGCGTTGGATTTCTCGTGTACCGCCAGAGCATTCGTCACGATAGTGCCCTGTCACCTTAGGCTGGATTGATGAATATGACTTTGTATTTTGGAAAGCTTTGTAGAACTTTTGTCCAGGGCCATAAAATCTACTGTTTACCCATTTCTGTTCATGATTTCAGTTGAGTTTATCATGTTTTTCGCACTTGAGATTGCAATAGAGAAATGGTATCAGATGTGCCTCTTAAACTTTAAAAGTTCTCTTATTGCTAAAGAAATTAGAGTCTATCCTTTGCTCCTTTCTAAGTGATGATGCATCAAGTCGCTTGACGCCAACACAGCTACACGCGCTCCTTCTCAATCCCACTCTAATGAAAGCCTCCCTTTTTAAACCCTCCCAGAAAGTTCCCATTTCCATAAATCTTTTCTTACGGCATCCCCCCACCCCAATCAAGGACGGCCTGACTATTGTTTAGCTCTCGACGGTTGGCCAAAAAGGACAATCTTTGGCAACCTTTCATCCTCCGTCTGCAAAACATGCCCCAGCCATCTCAACTCTCAACCTTTATCTCATTATAACCCTAGAAAATGGGATTGAGCAGCCTACTGTTTGAAAGACGTTCAGTCAGCTGGGTATCTTAGACAATCCGTAGGCATTTTCGAACTGTCATCACTCTAGCTTCCATTATTCTTACCTTGGTTTTCAGACTTATCTTTCTATTCTTCGACACATTTTCAACTGTGAAAAAAACCCTGTGCCTTAGCTATTCTACTTTTAACATCTTCGCTGCTTCCACATGTGCATGCACATTGTCAAAATAGCGTATCTCAAGAATCGATTTTGGGTATTAAGTTGGAACTTTCAGAGAATGCTTAAAGGGGAAGATCATCTCACCAAAAGGCAACACGTGTACAATACTACTATTACTAGTGCTACTGCAACGTTTCCTACTGCAACTACTACTTCTATTGCAACTACTTGTAAGGCTAAGAGTATTGGGATGCAAATTACGAGAAGTATATGAATATACAGGTAATGTCAACGTGTGATAAATCATCTTTTATTTTTGTAGAACATATAAATGACCCTTTTGTTTCATTGTTCGTACTTTTAACAATCACCTGGGGTTGTGTATTTCTTGACCAGTCTATTTCAGCATATTGATCATCTCCGAAGATGAGATGTTTGTTTTCTTTGAATTTTTCCCCACTGTTGTTCTTCCAGTAGTCTAGATACGATTCCTCTAATTTTTGTTTAAAACCGATATCAACCAGATTATCTATAAATATAAACTGTTTGATTTAATAAGTGATTCACCATCACTCTATACATATAAAAAAAAAATTAAAAAGATATGGCTTTCTCTGCCTATAGTAGCGGGGACTGAATTTAAAGTGATTTGTTTATAAATTAGTTTATAAGTCCCATCCGTGTCTCCAGGAGTCGGTTTTTTTCGCTTCTTCTCTCTCTCTCTCTCTCTCTCTCTCTCTCTCTCTCTTTCTCTCTCTTTCTCTTTCTCGAAAGTTCCAAATATACTTAGTCATTTCTGAGTTACACGCTTTTTATAATCCATATACACATAGTGTGTTTTGATTCAGTTTATCACTCTACTCAACATTCTCTGAAAGACTGAACTGAATGCCCTTTGTCTTTTTGGAAGTAAAATTTCAAAATACATACCTTTCTGAATGACATATACTATATGTAAACAATGAACGAATTGGCCTGAGGACTGTGGGAAGGTTGACATCCCCAAAGACGCCTAACAAAGGACATCTCAGGTACAGGCCGTCATAAGTAAAAAATAGGACGATTCACCTATTCTTACTTTCTACCAAGTTGGGTTAACGTCCAACAACATTTTCTGGTAGGTTTCCTGTTGGTAAGAATTTAGGGGCCCCTCCTCTTATATAGAGGTTGGAATATGTTTGTAGACCAACAACACAACTGGGAGATTATTTTTCTTTTTTCACGAAGAACGGTGTGGCTCAGGCCCCTCTTTGATCCTTTACCTGAAGCATCTGCTCAAACTCCATTACCTTATGAAACTGGTATCATTTCCACAGATGGTTGGACGACCGTATCCATCCAAGGAACCTTTACTGATCCTGTTGTTATTGCGCAACCGATAGACGGTTTTGAAACAAGCGCGTTAATGGAGTATGCAACTGCAGTTGTCAGAAATGTCTCTGCCTCCAGCTTTGAAGTTCAACTGTATCGTGGAGACAATACTAATGGTTCCGGGTCGATCGCCGCTCTTCGTGACTCGTTCGACGAGTCGAGCGCGCCACTCTTTGATGAACGCTCGCGATTGCTTGTCGCTCTCGAGGTCGAAGTACTTGCGACCGTCGATCCAGGTCTGCTCGCAGCGTGAGAGCGTCGAGAGCGGATGACCGGACCAGACGACGAAGTCGGCGTCCTTGCCGGCTTCGAGGGAGCCGACGCGATGGTCGATGCGAAGTTGCTTCGCCGGGTTGAGCGTGTGGCCCGGGTACCGCTTGCCGCAGAACTTCTCCCACATCTCGGCCCGGTGGAGTTGCTCGAGGATGTGGATCTGCTCGCCCCGCGAGAATTCCGTCCGGTTGCCGGTGGTCTCGACGCGCTCAAGCCACCAGTCCCGCTCAGCCCGATTGCTGATGTGCATCACCTCGACACCGATCGACCCGCAGTAGATCGAGTCGAGACGACCGATCAGGTCCGAGAGCGACGCGCCGGACGGCGCGAATTTTTGCCGATTGTTGCGAGAAATGTAGAATCCACTTTTACCAGGAATAACGATTCCGAGCTATCTGGCTTCATCGATTTAAAAAACAGGAAGTGATGGATGGCTGCACCGCCGTTGATTGTTCGATCTTCTGCGTTTTTCATCGCGATAATGCCTTTAGCGGGAAGTCTATCGGTTGCAATCCATCTCTTTTTTTCAACGGGGCGATAGCGTCCTAAATCGAGGGGAAAGTTTTTGCTTCTTACTGAAGGGGAATAGTCAGAACTCAAACGCCACGTTGTCCCTCCAATGTCAAATGAAAACGGAACTTCAGAGAAAAATTAAAGGCTGTTCTGCGGGGAAGTGAGCTTTTTTATTGTGGACTGTGCAAAGCTATCATTCTAATTTAATATTCATCATTCTTTAATATTATCTTTCATGGGACATAGTTTACAGAAGTGGAATAATCAGAACTAGCTGCAATAGTTAATCGTGATTATTCATTTGGAATTGAATTTAGTACTCAACAGGGAATCATTATTAACAATTTTTGACTCAAACAGTTGTTAGAGTAACAAGATATTGTGAACAATCCTATTCTATAGTTACATAGGAGTTTTAAACAATTAAGTAGGTTGGGAGGGTTGGCTTCTAGATTATGCCTTCCCCTTGATCCCCTTGATATCAGTGAAAGTTCTAGGCCTGGCCAGGAGGGGGTGATATGAACCCCCAGTTTTTCTCATTTCCCCCGCTTCTGATTCCTGGTTACAACGGTTCAACATCTGATTCTACCCCCGCTTTTGACTCCTGGTTACAACGGTTCAACATCTGATTCTACTGACTTCCGCACCGGATCAACTGATTCCAGTTCTTACAATTCCCACTCCAGTCCCAGCTCAAAATCTAGCTCGGTTGCATCAGTTCAAGTTCCCCCCAATTCTGCCCCTATTCCAAAGTTCAGCCAATTCCAGTTGACAAATTCCTTGTTTTCGACGGTGCTCGGGGACGATCCGCTTAAGGACTTCGTGCTCGACGGACTGCGGGATTTCGGCGTTGAGGTCCGCCCGATCATCGACGAGCACCGCCCGACCACCAACAAGAATGCCATCGTGGTCGGAGGATACCGGCTTTTGAAAGTCGACACGCTCGACAATTCCTCGATCTCCGATTCGATCGTCGATGCGCTGACTGATGCGATCGATGATGTCGAGGCGGATGCCGTCGTCTATCCTGTAAAAATTATCAACTCAATTGCAACAACACACTTCCAATTAGTCCGATACATTGGGGCTTTTGACATCTATGCATGTTTTGAAAGAGGTAACCTCGTGATCTTCATCTAATTAAACGTCTTGTCTTATAGCTCCTGTGATTTCGCAAGGTTTCCATAAGTTACATGAAATCTTTTAGCTTCGTTCTACCACTATTCTTTCACCGTCGGTTCAGCAATTGGATAAGTCAATTCTCTGCCGCAAGGCCAATGTATAGATATTGCGCTTCCATTAAATACTCCCGAGATACCTCGACAGGTTCCCGATTATTTTTATAGGTCTAGTGAGAGAGCAATAGCTCGAGCCGGCGGCCAACGCGCTCCGCCATATCTGCAATTTCACCGGTCAGGTCAATCACGCGGTACAAGAACACTGCGTCGACCGGGTCCAGCGACTTTTCAATCTCGAACAGCGACGTCCGCAATGCTGCCTGCTTGGTCGGAGTTCAAACGCAGTCGCTTTGACGAGGGCCTGGAGCAGTTCTACAACGTGGTGGACAGCCTGCTGGGCGAGGCCACGGTGGCGGATCATCTTGCGGCCAACGAGCGCGAACTGCTGAACGATACGTTCCGCGTGGTGACGCTGGCGCTGGCCTATCTGGACGGGGCGCAGACCCTGGCGGATTCCATGCGCAAGCGTGGTAAACCGAACTGGCAGTACCTGGCCTACGAAAAGCTCAGGTTCGAATGGAACGCGATGTCCGACCGCTTCTGGTCCGGCGGGTGCAGGCGCACCGGAAACCAGATGACCAGCAATTCGCGGCGCGCAAACAGGCCATCGCTCATCTGGTTGATCTTCAGGTCCGACACGCTGATCAGTTCGAACAGTTCAGCCTTGTCCACGTCCTGGCCAAACGCCACCTGGCGATTGAGGTCCTCGATCTTGAGCTGTTCGACCTCGATGCGGTCCGAAAGGGTTGCTTTAAACCTAAATCCGTAATGGTGTCTTTTAGTTGGTGGTCCGCAAGCCCACTGCTACGGCGGGCCATGGGGGAGGCAAACTGATGCATATAATCTTGGACCGCCGTACGTGCCCAAATGTGTCTGATATTGGGGCGTTGTTTTTCGGTTGTGAAAGCAACTGGGACCCTAGTGGTGGCAAACCCAGCGTGTCCAAGACCGCTTAGGTGCACTTCCCCTGTTGCGCTTTGCGAGAAACGTTAAGAAAGAAATATGAAGGAAAATCCTCTTTTAGCGAAATGTGTATACTAGTCCCTTAAAGTAAAAATAAAATACACTTCGTCTATGAATATAATGGGGATAAGAAGAAACCCATGCCTTCCAATTCAAAATGGTTGCACTTTCATTAGATTAATTATTGTATTTCACACAGAATCTGCCAATTAGTTGGAGTTCCCTCCTCCTCCGCATTTAACTCCAGCATGCTTCATTCTTAATGTCGGCCCGAGTTCGCCGCCATGCACCGAGTAGTTACGAAAATTCCACCACGCCTCGAGTAGTTGTGGGTGATTGGCCATCAGTTTATGTATATTCAGGGGTGCGCCCTTCATGTCATCCTTAATATGGGACAGGGAGTCTGACCATGCCTCTACGGCTAGAGGGACAGGATCAGAAAAGTCTTTACTCATGCGCTGCTTCCTCCGTTTTCATTTTAATATCCAATTGGTGCCTTGTTATTCTTCCCCAGACACATCTAATCAAAATTTTTAGATAGCCATTTTGTTCAGCACAAGGTCCAGTAACTATATCTTTCTGGGTAACATCTCCCTATAGCCCTTATGGCAAGGACTATAAGTTATATTAGTTGTCTAATATTAACATGTGAGGTTTACATGGAACGGGTGGTCGTATAAATTTCGGAGGGGCTTCATTTAATTGGAAATTAGACTTCTGGTTTTACTTTTTTATAGTCAAAAGTGACTTTTTTCCCAGAAGAAAGATCACAGATGTGTGTTTGTTTGTTTTTTTCCTAGGAGTAATCGTAAAGACCCAGTAGGTCCTAGAACATCCTAGTGGTCTGGAAATTAAAAGTTCTAGTGTCATTTATAAGTGACCAAAAAATTTAAGGGCAACTAGGCCCCCTCCCATGCTCATTTTTTTCCTTAGAGTCACCCGATCAAAATTTTTTGATAGTCATTTTGCTCAGCATAGTCGAAAAATCTAGCTCCTTACTTTCAGTTAAAAGAACTTGTTTTTTTTTAGATTTAATTTTTAGCAAAGCACCAATGAAGCAGTAGATTATAAAATTTTATAGTGAGAGAAGGAGGCAGTACTCAAACTCTTATTTGCAGGGATTTTTGTTCGTTTCAAGTTTTTGCATATTCAATGAAAGTATCACTTGCTTTAAGATTTATTTATACATTTATGTTAGTACCTGTTCTTTTTTTGTTATGATTGTTTATTTGTATATTTTTTGTTCTTCTTCGGTCAAGACAAACTGTATTACATAAGAATGCATATCGCAAACAGCAAAAAATTCATCTTGGCGTCATTCCAAAACAAAAAAAACATATTCACAAACCGCATTTTCACGTCACAGCATGGCTCGATACACACACGTTCAACGGCGTTTGGGGCTCATTGAAAACAGGCATAAAACAAACAAGAAGGATGAGACTCAGAAAGCCTCCCACACACTTGCCGGTTCCCCTCTCACTCCTCACACCCCGAACACAGCGGATCTCCACGAAGGGGTCCAGTGTACGTTGAGGTCGGCGCATCTCCCGGTGCTGCCGCTGTGAAGCACCACGACCACGGAGACGGCGACCACTGTCTGTCATGCGATCGAGAGGCGCCGATGATTCATCACCGATCTGATTGGCTGTTTCCTGAGCTTCCGACGCTTGCACAGACCCTCAATTCACAGGTTCGCTCCCTCCCAATCCCGGAAACGTCTCAGGGAGCGAGGAGTTAGCCATGGCAGTCAATCCGTTGGACATCGACTTCTACGAGTCGGAGGACCCGATCTGGAACCCGGCGCTGATGGCCATGCCGGTGCCCGGTATCCGCAAGATGGTGAACCTGGCGGCCACCATGGACGACGTGATTCATCTGTCCATCGGCCAGCCGGACCTGCCGGCCCCGGCGCACGTGGTCAACGCCACCGTGGAGGCCCTGCAGGCCGGTCTTCCCATATTAAGATGTCAAATTAATCGCTTGTGAGGTTGTTTGTGAGGTCGCTTGTGATGTTACAGCTCAGTGCTATGTGACCACGCTTTCAGTCTATCACAATTTGTTGAAGTACGAAGTAGACGAATTGTGAATTTCTATATCTTTTATAACGGAAAGCTCTAGGCGTAAACAACAAGGCATTCGGTATTCGTTTTTCCGAATATATTAGAATGTCATTAATAAAATTATAGCTTGGTTTTCTCTGTGCTTGAACTTTCGATGTTGCTTGCATTGTTCCTGTTTTCTGTACTTGATAAGATTTACTCGATCCACTTGCTGAATCATCAGCTTCGAGAAATAATTGAACAACAAATTCCAACTAATGAACGATTAAATGTGAGAAAAATGAAATTCGATGAAGAATGAATTTACTTCGCTTTCTTTTAACATTTTTAATTGATCTTCAAGAACAGTATCACGATTTTTCTCGAGAAAACCGGCGGTAGGGACTGTAAAGTCCAATGCCGTATTACAAAACTGAACTATTTTAGACCAAACGGATGAAGCTCACTTCTTATATTTGTTGTGATTTCAGTGTCAAAGTATTTGTTTGACTTTTATTTTCGTAAGGATATATACTGCTATACAAATAAGGATTCCGAAAGAACCGAGGATGTGAAAATAAAATTTCTTACCCACTTTTTCACCCATCATATTCAATCTTAGTTTTTGTTTTCATTAACATGTTAATAAAAGTTTAATTTCAGTTATTATTTTAACTGTTAACTGTGTTTGTAAAATTAGAAAAAACGTAGAAAGGTATAAACATCATATTATCTATCAGTGAATCAAGTGAATGTTTTTTCTCACAACGACGTTATATTGTTACGCATCAAACGATAAAATCGTAAGGTATCTGACCTAAAAAAAAAATATTTAGGGGATTTTTCATTTTTTTCTCATCTTTTATGTTTTTTCCTGATGCGGCTCAACTGGAAATGCTAGCCTATGATGCACAGCGAGACCTCGACGCTACAGTTCAAAGAATATCGGGAGCTTTCCGGTTACTTGGCCTTGAACAAGGAACACGAGGGTAAGTCGGACCGGTCCCGTGATCAATTATTGCTCGTTCAAACACGAAAGACTCATCCTCTCAATCTGTTGCCTTCTCTTGACCTTAGCTTGGACTTAACGGAAGAAGGGGGAGTAAAGGCGGCTGGTTGACCCCCTCCCCTCCACCCCTCTCCCCCACAACCAAAAAGAAACTTAAATTGCCTGTACATTTCCCAATAACCATTACTATGTGTAAACACTGGTCAAAGCTTCTAACTTGCAACCCCTCCCAAGGGGACTGAGGGGGAGTAAGCTGTCCCCAAATATATATTTATAGGTTATTGACTATTCTGAATAAAATGGTTATCCCAGAATTTTGATCTGGTAACTTCGGGAAAAATGAGCGTGGGAGCACGGTGTGGGAATTGCCCTGCGACACGTTCGGAAGGACGATGAATCTTCCGACGAGTTCCTTGATCTTATTAAGCTCCGGAGTGATGTCCGCGTAACCGCAAGCCAGCTGTGTAACTGCAGGGGACTTTGCGGCTTTTTCGTCGAGGCTTGCATAAGCGATGGAGAGTTTCGCCTGCGCAGTTTTCCACCATTCCTCGGATAAGTCGCTATCAAATAAGATCAGGCACTGTTTGCCGTAATTATGCTTATTTTATACATCTATATGTCTAGTTTCCACCAAAGTTTAGTTAAAATCGTGTTGTACAAAAAAAATTTATTTCAAAAATACTAAAATTTTACTTTTTTTTTTAGTGGTATGATACTATAAATTTTTAGAAAACAGAGATAGTAAATAACATTAATTATATAAAATGTTATTTAGAATTTTAGAAACATTTTAATGATATTTTTATATACATATAAAAAATTTCAGGTTATCGCGGCCGAGGCGGCTGTCTACGCCGGCGCCGGCGCGCGAGAGGGCGGCCTCATGATCAACAGCTTTTGCCATGACGATCCTCCCCTATTCGTACTTGATGCGCGGGTCGAGCGCGACATAGAGCAGGTCGACCAGGAAGTTGGTGACGACGACGACGACGGCGATGAACATCACCAGGTTCTGCACGATCGGGTAGTCGCGCCACTGGATCGCCTCGACGATGAAGCGGGCGACGCCGGGGTATATTTGGGACTTCCATATTTAGCACAACAGATCTTCTATTTGTTTTTCATTTGTCAGCTTCAATATTAACTTATTGCTTCCTATATTGCTTAATGCTATATTCCTATATTGCTATATTGCTTAATAAACGCGTTTATTATTCTTTGTTTCTTGTGTTCTTGATTTTTTCATTTCCCGAAAGACCCTAAACTAAAGATAGTAAATTCTGTTAGGTGTACAAAAGACCGGTAGAGCTCTTTTACAAATTGTAGATTTGGAGCGACTCGTCCAAGTAGTAACTGAAATTTCAAAGCTTGGTGTAATTATTACTATTATACACTGTGTTTTGATTTAGTTGCAAATCCCTTGCAACATTTATTGATTGATCTTGGACCTGCTAAGTAGTGCCGTGTATAAGATTTGAATTGAGGGGGAGATTTAT
This sequence comes from Alatinidae sp. Z8VKAUB7J3, assembly GCA_010016025.2. NCBI lineage: Eukaryota > Metazoa > Cnidaria > Cubozoa > Carybdeida > Alatinidae > Alatinidae sp. Z8VKAUB7J3. The sequence goes on from JAAAKM020721499.1 coordinate 219,674,523, forward strand.
CATGAAAAAAGATATTTGGTATATTTAACCATTAAATCACCTACCATGTTATATTTCCATGAACACGCGCTCTTCGTTGCGTTTGTTGAGGATCTTGACCTCATAGCCGTTGCGCACGGACCCGTCGGACAGCGTCACAAAGAGCGGATTGCGATCGCGCAGCACATTCACGTCCAGCGTCGAACGCGTCACCAGCACACCAAGCATCACAAAGCCAACCACCGCAATCAGCAGCGCATACAGCACGGTGCGCGGGCGGATCAGCCGCGTCCGTGCCTTCTCGCCCTTCGCCCGGCGCTATTTCACCAGGGTTTTTCTTTTCTTGTTGTTTTTTAAATATCAAAATTTACAGGCTGAACGCTGATAATTCTCCATCAGTCAATCAAATATGGCGGTTGTAGGATTGGAAGACGTAAGTAGTTATGTGAACAAATAGTAGAGAAAAAGAATTCGTTTTCTCTCTAGGCCTATTCGATTAATCTGGTTGTAATGGACGCTGATTGGTCCAAAACCACAAGCCATTCAGGCAGTCCAATTTCTGGCTTGATCGAGCAATTATTTGTTAGGATTGGGAGGAACTTATCTTCAGAATAGCTCTACTATTCAGCGTGGTCCTGAAAGAAGCTGATATAAAGTGCACAACGTTCTACAAAGTGAATATGAATTCCTGTCCTATAATCCTGTCCATCTTGCTCCAACATCCAATGCTGGGTTTTTAAGAAAATTCTGAATTTCAAGAATTTTGGCTGAAAAATATGATCAACTGTCAAACTTTAACTGGCTATATTAGAAACAAAATTCAGCCACTTTATTTTGTCATTTCTGTATGTTTTTCTTGAAAGGGGCTCTTAAAAAAGTTAAAAGAGAAGATAGAAAAAACTGCTCTAAAAACAGTCAACTTATAGATTTTGTACAATCTGCTATGTTTATGATTAACTAAAGCTATTGAGACCAAATAAACAACTTCTGAAGGCATAATTTTACTTAGATCAGAAATAATATTATGCCTTAGGCTTAAAATGATACGGAAAATCATCGGATCATATTTGAGAAAGGAATGAAAATATATTACACAGGAAAAAAGCATGGAGAAATAACGACGAATTGCCAATTATAAACCCTGAAACTTCCCTCTCGATACAGCCTTGATTGGCAATAACCGAGTATCGTTTGTTCTTTATCAGTATTCTTGCAATTCAGGATTTAATATGAAGCTCCTTTTTGTTTTGCCGTTATTTTTTATTTTTCATATAATTTGTTTTTCGGTATCCGCATCGAAGTAGCGACCACCCGATGTGTCAGCAATGCACTGCATTGCGCCGCGTTGCATGTCACTGAGACCGACACCAACCACATGAACTCGTATCTCTACGTTATTGTTTTGCCATTGCCGCATGAGCTCGCACGGATCGATATCACAGGTTTCGATGCCATCACTAATCAGGAGGATATCGCCACCGGCATCCCCAAGATCGGCAAGACCCTGCCGAAGGCTATAGCTGATGAGAAGTGGCCACTCTTAAAAAACGAAAAGGCTTATTGGTGGACATATTTGTCAGTAAAAAACAGTGGTTTTTCTATGTTCCAGCCTTTGCTGCGTCGCTAATTGCGCTAACAAAAATTTCTGTAAACTGATAAAATACTTCCTAATTAAAATAAAACTAATCTCATTTTATAAATTACCCTATAGATTTTGAAGAAATTGAATAATAATATATAAAACTAAAAATAATAATAATAATCATCCCAGTTTTCTGAATATTGACTCAAACTACTGACAGGAGATCTCCGTTACTACCATAGACCTTGTTAAGCAAGCGATAAAGTTCCAGTTTGGAACAATAAGCAAGCAAGGGTAAAATTGAAGGAATTTTCTCACAACCTATAGAGGTTTTGTTAAGCTAACTAACACGCATTCTAGAAGATTTGTAGGAACTCCTGATGTTGCATTGGCACATTTTTTCTGGATGAAACGCAAAATTTTTGTTCAGTAATGTTAGTTTGCCTGACTGATCCTGGCTGTGATTGTTTGACTTCACCAGCACAAAAAACCACATATCGTCTTGCTCAGTAAAACCCGGAATACTTATCGTGGACAGCATTATCGATACAATCATTGGCTTTAGGAGCAGTTTCATTTTTATCATGATAGTTACCTGTTTTGAGCTCTGTCAGTCTGTCCGCCGTCCATAGCAGGCATTTTATCAGCGCATAGGCGTCGGCCTGGGTTTTACAGTTTAAAGATTTCCCCAGGGCTGTGGGGAGTCATTTAATCTCTAAAGACATAGTTATTAGGCCTTTTAACTATACTGAACAAAATAGCTATCTCAGAATTTCGACCGGACGATTTTGGAAAAAAATGGCATGGGAGGGGGCCTAGTTGCCCTCCAATTGTTTTGGTCACTTATAAAGGGCAATAGAATTTTTAATTTTTCTTAGAATGATTCCTCTGCCGATGCTCTAGGACCTTTTGTTATTGTTTAAGTGAATCCGAAAGTAAACCTAGAATAATTTTTCCTAAGGATTATTCATTACGATTCGTGTGCACTTTAATCGGTACACCTCGAAAACTTTAACAAAGTGAGAGAAATATCCTGGGACAGATTTCACCCCTCCACATATGTATTTACGGAAACAAGTATTAAAAAAATACCCCCCCCCCTAAGCATTGCTCTATATGAAGAATTTCTCTCTCCTATGTTGACACAGAGGGCCGGAGGGGCCTCAGTCATATACGGTCGGCATCAGAATCATGCTGCTGCTGACTGCCCTGACTTTGGCGCCGGCGTTCATCATGATGATGACGTCGTTCACTCGCGTTGTGATCGTGTTGGCCTTGGTTCGTCAGGCGATGGGGACGTTGCAATCCCCTCCCAATCAGGTGGTGGTGGGGCTGGCCCTATTTTTGACCTTATTTATTATGACTCCCGTGTGGGAGCAAATTCAGGTTTGCAAGGTGCGGCGGCGCGAGGCGCCGGGCCATGGCGGTGCAGCGGGGGCGGGCGGTTCCCGCCTGCGCTTTGGCCGGGCCCGCTGCATCGGGGAAGCCGGGCCAGTGGCGGTCAGAGCGGACCGTCCACCACCGCTCGGGTCTCTCCCATCAGCTCGCGTGCAATGGTGCGGACCAGCGGGCGCGCCTCCTCCACGCTCATGCCCGGCGACAGCCGCGGGTCGTAGAGGATCCGCAAGAGTCTAACATATAATACCTCTAGCCATAAGCATTGCTCCATCTGAGATCTACAGATCTGTAGGGAGCCACTATAGTTATGATGGGCAATTATTACACACTTTTTAGAAACTGAAGCCTGACTTGAAACATCATTGCAATAGGTCAAGTAGTGGAGCATCAACCAAGAGATGATACAGGATGATCAATATGAAAGATTAAAAAATCACACAAAAGTCTAGTTGTGTAAAGAAATACCTTTGTGCGAAAGCTTTCAATTCCCACTAATCTAATCCCGATAATTGCCTACTAATACTATGTTTTCGTAAAATTGCCATATTATCTTATAAATAGGATAATTGCTGTTCCAAGGTTCCATCTTTTCTATTTTCAAACAATTATGCCTTAATTCTTAATTCTAGATGATCAATCACATATTTCATGCATGAAAGTTGAAAATTGTTCAACTAAAAACATTACGAATGATATTCATGGGAATTGGCGCAGTCATTCAGTTTCTGGGTACCCATTCCGTTCAGAGACAGTCCAATTCGTTTTCGTTGTCCTGAAAACAGTGTCAAATTTTCTAACTGCCTAGTAAAAATGGCTTATTTTGGCACAAAATAGCTTCAATTGTAGCTCGTAGTCAGCATAGAGGTATAATCAGAACGAGTTAATTAACTTACTTTTATTAGAAATCAGAGATAAGAAAAAATTGATAAAATTTTGGATTCGGAATCTTATTTGTGCTCGAAAATTTTCTATCCTGTTGAAAATGGATCCTCTCTGACGAATTCAAACTAGTACAACAGTATTTGAGTATGTGTAGTGGACAGAACTGCTGTGTTCCTCATTTAGTCAACAGTACCCCGACTATAGGCAGATTAACAAAACACTGAAGCATACTGAAAGAAAAATAGAATTCCTGACTGAAAGGAAAATAGAATACTGAAAGAAAAAATAGAAAATAGAAAAACAGAAAAAAATAGATTTGTGCACGGCATGATTATTTCGGACGGAGCCAAGATGAGTAAGACCATTGGAAACGTGCTCGACCCGCAAGACTTTGTGGATGAGTTTGGTACTGATGCATTGCGATATTATCTCAGTCGACATATTTCTCCGGTAGGAGACAGTGACATGACGCACGCAAGTTTTGTTGAAAGTTACAATGCAAACCTTGCAAATGGTATTGGAAACTTGACCAGTCGTATCATGAAAATGATCGATCGAAAAATCAAATAGTCTTGCAGAGCATCTTATTCAAACGTATCAAAAACTAATCGTCAAAACAGCAGACTGAAAATCCACACTTCTAGAACATATTAAATTTAAAAAAATATTTTTTTTTAACTGAAAGTGAGAAGCGACATTACTGCTTAAAACGAACAGAAATTATTATGTGTATGAGGGGGATTGGTCCTCCTCAACACCCCGGTCTTTACGCTAAAGTTTTTCAGTGAAAAAGCTTCGGTTCGGATGTCGCAACGAATGTGAACGTCAGTGTTGGTTGGGCTAACGGACCGATTGTCAATCGAACCGATCCCATTATTATGAGGCAACCGTGACTCGCTGGCGAGGTGGTAGGAGTCGCAGGGTGTGCTGCGATATCAATTCACCCCAGCCATTTCTTGAATCTTGATGGGACTTCATGTGGCAAACGAGTACCAATCCGTCGAGTGGGACGATGCAACCGAGAACGAGTGTCGGTGTTTGAGTTCCAGTTTGCCTTTGGCAGCGCTGGTTCCAATGAGGGTGAGTTCAACGCCCCCGAAGGCCTGTTCGTGGCACCTGACGATCAGATTTACGTTGCCGACACCAACAATCACCGCGTGCAAGTGTTTAATCCCCAAGGGGACTTCGAATTTGAATTTGGGTCTTTTGGCTTTGATCCAGGAGACCTGAGCAATCCCCAGGACCTGGTCTTGTCGATGGATGGCGCGGAGATTTTAGCTCCATTTCATATTATTTCCAATTGATTGTTCCTGTCCGGCAACAATATGAGGGCTTAATCCCCTTCCATGAATTCGCGCATGCTGGCTGATTTATTATACTGTATTTTGTCCCCTCCCCATATTCTTCCTGGGCCTGCTGGGCAAGCTCTCGGTCAGCAACAGGAATATAAGAAGTTGTAAGAAGAAAATGCTGTCTGTTAGTCAGTCTATCATCCCCAAATTTAGTACAACACTCTCTTCACCGTTTTCTTCCTTTCAAGTGTAGGGAAATGGTGTCCGGCTAATCTCTTTCCCCCCAGAAAATCCCAGTTTTCCTTTCGAAAGTAGAATTTTACCTATAGAATCTGTTAGATGAAATATTCTACCTGTATTCCAATATATAGACTAAACAGACTCTGCCTGTATTTTGGAGTTTAGGTAGAATATTCTGAAATCCCTTCTTTTCTTTATTCTTTTTATTTGTCAAACTCCCCTTTGGCTCTCAGAATTTTGATCCGACTACCTTGGGAAAAAATGAGCGTGGGAGGAAGCCTAGGTGCCCTCTTATTTTTTTGGTCACTTAAATAGGGCACTATAACTTTTCATTTCCGTTTGAATGATCCCCCTTGCAAAATTCTAAGACCACTGGGTCGATATTATTACCCCTGAGAAAAAGAAGAAAAAAAACAAAAACAAATAAACACGCATCCGTGATTAGTCTTCTGGCAAAAAATACAAAATTGAGGGCGCGAGGTTCAAATTTACTATCGAATGTTCCTACGTCACCAACCAGAAATTGCAAAATCATGGCAGATTTACCCACACTGCAATTTACTACGGTAAAATTCTAGTTTAGCTACTTATTTCCCTCTTAGAAAGGGGTCAGGTCAGATAATAAATAAAAATAATAAAAAATAATAAATCATAATAAGTCAGAAAATCTATTTTACAAGGTGTCACTTTTATAACACAAAGATTCTTAGGTAGTGACTTAAATCCCTATAAAATTTTAAATTCCACTCGCTAACCCTTGGGATGCACATCATTTTCTAATGTTTGCCCCCATAGTCTTGTACCATTACGGCATTTTCCCATGTGTGGGTCTCGTCAAGAGGGATGTGACAGGCAATGGGGAAAGTAAGCAGGTACCAGGAGTATTATTTCAAAGGGTGGGGTTCAATAGGAATGAGTTAAATTTAAGTGGTGACATGCTGAAAATAAGATGTAATTGACGAGGTTTAGAGACCTGGGCTGAACTAAAAGGATAGGCTTACACACTTCAAGTTAAAATCATTAAGATTTCGTAGGTGCTGCTGAATACTCCGTTCAAGGATCAATTAGGCCATAAATTCTGATCAATTAGTTTCTCAGATGCACACTACAAAACACTACACTACGCGCTGGCGTTGAAATTCTGTGTCCAAGGGGCACGGGTTCAAACCCAGCTGTGACCAGTTGTTTGGTTGAATTCGTTATACTCAAAAGTACATTTCTAAAATCTTAGGTTCTCACCCTGTAACCGAGGTAAACACCCCATTAACCTATCTCAGATTCTGTTATATCCCCCATGTACCCGCTAGTAGTACCTATGTCTCTGAAAATTCCTTTTCTTACATCTCAGACTTTTTAATAGACATTCTAAATGTTCGACTTGCTTGCGTGTCTTAAAAATAATGAAAATATGACAAAGTAATGCATAAAATATTGTCGGAATTATTTGGGGGATTCTTTCATGGAGGGAGGGAATTTCGGCGGGAGATATTCGCCATAGGGGAATTGCCCGTGGCAGAAGTTCTCCATGAGGAAATTTTCCACAGGAGAAACGGAAATAGTTTTAACATAAACCAGAAAGAACATTCTTCAGTTCTCCTGAAACTTAAGTCTTCCCCTTCCCCTATTTTTGAAAGAGCGCTGATTCATTCTAATTGATCAGCTGAAAAAAAAACTCTGCTCTCTGTTTTGACCGGGCGCGTAGCAACTGGTGCTACTAAAGGGACAAGCCCTCCAAATTTACGATTAGTCCCCCCGAGTCTCTCATGCCAAGATTTATACATTCTCAGGCTTTACTTAATCAAATACAGTTTTAAGCGCCCAAAATCCTCCTCTCCCTCCCCCTCCCCCCGCCTCCCTCCAAAATTTCGAACCCTTGCTTCAGGTCCGGTTACGATGTTAAGAAAAGATAATAAATTTCATCTGTTAATAATATGTCAAATGTAAGCGATTGGAGTTATAACCAGTTTTGGCGTAAGGAAGAAGTAATTCCTGGCGATCAAATTGAATTAATTAAAGACCAGTTTGTTCTTGGGCTTTCAGCATTTTTTCAATATGACGAGTCTTCTCATTGTTGTGTTTCTGATTTAAGGCATAAAACCTTCATTCCTCTTAATAGAAAATCGTCTTGATTTTTAAAGCGTAGGTTTTTCTTATTTTGGCGAGGTTTCTGATGATGTCGGTCCAGCCGTCGGCAACCATATCCACGTCGGTAGGCACGCCGGAAACAACAGCGGCAAAATTATCCCGACGCTGGGCTTGCCAACCTGGCTGTAGATTGTTTGCCCAGGCAGAGTCAGTGGGTTTATTGCCGCGTTCGTCAACAGACGACGGGGTGCGTTGAAAAACATACAGCTCTGCCGCTGCCGCGCCCACATGGGGCACGCTCTGAATGGCGGTGCTGGTTCATGTTGATCGCGAAGAACAGTCGGAAGTTCAGCGAGTTGTCGCCGAAGCTGTCGAAGAGCACGCGCGGCGGCGGGGTATTCAGCACACGCCCGTGCTCCTCCGCGGCTTTCATGATGAGTTTCGACGCCTCACGCGTCGGTGAGCCATAGGCGATGCCGACCTCGACGGCGAGCCACACCACCTGATCGGTGAGTGTCCAGTTCACCAGATTGTTGTCGAGGAGCGTGGAGTTTAATATGTGTTTTTTTGTTGTTGTTATTAGTAGTTTTTCAATTAACTTTAGCACGGTTATCCCTTTTGATTTATGGTCGTGGTTTGAATCTTTGTATTTCCTTGCAGTGTAGCTCACGATGATAGCATTGAGTCATAAACGTCTGTCTCAGGGTTATTTACAGTTAATATGCGTTTTTGTTGTTGTTCACTTTAGTCCAATTCTGTATTTGTTTTAAATTTAATAGTTTTTCAATTAATTCGGAAAATTTAAATTTTTTCGAAAAAAAGACAAATTATGAAAAAAAAATATATAAGAAGTTGCAAGAAGGATAGCAAAATTACTGAGATTTTATGTATCTGGCTCATGGTATGGTGTTGATAGGACTAAATCTTGTAGATAGAACAGTTAGGTTAACCTAATGGAGACACTATTTTAGTTTGCTTTAGTCAGCTGTACGGAGTTGAGTGACGATGCCTGCTGACCTTGAGCGTTGCATCTGTCTTCACGAACGTCGATCGTCCCGCGACGATCACGACGGGCGACGAGGACATCACGGCCTTCGTGACGCGCTTCCAGGTCGACTTCTAGGCGCCTGGCCTCACCAGCGACCGGCCGCCCGCGCGGCCGGTTCCGAGCGGCGAGCAGTCTCCGGACTGCTCGCCGTTTCTCGTTTTGCGACCCCGCGGCGGGCGTCCTGCGGCCGCGTCGGCGTGGCGCGTCCTACTGGAAGAGGGGCATCTGAGTATGTATGAACATACCATTGGAACTTTTATTTATAAACAAAATATTATTGATTATTATGTTTTTGTCTATAGCTGTTATTTATTCTTATTTAGTTATATTATTATTTTATAAAAATAACGTTTATATGGCATAGTATTCGTTACTTATTTTTCATCTAATTCCATGAAAAACAAATAGTGTTTATTTCGGTCCCACCACAGTATAATACTTTTAACTAAATTTTCCTGTTTGATTTGTTGCCATCAGGCCTACTGCCGGCCCGGATATCGACTTAATCAGCTCAAACATAAAAAGTTCTCCTAATTCAGAAAGTAATGGCCTGACAAACCAAGTGTAACCATCAGTCCACAGTAATGATTATTTAAAAACGCTTTAAAACACAACGCGCGATCGCGATCTTTAATCAGCACCTGCTGATACACAAACAGCCCGGCACAACCTGCCACTGACAGGTAAAACGGCCAGGTTAACTGCACCTGTGACCAGGCCCGCCGCCTCTCAGGCCGCAGTTGGACTGCGGCACCGGGCAGAGGCCGAGGCCAGCACCCTGCCGCCCTTGCTGGTGCAGGCGCGGCATCTGGCCGGGTCGGTGCTGATGGGCGAGCATGGCCGCCGCCGGGCCGGCACGGGGGATGATTTCTGGCAGTACCGCCCGGCCCAGGCCGGCGACAGCCGCCGGATGATCGACCACCGGCGCTCCGCCCTGGGCGCCATCCCGTATCGAAAAGCAATTGAAATCAGATTTAAGATTAACATTAATGTTTCCTTAAATAGGGACTTGGGAGAATATTCACTAAATGCTCTATACACAAGTTGAATTAAAAATGACCTTACGAAATATTATAAAAACCAATAGATATTATCACAGAACCTTCCCAGCCAAAAAAGCAAGGCTGGCATTAAAAATGTGTTTTAAATCATTCTCTTTCAAGTCAATGAATTGCCTCGTTGTATCACAATTGTACTCCTCTTTATGGTAATTACGCATCGTTTTAAACTTGACTTGATTATTTATTGTAATTTCTGTTTATTTTGGGTTTCATTTAGTTACTGATAATGATTTATGATAGTTTTACGCTTGAAATATTATTTTTTTTCTTTCCATCCTTAGTTTAAGTAGCTCTTTACTTTTTGAAAAACTTATTTTGTGAAAGAAATTTTTAAAATAAACTTTAAAAAAAGCTCGTGTTAGCTTCCCTAGTCCGTGGGTCGGCGGTCCAGCGCACCCGGTACCTGCCGAAATTGGTCGGAAGTTGATAATAGTGGCCCGGGCGAACGATATCGCCGGACCGGTCACGCTCGGTTTCCTCGTGGCTGATGCAACTCCAGGCCTTGGCGCCGGGATCGGCGCGGTAGATCGCGCCATCGGCCAAGATCGCGAAAGTGGGTGTGCCGCCATCCGCGTTGGCGGGAACGCAGAGCGCGCCAACGCGGACCGCCCGGCAGGCCCTTTTCTAATTAGGCCGAAAGTATGTTACCGATACAAGACTTCAGTTATATTCTGTACTAAGCAGTTGTATAGATATTTGTAACGAGGGAAGGCTGAGTATACAGATTGGAGCTGTGACAACCTTGTATGATATTTGTGGGTTCCTGTTCCTTTATAAGTTGCTCATCTCTAATCCCAGAAGGAAAATCCCGGTTGCACAACCTAACAGAAAAGTTGGAGTGAAACTTTCATGTGACTTTAACCTGATTTAAAAATGTATATCATATGATAATTTTTCATCAAATTCCAGCAAAATTTATATTTCCATTATTAGCAATGTGCAGAGATTTTAATGAAAAATTTCTTGAGTAATCCACGTTGTCTTGGGCAAAATGCTGACTGGCACCACAATTAAATATATCTATTATTTTATTTTCAACAGCATGACATTTTCTTGTTTCTGTTCTCCTGCTGATTGCACAATGAAAACTTAGTTGATGGGTCATAATAACGAAAAGGTCCACGAGGTGGAACACCATCTAATACACTGTAAACTTCTGTTAAACATCTTAAAACATCATCCTTATTTCCGCGCATTGAAATACCTAAAAATGAAACATGAGTGAAATCAAAGACGAATGTCGATTTCTTACATCGTTCAGTTGAACCACCTGGACAACATTGAGGATAGACTTTAACATCGATATTATCTAAAACAAAATCGACGGAAGATCTTCTATACAGCGATAAACGCCCCTGCAATCAATGGCATTCCAAAGGCGTTTACCAAATTCCCTACCGCTGTTACTATAGCAAAGACATTGACAATTTATTCTTCGCCGGACGCATCATCAGCGCTTCCCATGTAGCCTTTGCTTCCTCGCGCGTGATGGCTACTTCCGCTCACGGGGGGCAGGCCGTAGGCATGGCGGCGGCTCTGGCGATTCAAAATAATTGGAAACCGCGCGACGTGGCGGCGATGAAGAGTTCGTTGATCATATTCATGCTCAACAGTCTAGTTATCGCAACTTATCCTCAGTTCTTTGCACGCATCTCTTAATCGGTCGACATAGTCAGATCGCTCATCGTCCACATCGAACGTGATGCCGTGTTCGTCTAGGAACTCAAGGCACCTTTCTATGCTCCAAGATTGCACTGAATCGATATCGTTCATCGTCAAGCCAGACTAACACAGTCGTTACCTCCAACATCGTACTTCCTCTTCTTAATAAAAACAAGAAATCCAATTAAATAATTTTGTGTTAATTTTGCTTACTATTTCGTCGTATTGAAACTCTAAAAAATGGAATTCTGATACCAATAGTTACATCAAAGAATGGTTTTTATTGTTTTAAGAAGTAGAGTTATGAGAAAGAGTCAAACTTTAGCGTAAAGAGCAAGGCGTTGAGGAGGGGACAACCCCTTTCATATACGAATAATTTCTGTTCGTTTCAAGTTTTTTATAGATTTTGCGAGTTCAAGATGCTAGAATATGTTTTAAAAATTAATTTTAAGAAAACTTAAGTCAATAAAGCAGCGTTACTTACCCAGGTAGCATAATTATTAAAGACGGTGGAACACTTTCTAGGAATTTTTATTTGACTACTAATTGGGGAAATATTAATTTGTTTGCCGTGGATAATCGTATCAATAGTATCTTTATACAACACTGAATTAGGGCTTTAATATCTTGTAACGGCTTTGCGGGAGAAGTGCGCGAATTCGCGCCGACCGACCATCTCGACATTCCATACAAGGAAATCAAACGGCTCGATCGCTTCTGCCAGTTCGCGATTGTCGCCGCCCACTACGCGATCGAACGCGCCGGAATCGAATTCGAAAAAGGCGATCCGTTTCGCAACGGGGTGATGATCGGCAGCGGAATCGGCGGCCTGGGCGAAATCGAAGAACAGCACCAGAAACTGTTCAATCGGGGCCCGTCAGTGGATCTGGCACAGTAGAACAAGCAACTTCAAAGACTCAGGATACAGTCAAGCTAAGCGAAACAGCTCAGAGCATTAAAGGCGCTGAACGCAAGCTAGCTGATACCCCTGAAGTCAATCAAGATAAGGTTGATCGCCTAAGAGCAGCCATCGAGAGCGGCGAATATCAAGTTAATGCCCAACGTACTGCGGAAGGCATGATGAATTTCGACCAGCTTTTCAGCTAGAGCTCTATTAGCTCACGGAAAGCAGGTCGTCCCCGTCTGGGTTGGGAGGATGTCATAAATAAAGATTTAAAGGAAATGGGAACTTCCTGGGATGGTGTAAAGAGGGAGGCCTTGAATAGATTAGGCTGGAGGAGGAGCGTGCGTAGCTTTGTTGGCCTCAGGCGGCTTGGTGCTGTAGTGAGCTATTAGTAGTAGTAGCAGTAGTATACGTAAAACAAGTATAGATTGAAAGAAAAAATTTGGTATAAGCCATTGTGGATGGAGGGGGAGAGTAAAAACCCTTGAAGACATAGAAGGTGAATTTTTCCCCTTTTGACCTTGTTATTCGAGTTAATACAGACTATTAGACTAAACGATTAGTTCAGCACATAAATCTAACCCATAAATCTGGCAAATGAAGCAGCTTTCAATTTCTTATCAGGAGGTCTTACCCAATAAAACCTAATATTTAAGTATGACGGTTTTGCTCTATTCTGAGATTTTGTGGTTTTGGACTGCAAGAAATTACTTAGAATGGTATTAAAGGGAAGTTACTCTAATGACCAGTATAGACATCTTAAGAGCCACGAACACGGCTTGTAATTATCAAAATAACTACAAAAGAGAAAAGGATTTGTATTTGTATGTTGTTGCATGTTGTTGTATGTTGTTGTATGTTGTATGTATGTTATTTGTATGTTAGGATTTTTGTAATTTTTGTGTAATAGTTGTTTGTTTTATATGTTTTGCGACGGCCATTTTCCATTAACACGCGACAATTTCTCATCGACGATTCCACTTGGGCTGGATTGCAAAAGTTTTTAGATTTTGTTCAAGGTCTTTTACTCATAAATTTGAGGAAAACCAATCGAGCTGAATACGCACAGTTAAAAGAAAGAACCGAATACAACGAAACTATTTTTGGCGATACGCTTACTGCAATTTCCTCTGTTCTACTTCCTAAAGGGACTTCTACCGCAGACAGTGAAGGCGATTCTTGCTTATTTATAGATAAAAATAGTAGATTTTACTGTGGAATATGTTAATTTTCTCCTGTAATTTTAAGGCTTAGTAGCCTGCCGAAGTAATTAATAGCTCCAGATTATTTTTTTGTTGTTCTTTGTCGTTTACTTTTAAATTCGAAGGCTCAAAGCAAGTCTACGAGTCACCTTTCTCTCACTCGTGACATGGTACCTCGCTATCTAACGTCCCTTGAAATTTTACGTACACTCGGCTCTTGTTCCAGCATTTATATTAATGATCTAGAGTCGGAATAGCTGAAATTAATTGCCATTTTTCTTTTTCAGTACAATGCTCACAGAGTTTTTCAGGCTTTGTCTCCAATGTCAGAGACAACTGAACAACATACCTCTAATTTTAGAAACGTGCGAAGGTGGTTTTTTCAAGAAGTTAGAAAATACAGAACAGTTTCCCAAAAGTCTTGGACATGCGGAAGAGATGTTTCAACAGTTCCATATACGATTCATTCCAATAAATGAAAAGAACCTGACATTACAACAAATTATGGACAAAATTAGAACCAATTTTGTTAAATTTTAGCCCGCAAATAAAAACTATTATTATTTCAACAAGTTTCATTAAGCAGCATAGGTATGATAGCTAGTAAGAGCAAATAAGCTTTGGAAAAGCTCATTTTCTACTAAGACAGTGTTTGGGTATAAATGCGTGTCACTTTTATAAGAAAAGAATTATAAATTTAGAGATCCGATCACCCACTCGTATCGGAGAAAACGACTTTATCAAGTTTATTTGTGCAGCTCCCGGACACGCCTACCAATTTCCATCATCCTAGCACGTCCAGAAGCACCAAACTCGCCAAAGCACTGAACCCCACCCCCTAACTCCCCCTAAGAGAGTGGATCCAGTACGGTTACGCCAATCACGTATCTACGATATTTGTTTATTCTACCCACCAAGTTTCATCCCGATTTCTCAACTCTAGAGATAGTTTCATAATAATTAATAAAATGTCATCTACGGTATTTTGATCTTGAAAAGTTAGGGATAGCCTTATAATACCAACTAGATTATATAAGATATTGTTCCGAGTTTTCATCCGTGACGATGTCTACGATTGAAAAGAAAAAATTTCAACTGGCTGCAAAGTCAATTTAGTCCCTTCTTTCGATACTATTTTGTTGTTGTTTTTTTAACGCTGAGGAATAGCCTTTGATCATGTTATGTTTTACAAAGAAAGTAAACAACCAAATTAAACTTCAGACGAACAGAAATAAAGTCCTATAATAATTTAAACTGAAAACCCCCCAAAAATACAATCAAAGAACAAATAAAGCCCAAAACAAACAGAAATTAGATACAAATAATCATTGTAAACGTAAAGATAACTAATACTGATAAAAAAAAAAAAAATATTTAAACCACTATAAAATAGGATTTTATTTTTCACTTACTAAGGGGACCGCGGAAACTTAGACAAGGTGGAAATTATAAAAACCGTAAAGGGCAGGTTAATCGCTTTGAAAACAGCAAATATAATGCTAAGATCTCAAAAATAAAATCCCATTTAAATCTCGGCCATAGTAGTAATCTTACGACCAGGGTTATACAGAACAGCTTCTACCGCGGCCATGGCTCTAAATGTTCGACTATGATTGCAATGGGGAGTTATTACCATGGCTGTAGTAACGGTTATATGACCTTGGCTGACCGACGGCATCGCGCAGGCCTACCGCGACGGCAAGGCGCGCTTTGACGCCGCAGGCGCGGTGCGTCCGGTGCTGGTTACTGACAGCGCGGGGCGCAGCGCGCGGCCCAACCTGTATGAAACCACCGCCGAGGCCTATCTGCAGGATCACACCCTGGGTGAAGAGGTCTTTGGCCCGCTGGGGCTGGTGGTCCGGGTGGCGGACACGGCGCAGATGGAAACTCTGGCGCGCGGGCTGGAATCGCGGTGCCGAACCAACCGATCATCGCCGCGCCGATGGCGCTGGTGATGTGATCGTAACCCGGCGCGATGTCGGTCGTCAGCGGCCCCAGCGTGTAGAACGGCGCCTCGCCGCAATGGGCCAGCTGCTTGTCCATGTTCTCCTTGATCTTGTGCATCGGCACATGGCCGGGCCCCTCGATCATCACCTGGCAGCCCTTCGCCCAGGCGATCCGGGTCAGTTCGCCCAGGGTTTCCAGCTGTATTGCGCGCTTAGGCGTTTTGGCACTTCATTGCGACGTTGGAGAACGTAAGACGTGGTCGTATTCTCCCATTCAGTTCCAACAACAAAAGGCGCCTTGAGAACGTATCGTGGCTCGGGATCGACTTTCAGTTCGGCATCGAGGGCATGTTTATGAGCGACGCGAAATATTCCCGTTTCATTGCTCTTCAGCCAATAATTGAAACCTGAGTCCGCACGTCGGCGCCAAGCGCTTTCGCCCGCTTGAGACTAATACAGTGAAGTTCTCTGATAAGCTGAAGCTGATGGAGCGATTTTCGCTAAGACCGTTTGGCTTTTGGGGAGTGTTTCTTCCGTTTTTTTCGGAAATGTGTTGTTCAACCCTTCCTTCCAGACGAAGATCTTGAGAGTTGCCAGCTTTGTATCCACCATACGGCATACAAACCAAACAGAAATAGAAAACTACTAGCTACAGTGTCAGGCAAGAACTTCAAGCCAAAATGAGCTTATTCTAGAGATTGTGTAAAAAATTAAGAATATTTTAGTGATAATTCTGTAGATTTTGTTATTATGGAGGTACAAGCTCATTCAATCTCACTTGATACGGCACTTGATACATTTTCATCATTGAGCACTCAAATTTTAGAAATTTAAAATATTTGCCAAAAGACGCAAAAACTAGCCTATCTTTACTGGAAGCCTATGAAAAGGCTACCAGATTTTATCTTCTTTTGGTGGCCCTTGTGGAACCCGCAGTAGATCTCGAAGTACGCATTGAACCCGACCGGTGAAGGTGCGCGCTTGAACGCATCCGCAATCGCTGGAGTCGAGCCGATGGAGTCCGCAACCCACTGACATCCGCTGCAATGAAAGAGCAGCGTGGCGCTCGGATTCGGGCATCGGTAGGGAAGGGTTTCGTCAAAGAAGCGAACCGCCATCTCACCCATGTCTCCGAGACGCATCATCTCGAGCGTCGTGTCTTCCTTCAAGCTCGTAGCTTTTTGTTTTATTTGGAATCAGCATAAAAAATTAATTTTTTTGATGGACATTGCCAGCAAAATTTTATTCGTTAAAGTTTTGTTTGCTGTTTGGCAGAGCCACTTCTCACCTACAGTTTGGTACCACAAACTTTTTGATTTGTATACCTTCTCCAAGGGATTCCTTGTCTTACAGATAAGTTCGTTTTTATTTTTCAATATATAAACTGCATGGAAGTAACTGAGTATAGATAGGCATTCGCCAACAGGCTTAGAATTTCATCGGAACCCGCGCCGCAAACGATGTTGTCCGGGTTCAGACCATGCACTGTAGCGATTGCTTCACGCAATGCATTGGATGAACCGTCCGGATAATCCTGCATGTTGATGGATGCTTCACGCGCGGCCTCAACTGCCAACTGGCTCGGACCGAGCGGGCTTTCATTGGAGGAGAGTTTATGCAGCCGCACACCTTCCGGCACCCGGGATTTATTAAAATTTTATTGCGGAGATCAATTTATGGGAGCTTTTAAAAAGAGCTGGAAACGCTGATAAGTATGCTTTTATGGTACTTGGTATTAACCAAGTGACATATTAGCAATCGCCAATTCTGTCGGTCTGTCTGTCTGTCGGTCCCGGTTTTGCTACTTTTGGCACTTCCAGGTAAGCTAGGACGATGAAATGTGGCGGGCGTATCTGGGACGGGACCAGCTTAAATTAGAAATAGTCGTATGACTTGCTTAACAATTGCATTTTAAAAATTCACAACCTAAGCTATTCTTGGGGTGACTTTAGAGACTGCTTATGCCTGTAATATCCAACGTTTCTGCATTTTATAAACTGGATTTTATCCGTCATGTTGCACTGCTGCAGATAACATCTGTATTTTAGACAAAATTTGAATTTCACATAAAACAAATGATTTTGTCCAATGTCACCCCATGTAGGAGTGACTTTGGGCAGAGCATATTTCGTCACGCCGCTGTTCCGCAGCCCCGACTTGGCGTTCGCCGATTCGTTGTTCTTCTGGGACCCGCAAACCGGCAACAACCGGCTCGCATTCACGAACGATATCGCCGGCATTTTCCGCTAAGCCGCACATCGTCCGTCCACTCACCCTCGGCTCTCTTGGAGTCGAGGGTGTTTTCTTTACCGTGCCAAGTGACACTCATCGTCAAATCGTCATCGCACGGCCAGCTGGATCAAACCATATTTTTGTTGTACTTCATTCAAGCAGAAGATATATTTTACAAGATTTCACTTTTATAACACATATTTTTAAAGGTCAGTAAAGGTCAGTACCCTCTAGAGGGAGAGGAAGAAGAGGTAGGTACTTCAAAATACCTTCCTGGGACATACTTTACCCTGTAGACCCATCCCTGAAAGTTTCATTTTCCTAACCTAACCCCTTTCTGAGCTATTAAGAAGTCACTAAACTAGAATTTTACCTGTTCGAAAAACATAGGAAGTAATTTCGATGACTTTCTTGAGGATGAAGGAATCCTCGAGGAAGTATCTGCTGTGGCCGTGAAACGACTCATCGCGTTCCAGCTCGCCGAGAAAATGTCCGAGAAAAATCTGACAAAGTCCGAGTTAGCCCGCCGCATGGAGACTAGTCGGTCTGCCCTTGATCGGCTCCTGGATCCTAATAATTCCTCAGTCACGTTACAGACACTTCAGAGCGCTGTTCAGGCGCGCGCGCGCCACCGTTGCCCGCGGCGACCGCGTCGGCGTAGGGGTCGACGAGCGGAGGCCCGCCGTCCACCCGGAAGGCGTAGAGCGAGCCGGGGCCGGCCCCCTCGACCAGGCATTCCCAGCCGTCCGCGCCTCGAGCCATAGCAGTGCGCGCGCCGTCCAGCTCCACGACCACGGCTTTGGCCTGCGGGGCCAGCAGGCGAAACGTCGTTTTGGCGCCGTCCCAGACCGCCCCCTGCCTGGATTCCGTTGCCCTGAACCTGACCAGCAAGGCGCTCGTTTTCGGCGGAGACACGCTGACGGCGACGGATATAGCGGTCGCCGCCGGCTACGCCGATATCGGCGACAAATCACTCGTCGCGCATCTCGATACGGCCCTCGTCGATGCTGCCGTCGACCGCATTCACGACCTGATCGAGGAAGCCGTCGATCGGGTCAAATCGAGCAAGGGAAACGTGCCGGTAGTCCTGGTCGGCGGCGGCGAAGGGATGCCATGGCATGATTTGAAAAACTGTCAGAAATTAAAAGCGAAAACACAAGTTTTTTGGACTTAAAGTAAGAACCAACATTAAACTGAAACGAACAGAAATTATTCCGTATATGAGGAGGACTACTCCTTCCTCAGCACTCACTGTTTACGCTAAACTTTGACTTTTTTTTTAACAATCCTTTAAGCTTCTCCAATACAAGAGTCGCTGAATTTGAGTTAGAAGTGATCTAAAGCTTCAGACTCTTTCGCCTCAAAACCGCAACATGCAGCCATATGACGTTCCATCGCCTTACTACCTGCCGGATCCGAAGCGAGGCATTTAAGCAAGTCTCCGCGACTGATCAAAGAGCGATTCATGGTCATTCGGGGCTGGGTTGCGTTCTAATTCCGACTCTTGGAGAATGCAAAATCTTTCAGCCGATCCAAGGCCTTGGACTGTTCCGACACCGAACCTCCCAGTGCCTTTACCGCGGTCGTGCGCCAGCCGGGTCAGCACCTCGATTCGACGAGGAATCGGCAGCCGTCCCAGCCGCCGCCCGCAGTACGGGACCGCGGCGAGGTCCAGCGCCTGGGCCATCTTGCGATAGCCTGCCCAGGCGCTCGGGCCCATGCCCATGACCACGGCGTGCACCCGGTGGATCGTGTGCCGGGTCGGCGTGGGGATGACGGCGCCCGATGGCGTCGCCGCTTCCGCGATGCGCAGCAGCAGCTCGATAAATTCTCATACAGCACTTACTAGAATGGTTAAGCTATTGATTATGTGTTTGCTATGACAGGGCTGCCACAAATTCCCTAAAGTTCCTGGAAGTCCCTAAATCTGGCATTGGTCCCTTTTCGTCCCTAAATACGTGCTCAGGTCCCTCAAGATTTTTCCTAATCAAAATTCTTCCATATTAGTTGAATATCTTATCTCTAAGTAATGGAAGCCACTATGCAAGGTATGGTATTTCAGTTTTTTGACTGTTTCCACTGCCACCAGACTTGTCTTTGTTCTTGTTACTGATGTTCTTGTCTGGGGGATTGGGACCACCCCATTCCCTGGAAGGCTCCTTACGTGAGAGGCTCAGCCACGCCGCGTACAGATGATCATAACTACGAATTCCTCGATGATGTGCAATGTTTTCTTCAGCCATCGCAGAGGAGGGCATCACAACCACAGTGACGAAGAATAGGAGCGATGCAGGAATAAATTTAACCGGTGGTACCGTAGCGGCATGCACAGGCACGAGCAGGACAGGCACGAGCAGGACAGGCACGAGCGGGAACTGCGCGAAGCGGGCTACACGGTTCTCGAAAGCGCCATCCCCCTCGAGTTGCGCGATCGCATCGTCGCCGAACTGGACCCCTACCTGCAGCGCCGCCACATGGGCCGCAACGACTTCGAAGGCCATCACACCGAGCGGGTCTACGCGCTGCTGGCCAAAGCCCCGGCGGTGGCACAATTCTTCACGTATTTGGTGGAGACGAAGGGAAACATCGTCGGTAATAAATATCGTACTGCAAACAAGAAATATTCCACCGTTCAAGAATTTGACATTTTGAATATAATTCTTTCTTATTGATTTGAAGATTTTTAGTTTAATCTTAACAAGCTTATCTGAAATTTTCAATAAATTGTCAGCATTTTTCTTGTCGCATGTTTTAGTAATACCCTCAACAGATTGGAAAGTAGAATTATTATTGAGGTGGGTCGCTTCTTACTAAAAGTTCGTTACGATGAAATGTTTGGCAAATGAATTATCATGATGATACGTGTTAGACTAAGAATTCTGTAAACTAAGTTTTAAGACAAAAACAGTGTTTTTTATGAAAGGAATGGCATGTGTTAATCAAATTGTTACTCTTGGATTAATAATTGACAATTTTTTGAATCATAGAACGTTTGATTGAGCCATTTGATTGAGTAAATAGAGAGGCTTTTTCGGCTCATCTTCAATCGGCTCATAGGGATCATCAATCCCAAGACCGGCAAGAATTTGACGTTCAAGTTCTTCCATCTCTTCGGCTTCATCATCAACCATATGATCGTAACCGACAAGATGCAGCGTGCCATGAACGGCAAGATGAACAAGATGATTTTTCAGGGACTTGTTTTGTTCAACCGCTTCACGCGCACATGTTTCGCGCGCAATCACGATATCGCCCAACATCAATGGCATGTCCTTTCCGCAGGGGCTGTGGGGGTCATGCTACCTCCAAAGACATAGTTATTGGGCCTTTCAACAATGCTGAACAGAAGAGCTAGCTCAGAATTTTGATCGAACGACCTTGGGAAAAATTGGCGTAAGAAGGGACTTAGTTGCCCCCCAATGTTTCGGTCACTTAGAAAGGGCACTAGGACTTTTAATTTCCGTTAGAATGAGCTCTCTCCCGATGTGTTAGGCCCACTGGGTCGGTACGATGAACGCCGAGTGCTCTTATCCCCGGTACAAGCCGAAGTCAGTTTAAGTACAGGTGAATACGATTTGTTATTGGCACTGGTCGAGCGTTCACAACGGGTATTAAGTCGCGATCAGTTACTGGAAATTACCAAGAACCGTTGCGCAGCGCCTTTTGATCGCAGTATTGATGTGCAGATCAGCCGTTTACGACGCAAGCTTGAGAATGACCCGCAAACCCCAGAGCTGATCAAGACAGTACGTGGATGAATAGAAAGATAAGTCTGCAAACCAAAAATGTTGGAAGTTTCAGTGATGAAAGTGGTCCAATATGGTTCTGAAGAATTGGCAATGCAAAATACAGAGGGAGATTTTCTAGAAGTTCTCCGGAAGAACGGGTAACGGATAATTTTGAGTATCTAACTGACTGACCGTATTGCAAACACAAGGTTGTGGGAAAAGTGGAGTTCAATCCAGTTTTCTAGGACTAAAACAAGAAAAAGGTTTGTCCTTGTAGAGCGTGACCGTGTAGGTGCCATCGTAGTGATCGGTGATGAGACTCATCACGTGGTTCGGGCCGATTTTCGCGCTGGATGCGAGGGCCGCTAGCAGCCAGCAGTCGCCGACCTGGTTTTGCTGCACATAGGTGTGTTTGACCGAGGCCAGACCGTTGGGAAACGCGCTACCACGCCGAGTTCGCCAGGTCAGCGTATGACCGGCGCTCGACGCCGGAAAGCCGGGCAGGGTGGTTTAATTTCGACAAAGCAGTGAACAAAAATAAAATATAAAAACTACACTTCAACTAAAAAATAAAAATACTCCGAATATTTTTGCCCCAGGTCCGGGAGCCTTTCTCAAGTCTTAAATTGTCGGCTGTAATTTTTTTCCCCGTTGAGAAAGGCTCTCGTACATGGAGCCTTTTTTTATTTTATTTTTGTTCACTGCTTTGTCGAAATTAAACCCGTTTTTTCTTTGCTAAATTTTTTCGGTTAATTTTTTTCATTAAATTTAGTTTAACATCAAAATAACGAAATCATCTGAAGTCATGTCAATATATGATGTCAAGTTCAATATAATTGCAATTTTATCCCCTATTAAGTCAAAATTATCCAGATCTATTGTTTGCCGTATTCAAGATAATTGGAATGAAGAATGGGGTTGTGGCGTCAATTCACAAATATTTAAGGGAGGGAATGCAGGCTGTATTTTTGAAAATTAATAGGGGAGGGCCACTTAGTAGGTTTTGATTGTGTTCAAAATCCCTCTCAACATTTCTTAGGTTTTATCTTTATACCCTGACCCTTTGTGGAGACACAGAATCAAACTGCCCTTTTTTCTCAATTAAATACCTTATATGTTATCAATGAACAACTTGCATAACTTGCAGCCCTTGCCCCTGGATTTGTGAGTGATTTTGTCTACTCCAGAGGCTAGTTATTAGACCTTTGGACTATTTTGAACAAAATGGGTGGACGACCACAATCCCGCCACGGCAGCAAAAATCGCCGACGTGTTACGCGGTCACGCTGACATCCCGTATGACAAACGCGCCGCAACGGCGCGGTTCATCGAAGACCTGACAGCCTCCGATGCCGGTGGCTGGATGTCGGTGATCAGCATTCATGGCGGCGGCTCGCCGCAGGCCATGAAGGGCGAAATCCACCGCCGCTACCCGATCGCCGAGCGCAAACAGCTTGTCGAGCGGCTGATCTGGAAGAGGCCCTGAAACTTCAGAGGGAGGCGGGCAGTTGAACAAACTACCTTTTGAGTAATACAGAAAATGACATATTATACGGAAAATTTCTGAAAATCACAGACTCAAAAGCTATGAAGACAAGACATACAAGTTTAAAAATGACACATTTTAAATTTAGTAGTTTTTTAGATCAACTGGCTAATTTTCGATGATAATCAAGTCTCAAGAATTTGTCCACAAATTCGACAAATAGTACGCATTTTCAGTCACCTGCAAGACCACAACACACAAAGCCATGATCGCGACAATGTGCAACTTTCAGCACGTTGTAGTGCTCACTTTGGGAACCTTGGGCTTTTGTTTTGTTTTTGTCAGAGTACATTTTTCCATGAAACCTGCCACAAGTTTTAATCAATGTGAAATGTTCACCTGAGAAGCATGTGCAGGTCCTTGAGTTCTCTCACAGAAAGAATTTGACGAAGTGGAACACCTACATTGGAAGTTATGGTTTGAGTTTTCTAGTCATACTTGCAGCTGTCCTACCAGTGGCAGTTCTCGGTTGCAGGCGACGCGATTTGGTCGTGACTACCGCCTTCCTTGTGAGCCTTATTGCCTCAGTTTGGGTGTTTGGTGAACTTCGATTGGCCAGGACTGAAACTGAGAATTCCGGCGTGCAAGTCAGGATCGTCCAAGGCAATGTTCCTCAACGGGAAAAATGGCAAGCTTCCAAACGCGGTGATGCCGGCGAAAATACGGTCATGACCCGGACGTTTTCGAAGATCTACGGGCTCGCCGCCCTGCGCATCGGCTGGGCCTACTGCCCGCCCGCTGTCGCCGACGTGCTCAACAGGATCCGGGGACCGTTTAATCTCAGTACCGCGGCGCAGGCCGCCGGCGTCGCGGCCCTCGCCGATACCGCCCATGTGGCGGCGTCGCGCGACCACAACGCGGTTTGGTTGCCCTGGCTAAGCGGCCGCTTTTATCAGATATAATTTGGAGTTGTTCTTAGTGCATTGTTTACGAAGAGTCTTTGTCGAATATTTGAAATTTTTTCGGGCATTCTCATGCACAAATATTTGTTTACTCTACAATCGACAATTTAAGCCATTAGACAAAGTCTCCATTAGTGTTTCTTCTGATGACTCTTGGCAATTGAGGCAACAACAGCAATATGTGGCTGACCTGCCACATAAGAATCACAACATAAATAAGCTTATAAGTCCACAGCGTCGTCGAACGCACCTTCGACGAGTCGACGCCGACGGCTTCGATGGTCCGCGGTACGACACCGAGCGTGCGCTCCGCCCCGAGCCAGATCGTCGCTCCGAGCAGGATCAGCGTCGCCGGCGCGCAGAGGAACACGAGCTTGTGCTGGAGGCACCAGCGCAGGATGCTCTCGTAGCCGCGGTGGAACAGCGCGAAGCTCAGCAGGAGACCGAGCGTCGTCACCAGAACGAACAGGTCTGAAATTCGAATGGGATATATACATGACATATACATTGTACATATACATGAGTTCTAATACCCTTGGGTGGATTACATCAGCCCTTTCTACATTTTTGAGGTTTTTTCAAGTCAATATTTTGAGTAAGAAAGATCAAATCAGTTATGGTAAGTCCACTATTTCGTCTAATGTTTCCTCGGACTGTGAGGACGATAATAGAAAACGGTACAGTAGTCAGCACTAAGATGGAACTATGTCTGAACTGGTGTATTCTCCACCGACCGAGAGTCCTTGAACCATCCGACAAGTGACGAGCAAAATAGGTGCGGCCAATCCGATTGCCGCATGAGTTGGCAGTAGCCCGATGAGGAGGGTTGGGACGGCCATGGTAAGCACTGAAAGCGTCAGAGCCCGGGTGCGTCCAACCAAGTCACCAATTCGTCCAAATACCATACCTCCTAATGGCCTGAGTAAAAATCCGGAGGCGAACGCGCCGAAGCATTGCAGCAAATAAGGATTGGTTTGACGGTCTGCCCGATGTGGTGAAAGAAGCTTTGCGTAAAGGTGCCGAGGCCCAGCGTAACGCTTACCACACAGACCTTGATGCTTCGGTGACAAAATTTCTGGGAATTATGGAGTCCAAAGGCGCAAAAATAAAAGATGTAGACGAAGCCATGCGCAAACAATGGGTGATGGGTATGGACAATGTCGCAAAAGGCTGGGCTGCCAAGCTTGATGAAACAATAATAACAACATGATTCTTGTAAGATTGTTTAAACGTTACTGTTCTGTAGCATATATAGTATGTCACCGTTTTTAAAGTTTTTTTTTTCGCACATATATTATGTAAATTATACTCGTTCGCTTAGGTCGTTTTTTTAGTATATTTGCGTTTTTTTTGTATATTTGCTTGTCCTGTTTCTAAGTGTTTCATTGTTTGATTATTTGTTTTCTTTTATTAATCCGTCTTCTTGCTTTTGTACTTCAATTCTGAAGCTCGATGTTTTCAAGTTCACTTAATCACGGCCTTAATAAAACGTATTTAGTGAGGAATGAACTGGAATAAGGCTTTCTTAACAAAACAGACCTTTAGTTAAAGAGCCTGGTTTCGAGTAACACACAGCACATAAATTGCTCAAATATTAACAAAATAGGGCATTAATTAAATTCAAACTTCTCTATCACATGAAATAGCTTTTCAAATTCTTCATCTTTATTCTAATAAAAAATTTGTTTATATCCATGTTGTTACGTTTTTGCGAATTGGACAAAAATCAAGGGGGTTGGGTATTCAAACCCCTCCCTCCCTTAGATACGGTATTGACTGAAAGGGTATTTATATAGCACAGTCCATAGTGACGTGTGGTATACCATTGTCCCTAAACATACCTGCAGTCTATAAATAATGAGCCGTTATGATAAATCGATTATCCACAAAAATGACGGTCATAGAGTATCAAATGATTTTTCTGGTAGATTTTACGTGCAAGAGTTATTGCTTGCTCTGCCTTGTCCTCTTTATAAAGAATTTTAGATGTAATAATATCGCGTTTTATAGGATCGCTAACTTCAGGCAAAAGCCGACGAGCTTGTTGAAACTTCCCTAGCTCAATACACGCATCCAAGAGATAAGCCAATATTTGCTGTGATTTTTTTCCTCTGTCAATGAGTAACTTAGAAGCCTCATAAAGTTCCTGCCATCGTTTTTACTGAGGAACTGTTCAATATTTTCGTGTCAGTTGGTTGCTTTAGTAGCGTAGGTGGGTATCTTGTTGCCTCAGTATAGTAGGTGTTTTGCCGCTATTTTGTGAAGGGTATATTGCCCCCATTTTAAAATAAGTATAAAGCTACTCTTAAGGTAGGTAACTGGCTGCTTTCATATGGTGGCCCTGGCCCTGATTCAAACGTTCGCCCCGTTTATTTTTGCTCTGCTAAGGAGCATTGTGAAGCCATTAAATAAAACACTTTTGTATATAACAAACTCAGCTAGCAGGTAACTTCCAGATGTCTTACTTGCTAACTGAGTATCAAAAATTTAATAACAACAAGTTTGAGTACAATAAACTCAAGTAGTTGATGAATTTTGAGTGTTCTATTTGCTGACTAAGTATCAAAAATTTAATGAAAGCACTTTGAGTGCAATAAACTCAGCTTGTTAATATTCTGTGGTTTAGTTGAAGATTGAGCTTTGGCGACACCGGCGGGGATATCATCGGCACCGGCGGCAACGACCTGCTCTATGGCGGCGAGGCGGCGGACGAGCTGTTCGGAGATACCTCGGGCTCCCTCTTGGAGATCGGTGTTGGCGGCAGCGATCTGCTTTATGGCGGCCCAGGCAACGACAGTCTCTATGGCGATGCCGCAGGCCTCGTCGAGGTTACCGCCACCCCGGGCGCCGATACTCTCTACGGCGAGGGCGGCAACGATGCAAAAATTATAAATGTTTTCAACTTAAAGTAAGGAGCAACATTTAAACTTAAAATGAACAAAAATTGTTACGTATATGAAAAGGGTTGCCCCGTTATCAAAATCTCGCTCTTTACGCTACAGATTGAATTTATTCCCCAATTGTTTAAGAGTGACTGCTGAAACATGGATTTTATACAGAGAGATTTTACATTGGGAGGTTAGTTTCAGGAGGCGAACTCTTCCAGAAGAACTAGAGTTCTGCCCACTGAGAAAAACCCCTATCATTAGAAACAGCTTTAGCCTCATCAAATAGAATAAAATGTTCAGGATGAAAGAAAGTATGTTCAGCCAGAGCTGAAACAAAAGTTTCAGGAGGCTTTCTTAATTGTAGGTTTTATTTTCAACTGAGTTGCAATGTTCAATAAATCTTTGTATTCATTGTTCATTGTATTCACAATGATCTTGAACAAACACTGACATAGGCGATTGTCCTTTTGTTTTTCAGGTAAAGATATTTTGAAGAATTTTGCAAGGATGAATGCTGAAAAATGGATTAAAAGATTCACCAAAGACTACAATAATTGGGAAAAATAACGAAAATTTAAATTGAAAAATTGAAAATTTAACATTTTCAATAAACAGAGGAAAAATGGAAATTGGCTTACATTATTTAGTGTTCGATCACAAAATATTTGGAAAAGCGGCTTAAATGATTGGGAAAATTGGTTTTAAAGGATTTAGGTGTCGCCGGAAGATCTGATTGCAGCGCTCGAGCTTGCGCTCGTCGAAGAAGAAGAACTTGCCGTAGCGCCGCAGGAACGGGATCCCGATCTTGCGCGCGAGGTAGTAGTTGATGAGGGCGCCGGCAAGACTGCCCGCCAGCCCGGCCAGGATCGCCAGGGGCAGGCTCATCCGCTCCTGGTGGGCCAGGTAGCCGGCGGGGATCATGGCCACCTCGCTGGGAAAGGGGAAGAAGGTGCTCCGTCAAATAGATATAGTTTTTTGTTTCGTCTAGTTTTCTTTTCCACGAATATGTTGATTTAAATCCCTGATTGTGATCCCCCGCTAAAAAACAAAAATTATCATACCCTACGAGGTGGCTATTATCCCCTAAACCCCCTGTTTTCACGCTAAGTTTAACTTGTGCTTTAAATAAACCGAAACCCATATTCAAATGTGGATTATTTATCACAATTTTTCGAGGTTGAACGTTCTCATTTACGCCCGGTCGGCGCGGAATTCGCGATAGGCCGGGTGGGTGTTCAGGTTCATGGTGTAGGCCACCACCGATTCGAGCAGGCTGTCGAACCGCCTGATCGAATGGGTCGCGCCGGCGGACCGGTTGGCCGGCACGATGCCGGCCGCGCCCCACGTGTACTGGCCGAACATCGCGTTGCCTTCGCGGGCGAAGCGCGACCGTCCCCAACCGCTTTCGGCGATGGCCTGGGCCAACGCCATCGGGGTAGAAATTATTCCGTATATGAAAGGGATTGTCCCCTCCTCATAACCTCGCTTTATACGCTAAAGTTTAAAGAGCGAGCTGTGTAAATGGCTATACTCTGAAGCAAGAAATAACAGGATTATTAAACCGTACTATGCCGTCTCTCGGAATAAATCGAGGTGATATGTGTGACATTTTTAAATTGAAATCAGTGCCGATAGTAGTAAAGCTAAACTCGGTTGAAATCAGAGACTATATTTTAAGTTAATGAAGGAGGTAGGGCAAAAAAAAAGCAGAGGCCTGAAGCCTCTGCTGGAAATCCTGTATGAGAAACCCTTTACAAACCTACTATAATAAAAAGATCTTTAGTCAAAAATGGGCTGCAGCAAATGAATATGTCGTCATATCTACCTCAAATTCATTGCTAGCATTATTAGCCGCAGCCCTGGAAAAGTACTCTCTAAGCAATTTTATGGGTTCGAACTCAATAAGCCAAGTTCGAACTTTTTGGCAGTTCTATTTTTGTGCTTTTTTCTCCTTATAATGCAAAGTATAACGACGCTTGTTTCATTATTTCTCTAGAAACGCACTTACCCAGTATTTTTTTTTCTTTTTTAAAAGCTATTTCTGAAATGGTGGCTGTCTTCATTGATGTTTCCCTCCTCTTTGTTTTCATTAGTAGTTATTATAAGGGAGCAAAGTATTAATGTTTATCATATAAAATAAATGTCTATTTTATTGTTGTCATGTTTAAGTGTAAGGACACTACAGTGGGTATTCAATTATCTAAGCTCTCATTAACACGTGTTTTTTTTTGTAAGAACAACTTTTATAAGAAACACCAGGCTGAAATTAGGCCGAAAACTACGAACAACTTGGGAAACAAGGCAGGCTGAGATTCCAAAAATTCATGAAATAAAATATCATTAACAAGCGAAAATAACCATCTACTACAGAACGGAACAGTATAAAGTGCTAAACAGTGATTGAAGTGAAAGAGAGAGAATGACGGCGCCGTTCGTTGTTCATCATGTGGAACGAATCTCATTTCTCTCCGTTTTTTTCTCGCTTTCTCTTCTCATTGCTGATGCGTTTTCTCTCTCTCTCCCCTCCTTCTTTCAGACATATCATCAAGCAGCCGTGCCCGTCCCACATTAACCTATCGAAAGAAAAGTGCCTACACACACTCTCTCTCTCACATACTCACTCAAACGCTCGGTCATGCGTCGCGGACAAAAATTTCAACCCTGCCGCCGACCTGCTTTCGACGGTTGAGAGCCCATCGCGGACATAGTGGCCGTGTCGCTGCAGGGGCATAGCTAATGTCTGCCCATCATATTGTTGTGGCAAACAAAACCAGGGCGTGCTTGCTACAACTACTCTGAACGAAATACCAAATGAAAACAAGTAGGCAATCCGGTTTCAGACTACCTTCTATGTTGTTACATTCAGCAATCAGGCGCTTCTGTGACTAAGTTAGGTGGGCCATACATCAATAGTTTGCAATGGTCTCCAAACAGTGCACAAATTCTCTTTGATGTTCTCGACCAAACAGAATCTGAAATTTTCGTTCTGGACGTTCGTACAGGACATGTCAGAGTCCTGTTTCCCCAAAAAAAGAGCAAACTTTTACCCTCATGGTCTCACGAGAAAAATTGGATCTATTTTACCGGGCTTCATAATGATCGGTTTGAAATTTGGAAAGCAAACCGGGCTACGGAGCCCATGGCCCAGCCTGTCGCCGCCAGTGATATGTGACCCATCTCCGCGAAGTACTCGATCATCGCGATGCAGAAAACGCAGCCCAGCAACGTGGCCAAGATCACCCAGCCGATCGCGAGTGCGAAACGGCTTGACTCGGGTTCCGGCGTTACCGCTGTTGGTGCGGAATCGGGATCACTCATCGTCGGTTGCTCCGAGCCAAAAGTTGCTGCGGCGTAGAACTCGCCGGCATTAAAATTTAAAACAAAACAATTCATTCCATATACGAGGGAGCTACTCCCTCCTCAATGCACCTCTCTTCTCGCTAAAGGTTTTTAGTTCTTCTAAAAACTTTTCTGATTCTAATTAACTTTTTTTTGTAATTCAGGAATCATTCTTAAAAAATTGGGACAAAAGGTCGGGCTTTAGCGTAAAGAGTGGGGTGAAGATGACGGGGTAGTCCCCTCATATACAGAGCAAATTTGTTCATTCTCGCCCTGAGGCCTAGGACTGCAAGGAAATTTCGATAAGAAATAGGGGAAGGACAACTAGCTTGCTGGAGCAAAGGGAAGTGATTATTTCCCTCATAACGGTGAGGTATATTGCTTCTCTATATTCAATCTCAGAGAAGATTTGGATTTGTGGGCCAATAAAAGAGGTGGTCACTCAACTATGATTTATCTAATTACAATAAAGACCTGGCTGGAGAGAGTAAATGCGTTTTCAATATTTCCTCGCGAAAGTAGCTTATTGTTGACGATGCTGGCATGTTTTGATGAGGGGGAAAGCGGCGAGTTGGTCTCTTGGTGGCAAGTTTGCATTCCGGCGGTGAGCCGTCACGTCGGCCCATAGTAGTAGGAGTGCGGGAGTAAATTTATTCGTATGCGTAGATAGAATATATCGCGATGCGACTCAAGAGAACCAATCAGATCAAACCATTCATTTTCGAAAAGTAGGTCTTGTTTAAGAATCTAGTGGTGTGACTCTGTAGGTAAAGCAGGAAAGGTAATCAGGAAGGATTTGTGAAAGCCCAGGATGGTTGGCCCCCAGTCCCCTGGTTTTCAAGACATTTAGAAGTTGTTTTTTCTCGAATATATTTCCTCTTTTCTTGCTCACATAAATAGCTGGTGAAAAAGGCGTTCTCCTCTTTTAGCTTTTTCCTTTTTTGATCTTCTTTTTTCTACTTTATTTGGTTTTCAAGACATTTAGAAGTTACAATAATGATAATAATAATAATTTATTTAAAACCCACATCATAACAAGTTATGGCACATGTGGAGTAACAAAAAAAAAGAAAGAAAATGAAATATACTGCAAATAAAATACACTACAAATAGAAAAAACACTAATCTACAATAAGATTAACCGAACAGACGGACCAAAGGATGATGAGGCGATAAAAGATAAAAAGCTGATTCCGACAACCTTCCATGCAGGAAGGCCAACTTTGCACTTAGGGAAGTATCTGGTCGGTATCTTTGTCGGTTCATTTTAAATGAAGATAAATAGACTATGACATTTTTCTTCTCTCTTGTTTCTTTTTGGAAATGAAAAATACAAGTATTCAAAGTCTGTTTTCAAATAACTTGTTTCCCATAGTTTATTATCTTGGAGTTACTTCCTTGACTGTGTTATCGTTGGGTAATTAAAACAGATAAAATAAACTTTTATAATTTCCTATGCTGGGGAGGAGTATGGTATATTAGTGCCGGGATCCCGAGCCATGTTCGAGCCTCGGCACTGGGCACGCGGCAGGCTTGTATTTATTTGGTTCTCTAATTTCGTATTAGTGTGCTGTTTCTTGTTCCGTGCCTTTTTCTATAGCTGTTCAGAGTCATTTGTCATCTTGTGTAACTCTGTGTGTGTTATAGATGCTTAAAACGATAGGACCACTCCTGGGGGGAAAATTTTTTAATCTGTGCACTTGAAATGTATATATCAGGTTAAAGGACTTTTGGCCATGGGAATTTCACTGGTACACAACACAAAAGGCTCCATTTTTGTTGTCATGTGCCATCTCACGATGGCATTGCCAATACAAAATTACACTATGCATAGAATACAAGCATTAGCCTTCAGATTAGCTTTTAGACAGCTCTCTAAGATGCTTGATGCTAATCTAGTTCTGGACAAATAATAGGAATCAAACAGTTCGTGGTAACAAACTGCAGTAAGGAGGTGCAATCATAAAATAGTCTAATATCTTCATTTTTTCCACAGACCTAGCTATTACCCTCGAAAACTAAATCTTTTGACATAGGAAAAGAGCCTTTAATCACATTTTTTACCAAGTGCAATCATAAAATTGTCTAATATCTTCCTTTTTTCAACATACGTAGCTATTACCCTCGAAAACCAAAACTTTTGAAATAGGAAAAGAGCCTTTAATCACACTCTTTACCATGTGCAATCATAAAATCGGCAATCGCACGGGCATTGGCTGTCAGACCCGATTTGTTGTTGCTGGACGAACCGACATCGGCGCTCGACGTTTCCGTGCAGTCACAGGTGCTGAATCTGTTCAAAGACCTGCAGAAGCGTCATGGCTTCTCCGTGATCCTGGTCACGCATGACCTCCCGGTCGTGACGTTCATGTGCGAAACCGTGCTGGTAATGAAGGCCGGCGCGATGATCGAATACGGACCCACGAAAGAGATCAGACTCATCTACCGTAATAATGGCATCCATGGCGGAATGGATGACGCCGGCAAGTTGCAGCTCAATGGCTTGGAGCCCTTCTTCCGTATGTTTGTGAATGTTTTGAACGGCACGAAGCTCATTCAGTTCTTCGCGCAGAACCGTTAACTCCTGCTCGAGTCGTTCTTTTGATAGATCTTCGGACATGCTTGAGCGATCGGTTATGAGTAAATGAGAAGGAACTATTCTCGCCTATTCGTCTTCGCCACCTGCTGATCGAGATGCAGGATCAACGTGCCGTCGCCCTGCTCGACCTTGGTGCAGAGCGGCGGACGCCAACGGATCTCGCGGTGCATGCCGTACTGCGTCGCCAAGGCCCAGCGCGCGATGCGTTCACCCACCGGCACCTTGACCTGCGGGTGATACCACGAGCGCCGGTGGTCGAAGCTGCTGGCGAAGCCGACGTTCTCGTCGCCCCCACGGTGCAGCTCGACGAATGCCTGGTCTCACAGCAGCTTTAGACTAAAAGGCAAACTAAGATCAAACCACTACATGGGTTTTGTTCACTAAAGCACTGATTGGAAATTTGGAGCTGTCTGTTAAGCCACTGTTAGTTGAGTCTTATCTTAGTGTTGTCGGTTGAGTTGCTTGTGCTGATAGCTGAGTTGTTTACTTTTATTTATTCACCTGTTGCTATTGTCTTTTGAGTTGATGCTGCTTTTATCGGTCTGCTGTAGTTAATGAGTTGTTGTGGTCGTCGTAGATGAAAGGCACCATGATGCGACTGCTAAAATGATGAGCTGGCACTGCATGAATCGTTAAATCATTAATCTGTGTACTTGCGTACCAGGCCATTTCTGAAATATCAAAGCCACCTGTTGGGAAGTTATCGGCAAATCCTAACGGCACTAGATAGCGTGGTTTGTTACCAATTTCTTCAATATCGGCTTTGTTAAAATGATCATAGTGAATATGTGAATACAGTACGAATCTCCTACCATTTTCACCATAGGGAGTTGGCTTCGACCTAGGGCTATCAATTTCTTTTTTCCTCCACAGTGCTAGTCTATTTTATTATTAATGTATGACCGTTTAATATTCATGTGGAATAAAAGAGTTTTTTTTGGTTGACTCATTAACGATGGTTCTATTTATCTCTTCATTAATAAAATTAATGTGATTGAATTTTGACAGCTTAACTAGTGGCGTTACCTTATAAAGCAGTTCATATATTTTTCGAATTTTTGGAAAGGGTACAGTCTGAAGAATTGGAAGAATTGCACTTCGATTTGAGCGACCTCTTAAATTGTTGCGTGGTTTAGCCCCTGATAAAATCAATCTTGGTTTGTTAACCATTACGTTTCTGACATTAAAGGATAATGCATGAGGTTCAGTTTCATTTATGTTTTAAATATATATATATATATATATATCATGAAAAGAGAAATCACCAATGCTACAGCACAAACACCTCCGCCGACCGCTCGCGCCCCGGCGTGATGGCGAGCCCGCTCACCACCGAGGACCTCGAGCACCGGATCGCCACCGGGCTCGTCGGCCGCGTCTACTTCGATCAGCCCGGGGCCGGCCCCAACGCGCTCTGGGACGACTTCACGATGGACCTCGTCGACGGCAAGCGGGCCGCGCTGCGCTCGGGGCTCGGCATCGGCCCGACCGACGACATCGTGGTGGCGCTGACCTCGAGCACCGTCAGATCGCCCCGCAAAGTTTTAGTGCTGATGAGAACCAGACGTCGGTGGGCACCGTGATCGCGACCGACGCCGATTTGCCGGCGGATACCCAAACCTTCACGCTGACCGGCAACGGTGCCGATGATTCGAAATTCTCGATCACGCCGGCTGGTGTGCTCTCGTTCAATGCGGCGCCGGACTTCGAAAACCCGTCCGACGTTGGGGGAACAGCCGGCGACAATATTTACGAAGTCGAAGTTAAAAAATGTTTTTTTCAATTTGTTGAAAAAGAGTTAAACTATGAACGTGCCAAATATCTTTGTAATAGCATTGGCCGATATAAAGTTAAAGTGTGTCAAAGTGCCGCGGGCCTACTAAGCCCACCCCCATGTGCGAGAAGAGCCATAAAGCCCATGTAAGGTAGGGTTAAAATACAGTTGGGTATACTCTTTCACACATTTCATTTTGGTCATTCTGACGTTAATACTCTGAGGAGTGTCAGGAGCCGCACGGCCGGCCGGATGCTATCGGCCATACGCAGCGCCTGTCCAGGCGAAACCGCGCCCAAGGCTGCGGCCGCCAGAAGGTCGCCCGTCTCGGACCAGAGCGCGGGCAGCATCGCGAGCGCCCGGCGCGGCGTCCCCAGTGGGTAGTTCGGCGACGATCCGGAGCGTTCCAGTGCATTGAGCCCGGGATATCCAAGCGCCCGGATCTCGGCGTTTGACGGCGCGTCTCCGATCCATCAACAAGAAAACATGTCTTTTCATTGGTTAACATGAAATAATAATCCTACTTAGTACAAAATCGGTAAGTCTCCGTAACACCAAGCAGACCGTGAATCTGAACACTGCCACGATACCATAGAACGGGTAACAATTTCTCCGGAGTTTTTACACTCAGGCTCAGTTAATTTCCGGATGTTCAAGCGAGAACATGTTTTTTTTAGGACTGAAGCCTAAAGCTATGGGACTATACTTCACCGTGCCAAACACATAAATTCTAGCATTATACATACCAACTTAATCATTACGTGATTGCATCATATGATTTGTCTAAAACTAGAAAACTAATTTTTTTAAACATAAATAATTGCTTATTTACTTGCATGTTAATATGGTTAATTGGAGTTTGAACTAGTTTGGGTCCGAAGAAACATTGGGTTGTTTGAATCTACTGACAGTAAGGTCAAAGAGGTAAAGAAACAAAACTACATCATTCATATTTAAGATGTCTTTGTTCTTTATTTTTTGTTGTTATTGAAAGTGGGTTGGCTTTAATGTGGATGTCGTGCAGCCCACAAAACTGTAGAGCCCGTATTTCATTCTTCTTCAGGACGAATAGTGAGATTGAATATCCCATAACGTGAGCGATGATTGTGTCGTCAACGCCTTTGAACTTCTTTTTTTTTGTTTTCGTGCTTGTATATGACTTGCTAATTAATATGATATTTGAATTAAATGACGTTTCGTGTTTGTTATTTAAAGCTACTTTAGCTGGAAAAGGCCAAAGGTGGAGGGAAAATAGTAAGAAATTACATAGTATTGGCGTATATGCGTAAAAATTTGATATTCCCTTTGACTTAAACGTCAGAGCACTGAAAAAAAAAGTAGAATTGCTGAACTAGAAAAGGCAAAGCATTACAGATCATGCTTCGATGCTGTGTGTTGTGCATGTGCAACTTGTAGGTTGAGTGTCGTATAAAAAGGGCGATGCTGGATGTACTCAGTGGAATGGCAAAAACGAGGATTGCCACACGCACATATTTTAATCTAAAACCTTTAACCTTTTAATCTGAACCTTATAATCAAAGGTTCAAAAATTCTGCTTGCATGAAGCAAGGTGTCATCAGCACAGAATGAGGCAGAAATTAAAAAAATAGAAATTAGAAAAATGGAAATAGCCTAGAATAAAAAAAAAAAATATGAAATCCAATTTTTAAATAATAACGTGCGTACGTTTGGTTTGCATTAAGATACAGGTTTTGGGGAAATTATGCCTCTCTGAACTTTTTTAAAAAATTGTTTTAATCATTTGTAAAATCCAAGTTGGTTTAGTTGAGTAGTGAAACTTCCTGATGTTAAGGTGGTTAAACACTTGCTTTATTCCTTTGGCTACAAAGGGGGTCGTTAACGATTTCTTAAGATTTCTTGTCTCCCCATGGCCTTATCTCAATAAAATTTGTCTTGAGCAAGTCTGTTACTTCTGTTATCCCCAAGACTGTATTATTTCACAAATGATTTTTTGACCAGTAAAAAATTGAAGGAAATTGAACGTCGAACGTCGAATTTCCTGATATTCAAAAGCAAAGTTGTTGGTTTAATCTCTTTCAGGCCATTTAGCTGGGGGTTTTCTTATTTCTTTTTGTACAATTGGAGCTGATAATAATAATTTATTTATCTCCCACTTCACAAAACAGAGGTTAAGTGGAGTAAGTTTCATTTTCATTCTGTTCTCGCTGCTGTGCCAGGTATAATATCGGCTACATGTATATATTTTACTGCACTAGAGATTCGTCAATGACTGAGAAATGCGTCACTTGTTGGAGAAATTCTTTTGCTTGTTATAAAAACACGTATTTTTACGTTAAAGCACACGAGTGCGTCCCATTAGTAAGAAGATTGAACAGAAGACATCCTTGGTCTAAAACTTTTGACAAAGGAAAAGAGCCTTGAATGGTTGCCGCAACACTTCACGTTCCCCGGGAAACGTAGGTCTAGTTTTAGTTTCTGTTTGGGAGTGTTTAATCCCTTTTCTTGAAACCGGGTATATTTTAATTTGCCAATACCTTCTGACGAGCAAATTAAAAATTAATGAATTCTGTGCGTTCAAAGTTAACATTTTTTTCATTATAAATCGTAGAACCTGTTGATGCACAGATTGTAATCAAGACGAATGTGTTTTAGATTTTTTGTTGTGCTTATTCTTCCCATCAAGTTTCATCCCGATCTCTCCACTCTTAGCGTTTTTCAAGAATTCTGTTTCCCCCACCAGTCACCTATGCCCCCTGATCCGATTCGAATTAGAAATGGGGTATCTGCGACATAAAATGTTTCTATATATGAAGTTTCATTAAGATCCGATCACCCATTCGTAAGATAAAGATACCTTAATTTTTACGTTTTCCAAGATTTCCGATTTCCCCCTCCAACTCCCATATGAATATTCCAACTTGTGTAGTGCAAATCTGATATTAAAATCAAGAAAAACACCTATCATTCCTAAACTTTGGACATTTTACCAACAGACGTGACTAAAGCCTGGGTCAAGCATTAGTTATTTAACATGCTGTATGTAACAGATGGCAGCATAATGGTTAGCTGTTATTAGACTAAAAGAAACAAAATTTTGAACAAAAAGTAAATACAATATCCAAGTTTAATTAACAAAGGTAACATTTGATGCATTTGCCTGAGACACAAAATCTGACATGTAGTTACTGCGAAGTCAGGTTTGTTTATAGTAGACGGTTGAAATGACAATCGATTCAGTTTTTCCTTTCTTTCGTAACAATGACTAATACTGCTGCTATTTACTTCACTAATGCTAATATCTTGTGAGGTGGCAAAAGTGGGCTACACATGTTTTTTAGTTTCGCTAGAATAAACTTGAGGCACTCTTGGATTACCGACATTGCCACTGTCTTTGGGAATCAGCATATATTAAAATTAATTTTACGGGCAAAAAGGCGTCTAATATCTGCTCTAACGATTCATCGTCGCAACGCTTACGATGTGTGAATTGCCCTAAAGTGGATCCGGAGGGAGGGGGGATAAAAATGCTCTCATTTTCATGTCCTTGGTATTATGTTCCCTGTGCAAGTGTTTGCAACCTATGTTCATTTTTTCAAAAAAAAAAAAAACGAATTCCAATAAGGCTATTTCCAGATCATCAGCATATTGTAAATTGGTGTTTGGGAGGCTCATGTCCCACAAAAATAGGGAGA
Organism: Alatinidae sp. Z8VKAUB7J3; assembly: GCA_010016025.2. Lineage (NCBI taxonomy): Eukaryota > Metazoa > Cnidaria > Cubozoa > Carybdeida > Alatinidae > Alatinidae sp. Z8VKAUB7J3. Next base: position 219,712,486 of record JAAAKM020721499.1, read on the forward strand.
AGAAGAGGCAGCTTAGGACTGCACCCTGTGGAAGACCTTTGGTTATTGCAGTTTGGGTGAGGAGGCTGAACCTAAACAAACAATAAACTTTGATTTTCTATGGGAGTGGTCCAAGATATGCAAGTTTAGCTAAAGGGATCTGGTGGTTCACATCTCATATGCCCCTTCCAAGTATTTTTATTCGTATGTGGATCAAGTGACACACCTAAGGTTAATAAACTTTTCATGGCTAAAGATTTAGAAATTTCGAAGGAAAAACAGGTAATCAAACAACTCAACATTTTTTTTAATCGATGTCGCAGGAATTAGAAGCTACAAGAATATAAAAACTTGGAATGTTGACAAGCGCTTTTTCGTGTTGCTACATGAGAAGAAACAGAAGAAAGAGAAATCTAGTTTTGAGAACCGGTTTGCACGTAAAATGTACCTTGCAGGAGCAGTTCTTGTCACCTCATTTTTGATTGCACCACTTTTGATCTGGTCTAAGACTTTGCTAGGGTTTACATTTCCTCTCGATTGGATCCAAAACCGTACGGAAGGCAGATCCAAACGAGTTCAGACCCATAAGATTTCGTGTAAATGCAAGGCCGTTCCGATCCCGTGTAAACAGGGTGTGATAGATTTAATCATTAACATTTATGTGGAAACACAGACCTTATTTTATTTATTTATTTTATTTTTATTTATTATTTTATTTATTTATTTTTAAAATTTATTTTTTTATGGGGGGAAAACCTTATTCTAGTCTTAACTATTTTACTCTAACATTTTATAAAACATCCTATTTCTGAAACACAGACTTTGATAAATATAAAATTCTTTCTCTCAGTTAACGTCCAAGATAAACATTCAAATTCCAGGGGGACGAAAAACACTAGTCTCTTTGGTCAAATATGAATAATTTCTGTTCGTTTTAATTTTTAATGCTGCTCTTAAATTCCAGCTGAAAAAAGTTGTTTTTATTTATTTTCTCATTGTTTTTTTAAATAATGCAAGAAAATCCTGCGCCCCCTTCACGGAAATTCTCTTCCCTCATGATAAAACTTCTACAGTAGGGCTCTCTGATATGCTGAATTTGATGGTGTAATTTTTTTAAGTCAAAATTCTTTGACTTTTAGAGAGTGTTTCCCCCTATTGACTGTTCACCAAAATAGTACTTTTTCTCGGTAATTTTTTTTTAGCATCCAGGTTTTGCCAGAGATGTCGTAAGTAAAGGATTTTCTCCAAACTAAGGGATTACATATCTTTATGAGTTTTGTAATTTCATGCTAAGTTATTTGGATGTATTTTTGCCGCTTTCATTATATTTGATGTTTACTGGCCGCTTTCAAAGAGGTTTAAAAATCTTCTTTTGGCCAATAATACAATGGGTAAAAAACGGCATGCGCTTCGCCGTGCGCCGCAAGTCCCATCAGCTTGTACTCATCGCCGTACTCGTGAAAGCCCAGAAACTGCGTCATGGCCTGATAGTAAAGACCCAGGGAATGTGGAAACAGCGCGGTGGCTGACGGCGTTATCACGTGCGCCGTGGCAATCGCCGTCAGGGCACTGGCAAAGTCGCCAAAACCGTCTATCGAGACACAGTGGGCCCTCTCGAAAGGGCTCGAGAAGAACGCGGCTAAAGGGGGAAGCATTGAATAGATTGGGATGGAGGAGGAGCGTGCGTAGCTTTGCTGGCCTCAGGTGGCTTGGTGCTGCGATGAGTTGTTAGTAGTAGTAGTATTTTCACTAGGTTGGTTAAAAGTTGTGACACAACGCTCGCTTGAAAGAACCAAAAATATAAGATAGGAATTGCGCTCCTGTAGCTCAATGGCAAGAAGTTTGCTTCAGTTTTATTGGTTCATGTGTGTGAAGTATTTTGTTAGAACATTTATCAAAAATCTCCCCACTCCCAATAGTATGTAAATGTAATATGCAAATCAAATGTAGATAATTTAAAATTTAAATGAAATAAAAAAAAAAAAAAAAATAACTAATGTTTAAAATAATAACACCCCAAAAATAATTAGATTGCTTATCGGAAACCTCTCCACTCCTAGTAGCATTTAAATACAACAAACAAATACAAATGCAAATAATGTAAAATATAAATAGATAAAACAATCGGAAAAAATGCCTAAAAACATGTAGAGTAAATTTTAATTTGAAAAAAAAAGGTTCCGACGATGTTCCAGCACTTCAGATAAGAAAAAAGAGGGGCTGTACTGCTTCAACACAATATACCACCCTCAAAATTTTGATATTTTTACAGTTAACCCAACAATTTCTTATTTTCTTCATCAAATCTTTTCTTCCGATTGCTTTCCTCACTCTTTTGCTAGTTTGAATTTTGTCCTAATTCTCACGGTCCGCTTCGATGCCGAGAGCGAGTTGCTTTCCTTAATCGACGGCCGCGAATTCCTCAACGAAGAAGACGTCATCTCGCTGATCACCAGCCAGTTGGCGGGTGTCGTCGACATGCTGGGTTACGAGCAGGCGGACGAACTCATCGGGCTGGGCGTCGGCGACCAGGAGCGCTTACGGGCCAAACTGAGTCTCCTTCTGCAGACCCGCGGCTTGCGGTGTACCGATCTCGGTCAGTTCGTGAGGGAGAGTGTTTGGGGGGGGGGGGGGTAAGTGGGAGGATATTTCCATGGAGGAACTTTTCTCATGGGGGAAGAGAATTTCAATGAAGGGGGCGCAGGATTGTCTAGCATTATTTGAAAAAACAAAGAAAAAAAATATGAAAAGTTTTTTCTACTGAAAGTAGGGAGCAGCATTAAAACTTAAAACGAACAAAATTTATTAGGCAGATGAGGGGTTTACCTCCTCGTTATACCTCACTCTACCTGGCCATGGCCCTACCTCCTTTTTTGTGAAGATAAGGATTGGCCCAAATGTTTGTCATTGAAAAACCCTGAATATTTGATCAGATAAATGGTTTTACTTTTGACATTACTTACTTTCTTATGACAATATATGAATACCAGCCAAAGCGTGCCCAATTAAATTTGAGGAAATTCCACCCAAAAAGTTAATTCCGAAGTCTAAAATTAAGTCTCCTCCATCAGAAATTAAGGATAACATGTACCTATCCCTTCCACAACAAAACATTTAATCTTTTTTATCCAAAGAACAATCCCTGAAAGCTTTAAGCCAATCATACACCCATTATGAAGCAGTCCCACCAACTTTTTATAATACGGGGACAGGCAGTAAAATAAGACAAAGGAGGGGGGCTGGCTGTCATGCAATAACTTTTTACTCTTTAACAGGACACCGGGACTTCTAATTTCCAATTTAATAAGCCATTTGCGAAGTTCCTACCACGATCCGAGCGCGCATGAACGTGCAGGCACTCCTCTTCACCACGGAGAGCTACTACACCGACCGCCCGGCCCCACCCCCGGCATGGCCCGAGCACATCGACGAGATCCGCTCGTGGCAAACCGACCTGGAGAAGCTCCGCCAGGCCCGGCCATCCATCGAGGCCGAGGCCGAGCGCTTGGCATCGACGTCGCTGGATCCCGGAGAACGCGACCTCAAGTCGAAGCTGGCCGAGGTCCTCGTGTTTGAATCGTAAGTTGCAAGAGGGGAGATACAATGCATTGTAGTTCCGCTGTGCTCGGCCTGTTTGCCCCGTGGGTCAAATTATGACCGGTGGAGTCAAATGGGGACGTAGCAAATTTTTGCGCTAGGATTACACTTTAAACCAATATAACCGTGGATCCATCGTGAGCGGAGCTTAGATCTCCCTTAAATTTTTACCATTGAAAGTAAATTCCCCAATTTTATTACAGTTGTGGTTCGACCGACTGCAATGGTATTTGTTATTTTTTTGGTGTAGAAGAAAAGGTGCTCTCCAATTCCTATGGGGGGGGGGGTGGGGGTAATATTTCCCAATACTTTATGAAGCTGATAGGCTGAAGTTATTTGACTAATGAACAATATTTGTTGGCCTAAGATAAAATCATAGAGATTAAAATTTATATTTTTATCTTCTGGTGTGATAGAACATTACTTGGCTGTAATTTAATTGGATGTTTCATATCCATATTCTGGCTTATTTGATCTTCATTTCGAGTAACAATAAAGCATATTTCTTAAAATTTTAAATTGTATATTACTGACTATTGGTGTCATAGGTGGTGATACCAAATTGTAACCTAATAAATCAATCTATTATTTCCCTATATTGTTCAATGACTTTGTGATTATTAAAAAAAGTATTTATTTTTGTGCTTAAGTATTTAAGATAAATTTAACTGTTTACTGAGAGCTACTGATATTCCTTCAATTTTCTCTATCCATTAACTGTATTTAACTTTTTATTAATTGAAACTTATTTAATTTTTATTTAACTATTTATTTTACCTCTCGAGTTTTTCACGTTATATTTTACAAAGGATTTCGTCAAAAGGTTGTAATTTAGCGAGTCAATTAAGCTAAGAAGGAGGAACTTACGAATTAGCTTTAGGTGGATGACCATTAGCAATGTAAATGCGAACTAAGAATTAAAACATACTCAGGATTTAAGCGTACCTGCCTGTTACAGTGCATCAACTTAAATCGTGACATTAGCAAAATCTTTTTTAATATGAGCCGTAAGTATTACGCTTCATACACCAGAATGTTCAACCTCATTACTAACATAAGTAATAATAGGAAAAAATTCAACTTCAAAATAAATTTTCTTTCTATTAGATTTCACTCCCCCTCTGTTGACAAAAAATCTTTTGACACCTCCCGAGGTTTTAATGAAAATACGTCGTTGAAAGTTAGTAAAATTATAGAAAACACAAGGAAAACAACTAAATAAGGGGCATTTTCGGTAAAAATATGCTGTCAACTTTTACTTGCATTGCAAGAGTACCCACGAGCTGATATACCAAGCCACTTTAGCCAGAAATGTTTCCCCTGAACTGAATGCTGGGAATTTTTGTATTTTCCCCCTGAACGGGTAATTTTTCTGCATTTTATTAACATTTTCTTTTCATGGGTGATTGTATTTATCAGGATGGATAGAATTTTCTCCTAAAAAGTTTCATAAAATTGATGCACCCTCCTTGTTGACAGAAATTCCATTTGGGTGTTAAGAGTGTCAGTGTAATGAAAAGTCAACAAGTTACAGTTTAGGTAAATGGCAAATCAATGAAGTGTTGACATGGACAGATTCTCAGTCACACTCTTTTTCTCTTCCTTTCTGGTGTCCATGCTAGTTCTCCTTTAGCTTTATCAATATTCGCACACCATGGTGTGCTGAAGACGGCCCTTGGACATAGGGCCGAAATATCTACATAAATAATTTCCATTGTTTTGAAAAAAAATTGTCTTGAAAAAACTATTACCTATAGATCATTATATTACCTATATAGATCATCATAGTATTACCTATACATCAGTAATCAGTAATCTATAGAATAATCAAACAGTTCGTGGTAACGAACTGTAGTAAGGAGCGATCCGGCTCAATAGGAACCAAAACTCTAAAAAATTGCAAAGAATGCACAGCTCCTATTTGGATTAAATAAATAAAAAAAAAAAAACAATTTTTTTCAACTAAAAGTAAGGAGCGACAATAAAACTTAAAATGTTTTAAGTTATGTTTTACTTTGAAACATTGAAATGGAGAGTTAATTTTTGTAAGCAAATAGACCCCAGACACTGGATACTTTCAATTCTCAGACTTCATTCTAAGTATATTTTTGGTAATTTGCCGATTTTTTTTTTCTATGAGCAATGATAAAAATAGTTTTCGTTATTTTGCATTAATTCTTTAGTATAACAGTCTGTTTTTTATTTCAAAATCGATTTTTTTTAGTGTTTTTTTTTGTTCTTTTTTGTTTTTTAGTGTCATACCTTTATGGTTACTTAGTGATAGTGACTTGTTTACTGTTGTGTTTTCTATTGTCTTTGTCGTGTCTGACCTTGAAAATTGACTGTGCTGTATGACTCCCCACTTTTTGACCCTTTCCCCTGGCTAATGGTATGAGGCCAGAATACAATGACTGCCGTATGAACTGAACAAACCTATTGCACGCACTTTCCGTAGAATTGTTTGCACGAAATCCGAATTGATGCTTAGGAAAAAACTGTTTAGCGTCGAGATAACTCACTAGTCACTTCTGCATTGGCTTTTCAAATATCCTAGAAAAGATGGATAGGAGAGAGACGGGCCTGTATTTCCCTGGGTCCTCACGGTCGTCTGCTTTAAAAAAGTACTCCAAAAAGAGACATGCTTGGAGATTGTATGTTTGAAAAGCTTCTGCTGTTGAAAGGAGCAACTAAGAAATTAAGTTAAGTTATGATGAACTATATGTGCTCAAAGTGTACCCAAGGGTAATGAAAGTTTTCAGGAAGTACAACTGTGTCATTCCTTTGTTTGCATCTGCAGAACGACTTTTTTTTGGTAGGTGGTGGAATTTTTACTCCAAAAAGAGACATGCTTGGAGATTGTATGGTTAGATTCGTTTGTATAGTTTTGTCACTTCCATTTGTATAGTTTTGTCACATCCATTTATATAGTTTTGTCACATCCATTTGTATCGTCCTACTGTGTGCATTTTTTTGGATATTCTTGTCACACTAATTTGTATAGCCTTATCACATTCATTTGTAAGGTTTTGTCACATCCATTTATATATTTTTATCATGGTCTTATCATTTTGATTTATATAGTCTTGTCAAATCCATTTGTTTAGATTTCTTAAGAATGACCCTTGAATCACAAAGGCCGTAGAATAAATAGTTGAAATTACTAAATAAAAGCGAGGTATTACGAGGAGGTAGACCCCTCATATGCGCAATAATTTCTCCTCGTTTTAAGTTTTAGTGCTGCTCCTCACTTTCAGTAGAAAAAACTTCTCATATTTATTTTTTCCTTGTTTTTTTAAATAATGCAAAAACAAATCCGGTGACATTTTGGAAAAAGTGAGTGTGGGAACCAAGATTGCGAAATGTGCCCCAAAGGAACATCAACATTGTCTCCTGGATCCAAACTGTCCTCGGATTGTCATAGTAAGTCAGACAAATGGTAAAACATTCTATTTTTAAAGTTGTCAGCTTTCTATACACAATTTTTGCTATATAAGCAACTCGATTTTCAGGGTGAGGGCTAAGGTTTCCATGGGTATGATACACTTTCAGGGCTGAAGTTGCTTAACAGGTTGCTAAGGTTATTTTTTTTTAGGGTGGAAAAATTTGTCTTCATGCAAATAGGTTATGTGATGATTGCAAATAAAAATACAATGCAATAAACATAAATTGTGTACTTATTGTTTTAACCATGAACTTTTGTGTGAATGCTGCATTTGGGGATGCTTTGGAAGTTCTATTTTTCAAGGCACTACAAACAGAGGAAAACAAGTAAAAAAAAAAAAGACTAGAGAGAAGATTAATTGTGGTGAACAAATAGATGCATTGATCCGCTCTTTACTACATTTCTATATAAATAAAAAAAAAAATGTATTTGAGTTCTGAACTCCAAATGTGCTGGGTTTAAAAGAATTTAATGCTTTTGGATGGTCAATTTTTTTTGTTGTTAAGCAGTTATATTACTTTAAACATTAAATGCAATTCTTTTCATGTAAGAACTGTAATAAAAAGTCCGTTTTGTAGAGTCTATGTTACTATTGAGCCGAGTCGCGCCTTACTATAGTTCGTTACCACCTACTGAATTGTCACATAAGCAAGACAAAAGTTACGGGAATATTCACAACGAGTTTGAGTATGTCTATGTATATAGCAGAGGCCAAAAAACTTTGATTTCGTGCCGTTTGAGAATCTTCAGAATAAGATATGTTCCAACTAAAACTAGATTCTTAGCATAAAATCCAAGAAGCGGTCCTATCTATTTTTTTATCTCAAAATTACATAATGCTTACCAATTAAATTGGCTGTACTTTCAACAAATATTATTTAAATACTACCAAATTATCTTTGTCATTTAGATATTTTTTAAAAATACTGGTATATTTAAAATACCCATTTATTTTTATAATAATTAAAAATAATAACAAGAATTCTAATATTATTCAGATAATCTTTTTCTAATTATTTAAACTAATAAAATAATTCTTAAAATAATTTTAACTTAAGTAATATTTAAATTATATTCAAAAGTTATAAAATTTTGTAAATAAAATATCTGGAAATTGATTGAAATCTCTGAGAGAAGAACAATTTCTCTTTATTTTAAGCAATTTTAGATCATTCTCAAAGAAAAAAAATTCAAACTAATAATTTTGGCTCAGTGCAAAGATCTGAAACGGGTAGACCTGACAACTGATGAATATTTTGATATAAGTATCTTGTTCTTTCGTTGTGAGTTTCCTTTTTTCTGCTTTGTTAATTCAACCTTTCTTTTTTTTTTTGTAACGTTAGCGTTTTCAAGCAATAAGTGAATTAAAAGAAAATAGATTAAGAAAATATACAAACAGAAAAAAGATGCAAGCAATACTTTTCCTCTCCAATATCGGCCAAGGAAGGAATGAATTGCAAACTAACATAATTCTCAATATTCATCTACTGGATACCTACACAATATACACTCACAAACGCACCACACACTCACACTAAAAGGGAAAAAAGGGAAATTTACTTTTCTCTTTGACATTTAATTTCTCTTTGATTTATGATTGCAAATGGTAAAGAATGTGATTAAAGGCTCTTTTCCTATTTCAAAAGTTTTAGTTTTCGAAGTAAGACCTAAACCAATCCAAACACTTCTCACGGACTCTCAAACAAGCTAGCCTACTTAATAAAAGATTAAAATCAACGGTATCAAATGCCTTTTTAAAATCTATGAACACAGTAAGAGGGATAAAATTCCTTTCTAGGGCACTATTAACGCACTCCATTAGATGGTATGCGCCGGTAGATGAAAGGTCTCCGTAAATAGTAGGCCTACTTTAATTTGTTTTAAGAGAACCTAATAAGTAAAGTAAATAAATCGTGAGGCTCAGAATTAAATTTCAGGTATTGCCGCTTTTTTTTTCTTTGCTGTTCTAGAAACGAATATATGCTGTGTTTAAGTATAACATTAGGTATAGGGTGGGGGAGGTAGAGAAGATTAATATTTATTAATATTTTTTGTGTATTATTTAATAATTTCCAAAATTTATTGATATTTACAATTTTTTAAACTTTTAATGGCTTTAAATGGTTAGTGAAGTAAAAAAGTTGTTTGAACTGTAACATGAGGGTAGAATGAGACAATTTTTTGGTTTTTGCTGCTTAGAATATTCCATAAAAACAGTTGAAAATCACCCTAAAGTGTTTTGACCTCAGCTATATCAAGTTTGTCTTTAGCTACGAAAAGATTATCATTATTAATGTTGGACCTCAATTCTTTGACGCATTATAGAATCGTTTTTTTTTCGTTAGTTTCTTTCAGCTTAGCGTGAGACAAGACGAAGAGAAGTGACAGAATAGATGGAAAATATATAATTTGGGCTATATATTTGCACATCGGCGGGGTGGGGGTAAAATATTTGGACAGTGTGAAGTTAGAAAGTAATTCTTACTATATAATATGTAGAATAATTGTACATAACAAATTAGGCATGCAGACCCGCTATAATTTACCCCGCCCCTGCTTGTAATACCGAACAGCTTAGGTCACAAAGTCACCACTTTTATTCCCCGCTTTGACTGCACGAGTCACAAAGTTTGACGCACGCACAAAGATTGAGTTGACGCACGCGTAGATATTCCAGCAAGAGGCCAAATCAATTCTTTGGCTTTCGCTAGAGCATCCTGCTTGTAATACCGAACAGCTTAGGTCACAAAGTCACCACTTTTATTCCCCGCTTTGACTGCACGAGTCACAAAGTTTAGTGCCAGCCTAGCTTTTTTCACTGCTGATCTTATAGGTCTATTTGTGACAGGTTCTGTGTTAATATCTGTTGGTTTTTTATAATATTTCGTAAGGTCATTTTTAATTAAATTTTTGTATAAAGCATTCAGTGAATATTCTCCTAATTCCCTATTTAAGGAAATATTATTATTAATCTTAACTCTGATTTCAATTGCTCCTCGAACTACTTGATCATTGCTAATAATGGCGGATTCTTCTACCCCCCCCCCATTTCCCCGACCCTCTTTTTACAATAATGGAACCCTTTCTTTTACCTCATGTAATTTTATCTATTATATTTTAGTTATCCATCTCAGTTTTATCTTACACGCATGATAAAGCTTTAATAATTCCCAACCATTACCCCTATGTCTAACCTGCTTTACTAGTTGAAATAATGAAGATATTAGACTATTTTATTATTGCACATGGTAAAGAATGTGATTAAAGGCTCTTTTCCTAACAAAATTCTCTGATTATAATATCATCAGTATTCTTGAATCAATTGAAACTCGTAGGAAATAGAGATAACACGTGCAAATTGTGATGTTTTTATTTTTCTTAGTCAATTATCACTGCCTCCGATATCGTTTTGCGTAACTCTCCGTGTGACAATCATTGGCACTGTTTCAAAGATCCTGGAATTGAGCTTGTCTAGGTGTAAATAACAACGAAAGGTTCTTTTTGTTTCTGACAGAATAGTGGAAAATTACCATCCTTGCAGCATATTCCCTTCCCTGAAATTCCACATATTTACCAATAACAGATACTGCATTTGAAGATTTTATAAATTTCATTCCCCAGGAACTATGAAGGGTCATGTCATCCCCAAAGGCATAGTTACTGGATCTTCAAACTGTGTTACATCAAAAGACTATTTCAGATGTCTTTTTTAAAAAAGGGATGTGACAAGGGAGCCAGTTGTACTGTAATTCTTTTAGTACCGCCTCTGAAACTTGTAATTGAAAATGCGAACTCGCCCTTGCTATCAGTATGTGGTAATCAGTTTAGAAATATAAGCCTCGCTACAGTCAGGGTGATCGAGTAAATGCGTGCCGATAGGCGAGTAATATTCCATTTAATATAAACTATTAAGCAAAGCATTGCGAGTAAGAAAAATTACCTACCTTTGGAATCCAAAATTAAGTTCCTATTTTCAAGCTGAAGTCAACTATTCAATCTTAGCACCACCGCTTGTGGACCCGCCGGTCAAGCCGTCGGGTGACCAAAGGAGGCGATGAAAAGGTCATGGCCGCGCGCCATCACGCTGGGCGTTTACTATCCACGGATCGAGAGGGGTGTCGGCACGCATCCCCAAGGTCATTCGCCGGCCCGACCGGCGAATCCAGCACCACCGCTTGTGGACCCGCCGGTCAAGCCGTCGGGTGACCAAAGGAGGCGATGAAAAGGTCATGGCCGCGCGCCAGAGCTTCACCTGTTAAAGGTCAACAACACGGGGCAAAATCTGTTCTCAGAATGTGGCGAATGTGTGCTAAGTAAAGACTGCTAAGTCTCAACATTCGGTGAAATGTTAAACTTGATACGCTTAGTCATTCCTATGATACTATATATTCGCTCTTTTCAATACCTGAATGCAAATAGTTCCTTTTAATTTATTTCAACATTCCCCTCAACTTTCTCTGAAGGTTTTATCTTAATAACCTTAGGTTTGTTTTCTTTTTCTCAAAATTGATAGTATCAAGCTAATGGTCCTAGAACAATAGACAATGTGGAATTTTCAGTGTTATTTTATGTCTTAAAATAGAATATGGCAAACAAATAGGTATTTTGAATCATTTTTTGGGGTAAAGCAATAATTTCGACCAAAGAGGAACTTTAATGTGTATATGGATTCTCATTGTCGCTTGTTTTCTAACAGCCGAAAATCTGAGCCTATTCTCGATATATGGCCTTGAGAGAAGGGCTGCTTGCCTTCCAATCTCTTGTTACTATTAAAAAGGGCACCAGAACTTCTAATTTTGAATTAAATTAGCTCCTTTAAAAGTATCAATGATATTTCCGGCTATTATAGAGTGGTGCTGCCTATGATATTGCTTATATGCCCTTTTGAAAACCGGCATATATACTGGTTTTTCCTGTAATTGAAATTCCTGAACATTTCCTAAAATTTTTATCTGAACACCTTTGGTAAGGACTAATGTAGCACGGTGGCGTGAACTGACATGGTGCATCACGGAGAGTTGGCTTGCGAAAACAAAATGAATCAATGGATTTAATGTATGATTGTTTTAAAGGAAAATACTGGAAAATGTCTTAGGAATGATGAGGGGTTGCCAGGAGGCCATTCATAGTGTGACACGGTGCTGTGAATTGATATGGTGTATCACGGAGGGTTGGCTTAAGAAAAGCATGAACATTCAAATTTCATCCCTTCTTTGACCCTATTTCCTAACCTTGAGTTTTCCCTTGAATGTCAGCATATGTTACTTTGCAGATTTAAAATGAAAACATCTCATTAACTCCAAATTCACAATTTGTTTTTCATTTGTGAAGATTGCCGACTAGTTTTTGGCAGCCTTTATGATATTGGAAATGCTTAGTTTTATTTTTAAAATATTTCTTTACCTTTATATCCTTTGCTAAACCTCTCTTCTCGTCTTTAAAAAAGAGTTTTTTTTTATTTAATTAAATAAAAAAACGAGTTTTTTTTAAACTGAAATTAAGGAGCGACATAAAAACTTAAAACGAACAGAAATTACTCCATGTATGAAAGGGGCTGTTCCCCTCTCAACGCCCTGCTCTTTACGCTAAAGTTTTTTACTGTTTAATAAAGTAAAATTGAGAGAAAGAGTCAAACTTTAGCGTAAAGAGTGGGGCGCTGAGAAGGGAACAGCCCCTTTCAGTAATACAAAGGACTAATCCGGTGCTAGATTTACTATAAAAGTACATAAATTTGGTCAAATTTAAGTGTTCAACCGGACTAATAAGAAAAAAATTCAAAAATAATCCGAAGAATAATCCAACAAATTATATAAAAAAAACATTTTTATAGTTTTTTATTATAGAAAAACTAATTTTTATAAAAAAAAATTCTAAATCTTACCTCTAAAAATGTATTTTTACTTTAAAAATAACAAAAAATATCAAAAATTTTATATAATTTCTAATCACGTCCAATCTAGGGGAGATAAAACACCTCTGCCCTTGTTAAGGAGCTCAACGAAGAAGCCGCACAAGAACTGAAGGAAAAAATAAGTTTAAGAGTGGAAAGAAAAATCAAAACATAGTTTCGTTTCTGTTTGTATTTTTTTTTTTTTTTTTTTTTAAGAAGAAATAGATTTTTAATTCTTGGTTAAAAAAAAAAAAAATAAAATTTAGAAGCACTTAAGAAGACTTGAAACAAAATTCCCAAATCAAACCGTTTTATTCAAAGTAGTAGTAAGTGTAGTAGTAGCAAATCAAATAGTTCGTGTTAATAAACTATAAGTAAGGAGCGACTCGGCTCAATAGTGACTGAAACTCAAGAAAACGGAGTTTTGATATCATAAATACATCAAAAGAATCAGCTTGTTATGCTAATCAAACAGTTCGTGGTAACAAACCCGGCTCACGTAAGGGGCGACCCGGCTCACGTTTAAACTTAATGAAAATCCACAATAGCCTTTCTTCTGTTGACCCCTCGCAATTGATACCAGTGTGGCAAAATGTGCAAGCCCGATGACACCCCAGGTGCAGATTATCACACCTAAGGGTTTTCAACCTTTCCACCGCGAAAATGACGCCCCGTGATACTCAATAGCTGGTGTGTGTGTGTGCTTGGATTTTGGAAAAAATCCGGCTGATCTCTCTCTAACTTTGGTAAAAACCCCTGATGGAGAATGATATAGCTTCCAATTAAATAACAAGCTATTTAGAAGTAGGGCCCTGATTTCAGCCGGTAATATAGCACTGTATTTAATCTTGTATGAAATGGAGATAAAATTAATTTACTGTGATTAATTTTGGATCTTTGCCTGATAATATCTTGTGAATTGAGGTCAGAGGAAGGACTAGGAAATAACATGGAAGCCTTTGCGTCTTGAGAATCAGCCATATCATTATATTTGATGCCTTTGATTCACTAGATTTGTAATTGCCCTCAGATTGATTTGAATAACCGACTGACTGACCGTATTTCAAACACTAAGCTGTATGAAAAATGTGGTTCAATCCCGCTTTCTAGGGGAATAATGCGAGAAAGGATGGACGGCTAGGACACGTTCTACGGATGAAGAATAGCAAATTGCTCAGATTATTTTTGTCAATCAACCAAACAGGGCCAAACAAAAAAAAAGGTCGTTCACGAATAGGGTGAGTCAAACTTTTGTTTGTAAAGATTTTTGTTCTTTTCAAGCTTGCTCTGCATATTCAATGTAAGCCTAACTCGTTTTAAAATTTATTCACTCACTTACATTAATACCTTTTGTGCGTTTGTAGGCTATGTTTGTTTCTTTAATTTCTGTTCGCTTTGGGCTTCATTTATTCTTTAATAGAAATTTTCGGTTGCTTTGGGTTTGAGTTATTGTTGGTTTCTATTTCATATGATCTTAAGTTTAATACCAGTTTGGGTCTGATCGAAAATGAGGTGAGAAAATACCACTACGAGGTAAATTTGATGTAATCCCTATTCAAATTCTATTTTCGTCCTTGTATTGACAACTTTATCCATAGTCTCCTACTGTTTATATTTCAACCGTTGCCACTTATCGCAGCTTGTATTACAATACTACTAACCGTTGATTTGCTAATTGGATTAGCATGCCGAGTTCTGGATCCAAATGGATCTGATTGCCTTTCTCGCGAGCTTCGCGCTCTACATCGGTATCGCCATCTACGCCCGGGCCGGCAGCACCGGCGAGTTTTATGCCGCCGGCCGCGGCGTTCACCCGGTCGCCAACGGCATGGCAACGGCGGCCGACTGGATGTCGGCGGCCTCGTTCATCTCGATGGCGGGCCTGATCGCCTTCCGCGGATACGACGCCTCAATCTTCCTTATGGGCTGGACCGGCGGCTACGTGCTGCTGGCCATGTTGCTTGCCAGAAATAGAGTGTTTTAACATTGGAGGTCATCTGGCTTAGTTAATAGAGCGCACGCCGCGAAAGCGTGTCTTGCGGGTTTCTACCCCCATATTTTCTATATCTCTAGAATTCTTTTCAAAACTAACATTTCAAATCCTCTCTTCTCGATGATAAAAATTAAAACTCATAAATTTGAATATTGTTATTAAAACCATTTCTAGACCTCTGATGTTGTTATGTAAACAGCAAGTAAATACTTACGTAAGACTTTAATTACCATTCTTAGAGTGTTGGTTCTTAAAAGAAATGCGTATAGTATAGGGTTTTTCCAATTTTTCATCCATACATTCCACATTTTCAACTACACTTTTTGCATTTCTTTGATGCTTGTTAAAGATTTGTCAAATTTATTGTCGCTCTCTTGCAAAATGATTAAATTTTCGTTTTGATGAAATGCTTCAAACTTCATCATTTTACTATCACAACATTTTTTTACGACATCCCTCGCTGTCTCCTGTCTGGCGCCGTCCGCGGCTGGTCAGATCACCCTGCCCGCGACGTTGTCCGATGCGACCTTCGGGCCGCTGCTGACCGGACAGACCTACGTGGCGCGGGGGTTCGTTCGCGTCCCGTCGGGTGCGACGCTCACCATCCAGCCCGGGGCCATCGTCAAGTTCGCGGCGGCCGGGGAGCTGACCTGCTCGGGTACCGTGGTAGCCGTCGGCAGCGCGGCAAGCCGCATCCAATTGAAATTAAAATTTAGAAATTTTTTTTGACGTGACTGGAATCTGTGACTAAAGACGTCTATTTGGAAGAACCCTGTCAGTGATTCTTAATAAACTTGCGCAAATTTTATTGCAAGTTAATTCAATATTTTGATTGATCCATCATCAACATGTTATCAACTTGAAAGATTTTATAGGCTACTATTTCTGAATAGCGTTCTTCTGTATAAAGTTGCTTTTACGGCGAAGAACGTTAGATTTATTTTCTGACTTCAAACTGTCCCAACACTTTAGCCCCTCCCCTTATGTGCAAATATATAGCCCAAACTATATATTTCCCATCTATTCTGTCACTTTTCTTTGTCTTGTCTCGCGCTAAGCTGAAAAAAAAACTAACGAAAAAACCGGTTTGAACTCTAGTTCTACACAGCGTGCACTTGAGTGAGTGATACATAATACACAAGTACCAAATTTCCTTTCCCCATACGGAAAAATCTCTAAGCAAACTAATATTTTGAAATATTTACAATTTTGATGGGATTAAATTTCTGATTTTTAATATTTTAAAACACTATTCATTTAGGAAGTTGTGGCTATCGTAATGGAAGTTTCGGCATTGATAGACTACAGGATTTGAATTTGAGTGGAACTTTCCAGGAATAGTTAGATATGAATATTTGTTCCAAATCTGACAATGTAGAAGATGCGTGAAATCAGTTTGGGGAAACTAGTTTGTGCTGTAAAAGAATCTTTCTGAAAAAATTAAAAGAGACAATGTCTCACTATTTAAAAAACAAACTAAGAAATATTTAAAGGAAGAATTTAAAAGATATATCAATTCTGAGCGTATGAAAAACTGGCATGAACATTACATCAAAAATTACCGCGATGCCTTAGCACATCGTATTCCTGTATATATCCCCCCAAAAATGTTAAATGAGGAAGAGCAGAAAGAAGATTTAGAAATTGAAAAAAAATTGTTTTTCCATAATTTGACATTGAATACCATGCACGAAGACATTTCCCTACCACATTTAATAATAATATAAAGAACAATAAAACATTTATATATTTATTATCGTCCCTACTTCCTGTATCTTCTCTCTCCCGGTTAGCCCCTTCGTCCCTTTTCTTTTCCCTTCTTGAAAGTGGAGTTTCTTTTATTATTATGATATATTTCATGGGCTAAAGGGGGCGAATCAAATTTTACCTTTGTGTCTGCCAAGGACTGAAGAAGACAAAATGTTGAAACATTACTGATTTGGTTGTTATGACTATCTTATATAAAATATTATCAACTATGTTGAAAGTATTGCTTTTAGTGACTATCTTTACTTTTTGTATAGTTTTATTGCCTAATAATCGCAGTTTTTAAAAATATAAAAATATATAAATATATATATAAATATATATTCCCAGCAGACACATTGCAATTATTTATAATTCTCAAAGAGTGGAGCATTAGGGGGGGAGGCTGAAAAATTAGAAAAATGAGGTATTTTTAACTTACAAACAGGTGATCAGATCTCAATGAAATTCGATATTTAGAAGGATATCGTGGCTCAGAGCTCTTATTATAAACCCGAATGGATCTGTTGACATTGGGGGGAGTTGGGAGGGGGATCCTAAAACTTGAAAAAACACTTAGAGTGGAGAGATCATGATGAAACTTGGTGGGAAAAATAATCCCGAGTCCTAGATAAATAAGTGGAGACCGATCCAATTCTTTGGTTCTTAAAAGACAAAAATTGTTTTAGCGCCCGCTTTTTTTTCTGCTTAGGTAAGTTGTCAAAACACTAACAATATCCAAAATTTATCCCGTGATTTGACAAGGAAAGTTCGGACCAATCTCATGAATGGGATGGGGTAAGAAAAAATATATACCTTTTTATTGTAAAATAAAACTACGTTCCTGTGAATGCTATTACTCACCTTTAGTTAACGGCACGTTCACATCAATAATGTGAGAAGACTTCCGATCCCTATTAACTCTCTGCCATCTGCACGCCCTCCTCCTGTTCTTTTTACTGTCCCAAGCCTGGACATCAAAAGGTCAATCATCAACCACTCCCGCGAGTTGAACGAGGATATACAATTTCGTGGTGACACATCCAAGACGGAGACAGGAGAAAGGCCTTAGTTGAGGAGTTGATAAGAAGAATAAGCTCAGGTGAGCCTAACCTCATGGTTATCTTACATCTTTCCTTGCCCATTATAATAGGTCTTCTTCTTTGGATTCTCTTTTTGCTTTTACTGATGATATTCCGCTCGACACATCTACAAGAATGAAATCTGAGGTTTGTTCAAATCTATTACGCCTGTTCGGGAGAGATTTTCCGTTGTGCCTTCAAATATTTGAAATCTCTTTGCTTATCGACTTAAAAGTACTTAGAACCATATACTGAATTTTTCAGTTGTTGAAGAAGCATATCTATTTTAATTTTTACTCGTTTAAGATTTCATTTGTCATCTTCATCAGTGACTGTCACCTTTATGTTTGA
Source organism: Alatinidae sp. Z8VKAUB7J3 (assembly GCA_010016025.2). Classification (NCBI taxonomy): domain Eukaryota; kingdom Metazoa; phylum Cnidaria; class Cubozoa; order Carybdeida; family Alatinidae; species Alatinidae sp. Z8VKAUB7J3. The sequence continues at coordinate 219,730,566 of JAAAKM020721499.1, forward strand.
CGTGACTATTTAATTTCTGTTCGTTTCAGGTTTCAATTATTCTTTACCAGTAATTTCTGGTCATCTTAAGTTTGACTTATTATAGATATTTATTTATGCTCGTATTAAGTATTAATATGGCTTGTTACTTTGTTTGAGTAACTTCTTTTTCATAATGTTTTTTTTTTAATCTCACGGGATCCGTAGCAAACTTTTCAACCGAGAGCAGCCTAGCAGTCAGTTCCAACGGGGGTCCTTGCAACCAATTCCAATGGGCCCCTAGCATCCAATTTCAATGGGGGCCCTAAAAACTCATTTCAACAGTGTGCTTAGCAGTAAATTCCAACGAAGCCGTAGCAACCAATTCCAACGCCCCTAGCAGTCAATTCGGTGGACCCTAACAACCCATGCCAATGAGGGCCGTAGCATAGACAAAGAGATCGAACTTCCAGAGCAAAAAGATGCTAAATACGATTGTCCAGGTGTAAAGAATGAAGATTGGAATAGACTGGGATAGAGGAGGAATGGCCACAGCTGTGTCACAGCCTCAGGTGGCTTGGTCTACAGTGAATTGTTGGTAGTATTGGCAGTAGTACACTTCTTACTTCAATTCAAAAAAAATATTTCAATTTTTGTATTTCAGCAATCATTCTTAAGTAATATTAACAAGAGTTGAACTACCCAAAAGACAAATATTTGCATGGTCCTACCGCTATTTATATGACTACTGCTGCAACTACTATTACTACTGCAACCACTAACAGTATTAAGGTGAGAATTTCAGGGAATGTTGAGACAGTGTTGAACTATGGTCAAGGAACTGGTTACGGAAATAAGTTGAATCTTTCAGTTTGTCTTGAAAGGGATGTTGAAAAAAAAAAATAAAAGGTGTTATACGTATACTTCTGCTAGGACAAAGAACAACAAAGAGAGAAAACCCAATGAAGAACAAACAAACGAGACTACGGCTATTAGATAGAGAAGATAAAAACCAAAAACGAAACGAATATGTCGCCTGTATCAAAGCGAGACGTCTTCAACGCAGAAGAGTAAGGGTGAAAACCAAAAAACGAAGCGAAGATGTCGCCTGTGTCAAAGCGAAGCGTCTTCAGCGCAGAAGAGTAAGAGGATTTTTAATTTTACTCAGTGGGCGGCAATATATTCAGCATTTCTGAACAAATTAAATCTATTATTTGTTAAAGTAGATTCATCATTGTTTTGCATATTTTTCCATCCAATCTTGTGATTTTCACTTTTGTATACAGGTAACTATACCTTGGAAGAATCTAGGATTCTACATCTTTTGGAATGAAATTATGATTTAATTGTTGAAATATATTCAAATTGTTCTCTAATTTTTGTATATTCATATTTGTTTGTAGAATAATCAATAATTTTGATAAATCCAGTTGATTGGTTGTTTCTGTTAGTTGATTTTTTAATTATTCTTTAGTTAAGTTTCTGCCCTAGTCAAGCACTTTTGTGCTTTCCTGGCAGATTATGCACATGTAATTATGTGTTTTTGTTTAAATATATATAATTGAATTGAATAGAAAAGAATTGAAAAGAACTTTTAATTTTTTACGAGCGTTTTCATTCGTAAAAAATGTACGTAATTTACGAATTAACTTACATTTCATCCCGATATCTCCACTCTAAGCGTTTTCCAAGATTTCCGGTTTCCAAGATTTCTGTTTTCCCCCTCCAACCCTCTATGCCCCCGGATCCGATTCGAATTGAAAATAGAGCATCTGAGAAATAAGATTCTTCTACATATCAAGTTTCATTGAGATCTGATCACCTATTCGTAAGATACCTCGATTTCACGTTTTCCAAGAATTCCAGCTCCCCCCTCCAACTCCCTTCAATGTCACCTCGAACAGTGCAGTCGTTCGAAAGAAATTTAGCTATTTTAAGTAAAGAATATGCTAAGACTAACCTTACATTCAATAGAGAGAAATCAGACATGGTTCTGTTCAACTGGTGTGAAACTCGAGCAGGATTCACTATTAATCACGACGGCGCGCCAGTTTCCCCAAAATCACAAATGAAATATTTAGGGCTTCCTATCAGCGACGATCTTAAAGCAACTAGAAGGCTCCTGATCCTTCATTTCCTGCACAACAATGTGAATAAACTACCTGCTGAGCTGCTGACAGTTAAAGCGAAGAAAATTGAAAAGGTTGAGCCATTTGGATATCTTGGGAGTCTAGTGAGCACCAATGGAAGCCCTGAGTACAAAATTGTCATGGGTGTTGCATGCACAAGAAGTGCCTTTGATAAGTTAAGAAATGTTTGGAGAAGTGCCACTTTCTCTTTGAAGATTCAATTGAGGCTCTTCAATAGCAATGTCCAGTCAACCCTAAAAAAAAACACGCATCCATGATCAGTCTTCTGGTAAAAAAAATACAAAATTCCACATTTTTGTAGATTAGATAGGAGCTTGAAACTTCTACAGTAGGGATCTCTGATACGCTGAATCTCATGGTTTGATTTTCATTAAGATTTTATGACTTTTAGGGGGTGTTTTCCCTATTTTCTAAAATAAGGCAAAATTTCTCCGGCTCGTAACTTTCGATGGGTAAGACTAAACTTGATTCCCATGTTGGTTAAAATAGGAATAGATGCTATCTTAGCCTAAGTAAATTACATATAGCAACAGAAAACAGTGATATTTACAGACCGCTGCAATTCAGTATGTATAAAAATCTAGTAATATAAAATATAGTATTTTGTCACAAAACAACCCTAAAGTTAAAATGATATTCACATGATGGTAACCCTATAAGCAGCTAGCCTTATAGATTAGGTTTTTGTAAACCAAAAACTGGGAGGATCAGAATTTTTAATGAAGTGTATTTTAAGAGAAGAATTTACATATTCTGACATGTAAGGTATACGATAAAACTCCCCTGCCCAATATTCTTTGCTCTCTTTGCCGCAGAGTAGCACTACTTGGAAAAAATAGTGGAGGAATGAAGCGCCAATTATACAAAAATAGCGGAGGAGTGAATCCCCAAGCGCCCTCGGTAACTGTACCACTGGTGATGAACAATGTTTCTGTAAAATCACCCTCTGATCAGTGATAAGCCATTTTTGCAAGTAATGCCTTCAACTTATGGAGAATACATGCTTTATCTTGATGGTAAGAGGCATTCTATCAACGGGAAAGAATAAAGCACTTTTGCATCCTAAATCGTAAACTGTTCAGCCTTATTGTTACCCCTTGATATTTATCTTGCTTGCCCTTGTGGTTATACCTCCAGTAACTTCAAATATTCTAACCGGTGTATTGAGAGAAGGTGACTTTCTTTATTATGATAATAGGACAGAAATTTAATCAGATAAATATATCTATTGCATACTATGAAAGATTTAAAAGGCTGTCTTTTATTTTCTTCTCTGCTTTGGTAAAAATAACCCCCAGATATTCGGTTTGACAGAGAAGTATGATTTTCTTGTTGTTTAACGTATTGGTTTCAGTTGAGGCTGTTTCATTGTGCAAGTTATCAAAAATAAATTTCTTATATAAATTTCGTATTGTTTGCACACACTGTGCTTCTTGTTAAAGATACTCTTCCATAGGGAATCCCATAGAATTTTGGGTGTGCATGCGATCGGTCCTCTTGCATCCGAAATCATTCACATTGGACAGGCTGTTATGGCACACAATGGTTCAATTGATTATTTTGTCAAAACCGTCTTCAATTACCCAACGCTGGCAGAGGTTTATAAAATCGCAGCCTATAACGGTTTGAACAAATTATGAATTCCGAAATCAATTATTCGAAACCTCCGCCATCTCTGTTTACATTTCCCGCCATTTCGTGTTATACGTGCAAAGTGACGGCCATTTTTGGTTACGCGTGCAGAACAATAGACTGATCCCTACAGACTTTATTTATAGTTTAGTGATTATGACTCAATTACATCGCATTTATCAGACCATAAGGGTCTGGACACTAACTAGCTATTACAACGGTAACATGGCTACTTTTAATCACAGCATGTCCGCAGTACACGTTTCTAAATCTGATTGGACACACTCGATCGATTAAAGAAAGTGATCTTCCAAATCCTGGTGAGTTTATTCGTGTTGCGGGAAGAATTTTTTCTATAAGTGAACCTGTAAATATTGGTTTAGATAATTATACGATAAAATTAGATCGTCCTTTTGATGGAAATATATTTCCAGTCACAATGGATGGGATACAAATAACAACTTGTAAATATTTTCAAATTGGGGATATTCTTGATGTTCAATCAAATGCAAAAGAATTAGAAAGGGAGTGGGTTCAAAGCATTTGTCTTTTATTTTATTTTTACTGAGCTACTTCGTATGGAAGGAGTTATCGTATAAATTTAAAAGGGGCTCAACAGATTTCTAATAGTCAAAAGGAAATAAAGTCCTACTGCCTTTTTTGTGGGTCGAAAGCTATTAGATGGCAGCCATTCCCCTTCTCCCCTGTCCCATTTCGCTACTGTCCTCCAAAAAACATCCGAACAAGATTTTGAGATAGCCATTTTGAGAAGCTTTATATACCAAAAGCCGGCAAATCGTCTCTTTTGAATAATCAAACCGAGCTGATGTTGACGTGAATCTATGCACGCTGTACATATTTATGTATAGAGCACTGTATTTCTAGTGTCAGCGACGCTTTATTGCTACACTAAATACATATATATGTATACATACATACATACATACACACACACACATACATACGTGCATATATACATACATACATACATACATACACACATACATTCTAACGACAAAATAATAATTCTTCTTCCATGAATCTTTATAAGCGCAGCTGAGAAAAACACACACGTAGATGTTATAAAATCGTGTAATTAAATATTTAACTTAAAATCTTTTGCGACCCAATTTGAGGTCTTGACCCATAGTTTAAGACAGCCTGGTCTATTTTGAAACTGCAAGACCTTTTTCGACGATTTTGGGGTCTTTTGTCCTTATTTAGTTATTGCTTAGACATAACTATTTCGAATGATTTAAAGCTTCAACAGAATTGAAGTTTTAAAGATCTCAATAAAGTGTTGTTTTTTTTTTGTTTTTCTTAATTCATATAGTGACATTTTAAGGAAGTATTTGTTCAAAAAGTTTACATTCACGATCTATAAAGTAAGTAGCAACGCAGTTCAATGGCCCAGTAACCGTATTTCTAAAAAACAGAATTTCATACTAATAGATATCAAAATTTTCTTGTTGATGACCCCATTTCACATTATGGTAAGTCTATTAACATTAAAATTGATGACCATGAAATCTGCAGGATAGAGGTACCCCGAAGAAGGGCTCATAAACATGAAATTCTTATTTAAAACTAAGAAAGATAAGATAATTGTAGGGAGCACTCATATGAATGATGTTAAATCAACAGCAAATTTCATGTAATTTGCATAGCTTTTTTTTGCAGAATTTTTTTGAATTTTAAGAATTTTGACAAAACAACATTCTACCTTAATTATTTAAGACTAATAAACATACTGGGTAATAGCAAATTTAAATATTTATGAAGTAACTTGGTTGAAATTATTGAACTAAATTTATTTCAACAAAATTAGCATTGATAAATTGAAATAATTTAATATTTATTTTGTAATTCCTGTGACAGGTTATAACAGGCTATGGAATTTTCAGGAAGGAGGTCCATGGGTCTAGTCGAAAATAATCATGCTAATATTGACATAAGTCTCGAGCCTGTCCTAATTCATTAAGATCCGATCACCCACTCGTATGTTATAAATATCTAATTTTTTCCAATTTTTCCTCTCCCTTTAGCCCCCAGATGGTTGAATCTTGGAAAACGACTTTATCAAGTCAATTTGTGCAGCTCCCTGACACGCCCACAAATTTTCATCGTCCTAGCACGTTCAGAAGCACCAAATTCACCAAATCAATGAACCCCTCCCCCCAGCTCCCCCAAAGAGAGCGAATCCAGTACGATTAGGGCGAGCCCGATCAGGGCGGGGCTTGCGAACCCCAGCGCCTGACCGGCCTCGACCTTGGCGAGCGATCGTCGACGTCTCGTCGTGATCGTCATCTCATATTTCTTTCTTTGTCACCACTGACGGCCGAAGCCGGATCACTCGCCGAACTGGGCCTGGGCGTTCGACAGCAGCTCGTCCATCGTCATCTGGCCGTTGTAGACGCTGACGAGGTTGGGATGGATGTAGCTGTCGAGTTTCTCACCATGGAATGTACGCATCTAGTTTATGCAAACTATGGCTGAAATATTTTGTATAAAAACAAAAACAAATAAATTTCATTATAAAAAGTGAGGCAACTGAGTTTAAACCAAAACTTGCACTAAGTCACATTATTTCCTCTGCAGCTGAGAAGCCTAAAATATAATTTACTGATATGTTTAAAAACATTAGCTTCTCAAAATTTTAGATTGATTGCAAATTGGTCCTCTTTGGGTCAAAGTAGTTTACTTACCCATCACAAGTTACAAGCCTGAAAAAATTTGTCTTATTTTCGAAAAAAGGGGTAGCACCCCCTAAAAGTCATAGAATATTATTGAAAATAGCACCATCAGATTCAGCGTATCAGAGAACCCTAGTGTAGAAGTATCAAGCTCCTATATGAACAAATCTGAAATTTTGTATTTTTTGCCAGTAGACAGATCACGGATGCGTGTTTTTTTCTTTTTTGTTTTTTTTTCCCAGAACGGTCCAATATCCCTGCCTCTTGGAGAAAGGGCTACAATTTATCAAATTTGCCCATTGTTTACAAACAGTATTTGTTATTGGGAGGTATACAGACACTTTTCGACGGATAAGGGGATTTTCTACGGGGAGTGGAAAGTTGCATGGGGAGAATTTTCCGTTGAAAAGGAAGTTATCGGAGGTGAAATTTCAAGGGGAAATTTTCTATGGGAGAGATTTCCCAGAATTCTAATTCTATTTTAGAATAAATAGTTGACAATACTAAAGATACTTTAGCGTAAAGAGCGAGGTATTAGGAGAAGGTGAGCGCCTCATATGGGTAATAATTTCTGTTCGTTTTAAGTTTCAATGCTGCTGCTTACTTCCAGATAAAAAAAAAACTTTTTCATTTTTTTTTTAAGTCATGCTAGTAAATCCTGCGCTCCCTTCATGGAAAATTTCTTCCCCCATGATAAATTCCTCGATGGAAAGCTCCCCCAGCAAACAAAAGGAGTAGCAAGAGCTTTATTTCCTTTCACTCAGAAAATAAATAAAATCAATAATATAAGTTTTTCATCAATTGATTTCTTCTCAGTCACTAGGTCATAAATATGAACCAACAATTAAACCTATCAGAATAGAGACCTTGCCCTGCTGCCTGAAGGGCTCATGGACTAGTTTACTTTGCTTAATAGGTAGCCTAATAGTCACTTGTAAGAATTACTATTCAACCAAATTTGTTTAGGGTGACCGGATCTTAATGAAATTTGATATTTAGAAGGAACACATGTCTCAGAGCTCTTATTTTGAATCCCAACCAGATCTGTTGACAGTGGGGAGAGTTGGAGGGGGAAACCAAAAATCTTGGAAAACGCTTATAAATATTGTAGATACGTGATTGACGTAACCGGACTGGATCCGCTCTATTTGGTCCAGTTAGGGGGTGGGGTTCAGTGCTTTGGCGAATTTGGTTCTTCTGGATGTATGGATTGGGAATGCAAGAGTTCTAATAACTGACCTAGAAAGAACGCTCATAGATGGATTGTCTCATCCTGAGCTTTGTGGCGGTTTTGCAGAAGTGTATAACGCCTTTTCCTTTGCAAGGGATAAGCTTCAACTAAATCAAATTATTCATTATGCACTTAAAAGCGATCATGCTACGATCAAGCGCTTAGGCTGGATCTTGGAGCAGATGGGATACTCAAAAACTCAGCTAGGAAAGCTCTCTGAGTTGTCCAAAGCGTCCTGGAAGATAATTTGAACCGACCATAGAAGCCGTCTGCGAAGATGAATTTGCATTCCAAATTTGAGAAATACCTCTCAAAACTGTACTTTCAGGCCTGAATTGTCCGAATCATCCAGGAAAATCTTATTTTTCAGGATCTGTGTAGATGAATTAACATTCCGAATTTCAAATATCTCTCAAAACTGTACTTCTAGGCCTTAACTGTCCAAATTATGCTGGACTAAAGTTTTATTAAATTAAATATTCATTAAATATTCATTAGATATTTCCATTAAATATTAATTTTCATTAAATATTTAATATATAGTTGGTTAGGTTAAGCTAGGTATTTGATACAATGCGTTCTAAGCGGCCTGCTTTCAATTATTTTCTGTTGTAGTTTACAACATTTTATTACTAAAGTATTATATTTTCATCATATTTTGACATACTTCATTAGGATTAACCTAAATTCACTACTCTTATAGAAGAAAAAGATAATGCTATTATGGAAATGATTGATCTATCCTGAGTAGAGAGAGAAAACATTTATTATTAAACCAAAACAAAAACAGTAATCACAGCCACCCCGAGAAGTAAAAACTTGTCCGAGGGGGGCGGGAAAAATAAATTGGAAAATAATACAGGACAAAGAAAAAAAAATTATTTATAAAAGCAATAGTACGACCTAATCGGCACCACAAGCCTTTCAACAAACAAATTCCGAACTACAGTTTAGCGACAAGCCAGTTGGAACTAAGAAATTAACAAAAAGTTTCGGATGGGAAACTTTAGATTCTTTTATGCAACACGATGTTCAAGAGTTTCTTCGAGTTGTAAGTCCCTTGTTCTTCTTTTTTATTCTATACTCGGTACTTGCTAATTAAACGAAACACAGTCGAGAAGTTTGCTGAATGTAAGATTTGAGAAACCGGTTTCATAGCCACAAAGACAAATGACCGATGCTCCTACTCCTGGAAATGGTTTGGTTTTTCAGGTTTGGTTTTTATTCGTTTGTTGGATTTTAACCGTTTTCTTTTGGCTTTTAATAACGCTTGAATTTTTTTTAAACGAAATTTGTGAGTAAAAAAGAGTCTATGTGCTTTGGATTTCTTGTTCCAGGATAAAACTTCAATACGTAATCATTTACGCAATGAAACATCTAAAGCCGATGCTATGTAACTTCTCACTGGTTCAACAGCTATTTGCGCGACCTCGGCGGTGAGCTCGAAGAAGTCCGCAGGTGGCAGCGCGCCATCCGCCGCGGCGAGCTGGTCGGACCTCGCATCCAAACCGTCGGCAGCTACCTCGAGCAACCGCGCAACATCGCGCGCATGCTGCGGGAGAACGTCGTCGAACCCGTCGAACGCGCCCGGATCGGCGTGCGCGACCCGGCGCACGCGCGCGAGGTCGTCGCCGACTTGGCAGCCCGCGGGGTCGACGGCATTACATTCAACTTAATCTCACTCAGGATACACCCGAGGATTTGCGTGTTGTCACAGATATTTTTGACAACGAAATTACTGTATATCTTCCAGTCAACAGTAAGACAATCATTAGTTACCATCATGACACTGAAGTCACTACGTGAAAATAGATATTTATTTTCCGTTTTCAGTAGTATAACATGGTTTTGACAAAGAATTCTTTAATCTCATATCTGAACTTTGTTTAAATTTAACCGAGTGCAAGCATTTTTACTTCTCCAAGATCCAGAATACCATAATCGTAAATGTTCACGTCCTTTGCTTTATTGACAACATGTGCTAAAATGTCCATGTAAAATTGAAATATAGCGTTTTGCAAACGCACTTTCACACCTAACAGTTTGTTTAAAAACCTTGCAATTTTATCTTTACATATCAGGTTTTCAAAATCAGGCAACATTCCAACCGAGACGAGAGCTGCACGAGCATCTTCCATGAAGTTATGAGGGGTTCGCACCTTTTTATAGTTGGTGTACCTATTATTTGTTTCCAGTGTATTTGATGGTAAGACCAATTTGGTTCCAGTGTAATACATGTAGAGGACTTGTAAGTAATAACCGGTTGTTAGGCTACAATCATCTTCAGGCATGAGGGGTTTGCAACTTTTGCTAGTTGCAATTAGGGGTTTGCAACTTTTGCGAGTCAATAGTCGGCTGTGAGCTCATATTCATCTTCGGCAATGATGTCCACTTGAAGACATCTTCGTCTTTTGCTTCTCCTGATTCTTGAGCATGCAATAATTCAAAGAAGCATGTTTCTGCCTGTCTCCATTTTGTGATGTTTTCTTTTAGTAATTCTTCGGAATAATCAATTGGTTTTGAGTAATGACCTGATAGGCAAAAAAGTCTAATAATATTTGCCCCCCAATTCTCTAATACATGTCTAATTGTCTTTATGTTTCCTAATGACTTTGACATTTTTTCATTTAAATATTAGTGATTCTTATTTTGTTAATCATGGTAATGTACAAACCGGAACATTTACTGCAAGTAATTCTAACATTGATAATAACCACAAAATTCTTACGGAACAGTGTTTCGTGCATGATTGTCCGCAGGTTACTATTGGTGCTAATGGGCAATTAGTAGGTGTGTCGAAAGTATCAATAACTGGAGCAAAAACTAAGCTGCAGCTGGAAGGAATGTTATTAGCCAATGTTGGTGTAGGATTTTTCCCATTTTCTAGTTTGTTTAAACTTAAAATTCATAAGTTGTAGCTGCACCAAGATGAGGTGAGCTCCCCAAAAGATCTCCTCGAACCCTCCTAGGATTTTTATTTCGAAAAACTCGAAATAATACCAACATTCTGATTCGATTTAACATGCTTTTGAATTACTAGACCTCCATAAAAAAATCTTTTGAGCCCCACTCTCTACCAAACATACAATCTTGGGTATGTAAACCAATTGGGCTTCCTGCTGCTCAGTGCCGCGTGTTCGTCGCCGCGGAGCCACGTCCCGCGCATCGCGGAGATCTATGACGAGGCGGCGAAGAAGGAGACCCGCAACCCGGTCATCGTGATGCACGGCATCCTCGGCGCGCGCCTCGCGCAGCGCTCGAGTGGCAAGACCGTGTGGGGGGCGTTCACCAGCGAAGGCGTGGATCCGAACTCGGCGGAAGGCGCCCGGGCCGTTGCGCTGTCGCTCGAGATGCCGTGGCGGCGGGCTTTCTCGGCCAGCGCCTGCCAGTCGGCCTCGGGCAGGCGGTCGATCAGCGAAGGCCCTTCGGTGATCAGCGTGAGTGAGGGATCACTGGCGAGGGTATCGAGGAACCGGGCTTCCGCCTCGGCATCTGCCTCCACCAGCAGCGCATCGGCACCGCCGATCACCGAGGCGAGCCGGGCGGTAATGGCATCCATCCTCGGGTCGGCCAAGTGCAGGGTGCCGATCGAGAATCTCATTCGATCCGAGCTCCAGGTGGAGGAGCTGGAGCATGTCGTCGGCTTTCTCTTTTGAGTCCTGGCAAATGAGCGAGAATTTCTGGACTCCCTTGAGACTTGCCCAGGCGAGACCGAGATCCGACCGGACGCTCTTTCCATACCCTCGCGGCTCGAGCTTGTTGAGATGCCGGCCGCCACTCTCGAGGATTTGCTGCTCTTCTTTGATCGATGATTTTTGAACCGGCCCGAATTTCGGAATACCTGGCCGAGATTACTTTCTTTGATCAGCAATGTGGTGCTTTGCTGAAGATACTTGAGGAGACCGGTACCGTCGAAAACACCCTGGTAATGATTGTAAGCGAGCAGGGGTCTGGGTTCCCGTTTGCCAAGTGGACCTGTTATGAAATGGGGTTGGCTTCTGGCATGTTGGTGCGATGGCCAGGGAAGGTGAAACCGGGATCGGAGTCGGATGCATTGGTCGAATATGTTGATTTAAAATGCCTCATTTTTTCTAATTTTTCAGAATTGCCCCCCCCCCCCCAACTACCCCAAAGAGAGCAGATCTGTTCCGGTTATGTCCATCATGTATCTATGACTTGTGCTTATTTTTCCCACCAAGTTTTATCCCGATCCCTCCACCCTAAGTGTTTTCCAAGTTTTAGGTTTTATTTCGGCTTTAAATTAGGCTATTAAATTCGTAAATTATTCAGATTTTACGAACAATTTCAGATTTGGGGGGGTATCAACCCTCTGATCACCCATAATCTTCAACAGGGCACTAGAACTTCTGATAACCAATCCAATGAGCTACCTCCGAAGTTTATATGATAACCCTTTGAATATAAACTTTAAACATCCCCAGGGCATAACTTACAACCCTTGCACTGAAGGTCGTGGGAGGGGGGGTTGTCATCCTCAAAGACATAGTTTTCGGACCTTTCAACTACGTTGAATTGCTATCTCAAAATTTTGATTTGTCGTGTTCAACACAGGAGCTGCTCAAAAGTATGTCGAGCTACTTCCGGATAATGCTCAGCGGATGGAACCGGGGGGCGGCGGCTAGCTAAACCGAAGCTTGTTCAGGGTGGCGAGGGCGTCCTCAAGACTCCGGACCGATTTGGTTGAAAAGGGATGGCCGGCGCTGGTGCCGAGCAGGAAGGTGCTTAACTCTGGGAAGGCTTCAACAGGAACCGGGCCGGTGCTTTGACGGAGCTGATTGAGTATTCTAGTGTTTATTTTCTTCTTTTCATTTTTAAAGTCTTTTTCTTGGTCAAAGATTAGCTCCGAGTAATTGTATCCGAGTAATCAAATGCAGTAATTGCATTTGAAGTGAAAAGAAAACCTGATTCATTGAAGCCCATCTTCCTCTGATTTTTCAGAGTGCTTAAGAAAACTGTCCTATTAGAGAGGGTGGTCAGATTCTTCTCTTTTTGTGGAGTTTCCCACTAGTTTTTGTTTGGGAATTAATTTCTAATGATAAAACCTCCTTATGCAGTTATATAATTTTTGTCAGTGGCTGGCACTAAATTAAAAAAAGGAAATTGAATGTGGGTGAAACATGAGCACTAAATAAGCAAAAAACGTTTAACATAAGAAGATCTAGTCTTAATTTAAAGGTCTAGTTTTCTGAACATGCTATTATTACTATTTTTTATAGAGCCAAAATACTATTGAGCCAAGTCGCTCCTTACTTTGATGGATGCGGAACGAGTCGATGACGTCGTAGCCCGCGCGCCGGGCATGATCGACGCCGGTCGCCTCGTCGCCCATGTCGGGATACTCGGCTCCGAAGAACTCCCGCGCGCGTTCGTCCGGTTCGGCCGTGAACCAGGTCAGCTCGCTCACGACCAGGCATCCGCCGGGCCGCAGCAGCGGACGCCACGTCGAGAGCGCGTTCGCGAAGCCGATCGAGTACGCGCTGCCCTCGGCCCAGATCAGCTAGTTTCTAATAAGATGTTAAAATAAGAAAAATATTGCAACTACAAAAGAAATCGAAACACACATAAATATGATTACTCACGGGAAAATATACAATCTGGAAGTTGTCAATTGGCAGTCCATTATCTGGCATGATTCTCCAGGCCAAATCGTACTTCTGAGAGTATGCAGAATGGACTATACCTCCGGTTGGAGTCGCGAGGATTTTCGGTTTCTCTGGAGCTGCTCTCTTTGGCATCATGATAACTCTTGCTTTGAATTGCACTTACTACATCATCTACAAAGTTTCTCGTGATTCCAATTTCCTCATAACTTTAAACTAACAAATTTTTCCCGGTGACCGGAAATTTTATACTCTCGGCATACAATCAGGCTACAAATAAACCCTTGGTTATATTCTATGGGATCTCAATCAAAATACACCCAAGGATTTACATTTAGTCACTAATATTTTTGACAATAAATAAACGTGCATCTACCAGGTAGCCTGCCTTTGAAAGATCCTCCGGGTCGCTCCAGTCGCGGAGCCAGGTATCGATCAGGACCCTTTGGCCAAGGCGTTCGTCCGGCACGCCCTGGCCGAGGGCGACGATGCGCCCGCAGACGTCGGCGCCCTGGATGCGCGGAAAGCTGACCGACTTGCCGCCCCAGGTGGCGTCATCGTCACTGACGCTGGCGAAGCCCTTGGTGCCGCCCTCGGCGTGGGTGCCCTCGGTCACCTCCTAGGTGGGTTTAATTTTTATAACACGGATATCTTGGTTACAGCTGTAAAATTAGCTTGAATCCGGTTTTTTACCCGTGTAAATACTTTTATAACATTGGCCCCAGGTTGGCTGGCCCATATTATCTTGTTGCGAGTTTCTGGGGTTTTGGGTTCCACATGCTCATACGTTGTTTTTGCATTAATAATGAAAGGCAATGTCGACTGGTCAACATTGTATGGTTGAGATGGCAAAAGTCTACCGTTGCAACCCATTGCACCGAGGCCGATGTCTCCGAGCAGCACATTGCAGAGGCTGTAAAGCTTGGGCTCGATACCGTCGGCTTCCTGATGATGGCGCACATGGTCTCGCCCGAAGAATTGCTGGCGCAGGCGCAGCTCATGGCGAGCTATGGTGCGAACGTGCTGTACTGCACGGATTCCGCCGGCTACATGCTGCCCGATGACGTGAGCGCGCGTATCGGCGCGCTGCGCGACGGCGTCGGGCGCGATGTCCGGTTCACCCTTTTCCGTCATCGATGTCGTCGTCGGTATCGTATCTCCCGGAACGAGGTCGACCTTACAGCCGTAGCCCTTTTCCAGAATGAACTTGTCGACATAGGCGGCAAGTTCGGCTGACGCCCAATTCATGTCCGCGATCGTGACGCTCCCACAGGCGGCCGATGCGTCCTTGGCTCCCCATCCAAGGAGTGCGGACACCGCTACAATCTGCAGAACCTTCAAATCTGCTCGCCAACAACCGCCCCGACGCTTGCTGGGATATGGAACGCAGTATCCAGTTAGGCTATGAAGAAGGCGCCGACAAGATGCAATATTTTTGCGGACTTTAAGAGACTGTTTTGAAACTACCGATCATTATAATTATCAGTTGCTTTTTGTTCACGACGTCTACATTCGCAAATGAATATAAAGCGCCAGCTCATGTTAAAAACGTATTTGCTAACATGTTCCCTCAGGCGAACAACGAGTTGCAAACTTTGACCATTGTTTACTAGCGTATCAGAATAAACAAAACTCTAAAAAACGGAAGTTCGATACTAAAAGATACATCAAAAGAATCGGAGTTTCATGCTTATTTTAAATATATAAGTTTCATCAACTTTAGTCTTTGTCATCAAAAGTTACCAGCCTGAGAAAATTTGCCTTATTTTGGAAAATAGGGGTAAACACCCTCGAAAAGTCAAAGAATCTTAACAAAAATCACACCAATCTTCCGGAGCCAATCTCATTATTACGTAAATTTCTTCACCCCAGTTCTCCTTGACCTCCGCATATATCCCAAGGGACGGCGAGGTGGCCTTCTCAGCTTGCCAAACCTGAAATTCCTGAGATTCTAGCCCACTAGTAACTAACCTAGATACAGACCCTACCATCTCTCCTACTCCCTTTCCCTCATTCCAGCAATTACCTAGCCCTGCACGGTCTAATATATTCTCCTCCTGATTTAAGTCAAGAATAGTTTAACACCATTCCTTTTACGAACTCTTTTGATGGATTTAAACCCAACTATTCATTTATGCTGCTTTATTGTGAACTGCCGTTGCAAAATCTTTACATTATGACTGAGTCGATTTATTTTTAGGGATTCAAACCCCAACAATTGCTAATAACTATATTATTTTAAATTTATATTTCTTGTCACTAAGGTCAATTCCTGCTGATCTGAGCTCAGCTACTGAGTGGTCTATCGCACGCCCCAGCGGTCGGCCGGGATCAACGCGCGGTAGCCGTCCTTCATCTCCTGCGGGTCGTTCTCGTGGCGTTCGACCGGGATCCAGCCGGGCGAGACGAGGTTGACGGTGATGCCGTGCGGCGCGAGCTCGGTGGCCATGCTGCGGGTCCAACCGTTCTGTCCACCCTTGGCGGCGACGTAGGCGCTGAAGTTGCCGACGCCGCGCTCGAAGACCTCGGAGCCGATGTTGACGATGCGCCCAAATTTCAATGCAATTGCCTTTCCTATACCACGACTTGCACCGGTTATTAATGCAACCTTATTTTCCAAATCTTATCCCCACAAAGCTCATCATAATTCGTTCTTGGCATAGCCTGGCACTGTTTTACTTTAGCGTTACCAGCGCTTGCTTGATCGCGTCGCTACTTGAAAATGACAAATGCTGCAAATCACGATCAATGCGCTTATTCAAACCAGCCAACACATTCCCCGGACCACACTGGAGCTTTAGGCTTACTTTCATACTATCTAATGCCTTCAAACTTACTGAGGAGTTTTCAGTTTTGATTGGAAGACAGAATGTATTTGAAAAATAATATGTGTTTTTTGTCTCGTCAGTTTTGAAGTGTGGAATTAGACGCTAGACCACATAATGTTTAAACAAAATTCTGTGTGTTTCAGACAAATTTTAATTCCCGCCTTTTTGAGATTTTAGTGCCCTTTTTGAGATTCAAAATGATATAAAGCGCGCCGCTTGCTGGCAACGAGCCACCCTAGGACAACGTCGTTTGGGTGCTTTGCGGCCCAAGTACCGCAGTTTTACCAAGGTACCCAGCGATCCTCGCTAGGTCCTGCGGCTTAGCTTGCGGAGAACACAAACCAGTGCATGGTCAAAGCGGCCCAGGAGAGAGCCACAAGCTCACTTCGATAAGGGCTCGCAACACCAGTACAACCTAAACCGCTCATCATTCGACACACGTTTCGTTTAAAGTATTTAATTTCAAATAAAATGATTTTTTTGTGAAAGAACTTCTGTATCTGCAATAAGAGGGGCGCTTTCATCCCTTCAGCAGGCATACTGCACGGCTTCTTCAAACTCATTCTAAACAAAGAAAGACTAGGGTTAAATCTACATTTACCTAATCTTCATCCAGTTCATCAGGAGCACTTTCCATGGGAAGTTCGAAAACATGGACGAAGAACATTTTTTTAGACAACCTACTTTAACTTTGATGCGAAAAAAGTCTCGTTTACTATTGCCACAAAAGCCCATCGTCATGTGTTTGATTTAGTAACGGAAATAGAAACAGATAACACCTAAGAACCTAAGATATAAAAACAAAAGCATTTTGCACGATGGTAGTAACCTATAGTATTATCCTTTTACGTTTAATTGAGAGAACATATTTGTGCATCGTCAAAAGAATAACTGGTTATAGCAGAACACGATCTATCCCAAAAAGTTGAAAATTTTTTAATTTTCAAAAATAAATTAACCACACTGATACGATTGTCGAAACATAGATATTATAAAGAGTCTTTCAAAGAAGCTCCAAATGCTCCTCGCAAAACGTGGTCTTTAATTAATTCTTTTATAAAAAAAGAAAGGAAATCTAAGTTTCCTGAAGTTGTTGGCTTAGACCACTGGTTCTCAACCTTTTTTTTACAAATGGACCCCTTTCCCTTCTTCTTATCTTGGTGGACTGCGATTTTTTTATGAAGCTATTGGGATCAAAATTCCATTTTTTAGAGCTTTGTTTACTATTGAGCCGGGTTGCTCCTTACTACAGTTCGTTACCACGAACTGTTTGACAAATTTAACTAAAAATACTATTGAATTAACTGAATAAGCAATGCAATTTCTTTTGTTAATTAATACTTTAATTTAGTCGTTAAAAGATTAGAAACTAGGCCTAATAGTAGATTGGCCCAGAAAACTGAGCCTTACACTTTTAGGAATTTGCATCTGACTACCTTAAAGCTTGGACTTCTTTAACGAGATTTTGGACTGTACGACTATGGGGAAACCAATAATTAATTGATTTTCACTGGTTTGGTGTAAACTTTCATCTTCGCAATGAAATTAAAAAAAAAATATAATAGCACATCTATTTTTAGCCTTTGGGTCTTCTTCCCCCTCCTGGAATTCCACTGTTTGCTAATGATTACTTGCATTTTTTGCAATTTTATTTTGGAATTTTTACGTATATCTGAAGTATTTTGAGTATTTTAAGTAAGTTAATGTAATTTTTTGTATGTAAAAAGTAGTATTTTGATACTAAAGTTGCCCAGTTTAGAGCTACAGCAGAACCTTTTGTACTTTACACTCAGTATGTCTGATGACGCAGTGTCTCTTTCCTTTTATCCTTGTCAATGATTGCGGCTTAAACAAGCTCATTGCAACTGCTGTCAGAGTCAAAGCCATTGTAATACGGGTTGCGACAGTATCGTACGAACGACGCTGAGCGTATTGCCGGTTTCCAGAAGCGATCGGCAAACCTACGTAAGTCCGGGCGATAGTATTTTTCTGGGCGGCGCCTGGCGCAAAGTCTCCGGTTTGTATCCCGACACTCTTCAAGCCGCCGCCGCTAACGGCTGTGATAGCATTATCCGCTGGGAACTGAACGTACAACTTATCCCGCCGGGCGCTCAGATAGATACCATCGCCTAGAAACACTGGCTAGCAATGCAGATTCATAATATAATTGATAACAGATACATTCTGTTCCGTTATACTCGCACTAAGGAGAGTATGTTCACGGCAGAGCAGCTCTGTATACGTTCAACCATCTTCAACTCACAATTCCATAGGTCATTTTCATGTGGAACCTGGTAATACTATCCTATTTACAACACAAGCATGGTATCTTACTGGAGTCTGTTTTTCAGTTGTATCCTCGTACATGTTTGCTTCGCCATGGGCCACGAGAAGACCCGGCACCTGGCGTCGTTCGGCCCGGACGAGACCACCCGCAGCATCCAGCTCTATGGCACGCGCGCCGACACCCTGGCCGATGCGACCAAGATCCTGGTCTCTGAGTGGGGTGTGCACCACATCGACATCAACCTCGGCTGCCCGGTGCGCAAGGTGACCGCGAACGGCGGCGGCAGCGCGATCCCGGCCCGCCCCAAGCTGATGGCGAGCATCGTTCCGAACCGTTGCAGGTTGTCGATGTCGTCGCGGTCCCAGACGGTTCCGCTGGCGAACTGGATCGTTTCGATGCCTTCCTGTTGGCCGACGAAGTGATTGAGCACGCGCAGGGTGTCGATCAACAGCCCGTCGTCATGCTCCAGTTCCAGAAGCAGATCGTCGCCGTCGCGAATGACGCTGACATCCTCGGGCCGGACGTCCGGCGCCATGACCACCCGGTCGACATCGGTTGCCAGGCCGCGAAACCCGGAGGCACGCGCCGCCGCGGTGAGCTGAGCGAGCGCCTCCGCTCGCGAGGCGTCCGTGTTGCTGCGGCCGTTCGCCGCGAAGATCGCGACGTTCACTCCCTGGATGTTCACGTGCGCGAGATCGATCGTCGCCATGGCGGCCTCTCCTCAGTCGAGGTTGTTCTTCTTGTTGCCGTCGGGGTTGGACGCCGGCGTCCGCTTCCCGCCGACCTTGCGGACGTGGAAGTCCGGGTAGTCTTCACTTTGCTCCGTGTTTGTGTTATCGTGACACCGTTCGTTGTACTCAATTAAACAAGGCAATCATTGTATAATACCCTTAAACCCAATGTGTATTACAATAGTTAAGCAAGAATCTGTTAACGCAATATAGCTGTAAACGCAATATAGGGTTAAGACCCTTCCTTGAAATCAATCAATCCTATATCGTAAAAGAAATGTCTTTTTTGATTCCCTTTATTAAAAATTCTAAAGCTTTATTACACCTGAGACGAAAAGAAAAAAGTATTAGCTTATTTTTCGAATACAAAATAAAGAAAACAGCTCATCAATCCTGGGCTAGAAAGTGTTTATAGATTTGTTGGCCTTTAAGAAGACCGTTGGGTAGGGGGACTGGGACAGTTAAAAAACACATTTGGAGACCATTGACCACCGAAGTCATTCAGTGGGCGATCTTTGACGCTTTGGAGCCCTTTTTCAACCAAATGAGCCTCTTCTATGTCGATCGTCAATCAAACCAGGAATGATGAACGAATTCTGCTAGGTAGTAGCCCTCGAGGTTCCATCATGTTATTCAAAGCTTCTCAGGCAAAAGCCTTCCTTTCGGGTAGGGACTTTGTGCTGCCGGATGACATTCAAAATGTCGCTCCCTATGTGTTACGTCACAGGGTGGAAATGGAGCGTGGATTTGAAAGAAAACTGAAAACCACGCAAAACCTGATTCGCGATACCGTAGATCACACGGCCTTAATTTAGTGAATATAACCCACCGTTGTAGAGTGCTTTATTCAGTTCTTTTTCTTGTTCTGGTCCACAAAAGTGGGCTTGGGTTCAAATTGGGAGAGTTAAGGGCTGTCATGGTGGAAAGGAGTTCCACACATGGGATATATGCCGACAGGTCGGAAAAGAGATCCGTACCTGAGAAAATAATAAAAGAATTGAATAATTTTTGAAAAAGATCGAATAATAATGTGAAAAAGCGCTCCTTACTTTCAGCTAAAAAAAACTAGTTTTTTTTTTATTTAATTTCTGAATGTTTTTGAATTAATGTATGTTTGGTTTTGGCTCTCCGCACATAAAAAAATCAAAATGAAATTTGTATATTAATTCTTTTTTTGGCTAAATGGCTTTCTCTTAGTTTTGATCACACGATTTTGATAAATAAGGGGTGGAGAAGGAGGCCTAGTTGCCCTCCAATTTTTCATTACTTAAAAAGGCAACTGATCAGCTGTTCGCCGAACGCACGGGAGCTCCGCTGGTCGGGCTGAGCCAGCGCGTCGACGGCTACAACCTCGGCGAAGGGCTCGTCTCGCACCTCGCGGCCAATCGCGCGCACTTCCCGATCCAGAACCCCGGCGATGCCTACGACATGATCTTTGGGCCCGATCTCACCGATCCGGTCGCCAGCGCGCAGATCGCGACGCGTCGCGACGTGCTGAACGTGTTGCGAGCGGACGCCGAGGACTTTTAATTTTACGAACGTTTTTATTAGTAATTAAACAAAAAAAAACAAGTTTTTAAATGAAAGTAAGGAGCGACACTAAAACTTAAAACGAACAGAAATTACTCCGTATGTGAAAGGGGCTTACTAAAAAAGGTATGGATTAGTGGTCGGCAAGGCTGTATCCAGGGTTGAATTTAAATTGACCTAAATTTGAGGATTTTAAAAATTGGCGCTGCAGGCAGCCAATAATGTGTTTTAACTGGATTTGTTCATCTTAACAGGACATCGTTTACGGTCACCAAGCAAATAGAGAAGCCAGTATATTATCCTGTACACCGCGTTGAGCCCACGGAAGGAAACATTGAAGCGATCGACTTGGACGTCGAGGGTGACGCAGGCTTGAACTATTCTCTTACTACTTGGGAACCCACATTGTCCCCAGGGCTGAAGCTGATTCAAGAAACAGAAGATCCTGATTCCTACGGCGTGTACCTGTTGCAGGCTAAAGTGTTTTTAGTCATTTCAACTATTTATTCTACGGCCTTTGTGATCCAGGGCAAATAAATTTAAGCTTTTGTGTAAAGAGCGAGGTATTGACGAGTGGGCGAACCCTCTCATATACGTAATAAAAATATAAGAATGTAGAAGTTTGTTACGTAAGCTAATTCGTAAGTTACTTATATCTTTTACTAATGAAAACATTCGTAAAAAATTTAAAGTTCTAGTTGCCTTTTTAAGTACGTCGCCAGCTCGTGCAGCACGTCACTCGCGGGAGTGATCGGATACGCACCCAGGAACAGCGGCAGTCCGCTGCGCCGGCTTGCAGCCACCAGACCGATGGAGAGCGCCGAGTTGCCGTGGATGTTCCGGTAGGTCCCGGGTTCGAGCTTCGCCTCCTCGACCTCGTAGCGGACGTGGAACAGCTCGGTGATGTCACAGAAGTTCCAGCCTGCCTTGAGCACCTTGACGTTGGCCTCGGCGATTCCTTTTTAGTCATTTTCCTACCACCCCCACCACCCGTTTATTACGTTTTTGGGATTTGTCCCACCCTCCCCCCCGTCTATTAGGCACCCAAGAGTAGGTGTTTAATTTCGTGATTTCGTTCTGTAGCATCTACTTGACT
Source organism: Alatinidae sp. Z8VKAUB7J3 (assembly GCA_010016025.2). NCBI lineage: Eukaryota > Metazoa > Cnidaria > Cubozoa > Carybdeida > Alatinidae > Alatinidae sp. Z8VKAUB7J3. The sequence goes on from JAAAKM020721499.1 coordinate 219,752,323, forward strand.
TTTGCTTTTGACGTGTTAATTGTTGATCTTAAGGTCAATTTCTCGATTCCTCCAAAATAATTAAGGAAAGGGTATTTTCAAAAGATGCATACATTTTACTTGGTCAAATTGAGGTAATCAATCGTTTTATCCAATCCAGCTAATTTCTCATGGATTCCATTAGCCATATTCAGTTTTTGTGAGATCATTTGGCAGAAATTAACCCAACCTGGCAGCGCTGGTCTCTCATACATTGTTGACTACAAAATTATGCTTCTTCTAGGAGAATCGTGGCTTATTGTTGAGTTGAGATCAGACTGAGGGAAGTAAATTCATGATAAGTACGCAATTCAATTAAACTTTGCGAATCGTTGGGGAAGGTGTTGCCCGCGAAATGGCCTTTACCTGCCGCAATGTTTCTGGCACGGAAGCAAAAGAATACCGATTGGTAAACCGAGCGTTTCCGGATAAAGCAACGATGCTGTCGGAAGTGCTGAAAATTGCTGCTGAAATTGCTGCGAAATCCCCCCTTAGCGTCCGCGGTACAAAAGAGATACTGAATTACGCCCGCGATCATTCGATTGAAGATGGTCTCAATTACGTCTTGACTCGGCTATTTGATAAATGAATAAACAAATGAAAATAAATGAATAGAATGCATCAAATAAAAATGGCGAAAAATGAAAAAATCCCAAACGCTAATTACATTTTGGAAAAGATAGAAAAGAATATAGACAGAGGAATATTTTCAGATTAACGGTAAATAAAGATGTTATCCTTTTAAAGAAAAAACGATGTTAATCAGATTCGGATTTTTTATTTCAGATATTGTAAATTTTTACTTTGGTGCGCTGACACTCGGCAATGCACTGCCGCACCTGATTTCGCTTGGCGGCGGTCCCGACTGGCGGTTCACAGTGATTGTCGCGTCCATTATTTGCGCGCTTGCGGGACTGCTCTGTCTGGCCATTGCGCTTGGACCGCATCATGGGGTGGCCGCACGGTTCAATCCCAGTGTCATTACGCAAGCCTGGACAAACCGGCGGGTTCGCCTCGCCTATCTCGGATATTTCGGCCACATGTGGGAGATTGTGTGATCAGACGGTGCTGTGAATACTTAAGGACGTGTAAGGTTATGCTGGCATCTCATGCCAATACAGATTTCTTTTATACTTTTAGAATATTCTATTTGGAAGGTGGTAGAAGCATTCAAAGGAATGTTTATGTTTCTAGGCTCTAATCATTGTTGTCCATGTCCAATCAATTGATAACACTGTGCAACAAATTTTAACTTTGAAATTTATTCTGGCTATAGATTAGGCGTTTTCCACCTACTGTGGAAGATTGTAAGGCTGCTAGCTTAGTATAGAGCTTCCCTTTCACCACTGCTTGAATATATTACCATGCTACTAAACTGTCAGTGCTGAGTTTGCTGGCAGCATCCTCACTGATAAACACAAGAGGCTCCACAAAAGAAGTTGGCTCAAATTCATAATTTCACCGAAGAGTTTGACAACTGTACCACACCAGCCTTTATCTGATGAGGTTGGTCTATCAACTTTTGCAATGACCGTCTGCCTCTCCGGGGGCCGCGTCGACAAGCTCCACGCCTGCGCCGCCGCAGGCTTCGACGGCGTCGAGATCATGGATGCCGACCTGGTCGCGGCCGTGGAGTCGCCGGAGGAGATCCGCGCGCTGTGTGCGCGTCTGGGACTGACGATCGACCTCTTCCAGCCGTTGCGTGACTGTGAAGGCGTCGATGACGCGACGTTCGCGGACAACCTGCGGCGTGCTCGCGCGAAGTTCGAGGAATGGTGTCAGGGCTACAGTGAACCCGGCTCCGGTAGTGATCTAGCCAGCCTGAGCACGCGCGCCCTGGACAATGGCGATCACTTCCTCATCAACGGCCAGAAAATCTGGACCTCCGGTGCACATAACGCAGATTGGATGTTCTGTCTTGTACGCACAGACCCCGACGTGCCAAAACATGATGGCATCAGCTTTGTGTTGCTGCCGATGGACCAGCCGGGCGTGGAAGTGCGTCCTATTCCTTGGTATTAACCAAATGACATATAGCAATCGCAAATTCTGTTAGTCTGTCGGTCCTGGTTTTGCTACTTTAGGCACTTCCAGGTAAGCTAGGACGATGAAATCAGATTAAATTAGAAATAGTCGTTTTCCCAATTTGACCATCTGGGAGAGGGGAGTGGGTCCCCGTTAATTCGGATAAAAATAGAAAAAATGAAGTATTTTTTACTTACGAACGGTTGATCAGATCCTAATGAAATTTGGGGCCACTGATTCATCAACCCTTGTTCTTTAAGTGGAAGTCTCAAAGTCCTTCGTGTCATTCAAAATACTTCTCATTCAAACTCAGTGGATCTTCTGTTTGATCAGTCTTTCTTGAGAGATTGGGGAAAAAGTGGAACTTTAGCCTAAAGAGCGGGGGCTGAGGAAGGGGTTACTTTATGTACAGAATAATTTCTGTTCACTTTCAGTTTCAATGATGCTCCATATTCTCAGTTGAAAGGCCCCTTTTCTTTTTCTAATAAACGACTCTCAAGAGTCTCTTTCAACTCTTCCAGTGTGTATGCTTTAATGTTCCTTAGATGTAAGTGCTGTCCAAACATTCTTGTTATTTGAAAAAATGAAGTATTTTTAACTTACGAACGGGTGATCGGATATTAATGAAATTTGATTTTTGGAAGGATATCTTGTCTCAGATTTGTTATTTTAAATCCCGAACCGATCCGGTGACATTGGTGGGAGTTGGGGAGTAATAGTGGTGGAACTTGTTTCGTCGCAGCTAGAGGATAAGACAAGAAAATCGTTTTTGGTCAAAATTAAGCATACAAGGTGACTGTAGCAGCCCAGGTTCAAGCTCACTGAAAAGGCTAGTAATAAAATATATCTCAGAAGAGTGTATGAAGAATAGAATGTCCCATACCTGTGCGCATTTTCTTATTAGAGATGAATACTGATGGACTCCTCGATTGACCGAGCGCATAACATAGCCTTCCAATGTTATTCCTTCTGGTGTCATCCGAAGCTGACTTAGGGCTATAATTCTGATACATCTTGTCCATTTACGAATATCAACGAGTACAGATGTTTTCCTCCAATACGCAGATGTATGAGTGCTATTGTCACTTTGGAAATCCTCTTTGTCATGGTCGAATGATGTTGGATGTTGAACGGTGAACAGAATTAAATTTGGACTTCAATCTTGCGCCACTCCGACGTTTTCATTGAAATGCAAATATTACTGAGAGAAAGGATGCAGCAATAAACTGGGGTGGATACTGTGGATGTAATGTTGGAGAAAATGCATCGAGTTAACACACACTTGACACAAGGAGCCATGATATGTGATGAGAAGAAGTACTATATTTCATAGAAAATGATGACCAATTTAAAAGCAAATTTTCCTTGACATACCATAGACCCCACAGAGGAAGCTGAAAAAGTGAAGGTTGAATAGCATATAAGCACCCCTTTTGAAAAATTTAATTCAGGTGTCAACAAGGCCTTAAGTTTCAAAACAGATCAGGCTAAAGAAAATTGATTTTTTTTTGTGCTAAAAATCGATATAACCATAATGTTCTCCGTAAATTTATGATTAATGTTTCTTAAGTCCAGTGTACTTGTCCTGAAATTTTTACGTCGATTGGAGACAAACTGGTTTTGCCCATCCTGAAATTTCGGGTTTCGGAAATTGGTGCAGCCTTTTTTTCATGGCTGGTCGTCGAGGTTCGCGGGGCCGAGCCCGAGCTGTCCGGAGAAGTTGTCGCCCCAGGCGAAGACGCTGTTGCCGTCCTCCGAGACGGCGAGGCCGCTGTCGCCCCGAATCGAGATCGACCCGATGTCGGCCATCATCGGGAAGGTGAGGGCGGTGGGGACGGCGGTGTTTCCCGCGTCGGTGCCCAGGCCTGTGCGGCCGGAGTCGTTGTTCCCCCAACAGAACACGGTGCCTGCGTCGGAGGCCTAGTCACTTTTAAGTCTTACTGCCCCCTCCCCTTCCCTACAGGCTAAAGAACGGAAAAATTCATTTTTTCTTCGGGTAATGTATTTTATGACCTTTTGTTTTTGTTCATTCGTAAAAATTGCTTCTCGTATGGAAAAAAGTGTAGTTTCTAAGAATTCATGGACAAATTAATTTTATGAGCACAGTTGATATAAATGTCATGTCTAAAAACCTAAAAGTTTTGCCAGTTACTTGCGTAAAAAAAAGAATAAAAAAATAAAAAAGACAAAAACTAAAGAATTCCACTCTGAACAGTACATTCATTTGCGAGATGCACTTGTAAATGACAGTAATACCACTAACGTTGGAAGATTAACGATTTTACCATTTTCTTCTAACTGCACGCTTTTGCTTTGTTTTTCAATGTTTTTCAATTTATCAATGTTCATTCTAACATTGACAGTTGGAAAAATCTTAATGTGCCAAGCATGCTAAAGTTTATATATTTTATTTTTGTTCACTGCTTTATAGAAAGTAAACCCATTTTTTCTTCAATCAATTTTTCGTAACATTCTTTTTTTCCTTTGCTTTCTTTCTTATCTTATCTTGTTTTTTATTGTTTGCTTTAGATACTGCGTACACATTACTTTCCTTTCTTTGCTTTCTTTCTTTTCTTTTCTTTTTTATTTTTTTTATTGTTTGTTTTAGGTGTTGCAGCTTATGTTTTCTTTTCTTTCTCAATCCGAAGACGATGTAAAGACGCTGATCGATTTAGCATTAAAGCTAGAAGGCTTGAGCCGTAATGCGGGCAAGCACGCTGGTGGTATTGTCATTGCGCCCAAGCCATTAACCGACTACATGCCACTTTATTGTGAACAGGGATCGACCGCCATTGTCAGTCAGTTCGATATGAATGATGTTGAATCCATTGGCTTGGTGAAATTCGATTTTCTTGGTTTAAGGACCTTAACCATCATCAGTCACAGAACGGTTAAATAAGACTTTAATTTCTTTTTTTTAGCTATTTTTGAATCAAGAAGAACGAGACAAAAAATGGCTCAAATTCTTATTCCATCACCGTAAGACATCAGTGGGTTAATTTCTTTACAATTCAATACATTAAAAAGTAGTAGCTGCTTTTTTTGATTTTTTTTTATTTCTTTGTGTTTTTTTTAAATAAATTACATTTAAATTTGATTTATGTTCGTTGCAAGAATTTGTAACTAATGTTCTTTCTGGCCTTTGGTAGTGATTTGTGGCAGTCTCATGCTTGGTATATGACTTGACTTTATTTCTGATGGTCTTTTGTTTAATGTAATTCGTCTTTACCAAAGATGAGCAGAAATAAAAGTGAAATTATTTTTAAGTATGAAACTATAAAGGCTATAAATCAATCAATAAAATCAAACCAATCAATCAATAAATCAAAACCAAAATGAGCATAAATTACAAAAAAAAACGAGAAATAGAAATATTCAGCTTGAAATAAGGATTGTTTTCAGTAGAGTGCCAACTACTTTTCGGTTTTTAGAAAGCATGGGTGAGGATTGTTAGCCCTACTCATCTTAGTCTCTACTGGTTTTGATTTTGACTTGGTTATTTATTTTAATTTCCGTTTGTATTAGGTTTCATTTATTTATTGATGATGGTTTATGGCAATTATACAATTTGAACTTATTTCTGCCGATATTTGTTTTAATGAAGTCCGATTTCTACTAAGCTTCAAACTTTTGATTTTTTTCAAGGTTTAGAATTTTTGTAATCCCCTGTCAAAATGAGAATCATAATTTGTAATAATTGCAAATCTTTGTTTTTTGGGCCTTCCTACAGACATATTTAACCGGGTGCGTTCAAACGGGTTTTCTTTTTTAAGGGATTGACTTGTTGTAATTCCTTGTCAAAATATCTGCAAATATTGTTGCAATGATCAGTTTTTTGCTTTGTGCGGAGAATACCGTAAAAATTAGCGCATTATAAAAAAAAATACAGGACACTACAAGGCAAACTGCAAAACTCCTGACAATTCTGGAGGTGGCTTGGCCCAAAGTCCTTCTCGTAGACGAGTCTGTAATGCGCAGGCTTTCCGAGCCGGAATGCATGAAAGGGAATTTCAAGTGGTTCTGTCAGAAACACAGCTTAGATACCAAAAGAGCTCTGAACTTGGCGCCTCCTCCAAGCCCGCGGCTTTGGCGAGTTCAGTGCTTCTGGACGTGCTAGGACGATGAAAATTGTTAGGCGTGTCAGGGACCTGCAATAATTAGCTTGGTAGCAGTCATTTCTCCGATTCGACCATCTGGGGGGCTGGAAGGAGGGGAAATCGTCGAACTTGACGTATGTTTATCTTACGAATGGGTGATCGGATCTTAATGAAAGTTTGTCAATAATTATGAACGCATAGAATATTTTATTATTTTTACTTAATAGTTGAGGATTATTCCCGTCTAAAATTTTCCCTAATAATGCTCAGGGCTTGACCAAAAGCAAACGTTAATGGGGCTCCAGTCTCCCAGCACCCTTGCTTCGTACGCGTATGGTCATGCCGCGTCGTGGCTCTCTATCCAAATCAGATAAAAGCATCACAAAATTCGTAACATGGGAATTATCGATCACACCATGCTGCAGTTGTCGCAAGTTGACAAGAAAGATCTTGCATTCACTTGATTACTTTTGCAATTAAAATTGCGGCTCACTCTTATCCGATTGATACACCTGTTCGTCGAATAATGTCCTCTCCTCTGATATCTATTGATCCTCATTCAGATCTGTGGATTGCGTCTGATCTAATGTCAACACGCAAGGTTAGAAAATTGCCTGTTATTGATGATGATAAAGTGGTTGGAATAATAACCTCTAGCGACATAGTAAAACATATTGCAGATCATTAATCTAAAAACAAAAATTTTCCTTAACCTAAGTTGTACTGTAGTGCCGCTAGGTGCCTCAAATCCAAAATGGTGGACGAAAATACGAGTTTGTCGAAATGAGAAGACATGGCCGTTCAAATAGACTAGTATGGGTTAATCGATGGCATAGGTTCCGAATATGAACGCAAAAATAACCTAAGTTGTACTGTAGTGCCGTTAAAATACGAGTTTGTTAAAATGAGAAGACATGACCGCTCAAATGGGCTAGCCTGGTCTAGTCTAGGCGGTAATCTCTAGAATTGTAATATCGTCGAAACACACCACTTATCTTTTATCAAACTCTTAAATTAACCCCAAAGTGGAAGATAAATGATTATCTGTGCAGTCTGTCTTTAGTTTTTTAGTAGTACAAAACAAGAATAATGCACGAAATAGCGTAAACATATTGCACAGAAAAGTTTTTTTCGTCTGACACTCCTCAGAGTACTAACGTAAGAATAACCGAAATGGAATGTGTGAAAGAGAGGGAATAATGCAATAGTTGCTACAAAAAAAGGTTAATTGAATACTAGGTTGAGCTTAGGGAAAATTATAGCACGGTAGACTAGATTTTTGCTTAGTGGTCCTAATTCATAATATAAAAGAAATGAGGACAACAGACTTTCTTTACACGAGGTGTAAATACGGTGTTAGAAGTTTTTTGAAAGGAAAGTGAAATTACGAATTTCAGTTTGGCAAGTAGAAGTTATAAAGTACGAGGGGGCTTGGCTTCCTGCCCATTGGGGTTCACCAAGAGAATTTTCGCTCCTAAACATTTATCGAGGACGGACGAGAGATCGCCCACTTGATCGACGAAGGTGCTGTAGCCGCTTGATCCAATGACCATAATAGTGCGGCCCGTGCCTTGTTCTTCTTTGAGTTGTTTAATGTGATGCTGCGCCGCTGGCGTGCGTTTAGGAAAAAATGACACGAGCCCGGCCCCAGTGGCCACGGCAGCCATCGAGCGAGAGATTAAAATATTAACATATTAGAGACTTTAGTATTAACTCTTTAGTAAATGTAGCCATGTTAAATCGTGAAAATGAATAATTAAAACTAATTAGTTTAATTTAACAACGCTTTTCGTCCGTAGAGATTAAAATATTAACATATTAGAGATTAAAATATTAATTCTTTCGTCAAAGTTGCCACGTTAAATCGTGAAAATATGTAAGTACAGCTAATTGGTTAAATTTGACAATTTTGGTTCCGGCAAATCTATTAAATATATTGTAAAAAAATTTATCACGGAAATTCAGTTTAATTTTATTAGCTCTTTCCAAAACTTTTTAAAACACCTTTATTCTTTACTACAAACAAGAGTTTGGCTGCTGTCCGTTGCCTCTAATGGTAAAAACATAAGACCTACTGCGTATTTGGCGCTTTACTAAAGCGAATTATGCTACATTTATTTTCTTTTATACTTATTTTAACATTGAAAATAAAATGGGCGTGCCGCTCACCCGCGAAGAGTCCTGGCAGAAGTTTTCGCGCAGCCCCGGGCATTGGCATCTGCGCGGCTTTGGCTATTGGATCATTTCCGAACGCGACTCCGGTGAGTTTGTCGGCGAGCTTGGGTTTTCTGATTTTGAACGGGTGCTCAAACCGTCGCTGCGCGGCACACTGGAAGCCGGTTGGGTGCTGGCGCGTAAAGCCTGGGGTCAAGGCTACGCCAGCGAAGCACTGAACGGGTGTAGATAGATTTCCTGGCATTGTTTAAAAAAGGATCATAAATTAAATAAAAAAACAAATTTTTTTAACTGAAAGTAAAATTAGTTCATAAAATTAGAAAGTAAAAGTAACATTAAAACTTAAAACTAACAGAAATTATTGTGTATATGAGGGGGGTTGCTCTTCCTCAACACTTCGCTCTTTACGCTAAAGTTTGAGTTCTGTAAAAATGCTCTAAGAACGACTCCTGAATCACTATGCTGTACAATGATAAAATTAGTAATACAAGTCATCGAAATTTTCTGGCATTAAAAAGGACCAAATCGAGTTGTGTGAAACCCTGCCTAATCAACCCGGTATCCTAATTCTACCACCCTACGGCTACGGTCGTCCCAATAGAAATGTGGAGGAATTAAGGGGCTAATCCTCGTCAAAAAGTCTTCGGAAAACTTCCCTTAATTTTGTTTAGTGTGAGTCTTCCCCAATAAAATTTGTCAAACGTCTGACACCGCTGGTGCCTGGAGGCACAGCGCAAGTGGAGGTGACGGCAAGCGTTGATGGTTGGCTGAATTCTTGGATCGACTTTGATGGGGACGGCGTTTGGTCCAACGGCGCGGAAAAGGTATTTCATGGCCAACCAGTGTCCGCAGGATCGAACGTCCTGAGCTTCGTCGTACCGTCCACCGCACAACCGGGACGGACCTACTCGCGTTGGCGTTTCAGCACGACGGACAAGGAACTTGTAACCCTCATATACGGTCACTTTAAGTTTTAATGCTGCACCTTACTTTTTGTTTATTTTTGGCCCTTTTTTTCAATTCATTCCGGGAAACCACCCTCCTTCCATTTAAAATTACCTCCGGAAACCTGCCTCACCATTTCTCCCTTGGACCCCACCCCCGAAAAATGTCATCATATTTTCCAATAACAAATGCTATATAAAATAAAACAAAGAGAGATTTTTCTCTCTTTGTTTTGTCATGTTTGACATTGAGCTTCTACAACCAATTCTTCAGCAACTGAAGGTTCTTTGTCTTGGGAAGTGCTGCCAAGACTATCAACAACAGCACCTACAGTTGAGGTCTCTGAATGACCTTCTGTTTCCCCTTCTATGTCAGGACTTACAGACTGCATCACCTCAGAGTCTGCAAACACCCTCCTCATAGCAAGATGAGAAGATTGGTCTCTAATGTTTGTCAAAATATCCGAGCTTTTGTCTTCTTCTAAAACGAACAGAAATTATTATGTATATGAGGAGGTTTGTCTCCTCGTCAATACCTCGCTCTTTACGCTACAGTTCTTTTAGTACTTTCAAAGCAACTATTTATTCTAATTACACTGCCTTTGTCATTTAGGGGTTGGAACATTAAGAGTTGGAACAAAATTCGAACTTTAGCGTAAAGAGCAAGGTATTGACGAGGGGGTGAACCCCCTCATATACGTAATAATTTCTGTTCGTTTTAAGGTCGTCCTCAAAGAAATATTTGTTAGATTTTTGACTATTCTCGACAAAATGGCTATCTTAAAATTGTGATCCGATGACTTTGGAGAAAAATGAGCTTGGGGGGGGCTGGTTGACCTCCAATTTTTTTCAGTTAAAAAGGGTACTAGAACTTTTGATTTCTGTTAGAATGAGCCCTCTCGCGACATTCTAGGACCACTGGGTCGATACAATCACCCCTGGAAAAAAAACACGCATGCGTGATTGATGGATCAGGAATCACATGTGTTGGCAGAGCTGGAAGTTTTTATCAGTAAGCAAATTAAAGTACAAACGGAGATGTTGTATAACCAGGACAAATATGACGTGGTTATGATGTGACCGATAACAAACGAGTAACACACCCTGCGCCGGTATGCCATAGCGACGTGAAGGTGAACAAAGATTGGCGATTTTACGCCGCCTGGATCACCAGAAAAATCTGGATGACGGCGGCTGTCTTATTGTTGTTGATATATGTTTCAAGTTATTTTCGTAAATTTGTAACGCAAGTACGATTATTGTGCATTGTATCTTTTGCATTGCATAAGCCCCTAGTACGTAAATCCTGGTTAAAAGTGTACACACCATGTTTAAGTACAGAATGAAAAGCACCCGTTTAAGTCCCTATTTTAAGTCGTAAAATTCAAGGTAATTTTATTGCATTGTCCTTATATGTTTTATTTTATATTAAACACCATAATTGTTCGTACGCCAGGAGGGGGGGAGGGCCTTCGCCGACCCCGAAATTTTGTGAAATGTTTAATTTCCCTATGGTTTCTTGAGATTTCTGGCAAGAGTAGGACATTTATTAAGAATCTAGATACATGTGTGAAGCCTTTTTTGGGGGATTTTACAGTATGCAATTATCCGGTCAAGTCACTGCCCAATTATTAACCCATTTTCTGTCTAATTTTTTACCCTATTTGAAGTAATTAGCAATTGTACTATGTGACCGTGTCGGAAAAACTTTGGAAAGCACTGCCACCTTCAGTCCGGCTTCCGACAACTGCAGCGCAGCACGCATACCTGCGCCCCCTGCACCCACAATCACGACATCAAATTTTCTTTTGACAACTGCCACATCAGCTCCATAAAATCTCAGCGGCCCATACAAGGTAGGCAAACAGGGAAATAATAACCAAAATCTGTATGCCTAAACGAATAGCCACCGGCTTGACATAATCCATGTCTGTGTCCATACTTAACGGTTAATTAAGGTGCCTTATAGGGCAGGAATCAGATGGAAAAAAAATGAAAATACCCTTAGATTTTTGATTAAATGTTCTTTGTAGATATAGAGAACTATCTGTCTTAATAATTTTGCATTACTCCTTCCCCTAATTGGGCCAGAAATGGCCCTAGGTGGTATACATTAGTTTGTCATTCCTTTTTGTCCTTATGTTTCGTCAACAGTTGGTTCATTATGCCTTGTGCCCGCGTGGAAAATAAGGTTTTATGGAAGGAGTGGTTGCATAAACTTTGTAGGGGGCTCATTCAATTGAAATTGAAAGTTCTAGTTCCAGTCTTCACTTCCATATTCCCTCTAAAATAAATCATAATTCAAAACTTTATCACTTAGAACAGAGAGAAGCTGCAAAGGATGAAACAATGCTTTCAGAATTTTAAATCGGGATCAGGCCATCATCGGCAATGCAATAGTGCTGCCTAAATATGACCAAGCAAAATGAGCTGGACTCTGAGTTCGGTCATTTTGAAACAATTGCTGTCGATAAGCAATTAACCTTGATGTATGCGGAATTGAGCGGTCTTGTTGTTGACGACAAAAAACGTTACATGTCATCAGTATGGGATATGCATCGAGATTCTGCTGAAGCGCTGAGACACAAAGCACAGCGTTTGGCAGCTCAGGTTGATATGCAAGAAGGGGTGGATATCCCTGACTCACTCTTGCGGTCTGCCCAACGTGTTGTTTCTGGATTCGTTCATGGCCGACCCGGCCAATGCGTCCATGGGCGGTCTCGGCATTTCCCTGCTGGTGGTAATGCTGGTCAGTCTCGTTGCATTTATTGCCACCATCAAAAAGATGCAGGCCCTGGCAGACGGTGTGGATATGAGTTGGGGCGAGGCTTTCGCCGCAAGTCCGGGGAGGCTGTTGCCGATAATCGGCGTGGCAATCCTCTACTCTCTTGCGTTATAAAGTAAGACTTTAATTGTTTTAGTGAGTTCTTTGGAAGAAACCAAGAATTTTGGGATATTGAGAAGGAAACATATTATGAAAACAATTCTTGCTTAATAATGTTCTGAAAAATTGTTGTTAACTAATTTTGAAAGTGATTTCACTATATATTGCCCCTAACCTCTCTAATGTGAACATATATAGCCCAACTTGATTCTTATGTTGTTTTTTTTTTTCATTTCTTGATTTAGTCATGCTTCAGGAGAGGCACGACCTGCTGGTCAAAGAAATCGTCCGTAGGCTCTGCGCGAACGATGCCGGAGACCGAGAAGACAAAAAGCACGGTCGAGAGCGCGACGCAGATCTTTCGCTGAAACGACAAAGTCATGTCCGAATTCGGGGAGGGTGCAGATCGCAGGCCTGCGGCGACGAACGTATGGACGGCACTCCTCGCCGCCGGGTTGATCATCACAAACCGCCTGCGGAATCGTCAAGGCTGTTCGTTTTAAGTTTTTGTGTCGCTCCTTACTTTCAGTTAAATATTAAACATTTTTATTTAATTTCTGAACGTTTTTGAGCTAATTAGTCGAAAACAACCATGCGATCTTATACGGCGGATATCTCAGTTACTTGAGAAATGTAGTCAAGTTGGCATTTATTATTAGAAAATCTGTAGGTTTCCGTCTTCACAAGAGAGTATGCTTTTTCCTTACTATTTCATCAATGTAGTCTGACGTGGCAGAAGTCGCGGGGGAAGCTGCTGCCAGAGCCATTGTTCAGGTCCAGCAGCATCGAGACGCCGGTGATGCCCGGGGTCGACCCGTCCAAGATCCACGGCTCGTTGCCGAAGTTGCCGTCGTCGGCGGCGAACACCAGCCGCGCGTTGCGCCCCGAACCGGCGCGGGTGAACCCCGTCGGGAACGACCCCGCCGAGCCGAGTCGGATCTCGCGATACAGGAACGTTCCGTTGGTCGTTCCGTTTGTATAATAATATTTAGAAGAACAAATTAAAATTTCATAGCTTGTTAAATGTTGTTACAATTTTGATTTCGTTTGTCTAAAAAGCTGTTGATGCTGATTTGCATGTTTGATTGTATTTTAGTTTTCACAATATTTTGATTAAATCGGTGATGAAAGGAGAAGGTTCGGCAATTTTGACTAGGAGTTGACATATTTCTGAGTGGCTCTAGTATCGTTGTAAAAAGATACCGGAAAATTGGTTGTAAACATTTCCTCTTAGAAAAGTATTGATCTGCTTTTTAATATTAGAGAATTTGCTTTATTTGCTATTGATTTGTTTAAATAAGAAGTTTTAATCCTCGAAATTAAGCTTTCAATATATGAAGCGGAGATTCAATACATTATCCGTCGGATTCAAAGTTTTGTTATATTTTATCTTTCAAGGAAGAGTGAAAAATTGACTAAAAGAAAAAAACTACTTACGATTAGCCAATTAAATTCGCGACCGCGGGGGTCCGCACCACCGCCGGATCCGCGTTCTTCGCCGACCATGTCCCGAACGAGAACGCGCCGGTGGTTGAGCGCCTGGCCCGAGCCGGCGCGGTTATGGTCGGCAAGGCGACGATGCATGAATTCGCCTTCGGCATCCGCTCCGACAACACCGTCTCGCCGCCCTGCCGCAATCCCTGGAACACAGAGCGGATACCCGGCGGCTCCAGCGGCGGCTCCGGCGCGGCGGTGTCTAAAATTGATCAGTGTGTGTATGACGTATATTTGAAATTAATAATGAAAAAAAACAACATGTTTTTTTAACTGAAAGTAAAGAGCAATATTAAAATTTAAAACGAACAGAAATTATTTCGTATATGGAGGGAGTTTCCCCCTCATGAAGACCTCGCTGTTTGCGCTAAAGTTTTCAGTACTTCTAAAAAAGCTTCTTATTGTTCTAATTAAACGTCCCTTATGTTTAAGGAGTTGCTCTATTTAGGAATAACTAGAATAAAGAAGTCAATTTAACATCGAGGATGGCAGAAGGGTGACAGTCTTCTTATATCTAAGATCATTTCATTTGCATCCAGTTTTACCTGTGCTATTTGAATCCAATTGAAACTTTATTATTAACGTTAATTGTCGGTAGTTTTTATTACCATTTCAGGATTATCCTAGCACTGAGGTAAACTGTTGCTCCCCTTTATTCATTGGTCTAAAATCGAAAAATCTATAGGAACAAAGCTACCTGAGGTTGCACCTTTGTTAAATGACACAAGCAACATGCTACGTGATCTATCTATAGCATCAAAGTCAACATCAGAAGTTAGTGTTTTTGATGTCGATGATGATGCAATTGTAGTTTGACCTCTTTGTACTTCAAAGTCAAGATTGTTAAAATCAACTAATCCCATGTAGTTAATCTGTGGACCAGTGTTTGGATTGTTTGTAATTTGCCATTCCCAATTATTAGAAGAAAGGGCTCATTCTAACGGAAATGAAAATTTTAGTGCCCTTCTTAAGTGACCAAAAAATTGGAGGGCACTTCGGCCCCCTCCCACACTAATTATTTTCCCAAAGACACCGGATTAAAATTCTGAGATAACCATTTTATTCAGCGTAGTCGAAAAACCTTATAACTATGTCTTTGGGGACGACTTAGACCCCCACAGTCCCCGTGGGAGGGGCCACAAGTTACAAACTTTGACCAGAGCTTTATAGATTCTCAGGATGTTCATAAAGCCAGAAATTGCTGATACTACGGGGATTTCAGAGATAGGCATCTCTTTTGCAGAAGATTTTCCACCCTCATTTGCGATTAGAATTATCGATTTTGACTCATTTTTTGATGGTGCAAGTGGAATAGAAGGCGTTACAGAACTATCAACAAAAATCTCATTTTCATCAACTTTGGATTTTTTGGAGATGGCAGATCTTAATTCATTTGTTTTTATTTTTGGTTTGATAGGATAAGCTACATCGGTGCAAGAATGCACATCAGCAAACAAGAATGGCTGCATGAATGCATGCATGGGTGAATTGATGGATGGACGGACAAATATATCAATGAACGAACAAATGAATAGATAATATAATGTATAGATTGATGGACGCATGAATGCATGCTTGAATGTTTGTCCACATAAGGTGCACGAGGGGCGACTGTCCCTCCTAAATTTTGGTCTTAGTTATGAGATTAGCAATCGAATCGGAATCAGAGACCCTCAAAGCCAAACCAAAGAGCCGTGATGAGACATTAAGATCTAAAATTGTCTGACTTTAAAACCAGTTATCCGAAGAAAAGAAAAGATGAGAACAACCCGAAAAAACGATTGAGCTCCAAAACTTGATCATTCATAACATGAAACCAACTAACCCACCTCTAAGAAATATCGTAGAAGAGATTTTGGGGACAAGACGCCATCTACCTCAATTTGGTCTGCTCACTACAATTGTAAGCAGAAAATCCTTAAGTAGCCATCAGAAAATAAAAGACTTAGAATTTAGAGTCTTATTTCTCTTAGAAGCAGAAAAATCCTTGAGGTAGCATGCATAAACTAAAAGACTAAAGTATATGACTTTCAATAATCCTTCAGCAGCCAAAATATTGATAACTTGTAGCATATAACTTAAATATTCCGAAAAGCTCAGACAAATTTTTCAAAAAAAAAGAGACACGTCATTAAAAACGGTTTAAAAACAAAAAGCATATGAGCTCATAGCATGTGAGCTCTTACTCTTGGATCTTCCGACCTCGTCACAAGTGCCATATGAGGTCTTGGCTCTTCCGACCTCGTCACATGTGCCATATGAGCTCTTAGCTCTTGTTTTGCGAATTTTTCATCCATTTTTCTTTTTTTTTAATTTTGTGCTCGCTACTAGTCCCAGAATAGGCAAAGACCAGATACATACAATGGAGGGGCCAAGTACAACGGTCATACCGCCGGCCGGTGCATCGACCGCTTCCAGATTGATCAATGCCTGTTCGACCGCTTCATCGACATAGCTCTCGGCCATGTTCGCATTGATAAAGTATTCGTAACCAAAGCGCCCACCGCCACCGGAGCCACCACGTTCGACGCGACCGTTTTGTTCGACAATGACATTGACGTTTAAACGCACGAGCGGGCGGATGTCGGCGCGCCGGTCGCCGCCGGCGCGGTGTAGGCAAACTATGTCAAATATGCCTTCCTAGCCTATTTTCAACGCTTAGTGCAACATGGAATGTACTCATCTCGTGTATGCAAACTATGTCAAATATGTCTTACTAGGCTATTTTGAGCGCTATGTGCACCATGGAATGTACACATCTAGTGTATGTAAACTATGTGAAATATGCCTTACTAGCCTATTTTGAACGCTTTATGCACCATGGAATGTACGCATCTAATGTATGTAAACTAATTAAGATCCAATCACCCACTTGTAAGTTATAAATACCTAATTTTTCCTCTCCCTTTTGCCCCCCAGATAAAAACGACTTTATCAAGTCAAATTGTGCAGCTCCCTGACATGCCTACCAATTTTCATTGCCCTAGTACGTCCAGAAGCACCAAACTTGCCAAATCACTGTGCCCCTCCCCCCAACTCCCCCAAAGAGAGCAAATCCAGTACGATTCTGTCAACCACGTATCAAGGACATTTATGGAACTAAAGATCAGAGGCAACAAGCCTCAACGCCCTGAGGCTCTTTATCAAACAGTTCGTGGTAACGAGCTGTAGTAAGGAGCGACTCGGGTGATGCAAGTGGACTGCATCAGGAGGATGTAGTCCACCTTATCTCGCTGTAAATGCGATTTAAGGTAATAGTAACCGGAACTCTAAAAAATGGAATTTTGATACCAATAGTTTTTTACTGTTTTAAAAAGTAGAGTTAAGAGAAAGAACGATATAACAATCAAATCGTAAGTCTCGTAATTCATAAAAAAACAATGATCAACAGTGTTATTTTTGCAGAAAAAGGGTTGAAAAATGCTTTAGGAATGATACTATGTGTCAAAAGGTTTCACAGGACACTCGCACACTGCCACGCTTGGCTGTGAAGTGTGTTGATGCTTCAAAATCGAAGAACATA
This sequence comes from Alatinidae sp. Z8VKAUB7J3, assembly GCA_010016025.2. NCBI lineage: Eukaryota > Metazoa > Cnidaria > Cubozoa > Carybdeida > Alatinidae > Alatinidae sp. Z8VKAUB7J3. The sequence continues at coordinate 219,769,483 of JAAAKM020721499.1, forward strand.
TGCAAAATCAACGCATCCAAAAAGTAATCGAGTTAAAATATTATTTTTATTAGGGCGACGGATTGTTCATTGAACCAACCGTATTCGACGACGTAACGCCGGACATGACCATGGCCAAAGAAGAAATCTTCGGCCCCGTTGTTGGCGTAATGACCGTTGCAAGCGATGCGGAAGCGATCAATCTTGCTAACGACACCTGCTACGGCCTGCAGGCTTCACTGTTCCCCTCCGATGCCACAAAGGTTCACCGTTATGCCCGTCAATTGCAGGCAGGCACAGTTTCTGTGAACTGTAGCTGTTTCGTTCATAGTATCTTTTTAATTTTTAGTTTATCCCTGTTGCGATGAGACAACTCGAGTATATGGAGAAAAACATAAATGTTGGGAATTCGATTTTCCGCCTTTTCTTTTCTACACTAAATCTTTAAGACCAAACACGACGATGAACTTTGACTATAGAATATATATATATATATAAGTGATAACGGACTACTGTTGACATGGTGTCAACTGTTTCCTCCTACGACGACTCTACATGTACATTCAAATATTTTTGTATTAAGAGGAGAGTTATAACCCCAAAAATTCATATTGCATGTATAGTATATCAAAAAAGGGAGACTAGGGATTAATTACCCCACTTCTTCTATATTTATCTTTAAAGTTAGTATACAAACAGTTTGGCTTAGAAATGTACGTATTGAGGTTCCGGGATTGCCGTTATGCGCCATAAAATGGCAGAAATCGTCATATTCGTGCAGCGCGACCTTTTTCATTTGTATCGATCATTTCAAGAAGGTCTGCCCACGCTTCGTTTAATTCATCCTTACATTCGGCAATGGTGGCAGCATCTGTATGTCCAGAGGCAATCAACTGGTCAGCTGTTTCATTAACAACGTTCAATCGTTCATTTCCTACGACCTCTGTGTCTTTAGCAAACTCTTTGAATCGCTCCCAGAGTAACTGCAAAATTTATAATATATACAAAAATGTCCTATCTCAGTAATAGTCTTAAATGTACCTAATAGCCCTTTCTAAATCCTTAATTATGGCTTTAGCCCTATTTAGGCGAGTACCTAAGAGTCCTGTCTAGAGCCCTAATTATGGCTTTAGCCCTATTTAGGCGAGTACCTAAGAGTCCTGTCTACAGCCCTAATTATGGCTTTAGCCCTATTTAGGCGAGTACCTAAAAGCTATGTCTAAAGCCCTAATTATGGCTTTAGCCCTATTTAGGCGAGTACCTAAGAGTCCTGTCTACACGTCCAACGAATATTCAGCAGGTTTCAAGGAGATATCATCCTGGGTTTAACATCCCCCATAAAATGTAACACAAACATTTAACACACTGATAAATGATAAGCTTCAGTTCTCAATCTCGTAAACCTTTTCCACTGAGTCCTGCGCAGTTCACCGTATTACAGTTACAGGAAAGACAACAATCCCTTGCCTTCTACCGTCATACATCTATTCGAAATCTCAATTCAAAACATGACAAATCTATGTTATAGTAAAAGAAAACATTCAATTTCTCGCACCTTTTTTTTCCATATGAGCTACAAAAGTTTCATACAGCACTTTTTAAATATAATAAGCAAAACATTCTGAAATAAAGAACAAATTTATAGTTTTGTCTTAGCAAGGTTTTATCACACACCTTCTCATTAAATTCAAATTTAATAAGCCGCGCGTAACGAAAAAACATGGCTTCCAAACGAGTGCATACCCCTTTATCCTTGTAGGGGACAACTGGGTCGATACGATCACCCCTGGGGAAAAAAAAGCTTGAAACTTCAACAGTAGGGTTCTCTGATACGCTGAATCTGATAGTTTGATTTTCGTTAAGGTTCTATGACTTTAGGAGGTGTTTCCCCCTATTTTCTAAAATAACGCAAATTTTCTCAGGCTCGTAACTTTTAACGGGTAAGACTAAACTTGATGAAACTTATATATTTAAAATTAGCATTAAAATGCGATTCTTTTGTTAATTCAATTTCTGAACGTTATTGAATTAATGCAGGTTTTGAATTTGGTTCACAACACATGAATAACTGAAGCGAAATTTGCATTTGAATTATACTTTTTTAACTAACAATAACCTTATAATAACCTAAGTTCCATTTTTGTTACAATTATTTAAGAATGGCCCCTGAATCACAAAGGTTGTTTAATTAGAATAATAGCCTGTTTTAAAAGTTAAAAAAGAAATTTAGCGTAAGAGCGACTAATCACCCGTCCTGATGTATCAGAAAACGACGAAAACTTTCCTTGTTTTCGGCGTAGAGAGAAGCGACCTAGACTCATTTGAGTTTCATTAAAAAAAAACGTCCGTGAAAACCTACTAAACCTCTTTAGTTTTGTTCCCATTTAGAGTAATATTCAGGATATTTCCGAGAGGGGGGAAGAATACAAAAGAATATGTCAGGGGGGTTACAAAAAAGCTTTAAAAAACTCATAAAATTAGTTATCTGAGTTTGTTCCAAATCTAAAAGCAAATTTTTGCATCAACCATGAATGAGACGAGCAAAAATGATCGCTGCTGTATTTATACTTCATTCGGAGCAGAAAAGAAGAAAAAGAGCGACCTGGAGAGAAGTGGTATATCAGTAGATATCATCAAAAACAATGATGAGATCACTCTCTCTCCGTCTCTCTCTCTCTCTCTCTCTCTCTTATGAAATATAGACGAATGTGATCTGCTCTTTCTTAAAAAAGACTAAGACTAAACACAATAAAATTGCTGAAATATTCTACCATACTTATTTGTAAAACAAAAGAATATTTTAACAATTATTTGGCTGGAAGCGAGAAGCGCATGTGAAAGATAGTTTAGGGATCTTGAGACAAATTACTAGTGATGCTACTGGTTAAAGTCTTGAGTAAATAATCTATGGCCTGCCATTTCCTACCAGCTGTCAGTCCTACTCAGAGCCTCATCTGACACCTATAAGAGTATATTTTGTTTCGCCATTCTGGTTTCATTTTGTTGAATGCTGCTTATCCAATTCTTTTTATCTTGTTGACTATTCCGCCATCATATTCCATCCAGCTTTCAAGATATTTGAACTCCTGGACTTATTCGGTTGTTTTTCTGTTGCATTTAAGGATCAAAGGTGAGTTGGATGTGGCCATGCTCTTCGATTTACCAACGTCTACTATTAGTCCCGCTTTCTCAGCCTCGTCTGCTATAATGATTGCAACTTTGTTATCTTTGTATCCCAACATAATTGTTGCAAAATCTTCATGTTCATGTTTTATCTGTCCTGATCTTGCAAATACCACATTTGGCATTTCATCAAATAACCAGTTTGCAGTATCAATATCGTGAACTGAAGTATCATAAATTATTCCTACATCTTTAATGTGAAGTGGCATTCTGTTTTCACGATGAAATTCAAGCATAATCAAATCTCCATATTTTTTTTCTTTAAAAAAAATACATTGAAGTCTTATGGCCCTTGATGGCCAATTGTAATTAGAATTTTGTATTTTAGAGCTTCAGCTGCTATAAGGGGCTGTCGCTCTTTATTTACAGCATATCAAATGCTTGATCACAACAACAAAAAAATCAGAATTTCTGGAAACCCGTCATGACTGAATTGAGCCAAAATGCTAAATTTGATGTTTTTCTTCGGTAGAAGGCTAAATGATATGTGTTTCATTTTTTTCCTCCACTGATAATTGTTTATTTCTCAGACAAGTCAATAAAACGGATTATCAAACATAATTTCATGTTTCTTTTTGTGTGAAGCTTCGATGATAGAAGTTTGCTGACCATAATATTGTGCTCAGAGCAAGTCATCCGGTAACTTGGTGCCTTTCATCGCTTGAATTTTTTGTCTCGCCAGAAGATACACTTTATCGATTTATAATAGGCCATTGAAGAGTGATCGATACCAACAAAATAACCGGCTCAGGATGATCCTGATTGCCCGTTTTGGACTGACTCCAGTTCCTGTATTGAGAGTGTGGTTCTCAACACTGACGGGCCCCAGACGGGACAGGCGTATTCAAGTATGGGGCGTACGTAGCATACGTATGTCCGCAGAAGACTGTGGGCGTTGCACCCGAAGTGACGCATTTTTTGAAAGGGTTTGCAGAGTTGCGTTTGCTTTACGGGTCACACTATTAATATGGGTAGTAAAGGTGCAATGTTTTGTATTAAGCCAGGCATTTAGCAGAGTTATATTCTATACCATTTTATGTGTACTCTAACCCCCTTTATATGTACCCTAATCTCCCCATTGCACTTCCTGGCTGAGGGCCTTGTCAACACCACCGGAAGGGTCTAGTGCCGCATCTTTTACCTTTTTTTTATATGGATCATTTTGATGGACTTTGATGATGTTTTGCAATTGCAATGTGCTAGAAAACGTTTGAAAATTTTTGTTTAGAGGTAAGCAAGATAGAAGAAACGTCGATAGGGTACAGGGGACCGTTTAAGAGGAAGATGAGGATGGTGGTTTCCCGGCTTGGCACGGGGGGGGGGGGGGGGCGGTTAATTCGGAAAAAATAGAAAAAATGAAATATTTTTAACTTACGAACGGGCGATGGGATCTAAATGAAATTTGATGTTTGGAAGGATATTATGTCTAAGAGCTCTTATTTTAAATCCCGACCGGATTCGATGACATTCTAAAATCAGGCAAATTTTCTCAAACTCGTAACTTTTGATGGATGTTTAAAATCAGCTATTTAATATCAGATATTTAAAATCAGCATTAAAATGCGATTCTTTTGATGTAACTATTGGTATCAAAATTCCTTTTTTTAGAGCTTGGTTACTATTGAGCCGGGTCGCTCCTTACAGTTCGTTACCACGAGCTGTTTGATCATTTCTGTTTTCTATTCAGTTTTATCTTTCTTTTATTCAATACCCTCTCCAAACACACTCATTTGTCAGCAGTTAAAAAAAAAAAAACAAAAAAAAAAAAAAAACAAGAAAATAAAAACGCCAATTGTCCCCTTCCGTTTCTTCTGCTTCCATCTCGACGTAGGCTTTAAAATAAATTATCTTTTATTTCGCCTTTCGTTAATTGCTTCGACAAGAAGCAATTAACGAAGAAACATTTTTTGTTTCTACCCCAATGTGTCCATGGTAATACACTATCCTATACATCAACTATCGCGACTGTACGTTGCAATAGTTTCGCGACTAACAATGGGTTTTTGAGTTATAGCCGTTGGTTATTGTTATTATCAATGCTATGGTACGATTCTCAAAAATCGTTCTAGGCTCAGACAACAAAGGCTTATTGCTTGTAGACCAAAATAGCTGCTAGCAACTGATGTCCCTAGGGTGTGGTAATTTGCCATAGGGCTTGTCTGTCTTCGTAGAAGAGCCTTCACTTGGCTATGTAATTTGGGGAAAGGTCTGGTGATATTCATTTTATGATAGATGACAATCATGGTTTTTTTCAAATTTCAGAGAGTTACGTGGCTGAGCCTTCAAGATTTTTCTATTTTGTATTTTTCAAAATTTTTCTATTTTCAAAATTTACCTGTCGCTGGTTGAAAAATGAGTACTACTTGTAACGATTGTAGTGGTGATTGATAAATAGCCTGATTGTTGAGTAATGTTTTGAACCCTTCCCAAAGGTGCTGGTAACCGCCCATTTGTAAGCGTTTTGATCGATATCAATCTGATGTACTTCATTGGGCGTGCAAGGAAGGTCAAAGCTTTGCCAGGAGCCGTCGGCTTTTAATACCGAAAGAGGCTCGGGCGCCGAGTGATTTGCAATCCAAAGGTTGTTTTCTTCATCAAAAACCAAACCGGATACGCGAGTACGGAGCGGATCTCCGACCGCGTTCTGCAAGCTGGAATTTTTATCATTAAAGAATCTCGATGAAAATGAGTACTTTTTTTCGATACAATAGAAGATATCTCTTTTATTTGAGGCTTTGTTACTGATAAACTTCACTCTAGAAACAAAAGTCGGAGCGAAAGGACAACGAAGTTTTTGAAACTAACTTACAAAACTATTTTATTCAAGCTATAAGCCATGGAGCCGAAAAACTTACAGTTCTTTTAGTTTTTACCTTTTTTAGTTTTTTTTAGTTTTTTAGATGAAAATTTTTTTTGGGGTAGTTGGGGAGGGGCTAATTCTGAAAAATTAGAAAAAATGAGGTATTTTTAACTTACGAACGGATGATCGGATCCCAATGCAATTCGGTATTTAGAAGGATATCGTGTCTCAAAGCTCTTATTTTAAGTCCCGACCGGATCTGGTGACATTGGGGTGGGGGAATCTAAAATCATGGAAAACGCTTAGATTTGAGGGATCGGGATGAAACTTGGTGGAAAAATAAACAGAAGTCTTAGCAGTTACCGGGAGTGGATCAAACGTCTAGGAAAAAGATATGACATTAGTCTATTATCGTTAAAAATAGCTAACTATTTCAACAAAGTATGACATCGAGGCACAATTAGGATACTTTGTGTGTATTGTGTCCTCAGACATCTGTTAGTAATTGCCAGTTTTCTTAATGTCAGTTCACTGCGGAAGAGCCTTAACTGTTAACTTCAACTATAATGATAGAGCATGAAATTATAGTAATTGCTAGAAGGAGTAAATTACCCCCTCCCCCCCCGAAAAAAAAAAAAAAAAAAAAAAAAAAAAAAAAAAAAAAAAAAAAAAGTGTTAAGTGTGATAGTAGATTTTACTATTGTAACAAACCTTATGTGTACTTAGAAAACACAATAGAGAAGCGAGCCTAGCGCCTTCTCGGGATGTAAATAAATTTAGTGATATCTCAGATAGTAATGATATGTCCAGTACTGGTGTATTGTGAACCAATTAGTTTTCATGTTATTCGAATCACCGAGATATCATTAAATTCACTTTACTTTTTCCTGTGTTACATGTCGTCTTATAGCAAACAACAAGGAAAATGTCTATGCGCTACTCATTGGTGACAAATTGAACCAATGCAAAGGAAGCTGGTACCTAGACCGTTCAGTGACGTAAAAATGCAGTTCTATAAAAGCCAATCAGGTATCGGGTTAACTAAAGCTACACAATACAAAATTCTTGCTTCTACTGTATCGAATTACAGCGCCCGGATAAGGCCGTTGCCGGTTGGTCGCAGCCGCAGTGACATAGAGCCCTTGCTCATCCGGACTGAGGGCGACGTTCGTGACGTAGGGCAGCAAGACCTGGATGATCGACCTTACCTGTCCACCGGGGCTCACCACCAGGATTCGGCCGGCGCCATATTCGCAGACATAGAGGTTGCCCGCCCTATCAAGCTCGAGGCCGTCAGGTCCGGCGTGTTCGTCGTTCACGCCTTCGTTGATAATATGTCAGGTCTTACATATAATTTTCGGTATTTTAGTATTATTCAGAACACACTCAAATACGTGAAGTTAGGCTCTTTCTTGAAAGAAACTACGATGCAGGTACATTTTAATTAGGTAAACCTAACCTAAATGTCCCTTCTCGCAAGAGTATAAAGTTATGTTGTGTCCATTGACGAACTATTTTGTTGTGGGCAACAACCCCTTATGCTGGAAAAATATAATTCCCTGGGCTAATGCCAGAATTAACAGCGGTCACAACAGAAATTTCTGTTTTCAATCCCGGAATAGAGCCAAGATCTTTCCACGCTGATTTGCTGTGGGAGCGCTAGAGGTTAACGCCGGACACTCTCATAGTTGGAAACCTGATTCCACAGCCTATATAGAACGCATGAGTGGACAATAGATAGACATATCTTATGTCGCCGTTTGCATCCGCGGGAGTTTCGAAATCCGGTGCTGACAGGAAACGTTTATGGTTGCCAATAAGATACCTCAGCAATATATCGAGAACGAGTGGGGATATTTAGTTGAAACTTTTGGGGATGCTACTATTACTACTTCTGCTCTAACAATTCAAGTAATTAAAAAGGGTGTAAGTGTATCCAGGTTGTCAAAGAGCATGGATAAAATCTTTTGGGAACTTTTATTTTTCAGGTCAACTTAAGAATCTATAAAATCAAATAAAAAGAAATATTGTTTGTATCATACCGAGGATCATTCAGTTGGCGCATTTTTACCGAAAAAAATGGAGGTTTCGGCGCATTTTCACTTTTACAATGGCGTAACTTAAAATCAAACATCTGGCAACAATGGACTATATACACAACAACAATTTATGACCTTAACGTTGGAAATCTCTAGTACTAGATTTCAAAAGGATAAATTAACAGAGAGTATGTCTATCAACCAATTATTTCAGCTATAATTTCAAAATTTGATACACAAATTTAAAAGATTAATCTAAAAAAATAAAAGTATCTCCGAGGGAAGTAAAGAATGAAGTTGAAACTTAAAATGAACAAAAATTAACATGCCATAGCCTATCTAACATATATCAATAAAACTAATGCAAATAAATCAACCGGCGATATCAAAAGTAAATGCGTAGCCTCACAACAACAAACTAATCCATAACGCTTTGCTTGAGTAAGTTTCAGCATACAATTAAAATTATCTTAATAACTTAGGCATATGAAAATATAAGTGGTTCTTACTGGTTTTATAATAGAAGAATCCCCTCTGTGGGATACCACAGACTATAATAAACATTATGCTACGCGTTTAATATAGCTACATAATGCTTTTATTGGGGTGTGTTCTTCAAATATTCCAGGGAATGACATGCCGGAATTATTTTAGTGGGGCTGGGGATTGTAAAAAGAAATATTTCGTAATTTAAAACATAAGTTCTCATGATATTCAGGGCTGTTTGGTAGCCTATTAGGCCACTGTACTTAAGTTCTGTTGACAAGTGAAGTCCCTAATAGGCTACCTTATCTAAGAATAAAATCTTTTAAATCTTTAGCAATAGTTAATCGATAGCAATGTTAAACGTTTCAAACACAATAAAAAGATTGAGGTCTATCACACTGTAGATTAATAATAATTTTTAGACTGAGTCAGTTCTGTTTGAAACGTTTTCTTAGATTTTTTTACACAATTTAGCCACTGTACATACAGCACACCTTGCACATATTCTCCGTAAAGCTAAATTAAAACAGCGTTCTGTCTTTGTCACTTTGCTTGATTTAAAAAATGCATTGGGAGAAGTCGATCATAAATTAATTCCTGTTATACTTAAATATCATCACGTACCTGATCACGTAGCAACTATAATTATTAATCTTTATTTCTTTATTTCTTATTAAACTTTTACACTTCCTTTGCATCTGAATATTTTCACACGGAATTTGTAAAGTCTGTAGATCTATTATCCATTTTAAGAGTCAAAACCGAATGGAGGACAGCCAGCCCCTCCTCCACAACCTATTTTTTCCCAAAACACATCCAATCAAAATTTTAAAAGAACTATTTTGTCCAGCAGTGTTAAAGATCCAGTAATTATGTATTTGGGGATGTCAAAGTAAAGAGCGATGTTGGCACAATGTATAATTAATTTATTCGTTTAATTTTTTTTTAGACCAGCAACTTTCGTAGAGAAAGCTGCCAGAATTCCTAATTGAAATTCTTTGTATTCATCTCACTCTCTCATTTCTGACTAGATTTTAAATTTGAAGACGTTAAAGAAATTTTGTCCAAGAGAAGTTCTTACTGAGTTGGAATTGTCTAGGGTATCTTACTGTGGGTGGGGTTTTTTACTGAAATTTTCCATAGGGTGTTTCCTCAAGTGAAAATAAGGGCTAACATTAAAACTTAAAGCCATTCAAATGCCAATTCTTTAGCGTAAAGAGCGAGGTATTAGGAGGAGGTAAGCCCCTCATATGCGTAATAATTTCTGTTCATTTTAAGCTTCAATGCTGTTCCTCACTTCCAGCTGAAAAAACTTTTTCATATTTATTTTTTCATTGTTTTTTTAAATAATGCTTGTAAATCCTGCGCTCCCTTCATGGAAATTCTCTTCCCCCATGACAAATTTTCGATAGAAAGTTCCCCCAGCATATCCCCCTATTCTCAACCTGGGAGGGGGCCTCGGTGCCCTCCATTTTTTTGGTCACTTAAAATGGGCACTAGAACTTTTCATTTCCGTTAGAATGAGCCCCCCGTGACATTCTAGGACGACTGGGTCGATACGATCACCCTTGGGAAAAAAAAACAAACAAATAAACACGCATCCATGATTTGTCTTCTGGCAAAAAATACGAAATTCCACATTTTTGTAGATAGGAGCTTGAAACTTCTACAACAAGGTTCTCTGATACCAATCCGGGGCAGATCCAGCAGGTCAACTCGGGAAGCGCTGCGGCGCTCACCGCCGATGGCTTGCGCACAGTTGCCTACGCTCTCAAGAGCCCTTACCTCAAAAACTCCCGCTGGGTGATGAGCCGGGCGACGGTTGAGGCGATCTCGAAGCTCAAGGACACCGCCGGTCAGTATCTCTGGCAACCTTCCCTGGAGGCCGGTGAAATGCAGACCCTGTTGGGGTATCCCATCGAACGCATGTGGTGAGCCAAAATCAAAACATGATATTGAAAACGATATTGAAACTTAGAACAAACAGAAATTATTCCGTATATGAAAGGGGCTCTCCCCTCCGCAACGCCTTGCTCTTTACGCTAAAGTTCTTTTATTTTTTTAAAAAGTAGAGTTGTGACAAAGAGTCGAACTTTAGCTCAAAGAGCGAGGCGTTGCGGAGGTATTTATTTATTGATGGTGATTTGTGGTAGTTCCAACGTTTGGCAGCTAACAGGAACATCATGAGATTTTAGTTTTTCTGAAGCAGAAAAAAACAGGAGAAAATATCGCATAGTCTGATACCTGACAAAGAGGATGAAGATACCTGCGTAATAAAGATAATAGATTGCTTTAGAGAAATAAAGGGTTTAATGCTTTAGAGAATTTCCTGGAATGATATGACGCTTTTTAGAAACATTTATCACTACTTCTTTTTCATTTATCGCTTTTCCTTTAGTAAGCATACACTAAAGAAGTCGCTAACATCTGAGTTTACTCTACTCATCAAAAAAGGCCTTCTTACCAAACTTCACCGAATACCGAATTTCAAAGCAAAGATAGGCTTAACACCCCTTGGCAATTCTCTCGTATAACTCATTGGCAATTCAGTATTTTTTGCGACGTGCGCTGGTCAGTTCAGAGATGAAGTATGAAAAAAAATGAGTGCAAGTTACGTTTTGAAATATTGCGTTATACGGCTTTGCTTCACCTGTCGTAGTTGGCCTCAACGTACGCGGTGATGGCAGCGCTTAAACACGGATTAGGCACCCGCACGCCTTGAATGGTAATGCGTTTGTCTGCAAACACCGGCCGCTGATTGGCGGCTTTGAAGTCCACTGCGGATGCACTGCAGTCGATGTACAAGGTGTTGGCGGGCATGGCAATGTCAGCGCCGTTCACCATATGCAGCCCGTGACTGTCGATGGACGCCACACGTCCCTGTTGCAGCACTGCTATTCTTGGGAGACATCTGACAATTGTTAAGTAGCCGTGGAATTCCTGTGTTGTTTTAAAATTACTTTCCTGTGAATGGGCAGTGGGGTGGCGGAGTGCACCTGGCAGCTAAACGATTTACCACACCTTTCCAGTTATTGTTAAGAAATAAAATAGTTAGTAATAGTTTATTGAGCTCCTGGGTTCGGGCCTCGTGCGCCTATTAGTGAATCCGGGCCTGGGAGGACCCACCAACAATCTCTCAATTTTCCCTAAGAAAAATTCCCTTCTACGTTGCCACTGAATCCGCTACAAATGACTAGAAATAAAACAAATGTTAGTGACGTAGTCTTCAGATTTATGTTTGGCAACCTGGGAAGCACATTTAGAGATTCTTAATCTCAGACTTGAATTCCTTACAGAGACTCAATTTATAACAGAGAGTTTAATCAAATTTGAATTAATCTTATGACCGCAAGGTATTGCAATTCCATCCTCCTCAATGAAATCAGTATTTTACGGATGCGGGATAAATGGCTGGCTAGTGCTTAGTGAAAGTTGCGATGCAAGCTATTTTGGATCACAAAATAAATCGTTTGGCAATTGTAGATTGCCCGTTGACAGCAACGCCTCTGGCCTCTATAAGATGAATTCGGGAGACGTATAGGCGTCTGCTTGCGTGCGTGTTGGGAATGCGTTTTGGCAACAGCCTACTTCCAAACGCGTTGCAAGCCTGGATAGTCTGGATGAGCTGATTGGCAGTCTCAAATAAAGACAAAACTTCATTAATGCTCTCTGCCTTGGAAGAAGAGGAGCCCCCCACAGCCTTTGCTTCAACTTTTGTCAAGTCATTGGTAATATCCAAAATAGACTATGAATCACTTATATTTGGATCTGCTAAGAAGTCTCCTGAAGAAACTTGCCATTATGCTCTGTGCAATCTTACAAAGAGCCCTTGGTTGACTAAAATCAGCGCCTGATGCACTATCAGCACCTGGAGCCTTATCATTTTTTAATCCTTTTAGTACTGTCGCTTATTCTTCTTCACAAAACAAATCTTAATTCACATCTAAAGTATCACAAACTCTTTAGTTTTCCTCTATATCTTTTCCTGGAACTGTATCTCGTTTAGACCATTCCCAAAATGTATGTCTCTTTAACTCTTTCCTTATCAGTAATTGTGGTCCCATTTCTATCTTTAACTCGGACATGTCCAGATTGACGAAGGAAAGTTTGAAGACATTTTTCAGGGGGGATATTATGCTTGGAATGGGATTTCTTAGTGGGAACATTCCAAGAGAGATTTTACACTAGGAGGATTTGACAGAATTCTATTCAAAATTCTGTTTATTTGGCTTAGCTTCTCTTTGGCAGCTATTTTGCATATAGAGGTGTCCCGGGGGATTTGTTTAGGGAAATTGCCTGTGGGTTTGGATTTCTCAGGGGAGCATTTCCTTGGAAGGGGTTTACGCTGACTTTGAGAAAATAATCGCCACACTGGTATTAGGAAAAATACTTGCGGTGCAAAAAGTGAATTATATAGCCGACCCAGTGTTCGTTTATCAAATTGGCCTTTTACCCTAGCAAGCAACCCATAGGATTTTCTCAGTTTATCCTTCAGTGAATTTTTAATAAGTGTTCTAGTAGCTTTAATAGAGCTCCCAAATGGGAGACCAAGATACTTGAGTGAAGAAGATGCAAATACGAGGAGGCAATTACCCCAGGTGCAGAAATTTTAGGGCGCAAAATTTCAAATTAGTAATCTAACGGTTTCATTAAAATAAAATAGAGGGCGGAATTAAGAAATGAATATAATTAATATATTATCCACTAATTATTCAAATAAAATAAAAAGCAAACATTAAATAACAATAATCAATATAATTAATAATAATTAAATAGTTTAACTAAATTATCCATTCTTAACTACAGTGCCATAACTATAGTAAAGTTGAACAATACCGGGACGATATTCGGAAACAAAAAGGAAAGTGTCAAAAAGAGCACCAAATATTTAAATACGGCAGTCATTAAAGCACACAATGTAAGATAATATTATTTCACAGGGTCTGTTAATATAAACAAAAGGTACCATAAAGAAAGAAAACGATCAAAAGTGGGGTTTTTAAAGGCCAAATGAAAATATAGTAAAAAAAAACAAACACAGAAAGCGAATATTTCGAGAGAAGGTCCCACGTTGCGCCGACGTCAAACAGGTTGCGATGAGCCCAGTCCCCCGGTCGCAGTCCACCCGACATTAGATACGACGTATCCATCGTCCACAGGGCGGATGTCGCGATCCCAAGCTCCTCCTCCCAGCAAGTTCGCAGGTCCAGGAGCCGGCCGTGAAGGATGCCGTCAGAGCATTCGCACTCGTCGACACAAAGATCGTCGCAGTGCTGAGCACCAGCAAACGTGGGCGTCAGAACGTCCCCGACGCCGAGCTGCCCGAGCGTCCGCTGCTCGACACGCCGGCCCTCGACCGCGAGCAGACGCTGGCCTTCACGTCGGCGCGCTTCCCGGGCATCGCGCCGGACGACACGGACCTCGACCGCATCCACGCCGTGTCGGAGGGCTTGCCGGGCACGCTGGCCGCACTCCTCGCGGAGGGCAGCCGCCGCGGCGACCTGTCCTACGAGTCGGGCCGCTTGAGCTCGAACGTCGACGCGTATTTATTGTTACCTCTGTTCGTTTTGGTTTCATTTATTTATTGATGGGGATTTGTGGTAGTTATATGCTTGGAAGAGTGCTTGGTTTTATTTCTGCTAATTTTTGATTTAGTTAAACTCTATACTTTCTTTAAAAAACTTATTTTGTGGGAAAAGTTTTTAAATTAATTTCTGTTTGTTTTTCATTGACATAGTCTTTTTTCCGAAAAAAAAATTAGGAGAAACTTTTTCACCAATGTTTAATTTGAGAGTATTGATGGCAAATTTAAAATAAAACAAGAGACTATGTGCATTTAGATTGCCAAAATAGTGTATCTTAAAAATTGGTTTGTGCATTAAGTTGGAACTCTCAGAGAATACTTAAACAGGATGATCAAATGACCAAAAGGCAATATGTGCACACTGTTACTAATACTACTCATACTACAACATTTACTAGTTCTACTATTACTATTTCTCTGATTACTACTTCTATTGCAACTCCTGGAAAAAAAAACAAACAAATAAACACGCATCCGTGATTTGTCTTTCTTGCAAAAAATGCTAAATTCCACATTTTTATATATATAGGGACTTGAAACTTCAACAGTAAGGTTCTCGAATACGTTGAATTTGATGGTGTGATTTTTGTTAAGATCGTAAGACTTTTAAGGGGTATTTCCCCTATTTTCTAAAATGAGGCAAATCTTCTCAGGCTCGTAACTTTTGACAGGTAAGACTAATCGCACGGCGGCCAGGTCCTGCTGTTCGGCAAGACGCCGCTCACCCACAGCCAGTTCGGCTACTGGAAGGGCCTGTTCGCCGAAGCGGATGCCCGCCTGTACGTGAGCCGGGGCGTCGGGGTGACGTTCTTGCCGCTGCGCATTGGCGCGCTCTCGGAGATCCCCATGCTGCGCCTCGTCGCAAAGCCGGTGGACACTCCTGCGGAGTCCGCCGCGCCCGCGACGGCCGACGCCAGCGAACGGGATTTTTTGCAAGACCTGTTTGTAAAAGTAATCGATAAAAGCTATCAATTTCGCCCTGGCGCTCGCTTTTCCACCTGGGCATATACTATTGCACACAATATGTGTAAGAATGAATACCGGCGATTGAATGTTCGTAAAGTGCTGGATTACGATGTTGACCCGGATAGCGTATCGCCAATATCCGGGGGCGAATATTTACAAATCGAAAAGAAAATGGACCACGAGCGCTTAAAGGAGTTGACTTTTTTTCATGTTATTATGATAGAAAAGGAATAAATTTAGATAAATACTTTTTTCTAGAGTTGAGAAAGAAATAAAAAAACGAAAGAAATAAATACTTTTTACAGACGATTTTCATTAATGGAGTGCTTAATATCTTTGCTAAGGAAAACGATAGACCAAATTAATTTCCAAAGCTGCCTGATACATCATAGCAAATTTACTTATAAATAAGAAAATATAACTAAATTACAAACTGTAGGCCTGCTCGACTACCGGGTGCGCACGGTAGTGCTGCTATCGGGTGCCGCGCCCGATGCGCTGATCCGGCTCTGCGCACAGAACGGCGCGCGCATGGTGCTGAGCAACCGACCGCGCCCGCCCGAGGGCGCGCGGGCTGACCTGATCCTCGCCGACAGCGCCCATGGCGGGCGGCTGGCCGCCGAGAGGCTGGACCGCGCCGGCTGCAGGAGGGTGGCGGTGGTGATCTCCGGCTCCCGCACCCGCTTTAAGTATTTTCCAAGATTTCCTGTCCCCCCAACTCCCCCCACCCCAACGACAGCAGATCCGGTCGACACTTAAAGTAAGAGATCTGAGTTACGAGGTTCTTCTAAATATGAAATTTAATTAAGATCCGATCACTCCCTCGTAAGTTAAAAATACGTATTTTTTCTAATTCTTCAGAATTAACCCTCCCCCAACTCCCACAAATAGAGAGGATCTGTTCCGATTATGTCAATCACGGAAAAAAACACAGAAAGAGGGCGCCAGAAAAAACCTTGGGGTGTGGATTCCCCCAGTCTTCTTTGATCCGCCGGTGTTGGTTATCAATAGTTTGTATCTCTACTTCTTTATCAAAGCTCTGTTAGGTCTGCGCTGGAATGTTTCACGTCGGCACCAAATTTAATTGTGGTCTTATTTTAATGTGGAGTTTGTTGAGGGTATTACAAAAAATACAGAAATAGCGTATATATGTTTCTAATGCCCCAGTTCGTTGACCCGATTGCGCAAGGTAGTAATGTTTTGCTGCAGCGCCGTGTCGGCAATTTCGGCCAACTTCTCATCAGAAATGGCGTAGCGGATATTGAAGGTGTCGTTGCCCTCAAACTCTTCCGACTGAAGTTCGGGCATCTGCGTGAAGACGCGCGATAGGGCATTGTCTCGATCTGCGTCGCTGCGCAGTTGCACTAACAACCCTTCGGTTGAACCACTGACCCACTTGTAGCATTGTTTTGTAACATATATTTTGTTGTTGCTGTTTTTAGTTTTAGATCTTATAGATCATTTTATCTCGGCTATTTTAATTAGTTTCTTCAATATTTAGCACTGAAAATGCCTAATTTTATATAGGTGAAATATTAGTCGTTTAGTTCGTATTTTCCTTTCTTTGTACTGGCCATAGACTCGTTGTTTTCTTCTTCACTTTGAAATATTTCTCTCTTCATTTTATCTTTGCTGGAACCTAGTCATTATATGACACCCGACGGTTCAATTCATTCATTCTCTCTTTTATTCCAATGAATTTCCTCTTATATTCCAATAAACTATTCCTTCTAATCGAAATAATTGATCCTGCTAAAATAAATAGAGTAAATATGTTTGACTTTAATGTTTTCTTCTAAAAATTTCAATTTTTAATTTATTAGATACATTATTTGCCTTCATTAATAATCTATTGAAATGAATAATACATTTTTTCACATAACTTTAGGAACACCCGACCAAATGTATGAAAACATGCGAAAAGCATGCAATAATTTTCAAGGTGGGCTATTTTGCTATATACCATGTATGCTTTATAATCACTAAAGTTCTTAATTGATATGAAGTTATTCACATCAAATCACCCTTTCCTGCTGTATATTTACTATAGAAAAGACATGATAGTTTTACGATGTTATTTGTGTTTCTAATAATTTCTCTCGCTTCCTACGAGGATAGAATTCCGTGGGATAACTGCATCAATGACGCGTGCGAAACGTCAACTCCAAGTCAAGTTCGTGAATTTTTTGGAATCATACTAACAACTTGCTCTCCTTCAGCTCCTACAGAGTTATGGGAGAAATTTAAATCGAAAATGCTCGAAGACATACTCCATTGAAAACGGTTAGAGACGTTAGATATGACTTTTGATTTGACATCAGAAAGTTATAACTACACTTTAGTTATTATTGAAGATTTTCGCTTATGAGTCCCCGGTAATCTTAAACCTTCACCTTTAGAGTTTGAGGAATTAGTAATTTTATCAACAATTTGCTTTCCAGCATATGTACCTAATGCAGCTACTCCTCTTGTTAGAGCAGCTTTACCTATTGCGGCTTCTAATAACATTAAAAATGGAAGTAAACAACCATTTAGAATTAGTTGATATATGAAATAATTATGTGAAAAAATCTTTTATTCTTTATTTTTTTTTTGCTGAATTTGTTCACATTTTCCCCAGCTCTTCCACTTGAGACATGCCATCAAAACTGTTCTTTTTATTTTTAGTGCCATTTAAAACTTATAGATGGTGGACTTTATAGGAAACAAAGATATGTGCAATATTTTTTATATGGGCTATTAAAAATCCATCCAAAATGTTCGGGTAGCCCGCTAGCCATACCCCTTGAGAAATGGTATAAAAAGTGCAATTGTGGATACCATAAGATACTTGTATATGGTGGAATTTATGATATCACTATCCTGGTTACACACTATGTCTATCTGGACCTGTCCTATTTAAAGATTAGAATGGGGCCACAATTAGTGTTGAAGAGGAATGGACAGGACATTTTGAGAATGCGCTAAACCAAGTTTGCGCTAAATGTGCTAAAAAGTTTGTGATACCTTAGTTGTGAAGGAAGATTTGTTTTGGGAGGAAGAATTAGCAACAGTATTAAAGGGATTAGAAAATAATAACGCTCCAGGTGCCCAATACTTTTTCGCTGATCCATTGAATAGTTGATAGCTAACAGTATCTGTGGTTGTCGCATGTGTCTTTTCTTGGCGATTTTTTTTTTTTT
Source organism: Alatinidae sp. Z8VKAUB7J3 (assembly GCA_010016025.2). Taxonomy (NCBI): domain Eukaryota; kingdom Metazoa; phylum Cnidaria; class Cubozoa; order Carybdeida; family Alatinidae; species Alatinidae sp. Z8VKAUB7J3. The sequence goes on from JAAAKM020721499.1 coordinate 219,787,702, forward strand.
TTTTTTTTTACGGTAAGGGAATGTTCAAGGAGACTAGGAAAGTAATGGAAGGAAAAGTTGGCACTTTAATATTACAGGAGTTAAGGACTGCTAGTGCTACTGAAACTAGAGCTTTAACCACCAGAAACACAATTTCTTATTAATTCTAAGCGAAAAATAATTCTTTTATGATACTTGATTTTTGTCATTTATTAACACAAGCATTAATTAACTATGGTACAAAATAACGATTTATCGTTTGAAAACCTTAATGTAGTTAAAACATTAAATTGCCGATAAAACGTTAATTAATGCCCATCAAAATGCATTTTTAGTCTAAAAAACCGTTAATTAGATCAACGTTAATAAAGCAGTGTTAATTCGTGTACACGTTAATTTTGTGTAATTAGGAAGGTCGACTTTGAGGAGTTTGCCGAACACATCAACGTGATCTGGTGTGCGTTTAACGCCCACTTTGTTGAGCAAACGTGTGCCGCTTTGGGATGTACACCAGATACCGATCGCTTCGAGGCGGTGACATTGACCACCGCTGAGTTTGGTAAAGCGTGCAACGCCACAACGCTCCTGTCGGCGCTGGACTATGTCAATCGCCTCACCCGTGAAACAGCGTCGGCGTTTGAGGGGTTTGATCCGTTGACAGTGATTTCTGCTCTTTTTATATTTGAATTATTACGTATTTGACTTTATATCTGCTCTTATCTTTTCAGTCAGCTCTAATGTAGCATTTGTCCGAGACCCTATATGCCATTTTTAAAATTAATTAATTTTGAAAACTTTTTCCAACAGACAAGTTTTTCAAAGAAAAGTAAAGAGCTGCATTGAGCCAAGAATAAGCAAACAAAAGTAAAATAATCTTCCAAATGTAAAACTGCTGCCGAAAGACCTGCGCCCGATAGTGGGCAAGACGGAATTGCGCGCCCCGCTGGGCGGTGACTACCGCCACGCGCTCAGGCTGTTGCCCGGCGCGGTCGCTGAACTACAGCACCAGATTGCCCTTGCCGAGCGGAAAGCCAGCACCAAGCGCAGCATCGGGGCGCCGCGGTATCCGCTGGCGCCTGACCAGATCGCGCACAGTCACTACATGCGGCGCCTCGAATTCGACGACGAGCTGCGGTGTTTGTAGGTGTTTCTCTCTCTCTCTCTCTTTCACTCTCTCTCTCTCTCTATCTCTCTCTCTCACACACTATGCTGTGTGTCTGAGCTGCTGTTTGCTTGTCTCTCACAGTATGCCTCTGAGTATTTGTGTATTTGTGCGTCTGACTCTGTTTGTGTGTTAGCATTTTTGTCTTTTTCTCTCAATACGCCTGTGTGTGTTTGATTGTTTCCATGTTAATCTTTGCATGTTTGTGTGTCCACTCAGTGTGCTTTTGTTATAATTCTGAGTAGCACAATGTGCTTCTCACCGTTTAGTACTGAGTAAAATGTAATATTGACATCATGTTATTACATAGGTCTCCAATAGAATATTCTGTTTTTTTTTTTGTGTGTGTATGTTTTTTTTTAGGAACACAGAATAATGAACTTTCAACAGAACTTTTATGATCTTCCAGTTTTATCTAGAAAGAGCATAGCAAATCATCCAACTTTAATGTTAGGAAAGATCGAGTTCTATTGTCGTCAATTTGTAAGGTTTAGCCATTTTTATAGAAAGTACATTTTACAAGTCCAGCTATTATAGGCAGTGACAATGAACAAAAAAACCCGCTTAAGCAAGTCACTTTTTCTAAGAACCTTTTGCTTTCATTTGGAAAACTAGGGTACGTACAAGTAAACAATCTTACTTTGTCCGTGCCTTAACTACTATTGGCATTTGAACATTGCATTCAGTTAATTTTTAAGAATATTTATATAATTTGCCTCTTTGGAAAAGTTGCCCCCCCCCCAAAAAAAAAAAAGGTGCACTTGTTTTTTCTGGAATACCTGTAGAGATGCAGGACCATTATTAGGATGTTTAAAAGGTCTATTCTGAGAACTAGATTTACAGCTTAAAGCAGAATAAATATGTGGAACACAGTTTAAATGATATATAACAATACACAAAATCAAACACCCTCAAATACCTTAGCTGTTCAGTTAAGAAAGACAACAAAGAATACAAGCGAATATAATGGTATGAGAGTCTCCCCATTTTAAGGATTTTACTATGAAAACGTGCCCATTTGTGTAACTTGCTAAGATCAGTCGAATCAATCATTTTATTAATACTAAAACACTATTACAAACGCAAAAAAGTTATTCGGCCCAAGAAGCTTTGCTTATTATAGGCCCTACAACACAATAATAGAACACTAAAAGAACCATAAATAATACCCTATATCCAGGGATGGGTCTAAAGGTTAAGGTTTATCCCAGGAAGGTATTTTGAAGTACCTACCTCAACTCCTTCTCCCTCTAGAGGGCCCTGAAATTTGCCTACATGATAGGTCTATACAGGCAAGTATACAGGAATTTTTTTCAGGGGGAGGGGCCCAAAACCTTCGAAACAACAGATATAAAGTAGCACTTTTTTTTATTTAGTAGCTAAATAAATGCAAAAAGCATGTACATCAGAAAATACAGCTTTTGAAATTGCTAAAAATGCTTTAGCGTCAAGATAGAGGTATTGAGGAGGGGGCGAACCCCCTCATATAGGTACAAATTTCTCTTTGTTCTAAGTTTTAATGTTGTTCATTACTTTCAGTTAAATCAAGAGCCAAAAACTCATATGGCACTTGTAACGAGGTCAGAAGAGCCAAGAGCTAATATGGCATGAGCTCTAGCAAAATTCTGAGAATCAATATATTAATTTGAAGGGAAAATTATTTCTGATCTTTGTTTAATTTTCTGTGTTTGGTAATTTCACATTATTTTGATTTTGCATCATTTTTACAAGAAAATAACAATCTAACTACAATTTAAAGTCTTTCTCAAATCACAGTACTACTGCTACTACTAACAACTCATCGCAACATCAGGCCGCCTGTGGCCAACACTGCTACGTACACTCCTTCTCAATCTCAATCTATTCGAAGCCTCCCTCCTTACACCCTCCCAAGAGGTTCAAATTTCAATAGGTATAGACCTGTCATGTAGGCAAATTTCAGGGCCCTCTAGAGGGAGAAGGAGTGGAGGATGGTACTTTAATATATCTTCTGGGATTGGGATTCCTGGATACCTTTTCTGGGACATACTTTAGCCTGTAGACCCATCCCTGAAAGTTTCCTTTTCCTAACCTAAACCCTTTCTGAGATAGCATGATGTCAATTAAGATAAAATGTTTTTTGTAAAAATTTCAATAAACATCCGATTACCTTAACAATTGTTTAGGGTCATGAAACCATTGTTAATAGATGCATTTTGACTTTTGGAACATCTTTTCTCTCTTGCAAAACTACTGCAAACTCAGCGTTATGGAGTTATTATGTATTTGCACATTAGGGGGTGTGTGTAAAGCATAGCATATATTAAATACAGCAATAGTTTTTTTTGCGTATTTAATATGCTTTACCCCCACCCCCCTGATGTGCAAATATATAGCCCAAATCCGCTTATAGGCCTATGTGCTTACAAGTTCTAAATTGTGAGAAAAATGTACTTATTTCTTTTAAATTCACTTTATTCTATTCTCAGCAGACATTTTGTACAGCATGCTGATGCAGTAGCAAATGTCCCAGAAGTACTGACGTTGTGTGAAATGCGTCTTTCAGTCATAATTCTTAGCAATTATATAAATCTTTTTTTGGAGTTGGTTAAAATATTTGGAAATATTTCTCGAATTCGAAATGGATAGGACGCCTCATTTGAATGACTGCTATCTGCTTCCCTGGGATTCGTTTTTTCTTCTAGACTACAGGAACAAGTGCTACGACTGACTTCAAAAGAATAAACTAATGGAATTACAGTGCACGTTTTAGCATGGAAGTGGAGGATGGAGGACAGTGATCTTTCTTTTCCTGTTTGGTTCACAGGAGAGGAGCATAGATGACTCTATATCGGTCTGTTCTACACCGACATAATTACCAGGGTCAACTGCTGGAATGCTGGGAGCTTCGGTTGGGGAACGAATAACAAAGACAGGCATGTCCTCGGAAGCACTCTGATTTTAAAGAAGTTCAATCATGTCTTTCAAATGATTCAGAGCTGCATTTGAACCTGTGTGCCTTGGATAGGGCTTGGTCAATTTCAGCAGTGAATCCCACAGGATGATCTTCGATTCGGCAATAAAACTTGACGTGAAAAATTCTACAGCAAATTTTAAGGTCACTGCTCATGGAAAATCTCTTCTCTCATGACAAACTCGTCCACGGAAAGATCCTCCCACGTAACTCCCTCCCCCTCAACACGAAAAATTTTCCTTGAAAACGACTGTACACTTCCCAATAATCCTTACTATATGTCAACAATGGTCAAAGTTTGTAACTTAGACCTAATGTTTTTGTCACTTAAAAGGGCACTATAAATTTTAATTTCCGTTAGAATTAGTCCTCTTGCGACATTGTAGGGTCACTCTCTAAGACGATTGGCTGAAACAATCCGGTCACAGATTTAGCACCCCTAAAATTGATTTTTAAGGCTAGGATGAATACGGGTAGACAACTGCTACGGGTTTTAAGTAGACAACAATAACAATGCGGTATGTGTTTTATACTTGATTTTCACCAATAGTAACATTGTAGGCAGCGTTTCCACTTTGACGGATTTTTCCGTCAAAAGCGGATTTTTTGAGTCTTCGACGGATGAGAATTTGATTTGACTATTAAAAAGGGCACTAGCCCTTTCAATTTCCAATTGGATGAACCCTTTTCGATGTTTCTACGAAAACTCCTTCGATACGAAGTGCCCTGGTCTAAAAAGTAAATAAATATAAATAAATAATACATTTTGCCAACATTGTGCTTTACTTAAGGAGCACTATTGCGCTGCCTCTGATTAAACTTAAATTTAAATCAATAGTTCTGTATGTTTGGTTGGATTTATCCCTAGGACTTACCCTTTCAAGCTAGACTGTATATAAACAATAGAAACTTTAGCGTAAAGAGGGAAGCGTTTAGGGGGGCATCCCCTTTTATATACGGAATAATTTCTGTTCGTTTTAAGTTTTAATATTGCTCCTTACTTTCAGCTTTATTGGATAAGTTACACCGGCGGTACAGATGAGAAGAGGGGAGTGCACTCATGAGAAACATCTTCGTCAATCACTCAAATGAATTTTTCCTCGTTCCTAATTTTTACAGCGACAGACTTTCATTATCTGAAAAATCTCTTTCATCTGCAACAGAGAATTATTCCAATCTGAAATCTAGAATTTCTTCTGCACTTAACATGAAAGAACAATTAACAAAAAGAATTTCAGATTTAACTTCTAGAAATCAAATTATTGAATCTCAAGTTAGCACTGATGAATCACATATTGAATCTCTTAATGATAGAATTTCTATTGTTGAACAAAATTATGCAAGTGGCGAACAAACTGTTGGAATCATGGGAATGCGAGGAATAAGAATAATCTCGCCCTCAAAAGGCCCTGTCAAGATTGTTGCCTCTATTACGTTTTCCATTGTTTTTGTCTTTTTTTTTTTTACGGCAAGTTGCGTGCCATTGCAAAGCTTTGGAGGGTTTATATTTCGTAACAATATTATTGGTACGCCTATTTTTAGTTGTAGCACGTGTGGTGGAAACCCTGTTATATCCAAGGAATTTAAAAATTCAGATGAGTTGTTTGACAAAATTCTAGATTTTGTAGGACAAACTTAAGAAGGATGTAAAGTGAAACACATATATGTATAACGGCTCCACAAAAACTCATGCGACTTCTTTAGTATTTATGGTCTCGAAAGAAGGTTCTTTGTGTAAGATTTATTTCGTATATTTTTAAAATCCAAAAACAAACCGAAATCAATTAAAATACAAAGTTTTTCTGATAAGAGTAAAGAGCGAAGATGGATCTTGAAACTCCTAACAAGGCGTTTTTAGTGACAATTGCATTATTGGAATACGTACATTCCATGGTGCACAATGTTCAAAACAACCTAACAAGGCGTTTAACAAGGTGTTTTTAGTGACAATTGCATGCTTGGAATGCGTACATTCCATTCAAAATAACCTAACAAGGCGTTTAACAAAGTGTTTTTAGTGACAATTGCATGCTCTGCCGAAAACTAAAACTTTTGACATAGGAAAAGAGCCTTTAATCACTATGTTTAGGGTTTGGAGAGCCAACTTGTATATTAAAAACTTTCTGGTTCTATGAACCTTGGGCCTCAAGTCTTACTTGATTACATTCAAATAATGCGGAAATTGTTTCTATGAAATAATCACTTAGGAACTGCTTACACACAGTTTCCAATTATGGTAATTTGTTCCTGAAAAAAGAAATAAACCTATAATTGGGTGAAATGAATAATGTTTGTAGGTATCAATACATAATGAGTCGTATCCGGCTTCCTAGATGACACCAAAACAGAAAAATAATTACTCGATTTGATTTAATAGATATGCCTTCTCGGATTCGGTCTTCCAGTGATGATTTATGTAAAAAGACTTCTACTTTATTGACGTTTACGACCCTCTGCAGTCATTTTTCCATATTGATACTGGTTAATTAGTCCATGTTGGCTTTTGTTAGTTTGAATTTTTTTTTTCTTGCTGTTTATCGTTTTTGTTTTTGTTTATTTATAAAAATTTTTTAAGACTAATATTCTCTTTCAGCCTAATATAAATTCTTTAACAGGATGAAATCACAATTATTTCAATGACCTGATAAGCTCTCATTATGTTTTAGGTTTACATACCGGCATTATCAGCCAAATGTCACGACAGTCTATCAACGCCACCACAGGAATTTGAAGGTGAGCTTAAGCGTTGGGATGCATTCCGTTAATATAGCTCCTCCTATGTTTGATCTAAGCAGTTTTGTGTCATATTAATTTTTTTTGGCTAAATGGCTTTCTAATAGTTTTAATCGGAAGATTCTGAGAAAAAAAAGAGCAAGGGAGGAAGCCTAGTTGCCCTCCAATTTTTTGATTACTTAAAAAGGCAACTAGAACTTTAAATTTCTTACGAACATTTTAATTAGTAAAAAATATACGTAATTAAACGAATTTCTATATTCGTATGTTTTTATTGCGTATATGAGGGGGTCCACCCTTCGTCGATACCTAGTGGAAGTAAAAATACCGTTTTCACTAGTAATTCCTTCATTCGCTTCATGAAAATCACAACCATTCTTGAGAAAAATTTAAGAATCGTTTAAGAATATTTGAGGCTCACTTTAGCAGAATTTTTAAGAATCATGAGGCTCAGGAAAATTTATGTAACTCTTATAAAAAAGAAACAGTGTATCTATGTAAAGAAGTAGAGTACAATGAGTGTAAGGTATTTTCAAACCTTTGCTATTGATTTTACCTCAATATCTGTAAGACTTATTCCTCGGTAATTTCTACATTCAGTCTTGTCTCCTTTCTTATAAAAGGGTAGTATAATTGAAGTTCTCCAGTCCTTTGGGAAGGAATTCGTTTTCCATGCGTCTTGAAGGATGCCATGTATCTGTTCAGCTGTTACTTTGGGGCATTTCTTGTATAGTTCAGGAGGAAGGCCATCTTCACCAGGGGATTTATGGTTCTAAAGTGTGTTTATTGTTTTTTTGGTTTAAAATGCCTTTTCAGTAGCTCAGACTTTGTACTTCATCAGGATCGAAACCTTTTTTAAAGAAAGCTGCTTGCCAAGCTCAATATCTATTTTTGTCTGCTGCTTCTTCATCATATGGTATTGGTTCTTGGCCTGAAGTCTAAGGGTCAGTTGTAATTGCAATATAGATGATCAGCATATTAATCAAATTTGTCTTTAATACAGTTGTACCCAAAAAGTGAATGTATTTTTATTGTACGAAAATATCCCACTAGTCTTAGCAATTCCTTAAAATTAAAATTTTTACAACGATTGCAGTTTCAGACGTTCTCAAAAAAGTTGAAGATAGAGAAGAAACTTCTATTTCTGGGGAAAAATAAGTGGAGACCCGTAATAAATTACAATGTTAGTATTAATTTTTTTAAACACGATAAGTTAATTTTAATATAGATTTCAAAGAAATTATACAATCCACTAAATTTTTTCAATGGCTCCTCTATTATTTTTTCTAACAAGTAAATTAATTTAATATATAAGGTTAAAGGCGAAATTTTTGTAAACAGGATACTAAATGTGCTTATAGACAGAAAATACAACTTTTTTAATGATACTTAACTATTGTTGCTCGCTAATCCATATTTCAAACATTAGTTACATTCAAAAATACAATTATATCGACTACATTCATCACAAATCTGTCGTTTTTATGTAAAAATACACCAAATACAACTTTTACTTGATTCAGGGGTGATTCTTAAGGAATTGGGTTAAAATTTAAGCTTTAGTGTAAAGAGCGAGGTACTGACGAGGGGTGAATTCTCTTATATACGTAATAAAAACATACGAATATAAAAGTTCGTTACGTAAGTTAATTCGTAGTTACATATATTTTCAAACAGTTCGTGGTAACGAACTGTAGTTAGGAGCGACCCGGCTCAATAGCAACCAAAACTCTAAAAAATGTAGTTTTGATATCAATATCACTACTATTACAACTGCTAGAACTACTACCTATACTTAGGTTAATGATATTAAAGTGAAACTTTCAGGGAATATTCAGGGAGGCTTTGACCTAAATTAAAATATATTGTGTGTATTGCGGTTCCTAATACGATTTTATGAGCAGTTTCTCAATAAAAGCTTAGACTTAAAAGCTAAAATTTTCAGGGTATTTTCAGAGGGATGTTAATCTATCTAAAAGGTACTCTTTTCATACGGGTAGAATAATTTGAATCTACGAATAGTACTAATTTAAAAAAAAATAAAGTTTTTTTGATCGAAGTAAAGAGCGACGATGAAACTCCAAGCGAAAAAAATTAGTTTTTTGATAGTTTTTGCAACATAAGTCTGCATTATTGGCTTAAGTAGACTGATTTGTAATATTTCCCTAAATTTTAAAAATTCTGAAATACTAACAATTTGCTGAAAACACCAAACACCCGCAAAAAACCCGATTAGAAGTGGGTAAGTCCTACTGTAGAGGTTTCTAGCTCCTTTCAGCAAAAATTGGAATTTTTATTTTTACCAGAAGAAAGTTCACGGATGTGTGTTTATTTCTTTTCAGGAGTGGCCTATCAATCCATGGTCCTAGAATATCGTGAGCGGGTTCATTTGAACGTAAATAAAAAGTTCTAGTGCCTTTTTTAAGTGACCGAAAATATTGGAGGGAACCCCGTTCCCTGCCCCTTTCCCCCCCGAATCGTAAAGAGCTGTTGAAAGGCTCATTTCAAAGGAAATTGCTAAATCTACATATTTTTGTAAGTTTTTAAATAAAATCCTTTTTTGGCAATATCACTTGCCACTAAGCCACTCCGTTGCCACAAAGCAATAACCGCCCACATATTAATTATCTTTGGGTAGAAAATAAAGGTGTATATTCGTAAGACGGTTACGCTAGGTAAAGAACCGCTCTAAGACTCAAACACTCTCAGGCATTTTTCCTGGTTAGTTTTTTTAGTTTGTCCTTATTTTAGTTTGTGCTCTGGACTTTCTTTTGAATATTTTACTTATTAACTCCGTTTTTCAGTGAGGATGGTTGTGTAGAGGTCTCTACCAAAATATTATCATGAAAATCTTATTTTCTCACTGGCTGGAATTATCCTCATTTTTATTCTTCGCTGCAATTTTCTTATTAATTTAAATTCTGCCAATTAGGAAGCTTTTTTTATTCACAGTTTGTACTATTGAAAACTTAGATTTAGGTTGTGATGCCTTTGAAAATGGAAATATTGATCAAGGAAGTTCTTCAATGAATTTAATTTTACCAATTATTAGAACAATAGAAAATAATGAAGAAAAAGTCACAATTATTGAAGAAATTCTTTGTTGTTTGAATCCAATTCTTCCAAGTATTACTGATGAAGATAAAGGTTCTTCTATTTTATTTATTATTGATGATATTATTGATATTCTTGAATCAATACAAAGGACACAACCATGCTTAACTCCTGATTTAATACAAAACCAGTTGCTAACCTCATTTCCTTCCTTAACCGCAGCAGTATTATTCTCGTGCATAGCACAAATCACTTTTATGTATTTTTCTGGTATACCATATAACGATAAGACCTTTGTTAACACTCTTCTATCAACAGAATCGAAAGTTTCCTCATAAACGATAAACTGAGGACCAAAGGTGGTTGAAAACAAAGGGACTTCTCAATTATATGATCACAGAGGAGAAACCGTCAATATTTACGAGCTGATGACATAACCGTGCAGTTGAAGTAAAAAAAGATAGTTATGTAACAATATAAAGTAAATTCAAATTAAGGAACGGCTTATTAACAAAACTAAACAAACAGTTCGTAGTAACGAACTGTAGTAAGGAGCGACTCGGCTCAATAGTAACTGAAACTCTAAAGATGGAATTTTGATACCAATAGTTACATCATAAGAATCGCATTTAAAGTCAGAATGGGAAAGAAAGCTAGACGCAACCGGACAGAAGCTGAGTTATCGGATCCGGTTATGAACTCGGTCAATGTTCCTATTACCTGAACAATTGTTTTGGGTCATGAAACTATTCTTAATAGATGCATTTTGACTTTTTGAACATCTTTTCGCTCTTCCAATATTACCACAAACACACCGTTATGGAGTTATTGCATATTTGTATGTTAGGGCGGGGGGGGGGGGGGGAAGGAGATTCGCAAATAAACTCAGGTTTAGCTCAGGTAGCTCTCATGTTTAATAAGATTCATCGCATCTATTTAGAAACTTCATGTTTGTCTATTTCTGACAAAAATAGTTGATATTAGCTGAAAGTGTTTGTCGAATTATTGGATGATTTTCTGGTATACAGTTTTGGAAACCACCGCCATTTTGCTATTTTTGTTTTTTCATTTATTTGTCATTTTATTTTTGTACACAGACATGGCGCTTTCATCCTGCATATTCAATTTAAGTTTCACTCATTTTAAGATTTATTGTATTTTTGTTTGCTATGAAGGTTTATTTAATTTCTGTTCGTTTTGGGTTTCATTTATTCTTTAATAATAATTTCTGGTCTTTTTGAGTTATTGTAGGTTTCTGTTTCTTCTGATCTCAAATTTAATATGACCTTTACTTTTCTTTAGAAAACTTCTTTTTCGGAAATTTTTTTTTTGAAATTAATTTTTACTGATGACGTGAACATAACCCTAATATGGACTTGATGTATTATTTTTTTTCTAGGAGATCCCACGGGATCTTATATTCTACTTAAATTCAGTCATGGACATTTAATACCAATAATTTGTTAAATCAGTCAATCAATATTTCAGTGAAATGATTCAACAGCTACTAAGTGACGAGAAAAGATTATTTCAAATGACAGTATTATAGTTTGACAAGCAAATTCAAATTACCTACTCCCCCCAAAAAAAAAGATAAGACAAGCCGAGGTAAAATGGGCAGAACAAATTGGAAATGATAGCGATAATGATTGGGTTTTTGATTTTGACATTGATTAGGTCATTAATGCCTACTATACCTTGGAAGATAAGAAACCTGGACTAGATAAATGTTTGGAAGAAAATAAAGTTGTAGTCCCACAACCTAAACAATTAAAAGAAACAAAGGTGGTCATCAATTTTAAATCAATTTTTCTCAAGATGGGGTAAATTCCTGCCTAAATCGAAAAAAGCTGTTATGGACATATTGTCATTATTTCATGATAGTAACATGTGTATTGACCTGAGGGTAAAAGATTAAGTCAATTACCACATTAAGTCCATAAAGATTCTATTGTGCTAAACTCTTGTCTGTAGGCTGTTTAATTTTTTTTCCATTAATTGCTGAATGTCATGCTCCATAGTCCTATAAAAAACATCCTGTGTTCAGGCCACTGGTTCCTAATTTTTATTCTCTGTCGTATGTTCTGCCCCAATACAGAGTTACCAACCCGAAAAAGCGATTCTGTCGCAGATTGACCGATATAATTCGTCTGTCAAGATCCACCCGAGGACCAATATTTTACAGCAGTAGTCGACATCTATTTCTGTTTGCAGGGTTTTTGTTTTGTTGGTGTTAGATGAATTAGTGTCTAGTGCTTTTTTGTTTTTTTGTGCTCCATCGGTTTTTCGATTGATGGGTATTATATACATTTATTCATAGGTCTTGGCAATTGGTTTACTAAGTTGTTTCACTCTGCATCACCCCTGGCTAAAAGATATATTGCTCCAGTTGCCGTTAATTTTGCGTCGTCTACACTGTATTTTTTTTCTTTTAACCAATAAATGTAGAAGATAAATCTACGAAAAAGTCCTCATTGGGATAAATTTGAAACTTGATGTTTTCAGAGAGTGATTGTTGTGGGTAGAACTACTCATAATAGCCAGCTGTGCAAAAATTGGAGGAAAATGAAATTTTCAGCGATGGGTCTACAGGCTAAAGTATGTCCCGGGAAGGTATTTTAAAGTACCCACCTCCATTCCTTCTCCCTCTAGAGGGACAAAATCTAGGAAATGTATTTGCTTATCTTTAAAACCTTACAAAATGAAATTGAGCGAAGTTATGAAGCTGAAAACAATTTTGTTGTACTTCAATTAAGCAGAAGGTCTATTTCGCATGGTTTCACTTTTATAACACACATATCTTCAGCCCCCCAGATCGTCGAATCGGGGAAAACGACTTTATCAAGTCAATTTGTGCAGGTTCCTGACACGCCTACCAATTTTCATCGGACTAGCACGTCCAGAAGCACCAAACTCGTTAAAACACTGGACCCCCCTAACTCCTCCAAAGAGAGCAGATCTGGTCCGCTTGCATCAATCACGTATCTACGACATTTGCTTATTCTACCCACAAAGTTTCATCCCGATCTCTCCACTCTAAGATACTGTCCCAATATTAAATAAGGTTATTTTTGTTGGTTTTTCGCTAGAGAGAAATACATCGTTGATATTTATGCAAAGATTGAATCAGAACGTTAGCTATTTATCCGTCTGAATCAGACCAAGCTCCGCTCTGAACAATACATTCATTTGCGAGATGCTTGTGTCCCTGTGTCCCGGTCGTCATTTATATTCCCTATGTCCTGGTGTCCCGGTCGTAATTTGTGTCCCGGTGTCCCGGTCTATGAAGCTGCACCCATATGATTCGCTTCACCTCCTTTCGGTCAGGCTGCTCGCTGCGGCTGGTAACTACAGCATGCACCCCTCGCATGAACAATCAGTTCCTGACAAGGAACTGTAAGAAAGGAGCGATCCAGCTCAAAAGTAACCGAGACTAAAAATACAGAATTTTGATAAAAATAATTATATCAAAAGAATCGGATTAATATGTTGATTTCAAATATGTAAGTTTCATTAAGTTTATGGAGGGAAAATCAATTTTTCTTAAGGAAATAATCTGTATGATGACAATTTTATTTGTTACAAAATTACATCACTTATACTAATAATTTGAGAATCAAATATGTACATATTAGGCTATTAATAAAATTAAATAAACCAACAAGGTATAGGAAATAAGTTTAATCTTTTGGTAGATAGCAACACATAAACTCATGTATAAGATAAGATAATATTTATTTTCAAAAGACTATCACAAGCTCTATGGCCAGACACTTTAAAAAAGGCTTTGTGAATTAAACAACCAATTAATACTAAAAATGGCAGAGTAAGAAAAAACTTATAATTTATATATAATTATAATTTATAAATTGTCACTGTCACAAAATGAACCAGCAGCCTTCAGAGTATAATACCACCACAATATCTACTGCACTATGCAGGCTTTCATGAGGACATTTTTTAAATATTTTTTTTTCTACGAATTAACCGTCCCTCCACTCCCCCGTCGTTCTTTTTGTTTCTTGTCATCTGACAGAAATTTAGATGGCTATAACATATTTAATATCGCTCGTTATTCCTAGGTTAAAGTCAGATATCAGATATACATTTATTAAGAAAAGAAAACAAACACTATTCGCCATTCGCCTGCCAAGAAATGTAATTGGCTTGCAAGGGCAAGCGAGGCTATCACCCTCAGCTAATTAAAACCACATTCCTATCACACTTCTCAATACAAGAGAAACTCCAGTCTCCCCTTCCCCAAAACTCATTCTAAATCTATCCGGAGGAATAATGAGAGTTAGGATATTTGGCATTGATGTGCACTCTCTGAACATTCTACTCCCTGACCCAAGTACAAACTAACCCACTAACCCTCGTTTATAATAGTTAATGCGACAACCCTGTATATAATTTTATAAGAAATGAAGCAAAACAGACGACTTAAAAGAAAATTGAAATAAACGCCAGTAACCTTTTTCTGCAATCAACGTTTGGTATATATTTTTCCATTCTAACTGTATCATATGCCTATTGCTTAAGATTATAACGAAAGAAAGCTTAAGGACTTATTTTATGGAATAAATATGAAAGACAAACAAAATCATACTTTTTCACATAATTTTTTTTAATTTACGTGCTTCTTAGGTTGATAAGCTTTAATGGATTACATTCATGTGCAAATGGATCAAATGTGTTGTCACGTTATGTCACGTGTTGGTTTGAATTCCCTTTTTTGGTTTTATAAGCTTTTTTAGTTTTCTTAGCTTTTTTCTTTTTATTTTCTACCTTTATTATTTTTTTACTTTTTTTAGGTTTTTTCTGTTTAGGTTTTTTCTTTTTTAATTTTTTTTTTATTTTTTTATTCTTTTCGTTTTTTCATTTTTTTCTTTTAGTTTTTTACCTTTTTACCTTTTTAGTTTTTTACCTTTTTTTAGTTTTCTTTTTATTCTTTATTTTTCACACGTCAGACACGCACGCTCTTCACGCGGTTTTCCGCCGCCTGGAGGATTTCCAGGCGGTAGGGGCCGATCTTCAGGCAGACGCTGCTGTCGGGGATGCTCTCCAGCGCTTCGGTGATCAGGCCGTTGAGGGTCTTGGGGCCGTCGCTGGGCAGGTGCCAGCCGAGGGTCTTGTTCACTTCGCGGATGTAGGCGGCGCCATCGATGACCAGGGTGCCGTCTTCCTGCGGGTGGATGTCCGGGCTGCGCATAAAAACCAGAGTATGGCTATTCTGTAAATATTTTTTTTTCATTTTGTTTCCTAAATACTTTTTCGTATTCTTGTGCACAAAAAGAAAAAGGTTACAAAAGGAAACCAAATACTAACACCATATTCTTTAAGAAGAAGATACAGGTCAAAGATTTGTTAGTTGCAGCTTAAATTAAATTTAAAAAAAAATAGACATTCGTCTTAGCTTAGGTCACAACTTCGTTACATTTCGGGTCCCCCCTGCCGGCGGCCATCTGGCGTCTACTCTTTCCACGCGTTTTAATTATGGCGACAAGGCCTCGGATTTGCACATCGAGCGCTATAGCTCTCGCCCTGATTTTTCGATATTAATGTATTCGGTAGTGACAATGAAAGAAGACTTTGCTCACAAAGCGTCCCGATCTAATTTAATAGGCCGGAATACAAGCCGGAAAGCAATCGACTTTCACTCCACTGAAGCCCACATCAATCCTGAAACTCCGCCCTTACTTAAATAGACGCATGAATAAAAAATACAAATGCCAGATTAGGTTTAAAGAGTCCCTACTTAGGTTACAATCATCGATCAATGCGACATAGTGGCTCTATATAATCTTAACGGTCATATTTCTTCTACAAGTTTCTAGAAATATCTAAGAATTTATTGAAAGTATTAAACTAAATAGTGATGAAGGTCTCCAAAAGGAAGTACCATAAAATTCTGGTAACTAGTTAGAAACATTTTTTCAGTCTGTTTTGAGTTTGTTTCAAGTTAAGTTGCTACTTGCTTTCGGTTGATAAAAACTTATTTTTTATGTTTAATTTCTTACACTTTTTTTTCACACCGAGAAATACCTTTCCCTCCCCCATCCCAAATCAAATTTCCTCTGGTAAGATTTCCTCTGAAACTTTACTCCCCACGGAAAACTCTCCCGTGGAAAATCCCCCACCTGCAGATTAAAAAAAAAAATCCGTATATTTGCCGTGCACAATGAGTGAACTTACACTCAGTTGAAACTTTTTAACATGGCCTACGATCCCCGTGATGTGATCGGTCATAGCTTTAGCACCATCCATTCACACTGACACACCGTTTTTCTACTCGAGCTGGTTTTTCGAAAAAAAAAAAGAATCTAACGACTTGAAAATATCTTCACCTTTTATTGATATCTTAAGTGTCTTACAAAATAAAATATTTTCAAATATCTCATCTTGAAAAATGCCAAGAAATTACTTCTTTGGGGTGACAAAACCCCACAGCACTCATGACACGGATTGTACATTATGCCCTGGGGGCTTTTAGAGATTTTATCGACAGGGTGATCGTATAAATTTGTGAGGGAATCGTAGGATTAGTAATCGGAAGTTCTAGTACCCTTTATAAGATTCAAAGTAGTCGGACGGCGAATACCTCCCCACCCAAAACCCCGTATTTTCCTGAAATGCACCTGATAGTAATTTTTGAGTAATTTGAAAATACCTCATTTTTTCTAATTTTTAATAATTGCTCCCCCCCCCCAACTATCCCAAAGAGAGCGAATCAGTTCCGGTTATGTCAATCATGTATCTGGGACTTGCGCTTATTTTTCCCGTCAAGTTTCATCCTGATCTCTCCACTCTAAGTGTTTGCCAAGCTTTTAGGTTTCCCCCCTCCAACTCCCCCCAATGTCATCAGATCCGGTCGAAATTTAAAATTAGAGCTCTGAGGTCTCGATTTTAGGCCAAGAATTTGAAATCTGTGCCATAATGGGGCAATCAACTAAGACTAAGGAGTTTCACTTGAATGTAAGTACACAAATTCGCACTTATTTCCTTAAAGGGTGATGAAAAATGTAGCTAAACTAGAATTTTAGCATTTTTCTTGGGGGGGGGTTAGGCTATATTCTTGGCATTTGTTTATAAGAGACAACTTTATATGAGAAATAGGCATACTTTCTGGAAAATTTAATCAACTATCACCTTTTACGCTAGAGTTTGACTTTTCGTCACAATATTTAGGAAAGGCTGCTCAAACACAAGGGCCGTGAAGTGTTTTTAAAGACCTTTCAGACTTTGGTGTAAAGAGTGAGGGGCGAGGAAGGGCCGACCCCCTCGTTTACGGAATAGCTTCTAATCGATTTAAATTTTAATTCTGCCCCTTATTTTTAGTTGAAAAAAACTAGTTTTTTTTAAATTTAATTTGTTAACTAGTCGTGTTCTTGATCGATTGAATTCTCGAGAAAGGAAATATAGGTGCTTAATTTAGGAGAAACTGGTATTATTCAGGCAAAAATAAGCTTATCTTTCTGAGAATCGAAGATACGGCAACTGTTTATGAGAGTAGAGTTCCATACTGAGTACCAAGTAGAGCAATTAAAATTGTTGCTATTGATTTCACATATCTTCTTTTAATCAGAAACCATTTTGTCATCGCCCTTGCAAAGGACCATGTTTACGATGGCTTCTTAATGTTCTTTTGAATTGTAGTGCATCTGGAATGTTTGTTGGTGGTGGCCTCCCTTTTTTTTCTGAGCTGCGTAGAAAATTTTCTCTTTCTATCCCTACAAGGATACTTGCTTTGGATAATCCCCTCATCTTGGTGCTTTTTGAGTTGCTTTTTCACCTGTCTCAGTCACTTTGGCTGATTTTGTCATGTGTGATTTACACACAACATTTTTTACTTGTTTAAATGGAAAAATGTAGTTGCAGTGAAGAGGATATGATACTTGCAGCTGTAGCTATCCTTGCGGAATCTAAACAGCAAAAAATATATGTTATCTTATTTATTCCAATTTTTTTTAAGAACTTACGGTTTTTTTCTCTTTACTTCGAGAAGCCTTCTCTGCTTATTTTCAGCACTAAAATTTTTATATGAAGATTGCTTTCCTTCCAAAGAAAATTTGTAAAGATTTTAAGAAATACTTTAATGCCATATAAATTTTTTAAAGTTTTTCTTTGAAAAAGTGTCGCATGAAAACTGCTTCTAAACCTAAATACAAATAACGTTCACAATATAAAGTTGTCAATTTAAATTGGAGATACAGGGTTTCTGACGATGATAAAAAAGGGGGAAAGTAAATAGGCACCAGTGCATTTTCAGATCGTTCTTCTATTACATATAAACACCCTTGTACAAAAAGTTTATTGCTCAAATATTTTCCCTTAGTTTATTATATGTATGGATATGTGTCTTTATGTGTAAGTATTATGTACGCATATTTGTATATATGGGTATTATATCTGTATTATATATGGATATGTGCATATAAGTGTATAATATGAGTATTATGTGTATGTTACCTATGGATACGTGTATATTTCTGTATCATATGCGTGTTATATATGGACATGTGTATACATGTTTCTTATATTTGCATTATGTGAGGATATCCGCATATATGTATATTTTTTGTGTCCTATAACTGATTCCTCCCATGGATTGCCCAAAGCCTGTAAATAACCCTTTTCCAAAATGAGCCATACTGAAGCCAACCTTCAACCAAATATTCCATCCCCAGAGGAAAATTATCTTTTTTTATTCCTTTTGTCTCCGGAGATTTCCGACTTAGTCTCATGGTTTTGCCACTTCATGGTATGAAGTAAAAGGCTGCTACAAAAAGATAAGTTGCAACTTGTGCAAACTTCGGCAGTTTGACGAGGTTAAGAAACAAGTGGAATAGCAAGAGAAATAGAGAAACAGGAGAAAACTCAAATTGACCAATTGAAAGCAACTTTTTTTTGGTAACATCAAAATAACAGTTTAGGTCAGTGGTTCCCAACCGATTTTGGGCCTTGGCCCACCCAGGCATTTCTAAAATCCTGATGCTCTCCTCGTGGTTTTTAAATTTTAACTACCACGTTAATTTGAAAATACCCTTAACTTGGTATCTTTTTGGGATACCAGGAAGCCCATACGATGCCCTCTCCCCCCCACCAGATGGTCGAATCGAGAAAATGACTATTTTCAATTTAATCTGGTCTGGTTCCTGATACGTCTGCCAAAATTCATCGTTCTAGCTTATCTGGAAGTGCCTATACTAGCAAAGCCGGGACCGACAGACAGACCGCCAGAATTTGCGATTGTTATATGTCACTTGGTTAATACCAAGCGCTATAAAAAAAATTGGAGGTCACCTACTTTATTTGATCACCAAAAAGCACCATGCGACCTGACCATCTTTAATCCTTGCTTCATTATACACATACGCATTTTTCCCTCAGCCTTTCAGAGCCATTGAAAATTTTAAGCCTGAAGGACTTTTAGAGTCTCAGCACTTTCTGGGAATAAAACTCCTCATAAAAGCCACCCGAGGTCAAAGAGTCTACAAAAGCTATTTGAAGCTAACGTGGCAGCACAAGACCATCCTCCAGTTCACTCTGGGATATCACATCCACATTTTAGGGGTTTACAACTTTAGATTTCAGACCGTGCTCTGCCTCTAATCATGCCTCCAACTTGTTGTATATGCATCTAGTTTCGTAACTATAGCTCTAATCGTGGCTCCGTAACTCCAAATAAATCAAACAACATAGCTTATAGCCCCTTAATCGGGTTTTCAACTAAAAGCAATCGCATAATAGACCACAGCTATTTGTTTGAATTTTTTTGCCAATTTCCCTCCCTAAGTATTTCGACACGTATCGAATTGGGTTCTGACTTACGTTGAAAACAGATAACTTTTTTGTTCTGTCGAATTTGTAGGTGAAATTGCTCCATTTTAAGAAATTCGGCGTTTTGTACCCTATTCTGATAAAACTTCAAACTATCAATCAAACAGTTAGATTCATAGATATTTTTTCTACATACTGAAACCCTTTTCGAACCAAAAGTCTTTAAATTAAGCCTTCTGGAGTAGAAAAATGGAATCCCCATTTTATTCTGCTGCGTAGTGCTCCCACAACAATGCCACTCCCCATAGGTTAAAATCCTGGTATAATATTTAATTGTGGCTTTGGCTATTCTCTCGCTTATTGGGACCAGTCTTTGCTAGTTTTCTGGTACGATCACTAGAAGTCTGTGGCTACAAGCCACGAGCCATTCGGAGTGCCGTGCTCTGTATTGTTTCAATTGGGAAAAGTTTTTTTTTTATAGGTTTGCCCATAGCCCATTATTTGCGTCAATTTCATCTCGAGCTGAGATTTCCACCTCTCAGCTCGAGATGAAAAAGACTCATGTAAACACACACAAATTCCAGCTCGAGCTGAAACTCATCTCGAGCCAAGATTTCGTCTCAAGCTCATGTAAACAGGGCCTTGGTCCTTTTTTACAGGGATTATTAAGAGCACCGGGATAGGGTTAAAAGATTTCGTTGCCACAGTGACAACTTTTATGATAGATGCAAACCCTCCCACCCCCAAATGTCCCCGGAACCAATCCGAATTGAAAATGGAGCATCTGAGACATGAAATCTTTCTATGTATCAAATTTCATTAAGATCCAATCACCTATTTGTAAGATAAACATACCTAAATTTTCACAATTTCTCCTCGCTCCAGCCCCTCTCCAGATGGTCGAATCCAGGAAACGACTGTTATCAAGTCAATTTGTGCAGGTCCCTGACAGGCCTACCGATTTTCATCATCCTTGCTCGTTTTGAGTTTGATTCAGCAATTTTTTGTAAATTTCTGTTCGTTTTGAGTTTCATTTATTAATTGATAGCGATTTTTGGTAGTTTTGTGCTTGGGAGCCATACTATGGATTCCTATAGAACAAAACTGAAAATATATAAATATTGTTTTTTTTTTTCCTGAAAAAGACTATGTCAATAAAAAACGAATAGAAATTAATCGAAGAACTTAATCCACAAAACAACTTCTTCAAAGAAAACCTCCGACCTCATGGTTTCAATTTCGGAGCGCTAACCACTCGGCTAGGATGACAGAGCATCGGAATACGGAACTACCGAAGAAAAAAATAAAAAAAGATGAAGAAAAGACGCATTTCTTGAAGCGAGCGTAACTAAACCTGTCTTAATCGACGTACTGTCTTATCTTAATCGACAAATTAAAATATCGATACCCGGTTACACACAATGCATTGAGAATATGCATCCACTAAAAGTCATTTAGCTTTGTTCAAGCAAGACCATCAAGATATCAGGAATGCCTTGGAGTCTGAAAGAATAAAATATATGCACCAGAACCATGCACTATTTACAAGCATTTTGGAAGCAATTGAACTTTAAATATATTTGTGTATTAAACCCTGTCACGGTATGGGTAGAGTTTATAATAAACATTATAATATAAATACTTTCCTTTTTTAAAAAAATCAGCTTTGACAGCGGGGAATATGACCCATTTCATGTCTGGGGGGGTGTGTGTGTGAAAGGACAGTTAATTCAGAAAAATTAGAAAAAACGAGTTATTTTTAACATATAAACAGGTGATCAGATCTTAATGAAATTTGATATTTAGAAGGACCTTGTGTCTCAGACCTCTTATTTTAAATCTTGACTGGATCCAGTGACACTGGGGAGAGTTGGAGGGGGAAACCAGAAATCTTGGAAAACGCTTAGAGTGGAGAGATTGGGATGAAACGTGGTAGGTATGGTCTACAGAAATTTCGAACTCGGTCGATAAACGCAGCAGTTTTACCGAATCCTGCCGTGATTTTATAGATGATTCCACAATTGTCCATTTGGTTAAATAAGCAGCATTAAAATAGTGACATAATATGTACCGAAATCTGAATCTCGGTTGGTAAATGCAGCAGTTTTACCGACTCGTGAAGTGATTTTACGTATGGTATTCAAAACGGATATTATGCAAATTTTTGGCAAAACAGTCGAGGGCTCGGTCACCGAGCTCGCCGACGTCCAGCGCGCGGCGGAAGGGTGTCGCGGGATCTTTCACCTCGCGGCGATGCCGTCCGTGGTGAGGAGCGTCGAGGCGCCGCTCGAATCGCACCGGCAGAACGACGTCGGCACGGTGGTGATGCTCGAGGTGGCTCGGCAGAACAACCTGCGCGTGGTCTACGCCGGTTCGTCGTCGGCGTACGGCGAAGACGATTCGCCGGCCAAGCACGAGGCTTGGTCGATAGCAGAATACTGTATTTAACAACAAATAAAACTGTGAAAATATTTCGTATAAATGTTGGGTTTTTTGACAGCACAGATGTCACGTGGCTCAAATATTTATTCTTTGTTAATATATAGATTGTATAGTTAGGCCACTAGGTCCCTAAATACCGTAGTCGCTGTCAACATTGGTGGATGGATGCTTGAATGGTCGCCAATAAAAGGAACGTTGTCTATTGGGAAGCAGAAACAATTGAGCCGGGGCGCTCCTTACTACAGTTCGTTACCACGGACTGTTTGATCGCAAGTCTGTTGGTAATTAGACAGTATGTATTCCTTCCGAACTTATATTAAGTTTCTTATAACTTTCTCTTTTGGAAGTAAAGAGCTTAGGTGAAACTCAAAACGATCAAAAATCAATGATTGACCGCTAACCCAAGAAAAATCTACATTCCAGAAATTGCGATTGCTGTATGTCACTTGGTTAATATCATTTTCCATGGTGGGAGAGCCGGATTTTTCAGCATTATTTAAAAACCGATCAAAAATTAAATTATAAAAAAGAGTTTTTTTTTCAACTGAAAGTAAAGAGCAACATTAAAACTTGGTGGATGGGTGGGGTTAATTGGTAGGATCTTTTCATGGAGGAATTTTTCGCGGGAGACATGGAGGGAGAGCCGGATTTCCCAGCATTATTTAAAAACCGATCAAAAATTAAACTTAAAAAAAAATTTGAAGGGTTAATAGCCACTTTTCAACTATTTATGTTGCGATACCTTCTCTCTTAAAGGGCTGCCATTGAGGTAACAATTGTGGCCAATGATTGTTACGGTTTTGAATTGCTAATTTGGTCTGAGAATCTTTTTGAAGCAACGAGGTTTTAGCCGTAGTACAAGACAAGTAGTTTAGACAAGGATGCATTAATAATGAAACATTTCTGTTGCAAGCTGAAAGAACAGAACGAAAACTACATCTAGGGGTGTTCCCCCTATTTTCTAAAATAAGGCAAATTCCCTCAGGCTTGTAATTTTCGATGGGTAAGACTAAACTTGATGAAACTTATATGTTTAAAATCACCATAAAAATACGATTCTTTTGATATAGTTATTGGTGTCAAAATTCGGTTTTTTATAGTTTCGGTTACTATTGAGCCGGGTCGCTCCTCACTACAGTTCGTTACCACGAACTGTTTGAAAAGAATTTTTCACGTCAAAGACTCTCACGATTTGTCTTTTTGACTTCCTTTCTTTTCTGTATCAAATTGAAGATTTTTTACATTAATGGAAATAAAAATTTGGGTCACCCAAATAATCGAAGCTCAGTATTGAGTAGCTCAACCACTCGAGCTTATAATATTTCGACTATTTGGACGATCTAGATTTTTATTTTCATTAATGTCTCTGACCTCCTTTTCTGAATCAGCCACCTTTGACTAGTATATGACCACTACCCATTAGAAGAAGATGAAAATTGAAATGGAAAAATCTTAGTCTGGGGAAGCTTTCATCGACTTTTGTTTATTACCAAGTGCTGTCTGTGAATACAACGTTTTACATCGATGTTTTACAGTTTAAACAGTTAAATTTGGTGGGAGGGGTACAAAAAATTGTTCATATTCATTTGTGTTACGTTCTTTAGGAACTGGAAAACATTTCTGGGGGGGGGGTCAAACTCCCTACCCCCTTGGATACGATCATCCATAATTGAAATAAAGTTTTTTTTTAATGAAAGTAAGGAGCAACGTTGAAACTCAAAATAAACAGAAATTATTAGTATTATAGCCATGGGCACTTTAAGAGGCCAGTACCACCTTCGAATCCTGGTCCCGCCACTGTTTTTGAAACTTTTCGAAACACAGGTGCTTCTTACGTAATGGGGAATGTTATTATCGAGATGCAGATGCTTATTACGTAAAGGGGTTTGTTTACTTTTGATTGCTACTCCATCAAAAACAGCTAGAGACGTCAGAAATGACTTTTGATTTTACATCTGAAATTTATAACTACACTTTAGTTATTATTGAAGATTTGTGCGTATATATGGCAAACAAACCTCATCAGGGTTTGGGAATGCCTTTACCTAATCGTAACGCTGCTGTTTCAAAATGTGTAAAATTGGATAGTGAACAAAGTTACAGCAAGAGTGATCTATTGTCGTATGTAAAAAATAGCATTTCTAAGGCTTTGGATAGATTGCGTTGGAGGAGGAGTGTGCGCAGCTGTGTTGGCCTCAGGGGGTTTGGTGCTGCAGCGAGCAATTGTTAGTAGTACTATTGGTAGTAGTTTATACATTTTAAGCAGTGTCGGTTATCTGGCAGGGATGGTTACTTGGGAGGGGGAGAAGAGTACCAATACTCTTTGACCTAAAATAAAGGAGAAATTAAGTTGTAGAGATGAAATTTTGAAGAAGGCTCTTTTTCTAATTCAATATGTTTGTATATTACCTTAATTTGCTTTCGGGCTAATATTCCATTCTAGGTTAATCTTAATTTATAGTATTTTTAGAATGAATTTTGTTTTTGTGAAAGTTTCTCTGGATATTGTAGTATGTTCAGTACAAGATTTGTGAAGTGTCTTACAAGCTCACTTAGTTTATGGCCCGATCAAGCAAACCGTCTTCCTTGAGTCTCCATGTTGAATAAATTTAAAGGAATTGGTTAAGAGTTAACAAAGACCCCAATCATCAATAAGTCATTTGTAGATAGCGTGCAGTCTATCACTGTGGATAGCACAGCCAACAACAATGGACATAAAAAAAAATCAAATTAGAAGAAAGAAAGAAATTAAAACTTTAAATAATAAGCCCAAAACTAAATGAATGCATGCTAACTTAACATTGCAACAAGAAATCTCATATGCTAGTACAAAACGGATTTGATTTTTAATTGGAACAAGGGAATGACTTTTGTTCTGACAAAACTGTTAATCAAAATTTTTGATAAGACGTTGAGTATTTATTCCTATTAAACTTATTTTATTAATTCCCCTGGATTAGGTCAAAGATCAAAGCACGACTTTACCAAATCGGCAAAATAGGTTTTTTTTTTACAAACTTTTGATTAGTTTCTGTTCTTTAAATGCATAAGGCCCTAACTTTTTTTTTGCTCAACACGTATACACTTAATATAAAAACACTCTCTGAAGCGTTTATAGTTTTGCCGCCATAGCTTTAATAAAACAGCTATTTATGCGGTATGTATTATGAGTGTTTATACGTTACGTTTTATGAGCGTTTTTAGTATCAAGCACTAACGATCTATCATAAACTATTTATTACATATTTACGAGTTATTATGAGCATTATGAGCCACTTATTGTGGTCCTTCTCGTTAGAAGTGTAATTTTATATTTTCCAGTTTTCTTTTCATTTATTTCCTATACTCCTCCTCACTCGGAATATCTGTCTTGGCCTTTTCTACAATTAGCCATGGCTTGATGCCCACAACTATTCGATTTTAATTCAAAATAGAATTGTACTATTAGATTATATTCTAAAACCGAAAGTGTAATGATACTTTTTCTCAACACACACGATTTTTGTGTAACTTTTTTTTTATTTCCAGAGGGAAAAAGCAGAAAAGAGAAACAAAATGTAAAAACCTTGGGCGATGAAAATTCTGATTTTTGTCTTACGAGGATAAAGCTTTAAATTATGCATGTCAGGATTCCGTCCGCACCCACCCACCCCCCAACCCCTTCGAAACTGTGGTAGCATGTTAGAGAATACATGATTCTTTGCGCATGGGTACAAAGGTCTTAATAGGGTGCGTTATTGGAAAACTTTATGTAGTATCGTATCTTTGGATAAACAAAAATCTTTAAAAAGATACAGTAGGTAATTTTAATTATCATTGAGTCCTTGGTATTTATATCTAATGATGAATCTGGCATACTATTTTATGGATGTTTAGGGATAAGGATATTTACACTAGATATTTATTCTGTCGCAGCTGGATTTCTAAGTGATTTCTGGGTGAGCGGCTATTTATTGTGTTGATGAATATTATTACTTTTATTTTATTTTATACAGTCGATTTAAATTATTTGGAGCTAATTTATTGTTTCTATTTTAAAAACTTTTCATTAATGAGAAAATGGCTTCTACAGGGAAAACCCTAGGCCAGATTCAGAAGTTTGACGATAATTTTTGGTCAAATCGGTATTGTTTGGCATTATGATAAACAACAACTAATGCTATCACTATTACCAACAACTCACTGCAGCACAAAATTGCCTGAGGGCAACACAGCTACGCACGCTTCTGCTGTACCTCAATCTATCCATACTTTACTCTTTACCCCCTCCTATGAAGTTCCAATTTCCCTTACATTATTCCTAATGACCTCTTTCAAAACGAGAGCTCTGAGAAATGAGTTCCTTCTAAATATCAAATTACATTAAGATCAGGTCACCTGTTCTTAAGTTAAAAATACTTCATTTTTCTAATTTTTTCTAAATTAACACTCCCAGCCCCCCAACTCCTCCAAAGAGAGCAGATTCAGTACGGTTATGTCAATCACATACCTAGGACTTGTGCTTATTGTTACCACCAAGTTTCATCCCAATTTCTCAACTCTAAGCGTTTTCCAAGAAATTATTTCTTACCTTGTTATTTCAGTTCTTCCCTAGATTGATACCCAATTAGTATATCATCCAATATAGCAACAATGAAATTTATTATTATTTTGAAAGAGAATTATAAATTTTGGTTTAATAGTTATTTGTATTTTATTCTACTATTTGAAAATGAAGAGGAACTAAGTAGTAAATATAATGAAGGTACTAAGGTTCCTAATATTACAAGAAATATTGATAAAATACATATTCACTGCCGAAGACCACACTGCCTTTCCTTAATACAACTACAGAAGAGAGAATAATGAGGACTTTTTTCCCCAAGACAATGAATCAACAAAACCTATTTGAATATTTCGGCCCTATATCTAAGGGCCGTCTTAAGCAAAGAAAATAATAAACAATAAAACACTTACAATAAAAGTTTTCGGTTAAAAATCGATTCTTTTTTTTTAAATAGCCTTGGCATCATTACTTCTTAACGAAAAGTTCAAGACTAAGAAAAGGGTATTATATTACTTATTTGTTCAATTGTGACTCAAGTGCTGTGGTGTATTTACTTCAGTGTAGTGTTTGTAGGAAACAGTATGTAGGTAGTACTAGGACAGCATGTAGACTCAGGTTTAATAATTACAAGGCTAGTCGTATGTTTAGACAAGATCTGTTTGTAATACAGGCATAATTATTTTATTTTTTTTTGGGGGGGGGGGGCATTTTTAAAAGAGGGCCACATGGGGTTATACAAACGCACAGGGACAGACAAAGAAGCAAACAAACTGACGGTCAGACACACACGCTCTAAGAGAGAAAGAGACTCACACATACACTAGCACACAGAGACAGATACAGAGACAAGCAAAGAGACGGTCAGACACACAGGCTCAGAGAAATAGAGAGGGAGAGAGAAAGAGAGAGAGAGAGAGCCAAACTATTCAAATGAGCCACATCTCGAATTTTAAAGATCCCAATTGGAATTTGATACAGAGCAGCAATACCCAGTAGAAGAATTAAAATTCTAAATATACCAATTCATTCTAAAAAAAATTAATTTAGAGGTCTAAGTTCAATTAGACCTACTCCCAGTAATTAGCGATGACTGTTCAGTAAAATAACATGGGTTACCTGTGAACTAAAGACTAGTACCACAGAGCAGCAATACCCAGTAGAAGAATTAAAATTCTAAATATACCAATTCATTCTAAAAAAAATTAATTTAGAGGTGGGGGCTCGTTGAATTGCTAATCAAAAGTTTTAGTGTCCTTTTTGAGATTCAAAGTGATGGGAGGGTGGATACCCCCTCCCACACACATACCTCGTATTTTCCCGAAATGTATCTGATAGAAATTTTGAGATAACCATTTGTTGTCGTAGAAAATTCGAAAAGAGATCATTCGATTGAAAATTGAAAGGGCTATTGTTTTTTAACAGTCAAAAGTGATTGGAGGGCAACTAGCACCCCTCCAGGATAATCTGAACTGGATATAAGTTTTTCGGACTTAAACGAGAGACATTTGGCATTTTGGCATTTTGGCATTTTAACATGTTTGGCATACTTGTGGAAAATACAGAGAAAGCGGAAAAATCAGGGCTTTCTACGGTTGATACTCGAAAGCCCCCCTTGCATTGGTGTCTATATCAGCATAAGATAACCAAAAATAATAAATAGATAAATTAGTTTGACAGTGGCTGTCCGAATATTCTCTCGTATTTTTATGCTGATTTTAAATATAAAGTTTAATCAAGTTTAGCCTAACCCATCAAAAGTTGTCAGCCTGAGAAAATTTTGCCTTATTTTAGAAAATAGTGAGAAACACCCCCTAAAAGTCACAAAATCTCGTCAAAAATTACACCATCAGATTCAGCTTATCAGAGAACCCTGCTGTATAAGTATCAAGCTCCTATCTACAAAAATTAATTTTTTCCATGGGTGATCGTATCGACCCAAGTCTCGACTGAACAGCCCACGTTTGCTGAAATAGAAGAAGAAAAAGTCACTGTGTCCTGGCACACGGGAATGTGACCTTTGGACATAAAATGTGTCCAGTTGGCAAATCTGATTAGGAATATAATTTGCAAGCTAACAACAAAAATGTATTGCAGCTACAAACATACATTTTTTATCTTTTGCTGGGCATTGTATCCCCATCACTTTATCCAACCAAATAGAAAAATTGCAAACACTATCGCCTCGTGAAGGAGGACCGCGGCTCCGAGATCCACATCGCCTACCTCACGGCGCTGGGCATGCAGCCGGAGTCGGCTGCAGCCGAGACCGTCCTCGAGGGCCTGCGCGACATCGCCGAGCGCGTGCACGGTGCCACGAAGACGCTGGCCGCGGGTCTCGAGAAGCTCGGCTTCAGGATCGTGCACGCACAGTACTTCGACACACTTCGCGTCGACGTCGGTGCCGGGCGCGCGGGCGAGTTTATAATCATCTCTGAAAGTGAACTGAAATTTTTCGTTATTAATTTTTTTTTAATAGTATCTATTTCACGTTATGAGCCAGCTACTAATGAACAATAATGGCAAAAATAGCGTTCCCTATTTGTTTAGTTTATCGATATATTTGTCCCTAAGGGATGGGGAAGTGAGGCGCAAGTGCGAAAGAGTAATGAATGGAGAATCTAATGGTATATTTCCTTTATTTTCCTATCTTAGTTCTTAATACGTGCCGCCTTCCGCGGCATCGGCTTTTCTTCTGAAGACGGGAATGTCACCGTCCTGAAAGAGCTCGTCATACGTGCCCGTCGCGACAACTCGACCGGCATCCATGCGAAAGAGCTTGTCGCATTTGCGCACCGTGCTCAGGCGATGGGCAATCATGATGATGGTGCGATCCGAGCTCAGAGCATCGATCGCCTGCAAAACCGCCTGCTCGGTTTCGACATCGAGTGCGCTTGTTGCCTCGGTGAACCTGGCCGGGCCGGTCCGTGCCCTCAGCGAGGGCATCTACCCGCAGACCTATGCCGGTTTCTACCTGCGTCCGGCCGAAACTCGCGCCAAGTTCGAGTCCCTGGGCTGGTCCAGGGTCGCTGCCTTTCAGACCCGCAACCCGATGCACCGCAGCCACGAGTACCTGGCCAAGATCGCCGTCGAGATCTGCGACGGCGTCCTGATCCACCAGGTGCTGGGCAAACTCAAGCCGGGCGACACCCCGGGCCCGCTACCAGGAACGTCTCGCCGAGCGCCGACGGCTCGAGGCCGACGCGGACCAAAACTATAGTATCTATGCAGGCAGGATGATTTTTGAGAATCTCTGCTCCTTCCGTAAACTATTCTAAGGCATAGGAAATTGCTTAAAGACAAGTCTACTTCGTTATAATTTACAGAAGCAGTAAATCTTTCTGTAATTTTCGTTTGAGTAATAATAATCATAATCATATAATAAGTGGAGCTGATAATCGTGATGCGCATTATTCCAATTTGCCCGCGGGCGATTATGTTTTTGAAGTACAATCAGCTAACCAGAATGGTGTTTGGGATAGAACGGGAGATAAAATTCTTTTAACCATTGAGTCACCGCCCTGGAAAACGTGGTGGGCATATTCTATCTACGGTCTTCTGTTGCTTTTGATTGTACTCTTTTATCGATTCAAACACAAAAAGGAGCTGGAAAGAGAACGATTTATTTGCCCGTTGTCCAAAATTTTCGGTGAAAATGCCTGCGCCAAACGGGGCAAGAAAGGCGCAACCTTCTTTGCGCGTGTGTCCAAATCAGAAAAAATAAAATCAACGGCACTCAGGGCGGCTGATGGCTACGGTGGTGTCGATGTTCTTGCAGGCGGGAAACAAACCGTTCTTCCGCCCACGCTGCACCCCGACACCGGCAATCCTTATGAATGGCTGGGTTCTGTGCTGTACCATGTCGACCTACAAAAAATAATAATAATAATAATAATAATAATAAAAAAAAACTTGTGACTGCGCGAAGGCGAGACCTAGCATGGGTGCCATAGCATGGATAAAAAGGTTTAAAACTGCTAGAGTTATCAAAAAAGCATCCAAGCCAAATAAATTAAATAGCTGAATTAAACAGAATTATTT
Source organism: Alatinidae sp. Z8VKAUB7J3 (assembly GCA_010016025.2). NCBI lineage: Eukaryota > Metazoa > Cnidaria > Cubozoa > Carybdeida > Alatinidae > Alatinidae sp. Z8VKAUB7J3. The sequence goes on from JAAAKM020721499.1 coordinate 219,818,389, forward strand.
TTCATATTCAAAGACAGTGAAAACGAACAAGACCAGAACATTAGCCCTTAATTGAATGATATCACTTTTTATGCCCGTTTGTTAGAATAAATCCCCCCCCCCCCCCCCCCCGCTTATTCCTTTTTCAAAATTTACTAACCTCCCCGCTTCTAATTAGGACCCCCCGTTTATTAATTTCAAGGAATTATCTCAGTACTCAAAATGTAAATGACATCTGAAAACAGTTGAATAAGTTCCCATGCAACATTTGACCCTGAAACAGTTGCTAATTAGTCAATAAGTACGATTTTTGTCCTCGTGTGTCATCCTTGGACCGGCAACCAATCTGGCCACCGTGGGCGCGGTCTATCGAACGTTTGGCACCAGGACGACCACGCTGTACCTGATCACAATGGTCGGAGGAAGCATCGTTGCCGGTCTGCTCTTTGATTCCGTGATCCCGGTGACGGCAGCGGACCAGCTGGTTCCACATGACCACACAAACTGGTGGTCACTGGCGTGTTCCGTCGCACTGACCGGAATGCTGGTGTGGTTTGCCATGGAGGATCTGCTCATAATCAGCAACAACAAAAAAAAATTCCGAAAAAGAAGTTTTCCAAAGAAAAGTAAAGGCCATATTCAACTTCTTCAACTTCATATTCAACTTCTTCTTTTCAAAGAATAATTCAAAATTAAAACAACCTGAAATTACTGTTAAAGATAATATGAAACCCAAAACGAACAGAAATTAAATAAACAATCAAAGCAAACAAACAGAAACCAGGTACTAAAGTGGATAAGGTAATAAGCATAAACAGCTGTCCCACACCTCGGCGTCGACTTCGTCCATGCCGTGCAGGATGCGCGCCTGCACAGCACGCCTTGATGATTCTGTGTCCACACCAGATCCTTCCATCACCACCATTCTGGCCTTAAAACATGCCGAGGGCCAGCCCGGCAGACAGCGTCATACCCAATTCATGGCATGCGGCGAGCGTGGCTTGATCGACCTCCCCTTTGCAGATGATAGGTTCCTGTACTGCTTGCAGAGGATTTCCCGTACCTTGGGCAAACGATCACTCGATTAGTTATTTGGTTAGTCCCGAAGAACTACAGGGCTTGTTGAAAGAAAGCGGCTATAAGAAACTTGTCTGGGTAGACGATACGGAAAAGTCGATTGAATGGTATGAGGCTATATTTGCCGCGGCGGCAGCCCCCAAACCGAATGCTCCCTCGCTTGCTGAAGTTTTCAAATTGATGGTTGGCGATGATTTTCCTGAAAAGGGTCGTAACGTACGAGCTCGCATTATAAAGTTTGTAGTGTTAACAATAACCATAAATCGATACTTACCAATTAATCCTAGGGATGGAATGGTTCGTATTAGCCACGAATCATAGCACTCATTAATAACAGCCATTAACCTGTTGTAATATCCGTGAAAATTTTTTATTTATTGGAGCTGTTCATATTAGGCTATTAATTAGCAAAAACAAAGTTTTTCCTAAGTAAAAAGGAGGAGAAAGAGGTAAAAGGAGCTGTCTTGAGAAATTCCCTATTGTTCTTCTTGTTTTTGGTGTTGGAAAGGCAGTGTGGTCTTCGTCGTTATTTAATTGATGATAGGCCTATGCAAGTATTCAATCGAGATCTCTGCTTGACCGTCTTCAGTGCAGAATAATAAAAAAATTCAGATGAAAATCTAAAGGATGAATTAAAAATCAAACCTTAAAAATATAAAATCAAACTATGGAATTTTCGCAAACTTATGTCTCTTTTTCTGGAACTATGGGCAAGGTGAACCTAATGGTATCAATGAGATGGGCGGAAAGACTTCTCGACGTTCAATTTGGATTTAACTGATATTGAACAGGTTTGGCCCAGGTAATGATTCAAAGCCAACTGGCCAAGCCCGTTGGTGTATTTAAAAAATATTCTCCGTGTGCTTTATCTTCTCCGTGTGCTGTGAATGGTGCCAGGAAGCCAGCCAGAAGACGAAGACAGCATTATGTGTCTGTTGTTGTTAAAGTCCAAATACAAAAGAATTAAAAGCATACGATATCTAACAAAGGACTACGAAAAAGGGAACATCATTTGCTATAAACAACATATTACTACCTTTAGCATACTACGCCGACCATCCGCATACGATAGTACAGTCATGCAGGGAGTCATGACTTGGCCATTCTTTTCCTTGCCGCAGAGCCACAACACTGAGCCTATCACATATCGGCTGTCCGGATATTCACTAGATCCTGCTGATGCACTGAACGTTACCGGTCTATTGACTTAAAAAATTCATTAACTGATTTCAATCAAAGTCTTGAGCGCCTTAGTATTGCTTAAATTTATGTTGAATTTTAGATAGGGTCAGTGAAAATCTTCTTGTTCTTTTAATTGTAAGCGGAATGTTAGTCAATTTCTGGGTACAAAATTTTCCTGGTCTTTCCTCCCAATATATACGACGTTGAATTTTTTTCACAGACCACACTTTCTGTGGACCCTGTAAAATTATTATTGCAGTTTGATTTATTCTAGCTATTTTATTGACGAATGATAAATCCCCTAAAAAATAAACAAAATATACAGCGAAAAGAATTCGCCTCGTATGTCAAGGCCTGGAATGCACATAATATAACTTTCTGGCTTTTAACTCTTATATAAATAATATATATCTATTAATATATTATAAATAATATATATATATTATAGATGATATATATCTATATCTATATAATAAAATAATGAAGAAAAAACATGACTTTGGTGTTTTGAAACTTTGCTGAAATTTTGATGTTGAAAAAAAAAGGACATTGATCTTGAAATGGGGAATGTTCAAAAACTTGAAATTATGGCAATCAAAAACGAACTGAAATTAATTAAAAAACTTTCAGCTTTATCTTGTTGTATTTCTTATTATGTCGTTTCACGGAGGGGAATTACATAGACTTGTGGTTTAATTTATTCTGGCCAATGAGCCCTGTTTTATCCTGTTTCAAGTCGATCTCACCAAAGCCCGCGATGTTGGGCTTAATTGGGGTGCTGTTTTTGGCGACAACCAGGGACAAGGTGGGACAGGTGGTGGTCAATTAGGCGGCAACACGGGCAATGGTAATTTGCAATCCACGCAAGGCATCAACTTCTCGCTCAAGACAGATGAATTGTTTGATGGTTTGGACGATGTGTTGGTGTCGCCCGCACAAATCCAGTTCTCGGACCTTGCCAACTACACGAAGTTGGAGGGGATATCATGACCCTAGCTGAACGATTGAAAGAAGAAGGACAGCAAGAAAGAGCATTAGAAATTGCACGAAATCTATTAAACGATGGTGCCGAGCCTGCTTTTGTTGCAAAGGTTACGCGGCTACCACTTCCAAAAATTAAAGACCTAAAAAAGAATAACTAATCATGCGTTATTTACATACCATGGTGAGAGTATCTGATTTAGATGTCTCCCTTGATTTTTATTGGAAAATCCGAAACAAGATGTATCCGCGACTTTTAAGTATTTCCAGGGTAGTCTACAAATCATGCTATCTGGATCATGATATAGAAAAACTGCATTATGGTATCTTATCCACCCCTGAAATCATTGCCCGCGTTCGAGGCTGCCTTGCGGCTGAACAGTTTCTCGTTGGCGGCAGATGAATTGAATGTCACGCCCGGTGCGGTGGGGCAGCAGGTCCGCAAGCTTGAAGAATGGCTGGGTGCGTATCGGAGAATCCTACTGTAGAAATTTCAAGCTCATATCTGTAAAAACGTGGATTTTTGTATTTTTTGCCAGGAAAAAGATCACGGATACGTATTTATTTTTTTCTCCTGGGGGTAATCGTACGGACCCAGTGGTCCTAAAATATCACGAGAGGGCTCATTCTAACGGGAATTAAAAGTTCTAGTGACCTTTTTAAGTGACCGAAAAAATTGGATGGCAACAAAATTTATCATTGGGGAAGAAACACGTCCGCTGCAAAAGCGTCTGAAACACGTTTCCAGTGGTCGCTCGTTTGCATGTTTTCAAACAGCGCATCTTTCTCAATGGCACCGTTTTTGTAGTTCAGCTCGGTTACATCTGCCGTTTTCTGCAACCGGTACATTGTCTTCAAATAGTTGGAAACCCGTGCCAGAGGATCGTCGGCTCGCTTGTTGGCATCGAGTATTTCTCCGTGAACCTTTGGACTGAACCTCTTTATTTTTTTTTTCTCAGAGGAAATATCATGGATGTGTTTTTGTTTTGTTTTTTCCAAGGGTGATTGTATCAAAACAATGGTCCTAGAAGATCGAGAGAGGGTGCATTTGAACGGAGATTAAAGTCTCTAGAGCTTTTTAAAGCATGTTTAGTTCAAAGATATTGTAGGGCGACTCGTCCCCTTCCCACGCTCCTTTTCTCCTGAAAGTTGTCCGATAAAAATTTTGAGATATTCATTTTTCTTCAGAGTGAATAGAGCATGAAGTAAAGACCGAGAATCATAAAGCGAAAAAAAAAAAAAAATTAAGAAAAAAAACACTTGTGTTAGAAGACAAAGGAAAGCGAGAATCAGAAAGAGTCAAAAATGAAAGTTTTGAAGAAATAAATGATAGGTTAGAAGAACAATGCCATCTCTTTTACAAGATACTTCTTAGACCCCGTTGAAGCTGCTGAAGTACGCCTTGCATATTCTTTAAAATATACGTTCTCTTATCCTTAAGCTTGCCGGCATTTTTTATAATAGAATATTTGTTTTCTTTTTATTTAGTGTCACCTTTAAGAATTTACGATTTCTTTCGTATTTCGAGATTGTAAAATTTACTTCAGGCAATTCTAATCCATGGCAAACAGCTTCTATGAGTAGAGCTTTAACGTTATCAATATCCTCGCAAACTGTATTCCATACGATTACATTATTTTCTAACGTGGTGGCTTCCAATTTGACAATCCAGCCTCCACAACAATATCAATTGGTTGAGAAGATAATAAATGGGAATTTTCAACGATTTCTGGTTTATTTTTTAGTTTTTGAACAAGAGAAGATGATGCATCTTTTGATTCATCATATACATGAGTAAGAGTAGCAGGGAAATGTTCAGAGTCAATTGCAAGTGCAATTTGAGTTCCCATTGAACCACATCCAAGAAGAGCTATTCGTTTCAAACAGATTATCTAGAAATCATCACTTAATCATCATCGACGTCATCGGAAACGGCTCGACCTACGACTCGATGTCGAACGCGATCTACGACCCCTACCCGACGCAGTTCGTCACCGGTGGCTTCGACCTCGATGCGGTGGGCGCCATGTACGTGCCGGAGCCCGGCTTCGCGTCCAGCGCGATCGCCGGGGCGAGCTTCCTCGCGTTCGCCGCGCGTCGACGCAGATAGCGTGCGGCGCGCACCGACATCGCGATGGCGACGGTGGGGGTGGCAGACGACGGCGAAGGTCCTGGGCCGGCGGCGACCGATGATTCCCGTGCCCCTGGTGACGCCTGGGTTGTCGGAGCTCTGGGTTTCGCTGGTGACGCGAACGTCGCGCAGCCTCGTCCGTCCGCTCATCGAGAGCCTTCAGCACTCGATGGTCGTGACCGACTCGTGGATTCAGGACGAGATGAATCTACCTGGCCAGACTTTCGACGAAGCCTTGAGAGACTCGGTCCGAAGGTCACGGGGTCGTGAGAACTCCAGCAGCGACTTTCGACGATGCGGGAGTCGAGAGCGATGGGGACCGTTTGTGCGTGATGCACAATCGCCCTCTCCCCCACTCCTCTCCCACAACACAACACAGCGCAGCACACAGCACAGCGACCGACACCATGTGGCGCGGCGAAAGAGGGTTCAGAGAGCGAACATCCTTCTTTTGTGGTCGGTATGGAGATTCCCTCTAAGTCGTTGGAGGGGCGGAGAGGAGCAAGCTTGTAAGAAAGTAACGCTAATGAATGAGTTTGGCTGTTTTTCACTTTAAAAAGTTCTACTAGGCTTGTGAGTGTGACAACCTTGGATAGACCCCAGCAATAAGTTGTGAATGAACGTCTACAATACGTTTAAGGCAACATCATACCGAACACCAAGAAGCTAGGATGTGAATTGCATTCGTACTTAAGTTTTATTTTTGCTCTTTAAAATGATGTAAGTACAAAAGAATTTACTCTTGTGAGTTTTTTTTCTTACAGATAGTTTACCATTTAAGAGAGATTAAAAACCAGGGGCGTCGTTTCGTGGGGGCAAGCTGCCCTCCCCCAAATAATTTGAAAAAAAATAACTATTATATAGCCCTTGATCCTTGACTATCCGGATATGGACCCCTCTTGCCCCCTCAATAAAAATGCTGTAGCTATTCCCCTGTTAACAATCGATTGACTGCGGTAGTAAATTGGGCAGTGAGGGGGCTAGTCATGCAGCTAGGAATATTAGTGAAAATGCTCTATGTTTAATAGAGAGGAGTAGGAGCTTGCACAAGATTTATCTGAGTGATAGATCATTGAAAAATAAGAGGAATATAAAAAAGAGGAGTAAGCATTTGAATATGAACTAAGTAGGTGTGAACTGTAGGCCATGGATAAAATTGCGGGTGATCTGGAAGATGCACTAAGATGCCATATTAGTAGAACATTGTAGTCGCATCTTAAGAAATTGCTATCTCTGAATTTTGATCCGTTGACTTTGGGAAAATAATTAGCGTGGGAGGGGGCATAGGTGCCCTCCATTTTTTTAGTCACTTAAAAAGGACACTAGAACTTTTCATTTCCGTTTGAATGAGCCCTCTTGCAACATTTTAGGACCACTGGGTCGATAAGATCACCCCTGGGAAAAAAAAAACAAACAAATAAACACGCATCCGTGATCTGCCTTCTAGCAAAAAATACAAAATTCCACTTTATTATATTAATTACCAAACCTAACGCAACCCAAACTAACTGAACCCAATCCAAATACATCTGTATATTTTAAATATTTAATAAAAAATATACCTACACCGTAGATTTCAACTGAGCCTAAGCTGAAGTTCTTTGTATACTGCCGGTCAAACAATGGTTACTGTTGTGTGTTTAGATTCACAACATCGAGTGTGTACCATATAATACGGGAGTACTGAAATTAATTTTTAAATTGCATCCCAATTTTTGGTTTTGGGTGGGTAACAATAAGCTGAAAGAATTTGATCTATTTAGAATCAGCATAAAAAGCCAATACTGTCGGTGTAGCAATTGTCACGAGAATTCCATTTTTAGTTTTGGTGAATATTGGTCTAACTCACTTTTTACTTCCAGTTTTTTTTTTTTTTTTTTTTTATCACAAACTATTTGATAAGATTCTCTTATGACGAGATTTATTTGAAGTTGTTCATTTTATCTAGTCTATTAAATCATTATAATCGTTATAGGTCATAATTTAAAAACGCTTCAGATTGCCTGGAACATATTAACCGCAGTCTTATTGTACATTTTTGCAGAAACTAAACCCAAAAAAGCAGCCCTATTCGTATATTCAGCTCAAAAGTAAGGCCTTGAAAGTCCAAAGGGAAATGTCATCAAACGAAGATCGTCCGAAAATAAACATATTCTTTGAAAAAAAAATCAAGTAAAAAAAAAACATGTTTTGTGTAGCAACTGTTTAACAGTAATAAGTGAAATTTTTAGCGTTCTGGAAAATCTGTAGGTAGAAAAGATCTGATTGCATAATAAAAACTTCTGGATATAATTTTTACAAAAAAAGCAAAACCATGAATATTTGAGTCCTTTCAGCAGTGTAAGAGAAGCACAGCATACATTGAAGACAGTATTGAAAATAAACATAGCCCTATCGTTATCTCTGTGGTTTTATGTCAGGGTCTTAACTAGCTGTTTTTGATTGTCTGGATTTTTGTTTTGTCTGTCGCTTGAGGACTTGGCGGCGACCTACTCTCCCGCGGCTTAAGCCGAAGTACCATCGGCGCGGGTGGGTTTCACGGCCGAGTTCGGGATGGGATCGGGTGCTGGGCCCACCGCTGTGGCCACCAAGTCGTCGAGCGACAGTTGTTTGATTTCCCTCAGGTGCCGGGCGCCCGCTCCGCGGGCTTGGCTTTCGGCGCATCAGCGCCGTTCGCTATGTCTCACCGTTGGACCTGTTCTCATAAGCCACTCAATATCACTGGCCTTCAAAACAGGATCTTTAAATATGAGTTCAAGACCATCTTTATCATCAATCTCAAAGTTTTTTTCAAAATCTTTGAGCTGATCCCTGAATTCAAGAAAACGAAAAAGTATGCAGCCCGACAGCGAGAATATTAATAAAAGCAAAACCGGTGTAATTATCTTTTTTTTGTTTATCAAAGTTTTTCCTGTAGCTCGGCGGCGGTCCAGCGGCAGAAGCTTTCCGATTCGGGGCGCAGGTCGATGGCCACGTCGAAGGCACGCCCGCGCACGCAGCGGACCAGCTTCGGGTCGGGAGCCGGGGCGGCCTGGTAATGCATGCCGCGCAGCGTGCCGCGCCGGCGATTGCGGGAAATGTTTGCCTGCACCACCTCCATGGCGATGCCGGCCTTCGCGAACTCGACGGTGCAGAAGCTGCGGGCGAAATCCCCATTTTTGACAGATTTCTGGATATAAAGATGATTGGATATACTCAGATTTTAGAGATAAAACTACCCCTAATCTGTAATCTGAGCTGTCAGTTTGCAGCACAAACGACAATGACACATCTGGATTTCTCAGTTTTCCTTGCCTAAAAAGAGTGTTTTTAAGTGTATCAAATGCATTTTGTTCAATTTTTATCTGTTTAATGGGGTCTAAGATGCGCAATTTTGTTAACTCCGTCAAACTTTTCTTTCAATATTCTCTGAAATGTTCACCTGAATGCCCTTTGTCTTTTTGTATACTAAAAGTCAAGCAAATCCATCTTTCTCAATAAAAAGTTCTATTTGTAAGTATGAGCTGATTGCAAAACTTACAGCACTGGCCTGAAGGGCTGTGGGGAGATGGTTTTCATCCCAAAAGGCATAGGTACTGGACTTCCAAGCTAAAATGGACAAAATGGTTTTCTCAAAATCTGATTTGATGTGTTTGGGCCCATGACAACCCATCCGCACTCGTCGCCACCCCGATCTCACCGCGCCACGTCTTCCGATTCATCACCTCGAAAAACATAAACCACTGCCCGTCCCGGCGCACCATAAACGGGTCTGCCACAAACGCCGCCTCTACATCCGTCACCATCCCCGCCGTAAGCACCGGCTTCTCCACCGCCGGAGCCAACGTAAACGGCGTCTCGCCTTCGTACATGCTGATTGACCAGATCAAAAGCGTTTTGGAAATATTGGAAAACGCTTAGAGTGGAGAGATCGGGATGGAACTTGGTGGGTAGAATAAGCAAATGTATTAGATACGTGGTTGACATAACCAGACTGGATCCGCTCTCTTTGGGGGAGTTAGGGGGGTCAGTGCTTTGTTGAGCTCGGTGCTTCTGGACGTGCTAGGACGATCAAAATTGGTAGGCGTTTCAGGGACCTGTACAAATTCGCTTGACAAAGTTGTTTTCCCCGATTCGACGCAGATATGACGCAGAACAGCCCATCAACATAATCTGGTACAATATTCTTGAGGACTGCCTCCCAGTGAATGGACGTGCCTATGAAGCCAACAATGGTGGTTGGGTCATCAGCAGGGAAGATTGGGTGAAAGTACACTGCTGATGGTCCAGGAAGAACAAATATCTCCGTGAAATCTGTTACAACTCCACACTTTGGTGACTCTGTTGAGGAAGGGTCAGCTGCATTTGCGCAAGCAATCTTGGAATTACTATCAATATTTCATCTTCTTCAGGATCCCAGTATTATTCATATAATTTTATCACATATTTTCTCAATTAATCAGGTAGTAAATTAACTTATTGCAAAGCTAAAACTTCTCTTTCTTATTTTGTAAATAATTCTTAATTTTGGCAATTTAATTTTTTTACTGCAAATTTAATATTAAGATTTGATAATTATTCATCATATTATTGTAATTCAATTTTATCTACTTTTCCGTAGCATACAGTTTAATATTCGCAATTTAGGACTTACTAAAGTTAAAAAAGAGAAAACGTTTGAAATGCATTTTGTTTTTAGTAAAGGACAAATTATGTTCTGGCCTTTAGAAGTCACAGGGAGCGTTAGTCCTACTCATCTTTGTGATACTTTCTGCTTCTTTTGAGTTTGGCTTCGTTAATTATTGTAGTTTCTGTTCATTTTGGGTTTCGCATTTTTATTGATGGTGATTTATTGTTTTATGCCTAGTCTTTCTGTTAAAAGATTCACTTGAGCTTGCTTGAAGGCTTCTATGAATGCAACAAACATAACCACTTGGCAACTGCAAGTATCTTGGTTATCAATTGCTTTTAAAAAAAAGGCTTAACTAAGCATTTAATTACTCAGAACCAATACAGACAAATACACCTTTTTATACTCAAGCAGGAGCATTTGTAGCAGTAGTAGTACACTCTAGGTATTCAAAGACTATTCTTGTAACACTGGCAGATCTGTTCAATGTAAATGCGAGCATTGTTAGAACTCTAGCTGAAGGTATCGTTAAAAACTGTCCTAAAGCGTTTGTAGGCGTTATCACAAACCCTGTAAATGGCACTGTTCCAATCGTACGTGAAGTATTCAAGAAAGCGGGTACTTACGACGCTGCGCGTGTTTTCGGTGTAACAACTCTTGACGTTATCCGTGCTGAAACTTTCATTGCTGAACTAAAAGGTCTTGATGTTTCAGATATAATATAGCATAATTATATTACAAATACGTAAGGTATGCATTGAAACGTTGTTTAGCTTCGTGACGTCTGGTCTTCTCAACATTTTATGAATTAGATATTTAATGATTGAATTGATTGAATGATTTAATGAATGAAATGATAATTAAGGAGAAGTCCCTGATCCCTGCTCCCTACGTATTGGACGTCTTTGGTCCCCACAACACGTGTTGTAAAGGTCGTAGCTGAGATCTCACATTTGCGCTGCAAATGGGAGGTTAGCTCTATATACTGCTTGTGAATGGATATCTCTTGTGTAAAGTTATTTTAGTTTTTTAGATTGATTTTTATCTGTTACTAAGTTTTAGACGATAGAAAACTAAAGGACACAAAGGTAATAAGGTTTCGATGTTTATTTTTTTTTTAGTTTTGCTCTAAGATTAGTGAGACCAGGGCCAACACTGTTTCCAATAATTTTGGGCTTCATTCCACTATTCCTTTGGACCGCGAGACCGTCATCCTCAAATCCGGTCCGGATGCCGGTAAACCGTGGCGCCGCAAGCCGCGCCTGCAGGTCCGCTTGCCGCCAGGACATAACGCCCCCACCCTGCGCCGCGCCCTCAACCTCGCCCTGGCGATGGCGGCGGGCGAACGAAGCGTCAAGGTGGAGTTGAACGGCATCGAGAATACCGAGTCCAGACTCGGCGCCGCGGAGAAAGAGGTCAAACGCCTGCGCTCGATCGATAAAAATATGTTACATTAAACATTGAATGAGAATAAATGTTTTAGATGCCATCCATGAAATCGTGGGTTTATGGTAACGTATGATAAACTTATGGTAAAGTTTTTTTTTTTACATTTATTTGCATTTCTTATCAAAAAAAATATTGCCTTAAAAAAAAGAAAAAAGAGGGCCTCATAGACATTGGCGATTAACACAAATAAAATTTACCTTAAAAACGAGTGTCTCTAAAAAGACAAAGTGGATCATTCAAATGGAAATTAAATGTTCTAGTACGCTTTTTTTCCAAAATCACCCGATCAAAATTTTTAGACAGCCCTTTTGTTCAGCATAGTCGAAAAATCTAATAACTTTGTCCTTGAGGATGTCTTCATCCCCCACAGTCCCCAGGGGAAGGGCTGCAAGTTATGAACTTTGCCCATTGTTTACATATAGCATAGGTTATTGGGAAGTATAAAGACTTTTCCGGGGGATTTTTTTCTGGTTCGCTTCGTCCAGCTGTTTCACCGCGGTTGGGACCACCATATGAACATTGAGAATCGAATTCGCGATAAGTGTCGCGAGACCGATCAGCCGTCCGCAGCGCTCGTCGCCGACTTGGCGCAGCGCGGCCTCTTAAAGGACACGCTGGTTATCTGGGCCGGGGAGTTTGGCCGGACAGCTTACTGTCAGGGCGAACTTGACTCCGCGGACTATGGGCGTGACCACCACCCTCGCTGCTTCTTTCCTTACGTCGCTATCATAAAAATAAACAACATTAAAGATAAAACCGAAACAAAATTCACCCTTTAGCACAAATGACAACGAAGACAAAGACATCACATAAATATTCTTCATCTTTAGAAGATCAACAGGCGTCAGAACATTAACAGATATAAGGATAAATGAGAGAAAAACATAAAAAACGGATAATAGGAAAAGGAAATAATCGTTTTAACTTTCGAATGATTCCAAGCCCACGGGAAGTCACTTTTTCTTTTTTAACACAACGAAAGGCTGCCTCATTTTTTTTTAATCAAAGAATTATTTAAATTTGTTATGTGAGACATGGTAATAAACAGTCTAGGATAGTCTTTTATCATGTAAAGCTGACATTAGAGATGTCCACGGGACAACGTCAGGACTGTCAACTGAGAAACAGTAATTTATTCCATCATTTCACCATTTTCATTGAAGTCAGTTTCTAGTTACACGTTTTGGTTAGATCCCAAATAGATTTGAAATATAGAAGTCCCCTTAGTTCTAGCTTTAGCGTGCAGCTCCCGAACATTAGCGTATTTCAATGCATAGATTAGGTAAATCGAGTTTAAAAGGAGCCAAAGGCCACATACCCAGTCCCAAAAGGAATTGGAACTAGAAACCTGAACAATTCATTTTAATGTTCATTCTTGGGAATCAGTGGCGTGTTGATTCCATTTTGAAAAAGGTTTATTTATTTTACTTATGGTTATTGTAAACAAAAGATACGACAAAGAAGGGCTAGACCTCGAACAAATTGCAACAAAAATCATTTTATATGCTTTGATATAGAAAAACACGCTTATTAACATATCCGAAATCGGCATCGCTACACCTTGCAAAATGTGTCAAATTCACCCTTAAAGTGCGGAAGAGGGGGCAAAAAGGCTAAAGGTTCATAATGCGATAGCATATAAAAAAAGATGTGTCGAAAACTAAAACTTTTGACAGAGGTCTCCTTGGTCCAACGAATGAAGGTAATATGAAGCTGAAAAGATGACGGCATCAATATGTGAGGCAGGGATATCCAGTTTTTTTTTATTTCCGATTGGCTCGAAACTTTGAGGGAATTTAGACAGTGACAATGGGTCCTCAAGGAAGACAATACATATTGGAAAAAAAAAATGTTGTATTAATCCATTCATTTAGTTGTAAGGCCTGACAAGGGCACAAATTCGTTTTGCTTCTAATTTTATACTTATTATTATAAACCTGTATATTATTAAAAGTTTTTTACACCTTCTTATTAATAAGGATTATATTATTATTATATATTTTATTATTATTATTAATTTTCTGTGTGAAATTACTATTAAGTTTTAGCTTATTACATAGCATTATTACTTTTCATTGTTTGAGAAAATTATTCCTAATATTTATTTATATAATTAGTTTTTATTCATATATTATTTTAATTTATTTTATAAATTTAGGCGCGGGGTGGCCGCTCCGCCTAGCAGCCCGCAAGTGGAAAAGTGACTCCGAAAGCTGCGGCCGATCCTTTCCAGGTGCGATGTTCACCAAACGATGCCTCGGGTGGTCTTTGGCCGAGATCACCTCCGCACCATTGGAACCGGGAACCAGTCTGCTACAACTATCAAATGTCGATCCGGCAGTCGTTGTCTCGCATCGTTCCGAATGCATTTGTCCGGATCTGACTTTGTATCTTTGTCGCTCTAACTCTTGATCTGATAGCCGGTGCGGAAAATCCACCACACGATGGCGAGGCACAGGCCGAGGAACACGCCGACCATGGTGAGGCTGAGGCCGACGCTGACGTCGGAAAGTTCGTAGAAGCTCCAGCGGAACCCGCTCACCAGGTAGACCACCGGATTGAACAGCGACACGGTCTGCCAGGCCGGCGGCAGCATCGAGATCGAATAGAACGTGCCGCCGAGAAAGGCCAGCGGCGTGCGGAACGCAGCAAGTATGGATAAAAGAGCAAAACAAGATCAGACAGGTTTCTCACTTCCCACTTGACTCCTTTTTTTATGGGATGCAATGGGCTAATGATGGACAGAGCTTGTTAGTCAATGTATCAAAGGAATTACAACATCTTTCATTGGCGGGTGATACCCAAACCTATGCATTTAATTACCCAATAGAACAGCTATTCTATTGGGATAGTCGAGATCAAACTGCTTTGGCTAATATTCTTGTGCATGTAGATCCAGTAGTAGTCCTGGTGGCGCAGATCGCTGCGCTTTTCCACCGTCGGCATGATGACGGCGGAGTGACCTTGCTGGGTGACCTCGATACCGGTGACCGAGTCGGGTTCGGTGGCCGGCACATTGATGTTCGGCACGAAATGCCAGGGCCAGCCTTCGGACGCGATCAGGGTTGAGACAACCTTGGGCAGCCACTCGCGAGAGGTATGCCAAGGGATGGTCGCGCGGCTGTCCCGCAGCGGCGCCGTTCAGCTGCATGACGACGATGCCGTCGGGCTCGAACACGCTTCGGAGCGCTTCCGCGAGCGCCTTCGACTGGCGAATCACGGCGTCGAGGTCTTCCGGATCGACCTCGAAGATCGACTCGCCATGGCGCTTCGGAACGATCAGCGTGTGACCTTCGTGGGCCGGGAAGAGGTCCATGAAGATCACGACCCGGTCGTCTTCGTACACGCGTTGGGCGGGCGCGACCTGTCATTTAAATTTTCTGGCGCGAAATCCGGCGATAAAATTCGTATTCACTGGATAGATAATCGTGGCGAGGAGAGCAGTAACACCGTGTCGCTTCGATAAGACTTTTCCCCGACTGGTTTCATTTCGATGCGCGCACTGTTTTTTTTACTGGTTTATCTCATACTTGTATTTCTCGCCAGCGCACTTGCCGTCGCACCACTGCATTCATTACTCTCCTTCTGGTCCGAGTATCCGTTGTAATGGTGATCCAGACGAACAAGACTCGAAGCGACGTCGAGTAATTTAGGTAACTAATGCTACAGCTCGAAAGCAAAAAGAAAAGAGCCGTCATTTCAAGCAACCAGCGACGGAAGATACGAGTAGCGACACACAAGCCATCTAACCACACTCTCCAGCTTTGGCGCTACCTTTCAGTAGACCTGCGGTGCATCAGCTGAGAGGAATGGCCCGCAGTTTCAACAGTGAAAAACGCGTCCCCCTGGGTGGCGGAAAACCGTTGTGGCGTTAAAACACCCAATTCAAAATATCAAGTAAATAATGTACGATAAACTAGGGTTCGAATGCCAAAACAGAAATGTCAAACTAGAAATGTCAAAACAGTAGTCAATATGCGTAATTTCTAACCAAAAAATAATAATTAGTAGTTAAGTAGTTAAATAAACGGTAGTTAATTATGTGCGAATCAGGTAATTGGTGATTTGTTTTGAACTAATGTAGGATCATATAAAGAGGAAACAATAAAAAAAAAAATTAAGGCCAAACGAAAATACCGAATACTGGAGCTTAATTTGTAAGTAAAATTTTGTTTTGGGTGATTCTATGTGTAAAGAAAAAAGTGACATTTATCAGCTAAAAGAAGGGCACGGCCTCTTTGAATTATATTTTTTATTAAGTCTAATACCTGTTTCACTTAATTTTTAATTAATTGTCAATTTTTCTTTCTTTTAGTTTGTTTTGCTCAATAAAAAAAAACGAACGAAAATTAATTAAAAAACTTTTTCCACAAAACGAGTTTTTCAAAGAAAAGAACTCCATTACACCAAAAATGAGCAGAAATAAAGTCAATAATGTTCCAAGCATAAAGATACCACAAATCACCATCACAATAAATAAATGAAACCCAAACCAACATATAAATAACCGAGTCAAACTCAAAACGAGCAGAAATTAACGTGAGCACTGCTTACAATCCCCCTGACTGTCAACAGGGAATGCACATTGGTCGCATTCATATGCACGGGCATGTTCTTGTAACGGTCCGTTACCTCTTCGCTCAGAATCAGCAGGAATTTCCCAGGCTCTCCCAGTTTTTCTGAGACCTCTTCGAAAGTCCGCATCCGAACTTCGATCTGCCCTTCTTTATTTTTCCGCTCTTCAATCCAGTCGGGAAAACGTTTCTTCAATTCTTCGTACGCGTGCAGTTTGCCTTTGTTTTTTTCAGGTTAGATTAGATAACGGCCAAGCACCATTATTATAATTTTGAATTCGGTACTTATTAGTATTTTACCGGTAATCATAGTTTAATATCCCAAAAATATCTTGTACACATTGTTAATAGTTTCCTAAAATATTTTAAATAATAATTTTTACATTCAAGTAAATAATTAATATTGTTTGTCATATATTTTACATAACCATACGAATTGAAATTATTTAATATTTGAAGTGCTTTTAATAAAACTCGTGATGTATAGCCAGTGTGGTCTTCGAACGTATTTTTGTCTTTAGCACTTTTTTATTTTACTCTAATTCCAATCTAAAACTGATATCTGCCTTTATTTTTACTGATTCTGCCTTAACTGATTACTAGAACAAAGCTTACTACTCGGCAACTGAAAATTGGCTCAAAGAAACCAAAGGTGGGGGAACAATAGAGATAATGCTCTTCACTATTGACAAAAATTCAGATCCACAACCAGCAGTGGTTTAGGCTCAGGAACCCTTTCCTATCAGAAATTCGTAGGTGAAGACAGTGCAAAGGGAATGACGCCGACCTCCGGTGGATCCGAGGCACTAAACGTAACATCTGAAGAATGGGATCGTACCGTCGCTTTGTACTTAAAGGAAACTACGGTTTAGCATTGAGATGAAAGCAGTTCTTTGGAATGGCAACTCTACACCTAGTTAGCATTAGCCCCTGACCATATAACCTCACCGAACAAGCCTTCTCCGCCCGCGCGTCGGCCATCATGGCGGTGAACTTGTCCCAGGCCTCGCCGGGATGCTGGCCGCGAAACTTGCGCTCGCCGTGGCCCCAGCCACAGGATGAGACAATCGCGGCGAAGCGCTGGTCGATGGCACCCGCGTAACAGGCCACGGCGGCGCCGAAACTATGGCCGATCAGGCCGACCCGGTCCGGATCGATCTCCGGGCGTCGCAGAAGCCAGTTCAAGGCGTTCTTGGCGATCAGGTTGTTTCTTTTCGCCCTTTGTTAATTTAAATTACTCGGGTCATTCTCTTTAACTTATCACGTTTTATAGTTGAATCATTTTTAGTAACAATTGTAAATTTTACTTGTTTTTAGTCTTATATACAGTCATATGTATAACATACATACCTCGAGTCATATTTTTTTGTATTTATATGTTACCGCGAATTTCCAAAATTGGTGTTAACATTCACCAATGAATGTCCGAAATATCTTTTGGAGCAGTACAAATGATTGCAGTAGTAGTATTACTTATAGTAGCCATAGTAGTATCCACATAGTGCATTTTTGGTTGGTTCAACATCCACTCGACATACCCAAATAGTTTCAACTTAATATCCAAAGCTCCTTCTGTGATATAGCATATACACACTTTGGATGACCTGAATGTGCATAGCATGTTTTGATTTAGATCGAATCCGCCTCAGCCATCCCTAAGGGTTTCACCTTAATGCCATTAGGCGCGTTCGGCGCTGATCTCGCACCCGCATACCTCGATCGTGCCCGGCATCATGATCTTTCTTATCGTCATGTCGATCAACCTGCTGGGGGACGGGGTGCGTGATGCGCTGGACCCGCGCCTGCGGTCGGGTGCGCTGTCGCGGCCGCTGCCCACGACCCTGGTCAGGCGAAAGCAACCGGTTCCCGAAGCCACCGACGATCTTCTGGCCATCCAGCAGCTTGAAACCCAGTTTCATGTGGTTATTGTTTTTTATTTATGTTTTGTATTAATCCTGTGATTCTTTTGTGTTTGTTTTTTATTTTAATTTTATAAAACTGACCTTATTTGTATCTGAGATGGGCTGTTGTTCACTTTTCTCACTTAATTTTTGATTTAATGTTCAATTAAAAAAAAAACAAAAAAAAAACAGGTAATACACCTTATTGTTATTAATATATATTCCTGAAGCCTCTAAGATTGGAATTGACAAATGTATATGGCAACATCGGCGACCGCAGCGTCCGGCACGACGGCCCCGCTGGGTGCGAGCCGCGGCGGCACGACCGGCGCCGACATGGAACTCGCCTTCTGGCAATCGATTCGCTCGAGCGACAGCGCCGCCGACTTCGAAGCTTATCTGAAACAGTATCCGAGCGGCAGTTTCGCGGCACTGGCGCAGAACCGCATAGCCGAATTGCAGGCCGCGCAGCGGGTCGCGGCGAAACCGCAGGACGTCTCCGGCCGACGTCACGCGGCAGGATTTCATCAGCGCCATGCGCGCCGTGGCCAGCAGCGTCACCGTCGTCACCACCGACGGCCCGGCCGGACGTCACGGGGCGACGGTCAGCGCCTTTTGCTCGGTCTCGGCCGACCCTCCCTCGGCCCTGGTCTGCCTCAAGGCCGATAGCCGTATCGCGCACGCGGTCACAGCCAACCATGCCTTCTGCGTCAACGTCCTGCCGCAGCGCCGCCGCGACCTGGATTCGTATAAAAGAAATTTGTTCTTTATTTTCAAACTCTATTACACTTCAGGCCAGTAATGCTTGCTGTCTACTTCCCCTAAACTAAAAAAGATGTTAATAGAGCTTTCTAGATTGATAGACATGGAAAAAAGGTATTCCGTCACGGTGCATCAATTCGGTCGAAGCAGATAATTCAAATATCAATTTTGTCTATCACAAGATTTTTTATCTCTGCCCAATAAATCCTTTTACTAAACTATGAACCAACCCACAGATATTATCCGCCCGCGTTTTGATGATCCGCTCTGCGAAATCCCGGTCCGAGACAAGCGTCGGGTCGATACCAGCCATCAAATCGAAGACGCCTCTCTCCGCGAGGAGCCGGCTCCCCAGACTGATAACCTCCGGAGTCGCTTTGCGTGTTGCGCAGTGGAACACTGCATCGAAATGGCCGTCGTAACGTCCTGAGGCCGCCGTCTCGAAGTCGCACACGGCTTCCTTCATCAAAAGAATCGCATTTTAATGCTAATTTCAAGCATATAATTTTCATCTAGTTCAGTCTTATTAATGAAAAGTTACGAGCCTGAGAATATATGCCTTATTTTAGAAAATAGGGGGGAAAACCCCTTAAAAGTCATGCAATCTTAACGAAAATCACACCATCAGATTCAGCGTATCAGAAAACTCTAATGTAGAAGTTTCAAGCTCCTATCTACAAAAATGTGGAATTTTCATTTTTTGCTTTGTGGTCTTGCGCTTGGCCGTCTTGCGCTTGGCCGTCTTGCGCTTAGCCGTCTTGCGCTTAGCCGTCTTGCGCTTAGCTACCTTTCGCTTGGTAGTTTTACGCTTGGCGGTTTTGCGCTTGGTAGCCTTCTTCTTCGCTGTCTTGCGTTTGGCTACCTTTTTCTTGGCAGTTTTGCGCTTAGCAGCCTTTTTCTTGGCTGTTTTGCGCTTCGCTACCTTTTTCTTGGCTGTTTTGCGCTATAAATAGACCTACGTGGCAGCTGTCCGGGTTTGCTGCTTTATTAGTGCGGGCCGCAACTGACAAATGTAATACCGCGATTTTGATACCTTGATAGTTTTTCGAACCAGGAAATTACGGTACTTAAATTAAAAGCTGCAGACAGATTAAAATTGTTTCTGCCTTTATGAACACTGGTTTTTTGTTGTGTGTCCTAAATGTTTGATCTATTAAGAAAAATTACAACTCAAAAAATCCCGATTTAATTTCACCTTCGGTAACAAATCCTGTAAATCGTTTAACGGCAAGTACGGAGGGTGGTATTTCTTGAATTAATATTTTTTCTGTCTCATACACACTCTTACTTTCATCTTGTTCTAACGGTTCCGGAGGAATACTGTTAAAACCCCCCGCACCATCGTCATCAGCTAAATAGAATCTCATTTCACCTGACATGGTAGTGGTTACGGGTGTTGTCATTTCCATAACCTTACTTTGTTTGTTTACACGCTGCGCGGCTTCGAGAACGTGCTGGGGAGGCGCTTGCCGTTGGGGACCGTGCCCGAGGCAGCGCCCGGCGTCGAGGTCACTCTGAGCGACCGCGAGGACCTCGAGCTGTGGATGGACGTCGTCGTCACCGGCTTCGCCAGCCCCGATACCCAGGGCCTGCCGTCACACGAGTCGTTTCCGCGCGAGGTGCTCGAGCCGGTCATCCGCGACTTCGCCGAAGTAGACGGAGTCGTCCTTTTCTTTTTCTATTTACATGAAGTACTTGAATGTATTTAAACAAATGTACATAATGTATTTATCAATAAGATAATGCTGTTGTAGAGGTTGTGATGGCTTCAGTTGTGTTGAAGACCAAAAGTCTTGCAGTATTTCCATCCATACAAACATAATACTTCTTTTCATTCAATCGAAAATTCTTTACTAGTAACATTAACAAGGAATTACTATTCACCAAAATTACTATTCATAGCCAATTTTTTGAGAGCCAAAATTGGTTATAGCTTCATTTTCAGGCTCAAGTTGGACTTGGATCCGCGTAGTTTTTAAACAAAGTAGGTTTTAGAGCTAGAATACAGGATTGGAACCCATAGCTAAAAATGATTATTGCTGATATTACGGAAAAAATCTCAGAACTGTTTCCAAATTAAGAAAAAAATAGGCTGAATTACACTCTGAAACTTTGTAGATTTAGGTTTTATATTATCTTTGCTGCTTTATGCGTCGAGGACGGCCTGGGAAACCATGTTTTCGGAAGCGATCAGCTCGATGTCCTGGTGCTGGCGTCGAAGCTCACCGCCGATCGCGCGCGCGAGTTCGGGATCGCTCTGGGACAGGCAGGTGGTGAAGTAGTCTTCGCGGGTGCGATTGAGTTGCTGTAACATCGCTTCCATACCTTGGTTGTTGTCGCGTCGGCTCAGGCCACCAGGTCTCGCGGCTGCCGTCCTTCGAAAAAGTCGAGGGACTTTATGAGATTGTTGATTGAAGAAAATGTGGATGTCATTTCAAAATTTAGTTTGGGGAAATAAGCCTGCACTCCCTGATCCTAATAGCATACGCTAAAAATATAATTGTTTGTCTGTGCTCCCCACGAGTTGTCATTGTTCCACGGAACACGATGAGATGCGGGGCAGACGCCCTCAACGGGGATGGAATTTGCAATAAATTTCGTAGGATCGCAATAAACTTTTAGGTTTGCGCCGGTTACGCGAGTTGGGCATCAAGACCTTGAACAATGGCGAGATCCCGCGCGCCTTTAGGATTCAGCGCCGTGTCATCCGGCTCGGGCCGAGTGATCCAATGTCCTGGGGTGCCTTGAGCGACGCCGGCCGGCGCTTGGCTCCCGAGCATCCTGATTCCGGCGGACTGCGCGACCTTGTCACCTGCATGACCGAGGGCACCGTGTCGCCGCCTCGTCTGATCGGCCCGGCGATCGCTCTTTTGGTTGGATAAAATTTCCACAGAGGAGTTTCCCGTAAGAGAAGAGAAGGTATATTTCATGGAGAGTAAGCCAGTTTTACAGGCATTATTTAAACAGCGATCAGAAATTAAATTTTAAAAAACAAGTTTTTTAACTGAAAGTAAGGAGTAACATTGAAACTCAAAACGAAATGAAATTATGAAAGATTCCAATAATCACCGAATTACTCGTGATAATCGTCATGTCGCCAAATATAATCCTTATG
Organism: Alatinidae sp. Z8VKAUB7J3; assembly: GCA_010016025.2. Lineage (NCBI taxonomy): Eukaryota > Metazoa > Cnidaria > Cubozoa > Carybdeida > Alatinidae > Alatinidae sp. Z8VKAUB7J3. The sequence continues at coordinate 219,840,149 of JAAAKM020721499.1, forward strand.
TAGGGGGTAGTTCGAATCATAAAGGAGAATTAAATCTGAAGTAACGCTGGTTGGAGTTAAATAGTAGCCTATTGCTCTTTTGGGTGGTACCTCTTTTGTTATTAGCCTATTGTGCTTCTTTCAGGAGTGCCATGATACACTGTGGTACTCTGGAAAAAAAATTTGCAACAAACTATACTAACTTTATTGTAAAAATTAGAGAAATAGTTCAATCTTCAATAGTTTTTAGTCCTTTCAAGTCAAGGGAACAATCGAGGAGTTGGTTGATGACAACCTGGTTGATATGGACAAGATTGGGTCAACCAATTGGTATTGGAGCTTTCCTAGCAAGGAATTAAACATGCTACAAGTGAAACTAAAAGCGAAAGAGGCAGAATTGGAAGCTTTGGAAAAAGAAATTGAAAACAGCAAGAAACAGAAGGAAGAATTGATGTTGACTCGAAAGCCAAACGAAAAGAGAGAGGCGCTTATGAAGGAACTTCGTAAGTTGAAAATACCTCATTTTTCTAATTTTCCCCCTCCCTCATTTTTTATAATTTTTCCTCTCCCTTTAGCCCCCCAGAGGGTCGAATCTGGGAAAACGACTTTATCAAGTCAATTTGCGCAGCTCCCTGACACGCCTACCAATTTTCATCATCCTAGCATGCCCAGAAGCACCAAACTCGCCAAATCACTGAACTCCTTCCCCCCAACTCCCCCAAAGAGAGCGAATCCAGTACGGTTAGTACCAAAATAGAGTTTGTTATATCATCTTCGCATGTGTACCCAGATACCAGGTATATTCTTGCAACCCCTAGAACCACTTAGTGGGGGATCTATGTGATAAAAGCAACATAATAAGACCCATCCATCTCTAATATGTATCTCTTGTCGAAAATATAAACTGCCATAAAATATACGCCCTTTAATGTTGACATTCCATATAAATAACCCCCTCGTAATATACATTTCAAGAAGCAACAGGGATGCGACGCAAGTACATGCTCTCAAGTTCCAGTAACCTTTTCTTTAACTGTTGCATGTGGTATCAGTTTTCTAAGCTACAGAAAATGATCGAGGAGCACAAGGCTACTGAATAATCTCAGATTCGGTTGTAAGGAACATTTCTGGGATCTGCAAATTTTTTGGAAAATTATAAAAGAAGCACCATCTTGGCCAATCCTGATCGTTAAATCTCCAGTGTTTTGAATGATCCCTCAAAGGTGTCCTTCAGGATGATACTCAATCTTAAGCAATTAAGCACATTTGTAAAATATAAACATTTTAAAATGGAATCCCTAAATAATGTTCTAGATGTTATCAAGCCAAATGTCTGGATGGCCAGTGTTGACCTTGAGGATGCTTTCTACAGCATTCCATTGAATTAAGAATATAAAGATATTTTAAAACCACCATTAAGCCAGAGCCCACTTAGCTCAGTCGGTAGAGCATCAGAGTTTTAATCTGAGATTGGGCACGGCGTTGATTGTGAAGGTGAATCCGGACACGGGAACATCCCCATTGCTGAACCCACTGTTCGAGGTGATTTGGACCGAGAGGTCGAGCTCCATCGCGTAGGCTAATTGGACGAGTCCGGTGGCCGCTTCCACACCGTCAACGGCTACGTAGTAGATGGTGTTGGCTTCTACGGGAAAGCTTACCAAACTGTCCATGCCGTCTACGCCGCTGTCATTGTCGCAAGCCACTTGCACCGTATCGGCAGGACCGGACGTGCCGGCGCAACCGGCACCTCCATTAGTTTTGTGGCTGAAGATGACGCTTTTAACTTGCCGGCCATTGAGCAATACATCGGCATGAAGGTAGACTGCACTCTGCCCGACGACGGCTAGCCCGGCGCCCGGCCCTTTCTGGAAGGTGGGTCTGGAAGGTGGGCCTGGAAGGTGGATCTGGAAGGTGGGTCTGGAAGGTGGGCCTGGAAGGTGGATCTGTGCGCGAACCTGGCCGCTTTATGAAACCTTTCGCAGCCAGCCGATGTACGTATTAGCGCGTTTCGGTCTCTGGGACGAGGTGCTGGTGGAAGAAAAACCGCCGGAAGATGCTTACTACATGACTGCAGTGTGGCGTTATATTCGAGGCATGGCCTATGTGCACAAGGGTAAAGCCAGGCAGGCCGCCAGGGAATTAAACCAACTGCAAAGACTGCGTAAAAAAATCAGCGACAGTGATTCGTCCATTAAGTGAATTCTTCCAAGAGACTACTTATCATTAAGACTTACTGACAATTTGTGGTTTGATTATGAAATTTGACTGAACCGACAATTGAGCTCTGTCGGCAAAGTTTTCAATCAAAGTGGGTTGCTCCACAGAAAATTCGAAGAGCTATCAAATTGATCCAATGATATTTCTTTTCAGGTGATTTTGGGCATTTTCTTGTTCTAGTATACTAAATGTTCTTGTATACTAGAACATCGGTCTCAGGGCAGTGCTCTACACCGATCTGATCCAGATGTTTGTCCTGGTTGGAGGAGCAATCGCTGTCGCTGTAATCGGGCTGATGGAATTGGGAGGATGGAATGCCCTTTACGAAACCGCCGGAAGCAGCTTCTTTAGCCTTTGGAAACCAATGTCTGATCCTAATTTTCCCTGGACCGGTATTCTATTCGGCGCCCCGATTTTAGGCGTGTGGTACTGGTGCACCGACCAATTTATTGATGATTGTACATTGGAGAGGCAGTCTTTCTCCTCCGCCTGTCTTTATGACCCCTCGGCAAGTGTGTCCTAGTTTTGATTATTAACCCCAGGAACAAGGTCCCCCCATGATCTGTTCGTCTTATGGAGGTATCCTATATACCACTAGGATGTTCCTCTATCCACCACCTGGGGACGCGGTGTGTCGCCTGTGGGAAGCCCAACAAAAACCAAAAACAAGAAGAACAATAGGGATTTTTTTTGAAGGGCTGCGGTTGTTTCTCGTTTTGCTTGGCCTGCGGGGTTGGGTCGTGTGGCTGGCGCTTTGAGTTTTTTCCTCCCGGGTGGATTTGTAGGCCAGGGCTCAATTTGGTTGGGTGCGTTGAGGGAGGCGGTATGGGGAAGCGGACAACGCGGTCTTCCTCAGACGCCGGTGCGTCACTGGATCTGAATGGCTCTGGGGACGGGAACTCGAAGAAAAAATCGAAAGCGGACAAGAAGGCGCACTCTCCATGAAAAATCCTTCCCCACACGAAACTCCTCAGTAGAAAGTTAATCTTACGTGAAATACACCTATCTTCGTAAAATTTCTTCCGGACAGTTTCATCCTTGCTGAAAATCCCTCTCCTTCCCTCTGTAAAATCTCTTGCAGAAGATTCAGCCTGAAAAATTCTCCTTAGCATACTTTCATTTCAAAAATAATTTCAATTCTAATCGTTTTCCCGGTCACTCCCAAGATCCCCCTGGAATGGTCTTCGCCTGTTCGAGGGAGCTGCGGACCGTCTCTGCCTCGGTCGCTGCCGACTCGTCGGCCAGTCGGCGCAGCCCCGCGCCCAGCGACTCGGAACGCTCGATCAACTCGAGGAACCGCGCTGCCGAGCTGCGGTTTCGCGCGAGACGCGTCGTTCGTGCGGCATCCACCATCGCAGGGGGGCGCCCGTCCCAGATCCAGACCTTCGAGCCGTTCATCGCCGCGAAACGGAAGCCCAAGAAACAGATATTAGAGGAGAGATGAAATCATCTAGAATCAATGTTTGCCGAAAGATCCACTGGTTTAATTCTTTCACAGCCTGTTAATTTTCATGTATGTTCTCACTCAATAAATATGTTTCCTAATATTTTCGTAGTTTAGATCATAGCGTAGAAAGTCTTTCGGCATATTAAACTGAACACTTGCTTAGGTTTCCCATTTCTTCTGTCATTTCTGTAGTAATTGAGATTTTTCTGCATCTGCGCCAGCTGCGCTTTATAAGCATCATAGTTTGCGGCTTTGCGCTGTTTGTTTTCGAACACATCGCGAAGCGTCACTTCTTCCTGCTGCACGCGCTCGAGCGCCGGCGCTTTGTCTTCGATAATCGTGTAGTAGACACCTGCACCGACGACGATGACGAAGACGATGCCGATAACCGCAGCGCGGAAAACGAACGGCCAGCGTCCGACATCATTTGCATCCAGGCTTTGCAGTTCTGGAGGAGATCCAGCAATGAGAATCTTGTTGATGACCGCTGTCGCGCTTGCGATGGCGGGGGAGGCCACCGCGCAATGCCAACGCGGTGGACAAGGGCGCGGGATGGCGCCCACGGGTGCGCAGGTCGCGCAGTTCGGTCAACGTGGTGGCGTTTCTCCGCAGCTGCTGGCTCAGCTTGCGCAGAGGAATAACCTCCAGCAACAAATGCAAATGGAAATGCTTCAGCAAAGGGCGGCCAATCGGCGCTGCCCACGGTGAATCATCCATTTCTCAGCCTGGCGTCGCTCAATCCCGCCCCCGCCTGTTTCCCCGAGGAAGATTCGACCGGTGCCAGCGTGCTGAATCTGAAGGTTACTTGCTGTCGCAACTGCCACGTGTTGCCTTCCAAGCGGCGCCCACCGATCGACGCGCTGGCCGTTGTGGTAGATTCTTGTTCGACTTGTCATCGCCAATAGTCCCGGTTTTTCGAGACCGGCTTCTCGGTAGAAATCCTAATTGGAACAACTTTCTGTAGGAATAACTATCCATCCCATCAGAGAGGAAGGGGAATATTGGGCTAATTTCCCTCAGAGTTTTTTTTCAGCATGATTTAAGAAAGGATAAAAAAATTAAGAAAAATAAGTCTTTTTTCTAATGGAAATAAGGATAATTTTCCATACAGAATTGTCTATAGAGGATTTTCAACAAGGAAAAAATAATCTAGGAAAATTTTAGAGTGGAGAGAGGGGATGGAACCGGTGCCTTGCTAGAGACGCCGAATGATGTCGTCACCGATGCTGATGGCAACATCTACGTAGGTGATGGGCATAGCGGACAACAACCGGATGCTACGCCGGATACAGTGGCGCGAATTGTTAAGTTTGATCGAAATGGAAATCTTATTAAGTTCTGGGGCGGGTGGGGATCTGCTGCTGGTCAATTAAAAACTCCCCATGCAATTGATATAGATTCTCGTAACCGCCTTGCCAAGATTATATTAGCACATTTTCGTTTATTAGCAGAAGAGACAGTCTTATTATGCTGGCTATTCACCTTGTTAATGCCCATACGTTTTTGGGCATCTGTAATGCAGTATCAAGTACTAGCCTTGTTAAAAACGGCTGGTTCTTCAGTCAATAGAGGAAACTGGCTGAGCAGAGTGTCTGGATAATGTTTAGGGCTGCTGAGATCACTTAGCATGCTAAGAGTCCTTCTTCTTTCAACAGGCCCGCCAAATCAAAGGTATCACCGTATAAGATGGGCTGGGCCATGCTCACGAAGGGCAAGCTGTGGATTTTGTAATCGGCCGCGAAATACGTCGCCCGATCATGGGCCATGATGTCCGCTTTCTTGCGATTGTCGGACCGAATCTGGCGAATGGTGTGATCGCAAGGGAACCCGAGAAGCGGATAGGGTTGGGAGTAAACTGGAACGGTGAAGGCGTCATTGCCGAAATTGGATTTATAGCCATCTTTAGTCAGACACAAATTTCATCTGGGGCTCCACTGTTTTTTTTTATGACACTACATAAAAAGATTGAATAAATTGCTGTGTCTGAACCATAAAAAAAAAACCGGCTTTTACTGTCTTGACGTGCAATAAACAATAAATCAATAAATCCTCCCTAAAATAGCTCTTGTAATTGACTGAAGAATATTTAAAATAGTACGTTTTTTCCACGTTACTAACCAACCCTTGAAATGTAAAGTGGATGTACAGCTCCATCTGGTCGTGGGCAGTCGGTTGGAGCTCATACCAGACACCGGCCTCGTTCGAAGCGGCGAAAAGAAAGGTGGGGAAGATCACCGCTGCGAACAATCCCTGGCGCTGTGCCGGTGAAAGGTCGGGAAACGAGCTGATCGCTGCATCTGCTGGTAGTTCGCCGGGCATGTCAAGAAACGCCCAGGGTGCGCCCCCATTGTCTGGCACCGTTGACTGACGGCCCGGATGTAAAGCCTTTAGTAAACCTCGAGTTTATTTGCCATGGACTTTGGGCAAATGTCTAGGATTTGGTGTGATGATTTCAAAGCAGACAGTGATTAAAAAAATACGAACCTTTAGATAAATATTTAGTTTAGTTCGATAGTCGTAGCAATCATATATCATAGCAGTTAACATTGTAATTCATTTTATATCTTGGCATGTTTAAACTTTTTACGAAATAGGTTTCAATTTTTATTATATAGCACTGGTTAATTATCCAATCAATCAAGTTCATTTGTTAACATTTTAAAAAAAACGTTTAATGCAAATATAATCAGTTTACTCTGAAATTTGTACTGTCGAATGGATTTTCTCTAAAATAAGAGTTGACACCGAATACAAAGCATGATTAACTTATTGTCTGGACTTGCCTCCTTTTATTTGTTCATTTATATTCCCTAATCTATTTTTAGTACGCATATTATGCATATTGGTATAATCTTGCAGTCCTCTCCCCCCGAAAAAAATCCATGAACTGAACAGTTCAGGGGAAAAAGGGAAATCAAAGTTTTCCGGGGCGGGGCTAAATAAAAGCAAATTTTTTTTTGCCATTACTCCAGACCCAGACAGAATCGACATAAAATACGCCCTTCCAGATAAAATATAAAAACTGGGCAACGTAGTTCGGCTAATCGGCTAATGTTTTTTTAGTTAATTCATGAATTTTTTTCTAAATCATTTAATCGGTGGACCGTGAAGCCTACGATGCTGTCGTTGCCCGCCGGCGCAGCGCGTGCAGTGATGTCGCGACTGGAAACATAAAGGAAGCGGGCGTTCGGGGTGAGGTGCAGGTCGGCGGTAGTAATCCGACCGGCGACGGTGGCCCTTTGCGTCACAATGTTCTGCACCAGCGAGAGCTTGCCCCGTTCGGTATCCCATTGCCATACGCCGACCCCGGGGTGCCCGCGCTCGCGGGTGGCGCAGGCCCCCCATCCGAAAATTCGTCCTCCCCTCCCCACCCGAAAAATGTATGCATACTTCCCAACCAAAAATCATATACGTAAACAATGGGCAAATTTTATAACTTAAAAACCTCTCTCCAGGGACTGTGGCGTCTTGCTATTTCCAAAGACATAGTTATTGGGCCTTTCAACTATACTGAACAAAATAGCTATCTCAAAATTATGATCGGACGATTTTGGGAAAAAGGGTCGTGGGTGAGGGCGTAGTTAAATCACACCATCAGATTCAGCGTATCAGAGAACCCTACTGTAGAAGTTTCGAGCTCCTATCTACAAAAATGTCGAATTTTGCATTTTTTGCCAGAAGGCAGATCACGGATGCGTGTTTATTTGTTTTTTTGTTTTTTTGTTTTTTTGTTTTTTTTTTCCCCACGGGTGATCGTATCGACCCAGTTGTCCTAGAATGTTGCAAGAGGGCTCATTCTAACGGAAATGAAAAGTTCTAGTGCCGGGGTGATTGTCTGGTACGCCTACGATCTGCCGTCGGTCGATAAACTTTCGGCAATCCAGCGAAAACCTTCGGTCACCTTACTCGACTACAAGGGTCGGCAGATCGCCCGTTTCGGGGATGTTTATGGCGAGCCGGTGCAATTGAAGCAGTTGCCGTCGCACCTGCCGAACGCCGTCGTGGCAACAGAGGACCGGCGTTTCTATTCCCATTTTGGCGTGGACCCCATCGGACTGACCCGGGTGGTCTATCTTTTGAACATGGCTGAAGAAGATTATATTAAGAAAAAAAATAAATGGTTAGGTAAAGTGAAACAATGGATTGATGAACATGATGTCGATGCAACTGTCATTCCATTCAGTGCTAATTATGAATATCGATTAGTAGATCTGTCGGAAGAAGAACGAGAGAAAATGATCAAAGATACCGGAGCACCAAGGTAAATCGAATTGATTTTAATCGTTGGGATTTATATGAGATATTTTTAAACCTGGATTTACGATGAAACAGCTGGAGAATCTACACACTGTCGCCAAAATAAAGAAACAAAAAAATAAGCATAGGTTCTTTTCATTCTTTGCATTTGAGTTTTAATTTATAAAATTGAATAAAAGAACAAGTTTTTTCAACTAAAAGTAAGGAGCAACGTTAAAACTAAAACGAACAGAAATTATGACGTATATGAAGGGGGTTGCCCCCTCCTCAACACCTCGCTCTTTACGCTAGGTAACCGGGAGCTGATCGCTCATGCGCTATATCAACATCAATGAGCACGCAGAGTTGCCGGACGTGTCCAGCCACGCGCCTTTCAAGGCCCTGCTGGCTGCCGACAGCCCGGTCTCGGCGTCCGTGCGGAACACGATCAGCAAATGGCTGGTGGAGAACGGCTGCCGCTACGTTGTCGCCTGGGGGGCCGAGAGTGCGGCGTGGATGGATGCGGTACGCACGGCCAATCTGGACGGAGCTCCAGCGGTCACGGTTGATGATACCGGTTTGAAAGAGGTCGAAGGCATCGTCTTGAGGGCTGTAATCGACAAGTTCACGGGTAGTGGAGATGTCCATGCGTTTGAAGCGATTGTCGGAGACGGCTTGGACGATGGCGAATTGGATGTCGGGTGTTTCGAGACAGCGCACAAAGAGGTGGCTCAAATCACGTTCGCTAACAAAGGCGCTCAATGTGCGGCTATCCACCGGTTCTGTGCGTTCTGATATTTTCAACTTCAGGTTTTTTAACAATGGTGATTCTAGTTCTATACTTTTCACATTGATACGCCACCATTTCTACGAAATGGTGTTGAAATGAAGTTGAGATTTTCGACTTCAGGGTTTTTAACAATGGTGATTCCAGTTGTACACTTTTCACAGTGATACGCCACCATTCTACGAAATGGTGTTGAAATGAAGCCAAGATATTCAACTTCAGGGCTTTAACAATTGTTAGTCCAGTCCTTGATACTAAGTCCTCGGGATCCTCAAACTAAAATTGTTTTTAAAACCAACCTTTTGAATGCACAAGTTCTCAAAAATATGAGACGGACTCATGATCGCCAGTAAAAAAGCGAGCATGTGTTAAAAAAAAAAAAAAAAAAAAAAAAAAAAAAAAAAAAAAAAAAAAAAAAAAAAAAAAAAAACTAGTGGTGGCCAAAATGTTAAAATTTATCAGAATTTTTAATGAGTGGGTTTTTTTTTCACAGTAAAGGAGGGGAACTACTCTGCCCCAACAACACGATTTCCGAAGGTTTTGTAACGTTTTCCCTTCTAGATGATTCCGAAGTAGATGACTTTCATATTTTTGTTGGACTAAACAATGGAAATGGCAGGGGAAGTATGGATTCACTTTGGTTAGAGTCCTGTGCAGAATTTGGTTGTTTTGAATAATAATAAATTTAAAATAATTATTCTAAAAGGGGCCAAATGGCCCCTTTTTTATCAATTCAAGAAAAATGGATTTGTTTTGGTTAAAAATGTGTTTAGCCCAGAAGAAATTGGTAGATTGCGTCAAATATGTGAAGAATACAGAATAGAAGGGGAAGTAAATTTACCCACTGACAATTTCAGCTTTCAAAAAATTCGGGACTTTATTGTTGATGAGCGGGTATTGGGACCAATTCGAAAAGTGCTTGGACCTGACCTTGTTTACTTCGGTGAAGGTTCAATTAGTTTTAGTGCATTTGTCATTTTTTTTGAAAATCCCTGTTGTCTTTAAATTATTTAGACGCTATTTATGGGTATGGCGCTATCACAAATGATTTTTCACAAATTAGCAAGTAAAAACCAATAGAAAATATAGATTTTATTTTGTTATTATTGTAAGATTAGAATGTCACAAAGCTAAGCATTCAATATGCTTGTTTGTTTCTTTTAAGTAAATACAAACCCTGCTGGAGCTTTGCTGGTGTCTGACTTGTCTATGTAAGGAATTACCCGAACACTACAAGCATCATATGAAGGATATAGATCTATACGAACATTACAGACGTATAGGCAAAATGACACCCGATTAATACCAGTTATACCAAAGAATATGGAGGGAGAAATTATCTATTTCTCACATGTCGTAAATGGGTGCCATATGGGAGAAGCAAAAACCATGGGTAGAATCAAGGAAAATTTCTATTTTCCAAACATCTATAAAAAGGTCAAAGAATTTATTGGGCCGTGTCGCTGGATGAATTACCTGAGCTTATCAATGTCTTGACGGGAGATATGAGCTTGGTCGGCCCGCGTCCCCTCCGTGTTGAGTATCTGCCTTTGTATTCACCAGAGCAGGCGCGCAGGCATGAGGTAAGGCCAGGTATTACAGGATGGGCTCAGGTAAATGGCCGCAATGCTATCACCTGGGAAGAAAAATTTGAAAAGGATGTTTGGTATGTGGATCACCAAACGCTCAAGCTATACGGAATAATTTCTGTTCTTTTAAGTTTTAAAAACTTGTTTTTTATTTAATTAAATAAAAAACAAGCTTTTTTTTACTGAAAGTAAGGAGCGGCATTAAAACTTAAAACGAACAGAAATTACTTCGTATATGAATGGGGCTGCTTCCTCATTAACACCCCACTCTTTACGCTAAAGTTTGACTCTTTCTCTCAAGTCTTCTTTTTAAAACAGTAAAAAAATTTAGCGTTAAGAGCGGGGCTGATTGTATATATCAATTAATATTCGAAAGTGAAAATAAAATTGGAGATAATTTTCTTACAAACCCTCAATCAAGTGAAATAATTAGTAGAATGTATACATACGATTCGCCAACTTCTAGCAATTATTATTTTGAAACATTAAGTAAATTGATGAGTGTAGTATCTTAAAAAGAAACTGAAATACATCCACATAATCAAGCAATGCAAATTAGACGAGTGACTGATAATCTAGCCTCAGTGTCCACCGCGAGCACGCAGTAGCGCGAGAGGATCTCGAGTTCTTCCGGAGAGTAGAGGTCTTTGGCCTCCTCGGGCTCTAGGAAATCCATGTCGTCGACGACCCCGTCTCGGAAGTGAGGGTAGAATTGCCCCTCCCTGAGCCCGTCGAGGGCGGGAAGCACTCGACACACGCGCCCGGGGATTCGGATCGTCGTTCCTTGGATGCGTTTGAGAAGGGCGAAGAGCTTCGACATCCGCGAGCAAACCTTTCCCTGAAATTTCTTTGAGGATCATTATCTGCCCTGCGATAATTTGTTGACGGAGACCTGCGATCCGAAAATGATGCAGAGGACCTCCTTAAAAATTGTGCCCACGGCCTAGATCTAGTAACAAATTGTGAACAAGAAGACCTTGGCCCAAAGTTCCCATTATTAGACCTAGCAACGTTAGTCCTGGCATTTCGCGATTCATCACCCGACGGAACCTGCGTCTGAACTTCTGTGTGTTTCCTATTTGTTGCTTTTTTTGTAGCTATTATTCCTTTTATTACTCTGCTAGCAACATTATGCCTTTTTAGCAGGAAATAAAGTTCTATGAGCTACTGCTATTAAGAAAAAAAGAAGATTTACCTTTATATTTGGAATAAGTGTAACTAATTCACCCGTCATAAATTCAGGTGCAGCCCCAATAAGGATCGTCAATGACATAATAAAATGACATAATAAAACTTTTAGTGGGAAATGGGTACGCGTAGGTGGCGGTAGGGAAGTTTGCCAAGTCACCAGCACACATCCGGTATAAACATATTGAGACTGATGTACTCATATTAAGTTGATGTGGCGTACCCCAGTAGGGTGGTTTTTGATTTTGCTGCCTCACTATTCACGTGGGAGCATCCATGACGTGTTGAAGGGGGAGGGGTTTCGGGAGGGGATGATCAAATTTGTTGTTTGTTTTAAATCTGTCAACAAATTACGTGTGGGCTTGGGATGGGAGAGGACAAAACTTCCATAAACGGGATCCAACGTAAATCCGTAAACACCGGCACCGGTTGTATACACCAACATCGTGCTAGACCCATAAATCACATATCCGGCGCACACTTGGGAATAACCGGGTTGCAAAAGGTCTTCTTTTGTAACTGGCGATTTTTCCGATGAAATACGTCGAAAAATACTGAATATTGTTCCTATACTAACATTGACATCGATATTAGAAGACCCGTCTATTATCCGCAAGCCTGTTTTCACGCTGTTGTTGTGATTCCTCAGCACGCTCTCTTTTCTTCCTTTCTCTATTAGCCGCAAGTCTTATGGCATTAGCTCTTTGAGCAGCTTCCTCAGCTGTTTCTTCTGCCATTGTAGGTTCTTCAGTCATTTTAAGATCTATATTAAAAATTTCTCATGAAATGGCTTCTTATATACTTATAATGACGTCATATACAAAGCCTTTGACGTCATAACAAACAAAGTGATTTGTCTTATAATTTTCACGCTGACCGAAGAAAAAACAACAATAAAAAACATATTTGTTTTGAAAAACTAAGAGATGTGGTGCAGTTAGACGGAGCGATGGCTCTTTGTTGTTCTCTAGTCAAAATGATTAAAGATCCTTCCATTATATCAGTTTACAGAAGCTACGAAATATCTACCTATATGCTAAAAGTTTGATTATTGGGTAGATGAAGAAAACTGTTGGAGGAGCCATGGTTAATAATAGTCAAATAATGGTTAATCATTATTTATAATAATATATAGGGTGCGGTAAAAACGTGTGGAAATTACAAATAAAAAGTATATGTTTATGGGTTTTTACTTCATGCAGACCTATTTCCACAAATAAAATTTAAATAATCGCTTGCAGCGAAGTGACAAATTTGGTTTGACACGAAGGGAAACCAAATTAAATCACCGGGTTCACTTCATGCTGTCGAAAGCTCCGCTTGCTTGATAAGAAGAAATTAAGTCAGAAACCTATATGATAGTATAAGCAAGCTACAAGTTATAAAAAGACTACACCTAGAATTGAAGCCAGATTGCTGGATCCAAAGTCGTAAGTAATATCATTACACCACGAAACATTCAAATGGTAAATTACTATCACGGTAGGCGGTATACTTATTTGATAGAACTTATCCCTGGGGCCCGAGAGCTTCAATTTAGATTTAGTAGGAAACAGAATATTTTATGGCCGATATCGTGGTGGACGCGTGGAGGAGAGTCCGATGCACCTGACCAAGCATCTGAGCGTCAAAGAACTACTGCTGCCAATCCTGGTCGTCGCGTTTACGGGCGTGGCGGTGTCGTTCATGCGCCCCGTTTTTTCGACTTCGGTGCGTTGGGCGGTGTTGGGCGGCGCGTTTGCGCTGCTGTGTGGAAGCGGGCAAATCCACGGGCCCACCCGGCATGGATTTGCAAAAATATCTTACGTCTGAAGACAGCCTGCATCACCAAGGTTTTCCCGACCCGCTCGCACACGGTCGCCGCGCAGGGCGGCATTGCCGCTTCGTTGAAGAATATGGGCCCGGACCACTGGCAGTGGCACCTCTATGATACGGTCAAAGGCTCCGACTGGCTGGGCGATGTCGACGCGATGGAATATCTCGCGCGCGAAGCCCCGGCAGCGGTCTATGAGCTGGAGCATTACGGCGTGCCGTTTTCGCGCACCGAGGGTAGCCGATGCCATGTCGGTAGAGGCAGTTCCGCGCTTTGACCTGGAAGGCAACCCTATAGAGGAAGCGGTTTCAAAACAGCTGCATACCACTATGCAGACTCTGGGGCGAATTTCACTCATCGGGGGAACCGTTGCGGTAGCATCACTCAACATATTCATGTTCGCTGGTGTTGAACAAATGTCTGCCGCACGCAAAACCGAAATTTATGCCAGTATTTATCTAATTGCCCTCGTCATTCTATAAGCTTGGGGAAGTGGAGAGGTAGTAAATATAGTTTCCGCCAATTTTTAATTTTGAATCAATCTCAGTGAGTCTTTTCTTCAAATCGTCGTAGTGCTGGACCTGAGTCGCGTCAAACGCCTGATAGTAGAGGTGTTTTGAAAAAGCTCCTAGCTGTTTTTGATCGGCTCTCTTGAGATTAGCGTAAGTTTTAATGTCGCTTACGATTTTCTTTCGGAATGCCGCATCTGTATAAGGCGAGCCTATTCTGTGTTCCATAGGTCAAAGTTCGCCAAAACAGCCTGTATGAATAGATGTTAGACACAATCATACTTAACTTTTTATTTCCCACTGTGCCAACTACTATCCTGATTGCCTACCTTGGCTGCAGCATTATTAGTCTCGCACATAGCGCTAGTCAACTTAATGCACTTATTTGATATATGATAAGTGAATAGGACCTTCACCAGAGCTCTTCTATCAGCTTCATCAAATGTCTGTCTGAACCAATCATAACATAGATCAAAAGCCTTATGGGTTTGTTAAGGAAATATTAGATGTATATAAACATTTTGTTAATGGCGAGTTTTGCGGCGGGTTTCATGAGGGGTGCAGCAGATCTGCATATTCCAGGCTGCTAATCGGTCAAAATTCCGTGCGATCAACGGCGAAAATGTACTTCTCAAATCCTCCGACAGCGATGTGTCATGCGTTGATCAATCACCATCGAATTGGCACGACTTTGTTGTGGGAGCCACGAATAGGCCCGATCTCTTGGACACTGCGCTGACGCGCCCAGGCCGAATCGATCGCATGATATATGTGGGCGTGCCCGATGCAGACAGCCGAGCTCGAATCTTCGAGTTGAGTCTTCGTGACAAGTCTTGCGATGACGATGTGGACGTGGATTACCTTGGACAAGATGAAATCAGCCAAGGATTATCAGGGGCCGAAGTCGTCGCCATCTGCCGCGATGCAGCGCTGTATGGAAAATGCATTACATAGGCTATATAAATTCCAGAGAAATATTTTCCCCACTAGGGAGGGGGGGATAAAGTTAAGTGATGCACTTTTAGGATGATATAACTAGGCTATGTAGCCTGTTTTAAATTTTCTTCTAAGTGGGTTTCAAAATTTTATGGTGCTTCCTTCAAGAGAGGCCCACCACCAAATTAGATCCAAAGCCCATATTTTGGAATTTTACCAGAATTTTTCAGGCACTACGGTCGACGGGGGCGCCGGTCTGACGTTCCGGGCAGGCGACGGTGTCGGAACCGTGACCCTGCCAGGCTTGGCCTTGCCACCGGGCGAACCCGCCATCAACCCGGGCCCCCGCGCCATGATGACCTCGGCACTGGCGAACATCGCCGACGCCCATGGGCGCGGCCTCGATCTCGACGTCACCGTTTCCATTCCCGGCGGCGAAACCTTGGCCGAGAAAACCATGAACGGCCGGCTCGGGATCATCAGAATTTCAATTTCAACGCGGAATGTCTGTCTTGGATGTCGGCGCAGGGACGGGAGCGATGTCTCGAGTCTTGTCACGTGTCGATGGGCTTTCGATCACGGCGCTGGAACCATCGCCGCCAATGATTGCCAAACTGCGTACCAAACCGGAACTCGCAGATGTTGTGGTGGTCGAGGGGTTTTCCGATTCCATCGATGACCGTCCGCTGCTTGACGGTTCATCGTTTGATGTTGTTGTTGGTAGGCCTGCGGGGTGACCTTCCACACGATCTGGTAGTGAAGGGCGGTGCCGTCGGCCCCCACGACGTAGAGGCCCTGGTAGCTCTTGAACTGCTTCCACCAACTCTTCGGAGCGAACTTTGCCAGGGCTGGCTTGGCCATGGCTTGAAACCAACGGCTGACGTCCGTCTCTGGGTTCCCATAGCGCGAGGGCTGCAGGACCTCGATCGCGCCGCTCACCGGGACGAAATCGCGCTGGATGGTACACAGAGCAAGAGAGTGCACTAGCTTTGCAATTAAAACAATTTAGTCACATAACTAAATTGTTTTCGTTTTAATTATTTTATTTCTTTTTTAATTTTACGAGTTTTCTTCGTTTTGACATGTTTTGATTCGGAGTTGACCTTTTAATTTTATGAGTTGTAATTGTTTTTGACATTTTAAGGTATTTGAAATTGACCCTTTTATAATTTTTGGGTTGTTGTTTGTTTTGGTTCTTTTTAGGCGGGTGAATTGTCCGGTGGCCAGAGGCAGATGGTCGCGGTCGGCCGGGCACTGATGAGCGACCCAAAGCTGATTCTGCTGGACGAACCGACCGCCGGCCTGTCGCCAGCCTATCTGGAAGTTATCTTCGATCTGCTACAGCAGGTCCGCGACACCGGCGTCTCCATCCTGATGGTCGAGCAAAACGCCAAACAGGCGCTTTATGTCGCCGACTACGCCTATGTTCTGGTCAACGGCGAGATTCTCAATTCAAGCAGCAATTAATTGCCGCAAAAAGCAAACTATTACCCTTAAAAATTGGGGCATGGGGGCAATTACAGGAATGGAAAGAAGATAGAGATGACCCTAATAATAAACACCGTCATTTATCACATCTATATGCTTTATACCCGTCATATCAAATTGACAAAGCAAAAACTCCAGCATTGGCTAAAGCGGCTGAAGTGTCATTAAAAGCTAGAGGTGACGAAGGTACAGGTTTGCGTCATTCCTAGGGCAGCAGAACTAAGGTAGATAGTCATAGAACCTACAGTTTTCCAAGTGTTTGGTTAAATGGCACGGGTAGACGGCGGGAGTAATTATGCCTCTCTTATTGGACCATTAACTGTTTGATATCTTTAGCAAGGCATGCCCACCCAGAGTTTCAGGCAGGTTGACCAAGAATTTAAAATTGACATAGAACCACTAGATTGCCTGGAATGAGTGGTAAACAAGGCACGCCCCCTTTCGGCGGCGAAGAGTAAGGCCCGCCAGATTAAGTGTCTTTCCAACCTGCGCCAATTCGGTATTGGGATCCAAATGTATGCCGATGACTACAACGGCTACTTGCCCAAAACCATGGATTCCCATCAGAACACGAATGATGCTTGGATTCGGCTGACCCTGCCGTATATGGGGCAGGTGGACGAGATTCGGGCTTGTCCGAGTGATCCCGAGCGGATCGAACGCATGGAACTCAGTGGCAGTAATTAATAATTGATATCAATAATTGAATCAACCAATTGCAATCAACTTTGATATTTGGAATCAATTGTAACCAATTTTGAAATTAATATTGAAGTCAATCAATAACTGAATAATTAAAACAATAATAATTAATAAAAGACGAAAATGACTGAGAAATATATAATTGAAAATGAAGATAAAAAATCAATAACTGATAGAAAAATTGATAAGAAATCAATAATTGATGTCAATAATGATGAAAGTAAGGAGCGACATTAAAACTTAATACGAACAGAAATTACTCCGTATATGAAAGGAGCTGTTCCCTTCTCAACGCCCCGCTCATTACGCTAAAGTTTGATTCATTCTCTCAACTTTACTTTTTAAAACCGTAAAGAACTTTAACGTAAAGATTGGGGTGTTGAGGAGGGAACGGCTCCTTTCATATACAGAATAATTTTTGTTCGTTTTAAGTTTTAATGTCGCTCCTTACTTTCAGTATGAGTCTATGCTGAGAAGCCGGCGCCAACAATTACACAAAAGGGCAGCCCATGTTCTGGAAAATCAATTTGCAGAAGTGGCGCTGGCTCAACCGGAATTAGCGGCGCACCACTATACCAAAGCGGGGCTTCCCTTGCAAGCGATTCCGTTATGGTTAAAAGCAGGGCAAATGGCGAGTCAGAAACATGCCAATTCAGAAGCCATTGCTCACCTGGAAAAAGGAATGCAGCTATTGGAGCTGCCGCTCTGGTGTTCTTCCTACGAAATGAGGCTTGGCCGGTCGAGGGCGTGAAATCGCCTCCTACGGCCTCGGAACAGGCAGCCGAGCAACGGAGGCGACGAGAAAAGGCCAGGAGGGCCTCCCAGGAGCTCCAGGACGACGCGGAGACCTCACGGAGGATCCAGGTCATCGTCCAGGACCTCGAGACCAGGAGCGACGAGGAGATCCGCTCCCTGGCTCGAGGACTCCTCGGATCCGGCCGCCTGGAAAGGATCCGATAATTAGCTGACTTCAGAAAAATCCAGACGACCGATATCTAACATAGGTATAAATTTAGCATGCAAATTCCAAGAGAAAACTTTATAGTTCAATTTGAAGGGTTGAATCGTTGCCTTTGGTCAGAGCTACTTAAACCTGCGCTTGCGGAGGAGACTTGCAAAGTATTTTGTTAGGTTTTAGTTGATTTTTAGTTATTTTTTTTTAATCTGATTTGAAAAGTTGGAGAAAGGTTAACGTCCCAATCCACTCGTTATCCTCCTGGTTGTATAGTCAAGCTTTATTTAAAACGCTAAATTGAAGCTCATAAACCAGTTTCATGTAACTATTGAATTGTCTCTTCTGGTATTAGCAAGAACTGGAGTGGGACAGAGGGCTCCTTCTAATATCTGATAATTTTTACTCAGTTTAAGCTTTACACCCTTGCCTGTACATACATCATAGTTTAAACATTAGCATTAATCTTTCGGCCAGATTCTCGCCGGTCGTCGAGGGGGCGTCCGCCAGATTCACGACTCGTCCTTGGTGAAGGCCCCGCCCGCCTCGCGCCAGGCCTTCAACCCGCCCTTGATATGCGCCGCGCCCTCCATTCCCATCTTGGTAACGGTCTGCACGGTTAAGGCGGAACGCCAATCGGCGGCGCAATGAAACAGAAACCGCTTCTTCTCGTCGAAGACCTCCTTGAAATACGGACTGTCCGGATCAACGTCCTCGTGGGAGGGGTTTCAAGTTACAAACTTTGACCTGTGTTTACATATAGTAATGTTTACTGGGAAGTGTACGGACGTTTTCAGGGGGATTTTTTGGGTTTGGGAGGGAGAGTTCAGTTGGAGGGGTTACGTGGGAGGATCTTTCCATGGAAAAACTTCTCAAGGGGGAAGAGACTTTCAATGAAGGGGGCGCAGGATTTTTTTTAGCATTATTTAAAAAAACAATGAAAAAATAAATCCGGAAGTCATACAAGAAATTGGTTATGATTGTGTTGCCGACATTTGGAGTTTGGGCATAACAGCTTTGGAAATGGCAGAAGGGAAGCCCCCATATGGTGACATTCATCCTATGCGAGCTATTTTTATGATCCCGACTAAGCCTCCTCCTTCTTTCCGAGAGCCTGATCGTTGGTCTCAAGACTTTATTGATTTTGTCTCAAGGTACTAACACTTTTAGCTAATTAATAGCTTTTAATTATCGTAACGAATTGTAATAAGGAGCGACCCGGCTCAATAGTAAACGAAACTCTAAAAAAAAGGAATTTTGATTCTAATAGATTCATGAAAAAAATCGGATTTTTATTATGATTTTAAATATATAAGTTTAATCAAATTTAGTTTTACCCATCAAAAACTACGAGCCTGAGAATATTTGCCTTATTTTAGAAAATAGGGGGAAAAAAACCCCTAAAAGTATAAGGATCTTAACGAAAATCACATGCGAAACATAACTTTTTGAATGAAAGTAAAAACGATGTTTTCTATGTTGGATCCCAAGGGATTAAATAACCAAATTTAGCCCTAAAAAGCTTCCCAGCTTTTTCACGCTTTAGAATACCCATAAGTTTAAAAATATTCCGTCCCATGTCTTTGTCCTAAACCTCAATCACGACTAACAGAAGCGTGTTGGGTTTCTACGGCCTCTTAGACTAATATATAGGTTG
The DNA here is from genome assembly GCA_010016025.2 of Alatinidae sp. Z8VKAUB7J3. NCBI lineage: Eukaryota > Metazoa > Cnidaria > Cubozoa > Carybdeida > Alatinidae > Alatinidae sp. Z8VKAUB7J3. Next base: position 219,859,652 of record JAAAKM020721499.1, read on the forward strand.
AACTGGATTTCTGTATCAAATCCTCCTGTGAAGCATCCCCAAAATGCAAATATACAGGAAAAATGGATGTAAACCAACCTATTGTTCTAGATAAGTCTATATCTTCAAATATATCTTCACGTCCATGTCCTTCTAACCAAAAATATACACCTTTTTGATTAGTCCAGTTTGAAATAGTATATAATAAGGCTGTCAACAAAATATCGTTAATTTGTGTATGATAAGCTTTTGGTACTTGCTTTAATAACTGTGTGGTTTTTTACTCAAATTTAAGCGGCTGCAGATCAGGATGCCCTCGGTTCGGAGACAGGGGACAACGGCAACATGGCTGATGGGCAAGGTGGGCTGGCGCTCTTAAACCTGATTGGCAAACGGTTGAACTGGATTGCCGCCAAGCAAGACGTGTTGGCGCGCAACATCGCAAATGCCGATACGCCTGACTATCAGGCAAACCGCGTCGAAAGTTTCGCCAAGTCACTATCGCACGGCCCTCGCGGTGGAACTGTTTGATGCTTTTTTTTGTTTAATTTTCTTCGTTTTTATTACTGAACTCAGTATTACCAAACAAACAAGATTGGATTAGCGGTCTATAATAATGGTTAATGGATTCCAGGTATGTTTAGAGCCGAGTGGCCTGTCACGCGCTAGTAAGGCCTCTGAGACTGGAAGCTCACATAAATTCCTTTTCAATAGCTGAGAAACATGCATTTTGTTTTTGCTACGCTTTTGTGTTTCGGCGGGAAGGCCTCGTCGTCGGACGGCCGGTAGTCGTAGCGTCGCTCGCCGGCTCGCCCCGCGTCGAAGAGGGCGGCGAGCCGGTTGGCGCGGCGCTCCTGATCCTCGGGCTTGGTGCCGGCCAGCCACACGAGGTGTCGGCCGTCCTCGCTCCAGCGCAGGGACGAGAACTTCTCGCGGGCCGAGTCGAGCACGCGCAGTCGATCGTCGCGGAGGTCCAGCAGCGACACGCCGTTGCCGTCGTCGTCTACATTTTAATAATATATAAATATCAATCCTGATTAAAATGTATTAATATGTAGATTAATTGAAGTAATCCGCAAGAACAAGAACAAATGTTCTAAATGTAATTATAAATAAAAATTATATTAATTCATAATTATTAAAACTAATTCATAAATGAACAAGAACAAATGTTCTAAATGTAATTATAAATAAAAATTTAATTATTAAAACTAATTCATAAATGAACAAGAACAAATGTTCTGTCTCCGCGTCGAGGTGTTCGAGTTTGTAGACCTTGACCGACTCCTCGAACGCCGGGCGCGAGTCGATCTCGCTGATGATGCTTCCGAGTCGCCGGCATTGGTCCGCGGTATCGGTGAGGATGAGCGCGTTCTGCTGCGGGAGCGCGACGACCGAGCCGTAGCCGCCGACGAGCGGTTTGATCTGATCGGCGACCTGCCCGGCGGTGGCGTTGTTGAGCGGGAAGACGAGCGTGATGATCTTTCATTGATCATGGATTTTTTCCAAGATTTGAATCAAAGAAAAGAACTACCTTGAAAAACTGCTTGGTCGCTGCTCCTCTTGAATAAATCACTTCGTCTTAGCAGGAGAAAAATTGTGATAATTCCAATCAAGAAAATCAGCCATGAGTCAACAATAAATTGCGAGATTCTATCTGAATCTTTAGCAGAATTGAGACTTTCGCCTGAAACGAAGATGAATAATAATAATAGATTTGTCTATCAAGGAACCTTATTGAGACCACTTTTTTCTAGTTATGATTAATGATATTGATAAGGAATTCCCCCAAAATTCTTGAAGTATGTCATAGGAATATTAAAAGTGATCCCCTCGAAATACTAACCCATTGTTTTGGACGAAGCTAAGAATCTAAATATGAAAGTAAATTCTGCTAAATCAAATATAATGGCAATAAATTTCTTGAAATCCACTCCTGTTTTCATTGATCCTATCCCACCCTAAAGCTCATGAAGTCGCGGCAGCTCATCGCCGTGCCTTGCCCGAAGCCGCCGTCTTGCTGCAACACCCAGATGATCTGGGCTCCTGCTGCGACGAACTGCTCTTCCACCTGCGCCACCGAACCGGCGTGCGTACGACAGGCGCTTCACCAGGCCGGGATGGCGATGAACACCAAAACGTCGAACGGGCTCCAGTCGATGTTCGGATCGGTGTTGCAGGCCACCTGCTCCAGATCGATCGGGAAGGTCCTTTCAATTACATTGGGCAAAATGGTTATCTCAAAATTTTGATTGAATGTTTTTAGGAAAATGATGGGCATGGGAGAGGGTTAGTTGCCCTCCAATCAATTTTGACTATTAAAAAGGGCACTGGCCTTTTTAATTTCCATTCGAATGAGCCCTTTTCGAAGTTTCTACGACAACTCCTTCGATACAAAGTACCCTGGTCTAAACAAAAAGAAAAAATAAATAAATAATACATTGTGCCGAGGCTCTGGCAAAATCCAGGCAGCGCCGCAGCGAGCCAGATCAGGCCCGCGGACATCACTGTAAGAATCAGTCTTGGCATCTCGCAAATCCTTGTTTCGGTTGCAGGCTAAGCAATTGATTGTGGCTTGGCGAGGGCAGGATCTGCATCATGACGGAAATGTCAGAGAGGCTAGGGCTTGAACTCAAACACCAATTCCGGATTGAGCGAGGCCTGAACGGTGTCGCCAACCTGCAGGCTCGTAGCCGGGCCAGGCCGGCCAGCCGGCAATGGCGTGGTGCAGAAACACCATGCCCTGGCCGCTGTTTACAAGCTCCAGCAGACGCGCCCGATAATCCGCATCGGGCTCGATGAACTCCGGTGCATGGCCCGGGCGCGGGTCGAAGCGGATGCCGGGCATGTCGTACATGACGAAGGCGTCGTATGCGCTGGCCTGCTCAGCGGTGAACAGCGCCTGAGCCGCCGGTTGTTCAACCAGCGTCTCAAATTGAAGATAACAGCTTTATCAGAATTAATCTTTTTCAGTTAAAATCCAATTTTCTACATCCAAATGTATTCATTAGATCCACAAATAAAATCCTTTAAAACTCCTTTAGACAATAAAATCTTCAATTCAATTATCTGCAAGATCTTTTTTATTTGTTTAGCTATCAAGTAATTGCAAGGCCAATCTGTGCATAAATGGTGTAAAGGTTGAGAATTTGTCATGGAAAGCAAGTGATGATTTATTGCCGCATAAACTTCTGTTGCCTAAAAACAAAATCCCATCAAAGTGCAGAAAATGGCTATTCGTTGTTGTCCTTTTACAATGGTTAAGGGCCAATAGCTCACAAGCGAAACTCCACCTGAATCATAATATTCCATTTGTTTCAAAACTATAGAACTTTTCGCTTGTTTTCTAAATATTTATAGCTTTCTACCATTTCAGGAAAGTAAATTAATGGATAAATTAAGTATATAAATTTACTACTATTGTCCAACGTGTCTTTCTATGATTCAGCACAGAATTAAAGTTAAAACACCATGAGACACTGCAAGCGGCATGGATATCTATCTGTGGAAATGGTTAGGGGTGACAAGGCCATCTTGCGATTAAGGAACTTTCAGAATCCACTACTACAGAGTGACAAGGTGGCCTTACACTGCGAAGCCAAACTCATAGATGTGTATGATCCATTTGATATAAATCATGTTAAAAACATGAGGAAATTAGATTCTTTGTCGCATATCTACTTTTTAAAACAATATAGCGTAAAGAGCAAGGCGTCGAGGAGGGGACAACCCCTTCAATATACAGAATAATTTCGGTTCGTTTTAACATTTAATGTTGCTCCTTACTTGCAGTTAAAAAAAATTATTTAATTTAATTTATTTATTTATTTTAATTATTTAGTTTTTTTATTTAATTTTTGAGCGTGTTTGAATTAATGCTTATTTTGACTTTGGCACGCCACTGACCCCCGTCCCAAACTAAATAACTGGTCACAACTGGGATGGAACCCATGCCCCTTGGACACAGAATAAACTTATTTGATGATAAAACTAAAAGAAAAAAAAACACCTAAAGAACTTATCTGTAGTACATCTGTTCTAAAGCTCGGAACATTTCAATTCGTTTTGATTGTGGTCCACCCATCCTGGTGAAGAATTACTTCACGTTTTTTTTCATGCTTAATTTAATCTTGATTGACTATGCCGTACTTGATGAGGCGCAGTTTATTAAAAACCCCGATACGAAGGTAGCACACGCTTGCATGCAGCTCAATGCTAAGCACCGCATTGCGCTGACTGGAACGCCCATTGAAAACAAGCACCTCGATTTGTGGACAATCTTTCGTTTTCTTATGCCAGGCTTGCTCGGTACGCGTGCTGCTTTTGAGCGCAAGGTGATGCACGAAGGAGATCGTTTTTTAAGTGACTTAAAAAGGGGGGGACAAATGGCCTCCTCATTTGGTACCACTGGTGTTGATTTTGTCCAATTAGTCTGCAATAAAATTAATTTGATTTCTATGACTTTGATGACACATGAAATTTTCTGGAGTTTCTGTCTTCTTTCATCCCTGTATGAAAGAGCTCATAGTTTTTAAAATCTGGCAGTTTTTTTGCCATTGCACCTCTGACCACTATAGCAAGTGAGTTAAGCTTTTTGTTGTAAAAAAAAACGGTCTTGACCCGAGCATGACCTACTCATCGGCCCTGTTCCAGACCGGGGCCAATGACCTGCAAAGCGGACAGAAGGCGAAATACAAGGCGCTGGCCGATTCGATCGGCATCAATCCCGACAGCCACGTCCTGGAAATCGGCTGCGGCTGGGGTGGGTTCGCCGAATATGTCGCCGGCGAGATCGGCGCGCGCGTCACCGGTCTGACCATCAGTCGCGAGCAACTGGCTTATGCTCAGAATCGCATTCCGCAGCTATGCTGTTTTTTGCAGTTGGTTTGAAGGGTAATTTAAGAAAGCAAAATTGGATGAAAAACAAGCAAATAGCTAAAAAAAGCAACCAAATAGCTTGAGAAGGCAAACTTTTTCTTCGATTGTTTTTGACATGTTGACATGTATCAAACTAAAGCAATTAGAAATGAATTTTCATACCCTATCAGTACTAGAGCCTCGAATATCTATCATAATGACCATTTTATCTCAACACTTTGGCCAGGGGTCAGCTACCATGATTTTTGGGACAAAAAGGAGTTTTTAATTTTTTTCGTGGGGGTGGTTCATGGAGGGAAGACCAGGAGTCAGCTCCCATGATTTTTGTAACGAGGAGGGGCTAGTTTTCCTCCTCTCCCTTATGACAAAGGTAATTAGAGCTTTGAATTTTCAGTCGAATGAGTCCCCTCGAAGTTTATGTGACCACCTCTCCCATAAAAACCTTATTTGCCCCTTGGGCATGTGGACGAAACAACAGACAAGAGTTCGGCAAAAGCGCTTGTCATGATCGCGAAGTACAAGCATCATGCCACTCTTTTAGTGGGAGAGTATCTCTTAAGCCTGGTAGAAGTGACTGATGCATCAAGTGAGGGACAGAAAAAGTTAATACAAACTTACCTCAAAGACATTGGAGCTCCTGTCTCCAATCTGATAGGGATTGCATATGATAATGCATTTGTAAGCACCGGGGTTCATGATGGACTTCTTATAACATGAATAACATTTATTTTTAATTTTTTCGTTCATTCGCTTATACATTCGGTAAATACCCCCTCCTCATGAAAAATTTTCAATGCAGCTGATCCTGTAGTGGTTTTCATGTCTTTTTGAAGGCCTAGTGTCTTTTATATAGTTGATTTTGCCATATTAGTGTTTTACATTTTATTTATATTTCAGCGTAAAATTACTTGATTCACTCTTAACATCGATCTTTCATTTGCATGTTTTCAGCACCGAGCCTAAATAATCGCGAGGCAACAGTTTTTCTTCAGATGAATCGCCAATATCGATCACGCGGTCTTCGCTAATATCCGGCATTGTGAAGCGAAAGGTTCGAGCGTTGTTTTCCACGGCGGAAAATTCGACATAGCGATCAATTGCCGCTGCAATAACCGGCAGGCCGAGATAATCCTGGTGTTCACCGAACAAACAGACACGTCCCGGTGCGCGGGTGATCATTTTTTCCAACGCTATCTGAGCTATGTCTTTCTCGTCTTGTTCAGACAAACCAGAGGGGCAATGATAGGACGTTGTATCCGTGTGATACTTGGCTTCATAGTCATAAAAACTACGCGGTGTTTCCATGCGAATTGAAGGCAATGCCTCATCCGCCAATACAGAAACCGTATATTCCTGCCCTGTTACAAACTGCTCTACCAAGACTTCAGTATCAAATTCCAGTGCTTTTTCGATAGCGCTTTGTAGTCTATTCTAGCATCCTGAACTCACAAAACCTCTAAAAGTTCATTCATTTATTCCGCACTTTCATCTAGGATACTTAAATCGTCAGCATAATCTAAGCCTAAGAGAGTTTTTCCTCCCCATTTGATTCCGTGGTCTCCCATTGCCTTTCCTGTGCTCTTTAACACAAAGTTCATACAATTGATCTATATAAAGAGATAGAACACGAAATGGATAGAACACAACCCTGCTGATTTAACCTGCCTCGGATATCTAGAACGCACCCCCCCCCCACAATTGATGCCGCTGTTGCTTTCTGAGGGCAACTACCAGGAAAGGCCAATAAAGCAGACATGCATGCCTATTGTATTTTTATGGGGCTAATGTCTAATAACACCATTAGACAAGAATGCTAGTGGGACCTACCCCCATCCCCAGGATTTTATGAATTTTGTATTTTTGACGATCCTCTCTCCCCTCTCCCCAAGGTATAATCTTGATTTCCTGGAAAGATTTCAATAAGAAAGTCATTAATTGCAAACGAATACAGAAGATACGTCGAATGTATGTTCACGGTTGGTTTTTAGTGCCAAAGGTGTAAATAAGCCCAGTTGCATATGACTCAACTGCAATGTTAAGTAACTCTATATTTTTTTTTTAGTCTTTTTTTATTTATTTTTGTAGGTTTTTAATGTTTTTATTCAGGTTTCAATGCTTCTAAGTCAATATTAAAGAAAATACCCATAATCTTTGTAACTGCATTTCACAATCAATGCAAAAAGTACAAAAGTGAGTAAAGCAAAAAGTACCGAAAATCCTATTTAACCAATCAGCTAAATCCTCTCTAAGTGGCTCTAAATGTCGCTGCTGAGCCTCCATTATCCGTTCATGATAAAACTGAGCAAGCTCTGCTTCTGTCTGAGGCAACTCTGGATTACTGATTGCACTCAAGCCCCAACCTAAACTTGCGTCGTTATTTGCACCGAGCGCGAGATACACCGTCCCTGAGCCGAAGGCGCGGAGCATGCGCACACGGAGAGGCTGCTCGGTGTTGAACGGGAAGTTGATCCGCCGGTACGCATACTCGTCCTGTCATGGGGAGAGGTGAGAGGTGAGAGTGATAGTGAGGGTGCAGGTTGAATTTAAAACGGGCCGAGACCAATGAGAAGCGGAGAGCGAACCTGGAACACGAAATTCGAGATGGACTCATCGTGTTGCAGCTCGGGAGTGGTTGACCACAGCATTCTTAACATCCTTTTATAAATAATTGGCTTGTGAAATAAGAGTTTTACGGAAAGCGTCAAATTTCATGGAGGATATTAGTTTGAGTGAATTATTTATTTTACAGAGATAGAGCATATAATTAGTAAGTGCTTGCAATTCTTGACAAAAAATCGTTTAGATAACTTCGAAGACCACACTGCCTTTCCATGACGAAAATATAACAGTTACAATTTTAAATTTGTTCACTTATGATGGGATTTGCCCCCTGTTCAATACCTTGCTCTTTACACTAAAGCTTGAATTTTATGCCAAATCTTTAAGAATGACCCCTGAATCATAGCAGCCATAGAATAAATAGTTGAAATTACTAAAAAATACTTTAGCAAAAAGAGCGAGGTATTGTGGAGGAGACGAACCCCCTTATATATCTAATATTTTATATTAGTTATAAGTTTTAATGCTACTCATCACTTCCTGGTGAATTTTTTGGGGAAGTCGATGGCGCCGAAGGGGGTCGAGATTGCGTCCAGCGCGGACAGAGCTTCGTTGGCTCCCTTGAGGGCGCCGGGGATGTTCTGGGCCTCGAGGGCCGCCCAGCCGTCCTCGACGGAGGCGCCGCTCTTCTCCAGCCCGTCCTTGATCGCGAACTCCAGGCCGGCGTATTCGGTCTCGACCGACTGCCGGTGCCGCTCGGCCTCTTGGGTCTTGAAGCGGACCACGAGGCCGCCGCAGCCGGCTTTTAATCCGACCGTCGTTTCCATGGGCATCAGAATAGAGGTATTCCCACGAACGCCAACGACCTCAGCCTTGATGCGCCTGCACTGCGGGTCGTTGCCTTCGTAGATAAAACAGAGTTCTCCTACAGCGGCATTTACCTCGCTAGCTTCTACAAGGAGGCCAATGACCGACTGCACGCGCCCAAAACTTAGCGTCCGGGGTGGATTGGTTCGAATACTTTCGAGGCAATGTTGGACCTATCCATTTGCTCCTATAACTTTAAGTAAAATTCATCTGAGTCACTAGTATATCCGTCAGTCGGTTCTGTAGGGGCATATGCTACTATTACTGGTACCCTGAACTTTTTAGTCATAAAATAAGCGATTAGTATTCTATTACAAATACCTTAATAGCCTAAACAAGACCTAGCAACTTCCTTATTCATCATGAGCCCTACTTCCTGTCTATGTACCCCATCCTTCCTGCCTGAGTTGGATCGCGACATCATGGCGTTTGTCCATGGTTCCGATCATGCATGGCAGGACGGCATTCGTGAATTGCAGGGGCTTGATGGTGTGGTGCGCAAATTGCCGCGTCAGCTTTTCCTGATGCAGCTGTTTAACCATCAAACCCATCACAGATCGCAGATTACTGCGGAACTGCACAAGATGGGCATTGATTACGGCATCACGGATGTCCCGCTGACACCCGATCTGCCGCTCTGATCAAGTTGCTGATTTATTTATTTTTAAAATAGTTAGCACTAGATGAGTTTGCAGAACGTAGAACATTGTCATTTCAGTCAAAGTAACTATATGAGAGACAGCCAAATCAAAAGCATAAGTAATTATATGAGATAAAAAAAAATTAATTGCATGAATGTCGATATTTAGATTTTAAAAATTAACTCTAGGACCAGGGGACCGAGCTTCGCTCGGAGAAAAGAAAGACAGTTGTTTGTTTTTTTAAACCTCTTCTCGCAAAAGTTGTAAACACATCATTGCAACTAGCAAAAGTTGCAAACCCCCTCATCGCTGAAGATGATTGTAGCCTAACAACCGATTATCACTTAAAAGTTCCCTACATGTCTTACAACTGGAACCAAATTGGTCTTACCATCAAATACACCGGAAACAAATAATAGGTAAGCCAGCTAGCAAAAGTTGCGAACCCCTCATTGCCGAAGATGATTATGAGCTAACAGCCGACTGTTGCTTGGTTGTTGCCGTTATGAGTGAACATGCTCTTGATGGAAATGGTGATATTCTTGGCTTCATCAGTAAAACCGGGAACTGGCAGCGTTTCAGCATCAGGCAAAAGGGCGGTTATCAGATTACCGATGCGGTCAGTCTGTCAGATCAATATCTGCTCATACTCGAGCGCCAGTATTCATTTGCGACTGGAGCAAAAATCCGGATCCGAAGATTGCTGAAAAAAGATATTGTGGCTGGTGCCCTTGCAGGGGGTTGGGTGGGAAGCTGTCGTTTTATTCCTTGGACTGTCAGGGGCGGCCTGCAGAGAGTAGCAAAGCTGGAGAGTGCAGAATTGTTAGCAGAGGTGGGAAGGAGAACTCTGTTTCATGGGTTGTTGGGGATTCTGAATTTGTGAAGAGAGTGGAAGAGGAGGTTAGTGTGCTGCCTTCGGGTGTTGCTGTGGCTAGAGGCTGCACACATGGGATTGCAGATAAAGTTATGCCGCTTATACATATATAATATTTATTAATACTCAATAATAAATAACCCTATTACTAGTAATCATAATAGATATCAGTTGATTCTAATAATAATATTACTTTTGATTGGTAATTTTATTGATAATACTGATACTATGAATTATTATTTTTGATATTTTAAAATTTAATATCTGTTCGTAATGGAGGTGGAACAGGATCTTCAAATAATGAAGTTTTACCACCTGTAGGTTCTGCAACTCTACGTGTTGGTAAAACTCCACTAGACTGAAGAGGGGATGTAAGATAGCGAAAAAGTTGCCGACGGGCTAGTTTCTGTTACCTAGGTAGTAATATTAGCAATGATAAATGACGAAAGGATTCACAACTGTTGAAACTCAACGGAGTTATTGGTATTTTTTTGCCAAATTTGCAGTAAGTGTAATTTTGCCGACTAGAATATAATTCCGGCTTTAAATTTTGCTTTCGCTTTAAGTTTCTAAGGCTCCTATCTCATCCAAGCTTATCTGGCCAACATTCCCCAGTTGAAAAAGTTGCAAAGGTGCTGACAATGTGCTAACAAACTGTTCTACATCCCTATAATAGGGTAGATTAAATAACTATCATATATTAGAATGTTACTGAGGCCAATCATGTAATCAAAAGAGACCCAAATTAAATATAATCGACATCAATCCGAGTAAAAAAAAAGTAAAAATTCAAGTAAAAAATACAATTTGGCGCTTTTCTTAGGTTTTCTCGATCGCTTGCTCGGCGACGAGGACTTCGAAGAGGAAGAAGCAGGCGAAGGCATCGATATCTATGCCCGAAGCCGGGAGGTCGCGACGGAGATCGTCAAGTCGAAGGGGCTCCGCGGGGAAGCTTCCAAGGATCGATCGGATCTCGCGTTCGATATCATCTTCTGGCTGCACACCAACGCGCTAGAGGTTGCGACGAGAGACGATTGGCTCCGGGATTTTGCGGCGATCGTCCGGATGTTCGAGCTCACGGCAACACCGCGTACTTCTTCAATCTCAGCGCGTGTAATAGGTTGTCGATAAGCGATTAAAACCAGTGTCTCTAAGGCTGCGCGTGAATAGCGGGCTGGTTTTTCTTGCCACAAATGCCCAATCCAATTGGCATACTCTTGTCGAACTCGCAAGGTAAAGCCACTGGCCACTTCGATTAAATCAATAGCGCGGCCTTCGCATTGGCTCTTTAATGTATCTAGAGCTACTTCTTATCTTCAATTGAAGGAGCCTCTATGAAAGCTCATATGACCGCACTTTTCTAATTAAGTACCTTATAAAACTAATAAATAATAAGAATAATAAGAATAAACCACTGTAAGAACATGCCCTTTAGTATATTCAACAATATAATACTACCCCTGATAAATATATTTGATATTGTAAAGATAGACATCAAGCCAAATGTTGTCAAAAATATAAGATTTTTGCATCTTCAAAAAGCTTTTTAGCGTCTTTTTAAATAAAGCCAGGATACCTAAACCGCCTCCACGGGAAAATCCCCCTCCCCATAGAAATATCCTCTGGACAATTCAATTCTGGCGAAACATTACACTGGACAATTACCCTCAACACCTCCACGTGTAAAGTGTCCACGTGTCTTCCAATTTTTTGTTCACTTAAAAAGGGCACTAGAAGTAGAATGAGCCATCTCCCGACGTTCTAGGCCCACTAGGGCGATACGATCATAAGGTCCGAACTTCACCCAAGAAGTGAAGTTACGTTAATTCTAGTGATTAAACATGATGAAAAGATAATACTTTTGAACCAAAATAACGGAAACCTAACATAACCTAAGCTAACCTAACCCTTACCCACCCCTATATATTAAGCATTTAGTTAAAGTATAGCTAAATCGTAGTTTTTGTCACTCAGAATAAGCTAATCATAACCAACTCCAGACAGGCAAACCGGTTGTTGCCGAATATTCTAATTGATGACATCGTCCGCCTTGTGAGCGCGTTAAGTATTTGTCTTTCCAGCCGACATACAGCTTTGTTAGTGCGAATCGGCGTTGCGTCGGAGCCGCTGATCAGCGTTCGGAGCTTGGAAACCGCCAAGTATCAATGGGAGGCATGTGGTGACTGCCGAATCTGAAAACGAAAACCCTCGCCGAGTGGTGGTCGATATTGCCGCGCTCAAGGTGAGCAACGACCCGCGGTCAACGTTGGTCAAATTGATTTGAAGGACCCATTGGAAATTCATATGAAAACTGAAAATGGATAAAACTATGAAATAATTTTAAAAGCACACTGTTTAATTATTTGTCTTCAGCTTTTGGAAAGTTGGATAGAAAGGGCACTGGTAGAGTCATTTTTAAATATTCCCTGTAAGTAATAAACGTTCGAAAGTATGAGTGGGGCATTGAGGGGGAGGACAGCCCAGTGTTTGATTAAAATTTTGACATCGCTGCTCGCGGAATACCGTTGAGGTCACCGTTCCGGAGCTTTCCCAGGCGGCGCAACAGGGCAAACTGTTGTTCGATACAAACTGTGTGACGTGCCACGGTGTTAATGCTTCGGGAACCGAGAACGGGCCACCACTGGTACACAAGATCTATGAACCTGGTCACCATGGCGACTATTCGTTCATTCAGGCGGTGACCAAAGGCGTTCGCGCTCATCACTGGCCCTACGGCAACATGCCTCCAATTGGAACCATACTTTTTGTAGAGCCTACTGTTTGAAATATGGTCAGTCAGCCGGGTACCCAGAACAATCCGTAGCTAATTTCTCTGGAAAACATCTAGCAAATCTTCATCCGCTTTTCGGTGCGCCCATGCTTCAGAGCCATTTTTGACCACTGTTATCACTGTAGCTTCCAATATTCGAATCTTGGTTTGTAGAATTATCTTCCTATTCTTCCAAACTCTTTTCAACTGTGAAAAAATATCTTGATTTGCGTTTCGTACTTATCCTTGAGCGACTTCTCGGCGACCTGCTTCTCAAGTTTCGCTCGCTCTAGGCTGCTTTTCAGTTCGTCCCGCTCCTTCTCGACTACACTAACTGCCTCGGTGATCGAGAGCTTCTGTTCAACCTCGATGGCACCGAGCTGGACTTTTAGATCCTGGATCTCTGCGTCCTTCGTAGCGGTAGCCTTTTGCAGTTCATTCTTGAATTTCGCTTCGGCTAGCTGTTGCCAGGCAAACCCCTTTTCATAGGGTGAGGAGATTAGTTGGCTCAGCATTGGTGATTCTCTCCCACTGGATTGTGATCTGGGATGTTTTAAGGAAATAATCTTGTGCACAATGCTTGTTGCTTTGGGTAAATTGGAGTTGGGTATTCTGTGAGTGTCAGCATTGTATAGTTTCATAAAGGGTTTAGTTTGGGGTGATTGGCTTCCAGAGCTGCAAATGGATAAGGTATAGCTTTTTCTTACCGCTAAGATAACGCTGAACAACAAATATTTAGCTAAGCATCGTCAGCGATTACTAGTGTTTTTAATGTCATATTCGGCTTTTTACGTGTACTATAGTCTTTTTTGTTCAGTTTGAAGAAACAGTTTATCCCCAGGACTTGTAAAATTACTAGATAAATGAGGATTAACAAACTGACTTATAGAATTGAAGGGATCATTTAATGTCGTGAACCTGAAACCAAGCATGACATTGAGATGCTGCAAACACCGATGTTTCAATAGTAGCCAGGATAGATTTATAATTTGAGAAATATATGAGGGGGGAGCTTCATTCCTCAGGCCCTCCTCTTTCTTGGCGACCCATTTGATTAAATACCTTATTCGAACACAAGCCCAGCCATAGAGCCGTATTCATTAGTGTTAATACGACTTAATTTGTCTCATTTACTAGCTGATGATTTCAAAAAACACTTATAGAGGGAATATGGCTTAAAGAGGAGTTTTCTCATTTGAAGGTTGACATTAAGCTTAATGAATTTTTAATATTTGGAATCCAAACGCAAATCAGATTCTTTTTAGAAATCGCCACAACAATCAGATTCTTCTGGTGCCTATACTGTTATGAAAACTCATTTTTTATGATTTCTATTACTATTGGCTCTAATTACTTTTTACTTACATTTCGTCATCACGAAATATCTAATCTTTTTTTATTAGTTTACTTCAATGCAGCATAAATTCCACATATGGCACTTGTGACAAGGCAAGATGAACTAAGAGCCAAGAGCTCATATGGTATGAGCTCTAACAAAATTTTAAAAATCAATAAATTAATTTAAAAGGAAAATCAGACGCTTAATGCCAGTCGGGATTTAAAATAAGAGCTCTGAGTCACGATGTCCTTTTAAATATTAAAATTCATTAAGATCCGATCACCCACTCGTAAGTTATAAATACCTAATTTTTTTCTAATTTTTCTTCTTTCCGCGCCCATGCCGAACTCGCCGCCATCGGCGAACTGCGTGCTGGCGTTGTGCATCACGATCGCGCTGTCGATGCTGGTCATGAACTTGCGCGCGGCGGCGTCGTCCTCGGTGATGATCGCATCGGTGTGGTGGCTCGAATGCTCCTCGACCCAGGCGATCGCCTCGTCGAGCCCGTCGACGATCTTCACGCTGGCGATGGGGTCGAGATATTCGGTGTGCCAGTCGTCCTCGGTGGCCTCGATTTTTTCTCCATAAATACAACTTTTACATAAAAGAAGAACATATCCTCAATATAGTTTTTCAGACGCTAAAAAACTAAGTGTCGAACTCGAACCCGTGACTCGGAGCTCAGCAATCTGATGCCCTATCATTTGACCCAGGAATCTGATGCTCAACCATTAGACCCAGGCCAACCTGCTCATTGCATTTTAACCGCAGGCATATTCATATAAAAGTAGGCTACATATAAACGGATTTTGTATTGGGGAATAACGAGGCAACCTCCCTCATATACGTAATAACTTCTGTTCGTTTTGAATTTTGTTGCTTTCAGTTGAAAAAACTTGTGTTTTATTTAGTTTCTGACGTTTCTAAATAATGTCAGGAAGCTTGGCTCCCCCTCCGCGGAAAATCCCTTCTCTCCACAAAAGATCCCTCTATGGAAAGCTCCTCCCACGTAAAACACCATCGTCAGGAGAATTCCCCCAGACAATTCCATTGTACGGATTTCCACGGATAAAATTCACAGTTTTACATGAAAAACTGCAGAGTAATGAGAAAGGAGACTAAAGTCAGCACATGAACACAGTTATGTCATTGGATTTTGTTTATTTATTGTTAATTATTTGTATATTTCTTATTTACATATATATATTTTTTTATTTCATTTTAATGCTTTTGTATTTATTGGCAATCTATATATTCATCTATATTTATTTATAATCCGTATATAATTGCCCGGCCCGCGCCCCAGCCGCCGCGCCAGCGTGTAGACGAACCAAACAGGCACCACGGTGACGTTCAGCACATAGGCGGGCACCAGCAGGCCGAACAGCACCGGCACATCTGCCCAGCCAGGCTTGAGCACAAAGGGCACACCCACAAAGAGGACGGCAGCCGAGACGAGATAAACGCCAAGCCCTGCCAGGAACAGCTGCCGGGCAAACCGCTTGAACTGCTGATAGCGCTCACCACCCCGTGCCACCTCGGCTTGCCATCCACATCAAGGGGGCTCTCCTTCATAAAAAAAAATCCGGGTTCGGGAGAGGAGGTCCAATGTTCAACCGAGTTTTCAGCGTTCGCTCCAGAGCGTACCCCATGATATGGGCAGAGGAGTGGAAGAACACCTTTTGGGATTCCTGGATGTGTTGCGGGTTTGCTGGCGTTCAGATGGTTGTACTTGGTTTGACATCGGGGTGCACCTGGAACACAACCAGCATAATGATTGGTTTATCTCTAATCATTTTTTTGAAATTTAAGTTCTGGTATTTAGCCAGTAATTAAAACACTCGGAATATATCAACTAGCTGAGTTTGTTGTAATCAAAAGATTTTTCAATTGATTTTTGGTACTGAGCCATAAATTAAAACACCAATAAAGTACTTTTGAGCACAGCAAACTACGAAGTTCGTCTATTTTGAATGTTTAAGGTGCTGATTGGGTAAAAAATTTATTGAATTCAATCCGCGGGCCGAAAGAATCCTTCGTGACACACATTCGGGCGGTGCCTGCATCAACGAGGTCATGACTCACCCTACGGTTGATGATATGCCGTTTGGTGGCGTTGGTCCGTCAGGCATGGGACACTATCATGGGAAGGAAGGCTTCTTGAACTTCTCCAAAGCCAAAGGCGTTGTACGCAAGGGCCGTTTCAACTCGAGCTCCTTCATCGCAGCTCCTTGGGGCAACCGGTTCTACAACGCCTGTCATAGATGAACTTACCGACCTGGTGGAAGAAGCGGTCTACCAGGAGTTCGAGCGAATCTCGGAACGCGGCGGCGTACTGGGCGCAATGGATACGATGTATCAGCGTGGCAAAATACAGGAAGAAAGCCTGTATTACGAAGGGCGCAAGCACGACGGCAGCTTGCCGCTAATCGGCGTCAATACGTTCCTGCCGAAGGCCGGGCAGGAGGACGAAGTGCATGAGCTCGAACTCATACGGTTCACCCTCCATACCCTTAGCATTTTCGGATACACCAAGTATCAAACATTCCCCGCTTTCCTAATGATAAATCCTACATTCAATAAATGGACAAATTGTAAAATTTACAATCCTGGACCTGGGAGGATGACATCCCTATAGTCATAGCTATTAGATGTTTCTATATAAAATAGCTGTTTACGAATTCTGTCAGCGTTAAGGGGCAACTAAATCGCCATTAGAGGGAGGGGGAGGCTGGTTGCCTCCTTACTACAGTTCGTTACCACGAACTGTTTGATTTTCTCCTGTTAAAACGTTTACAAGTGGATAAGAATGGTGGATATGAATACACCCTCTGCATCTGTAAATAGTGCAGAACTCGAGTCATTAAAAAATAAGAAGGTAGGCATAGTTTAAATATAATTATAATCATTGTAAGAATCAAATAAAACAAATCATTGAAAAAGAAAATAGGACTTAGTCGAAAATGATGCTTTTTATAATGTCACATGTCCACAAAATTGAGTGCATTGCATCACATGACAATGTGGCTGATATGCACACGAAGCCACTTCCAAATGAACCATTCTCAAGGCTTTGTGATCTGGTGCTCTACAAATGCCCTTGACACTGCTGTGTCCCACCTGTGACACCTGTGATACCCCCGAACCTGATACAGGGTAATGAGACACACCGAGTCACACAGGACCCTTGCGAGCAGGGTCCTTGTGGCAGCACCTGCACCCATTGCGGTCACCGGTAATGAGGCGGGTCAGATGCGGGGCGGGCCTGCCGTCCTGCCAGGCGGGATAGAACGTCGTCATCACCCTGTCCCCCGGTGCGAACGCTGTGACGTCCCCGCCGCAGGCGATCACCTCACCCGCTGCATCCGACAGGGGAATGCGTTTCGGCGCGACGGGGATGAACCCTGCCACCACGGCATAATCATGGAAGTTGAGCGAGGCGGCCTGCAGGCGGACGCAGATAAGTTTTTCATACCTCTTTGCAGCGTATCCTGTTTCTTCTGAAAACTCTCGATGGGCAGCGGATTCTGTAATCTCATCTTTTTCTAACCTACCGCCAGGTAGGCTCAAGATATACTTTGAAATAGGATGGCGATATTCCTTGGTTAATAGATAACGGCCATCTGAAGTTTGACCGAGGACAACCACGGCATCTACATGGGTATCGATAATCAGATAGTTGAGAAACGTACCATCTTCTTTTGAGGGATTTACCTCCTCGTTATGCCTTGCTCTTTACGCTGGATATTTTTAGTAATATCAACTATTTATTCTATGGCCTTTGTGATTCAGGGGTCATTCTTAAGGAATCAGGACAGAATTTAAACTTTAATGTAAAGAGCGAGCATCGACGAGGGTTGAGCCCCCTCATATACGCAATAAAAACCTTCGAATATAGAAGTTCGCTACGTAATTTAATTCGCAAGTTAGGTAAAGTTTTTACTGTCTGAAAAGCGACTACAGGAATGCGCAAATGACGAAATTTATTATCGCGAAGAAGTACGCGCCTTGTTCCGTCGAGGTAACCTCGACATCAAAACACTCGCGCTGGCCGAAACCGTGTTCCGCTATTTGGTGGCACAGTTTAAAACCCTCGCTAAGGACGCCGAAACGCCGCCGCAGCTTGAAGAACAGCTTGGCAATTTCGCCGACATCTATCACGGCAATTTCTCCCTGTTTCAGTCGAATGTTTGCAAGACGAATAGCAATATAACAATCACTTTCATAATAACATAAAGGAGATGGTAAAAATAGCGTGTTTTTTATTAAACATGCTAGGCCACCTGATGGTCTGCCAGAGGTTTTGCGGATACTTTTAGAAAAAAACTAAATATTCTACGTAGGGAGACCACGCAGACTTCTGCGTAGGGAGTTTAAACTCACTAAAGGTAGGAGATGCTCCTGGAGGAATAAAACATCAAAATTTTAAAAAGGCAGTCGAAAACACCTAAACTCAGGGTCTGGAGTCTTAGCATACCATTTATCAAACCTATCAAAATTGTCTTTATCCACAGTTTCAATCAATAGATTTTGAATTTTCAAAGGCGTTGCTATTTCATGGTCTGAGTTCCAATATTGTGGTCCCGGCCAGCTCAACCTTATTCTCCTTCACAAGTTTTAATTAAGTTGATTAATCAATTATACTATGTGAGAATTTCGAATGCCATATATTCTTTTGATAATGACCATGGTCTATTCCATAAATTTGTATAAAAATTATAATTATAATTATTTATTTTATTATTATCTAAATTATTATTATCTAAATTATTACTATATATTTTTAATCTTAATAAACAATTTTCACGATGTCTACCTAGTAAAAATTGTCTTCTTATTGTTGGTAAATGTACTAATGATTGTAATACACTATTCATAAAACATGTATTACCTAAATTACATAAACCTGGCTTTCCAAATCCCGCCGCATGCGCGATTTCCTGATCGACAACCGTATCCCCGTAGTGAGCGAAGACACCTGGGGCGGCGAGATCACCACTGCCGCCGTCGCGCATCTCGCGGCCTCGACGCCCCGCGAGTTTCTTCTCAATACGACCGATCTCCACAATTACAACGTCGAGCACACCGGCGCGCCGGGGCCGGAAACCCGCAATGGTGAGATGTTTGCTTCCGATGCTCCCGGTCTCGGCCATGCGCAAGATTGAAATGGGTTTCCCGGAACCTTGACCGGTCGTAAAGACGAGATCGTCGATCACTCGCAAGGAAGATAGACCACCACCAGGGACGTCGCTAAACAGCGTCGACTGTTGCTCAGCCACACCATCTCGATCTTCATCCACAAGACGAATGATCGAACCACTGCGGCTGCTGAAGAAACTACGTCCGTTACTGACGGCGACCATGATCGAACCGTCCGCGAGTTCCGCCATTTCCATCTTCCTGGATTCACAAACCTTGGGATGCACCGCCGCTTCTTTTAAATGAGTGCGGCGTAACTCTCGGGAAGACGTACCCTTTTCCGCTCGTCGATCATGATGAAGCCCGTCATCGAGCGCTCTCGGCGTTTAAAGTATTGCAGACGACATGAAAACGGAAGTTTCTTGTCTACGAGAGAAGTTTTAATGCATCAGACACGCAGGCAGAGACAATTGCCAAGGAGAACTTCTGGAGTACCCGGTAAGCCGGGTGCCTCCCAAGACCTTGCCCTCTTGCCAGTTGTACGTCCGCGCCTCCACCCCGTCAGGCAGCAAGTCCTTCAAGGCATGCGACGGTTTGTTGCGGAACTTGTCGTACAAATCGGCCTTCACAAAACACTGCGGAACTTGCACACGCAACGGCACACCATCCTCCGAAAAACGCTTCTGCTGCTCTTCCGTCAACTTAGCCTCGATAACCCGAGGCTTTTTAACGTGGGTTCTCGAGGATCGCCTCGACGAAAGAGAGCAGGTCGAGGGTGTAGTCCGGCGACTCCGGATCGAGTCCGGTGATGGACTCCACGAGGTACAGCGACAGCGCGTGGTGCAACGCGAAATCGATCTGGAGGTCTTCCGCGAGGTCGACCCAGTAGCGGCTCGTCTGTTCGGTGTCCTGCGCCAGGTCGTCCGGGACCATGCGGAGAATGCCGGCCTTCGCCAGCGACCAGGCGAGCTGGGTGTTATTTTCATCCTGATTTTTGCTGGTCTGATAGGTAGTGCAATTTATTCATGGCACACAGATGTTTTGTATTACCAGAGCTTTATCCAATTGCTATTGTGCTGTGCGATAGGGTTGTATCTGTGGCCTTTACTGAAGTCAGGTAATGCTAGTCAATCCATTGCTTTGACGTTGAACGATGATGGGATCATCTATTACCCGTGTATTGAGACCGGTGAATCACTTGCAACGCGAGTCTCAGGGGGAGACATGTGAGAATTTTCAGTTGGGTGGGAAGTTTCTGGAGGCTACCTCTCCAGGGTAAATACTACATGGGAGGGGGGAATTTGCCAGAATTCCTATAGGGGATTTTTTCTTTATTGATCTCACTATTTCTTTGACAGCTTAATTTTATGTGTGGATTTGTACCGGACGAAATTTTCAGCTGGGTTGGAATTTTCTTGGGGATTTTCTGTGAGAGAAATTCTCCATAGCAGAATTTCCTGCCCGTCGGGTGGAGGCGCCCCTTCCGTGCGGATGCGCGCCGGTGGGACACGGACTTCGTCACCTTGCTTTAGCTTGTATTCTGCGCGTACCCGGCCACCGTTCACACGCACCTCGCCGCGACGCAGCAGCCGATAGATACGGCCCTTGGGGACCCCTGGAAGCTCATTGCGCAGGAAATTGTCAATTCGCTGCCCGGCCCGCTCGGCATCCACGGCGACCTTGCGGACGCCGCTGCTCGTGCAGATGTTATCAATGGTGACACAAACGATTTAACTATGACTTCGCATGTTGTATACGAAGATGACAGCATTGCACCACTGGTTGTTAAACGTAAAGGCAACGATGGTATCGGTGAAATCCAACTTGATGGTTTTACCCTTAACCAAGCTGGTAACGAGTTTGTTATTGAGTTTGACCTTAAAAAGTCATTAGTTGATCCACAAAATAGTGATGAGATCTTCTTAAAACCACGCGGTGTTTTAATGTTAATATTTATTTTCAGCTGAAAAAACTTCTGTTTTTACTGAATATTTCCAAGAACGAATCTGACACCGCACAGCATCATGACCTTTGAAATAGAGAAGTTCAATATAAAAAGTTGCACATAATTCTAAATCAGTTGGGCATTTATGAATATTCACTCGGTAGCTGAATTTTCACATCAACATGGTTTGTGGCATGAAATGCTATTTAGTTGTTGTTTAGCCTCCTTTGCTATTTCTTCTTCTACCTCTTGTTATTCGAAAAGATTGGCAAGCCGCTTCTTCATTTGATCGGCAATATACAGAGCAAGGGATTGAATGGTCTGGGTTGGGTTAACACCTGCAGAGGTGACAAAAATACTACCATCTACAATAAAGAGGTTTTTCACGCTGTGGCTACGACCCCATTCGTTCACCACCGATCGATCAGGATCAGTACCCATGCGCGCCGTACCTAACAGATGCCACCCTCCAAAGGAACATTATGGAGGGAAACTAGCCTATGATATTTCAGGCGGGGAGAGCCCCCTTTCTGTCTACCTGCTATTAGTTGCCTGGGGTTTGTCTAAATATTAAAATACCAGATTGTAAATTGCACCATATGCCTACTGTACTTGTGATCTCCAAAGGTATAATAATCTTCCAAGCGTACATGGAAATTTTCCTCGTAGTGAAATTTCAGAAAGAAAAATGTGTTATAATGTGAAAACATCTTAATCTAAATCAACACCTAAAAGTTGTATCTAACGTTTTCGCACTTCTCAGGTAATTGCAAAAAATCACACCAATTAAGCCAAATTCAAAGGGAGTATTAGCGGGGTAGAGCAGATTACGGGTATCAAAACGCCACTGTACATACAATACCTTGCTGCCGCATGGTTTGAGAAAAATGTAGCGTACTGTTTTTGGCAAATAAGTGTAATAATTAGTATGAAATAAATTTAATATAATAATAAGTGCAAAAACCTCCCAGTTGGTTTGATTCTTTTAGTCTTAGCCAAAGCGCTTGATACGGTCCTATATAAACGGTTTTGTTCTTTAACAGCAGCAAGAATTAGTAGATTGACTAATGAAGTTCCTGAGTGGTAGATCTCAGCCTGTACGACTCTTCACAACAGAGAGCAAATGTATCCACTCGCAATCTTATGAAGTCCTAAGTGGCGTTTCCCAGGGAACTGTTCCTCAGCCCACACTGTTTCTATTATGAGCCAGGTGCTGATGAAAAAATAAGCACCAAAGATTATACAATCCAAAAAAACAAGTAAAGTTTGAACATATCATAGAACTATATCTGGTTCCATTGGAGGGGGGTCTAGGAGTGCATTTACCAGGGTATTGGTTATAAAATTTGGAATGAGTGTTAAAAGCCACATTGAGTGATATGTTGATCTTTTAGCTAGTGAATAAAGCGAGAAAATCACAAATTTATCGTATTTTAGCTTTTTTGAATACGACAAAGCCGGCGTCCTTCATGCGCTGCAGGCTGTCGGCGGTGTCGCGGTGGTAGTCGATGTCTAGGGGAGCGGCCTGGGTGATGCGGGTGCGCGAAGGGCCCGTCTTGTGCATGTGGTGGTTGCCGCTGCCGCGGACGGGGGATGGGCTCATGGATTTTCCGTTGGCTACGGGTGGCATATCAGCGACCGAGCAGCGGCGCAATATCAGTAGTCGAGCAACGGCTCGATTTTTTTAAAGGGAGGCCAAAGGCATTCCAGCCTCAAATTGCATTCAAGCCAGTACCTTATACAATTTCCATGACCTCTTTGAATCCGTGACTGTCATTTTCAATCTGGATAGATTGTAAGTCACCAGCCTCAGATTGTCCTTTTGGTTAAGGAATTAAAAGACCAATGTTGATTTAGTCTTGGCATGGGTGCTGGAATTTGATCTGTCATGCTGGTGTTGAATTATGTTTGCCAAAATTGAGTAAGGGGAGGCCTATTTGCCCCCCAATCTTTTGGTTGCTTAAAAAGGCAACTAGAACTTTATTTTTTACAAACATTTTCAATAGTTAACAATATACGCAACTTACGAATTAACTCACTTAACGAACTTTCATGTTCGTATATTTTTGTTACGTATATGGAGTATTGCCCCCTTTTTTTACGTCCAGGAGGTTTGCCCCCTCGTTAATACCACAATCTTAACACTAAAGCTTAAATTTTGTCCCATATCACTCTTTACTTAGGCGGCACTATTACGGTGTTACTGAAAAACATTACGTTGGGATTTTCAGAATTAAGTTGAAGACCAGCTTTTAAGTATTCTGTTTGGAGTTTCTGGAGAGTTTCAGAAATTTTGTCAAAAGTTCGGCTGAGATAAAAAATGCCATCACTAAGGAGATATTGAGGCCAGAGAGAGCGCAAGACATATGACACTGGTATTGAGCTTCGAAGGCATAATTATTGGACCCGGTTCGGCCCGTCCGCCACACCTGCGCTCAGTCGCCATCACGCTCGTCGAACACCTCGCGGGCAATGCGCATGCCTTCCACGGCGACGGGGAAGCCGCCGTAGATGGCCATGTGCATGATCACCTCCGAGACCTCCGCCCGGCTGAGCCCGTTGTCCAGGCCCCGGCCGATGTGCAGCTTCAGCTCGTTCGGCCGGTGCAGTGCACACAGCGCCGCAATGGTGATCAGACTCCGCTTGTTGTTTTCTCCATTATTGCTTTCTTCTCGTTCTTCTTGACAACAGTTTTTGGTCGAGGCTGACGTCATACTCCAAACAAAGATTTGATTGGCAGTTGTAAGTCACTACCATGCGAGTCACGTTAAGACTGATTTAGCTCTTATTTATACCCAATCACAAACAGAGTACGGAGTACTGTATATAGCTAAACCCTATGCTCCTGTATTTGCCAAGAACGGACTATGTTGTGTTATTTGTGTTCAGGTTCCCATGCTCGTCACGTTCCATGATGCCGCGCTGGTACTCAAGTCTCCCAGGGCGTTTCTTCAATTTCGAGGTGCAGCGCATTTTTACTGTCACGATCTCTGTTTGGTTCTCACCCATAAGCTTGCGCAGTGCCGACTGCACAAACTGGTAAAAAGTCACCATGACAGAAACAGGATTGCCCGGCAGGCCAAAAAAACAGGCATTTTTTACTCGACCAAAGGCCAGGGGTCGTCCTAGAGCATAAATCATTCATGTTTATTCCTTAAATTGTTTTGCAAATTCTATTTTTATTTTTCAAACCTTTCTAATTTTGCACAAAATTTCTGTCAATAATTTTTAATAAAATTAATTAATAATTATATCAAACTTAATCTTGGTACTTCACTGAATCATACAAGCCTCAGGGGTGGATTAAAAGTGCTAACAACAATTTATTGGGCCTAATTCAGACTTGACTGAATTTTCAAATCTCTTCTAAAAATGTAAAAAGAAGTACAAACAATCCATCTTCATCACTAAGATTTAATAATTCTCTTCTTTCTTCTTTTGAAAGGGAATCCAGTAGATAGGATAATATTTCGTTATCCCCCAAAATACAAGCAATATGAACTGGGGATTTTCTACTGATATCAAATTTTCTAGGATCTGCACCATTCTTTATTAAAACTTTGACGGTTTCTGATAATTTAAAAAAAAGGGAAGAAAAAAAAATTGTTCAGCCTAATCAAAGTGAAGTCCAAAATTATTTTCTAGAGCTTTTTGACATTCCAAAGCTTCTACTAAAAAAAAATACTCCTTTTATAGGATCGAAATCAAAAAAAAAAGGAAAAGAGAGAAAAGAAATATACACATCGTTCTCGTGCAAATATGATATGAGCTCTTTTCCTCCCAAAACTCGTCCAAAGCAACCATTGATTTCTTCCATAAGGCAGGATTTTTCAGTAAATAAGTTCATTGGTTTTATTTTGTTTTAATAGTTAATGAAATGCATATTAAGGTTATTTAATAAGAAATTCTATTGTGTCTTTTCAAAAAGAAATGAAAAATTGGACATCAAAATTCAGAACAACTAGATTTGTTTCTACAATTTTTTTTTCAGTTGGATTCCCTCCCCAGTCTTGAAATTTCAATTGAGCTGTCCACATAGCCAAAACTTTTAAGCAAATCAGGCTGAAAAAAATTGAATTCTAGCTCGAATGTCTTTCCGCCGACTGCAGTCTCTGTGCAAGGAGATGGTGACGGGGGTGCCTCACATTGGCGGTCTCAATCCGGTTACGAACAGGTCCGCCCAGTCTTCTTTCGCGTTGCTCTGCTGCCACAATGCTCACTCCTTCCTCTGTCTCTCTAGGGAACCGAACGACGCCGTACTCGAGAACTATCGATCGCGCAAGGCTGTGTTGGATGGTAACTTGGTGTTTGGCTATGCAACACTTCCGCTGGGGAAAAACTATGCCAAGTATAATGAATTTTTGTTTTTTTGTCTTTCTTAAAACTTTAAATTTCTTATGTCACCTTCTTTGATAATTGAAATATTATACTTATCGGTTATATAATAAACACTCTGGAAGTGAAGTCTGATTAATGCTAGTGAAATGAAACAAAATATGATGAATATATAATAGTTTAGAAACAAATCTGGGCTATATATTTGCACATTAGGGGGGGAGGTTAAAGCATAGCTCCAGACTTTGGTGTTGTTTGTAAAGGTGAGTGGGAAGGTAAAGAAACCCTTGGTCTGCGTCTAACTTGGAACAAACGCTATATTACTTTAGCGCCGGTATCTACAGTGCTAGGCCTTGCGTTCAAAATGCAAGACCCGGACGGCTTATTGGGTGACAAAAAAGACATTGGTATCACCTGTGCACTTATCCCAACCTCAACACCAGGTGTAGAGATTGGTCGACGTCACTTCCCATTAAACCATAGTGCTAGATACTGTTTCGCACAGAGCTTTTGATGATGGCGAATGAGAGGCACATCACAACGATGAACCGACATGTCACGCTTTTAGACCTCGCCGATACTGGCACACCCTGATTCTATTGTGACTCCAGTGACCTTCCAAACATGTATGTATATATATATATATATATATATATATATAATATACGCGGTTTGAGAGATGAGCTGTGAAGTTCCAACCAGCACACTTGCTGGCGATTGGCGAGCGTGTTGGCGACGCCGAGCCCCCAGGTGTCGTGACCGTGGAAGACGATGCGCCGCTTCGGTGTTTCGGCGGCGACCCTCGACACGAGCGCGGCCACCTGCGCGGGTACTGCCTGGCCGAGGGTGTCGGCGATGACGATGTCGGTTGCGCCCTCGGTGCGGTCGTCCTGGGCGATGGCGATGATCCGATCCGCGGGAACCGAGCCGGAGAAGGGGCAGGTGAACGAGGTCGCGATGGGAAAGAACTTTGAACCTGTTCCAGAAATAGTAGCAGCTTTATCTATTAATATTATCAGATTTATATTATATATTAATATTATCAATAATATCAGTAATGTTTGTTGCGAAAACAAATTTATAAGAATTTCAAAAAACTTCTGAAACCCCAAGAAACGGAACGTGATATTTCCCTATATTAATAAATTTGTAAAAGAATAACGCTGTTTCGTGGGGAATGCCGGTGAGTTGTTTTCTTTTCGCTCGACGCCGGACACCCGGAGCGGAAAGATCACGTTGGCCCCGGCCTTTTCGGCGAGCGACCACAGGCCCTGATGGAACTTCGCCGGGTGCAGACCGCCGTGGGTCGGAAACAGACAGCCGCCATGATAACGATCGGACGCGATTTCCGTGTGCTGCTCGGCGCGAGGCACCATGTCGACCTCAAGGCCGACCTTCGCCCGCAATATCTCGGCGTCGCGGGCCAACGCCTCGTAGTCCTCTTACCAAGCGGCAAAACTGGTGTGTCACCTGAATTTGATAGTGTATCTGTAGCATCAGGATCAACTTTCCCATTCTCAGGTTCTTCTACCACCTTAAGCAGTGGACCTGATGCTGAGAACGAGTATGTTGCAACCACTCAGTCATTACAAGCCAATTAGTGACGTGGCAATCCATTGTTCTTGTATTGCTTCGCGTTGCTCGCAATGACATGATATGGCAATCCATGACCACGTAATTTACAGCTCATTCAAACCTAAATTTAAAGCAATTTTTTTAAGCGACCATGCATATTGGGTCAGGGGAGAGTCTTGTTTTTGCCATTTTAGGACACCAAACTGCGACTTTGCCCCGAAGAAGACGAATTTGAAATCAATTTAAAATTCTGAGAGCTAATTGATTTAAAAATATCAGTAACTATATTCCAGGCTTACCTGTTGCGAAAGAAGTAATGCCACACGGTGGCTTTATACCTATTGAAATTACAACACTTCAATTTTAGTCTAGGCCCAACACAGCTACTTATTTGGTGACGTTGTAGTTCAAATTTACGCACGAATGTCTTCCCACACTCACGACAAACTGCTCTGGGACTATTTGCATCTAAAATATAAACAAAGAATTAATTCACACCAAACCAGCTTGTAAATCTAGAAAATATAATCATAAAACAACCTCGTTCCCCGTTGTTTTTTTTTTTTTTTTTTTTTTTTTTTTTTTTTTTTGACAATTCGCCACTCGGTCCAATTAAACATCATGTTGATACGTTGGGGAGTAGCAGAACAGCCTTATCTTAGCCTACACTAGCATTTCTTTTGAACAGTCAGCTTCGGAGATCATGGGGTTAAATGGAACTTTTTATACCGGTCTGGAGTACCACGAAGAGGGAACAGCATTAATCAGGAAGACCTGTTTGGTATAATATCAGCCGAAGAAACTCACAGCCGATCGAGTTGAAAGCTTCTTCGCTGATTCCAAATGTATAAAATTCATTAAGTTTAATGTTGCCCATCAAAAGTTACAAGTCTGAGAAAATTTGCCTGATTTTAGAAAACAGAGTGAGATAACTCCCAAAAATCAAGTAATCTTAATAAAATTATATTGGTCAGATTCAGGATATCAGAGAACCATTTATTGTAAAAGTTTCAAGCTCCTATTTTCAAAAATGTGGAATTTTGCATTTTTTTTTCAGAACAAAGATTGCTGTGACAAAATGTTGAGCGAGCTTTCCGCAGCATATGGCGTGGCGCTACCCAGGCCGTCACAGATCGGTGATTTTCCGAATTTTAAAACCGACCTAGGCTCCGCGCCGGTGCGGCGTTCGGCGACAAAGGCTGGCAACTTCCTCGTCGTGACTGGCGAAGATTCCCACTATCTACGTCCAGCCCCGCTCGTCGAATGCACATTTCACTCCCATGAGACATGTCGGCAGGCACGGGCCGCCGATGGTCTGCTTACTTTGAGTTTTCTTTTATCGTTATAACATAAAAAAGTCAAAGATTTCCGAAATTTTCAGAAGTTAATATCATCGTTTTGATTATCATTATTACAAACAATGTGTTTAAGGGTTTTGATATGAAGTGCATTTTTGTCCATACTTCCGTTTTCCTTTCACAGGGATAGACAATTAATTGGTAAGTCGTTAATTGATTTGTCAATTCAAAATATTGCTTCAACAAACTAACAGATGTTGATATAAGAAAAAAATTTTAAATGAGCGATTAAACATTTCCCTATGATGTTCTGGTAACCCGCTAGCCCTGGAACAAAAGAAAAAAGGAGACATATCAGTGCTACCGACGCAAAAAAAACGATTTTCCTCGCTGTTCAAGGTTGGGGACTATAATTCCTCAATTCAAGGTTTTCAACTATGCTGATTTCAGTGGTCTACTTTTTATTTCTATCTGATGCTATTTTGAGGGGCTTAAGGCTTTTGTTTGTCATTAAATTTGTAAAGGCTGCAACCAAGACGAAAAAGAAAGCTGGAAAGCAGATATTCTTTCCAATATCGGCATAATTTATGCTGACAGTGACGTGTCTCCCCTATCCAAGTGCTGGCCCAGAGTGATAGTTTTCAGAACTTGAAGTGACGAAAAGTCCCTTTACAGATTAATATATTTCATCAAAAATCATTTTCCAGCCAGTGCATGTCGGAGGAGTAGCTCACAACTCCGCATCGGCTAACCGAATAAAATCACCAAGCAGATTTTCTTCTTGCCGGAGAGATTCGATGTCAATCTCTCGTCCAGTACGGTCATGAATCGCTTCCGTCCACACAAATTGAGAACCCATGCCCCATTTTTCCCGAAGCGTGACAAGCAGGTCTTCAAGACGCCCTGGTTTGATAAATTCTCGATGTAACACGCCTCGCCCTTCGAATCGCCAGCGAACGATAATCCCCCGAGCGTCGCTGAGGGGATCATTAGCACTGCCAGGAAATTTCTCGGGAAGTGTGGCGGGTGCTTCAAGTGCTAACAGAAACTCTGTTTTCACGGAAATTGAAATTGAAATCTTTTGCATTTTCCTATTTAGATACACGATTAATTTCTTCTAGTTTCCTGGGGGAGGCATTACCCCCCTCCCCCCTCTGACTGACTTCTATGGGAAACATCCCAATCAAAATACTTTTCCAGAGGATTCGTCTTTATAATCTGTTCAACTTACCACGTAAGACAAGAATTGTTCGATGTACAAGTGTTGTACACGAAGGAAACATTGGACGGATTGAAAATGATACAAATGAAGTACACTCACGATTTCAATCGTCCATTTTCACAATGTAATACATAATGTTTAAAAGCTTCTGATTTTTCTTTATTGTTCCTACCGCCTACTAAGTAATGTCATTAAGAATAGGAGAATATGACTTGATCATTGTTCATCGTATGTTTCATCCCCCTCCAACTCCCACAATATCGCCAGATCCGGTTGGGATTTAAAATAAGAGCTCTGAGACACAAGGCCCTTCTAAATATCAAATTTCATCAAGATCCGATCAACTATTCGTAAGTTAAAAATGCTGCATTTTTTCAATTTTCTCTCTCCTTCTAAGCTCCCAGATGGTCGAATCGGGGAAGCGACTGTTATCAAGACAATTTGTGCAGGTCCATGACATGCCTACCAATTTTCATCGTCGTCCATCCAGCGCTCCAGCACATCGGGCAGGTCGGCGATCGCACAGCCGATACCCTCGGCGATCGGCTGCAGGCGGGAGGGGTTTTCCTCCATGTTGTAGCGGGCCACCGCCGGCAGCGTGAAACTACAGGCAAAGCCATGTGGCATGCCGTGTTTGGCGGTGAAAGGGTAGGAGATCGAATGGCACAAGGCGGTGTTGGTCGTGCCCATCGCCAGGCCGGCCATACAGGCCGCCATCTGGGAGGGAGTAGCCGCTTTTCCAACTAGTTTTGAGTCATCAGCATAAAGGGTAATAAGATTTGAAAGAAGGATGGGTAGATCGCTGACATAGAAGTTGAAAATTGCTGGTCCAAGCAGTGAACAAAATATATTCTATTCTATTAGGAAATATCTTTTAGAAATCCTTTAGAAGGAGATACGCAAAAAAACATTTGATTTTATATTTTTAGTGCTTAGATTAGTTAATTTTAGTTGAATTAGTTGAAGAAAAGAAAAGATGGCCAGGCAGAAAAGAATATCATTGAATTCATGTTGTTTGATCGTTTTTACAGAACACAGCTTAGATACCAATACAGTTATGAAAACTCCCATCTTGCCCATGAGAAGCTTTCGGTACAGAGCTCTGAGCTTGGCGCCTCCTCCAAGCCCGAGCTCCGACGCGTAGATCGTACTACAACACCATAGGTGGAAATGCAGTTGCATACCACAGCTTAGATACCAATAGTAAATTTTTAGTCGAGAAAGAGTAATTTTACAAAAAACTTAAATTTTTAAGAATAAAATGTACACGCTTAAATAAGGAAAACATAGACTGGTGACAAAAACTGGGACACGACAATGAATAGTTAAAAAAAGCTCTATTTTAGACTTACATGGTGCAATCCATGAATGGATCTGTGAAATGAATTGTCCTATCCAACCTTAGTTTGTTCCAACACAGTCACACTTTTAGCTGAAAGTCGTCTGACCAGGTTTTTTAGAATTTCGGTTACTATTTTAATCTTCCAGTTAAATTTTTTTTTCAATTTCTGATTGTTAATCAGATCATACCGGAAAATCCGGCTCCCTCAAGGTGGTTTCAGGCACCATCCCGTCAAAACAATTGCTGATTCCAAATATTTATATTTCATTTAATGCTACCCATCAAAACTAACGAGCCTTTGAAAATTTTCCTGAATTTCGAAAAAGGGCCGATACACCACTGAAGGATGCTTCATTAAGAAATGACAGAATTGATACGGCCCTCAATATATATGAAAAGGTATATTACCAACTGCACCAGCAACATGGTGAGGATCCTGATATACAGGATGATATACAATTTACAGTCCGTACAACGGTCATTCCCGGTGACCATACCCTCGATGCCGCTGCAACGAATGAGATTAAAGATTTTGTCATTTCCATCTACCAATACCTCAAAGCGTTAAAAGATAATCCAGCGGTTTTATGATTTTAAACAACAAAGAAAGATAAAACTCCACAAAAAAAAAACTCAAACGAGACTACGGCCAGTAGAGAGGAAAGACTAAACAACGCGGATATTTTGCCTGTATCCAAACTAGGCGTCCTCAGCACAAGATAAAAAGAAAAAAACAGTAAACTAAAAACAAATAAAACCACCACCGATAATAATAAATACAATTGTCGCTACTGATCCACGTAGGGAAAAGAAGCTATTCGAGTGGCACCGCTATGAAGAGCTAGTAGCACAAAACTATCAGCTTGAGGGAGATAGATTTCACCTTCAACAACTTATAGAAAAACTCAAACAAGATAAAAAGGATCGCCATTGCATACCAATAGCTGGTAGACGACCAGATATGGATGTTGGTCAGTCTCCTGCAAGTACTGGCTCATCCTTTTCGAACGCCTCAATTTCGGGAGCGACTGGGAGCCCAAGTGAGCTGTCTGTTTCACTTGGTATGGAATTATGTTTTTTCCAGGATAAGGGGTTGTTGCCCACAACGAAAAAGCGCGTCAATGGACACAACATGACTTTATACTCTTACGAGAAGGAACATTTTTAATAGTGTAACAATAGGCCATCTTTGAAAGGCTAGGTTACAATTTTAATAATAAAGTATTATATTTTCATCATATTTTGAGTGTGTTCTGAATAATACACGAGTACCGGCGAAGTTTCCCCTGAATACTAGGCTACTTATGGAACCCGTCGGGACAAACAGCAACCCCCTTACCTTGTCCAAGGCCATACCCGTCCAGGCATTGGCGCCACCGGACAGTTGGTACGCACCCTCTGCCCAAGTATCAGATCCGTATTCCCCAGGCTTCGGTAAGGTATTAAATTGCCACACCTTCTCCCCCGTGTTGGCATCGAAGGCGCGGATGCTACCTGGATAAGCCGAGGCACCTTCAGAGGTGGAGAAACCCACAATGATCAAGTCGTTTCAGTGAAGATTATAGAAACCCTCAAAAAGACTTACTAACAAAAAAGACAAACAAACTTAATTGGTTACACAAACGAAGAAATAGGAGAGGAAAGGGATGATGTATTGAGGTGGGCAACAAACAAGAAAAATAAGAATTAAAGACTACGAAACGTCAAGTACGAACTATCAACACAAAGAATAGAATAGATTCATACACATGTGGAAATCATATGTAGGTAATGCAAAATAGTAATAACTAAAATAAGTTTTTTAACAGAAAATAAGGGGGAACATTAAAAGTTAAATCGAACAGAAATTACTTCATATATGAAAGGGGCTGCTTCCTCATCAACGCCCCGCTCTTTACGTTAAAGTTTTTTTATTGTTTTAGAAAGTAGAGTTAAGAGAAAGAATCAAACTTTAGCGTAAAGAGCGGGGCGTTGAAGAGGAAGCAGCTCCTTTCATGTACGAAGTAATTTCTGTTCGTTTTAATTTTAATCCACTTGGTGCAGTCGAAGGCAGCTATTGGCTCCGGCGGATTTTGGGGAAAAGGCTTTATGGAAGGCACCCAAACCCAAGGCGCGTACGTGCCGGAGCAGTCTACCGACTTTATCTATAGCGTGATCGGGGAAGAGCTTGGGTTTATCGGCGGTATAGCGGTGCTCCTTCTGTTTGCCTTTTTGCTCGTTCGGCTTCTGATGCTGAGTACACAGATCAAACACCCGTTTGGGCGCTTGGTGAACTAGTTCCTAAGGACTAGTTTGGTACATATCGTGTTGTATGGCACTAAATTTTAACAAATCTTTTTTCTTACTTTTTTTATAAGATTTACGTACTGCAAGAAGTTTAAAACTAGTTTTTGTGAAGAAAGTACTTGCACACCAATGCACTGAAACCCCTCAATGGCTTTGTATGCACTTTACGATTAATGTTTGATAAATCAAAAAATAGTATACCTAAAGACTAGTTTGGTATATTTCTGCTGGATATTGCCCGATCCATGCTTGAGCGCACACGATCCAGACTTGATCTGGGAACAGGCGTGCAGGCCTCGCTCATTCAGGCGGATGCAACACAAAGCCTTCCGATTGCCGATGGCGCAGTCGACCGTCTGATATCCGCATATGTGCTTGATCTCATGTCCGACCTGCAAGCAGCACATATCCTGGCGGAAGCGCATCGGGTCCTGCTTCCCGGTGGCGTATTGTGTCTCGCCAGTCTGGCTGCAAAAACAGCCTTTCAGGACGCTCTCCACGCAATCGACCAGCTTGACGAAGACCAGGCTTTATCGGTGAAAGCTGATTTTTCTGCGCAAACGGATTCCAGCGCCTTAGTTCAGTCTTCCGTTGGTCGGGAATTGATGTACGCCTATGATCACGCGCTGCACCATTTGGCCATTATCAAAATAGGTATGCAAATAAGCCTTCCTCAAATTAAATTGGACGCCAATCTTGGCGTAGCGCTGATGCTTGCTCCGTGCTTGAATTCATACTTGTAGACGAGTCCATCGCTGGTGTTCTTGGTCGCGACATGACTCGAGTAACTCGAGACCGCTGACGGCATGTAGCGCTCAATCACATGCCCTTCGGCATCGTAGACGTTGTGGGTGATCCACTCCTCGGTACCACTCGCGTTCTCGACAACGTGGTTGATCACCTGACCAGCCGCATTCATGTCACTCGTGACGATCGAGCCGTCAGGATTGTTTTAATGTCGCTCCTTACTTTCAGCTAAAAAAATTAGTTTTTTTTATTTAATTATGTTTCATAAAAAGGAAGAATTAGCTGGATTAAACCAGTGAATTGCGTAGTTTTTTTTTTTTTCAAAACCTAACAAACACAATTGGTCCAAACTGGACGAAAAAAGTTCAAAACAGCAATACAGCGGAAACTTTTCATTTTTCTATTAGACAATTGACATTGACAATTGACATTGACAATTGACACGAAACCGGTGACCGGTTCGAAGGCGAGGCTGTCGCAGTCGTAGCCGGAAAAGAAACACGCCGCGGCGGAGTCCGATCTCGCGGTGCGCTCGATTTCCGCGGCGAAGTCATCGTAGTTCACGAAGACGACGTAGTGCGCCGAGCGAAACATTCCCTGGAGGAAACAGTACCGACAGTCGTACACGCAGTTGAGCATGTGAGAGAAGTAGTAGTTTCTCTCGTGGCCGATGCCGTAGCTCTTCCTAATGCTATCTATTTTTGATCTATTAGATACAAATGCCAGTTACACTGCATTAATTTAAATCTTGATATTAACAAAATCACATTATGAAAATGAAACTTAGAGCTTTCTTAGAGCTTGCAATGAAAATGCCACGTTTCTTTGAGCCAAGACTGTACATATTCACGCCACCGCGACAAAATGTAGCTGGCCCTTCCGAGCAAGCGATTCCAGAGGGGGAGGGGGGCTATTAAAGGTATATGAAAGCGCTCTGCCTGATGAGGTTGAACCCCTCCCCATCACACAACCGATAAACGCTGAACCAAATCAGCCACCGCTACCCGATTGGCTAACCCGACCGGTTCCCCATGAAAAGCCGCTTCCCGCACCGTTAACGCCGACAGGAGCCTTTGCGCTGATAGACAAAGATCAGGCAACTGTTACGGAGTTCAATCCCGAAAACGCTTCTCCAGGAGCCGCCTATGCCCTGCAAAAGGGTAAGGTTATTTACTCAAAAAGGTCCTTGCAATTTCAAGTTTGCATGTAGTGATAGGAAATTAGAGCTGTCCCGAATAGTACGAGGAAAGCTAACACTGGATTAGAACGTTTTCAAATCCTCAAGCAGATGGGAAAAACAATTCTAAAATGAACAAGAATTTGTGAAGCTCCGACTAAACTGCCAGGGTATAGAACATGGTCTGTATAAATTTGAATTTACAAGAACGGGGTGCAGGGAAATTCACATATTTAAACCATATTTTTCCATTAATTGTGCAGGTGTACCAGACTCTCCAAACGTATCATTTGTTGCTACAAATTCTTGAGGAGTTGGATTGTTTAAGGCTAAAGTACGTGCAACGCTTTCACCTAAACCACCAAGATAGTTATGCTCTTCGGCAGTAACTATACATCCAGTTTTAGAAACAGATTCTAAAATTGCAGCTTCGTCCAAAGGTTTAATAGTGTGAATGTTTATTACTTCGGCAGGAGCGACATTAAAACTTAAAACCAACAGAAATTATTCCATATGTGAAAGGGCCCGTCCTCTCCGCAACGCCCCTCTCTTTACGCTAAAGTTTTTTTTATTGTTTTAGAAAGTAGAGTTGTGAGAAAGAGTCAAACTTTAGCGTGAAGAGCGGGGCATTGAGGAGTGGACCTCATATAGGGGATCCTTTCATATATGGATAATCCCTATTCGTTTTAAGTTTTAACGTCACTCCGTACTTTTAGTTCGCTTACATTGCCACTACTCCTTTTGACCATTTTTTTGATGTATATCGGAGCATCACCATCCGGTACTGCCGGTGGAATGAAGATAACCACATTGACCGCCATGATAGCCATTTTAAAAAGCAGGTTGCTCGGACAGAAAAAAATCACTTTCTTAAAAAGAACCATTCCTTTGGAACGGCTTTTTGTGGCGACATCCACCTTTATCCTCTATACATCTATGATTTTTCTTTTCAGCTTAGTACTAATACTATTAGGTAGTCAGCGCTGAATATGAAATAGTCTTATGAAATATTATCATGGTCTTGCATTCACTGAATATCATCCTCGTCATACTCCCCAAGTCCAAACCGAGTTCGGATGAACAGCAACGACAAGTGGTGCCATCCTCTCACCCCCCTGCCATGCTGAATTAATATCTCATCCAAATCAATCCAAATCAAACCAGAATTCAACAACCCCAAACCAAACGTCTCGGTCGCTTGTGTGTATCGATAAAGAGCCGAGAAGGAACGACTAAAAGCAGAAAAGAAAGCCAAAAAGGAAGCGGCACGCTTAGCTCGTGAAAAGGCAGAAGCCATTCATGACGTTACCTACTTGTCTGTATCAGAACAGGACACGTATCCTGCCATGGGGGATATGACCCGGATCATGTCTCGGAGTCGGACTCGACGACAGTTTGGTCGAGTAAGTGATCTAGTGAATACTGGTGCTGATGCTATGTGGAAAGGCAGTGTGGTCTTCGTCGCTATTATTATGTATTATTATTATGTACGGTTGGAAAGGGTTTCGTTCGATTTGAAATTTTGAGATGTGGCCTTCCTAAGAGACGAAAGGGGTCAGAGCAACCACAGGAATTGGGTGAACCCTTGGGTTTACTAGGGCATAGGATCAAAACTTAGAGGTATACAATTTCGATATGAACTTTGATTTTAATTTGAGCTGAAAAGACTCATAAACTACCCAGTGTTCGAGTAGCAAGGGGTGGAACTGATTTTCGTGAAAACCGATCTTGCCTGTGCGCCAGCGCTCTCGCCAGAATTCGGCTTCCACCGGTCAGTGGTGCCCGGTCAACTTACAGGTCGTCACGGCTACTCCAACGAACAAAGCGCTTTACCGTGATGGGTGAACCCAAGACCCGCTGGGTTTGCTCTACCCGTTGAGCAACGGTCATGTCGTCACGCCGAACAAAACGTTGGCTATGCTGGAGAATATAAGAAGAAAAGATGATTCTATGTTTTCTGTCATCAGTTGTAGCTTGAGGATAAGGGATGATTCATCAGATGCTGCAGCTCCCAATGTGCTGTCTTCGGCTAATGCAAAGAGTTATTAATGCCGACCATGTGTAACAAAGGCTCAAACCTCAGCATCTCCTTTCTGGCACAATTGACAACAGAAATTAGATCATGGGTTGTAAAATAGTCGATAGAGGTCGTTGACATCCAATAATTACACCAAAAGAATCACATTTTAATGCTAATTTTAAATATATAAGTTTCATCAAGATTAGTCTTACCCAACAAAAGTTACGAGCCTGAAAAAATTTGCCTCATTTTAGAAAATAGGGGGAAATGCCCCCTGAAAGTCATACGATCTTAACGAAAATTAAACAAAAAAAAAATAAAAAATTTAAATGAAAGTAAGGAGCGACATTAAAACTTAAAACGAACAGAAATTACTCCGGGCCAGCGCGGATACCGAGGACGCGCGCGGCACGGACGCCGATGTCTCGACGCCGTAGACGGGGCGGTCCCCGTCGATGTGGGCGGCCAGTGCGGCGTATCTGCCCGCGCGACCGTCGATGGAATGAATGCAGAAGACCGGTGAACGCGTACCGCCCGCGCGGATCGAAAGGACTGTCGAGGAGGCTCTGGGCGCCCGGTCAGCGATGTCGACAAACGAAAACTGCGATAAATCACTGATGCTCAGGTTCATGACTTGGAGCACTTTAGAAGTTAACTGAGACGAAACATAAAAAACAGTTTATATTCTGTCAGCGTCATTAAGAAACTTTTAATGAATCTAAACTTTGAGACATTTACTGCTACAGGCCCTTGTAATATAATTCAAAGCGTTGTTGCAGACAATATCTTTTAAAATGTTGTAGTCTCTTTTTCATCATTTATTAAATTTTAGTTTATAACTATAGCATGTTAGCATGTTATAAACCTACTTCTTAGCTATTTTGGGCTTAAAATTGTGCTTTGTGGCAGAAAACGAATTGTGCTTTGTGGCAGAGAACTTCGTTGCAGCCCAGTTTCTTTTTTTAACTCAAAAATGGCACTAAAGATCACCATTTGAATTCAAATGAGCCATCTTCCAATATTTAAAACCCGTTGTTTTAGCTCAATCATCCCTGGAAAAAAACAGAGATATATCTGTGCTTCCCATGCAAAAATGTGGTTTCTCCCTTTATAGACTCTCCTGTACGTTTTAAGGTTCGACTTTGGGACGCATCTCCTTTCATAGACTCTCCTGTACGTTTTGAGGTTCGACTTTGGGACGCAGCCTCTTTAACTCTTTAAGAAAACGAAGTTTTTTCATATTATTTTAAATAAGGAACAATAATCACAATGATAAAAAAGTTATTGGGGATGTTTAATTTAGAAAGTAATCCACCTAAAATAATAGAAAAACGTTTTCATTAGTAAAGAAGCAAGCATAGGCCTTGACTAATGAAATCAAGCTGAAGTTAATCTAGTCAGTGGCTTTAGTGGGGAACAAGTCTACTTTGGTATACGAGCGAGCTGTAAAGCAGCAAAGTATACCTTGCTGCTAATGAATAAGGCCTGGACTAATGAAGTCAAGCTTAAGTTAATCTAGTCAATGGCTTTAGTGCGTGACAAGTCTACTTTGGTATACCAGTAAGCTGTGAAGCAGCAAGCATAACAGAACAGCCAAAGAGGTCGGAACTATTTTTATGAAAATGAAAGTCACAAGTTGAGCAATTCTCAAATGACTAAAATTAAATGAAAGAAAATATCTTTAAAAGCTATACGTAAAAATTTATTCTCATTTTCGATTTTAGTGTTATTAAATAAAAAACAAGTTTTCTTAACTGCAAGTAAGGAGCGACACTAAAACTTAAAACGAACAGAAATTATTCCGTATATGAAAGGGGGTGTCCCCGGGGAGCAATCCATTTTCAATAAGAAGCTACTAAAAGTTACTAAAAACTAGGTTTTTCGTTTCAGCTGACGTTGCCGTACTAGCTGCAACAGCAAAACAGTAGTTTAAAACTTGCTTTTGTCACAACTTCTACTAAAAATAGTTATCAGAAATCTCTTTTAGAATAAATATGCATCATTATCATTATTGGCATTATTATCCGATTAAAACATATTATGATAGTTCGTTGACTATCTGCCTTGGGAGCGACTCGACGAGGGCAGAGCAGAGCCGACCCTCGCCCGCGAGCAGCCGCGGATGAAGGCCGACGGCTTCGATCATCCGGCGGCATGCCCTCGCGCGAACGTCGGAAAGGCCATCCGGGTTCGCCAACCGGGAAAAAGCGCGCGCCAAACCCGCGAGCGGCAGCCGCAGAGTGGGCGCTCCACACCCGTCGAGCCCGACCTCGACCGCGTCGACGAACGCCATCTCCTGCACGGTCTATCCTTCCCTTGAAATTCTCTTGGCTAGTATTCCCGTTCTGGCTGACAACAAACTTCCCAATGATGGAAGCTTCGAAACAGGACGCGAGATGAGCGCCTCTAACCAGCTTTCCGTGTCGGAGACGGAAGCAGTGCTCGTTGAGAGTCCTTGCCACGTCGCCATCCTTGATAGCATTTTCCGCATTTCCGGGGGCGCATTTGGGAAACAACTCAAACACTCAGAAACCTATTCCGCTGCGGTTGCGAATTTTTTAGATAATACAGCTTAAAAGGTATGTACACTATTTGAAAAATGCCGCCAGAACCCCTTGGGGTCTTAAACCATTTGCCCTAAGAAAGTTATATAAAGCTGCTACTAAATTCACTATTTTATATGCAATACCCGTGTGGTTGCCAATGCTGAATAAAAAGCAAATTGTAAAAACGTTAGGATCTGTCCAAAGACTTTCCGTGGTCTTTATTTCCAAAGCATTTTTATCCGCCAAAAATGACATTTCAAACCCTCTCTTCTCGATGATACGTACTACTTGTTCTCTAAATGTGTCGGTCAGCGGCAGGAAGCAGCCAGCCGCGGCCACGCGTCCGCCCTGGATCACCACCGCGCCGTCGTGGAGCGGCGAGCCGGGGTAGAAGATGTTCATCAGCAGGTCGGCCTTGATCTCGGCGTCGAGCGAGGTCCCGGTGCCGACGTAGCTCTTGAGCGACTCCTTGCGCTCGAAGGCGTTGATGATGATCGGCTCGATCGCGATTATCATTATCGATGGCTTTAACTTCGGCGTGGACTTCAAGGGCGGCTCGATGATCGAGATGCAGGCGAAGTCTGGCCAAGCCGATATTGGCAAGATGCGCGAGACGATCGGCGGTTTGGGTCTAGGCGATGTTCAGATCCAGGAATTCGGCCAGCCGAGCGATGCGCTGATCCGTATTGAGCAGCAGGAAGGCGGCGAGGAAGCGCAGCAGGCCGCTTGATAGCGAGATCCAGCACCTTTTTTCTGAAGAAAGGAACAGGCAACATATACTCCTTAACATAGTTGCGTATGGAGTCCCTCCATAGCCCAATGACCAGCTTTTCGTCAAGTCTTATCTTGATCAAAATTATAAGCCCAGAGATGTTCATATCAACAATGTGAAAAGACTTCCGATCCCTATTAACTCTCTGCTATTTACACGCCCTCCTCCTGCCCTTTTTACTTTCCCAAGTCTGGCTTCGGAAAACTTCTGTTGCCGAGCACGAGCTGTGCTGCTTTGCTCCTCTACGATTTAAGATACTTTCAGGTATCTTAGCTTCTACTATGTGTACCAAGAAGCTCGGCGCGATTTGATACCTCAATACTGTACTTCAGGTGATAATTTGCCTCCTCAAGTTTTCCATTGTCTGCAGCGACTGGCCTTCTTTCCCATCGTTGCACTTGGAGGCGAACCTGGCCTTCATCACACAAGCCTGTGTCAATTGCTTACATATAGTATTGGTTATCGGGAAGTATACAGACGTTTTCAGGGGGGATTTTATATGGTGATAGGGGGGGTCAGGAGGATAGGTTACATGGGAGGATTTGTTCATGGAGGAATTGTTCATGGAGGAAAGGAATTTTCCTTGAAGGGGTGCCGGATTTTCCAGTATTATTTAAAAAATGATCAGAAATTAAATAGAAAAAAAAATTTTCAACCGAAAGCAAGGAGCAACATTCGGCTTTGGTACGCCGGAACTCGCGAACAGCACATCCATCAATGCGCCCAGTGACACGAAGCCGCGCTGCAACATGAACAGCATGAAAGTCATGCCGACGAGCGGCATCACCAGCAAGGACAGGTAGAGAAGGTAGGCGGTGAAATCGCCGGGGCTGAGGTCCTCGCGAATCACCAGCGTGCCGCCAACGATCAGCAGCAGCATCTTCAGCCCGTTGGTCAGGTGCAGCAGCAGCGGCATGCTGGATTGCGGGGATGCTCTGCAGCAAGCAAAGCAGAAACAGGGCAATGGAACAGCGATTCATGACAAGCACTCGGGAGGTTTCAGTGGAGCATCCATGGGACGATTTGGCGTTTATCCTGTCACAAAGCTCTGGATTGTCAATCGGTACGGCACTTTCCAGTGTTTCCAAAGGTAGCCCGCCGCTCCGCCGGCGGGAGTCTTAAGCAGCCACGCTTCAAAACACATTCGAGAAACCCGGTGAAGTAAAGATTGTTTTAGGGGTGAAACTCAAAAATCCAGTGAGAAAAGGCCGTATCCAGAGAGGTGGGGGCTCTAACCCCTTCCGTAATAGTTGTCCGACTTCTAGATAAGTAACAAAAATGGACACAAACAAATTTTTAATGCGTTTTTGGTCTTTTTTTGTTTTGGCTAGTTATTTGAAGTAAATATTGTTTTAGGGGTGAAATTCAAAAAGCCTTCTTAACCGACATTCCAAAAAATGACTGCCTTGATGCACTGGGACTGCTGGTCGCACATCCCGCGCTGGAAGATGTGGAACAGCTGTTCAATGGCCTGGAGGAATTTCGGCAGCATCTTGGCGGTCGTCTGACTCTGACGATGCTGCAGGGCGTTGGAGATCCGATCGATGTGCATGAAGTCGATCACGATCTGATGCGGCAGGCGATTTCACTTGTGGCAGACCGCGTTGCTGAAACCGGCCAGACGTTAAATCTCTGAGAAGTCGGCTTCCGCCAGGCCTTCCTCATTGATCCAGGAATTGATCCCGGCAGCGACCGAGAACGTCCGGTCGAAATCAAAGATGAAATCCACCGTGCCGCCCTGCTGCATCAGCGTGGGGTAGTGCCGGGGGGCGTATTCCTGCACCTGCGCCATCGGGTAGAACGCGGGCGGTCCCGCATCACCGGAAAACACCTCCAGCGCAAGGATCGGGTCGCCATCGCCGCCGGTCCAGGCGCGGCAGGGGAGGTGCCGGACATGCGGGCGTCGGAAATGCGCAGCATGTCGCGATGCCCCTGCAGGATCAGCGCCTTGGGAATTGGCAACATGCCCCATTCGGGAAAGCCGGGGCCGCCCCGCGGCCCGGCATTGCGCAGGACGAGGACATGGTCCGGTGTCAACGCGAGACTTTCGTCGTCGGTTGCATTTTTCATCTCCGGATAGCTGTCGAAGACAAGCGCCGGGCCCTCGTGAACGTGGTATTTCGTATAGATCTGAATACGGATTGTTTTTCCCATGTACAATTTTATGTTGCATGTTCAAGAGTCGGTAAACTTGACAATCTATCTTTATGCACAGACAATGGGACATCGAAGAATGTTGTATATTCGCAAGTTTTACGTAGTTAAAACATATATATATATCTATATATATTCACAGGTGGGACACAGGGACACAACTACAATGGTGCGTAACTATATGGCGCGTAACGACTTACGCGCGCGGGAATAGAAAAACAATTTTTTTTTTCAACAGAAAGTAAGGAGCAACATTAAAATTTAAAATAAACAGAAAGTAAAACGTATATGAGAGGGCTGCTCCTCCTCAAACCTCACTTTTACGCTAAAGTTTTTAGTACTTTAAAAAAAAAGCTGCTTATTATTATAATTAAACGAAAAAAGTATTTCAGGATTCGTTCAATAATGTCGGTCAGGTCAGGGCCGTTCAATATTAATTTTTTATTGAATGATAAACGCCCTAATATCAAGGATAATTCTGTTTTGATGTGGAAAGCAGACTCTCTTTACAAAAAAAAAAATAACAGTACAATCACTAATTACTTCAAAGAGGGTAAAAAGTTAGACAGAAAGTGGTTAATAATTGGGCAGTGACTTGACCGTATAATTGCA
Source organism: Alatinidae sp. Z8VKAUB7J3 (assembly GCA_010016025.2). Lineage (NCBI taxonomy): Eukaryota > Metazoa > Cnidaria > Cubozoa > Carybdeida > Alatinidae > Alatinidae sp. Z8VKAUB7J3. The sequence continues at coordinate 219,902,729 of JAAAKM020721499.1, forward strand.
TTCTTTAAAATCCCCCAAAAAGGTTCACACATGTATCTAGATTCTTAATAAATGTCCTACTTTTGCCAGAAATCCCAAGAGCTGAATGCCAGCGCACTCGATCCTGATTCGAGCGAGGCAATCGTCTGTTCCAGCCGCTTCCGCGTCGGGTTTCCGCTGCGCGAATAGTCAAATTCACGCCACTCGCCCGCGTGGTGTTGAACGAAGGTGGAAGCCACGTGGATCGGCGGTACGACCGCACCCGTGGCCGGGTCCCGTTCGTTCCCTACATGAATCGCGCGCGTCCGGAACTTCATTCTTCCAGAGCCTGAGCAAGATCTCGCTCGGCCTGACCCACAAGGCCCGATCGCCGCGCAGCGATTCGAGCACGACGTTGACCGAGCTTAGCTGATTCTTGGCATAGCCATTGCTCATACCGCTGGACGTTTGCTGTGACAGGTGCTCGGCAAACTGGGCCAACTCAGAGCGTGAAACGTCGCGCGCATCGCGAACACCCTGTTCGCGAGCCCACTGACAGAACTTGCGCCAACGTGCCGTATGACTGGCCACCGTCCCATAGTGTGAATCTATATATCCAGTGCCAATCAGGTTGTGGCAGGTGTTGTCATTCTGGTATTAATAGGTGCGCACGTATAAGCCTTAGTGAGTACGCAGTACAATGACTATGCATCGAGGGTATGATCGAACTGAACAAACCTAGTACGCCTAAGGTCCCTAAGCCGACAGCCAAGTTGACACCGTGCCTTTCTGATTCTGCTCGTCATAATACACGAAGAATCCCTATTTACCGACCTACCGCTTGTTAATTTCACCACTAGGCTGGCCTGATATCGAGTTCCCATCCAGGTGTATGGAAGCTATTAGTTCCAAGAGAGATTTTATGAATATCGATCCACCTGTAAGCCCAAATGCTCAGAGTTTTGCTGAGTTCTCAGCAAAAGTTGTTTTGAAGAATTCCTTTTTCAAAACTCGTATTTAGTATTCTTGCTGCAATTGGTTATTACGGAATCCTTAGACTTATTACGGTTAAAAATGTAAAACTTATTTAGAAGGACCTCGTAACTCAGACATCTCCAAATCTAGAGATCTGGTGTTGTTTTTTAATTGAAAGTAAGGAGCGACATTAAAACTTAAAACGAATAGAAATTACTCCGTGTGTGAAAGGGGTTGTTCCCTTTTTAATAAAGTAGAATTGAGAGAAAGAGTCAAACTTTAGCGTAAAGAGCGTCAAACTTTAGAAAATACCTTTCGCTCCTTACTTTCAGCGAAAAAACTAGTTTTTTGGAGGTAAAACTTATTTTCGAGAGCTTCCAGTTTCAGACTTTCACACAATAGCAGCTTCTGATAAACATTCAATTTTAAGACAAGCCTACAACTGTAACTTGCACAAAAAGAGCAAAATAGTTATGTCATTGAATTTACTAGTTTAAGGTCTATCCATTCATTCAGACAAAATTACGATATTACTTAAAACTTTTTCTTAGAGAACCATTTAAACATGCTAAAAAAAAAATAGGAGCCTGATAATGTAATTGCTGGAAATAGATTCAAAGATACTCCCAAAAATATTACACAATAAGAAACAATAGGAAATATCCAAAATAGTTTTGTTGCCTTTTGCTTGCCAACTGCAATAACTAATGTTTTTCTTCCTTTTGACTTGTCAGCATCATGATCAGGAAATGATGCAATGAATAATACTAGAGAAGACAGCGAACCTACCACAATCCCTGCAAGAATAGATTCTAAAGTAATTTGTCCAGATTCGCTTGAAGGTCACAAAATTATACCCTAAAAAGAGTAAAGAATTTCAAAATATTAAAAAAAGCAATTTAAAGCCATAGAAACGTAACAAGAAAACAAATGTTTTCTTAAAATAGCAAAGCTGAATTATATATCATAAATTAATTTGTCGTATAAATTTTACCTCAAAGAAACGTAGTCTATTCCTAAAACCCCTTGGAAGCAAAGTATTGCTAAGTTAAATAGATATAAGTAATAGATATTCATTGTTTCTAAAAGAATATACATTATTTCTAACATCAAATGTGTTTTATAAGGTGGTGCGTGAACTAACTCGTCGTCACAATCAGTTTCGGATCCTGGCATTGAGTGCTACACCTGGCACGGATTTTCCAACTTTGGAAGCTGTGCTTGGGAATTTGAGGATAGGGCACATAGAAGTAAGAACTGAAACTTCGCAGGATATTCTGCCTTATATTCATGGACGATCTGTTGACAAAATTGTTTTTAGGTTAAAAGACCTTCCCAGGTCATAATTTGAACACTGAATTCATTCCTAAAAGTTTCATTCACCTATCCCAACTATTTTCCAAGATAGCTAAAAGACCCCTATCCTGTATATTGCAAAATAAAGTAAGTGTTTTTTAATCATTGTAACTAGTTTAGAAGGGTACCCTTCCATTTTTTTCAATATATGTATTGCAATTGATTTTGTCATTTTTTGCCATTCAGTAGACAATTGCAATTAATCATGACAAGAAATAAGAATTGTCACATTAAGGTTCCTTGAGGTATTCCACAGTACCTAGGGAGGGGGCTAGAGTAAATATTTTTGTATTTTACAACTTGTGGTCTGTTTGAAAGGAACAATATAACAATATTTACCAATAGTGGGTCAATTTCAAAGCTATCCTGTAGTAAACGGATCAGGATATTGTGGTCAACTAAGTCAAACACTTTTTGGAAATCGACTAAAACAAGGTTTAGCTAGGAGCTGCTCAGTTAGCTGCCCTTCAAACTGGTGAATATTTGCCTTATTTTGTATTATAAGAATACAATTCATACGTGATTGTTCACAAAACTCTTTCTGCAGACTAATTACCGACGTGATGTCACCAAGAAATTCTCGGTGCCCCAAAATGATCCTAAATTCCCAAAAAGTTTTTAAGTCCAAAAACAAATAAAATAATTTAAGTTGCAGAAAAGCATAAATTTCATAAAATCAACTTGATTTCTAGCGTTTCCTTAGCAGGTATACTAGGACATTTTTAGGGATTTTCCTTTCCTGTGCTATGAAAAGAAAATCTTCATTTCATGGAAAAAAAACACGAAGTTCACACTTTTTGATTATATCAGTTTCAGTAAGACTGAACATCTCTATCTCTGGCTCAAAACGCAAGTAATATAAATGCTTTTCTAAAATTTCGAGAAAAGTAGTCTAGGTTTTGGCGTTTAGTTTCCTATCGCTTGATTTAACGGTGAAATTGGCAGGACTTGAGTACTCAAAAGCGTTGTCTGCTCGAGTGGCTCAGTTAGAGTCAGCAATTAGCGAAAAAACGAAGGTTATTAGTAAGCAAGCAGAGCAGTCTAAGTTAACGGCTTTGTTTGCAGCTCTTGAGAACAGCAGTGAGCTTCCGCCGCAATTCCAAGCTTCATTAACGACTAGCTTAACTGCTGAGCAGCTCTTAACACGTATCGAGATTCTTGCAGCGACTCGTTTTCAAAGTCATCGTCAAGTTCTCCCGCGAATTCCTCCCCGACCTGGCGAATGGCCTCGCGATGTCGCGACTCATCACCAACAAGCCGAGCCAGCGCAACGTGAGCCCAGATGCGGACGGAGGGAACGGGATCCTCGAGCGCTGTCTCCAACAGCGGAATTGCCACCTTCGCTTCTTCTCCGAAATCCGGGAGCTCTCTCGCCGCCCACATTCGTTCCGAGTCTTTTCTCTCTCCCCGTCTGGCCAAACTGCCATGTAGAGTGCGTCAAGCGAGATACCGATGAACAGGTCCAACGTCAGAATCAAGCAAAATGAATAAACGAAAGAGGCGGTGGCAGCTCGACCAACGCCTTCGGCTCCCGCCGTGCAGTGAAACCCGCGGTAGCAGCTAATCATCGCGATCGCCGTTCCAAAGAAGAAGCTCTTGAAGATGCCGCTGAAGAAGTCAAAACTCCCCACGTACTGCTCCGAGTTAGTGATGTGCTCATTCCTTCAATCCAGAAGAATTTCTCGGATCTCACTGATTCTTCCTCTGCCCAAGAACGAGAGAGTCTATTGTCTACCGGTAGCCTTACCACGGTCAAGATGGACGGTATTATTGAGGAAAATAGTAGGTCTGATGACTTGCCTGATAATCATATGATCGACTCCAGAGACCTTGGCGTCAAAAATGGAGAGGAGGATTCTGTCCCCCTCTCGACTATGCAGTGGTCTTGGGGAGACGCAGGATTTACGTTTTTTCCTCAAAATTTGAGAAGCTCCCGCAATTTTTGTTTCCATGATTCCACATAAATTAAAACATACTCTTGGACCGAAATATCAAAGGCCAAAGGGTGTAAACAAATCATGATTCGTTTTACAGTGATTTTCTCACTGAATGCCGGTGTCAATCTGGAATAGGAGAGAGTCAAAATAATTAAATCAAAATCAAAATAAGTAAAATCAAAACGACATCTGAGGAGCGTGCGTATCTGTATAATAATTACTTCTATCGCAAATTCAAATTTAACCCATTTTTGAGCTAACCTAACCTTTGGATTGGAACCTTCATCGTGGGATATTTATCTACACCTTCTTCCGTCGGCTTTCATATTTTCGATATTTTATCGAAAACGCATACTTTAATTGAACATTCGGTGTCAAGGAAGAAGAAAACGGCACAAAATTGTAAAATTTATTTATCCAACTTATTAATGGGCGGATCTGTTCAAGTTATATCACTCAAGTATCTAGGACTTTTGCTTATTTTTCCCACCGACTTTTGTCCCCATCCCTCCACTCTGTTTTCCAAGATTTCAGATTTCCCCCTCCAACTCCTCCAAATGTCACCGGATGCGGCTGGAATTTAAAATGAAAGCTCTAAAATACAATATCCTTCTAAATATTAAGTTTCGCTAAGATCCGATTACCCACTCGTAAGTTAAAAATACGTCATTTTGGGACCATCTCGGCCGCGACCAGCGACTCCTTCCAGCTCCACACGATCAAGGACTCGGACACGTCGGACGTGCTGGTGGCCCTGGGTGTCAACTCGCTCTTCTCGGGGACGGACGCGGAGACGTTCCTGCTCCGCGAGGACATCAGCATCGACGGCAGCCTCATCGCAGCCTCGGCCACGGGCTCCGCTGGCGACAACGGGGCGCTGCTCGACCTGATCGCCCTCTCCACCGATGACGTGGGCACCGACGGCATGTGCCACATCTCGGAACTGGCCGATGGCTTCGTGAAGAACGTGAGCGATGTCGTCTCTGTGGGTGATGTCGTCAAGGTCAAGGTCATCAACGTTGACGATCAGGGCCGGATCAAACTCAGCCGCAAAGCCGTGCTGAAAGACGAAGCCAAGGAAGAAGAAGCGGTCGCGGCCGACTGATTCCCTCGGTGACTTGTCCACAAAGATCTGCAGGCCCCGCTATCGGCGGGTTGCATCCTTTTGATTAGCTTGACTTGAGCCACACTCTGTTCAGAATATTCTCGATAGCCTGAAGCTGATTTGTTAGGCTTTGGTAAGATGCCTCGCTTTTCATAGTATCGAATTGTTTCAAAACCAATTTGAGCCTCTTTCGCCAGCTCGCCAGCTGATAATTTTTTCATAAAGTAAAAATCCTTCATTTATCTTGAGAAGAAAATTTCGCATAACACCACGCTGTACCAACTGCTAATTTAATGACCAAAAGTAGTTGACTACGACTATTCACTTTTTGATTTCAATTCAATTTGATTTTACTAAATTTTTTACGTAATACATTAAACTAGGTATATTTTTTTTTCAAGAGCTCACTGCCTTTTAATGACAAACAAATAAACTTTCAAATGGGGATACAAAAGTTTGGATATTTCGATAACATATACAGCGATCGTCATCAGCAGATATACTAAAGCATTAAATAATGTTAGTTATAATTTGGTTGATTTGGTTATTTCTGACTGGAATATGCCTAAAATGACAGGAATTGAATTTTTAAAAGCGGTTCGTGCGGACGCTGGTTTAAAAGCAGTGCCTTTTATGATGGTTACCTCGGAAACTGAAAAAGAAAAAATTATGGAAGCTGTGCAGGCCGGGGTCAATCAATACATCGTAAAGCCTTTCAACGCGAATCAATTAGAGGAAAAAATTAAAGCTATTTTTGGTTAATTTTTTTTTGCCGCACTAAATTATCAGCACGATACATTGGCCATTCCGTGATCCGTTGATATTTATGTCCATCATCCACTTTTAGTGAAGATAATTCATGTGTTTCTACCGTCACACTATCGGTTTGATTATCAATGATATCTCGCAACTCATCTCTCACTTGCTCACTCGAAGTATAATCAAAGCCGGGTAATTCTAATAAATTGCCTAATACTCGTAACACTTTCCAACCAGGACGCGATTCACCAAGTGTGAAGTATAGCCGTAAAATATATTGGCTTTTGTTTTCAAATTCAAACCAAAATTACTTGGTGGATATGAGACGTCTTTTATAAGCTCCATGACCAATAACACTATTTTTAATGAGTACAAAACTAAATAACCAATACATTTTTAAATTAAAATTTAAAGACATTTTTTAAAGTTTTCTTTTTCTATGAGGGACTTGATCAATTTTTTCTCAAAAATATTCTAATTCATTTATCTAAGAAGTTACGGCGCGCATGCGGTTCGATTGGTGGTCGAGAAAAAGTTTGGCCAAATGGTGTGCAGCGACCCACCGGACATTCTTAGTGTCCCGATTGAACAAGCCGTTGGGGCGCTGCGCACGGTCGATCCCCACGGATCCGCCGTGTTGACCGCCAGGCTGATGGGGATTTGTTTGGGGGACACGCCCGGATACGTTGATCCGCTAGACCATTCGTGATTCGACTGAATCGTCGCCCGAACATTTTGAATGACTCAACAATGATTTTCGTGGAGAGACGGTCCCAAGAAGATAAAATCCATATCTGCCGCTTTCATATAGATATAGAAGGGGTCTGTAATTAATTGAAGGCACCAAAAACCAGGGTCTTTAATTAGAGGGGATCTATAATTACTTGACATGATGCGAAAAAGTGGTTTATAATTGAAAGGGGTCAATAATTAGAGCGGATTTATAATTAGAGGACATACGGTACTTAACAACTGCATGAAATATAGATTAACAAAAACAAAATTATTGTTTTTAAAATATCAATTGAGAAAAATTGATGTAAATGTGAAAAATTCTAGTATTTTTTTTTAATTCCTGAGGTTCTGTTTTCATATGTTCCGAACCGAAATATTTTTATTTAAAATAACTCGAGTTTTCGCAACAAATGGTGGTGTATTTTTCAGAAATCAAAATATTGAGGCAGGGGAACTCAGTTCTCTTGTGTTCCTGCTTGGCATGGAGAACTTCAGACAAAATATTTTACCCCCTTACCTCAAACAAAAAATTCAAAGTCATCTTAGCCCGGTCACTATCACAAAATATCTCAAAGGATGACATTTTATATTTTTGATGAAGAAAGAAAGACTTTTGGATGAGGATTTGAACGGTTTGTTATGACAGAGGGGAGTAGGAAGAAGGAGTAGTTGGGAGGTGGGATGTCAGGGAAAACGGTGGCGGGGTAACAGGGAGGAAGGGTTGTTTCATCTATGGTTAAATCAAGCTATCGGTCCGGGAGCAATTGCAATCGTAATGAGTCTGGCAATCCGTCTGACAGGCATGTCACATTGGATCATGTGGGAAGTGAATAACTTATTCGAAAATATCGGTACAGTTCAGGATGGCATCAATACTTTATCAAATCCACAGAGCGTGACAGACAATCCCAATGCGCTCGCATTAAACGTTACCAAAGGCACAATCCAGTTCGATCATATTGGGTTGGCCTGACCACGATACATCCGCACATGCCGCAGGCCACCCGCATCGGCATCCCAGTCCAGCGCCGTGGCGCCGTTGAGTTGCAGCTGCGAGCCGTCGCTGAGCTGCACGCTGCGGATCTCTCCTGCGGCGCTGCGCACATCCGCATGCCAGCCAGGCGGGGCCAGCCAGAACGCCAGCAACAGACAGGCCGCCGTGGCCAACGGCACGGACCAGCGTCGGGTGCGGCGCGGCACAGACGGTGTCCTAGTGTGGCACGGTGGCATAAATTAACATAGTGTATCATGGAGGGTTGGCTTGCGAAAACGAGAGCCAATAGAATTAAAGTTCGATTTTTAACAAAACATTATCTGGAAAATGTCTTTGGAATGAAGAGGAGTGCTAGAGGGTGTCAGAAGGCCAGTCATAGCAGGGTATGGTGGCATGAATCTACTTTATATATCAAGTTTGGGATGGCTTGCGAAGAAACGAACCGAAGCATGACTCATCCTCGCCATCATCATCTTCGCTTTCATGTATTCCGTGGTCGGTCAGACCATCACCGCCCCGCGCATCGACAAGGTGCTGGCGGACGGTCCGGCCGCGGCAGCGGGCTTCGAGCCGGGTGACCTGATCGTCAGCATCCAGGGCAGCGAGATCGTCAGCTTCAACGACATGCAGGGCATCGTTTCCACGAGTCCGGAGCGCGAGCTCGACGTGGTGGTGGAGCGTGACGGTGCCCTCGTGATCAGCGTAATAACGTGCGCGATCTTCAAAGGCGAGCTTTTTCGCCTCGATCATGAAGTGCATGGCTTCCACGCTTTGCGGTCCCGCCGCGCGAATATCCATGCCATCCATCATTCTCAACATTTGCAGGGCCGCGAGACCCTGGCCGTTGGGTGGTAATTCAAAGACATCGTAGCCGCGATAACCTACTGACAAGGGCTTAACCCAGTCAGAAACATGATTGGAAAAATCGGCCGCCTGCTGTACAAGGAATAGACAGTGGAACCAACTCGTCATCAGATGCCACCAGAGTTGTTACGGTGGATGCTCCAGAGCTGATAGTCGCTGAAGTCATCTACGGTCGGGTTGAGTACGAACCCGGCGTACTGAGAGTCTATTTCGAAGACTTCTCTACACCTCTTATCGAGGTTGCAATTGATTTTGAGGAGGTGCTTGATCTGACCAACGGGGAAGTGTTCGTCGGCTTCACTGCCAGTACAGGTCCTATTCGTCTCCATGCTAAGTTTCTTAGATCCAGAAATCACCCCATTGGTCCCCGTTCTTAAATCGTATTGGCTCACGATTCACGTTTCATTGGAAGCGGGGAGCTATGGATTTCTAATGTTGGGAGCGATCATCGGACTCATCAATCTAATTTTGCTCATTTTCATTTCAGAGAAAAACAAAACCCGTGTAAAACGCATCGTGCAAGAAATGTCGTACATAAGCGAACTCACTCTTATCGAACGCATCACAGCCGTCATCAGCGGGCAGAGCGGAGCGATTGCCAATGCCCTGATCACCGGAGCACGCGGCGGCATCACCGAAGAGACAAACGACGCTTATCGGGATTCCGGCCTTTACCACATGCTCTCCATCTCCGGGCTGCACATGGCGATTATGGCCGGCGCCGTTTTTTTCGCAGTCCGCATCGGCCTTGCCGCGATACCAGCCATCGCCCTGCGCTACCCAATAAAAAAATGGTGGCAAAAAAGAAATACAAAATCCCACATTTTTGCACATGGGAGCAGGAAACTTCAATAAAGTACTTGGATATGCTGAATCTGATGGTGTGATTTTCATTAGTATTCCTTGACTTTTAGGGGGCCTTTTCCCCTTTTTTAAAATCAGGCAAATTTCTTATGTCTGTTTTCAAAGGGTAACACTAAACTCCATGAATCATATATCTTCAGAATCAGCATAATAAGCTAATTCTTTTGATATATTATGATTGGAGCAACAACAAAAACTGGTTTATTAGCAAAAGGAATCAGCAGGTATGGCAAGGGGGGCGAGGGGAATCAATGGTCGAACTACAGAAAAGACTCCTTCCGTGCCCAGTATAATTATCAGTGAAGTGGTTTCCGCCCTGAACCCACTAAACCTTCCTCTGGCTACGTTTCTGAGGGGAGAAAAGTGAGAAAAAAGATAATTATTGGTTTTGACTCCACTTTCGTTGTCTTTCTCTCTTGTTTCCAGTTGGTTTTCCCTTTGTTTATTTCTGGTTGACAACGTATCAAAAAATTAAATGACTGATTGTTTATTAGATAAGAATTTCCAAATTTATCATACTGAAACTAGTTACATTAGGAACAACTGAAAGAGGAATCTTTTGAAGTATCTAAATTACGCTGTCAAATGATAATTATATTTATCTGGTAAACACTAACCGCATTTAAATTTTGATTTAAAAAAAAAAAACACTATGCCTACTTTGTAAGTTGGGTGAAATTCCTTTCTTGAAAAGCAATTTTACCAGTAAATTACAAAAATTTGCGCTTATGTTTTTGTAATGTAACGTTTCTCCTCTTCGACCAGTATCTTAGGGTTACAATAAGAGAATCCATACAAGTATTTCAGTGGTGGTGGGCAAATTCAAAAAATAATGTATGACAATATTTGAAATGATTGGAAATCTTAGATTTTTTTGGGACTTAAAGCAACACTCGTCAAAGTTATGATCGCCAGTATCTCATCCTGTGTCTTTAATAATGTCGCGAGACTCCTGGCTTTGGAAATTTCAATTTTGTCAAGGGGATATGCACTATGTAACTTTGTCTGTACTGAAGGCGTAAGAGTGGGGCAAAGTATCGATATTCTATGTTGAGTATTGGTATCAAAATAAGTTGTCAAGTATCGCAATTTTACTTATGCAGAATTGTTTCTCGATACTAATATTATATCCTGATGATTTGAGTGATAGTGATTTTTTTTATTTTTAGTCGATGTTTTAAAAAATTACCGCACATTCGTTAAAATAATTATAGTCTTGAATAAAACGCAAAACATACATTTGGATTTAAAAATTTAACAGTTAGGGGAGGGGGAAAGTCTCTGTAGAAAAAATCAAGCTATAACAGTTTTTGTTGCTTTTAAGTTTCACTTGAATTTTTAATTTTATTTACTCATTTTCGGATTTATTAATTCATCCAAACCGGCGCAAACAACAAAGTCAGGATGACAGCTACAGTAACTCGTGGCAAAAGCCGGAGAATGCCCCTCTCAAGGCCCGGCTCACCTCGCCTGCTCGGCAATTTCTGAAAGTTAAGCAAACCAACAATCCTTTATGTGCGATCGCTCGGCGTCTACCGTAACGCCATATTCAGCTGAAACCGGGTGAAATCGCAAGGTGAAACTTTGCCGCAAAGTGACAGGGCACATCTAATTTTTTGGAAGGAGGCCCGACATGAGTGCCGGACGCGTTGTGGTGACAGACTACACCTTTTTGGATCTCGACAGGGAAGAGGCTGCCGCCCGCTCCGCTGGCTGCGTGTTCGAAGCCCGCCAGTGCCGGTCTTCGGAAGAGGTGGCAGAGGCCATTCAAGGTGCCAATGTGGCCGTTGTGCAGTTTGCTCCGGTCAGCAAGTCGGCCATCGACGGCATGGCGGAGCACTCGGCGCTGATCCGCTACGTGTCTGGTGTACCGGTTGCTTTCCGAGACATGCTCAACAGTATGAACCACGGTGGTAAAATCTCTTTGTTGGGTATTCCGCCTTCGGATATGGCCATCGACTGGAATCAGGTGATTTTTAAAGGATTGGTGATCAAAGGTATCTACGGCCGGGAAATGTTTGAAACCTGGTATAAGATGGCCAGCCTGATCCAATCTGGTTTAGATCTCACGCCCATGGTCACGCATCAATTTGCGATTGACTGATAATCTCGGTCCTTAATCTCACCTTTATGAAGTTCTACAGCACAAAGGGACCGACACTTCGCTTACTCGGGCGACTGTCGAAGCTCTACTAGCACTGAAGTTCTTTGGTTTTCTGTGTCTCCCTTTATACCGGAGCAGGAGTCTCTACACTGTGCTAAAAGTAACAAAGACAGGCATGCCTGGATTGCAGTACAGCTCAAAACAGGTGTCTCAGTTCATTTTAATGATATGAAAGATGGGCTGTGTTCTATCCCTCTTTATATGGATCATTTTGATGGACTTTGTCTTAAGAAGCACAGGAAAGCCCATTGGAGACCACAGAATCAAATGGGGTGGAAAACTTTCCTGGACTAAGATTATATTGATGATTTAAGCATATTAGATGAAAGTGAGAGCAACATGAATGAATTTTTAGAGGTTTTGTGTGTCAGGGTGCTAGGATAGGTTTGAAAATTAATGTTAAGAAGACTAAGTCACTTATTGGAAACAATAATAATAGTAATAACAACAGTAACAATAGTAATACTAATAATATTAAAAAATGTTTAATTTTTTCTGGAGTTCATTGAGTCAGTCACAATGGAGGGCTTTCTACTACTAGATATAGTTTCAACTCGTTATATGGATAACATAATCTTAGTTTGGGAACAAGGTTAGGATATATTATACGTGCTTTTTGTATTACTACTACTATTAACAACTCACCGCAGCATCACGCCTCTCTCTCATCAAACAGTTCGTGGTAGCGAACTGTAGTAAGGAGCGACCCCGCGGAATAGTAAACGAAACTCTAAAAATCGGAATTTTGATGCTATAAGATACATCAAAAGAATTGGATTTTTATGCTGATTTTAAATATATAAGTTTCATCGAATTTAGTCTTTGTTATCAAAAGTTACGAGCCTCAGAAAATTTATCTTATTTTGGAAAATAGGGGGAAACATCCCCTAAAAGTCATAGGCCTTGTCCGTCATCATATCGACCAGCGGATCATCTTCCGAAACGTTGTCGCCGACCGCTACGTGCCACTTGGCGATCTCAGCCTCAACTGTTCCTTCGCCGAGATCGGGTAACTTAAATACGTACTCGCTCATGCCGCCTCCATGACCCTGCGAATGCCGGCCGCCATGCGCTTCTGGCCGGGAAAGTACTGCCACCCTTAGATCCTTGGTGTTTAATCGTAATTTTTGTGACCAGTGATAGTGTCAGTGTAGTGAGAGTCTATGGAAAAATTTTTCAATAAATATTGTCAGAGGAGAAATAAGACATTCGATACTCTAATAAGTTTAGTGAGTCGAGTTGTTTTCTCCCGATGAAAAGTATGCAAAAATCATGTCAAACGTAGTGAATGATTTATCAAGCTCATCGATTTTCATTCTATAAATTAACGTTATTCTCAATCGTATTTCTAATCGATATCTCCTTCAAATCAATTTCGGCATGGGCACGGTGCTGGAGCTGTTGGACAGCGGTGATCACATCGTCGCCATGGACGACCTCTATGGCGGCAGTTACCGGCTGATGGAAAATGTGCGCAAGCGCTCGGCCGGCCTGGACGTCAGCTTCGTCGATCTGACCGACCCGGCCAATCTGGAAGCGGCGATCACGCCGAAGACGCGCATGGTCTGGGTGGAAAGCCCGTCGAACCCGACATTGCGCTTGATCGACCTACAGGCAATCGCCAGTATAATTTCTGTTCGCTTTAAATTTATGTTCCCTCTTCACTTTCCTTGAAAAAAGAAAATGCAGTTTAATTGAAATACAAAAAAGTTTGAGTAAGGTTTTTAGATGCTTCATAATGGAATCTTTTCTCCTAATCATTTTCTTTTCGGGTAATGAGAGTTTATTTGGGGCTGATATTTTTACCTGTCCCCTAGCTAAACGGTGGGACAAGGAGACAAAGATCTTTGGTAGAGATAAGTCTTATTGGAAGACTTCTTAAACAATGGGGTTTCAGCTTAAAAACGGCACAGACAAGGACTCGTGGTTGTATATAACCATACAGACTTAGCAAAAACAGTTTTACCGAAAATTTATTCGTCACTTTTGGTTAGAAAATTCGTTAATTGAATTCAAGAAAAAGAGAGTAGAACCATTTGAAATCTTCAGATATATCTCTAGAAATAGAAATGATTTTGTTTTAGTAGAGATGTATTTTTGTTAACCTAGTAGCCGTTTCTTAAACTTAGAGTAAATTACGGAAGAGACATAAATGAAGGCATAGAAAAAGAATATGAAAATGCTATAATCGGTGACGCACAACCTGATGGAAGATTTAGCGAAACAAGATTTAGAAGACAGATAGAAAACTTCAATCAAATTTTAACTTATAATAAAAGTTTTGGAAACCACAACTTTGACTTAACTGCAGGTCATGAAAGTTTTGACTGGCACTTTTCTAACATTGATGTCGGGCCCAACCGCGCCTGGACCGGGCCCCACGAATCCCCCGAAGGCCTCCCCGACGCGCCGCGCTGGGTCAACCTCACCATCACCTACGACGGCCGGCACATCGTCTACTACCTCGATGGGCAACGCACCGACACGAAGCCGGTGGAGCGCAACCACGCGATGGCCGACATCGACGGCGACCTCATCCTCGGCGACTCGACCACGGCGGGCAGCCAGCTCAAGAACAGCTTCGACGGCAAATTATTTTTCATTTTCTTGAAGATGGATCCAACATGGTGGCCAGGAATAGGATACCTTAAAAAAGTGGCAAATATCCAAGCTCGTGCTTCAATTATCACGGTGGTCCGTTCTTTAGCTAATAGAAAGGATATAGAAAGTACTACACAGCTTGTAGGAACCTGGACATTTAGTCAACTAATAATCAACCAAACTAAATTTAGTCAACTAATATTTAATTTAGTCAACTAAACTAAATTAAGATTTGATGATTTATGAAACGACAACAAAAAGCCGCAGACTTATTTAACTTCTGTGGAGACAACTACTAGCCATCCCCGGAAACGATTTCTGACGATGAACAAACCTTTCTGTCTTGTCTTTTGTAATGTTCAAACTACAAATCCTGAGACGCAACCCGACTGCCGAGAGGGCGTGATTAGGACCGTTTGGTTATACAAGGTTGAAATAACAGCTCTATCTGAAGCTTGACTATATGGGCACATCATCAGATTCAGCGTATCAGAGAACCCTACTGTAGAAGTTTCAAGCTCCTATATACAACAATGTGGAATTTTGTATTTTTTGCCAGAAGACAGATCACGGATGCGTGTTTATTTGTTGTTGTTTTTTTCCAGGGGTGATCGTATCGACGCAGTGGTCCTAGAATGTCAAAAGAAGGCTCATTCTAACAGAAATTAAAAGTTCTAGTGCCCTTTTTAAGTGACCAAAAAAATCGGAGATCGGATGTCTCTCGTGATACATGGAAAGCAATAAATTCTTTGGATTTTGTTGACGCGATTTGGACCACCTAAAAACAAAGTCTCAATCAAAACAACTCCCCTCCCCTTGCACCAACCCCACCCTCCCGAAACCTTGGAATATTCATAAAAATATCACCTGAAATCCCCTTTGAGATACATAAGATAATTTTAATAATGGTTGCAATTTTTAATTGTTAAAATCAATGTTTTCATTAAAACCAAAAATATAAAACTTTGTTCTGTTCTGTAAGTATAGCAATACTTTAAACATCAATTTGCTTACAGCTTTTTTAAAATGAAAGATCAAACCTAGGGTGCTTGCGGTACTACATTTTGCACATGATTATTATTTTACCCTGTGTAAAATACGTGTTCTGTTTTTTTAATAACTTCATAATCATGTTTAAATTTGCCTAGGTTTTAGAGCAATATTTGTAAAAGAAAAGTATCCAACCCCTTTCGGAAACTTCTCCGTCGTTCGATACTGCCGGTCTCTACCTACGAGACACCCGGCGACTAGGTCAGTACGCGCAGATGGCAACTCAACGCGATCGGAGGAAAGAGCTTGATCTCAACTCAACACTTCAGCTGGGCGCTGGTGTACGCGGAAAACCTGGTTCTGTAGAAACTGTATTGCAGAGTAGGGATCGGTCAAGTGGTGCGTCGTTCAGTACCTGCTACGCGACGGACTTCTCCAAGTGATCAGCCCTCAAAAATTGCAAGACATGTGGCCAATGAAAAAATGCTGCTCTGGCAGCTTGCTGGGTCATCAGATTTGGCAACAAAAAGGTCACAATTTCTTGTATTATATGGGTTGGAAGTGCCAATAGTTAGGCCAGGTAGGCTTCACTTTTGTTATATTTAGTTTATTTTCATTACAACAGATATTGAACTGGAAATGGTGATGTCAACTGGCACTGGTTTTTGTAAATTATTTTGTGTCGGCCGTCATCGGTCAGTTCTTCAGCACCGGGACGCCCGAGCCGAATGCGATCCCGGGATTCCCGGAGCTGTGGCTGGACCTCGCGGGGGCGGCGCAGATCTTCGTGTTGTTCGACGGACAGTCCCAGCTCTTCGGGCCCTACCTGCTGCCGCAGGCAGGGATGCCGATGGGGCCGTGGTCGGTCGGGGGAGGGCTCATCGGGTTGAGCTGCGTGATCCAGGGCTACGCCTTCTCGGGCCTCCCTGCCATGCTTTTTTTCAGTTTTATGTTGCGGATGGCAAATTGTCCTGCCAGTTGTACCAGCGCAGTGCCGATATTTTTCTGGGTGTGCCTTTTAACATTGCTTCCTACTCACTACTAACCATGATGATTGCGCAGGTATGTGATCTGCAGCCGGGAGATTTTGTCCATACTTTTGGCGACGCACATTTGTATTCCAATCATGTCGAGCAGGTGGAGTTACAACTTTCCAGGGAGCCTTCATGTCCTCGCTTCAAAATCTCTTCATGGCAATTGCCTCTAAAAAATTCACTTTGCTTCCATATAATTTTAATTTTATTTCTGATTATTTCTTGAATGCTCTTAGGAATCTCCTTACCTTTTTGAAGAAATTTCTCCAAGTAATCACCCGCCCCTCTCCTAGAAATGCACTCCTTGAAAATCAGTCATATATTTCCAAATAGCAAACACTATACTTAGAAAAGAGTACTAAATAAAAGAGTTGCTCGTCCTTGGTGCCGATCCGCACCAGCCGCACCTCGCCCGCGCCGCGCGGCGGGGCCACCGACATGGTCTTCACCAGGCCCGGGTTCTCGTCCAGCTCGTCCTCGGAGATCCACTCCTGGGTCACTTCCAGGTCGCGGTTGATCAGCTCCTGGAGCCGGTCCTGCAGGTCCTGCTTGTCGCCCGGCGCGCTGTCCATGTCGAAGTCGAGCCGGCCCTTGGCCTCGCTGATCGAACCGCTTAAAAAGTATCTTTATACAGGTACCCAACCAGATATAAATATAAAGTGATTTTGTGAGATTTTAAGGACTGTGACACTGGAAATAGGCGGTGGAACTCCTGTCCTAAGCAGAAATTAGTTTTCAAAAGGTTGTAAAAAGCAAAAATTATCTTGTAATTTTATATATAAATTTCATTGAGTTTCCCAATTTTGTGGAATTCCTTTCGCTTTTCCTTTAAATGACAAAGTGCTCCCACTGACCGATCGGCGAAACCGTCAAGGTTCAGGTCATCAAGATCAACAAGGAAACCCACCGCATCTCCCTCGGCATGAAGCAGCTGCAGGAAGACCCGTGGGATCTGGTGGGCGCCAAGTACCCGCTGGCATCCGTGCACAAGGGCCGCGTCACCAACATCACCGATTACGGTGCATTTGTTGAGCTGGAGCCCGGTGTCGAAGGTCTGGTCCACGTCTCCGAGATGTCCTGGACCAAGAAGAACGTGGCATCTATGTTAATTGTATAAATGATGGAGATTATCCTGTAACCAAGAGAGCCTTTACAGACGATTGCATCCTGCTTCCATATCATGCGTTTTTTTCTCGCTCACTCAACAAAATTCTGTACGCAAGATGAAGCCAAACACCTGCAAATAGCTAAGTAGACCTGTCGGTTGATTCCTCTCTACTCTCTTCAAAACTTTTCAAAACGTAACCATAGCAGTAACTATACCACTGAAATTTCTTTGAGCTTTTTCCTGCGAAAATATTTGTTTACACATTTGTTTTTTCTGATGAATCCTAGAATTTGAGGCCAGCATAGCACAGTCTACCACTCCCGATGACACCCTTCTGGCAAACATTATCACACTTAAAGGTTTTTTAAATATTATCCCCTCAAAAATAAATTTATAAACTAAAAAAGACATTGTTTTTATTTGAACTGCGGAAACATGCCATTTCATTGCTAGATTGCCATGTTCTATAGAAAAAAAATAGGAAAATTAACGTCGGCTAAAACTCATTGAAACGTCAAAACTGCCCAAATGATAATTTTTAACATAATGCTTAAAAAAGTGGATTCCAGAGGACTAAGTTAGTGTTATTCTGTTTATAATACTCGATGGAAGAAAATCCGAATATTGGACCCGTGGATTTGAAATTGTGAATGGGAGAAGGAAATGGTGAAAAAAAACTACAGGTCCAGATATCGACTTTAAAGATGCCTATTCTGAGGTGATATGTTAGAAGTGAGAATTGTAAGATTGAAGATCTAAGATTAATAAAGAACTATTAGGGCCCATTCTCTGCCTGCATTCAATGTTTGTAACAGAAAGCCTACTCCCCCTTAAAAACGAAACAAATTTTAGGGATACTCTTTGGAATTGGACATACAACTGCAGTCAGCTTCCGTTTCTATGATGTATTTGCCACAAGTGACATGCCAGAATATATTTGTAGTAGTGTTTGAAAAGAGAAATCACCAATGCAACAGCACAAACACAAAAAAAAAAAAAAGAGAGACAGAAGGAGAAAATTTTTTGCAGTTCATATAATTGACTTACCAATAAAGTGAACATACCAATTGATGCCTTTTTTATGTTCTTTATAAATATAATAATCACTTCTACCACAAATTCAAATTTAAGCACTTTTAGACCTAACCTAAAATAACCATAATATACATAATTTTAGAACTGAGGAAATGTAGTACCTACTCGCAATTAATTAAATCACACTGATACATTGTGGTCCCATATACGAAATTGACAATTGCCTACAATTAGATACGGGCAAGCAATACTAACTCCAAGAATGACCTTGGGAAACATTTAAAGGGCACATTACTGAGGGTATAATACTATTCAAACTGCAGGCAACCTAGCAAAGACTTTATAACACACACTAGTGTGTGATCAAGGTGAGGCTGAAAGTAACACTCAAATAAACTGGTGTCTATTTGCAGAATTTAGGGAGCGAGACGGGGTTTGCATTTTCCAATTCTGGGGGTGTAATTGCATTGTTTTCCCGATATTTTTCCAAAAAAGAAGGGGTTTATCAATGAAAAAATATAAAAACGATGTTTTTCAGTGAAAATACCAAAAAAGATTTCCTTACAAATTTGGGGCGGGGGACAAGAAACACTCGAGTGGGGGTTGTAGTTCCCCCCTCCCTAATTGACGTGCCTGATTGCCCGATGCCGCGGCGCAGACATTCTAGGGCTAGCCCGTACAATTCTGTGGCCGCCGGTCTTGGCTTGGCACCGGGTACGACAAAGCTCTGCATGGCGACGCAGTTGTAGCGCCGCTCCACCCCGCCAACCTCGATATGCACGAGATCACCGGCCTCCAGTCGGCGGGACGTGGGGGTTCCATGACCCATGACGGAGCGGTGACCACTCGTCATCTCGGTGGGAAGGGTGAAGTAGTCACTGGCGGGGCCCCTCACCCAAGTGACTTTCCCTGACGATATCCGCGTCGATACCTGGATCGAAACCGGTTCCGAGGTTTCGATGTATTACGACCCGATGCTGGCCAAGATCATCGTCCAGGCGGACACGCGGGATGATGCCGCGAATGCGCTTGTCTCGGCACTGCGCAAATCCCGTATCTACGGTATCGAAACCAATCTGGCCTATCTTGCCGCCATCGCCGACAGCGCGATGTTTCGCGCGAAGTAGCCACCTGAAGGCCTACCGTCAGTGGACTTAGCATGGTGGAAAAACAGATTATGAGAAGACGTGAGCTCCAACATAATACGTTGGTCTCTGACGACCTTTTTTTAGTGAAGACACGGTTAGAAGGTAGATTTATAGCTTTTTTACCTCTTCCTCCTATTTAACTTTCTTGGGCCTTTCCGCTTAGTGCTTCAAATGACATAGATTCTTGGCTGCCTTTTGGCAAAAAAACTTATTAAGGAGGTGTTCGGACCCCAGGGGGTGCTCGACGCGGTCCTCCCGCTGCTGGCCCCCGTGGCGCACCGCTGCACCCTGATCTCTTTCGACGTGGAGGTCCTGCTCGCCGCTCGGGACCGGCCGGACTGGGGAGCCGAACGAGAGGTGGGGCCGGTGCTCGAGCACTGGGACCAGATCGCCGGCGAAGATCTCCTGAGCCTCGCGCCGGAGGTCGTCTTCTGCAACCTGATGCGCCTGCCCGATTCTGATGTAGAAATGGTACATTCTCCACCTACTAATTTTGTCCCTTCACCACATTCCCCAAATTCTGGTTCAACCATTTCTGGCTCTTCTAATCCAACTGCTTCATAAATTGTAATTTCAGGATATGTCTTATCAAACCAATCTTTGTATGTAATTTCATTATTGTATCTGTCTACATAGTATTGTGGATCTAGATTTGGATCAACAAATGGTGCTAACACCTTTGGTTCTTCTAATCCTGTGGGCTCTTGACCCCTCCAGCCTAGCCCCTCCTGTTCTGAGGTTTTCTATTGCCGTGTCACCACTCCCACACAAGCTTTTAGCATTTTATTTGGACAGAAAATTGAAATGATTTTATAAGTGCAGGATAGGAGGACTGAAATGAG
This sequence comes from Alatinidae sp. Z8VKAUB7J3, assembly GCA_010016025.2. Classification (NCBI taxonomy): domain Eukaryota; kingdom Metazoa; phylum Cnidaria; class Cubozoa; order Carybdeida; family Alatinidae; species Alatinidae sp. Z8VKAUB7J3. The sequence continues at coordinate 219,923,198 of JAAAKM020721499.1, forward strand.
GCCTTGCTCCTCCAAAATTCTTCCTGGCTGCACCTCCCGTTTTTTTGTTTGAAGTTAGGCATGAATTTTTGAACCAGAATCATTTAAATAATTTTACCACAAAAAGCATTCCGTGCTTGCAGCCAGAAAAAAATAAAAATAATAATAATTTTATGTACTTCAAACAAAAATAAAGCGAAATTATCCAGGAAAACACACTGATTTTTACATATTTTTCACATTTATTTGAATCCTCGAACAAAAATCGTTAAGAGCGAAAGTTAAAAAACCTTATTTCCGTCCTTTTTTAAATTAAGGACCCTTCCGTTTTGGGCATACGATATTGAAAGAAATAACGGAAACTGAACAAAAAATTATTTTGAATTTGAAAAATTCTCTAATTTTACAAATTTAGATTAAGTGGAAGATACTAATTTAGGTGCACACGGGTCTAACCCAGGGGGGACGGGAGTTAATGCCTTATGTGGGAAGAAAATAAGCCACTTTTTCGAAGAGGAAGAATTTGGTGCTTTAACCCAACCTCCAACCACCCACCCCCACTCCTTCACCAGTGCGCTCAGTAACATAAGACGTAATTCCAAAAAATGTTATGAAAACTATTCTTACTTTATAGAATGCAGAAAATTTCAAGTTGACACAGTTTGAAGCACCTACTATGTACACTAAGTGCAGATAACACCATTACATTCTCCCCCCTAATTTGTCATTATATAGCCCAAATTATATGCTTCCATGTGTCTTCAATTTCTTGATTTTGTCAGTATCAATTTAATTTATAGATACACTAGTTAAAACAAAGTGATTTGTAGGAAATTTATGCGCAAAGTGGCATGGGCAAGGTAAAAATCAGGCAGTACAGGGGATGAGCCAGCACCACTTTGTTCTGGTTCCCCCATATCATTGAGAGGGGTGGGAGGTTGTTCATCTAGCATACTCTCGGCCTGGCTAGGTGACATCTGGTTTGACATATTGTCCAAATATTCTGAATCGTGGTCGAGCGCAACTACGAAACTATCTACATCAAAATTGGGGGGGAGGACATAATATTAGGGTTCACTCGAAGTGTACGGACGTTTTCAAAGGGACTTTTTGGTTAGGAAGGGAGAGTTGTGGTATGGAGGAGGTTACGTGGGAGGATCTTTCCATGGAAAAACTTCTCATGGGGGAAGAGACTTTCAATGAAGGGGGCGCAAGATTTTTTAGCATTATTTAAAAAAACAATGAAAAAATAAATATGAAAAGATTGTTTTCATACGCAATAAATTAAAGCTTAAGCATTAATACTTAAAACGAGCAGAAAACTTGAAGTCTTGTTACTGTGGCAACAGTTTCTACATTTTTTGGCAGCGATGGATTACATCAGTTTTAATATAGACCCTTGATAATCGGAAATAATACTGTCTTAATAGAGCTTTTCTCGATATCCAACCAAATAAAAAAACATATTGGAACTGACTCAATTGATTTATAAATTATTTTTAGTATATGATGTTTAAGATTTTGATTAATTTTCCTTTCATTTTATCTATTTTATTTTCATAATGTGGTGCTTTTTTCTGAGACAACATAATGACTCCTCGGCTTCTAAAACACCATTCTCATTTCTTAGGTATTGGTTTTTTTTTGTTTTCTGTAAAGCGCTAGTTTTGTGTAATCCTAAAGACACAGGGGGATATGATCAATCGGTGTATTTGAACTCGTTTTTATACATAGGCTGTGAAGCAAGAGGAAGCAATTTTTGCTTCTTACGGTTGATTGGTTTAATGTAGTGAAACCTTTATTATAGATAGATAGATAGATAGATAGATAGACAAACAGACAGATAGATAGATAGATAGATAGATAGATAGATAGATAGATAGATTGAGCATTCATCAATGCCATATACATATTCTCAGCAGGCACATTGCAATTATATATAATTCTCAGAGTGGAGCGTTACGACAATAGCTTGCAATTTAAGGGCGCTGACCTTACACAATTCTATATGTTACGTTTCGCGTTTACCTTTCTCATAACCCTTACAGGGATTCCCTACGGGCCCTGAAGAAAAATGTCATGTGAGAATGCGTCATTCCCAATAAATCTAACATGTCACGCAAGATTGTGTCTCCCTTAATAGATACAAAATTCCCTATTACGTAAATAAAAAAATAAAATAGGATTACTATGGTATTACATGACACACAGGTGTATTATACCGTAACAATCTGGTGTACTATACCATTACATAACAAACAAATTTACTATTCTATTGCATAAGACAAAAACTTTATTGAACAAAGTAGGAAATTTATTATTCAAAATTGGATGCGGGTACAAGATTTATCGACCAAAAGTTCTGGTTTTCATGAACCACTTTATTTTATTCGAATTTTATTTTATTGTATATTTCTCAGCAGTTTTGTAGACAATACTCGATTGAATGACTTCATAGTGGAAAATACCCTTTCCTACCTATATAATATTGATTTCCGTGCCCTAAGAATAAACTGTTTTCAGAATATAAAATCGATACCTATACCTTTGGTAGAAAGCGGCCAGTGGATGACCAGGGGTTAGTAGAAAGCTTGTTCCAGCTATTTCTTCTCTTTACAATCAGTGGATATCGATCAGAATAAAACAAAAGATTAACCTGAACAATTGCTGGCGTATAGGGTGTCGAGTCGACGTTTCAGTTGTTGGGTCTTTTTCACAGGGACAAGTAGCAAGCTTGTTCAAGCTATTTCTTCTCTTTACAATCAGTCCGATCTGACTTATTGTTTTTGATGCCATTTGATACTGCTTCTTGTGAAGAGTGCATTTTTCCCTCTTTCTGTATTGCTTTCCTTTAGCGCAATTTTTTCCATTGCACTATTATTATTAATAGTTTAATGTGTAACAATAGTGTAATTCATACCATTATAGCATTTTAAATGTTGAAAACTGAGACGTTTTCTTAGAAATCACTGTTTCGAAACAATCTGTCATTCATTTTTACTGATTAAGGAATCTGCTAAGTCCTGTTTATGCTGGGAGGGCATTATTAATTGAATACCAATCGCTCATTTTATGACTAACAAGTTCGGGATATCAGTTATAGAACTATATGCCCTAGTTGAACTGACTGATGCGGATACTAGTGACTAAGATGAATTTTACTTACAGTTATAGGAGCAAATAGACAGGGTCCCAGGTAGAAATAGGGTGTTTTTATTAGTAGATTTTAACGTTCAGGTAGGTAGAAATGTAGAAAACCTTAATCAAAACCCCGAAGTAGATGGAATCTTAGTCCAACTGCCTTTACCTGATCACATAAAATCAGAACTTATTCTAGAAGCAATTCTTCCAGAAAAAGACGTTGATGGTTTTCATCCTATTAATGTTGGCGGCCTGGCTTCAGGAAAGGACGTTCTTTGTCCTTGCACCCCGTCTGGGGTTATTGAAATGTTGGATTTTTATGACATCTCAATTGAAGGAAAAAATGCCGAGCACGGCGTCAACATCTTCGCCAAGACGGGCAAAATCGGCGGACAGGAGCGAAGGAGCGATGATCGGATCCACGGGCAGACCTTCTGTTTTTTGTGCATTGTCCTCCGCCGCGGCGCGCACGACAACCGACCGCGGGCCCGCAGCTGAGGACGCGGGCTAGCGAAATCCGCGCGCAGAGCGAATCTGTTCGTAGGCCGCGCGAATTTCTGCGGTGCGGTTTTTTTCCAGCTCCAGCATCTATAGTCTTTTTTAAATTAAAAAATATTAAATATTTTAGTTTTTTTTAGGTACCGATGGTGACGCCAAGACAGAAGAATTCACTTCGCTTCTCAATTCAGAAGAGATGACGAGCATTTTAGACACGGAGAATTTTGTCAAAATTCAACTTACCTTAGATACGCCTGAATGCAGCCAGTTTTCTCAGATTTGTATCCTTTTTTGAAATCAGTATTTTTTTCGTAAATGAAATGGAAGTTGGTTCATTTATGAGGGGGTTATTACTCCACAACACATCGCTCTTTACACTAAAGCTTGAATTCTGTCCCATTCCTTTACAAGTGACTCCTGAAGCACTATTTCCATTTATTTGGAACAGTAAGAAGCTTTTTTATAAAGTATCAAAAAAACTTTAGCCCAAAGACCGAGGTGTTGTGGCCGAGTAACCCCCTCATATACCTAATTCTGTTCTGTTTAAGTTTTAATGACGCTCCTTACTTTCAGTCACGCGCCTTGTCCTCACCGGACTGAACGAATTCCTTGATCTCGCCCACTTCCGCCTTGAGCTTTTCTGCACGCTCCTTGTCACCGGCCTGCATCGCCGCGCCGATCTCCTTTGAAGCAGAATTTCGGCGTTCCTGCGCTTCCTGCAATTTGGCAATATGCGCCCGGCGTTCCTCATCCAACGCAATTATCGTCGATGAAGCGGGCTCGGCGCCCCTGTTTTCCAGTGCGCGGTCAAGCGCAAAAATGAGGTATTTTTAACTTACGAGTGGGAGAATGGATCTTAAAGAGTTTTGATATATAGAAGGACCTTGTGACTCAGAGCTCTTATTTTAAATCCCGACCGGCATTAAGCCTCTGATTTTCCTTATAGATCAATCTATTGATTCTTATAATTTTTCTAGAGCTAATACCATATGAGCTCTTGGCTCTTCCGGCCCTGTCACAAGTGCCATATGAGCTTTAAGCTCTTGTTATTTTAGTTCCTTCTGACTTGTTTTGTCTTATGGGGGACTTTAATGGTTATTTTGGGGTTACTCCAGAAATTTTGATGTCACCCCATGCCTGTACGGATGAAGCTGCTTGGGAGGTTCGGGAGGATTTAGTAATCCATCTCCGAGGGTAAGTTAGGACCATAGTAGACGAAAGAATAGTTGGGACCGTAAAATTTTGGATTTTTGTGATAAGAAAATTTTTCTTATTTTGAATGGAAGAGTTGGAAAGGGTTGTTACTAAACATTCTGGTACATAATAAATCCTTATTTCTAGTTACATTTGTTATACTTAAATCTAGACGAGTTTAAGGCCTTTCTTTTCTAGTTGTGTATTATCCATTTTCTATGTGATATTCTGCAACTGAGCTTACGTGGGGAAATTAAAACTATTTCAATTAGGAAGGTAGATCTATGTGGCTGAGATTTGAAGATCCGTCAACACCACAAGAACCACTACCGTTTCTCGAATACCCTTTGCTATTCGGCCACGTACTCAATAAGCAGCGTTGACAAATATTATTATACTGTAACTTTTCATAAATTATATAAATTTTTGTAGTGTTTTGTAGCTTGCGATGCTGAAAATTTATTCAGGGGATTGAAACACTGTGTTAAAAAAAAATCAGTTAAATGAATAAGTGAGTTATTTCTGCATGTGTTTTTCATTTAGTGATTGCTTGCAACGTTGTAACAGTCAAAATCGCTGAAAGTTAGAAACTTTAGAAGAAGATTTGTTTTATAAGGAAGAATTAGCGACAGTAGTAAAATGATAAAAAAAATAATAAGGCTTCAGATGCTGATAGTGCGGCAAATGAGTTTTTGTAAATATGGTAACACTATGGATATTATTTTTCAAAAGGGAGAAGTACCTAATAATTTTAGAAAAACTCTATTTAAGCCCCCTATAAGATTGGTGATAAGAGTGAGTGTGGTAAGTATAGAGGGATTAGCCTATTTAGAAGGACATCTTGACTCAGGGCTCTTATTTTAAATCCCGACCGGCATTAAGCCTCTGATTTTACTTTTAAATCAATCTGTTGATTCTTAGAATTTTGTTAGAGCTCATGCCATATGAGCTCTAGGATCTTAGCTCTTCCGGCCTCGTCACAAGTGCCATATGAGCTCTTAGCACTTGTTTTTCATTACAGGCTTCACCGATCTATCGCATATGATGATTTGCCACCAGTTTTGGTAGGAATAGTATTGGCAACGGGTGCTGTAAGGATTGGTTTTAATACAGTTCTTGATAAGAGATTTTCATGGTATTGCGGTTTGGGGGTTGCCAAATGAGTTACTTAAGGACTGTGAAAATGGTGTTCTTGTTGTTGTTGATGGTAATCATGATGATGGTGAGGGTGAGTGTAAGGTGAGGATGAAGGTGATGATGATGATGATGATGATGATGATGATGATGATGATGATGATGATGATGATGCTCGAAACATAAGGTGCAGAAGGGCAATTTACAATACCAATTGGAACGAACACTTCAAGTTGATTATCGCTGGAATTAGTTGAATTTTCTTCATTAGAAATAAGGTGGGTACAGCCTCGAGTGGTTGGACCAGTTCAGGTTGGTTATCGATGCTAATAATCTTGTCATTTACAACAAATGACGATCGACATTGTACGCATAAGCATTGCACTCAGAAATGACCCAGTTCCAAATTTTTTGTGAGTGAAATCGATCGATGCAAAGTTTTAAGAGAAGAACAGTGAAGGTTTAGGAAAGAATGATTATGCATTGGGGCAAATTTCCCCTTTAGATTAATAATTGAGAAGGTTCTGAATTGCCCACCCCATTTAGTTCTGACTTTTGCAGATGAATGAACAGGTATTTGATTCAGATGGTAGATTAAATAAAAAAAGTTTTTTTTAACTGAAAGCAAGGAGCGACATTAAAACTTAACGAACAGACCCCCAGAGCCATTGAACACTTTGCTTAGTAGAGCTACGTCAGAATCTAAGCGTTTTTTTTTTATCAAAAATCAGAAAATATAACTCATATTTCCAAAGGACGTCGTTTGGCACCCAAATCGAAAATCCAGATCAATCTATGCCTGCTTTCAAACTAAAAGGGCTAATTTATCATAGAGCAGACTCCCTTCTACCATTCTCAGGTGAGAATAATAATTTTTTACAATTGTACTTCATCGGTATCTCCAGCATCATCTGGCATGCCAACTCTGCAGAAAGTCATTAGGAATGACTTTTTCACGTTGACACTCAGCAAGCTAAGGTTCATAAGAACCTCCAACCTTCTCAACACATCATTTGCTTTCAGCACAACCTCTTCGATTGATTTAGCACACACTGTGAAAGCTGTGTCATCAGCAAAAGTTGTTACACCGATATCTTGAAGATTAAAACGTATGACCTTCGCGACTTTAAAGGGTATGGAAGAGTTGAATTTTTTTTCCACAGACCACACTGCCTTTCTTTGACAAAACGAATAAGAATCTCAATAGGAATAATTCCTTTATTAGACAGTGAAAAACAAATACAAAAGTTCTGAATACGCCGTTCGAACTGACCTTTGACTCGGGCAAGTGCTCCATATGTCTTTCTAATTTTTCTTTGAGATTATGGATTATGAGGTGTTTTGTAACACGAATAGTTTTGCCATAAGGAAGGCAAAGTTATAGGTTAGCGTTTTCTCAGATGAGAGTGAGCCTGGTGAAATCGAACCAGCAGAAAAATCTGATTCCGCTAACTTAAGATGGCTATTTGTCCGTAAAGGACTTAACGAAGCCATTCTACTTAATTCGCTTGGACGGAACTTTCTACCAAAATTGCCAGGTTTTGAAAACCAAGGTTTTGAAACATTCTAACCAAAAATGTTTACTAGCTGCTTAGTACCTTTAGCTTTTTTTTGTACTTTGTGCTAACAGATTTTTTTAACTCATCAAACGAATTTGCATACAAAACTCATTTAAAGATTTACGGTCTATATGAAAGGGCTGAGATGCACTGAAGTCATTAAAGGAAGGACCCAAAAATTTTCAATAATTTGGTCGGTATAATGGCTATGATGTGCCGAATAGCTACTCCATTCAAGGTAGGACTCAAAACCCTTGGTCATTCTTGAGGTCGACCATTTTTTCCGTATATGATGGTAAATTCTACGTTCTTTGATCCGGCAAGTACCGCGCAAGGCACGTTTCGCGCCGAGAGCACCATCCACCTTTTTGACCCGCAGGGGGGCACCAGCGCCTACGGTATTGTCCTAGGCGACCTCGGCGCCGATTCGCCCCAGGAGTTGGCCTTCCTCGTCAATGCCAGCGGCGCCTTTGCCGTTCATGCCCGCAGCGACTCAGCCCGCACCCTCGTGGACTGGCCCGAGAGCACGGCCATCATCCCCTTAAGAAAACGATGGTGGTTTCAACCAGTTGAAAAAAAAGAAGCGAAAAGGGAAAAAAACAACATATTCGTAGGTGTGAAAGGTTACTCTCAAATGCTAAAAATAGATGGCACCTTGTCATTGATAGCCACATGGATTTTTAAGTATGTTTCTAGCTGTTTTGAAGTGGGAGAGCTTTAAGCATTTTTTCACTGAATTTCGTTATTTTTTGGGGTACTATGAATCTTTATAGTTCTCAGTCTTTGCCTTGTATTTTCCACATTGTATTTTGGTAAGTTACTGAGCTTTTAATTTAACTCAAATTTCTAATTTAACTCTGTCCACAATAATATGAAAAGTAGAGGTGCACAAGTATTCTAGAGTTGTAAATTATCCCAACAGATTCATTTTTTTATGACTGTTGATGAGTTAAAAGAATCATTCCCTTTCAAGGGCACAAGTTCTTCCCGAATTATAGGGTTTTCAAAATCTTTGCCACCACGATTGTTATTGGTATTTACTATGTGTTTTATCGTTATATATGTTATTATTATGTGTTATAATTTTGTGTGCAGGTGTTAATTTTTTTTCTTTTTTTTTTGCCATGACCCAAAGAGGCTTTCGTTTTGCAATAAGATACCTATCCATCTATCGTGTTCTATTCACTGTTCACTTTTCACTGTAAATACGGCATACAGACAAAGTTACCACATATTCTGGTTGCGACAGCTTTATTGACTGGCATGTTCAGCATTGTCCTAACCTAAACCCTTACTGAGATAGCAAGAAGTCCATTAGCAAGAATTTTACCCAAGTCTTTAGAATGTTTTTCTAAATGTAGTTGGATGTAGTAGGCTAGGTCTAACTTGCTAGCTAAAGAATACATTTTCTAGGCCTAAAGTAGGCTATGTCATTTGACTATATCCAGGGTATTCAGTTTCACTAAAGTAAATGATAAAATCATCAAATGGACCTAGGGTTCAGTGTGTCGTCGATACCTTGCTCTTTACGATAAAGCTTAAATTGTGTCCCGATTCCTTAAGAATGACCCCTGAATCACAAAGACCGTAGAATAAGTAGAGGTAATTACTAAAATTACTTTAGCGTAAAGAGCGAGGTATTACGAGGAGGTAAATCCCTCATATGCGTTATAATGTCTGTTCGTTTTCGGTTTTGATACTGCTCCTCACTTTCAGTAGAAAAAACTTTTCATATTTATTTTTTCCTTGTATGAATCACCTGGTCAGAAGATATGACTATTTAATTTTGTTTCATCTTAAATAATTTTGTAAGTTAAACCACTTTTCCAAAATTCTTATTCTATAATAGATCTTGAGTATGTCTCTTTTCTCTTTGTTTTGTCTGTCATTGCCGTGACTGATTTTCAACCCAGTTTTCGTTTGGTAAAACCCCCGTTGTTTGGTAAAAAAAAGTCTGTACAAAAGTTGAAACGGGGCCAAACTTACATTGAAACTTGGTGGGAAAAATAATCGCAAGTCCTAGATACGCGATTGAAATAACCGGAACGGATCCGCTCTCTCTGGGGGAGTTGGGGGGGAGGGTTAATTCTGAAAAATTAGAAAAAAGGAGGTATTTTCAACTTACTTAGGAGTGAGCGGATCTTAATGAAATTTGATGTTTGGAAGGATATAGTGTCTCAGGGCTGTTATTTGAAACCCTGACCGGATCCGGTGACATTGGGGGAGTTAGGATCCTGTATTGGATTTAGCAAAAGCATAAGATGGTAACTACCACCAAGTGGGGGAGGGGATTGGGTCTCTGATAGAATTTATGCATGTTTGTACACATAATGTCAAGAAAGTACCACCTTTTGTGGATGGGATATTAACAATTTGTTTTAAATTAGCTTCCCAACAAAGATGACTTTTATTTAGGTAATTTCTGTCACCAGTAAGTAGAATCCCAGCATTTAAATGTTTAGACTTTAGGTCAGTCGCTATAATGTTAGCCCAAATTAACGTTTTTAACGTCGTTAGAAATTTGTTTTCTTTTTAGACAGGATAAAAACCTAATAATCACAGGGGTGTAATTTGTTATAGGGCTGAATGGGGAAGAGGAACTGTCCCTCCTTTTACTGTCTCCAAAAATCTTGTCAAAACTAAGATGGGCTTACATAATTCAAGCATCCATACAAACAGATCAGTTTTCTATAGTATACTTTGCATTTTTGAACACGGTTTGATAAGGTTGCCAGAATTTAAGAGATTTGAGCATAGAAAGAGGCGCTTAGGACGGTCAGGCTTAATAACTCATATAAAAAATTTGTTTTTGTATTTTGTAGTAAAATATCCACTAAGGCGCATATTTAGGACCCTTTTAAAGCAGTAAGGATTTTCGGCACTTAAGCAACTAATATTTTTGTTTTATGTTTTTATGTTTTTTTTGTTTTTTGTTTTATTTTATTTTATGTTTGCCATTGCTCTTGCTTCCGTAACGTGATGAGTCAGAGGTTTTTGACAATAAACGGGTTTGTCCATTTCCATCGCCATCATAGAAGCCGGCGCGTGAGTGTGATCGGGCGTGGATACGATTACGGCGTCTATCTCTTTTCCAAACTCTTTTAACAATTTTCTGTAATCAGAAAAAGTTTTTGCATTAGGATGTAGTTTTTGAGCGGCGGCCAAAGCGTTAGAATCTACGTCGCATAAAGCGAAAATCGGGAATGGGCTGCGCCCGATTTTATTCCCTCTTCCGACTGCTGATACCTTTATTGCGTCTCGGTTATCCTGATCGTTATCCACCTGAAAAATGAACAATGTCCTTCGCAACATTTTGATTCTAGTCGTAGCTTGGCTGCTTTTTGCCGTCGTTGCTGTTTCGGCACTTGCAGCGTCTGAAACACGCAGAGAACTTCTCCAACAGTATATTGATCGTACAGGGATCCCTTACGCTATATTTGAGTTTACCTGGAGGAACAAACTTCAAGTAAGTAAATTATAAATTATTTAAGAAATAAAAGAACGATTGCGCTTTAGCTTCGGACAAATATTTGATATTTCTCTTTTTCAAGTTCCTATTTGAGTCTACATGGAGGAATAAACTTCAAATTTAAGAAAGTAAATTATAAATTATTTAAAAAAAAGAACTAGTGTTTTTGCTTATATATCGTACAAGAGATGACTGACGCTATTGAAGGCCTATTATCAGATATTGTAGACTGTCTATATTATTTTCTTCAAGGTTGGCGAATATTCCCTTAATATGCTATAATACTTGTTTGTGTAGACAAGGGGTTTATCTACAAGATTGCCTGGAGGTGCTGAACGCACGTGACGCAAGATGGCACGTAGCGAGGGAGCAAGGGGGGGGGGGGGGGGGGCGTTCGGCCCCCCTCTTTAAAAAAAAAACTTTTGTGCCGGTTTTGGATAGAGGGGCGACCTCCTCGTTATACCTCACTCTTTACGCTAAAATATTTTTAGTAATTTCAACTATTTATTCTACGGCCTTTGTGGTTCAGAGGTCATCCTTAAGAAATTGGGACACAATCTAAGCTTTGGTGTAAAGAGCGAGGTATCGACGAGGGTTTAACCCCCTCATATACGCAATAAAACATACGAACATAGAAGTTCGTTACGTAAGTTAATTCGTAAGTTACGTATATTTTTTACCAATGAAAAAGGGTTTTCAAGCTTTTACCCTCAATATAAATTTATAAACTAAAATCAACACTGTTTTTATTTCAACAGTGGAAACGTGCCATTCGTTGCTAGATTGCGATGCTCTATTACAATTTTCAGTCTTTGACACTCAATGGATAACACACAGCACCCTCTAGCAAGTATCATCACACTTAAGACATTTTTTTAGTATTTTCCTGCGAAAATATTCGTTTAAACTAGAAATGATAATTAAATCCCCAGCAGGATTAAAACACAACTTGCATATAACCTACTGTCTAAAAACAGTCAGGTAGCTGGGTACCCAGAACAATCCGTAGGCAATTTCTCCTGACAAAATATAGCATATATTTATCTGCTTTTTGTACCACCCTTGCTTCAGAGCCTTGCTTAACAACTGTCATTATTGTAGCTTCCAATATTATAATCTTGGTTTGCAGACTTTTCTTCCCATTCTTCCACACTTTTTTTTAACTGTGAAATCTTTGTGACCACGGGGGCTCAAGATAAAAAAGGCCAACATGCAGTTCGTCCTGACGTTTGATTTGTTAAGATCGCGAAGATGCCAGGGGCGTTAGTAGTTTGTGAAAGTGCAACGAATGGAAGTCGCTACGTGGGAAGAATTCTGATATCCATTTTTTTAGTAAACTTATGTCTAGCTAGAGCGTATTGCAAGTAGTTCTTAGATAAGCTGTGTGTTTTAATGTTATTATCACATTTCGAGTCAAGGAACCAAAGGCTTTACGAACATTCAAAAATAAAGCTGCCGGGATATGACCAGAATCTGTTGCCGAATGAATGAAATTCAAGAGAGCTGCGCAATGCTTTGTAGAGTGATTTGCTCGGAATCTAAACTGGAAATCATGCAAAAATACACATGTAAAAAAACACTCAATTCACTTTTGTCTCTTAAAAGGACAATATAACTTCAAATTTCAAATCAAATGGCTCTGTCTGAACTTCAGACCTGCCGCTCGAAGCGACCGACGTGCCGGCCATCGCGGTGCATATGGGGCACGGCCAACGCGAAGGGAACTACGACGGCACGCAACATTTCAAGCGCTTGTTGAAGCGCAAAGGTGACACCGGCCGGAAGACGATCTGACCGGCGGTGTCTTTCAACACCGCCGGAGTTTGTTTGATCAGACCGCCGCGAGCGCCTTGTCGAGATCGGCGATGATGTCGTCGATATGCTCGATGCCGATAAACTCAAAAACATTGCTCTGCTGATGGGGCTGATAGCTTAGAAAGTGTTTTGAATCAAAATTTTTCAACCTTCAGTGAGCTTGGAAATAAAAATAGGAGGGACTTGAAAGAATCCCCCTTCATTATAAAGAACATTTATAAAAAAAGCCTGCAATATGGGTTAAGGGTGACAGTTCCCAGTTTTGTTGCAGGAATATTAGAAGTGTAAACAAAATATTGTATTTGTATGCTTACCTGTTCTTTCTCTCTAGCTCGTAACCGTCGATGTTCGTTGGGGCTCTGCGGCTCTCAGGCGAATAACATTTTTCCACACCTCTTTGTTCTCTGCTGATCTTAAATGTCTGCTCTGGTGTAAGTCCTGTCCATTCGTATATGTTGTTACATCATTTCTTGTGTTGACGACCTCCTCTTCTTCGACGGGTCGGTGTGCCCTGCGGTACGATTTTACTGAAAACGTTTGACATTGTAGCATGCCCAAACCGGGGGGGGGTTTCTCCGTGGAAGGCTGGTCAGACATCCTGTCATTTTTTTAAAAACGATCAGAAATTAAATAAAAAAAAAGCAAGTTTTTTTTACTGAAAGTAAGGAGTGATATTAAAACTTCAAACGAACAGAAATTATTCCGTATATGAAAGAGGCTGTCCCCTCCTCAACGCCTTGCTCTTTTTGAAGACTACCGAGAGTCAAACTAAAGTTTGACTCTAGATAATAGAAAGCTTTAGCCGCGAATAAATGAATTTGAATTTCAAGCTCAATAAACAAAAAAGAGGACAAACAAAAAATAATTGTTCCAATTATTTAAGAATGACTCCTGAATCGCAAAGAACGTTTCATGAGAATAAAAGCTCTTTTAAAAGTTCAAAATAAAACTTTAGCGTTATAAGCAAGATGTTGAGGAGGGGGCAACTCCGTATTATACAGAATGATTTCTGCTCCTTTTGCAATATAATGATGTTGTTGCTTTCATCGTGACCATAACGGTACCGCCCAGCACTACGAGCAGCGATGGTGTATTCACAAACGTACCGGCTGATCCGCCCAGCACGATGGAGGCCATCACAATGCCGAATGCGCCGATCAGACCGATTAGTGTCGCCAAATCCAAAGTAGTTCCCTCCGTGCCTTGGGATCAGACGGAAATCGTCCCTGTTATTTTTATCGGCAGAATGCCGCGTGCCTTGAGGCCGTACGCGACTTATTTACTATAGGTTGAGTATATTTCTGTTCATATCTGTAAAAAAGTGATGATCTAAAAAAAGGGACAATATAAAATCTGGTCAGGATTTAAAATAAGAGCTCTGAGACATGAGGTCCTTCTAAATATCAAATTTAAAAATACCCCACAAAGGGTAACCCATTCTTATGTTAAAAATTAAATAAAAAAAAAACAAGTTTTTTTAACTGGAAGTAAGGAGCGACATTAAAACTTAAAACGAACAGAAATTTCTAAAAAATTCTAGTTGAATGAATTTAGGGAATAGAGGGTATGTATGAGAGTGGGGGCATAGATGCCCTCAGATCATTTTTGAATCTTAAAAACGTAACTAAAACTTTCAATTTCCAATCAAACAAGCAGCCTCTGAAGTTTATTTGACCACCCCTTACATAAAACCTTATATGCCCCGGGGTATAACTTACAACACTTGTCTCCGGACTCTGGGGTGCTGTGTCGATCCCGGCTTTGTTAACATATTTAAACTGAAGGTTTTTTCAACTAGACGTAAGGAGCAACATTAAAACTTAGAACCAACAGAAATTATTACTTATATGAGGAGGGTTGCCCCCTGCTCAATATCTTGCTCTTTACGATCAAGTTGTTTTTAGTATTTTTAAAAGAGCCTATAATTCTAATTAAATCCTGTTTGGGATTCGGGATTATTCTTCAAGAATTGGGACTGTTTGAACTTTAGCGTAAAGAGCGAGATATCATCCTTAGAGCTTATTTGTTTCCTAACTTGTGGATACCTGGGCGATACAGCATATCTTCCTGTTCTTGTATCCCTAATGCAACTTATATCCAAAAAACCAAGAGTTTTACAACTCCGGTTTTCCCACGACAGGAAAAAACCATCACTATCAACTTTCAATATAACAATTGCAGAACGAGGCGAATTTTCATCTCACTTGAGGACTCTTTCACCGTTTAAAAGGGATGGATTCAAAGATGTCGATATGATTTCCGCTGAAATACCTGATGAAAATGTCGATAAGGGCTTATATGATATTTTGGTAAAAAGTATGATACATGGACCTTGCGGTGCACTGACTGAAAAATCACCATGCATGGCCAAAGGAAGGTGCAGAAAGCAATATCCTCGACTTTTAGTATCCAGAACAATTACCGGCAACGATGGTTACTTGCAATATAGAAGAAGATCTACTGAAGATAGCGGTAAAACAGCAATAATAGAATCTCGAAATTTGCCGCCTCTGTAGTAGCCGACAAATCGGTAACAGTTTAGGAGAGCAGATCTCCTTAAGGGAACACTTTAATGAGATAGATATAGTTCCATTGGATTCCTTTTTTATGCCCTTCTTCAGCATAATAGTCATCGCCCTCATAATGCATCTCCTCCCTAGATGGTCTCGCATATAACTCTGATAATATATTTCTCTGTTAATGAATCTATTTATACATTATAATGGGTTTCACTATAAAATCAGTTTGCTTATAAAAATTACTGCCAGGCTAAGTATCTTTAACGAAAGAGACATTTAGATATATTTTTGCATTCCAATCACCTTGAACGATAAGAAGATCTTTCTTGTTTAAATTTGGATTGCTTTATTGAAATCTTGGTAAAAACGTTCAACATCATTTTCATCATAGTCGTTGGCAGGGAGATATATTTGTGATATAGAAAGGTTAAGTGTCTTTGCTTTAACGGGAGAGCTATTCCCCTTCCTCCACGTCGCATTTTTCCCAAATGAATCCGATAGAAATTTTGAAATAGTCGTTCGTCCAAAAAATTGTCCAAACATCACGTTGCAAGGCCTTTGGGGTTGACCCAACCTTTCAGAGTCTGGGGGGAAGGGTTGTAAGTTATGTTCCTAGGGTTATAAGGCTTTTATGGAAGGAATGATCGTGTAAACTTAAGATGAGGTTCATTGGATCTCAAAGGTATAATTCTAGAAAATTTTAGAGAAAGAAAATTTTGAAGACAATATTTTCGCAAACAACTGTTTGGCCATCTCACGTAGGACTTCCTGTTGTCTGGTCACATGTAAACAACAAACTGTTAATCACTTCCATGTGTGCATAATAGTGCAATTGTTTGAGGCCCAGTAATATTTAGTGGTAATGGTGGTGGACTTGTATATCAGCCTAACGAGCTTGGCCACTTTTTTACAAAGAACCAGAGTTTTTTTGTGGTTACTATTGAGCCAAACCCTTTCTAATATTTGATTCGGGAAATAGATTCTAAAAAATAACCAATTGCACGCAAGGAGAATTCCCTGTTAACGCATACTAGAACGATTAAATGAATTGCGTGTTCCCATATGATTGCAATAACTGACATATAGGATGAAGAAACGATTACTGAAGTTTACTTATTTTAGAAGTACACCTGCTTTTTAATTAATGCTTTAGAGAATGTTATCAGGTAATACTGCCCCAGGGGTGATCGTCTCGGCCCAGTAGTCCTAGAATATCGTGAGAGGCCTGATTTGAACGGAAATTAAAAGTTCTAGTACCCTTTTTAAGTGACCAAAAAGATTGGAGGGCAACCTGGCCCCCTCCCCTGCCCTTTTTTCCTAAAGTTGGCTGATCAGAATTTTGAGATAGTCATTTTGCTTATCATAATTGAAAGGCCCAATAACTATGCCTTTGGACACAACTTGACCCCCACAGCCTTAAAAAATTACAAAAGACAATGACAATGACAATGACAAACCTTAACTCAGCACTTGAACTACAAGAACAGCCAAATGAAGGGCATCCATTAAAGAACTTTCGACATTTATCAATCATTGGTACCTCTCATTAATTGTGTGGCTTTAATGCTCAACATAATGCACAAAAGTAACATTAGAAAAGAAAAAAGAAGCAAGTACACCAGCTTAAACCAACACCTAAACTACATCACTAGCTAACTTTCTTAGTGAAGATTGTCATTGTCACCTGTCATGTGAGGAGCCAGTCAGACAGACATTGCTCTGTACTGCCCAGTATTCCTTCTCCCCAATAATCATCAAAAGATATAAAGTTGTCATGACATGTGGCATAGTCATGTGAGATTAATTTATAAAGGAAAATAAAAGATAGTAAGTTAAAACACATGACAACCAGAAATTCTAGACAGGAATGAATATCTTGAGATGACCAAGGGCTTTGTGACCTCGTACTTCGTCGTCTGGATCCAGCAGAACGACAACAACGAGCAGTACATCATGGGTCGCACGATCGGCGCCGACGGGAGCCAGGGTCCGCTCCGGTTCCTGGACCTCACGCCGGGAATCGACAAGTTCTCTCCTCGCGTGTCGAAGACGAACGGCGTCGCCCCGGCCAGCGGCCAGCGCTGGAACGTGACCTGGATCCACAAGAGCCCCGAGAGCTTCGACATGTACGCCAAGCAGAATCAATTACTACGCCACTTTTTTAAGAAAGAATTTATGGTCATCCATGTCCCACCTCCATTGGACCCACAATACCCCTCCACAAAGTTTTGCCCTCTTTGGACTTTAAATTTATTCTATATTTTTTTACTTAGAGAATTTTCAACTTTTTTCCATTTCAAAACACGAAATGATTATAATATAGATATGCTAGTCGTAATTTTTCCCATTAGAAACACGGTTTGGAGCGACATTTTTTGCTCCCAGACATAAGACGTCTGAAAAATAAAGAAGAAAAAGAAAACAAACTAAAATGTAAAAACTGGAAATTGCATAAATATTTTGAAATATTTTGACAATAGATTAAAGTAATTTGAAAACCTTAAAACATATACTTAAAATTTGAGGTTTATTATAAATTGTTGCTAGTTATTGGGCTTCTCAACTATTCTGAACATAATAGCTATCTCAAAATTTTGATCGGATGATTTTAGGAGAAAAGTAAAAACAAATAAACACGTATCCGTGATCTTTCTTCTTGCAAAAAAAAATACAAGTTCCACATTTTTACAGATAGGAGCTTGAAACCTCTACAGCACGGTTTTTTCTGTACTTCTAAAATGCTTTAATTTTCGAATTCAAAAGATCCTGAAGCGCTGTCTACTCCAAAAAAAAACCTGTACTGTTTTGTGTTTTCAGTTTTGCATAATCTTATCAATGTTTGTCGTCAGTTTATGTGCGCTAGAGTTACTCCTTGAGGCGTTGCACGCCTTTTCACACGGTTGGTTTTCCTTAACACAATGTATTTTGTCATCGTCAGAGCCGTCAACGGGTAAAGTGAGTGCACAGAACTTGTATGACTCAACAATGATTTTCGTGGAGAGACTGTCCCAAAAAGACAAAATCGATATCTGCCGTTTTCATATAGATATAGGAGGGGTCTGTAATAAATTGAAGGCACCAAAAAAGGGGGTCTTTAATTAGAAAATAACAGCTCTGAGACACGATATCCTTCCAAAAATCAAATTTCATTAAGATCTAATCAACCGTTCGTAAGTTAAAAATACTTCAATTTCCTATTTTTTTCCGAATTAACGGGCCCCCCACTCTGCCCAGATGGTCATCTGGAACCTAATCATGGAAATCATGGAACCTAAAATCATAGAAAACACTTAGATTGGAGGGATCGAAATGAAACTTGGTGGGAAAATAAGCAGAAGTCTTAGTAGATAACAATAGGGGTTTCCTTGACAAAAAGGGATGGAAAACCTGATGTATGAATGATCTGGGGTTGGACCCTCGTAAAAAGAGGTAAGCACCAAAGAACCTTTTGAGGTTTAAAATATTGGCAAATAAATTTAACTTATAACTCAAAAGGTTGTGATGCAACAAGTGTAAATGAACATTGTTTTTTATTTTATCATTCTGATCTGACATCTTTTTGAGGGTTTTAGATTATTTGTGGAATTAAGCCATGTTGTTTTAGTGTTCTTCTTGCAAGCTCCACAAAATAAGATCATGTGGCACAGTTAAGTAAACAATGATGGCGGTGGGAAATCAGGGAACTAGTAGGACTTAAATTGATACTTGTGTATTATATGGTAACAAACTCGAGAATTCGGATCTACGGATCAGGTAATAGCCTGTTTATACCTATCCGTATCTGAAGAAATTTAGCTTAGGCTCAGTTGAAATCTACGTTGTAGGTACAGCTTTTTTCCTTTTTTTTTTATGGCGGGGTGGTTTTTATAACTTACTATTTTTTGCATCAATATTTTTATGCCCTTTTAATTTCAACAGATCTATTGCAGCACATAATTGTTGAGGTTCCCTTTTAATTGTAGGTATTTCTTTGTTTGCAAGTTTATAGAAGCAAACTATTATGTGCCCCCTCCCCTAAGAAAAATATTGGATCTGCCCTTGACCTTCATAGGAGACATAGGCCAAGGGGGGTTGTGTCGACCCTGAAGTTTTGTTGTTTGATCTTTGAACTATTTATAAAAATACTATTTTAATATTTTTATTGGAAGTATTTGGGGAATAAGGGCGAGGGGGGGGGGCTAGTTGTCTCCCGTTCATTTGTAATTCTTGAAAAGGGCATTAGGACTTCTGATTTCAAATCAAATGCCTCCCCCCTCTGAAATAAATACGGCGACCACTTCTTGAAGTTCATTTGGGAAGAAAAACATTCCCGGTCGTCATTTGTGTCCAGGTGTCCCGGTCTGTAATTTCTCTTTGAGTGTCCCGGTCGTCATTTATATTTCCTGTGTCCCTGTGTATTGATTCGGTAATTTTTCGGTAATTTCTCTTTGAGCCGCAAGCCTGTTTTCACGCTGCTCTTGTGATTCCTCGGCACACTTTCTTTTGGTAATTTCTCTTTGAGCCGCAAGCCTGTTTTCACGTTGCTCTTGCGATTCCTCGGCACGATTTTAATAAAAAAAACAAAATTGTAATTATGAAATGCTGAAAAATATTAGCTTTCTTTTTTCGATAAACAAATGTCATCCTTCTTCAGCTATTTGTTCGTCCGTGAAGACTTTTGGACTTTGTGTTCCATGGAAACGGATTACCTGTTAATATATGTATTTGTGGGCTACCGATCAAAATGTGCCGTAGGGCTAGAAGAACAGGAATGCAGTACTGACAGAATCTAATTCTTTATGAGTTGAAAGATAGCCAGGGAAATTTCTTTCTGGAACATTCTTTTTTAGTTTTTTGTTTCCCTTTATAATCTTGGAGATTTTGCAATATTCGTTTCTTTGTTATAGTCAGTCACAAACAATTGTATTTCAGATTTCTAGTTAAGAGTTTGAATTTTGATATGCCTACGGTAGTTTTCAAAAAGAGGTTTGATTTTTGGCTTCCTCAAAGGGTGTGAGCACCATTACTAAATTTGGAATTTACCTTCTTGGTAAATCTTAAAGCAGTGTCATCAGCAAACGAGGTCAGACACGAATCTGACAGGTGAAATCTCATTCTATCAACATATATCAAATACAGTAGAAGACCAAGGACCGATCCTTGGGGAATCCCACAAGTAACATGAAACCGGGAAGGAGTGACATCATCAATCATAACATTAATAAGCCTACCACTTAGAGGGTTTGGGCATGTCTAGAAATTCCCTACCGATTGCGTGACGCCATCTAATGATAAGCCCGACCAATTGCTTGCGTCCATCGGCCGTCAGGTCCGTTCGTTGCAAACCGCGAATGCCGACAAAGTCGGGTTTGCTCTTGGCGATCGCCCAGCTCAGTCCGGCATCCTGCGGCGTTACGGTGCCGTCGGTATCCTGACCGACAATGATGAAGCCCTTCTCGGCGCGCAGCACGTGCATCGTCTCGGTCCCGTAAACGCAGGCGCCCAACGGTTCAGCACGCTGCCAGACGGCCTCCCTTAAATCACCTAAAAAATATTAACTCCCCTTAAAAGGGGGTGCAAGTTATACAGCTATACATAAAACGTTTCATTTAAAGTAGGGTAATAGTGACTTCCATCACAATTCCGGCTAAATCAAGAGCCTTAAATCAACGTTGGGAATTCTAGTACTCTCGAGTGCCAAATAATCGTACCCCCCCCCCCCCCCCCCCCCCCCGCACTTCTGCTGTCTGCATCTCCCCCCCCCGTCTCCGCGCCCTGAACTTTCTGGGAGCAATTCCGAAATTTAGGGAAGCTAAGATTTCAGCTACTTGAAGAAAGAAAGATTCTGAATCGTGACAGGAGATTTAGGAGGGATGGTAATAAATCATTGGGGGCTAAGCCCCATCCATAGCCCCTATGGCTAAGAGCAAGTACTGCACTTTCATATCTTTCTCTCATTGTCCAAAGACCAATGTCCTTTATCAAATGGCTCATGAATGCCCAGCAAACAGATATCTAAGTGTTTTCCAAGTTTTAGGTTTCCCCTCCTAACTTCCCCCCAATGTCACCAGATCCGGTCGGGATTTAAAATAAGAGCTCTGAGACATGATATCTTTCTAAATATCAAATTTCATTGAGATCCGATCACCCGTTCGTAAGTTAAAAATACCTTATTTTTTCTAATTTTTAAGAATTAACCCCCCCCCCAACTCCCCCAAATAAAGCGGATCGTCGCCGGCTTTGCCCACCCACTCCCTGTCGAATTTCTTTTTTCTCGGTATTATATATTCTGGAAACTCATTGGAATGCCCCCTTGTTAAAGATTTGAAATATGACGTAGATCAGACACTGTTGCTAGAAGATCAATAAGTTTTTGAGTAAAGACTGCCCTAATGCGATCAACTGATAGAAGAGCTTTAGCAAAGGTTCTATCCTTATATGCTATACTAGATAAACATGTTAAAGGGATTAGAGCTGTGTACGAGAGTTAAATTGCTGCTTATGCAAGATGTTAAACTCAAAAGTAGCAAAAATTAAAATAAGATGAAACCTAAGACGGAAAGAAAACGCGATGACTTGGATCTGTGTAGTATGTCTTTATTTAATCATGAAACTTGGAAAATAATTTTATAAAGAAGACCCGAGACGGTCAATGATTTTGATCAAAAGTATCCGTCAATCGATTGATGTGTGCTTCAATCAACCTTCAATCGACCCTTCAATCTCGACCAAAGCTAATACCCGAACGAAAGAACCGAACCGCTTCCTCCCGAGGAAACGCTCACGGGCATTGCCGCGTCGTCGGGAATAGCCATCGGCCCGCTGCACCCGATTGATGTCGCGCAATTTGGGATCCCCGACTATCGCATTGCGAAGTCGCGGGTAGCCGATGAACTTGAGCGTTTTGATGGCGCCGTCGAACGTGCGAAGCGACAAGTCAGGGTCCTGCGCCGCAAAAAGCGTGGCATACCGGCCGGTGCCTTTTTGTCCGTCTGTCTGTGTATCTTTTTATGTCTCTGTCTGTCTGTGTGTCTATGTGTGTTTTTCTCCTTGTCTTTTGTCCCTCTGCCTACGTGTCTGTGTGTCTTCTGTCTATCCGTCTGTGTGTCTTAAGTGTCTATTTGTGCGTTTGTCTGTTTGTCTTGTTGCTCCCTATGTATGTGTGTTTATGTGTCGTTTTTCTGTCGATGTGTCTTTTTGCGTGTCTCTCCTTCTTCTTATGTTTAAGGCTACCCCCGGAATATCCTCAACACCTTCCATCAGCTCTATGAGGAGATCGTGATCCGTGGGTCTAACCGGCGCGAATCCAACCCCACAGTTACCCATGACAACCGTCGTCACACCATGATGGCTGGAAGGTGACATCCGATTGGCCCAAGTAGCTTGTCCGTCGTAGTGGGTATGAATGTCAACAAAGCCGGGGGTGACCAATGCACCGTCGGCGTCAATTTCCCGTTTTGCAAAAAAGTCTTAAAAAGAGTTTCAAAATTTCAGGTGTAAGTTCCACAATCACTTTTTTGACATCAGGCGTGGATGAATCTATCGTTTTAGGGTTGTATTCTTGAAGATTCGCATCTATTAATCTAAATTTATCATTTAGTATTCGCACGGGCTTTCCGTGCGAATCCTTTCCTATTTGCAAAGTTCTCACAGGCCATCGGTGGTAGGTCTTGAATTTAGCTAGCGCAACATCAAACTGCTTGATCAGGTATTCTTACTACTTCTACTGACAACTCACCGCAGCACAGAGCCGCCTGAGGCCAATACAGCTACGCACACTCCTCCTCAATCCCAATCTATTCAAAACCTCCCTCTTTACACCTTCGAGGAAGATCACATTTTTTTTAAATCCTTCTTTATGACATCTTCCCACCCCAGACGAGGATGACCTGTTTTCCGTTTATCCCTAGACGGTTGGCCGAAAAGGACAATCTTCCGCAATCTCGCTCGAGGGCTCACGTCGATCCGCGTTCCGTTTCGCAGGCCCGGTCTCGACACGACGTCTGATGACCTACCGTGTCTCGAAGAGGATATCGTTCGCATCGTCGAACCGGCGACGCAGACCTGGAGGTACCGTCTCGGGAATGAGTCCGTTCCGGACGACTGGTTCGAGCCACTCGTCGACGATTCCGAATGGGATGACGGTGTCGGGGGGTTCGGTTTCGGCTCTACGGATATGGTGACGGTAAAGTTTTTTTTAACAAGCCGTAAGAACATTCTAGTTGAGGTTGGCTATGTTTTGTTATAGCGAATGGAAGCTAATTTTTTTTTAGATTTTTTGATGCGTGCATAATCTCTGAAAGTTCGATAGTTTTTAAGGTAAATCAAAAAACGGGCTTGTAAAATCCAATCTAAGTCACGAAACCAATACCGAATTTTCACCCTTTTTCTTTTTTGGCACACACATAAAATAATAATAAAAGACATCTAACAGCTTGTAGAATGTCTCAAGGAAGATTGCCTATTTTTACAAAGCTGCCTATTAACAATCATCAGAATAAACTTGTCTTGACCTACTACCAAAGCTTCATGAATCAGCTCAAATACTTCATTAGCAACATATTTATTTTCCTTCAACTGTTCCATGATATATAATGATAAAATGAAATTTTGGAAGGACTCATATTCACCTTTAGTGTAATCATACTTGAGAATCTGCTTTTAAGGAAATAGAATTACTCCTTTTTCAAATAAAATAAACAATAGTGACAGACTTATTTCCTCCTGTCTTTAATATTAGGTATCTTAGGATTTTGATTTACTGATCTTTCAGCTGTGGCATAGTCTCTATTTAATAAGGGCATTAAAGATCTCACCATTGCCATTCAAATAAGTTTTCTCCCTTCACTTCAAACCTTTAGCTTTCTCACAGTCGACACTGCAAAATGCATGTCATCGTTTGTGCTACAAACAAATTGGTTGCGGTCATTGAAGGCGCATTGCGCAATGGTGACACTTACACTTAAAGCGTATCGTAGTAGTTTTGTACAAGTACCATCAATGCTTTTTCCATGGATTTTGTCATTGTTCATGTTTCCGAACCGTAAGCGAGAATGCTCTCAACCGTGGCTCTAACAACATGAACTCTAAGTGGTCTTTTCATGCTGGAATTACAAATTGCCAGGTTACTGGTGGTTGATTCCAAGAATGGATCGTGATTGAGCATGAGAATGAAAAGCAGTTACTTTGTTGAGTCTACAGAATCTTGTTTCATATAACAAGAAAAACAATTACCAGTTGATGGATTTCAGTCATATTGCACAACATCATATTTACACCTCTGTTTTCATAGATAATTCTGCACAGCTCCATCAAAATAATAATGCAGATACCAGATATAACAAGAAAACAATTACCAGTTGATGGATTTCAGTCATATTGCACAACATCCCGGACGACGGAAGAGAAATTCCGGGCCATTGTCACCGAGATCAAGGCCGCGCACGAGAAGCGCCAGCCGATTCTCGTCGGCACCACCTCGATCGACAAGTCGGAATACCTGGCCGAACGGCTGAAGCAGGACGGGATCAAGGATTACGAGGTCCTCAACGCCCGCCATCACGAACGCGAGGCCTTCATCATCGCCCAGGCCGGCAAGCCCGGCGCCATTACGATCGCCACCAACATGGCCATAATATCAAAGAAAGAGAGAAAAAAAGAAATCACCATCAGTATCAAGATTACTGAAAAACCAGACAATGAATATTGATTGACAGTTTGATATATATATTGTTAGTCATTCCGGAAAGCCTTAATAATTTCGAATTTATTAAATTCATAAAAAGAAGAAACAACTAAAATATATCTCGTTTTTAGTAAAATACAAAATGGATTCTGATCTTTAGGCAGCACGGGGATATCAACCTCACACCTAAAAAAAAAACTAGTTTTTCTTACGATAAAGTGTTTTACTGTTTAATAAAGTAGAATTGATAGAAATAGTCAAACTTCAGCGTAAAGAGCAGGGCATTGAGAAGAGAACAGCCCCTTTCATACACAGAGTAATTTCTGTTCCTTTTAATTTTTAATGTCGCTCCTTACTTTCAGTTGACAAAACTAGCTTTTTTTCTTCTTTAATTCCAATTAAAAGAACATATCGTTTCAGGAGTCGTTAAGGATCTTCTGACTTTTAATGTTTTTGTAATATAAATTTTAATTTCTATTCTTTTACTATAGTTAATTTTTACTTTTGATGTTTTGAGTAGAATGATTTTTTGCTTCTTTTCAAAAATATATTTGATTTATATATGTTTCTTTTGTATATATATTGTATATATATATATTTGTTTCTTTTTTTTTGAAACAAAGACGAACGAAAGCTGGTAAAAAAAATTTACAAATTTTACCTGTATTTCGCAAATGCGTAAAATAAGTAGGTGGAATTACTAAAACTACTTTAGCGTAAAAAGCGAGGTATAAGGAGGAGGTGCACCTTTCGCGAGGAGGAGATGCGTAATAATATCTGATCATTCTAAATTCTAATACTGCTTCTTAATTTTTAGTTGAGAAAACTTTTTCATATTTATTTTTTCGTTTTTTCTTTAAATGTTAGAAAATCCTGCGCCCCTTTCATGAAAATTCTTTCCCCTTAAATTGTTCTCGAACCAAATGAAGCGGTTAATTATCCATCTGAATTTTTAAATTCCCTGGATATCCCAGGGTTTCCACCAAACGTGCTAAAAATAGACATACCAATAATATTGTTACGAAATATCAACCCACCAAAGCTTTGCAATGGCATTCGACTTGCCGTAAAAAAACAATGGAAAACGTAATAAAGGCAACAATCTTGACAGGGCCTTTTGAGGGTGAGGCTGTTCTTATTACTCGCATTCCTCAGATCAATACTTAAGCTGAATGAGAAGTAAGAAAATAGGGAGAAAATGACTTGAGTGTCTCCAGCTGGGCGACACTTATTCTAAAAAGACTGATAGTCGTGGGAGTTGTTTTATACGCTGAATAAAAAAGTGGAGCATAAAAAAAATGAAGAAACCAAAAAATTAAATAGTAAGAATCCAAGAAAACAACAGTAGAAATTTGATATTTGAATATATATAACAGTTGTACTCATTTTTCTGAGCAGATCTTCCGGTTATGTCAATCCCGTATCTAGGACTTGTGCTTATTTTTCCCACCAAGTTTCATCCCGATCCCTCCACTCAATGCGTTTTCCAAGATTTTAGGTTCCGCCCCCCAACTTCTCCTTCTCCGGATCCGGTCGAGATTTAAAATAAGAGCTCTGAGACACGATATCCTTCTAAACATTAAATTTCATTAAGATCCGATCACTCCTTCGTAAGGAGTGATCCCTCCCCCCCCGGCGCAAGAAGGACAAGTCGGTCCAGATGCTCGCGATCCTGGCGGGGATCGGGTTGCTGCTCTTCGTCGGCGTGACGGCCTTCGTGCTGATGGGCGGCGACAAGGACGACACGGGCGTCAAGGTCGTCGACCACACCGACGGTGACGACGGGGACACGGACGGCGAGACCACCACGGACTCCAATGTCGAGGAGGTCGACAAGCCGCGGGTCGACGAGGACGGCTCCCCGCTGCCGCCCGCCGCCGGCGAGGCCGAGCACGAGCGGAAACAGCGACGGCAACTGACTGTGCGCGCGGATGTGGTCGTAGATGCGGCTGAGAGCGATTCGTTCGACCCAGCCGCGAAACGCTGCTTCGCCCCACGGTTGGTAGTCGGGAATGCGGAGGAACAGAGTCTCCAACACCGACACGGTGATGTCGTCGATGTCATTGGCTTGGAGCGGATCTCGGCCCAGCCGGCGCGATACGAAGCCACGTACGCCAAACTAACTTGTTAACTAGCTAACAAACAAACTCGCTAACTATCTAATTTACTAACCAACTAACTAGGTACCTAACTAACTAACTAACTAACTAAATAACTCACTAATTAACTAACTAACTAACATAGAAGCTATTCTTGCCAACAAAGTAACCAGCTTGCTATCTATCTAACTAACTAACAAACAAACTCGCTAACAATCAAATTTACTTACAAGCTAGTTGACTAACTAAGTAACTAACGACTGTATTATTTCATGTCTAATTTTCTGTTCGATCGTTTTGCCTCTGTATTTGTTAATGTTATCTTTTTTTCGCGTTATTTTCGGATAAGTTCAAAATCCCACAAAACAGTTGAAGTTTCGCTTATATTTTAACGGCTTTCTACTTTGGCTACTTCGGTAACAATGAAACTCTAATGCATTTCCTTTGTCTTTAGAATACCGTAATACATACGGGGGGGGGGGCTTAGAATCTTTGACCGTTGAGACACCAAAAGTCTTTATTGTAACTGTAATGTTGATAAGGTTTTATTGAACGAATTTTGCCAACTTGTCCAGTAGTTATGTTGATAGGAAAAAAATTTGACATTCCCTTTGACATGAGTGGGATTAGTTTCAGATCCTAAATTTGCATATCAGTGTGTCTATCTTTTAGTTCTTATAGAGCTTGGTCTGGATCCATTGTTCCCTTCAGAGTGTGTTCTGATTCTCCAAGAGTGTCTTGCAAAGAAGAAGAAGAAGAAGGACAGAGAAGTCAGCGAAAGAGGTGATTCAATAACGAGAGAAATCGAATCGCTTTTCAAAACTGAAGGGAAAGAGGTGCTCCCTATATATATATATATAGATCTGTTATGATAAATAACAAAGAAGAACGACAAACGACGATAGGATATAGGATCCGACGTATAGTATACGTACCTACGGCACTCTTTTCGGCTTCCTTGAGGGCGGCAGCATCCGTGGGTGCTGCAGTGAGTTATTAGTAGTAGCAGTGGTAATAGTAGTATTAGCGTCAAACGCGACTAAAATAAGGCCTGAGTACTCGACATAATCACTGATGCACTGTACTGACTATTTACAGCCTGCCCATATTTTGCTCAGCCCAACCCAATTGCAAGTTATGTATATCTGTGCAGTAGCATCTGGCACCTGAGGACGATATTTTTGGGAAGGGTCAACAATAAAACAAACCGCTGATAGTTTCATTTGTGGGGGAGGAGTAGGGTGGGGTGGGGGGGGGGGATTATGAAGTTTTTTGTAAAGTGTTAGGTTTCAGGTTAGATGTTGGTTACAACTATATTAAACAAACTAAGGCATGATATGAGTTTGTGTTTCGGGTTTCTAGAATCGCTCTAATGCTCTCAACTTTGAGAAACGTTAAAAATAGTAGCCAAACCTGTTTTTTCGATTTTGACCAATTCCCCCTCTCTAGTAAAAATACTGATAAACTCAACAATCTTATTTATGCTATGCATGACATCATATAAGAAAATGTTTACATGATGTAATAAGAAATGCTTATTTGATGTACTATAATAGTACAAGACGTAATTTGCAAAAACCAAAAGTAAGGTTCTTAATGAATTTTCGTTAAGGTCCTACCTAGATCGGTTTTTATGCGAGAATATCCCAAGATACCGATTTCCTCGAAAAAATATAGAGCCGTTTCGAAAAAATAAATAAATGCTTAGGATTAGCTAACAACTCCCCTCCATAAGACAAAAAGAGAAATTAAAAGCGCGACGACCCGAATAGGAAGGAATCTAACACGCACTGTTTCAAAACATTATTAAAAATTACGACAAAGCGTAGTCTGTTGTTTTACATGTTTTCTTAAAAACTATTTCCTAAGATTGAGGTATAAATAAACATATTTGATAAAATACGCAAAACAGTCAACGAAACAATAAAAAAAGAAAAAAACATTGGATGCAGTGATCCTGTGGCCACTATGACTGCAATTCGGAATGAAAAGGACAAATTCTAGGATCATTGCCAGTCAATTTGTTCAGTTTTATGCAAGGTTTGAGGGTTATAAGTTAGGTCAGTTTAGGTTGGGTTTTAAACCCATTTCTGAGATTTATGCCCTAATTTGACTTGATCTAACTTTTAATTTTTACTATCAAAGATTGTATAAGACTGAAAAAGCTGATTTGCAAAACTAATTTCGATCCCTCCACTCTAAGCCTTTTCCAAGATTTCAGGTTTCCCCTCCAACTCACCCCAGTGTCATCGAATCCGGTCAGAATTTAAAATAAGAGTTTTGAGACAGGGTACTGTTTTAAATATCAATTTTATTAAGTTCCAATCACCCGTTCGCAAATCAAAAATACCTCATTTTTCTAATTTTTCCGAACTAACCGTCCCCCCACTCCCACCGCCCCAGATGGTCGAACCGGGGAGATGATTTGCGTACACTACATGGTGCACAAAGCGTTCAAAATAGGCTGATGAGGCGTATTTGACATAGTTTGCATACACTGCATGCGTGCATTCCTTGTTGCACAAAGCTTTTAAAATAGGCTAATAAAAAATATTTGACACGGTTTGTATACACGCGATGCGTACATTCCAAGGTGCACAAAGCGTTAAAAATAGCCTGACAAGGCATATTTGACATAGTTTGCATACACTGGATGCGTACATTCCATGAGCAAATGTTATACTGCAAACAAAAACACACTAATACATGGATCTTTATTTTCAAGGCAGCCTAAACGGCACTTAGATTTAAATTTAAACCTTATTTTTGGACACCCAAATAATTGGGTAATCGCTGACTTTATTCATCAAACTCCCAAACTTTTTTTTATAATCGTCTCATCAAACTATTTATAATCATTCATTTAAAATCAACTACAATCTGCAGTTTTTGGTTTTCGGCCAGAGGGATCAGGGCTTAGACATGACTACTCTAAACAAGATTCACTTCAATTCAGGGAGAGGGGACTGTCTTTCTATACGGAATGTATATATGGGAATTCTATCTGTTTGGTGCCCCCTCAGTTTTGAAAATAAATACGTTTCTTAGGCATTTTCACTGAAAAATGCCTTTTTTTATTTTCATTGAAGAATGAATAAACGACAAATTTGCTCTCACCTTGATACTAAAAAATACCCCCCTCCCCTCCATTAGTAAATATGCTTGGTGTATTCTTTTAAAGGACAAAACTGGTAAGGAAATTATTAATGATTTTACGAATATTTAGAAATGCAAAAAACGGGAAAATTATAAACAGATAAAGGTAAAGAATTTGTTATGAAGAACGCTCAAGTATTTTTAAGAGTCATGAAATTCCCTAATTCTTATTTTAAAAAATGAGTTCGAAGCTCAAAATTTTGAACTGCTTAATAAAAAAATCAAAGAGAAATTTTCAGATACAATCAGTCAGTTGGCTACTCAAAATAAACCGTAGGTGATTTCTCTGGAAAACATCTAGCAAATCCTCCTCCGTCTTTTGAAGGGTCCAATTTTCAGAACCATACTTGACCACTGTCGTCACTGTATTCGATATTCTAATTTTGGTTTGCAAACTTATCTTCCTATTCTTTCAAACTTTTTCTACCGTGAAAAAACACCCTGGGCCTTGGCTTACCTACTTTCACCGTCTTCAAAATTTTTCTCTCTCTTCGTTTCTTTTTATAGTTGGCCAGTTCGGCTTAATTTTTCATACTTCCTCATTCTTTTTTTTCGACTTTATGCTTTTCTTGTTATTTTTTATACCGCAAAGGTGTAATACGGCTTTTTGGTTCAGTCCCGTTCGTTTTATTCATGTTGAAATTTTTCTCTCTCTTCGTTTCTTTTTATAGTTGGCCAGTTCGGCTTAATTTTTCATACTTCCTCATTCTTTTTTTGATGGGAGGGGGCCAGTGCAAAACTATTCTAAAACCAGGGCATTCCTACGGTTTTCGCTATAATTTCTTAAATTTTTCATATAATTCAGCTATTTTCTGAGTTTACTTCAGGTTTGCGTCCTCATCTCCAGAAAGAGATTCACTACCAGCGATGGTTTCTGGTTCCAGAATGCCCTATGACGGCAAGAAATCATTAAAAATTTATTAGCTCCAACTTCGACATGTGAAAAATCTCCCTGACTTTTGTGGCTTCGTTGAGACAGTTTGCTTGTCTTTGGAGATCAGCGGCCTTTGTAGAGAGCCGGTCGATGTCTTCAGCATAGGCGAGCTTGTTTACTAGGACTCCACCTATTTTGGCTCCATGTTCGTCTGGTATCAGTGACAGAATGGCGTGAAGAAACAGGTTGAACAGGTGGGGCGACAGAATACATCCTTGTAAAACTCCCGAGGATGTTAAGAATTCATCAGAGAGTCCATCAGTGGGCCGAGATCAGCTGTGAGTTCCAGTTCGAGTCATTGTGTGATGTCTTGCATGCATGTTTGGTGTGGTATGAGCTCACAATGATGATTGTACAAGTGATGAGGACGATGGATGGTCGTCGATGTCGTTCACTGAGGACTTGTGGGGGAGCGGAGCAGTGGAGCAGGCCGAGATCAGCTGTGAGTTCCAGTTCGAGTCATTGTGTGATGTCTTGCATGCATGTTTGGTGTGGTATGAGCTCAGATCGGCATGATCCATATTCCCGAGCCTGTTTCCAATGTTTGTTTTGGTGGAGTTAAACGAAACCGTTTGTTTATAACCGCGGGGCAATCTCTCTATGCGCTCTACACAGATGCCCAAGGCGTACCCGTCGTCTAACAAAAGCCATGCTCTGAAGCTAGCCTCGCCATGCGCTAAATTGTGATAGATTTAACCCAGCAGTAGGAAGGGGATAACAACAATGTGGACTGCGAGACAGGTGTGTTAATTTGCAATCTTTAGTATGAAATGGATTGATAACTGAAATGGTGACGTCAGCAGTTATCGCTGTGTCTAGAAATCCCCCCCTCCCCCCCCTTGATCAGGATCTTCATTACCACTAGAAAGTCCTGGATTAATGTCTAAATTGTTCCGCAGTTCCTCATCGTTGAGAATGGCAGTCATCTGTAGACATCTTTTGACGTCCTGCCAATGGCAATACAAGAGACACATTCGTTTCGTAATGCCCAAACGACACGGGATCCAGTCGAGATTTATAATAAGAGATCTGAGTTACAAGGAACTTCTAAATATAAAATTTCATTAACATCCGATCTCTCCTTCGTAAGTTAAAAATCCTTCATTTTTTCAATTTTTTCAGAATTAACCCCCCCACTCCCCCAAAGAGAGCGGATCCGTTCCAGTTATGTCAATCACGTATCTAGGACTTGTGCTTTTTTTCACCAAGTTTCATCCCGATCCCTCCCGCTAATTTTTCCCCAAAGTCACCGGATCAAAATTGTGAGATTTTAAATTGAATAAAGTGAATAAAATTGTGCCATTTTATTCACCATAGTCGGAAAACCTAATAACTATGTCTTTGGATACGACTTACTCCCCCGCATGGAGGAACTCCCCCATGGAGGAACTTTCCATGGAGGAAATTCTCATGGGGGAAGAGACTTACAATGGAGGGGGCGCAGGATTTTCTAGCATTATTTAAAAAACTAGCATTTAAATCTAAATTTTGGATAAACAAAACCACTTAGTCACTCCCCATCTCATTATGATTTTCAACCCTATTAAGAATAGTTCTAACCCACTCTGAAACTAATAACCTCAAAATATACAAGTGTGGATGAAGCGTCTGGATTTCCGTTTCCAGGTAAGTTGAGTACACCTCACCAGACTTTTCTTCTTAAAAAATATTTTTGAGCGATGAGTGCTTTCATGCTATCCCGTCCAGCCCCAGGTTGTGTTTCATTGTTCGCTGTTTTTCTTAATCTCTTCTAAATAAATATTTTTTGCATTATCTGGAATTCACAGTGAATTATTGAGGCGGTTTTTTGGTGTGTAATAGATCAGGCAGAAACGCCTGAGTACTAATTTGGAAAGAAAATGCAGGGTTTAAACTTTAGGTAAGGTTTTTTTCCAGAGGGGAATTTATAAACAATTATATCAGCTATCGACCTTTGCTATTGTTTTATATCCTACTTTCCAAGATAACAATAAACCCTAAAAGTAGAATTTTACCTATTTTCGTTGTAAGAGGGAAATTAGACTGAAAACAAAGAAAAATACCATTTAATTGCCTTGTTTAATTCCTTTTAAATATAATGGCTACCGCCGTAATTGCTTTCCAGTCCTTCCCCTCTAATGGGGCTAGATCAGGCACAAATTGAGGGCTAGGCAGGGGGAGGATGAAAATTCAAGCTTTATTTTGTAATTTGATTTTTTGGCATCTGCCTCGTTCCCGATCGTTGGGGCGAAGAAATCAATGAACCCCTTCATCTTTCCCTTTTTTCTCCTGAGGAGTGGCTGGAGCGGATCGGCCAACATTGGAAGATTGCCCGCTCAGAGCTCATCATTGAAAATAAATATCTTCTAGTTTTTGTAGAAGCTGGCGTAGAATCCAAACTACGCAGAACTTTCTTTTGAGTGATACTTCTCAAGACTTTTGAGGATTTTTTCTGGTAAGGTGAATTGCCGTGGAGGGCATGACGTTGGGTGGTGGCTTGCAAAAACACGAATCAATGGACTTTGAGCATAATTTTTGAAAATGCCTTAGAAATGATATAGATCATTGGGATGCCACGGTCCAACTCACATATTACCATGGATGTGTGAATTGCTTGGACTAACGTCTTCTAGAACTTAAAGGTAAGCTGGGAGTTGTTAAAAGAATGTTTTTAACTAAGCGGGAGTGAAATCTAGTATGACCTTTCTTATACAGTGGTTCAATTAGGGTTTTCCTAAAATCACTGGTACTTCCCCTTTTTCAAAAATCATATTCATAATCTTCAGTAACGTACTTCTAACCTCATAGCCAACGTACATAAGAAACTCATTTACCACACTATCAGTACCTGGGATCTTATTATTTTTATTCTTTTTAGTACTCTAACTAATTCTTCCCCACAAACAAATCTTCCTTCACAACCAAGGTATCACAAACAACTAAAAAAAAAAAAAAAAAATCAACTCTGTTTTTTTTTTTTAGATTTCAAGATGGACACTTTCAGGTAAAAATAACACATTTTTGGATGCTCAGGGGACATATTCATGATTTAAAAAGTTGGTAACTTTAAACTGAACGTAATATGACACATTTGTCATATAACTACTTCAGTTATTACAAGCTGTTATGTCGTTTTTTATGTTGAAATTTTTCTGAATTGGTTCTAGTTGTCCACATAAGACTAAATTTGATTAAAGTTATATATCTAAAATCAGCATGAAAATCAAATTCTTTTAATGTATCTATTAGTATCAAAATTCCATTTTTTAGAGTTTGTTTACTATTGAGCCGGGTTGTTCCTTACTACAGTTCGTTACCACGAACTGTTTGATAAATAAAGTTGTCAGCTATCGGTAACATACTGTACATAGATAAAATTAGTAATACAAGTCATCGAAATTTTCTGGCATTAAAAAGGTTCTAATAAATTCATGTTATGTCGTGCATTCGAAAGAAACCCATATCATTTTCTCTCTAGCCGGTAAAGGTTACATGTGCCCCATTCAATGGCCGTGGAGAAGAATGAAGGCGCGCTGATCACCCACAGACGCGCGACCATTCTTCCCGTCCAATACCTGGACGAAACTCTTCTCGAAAGTCTTGCCAATCGATTGAATCGACCAACCAAGCTTTATCTGATTTGCGTTGTTGAAGTTGCCATTGCGAAGTGGTAAAACAAAAAAAAAGAGCCAAGAGATCATAGGGCACTTGTGACAAGGTCAGAGGATCCAATAGCTACTTCCCACCAAGTTTCATTACGATCTCTTCACTCTAAGCGTTTTGCAAGATTTCTTGTATCCACCTCCAACTCTCCCCAATGTCATCGGATACGGTCAGGGTTGGAAATACGAGCTCTGAGACTCGAGCTCCTTCTAAATATCAAAATTCATTAGGATCTGAGGGTATATACTTTCATACCCATAGGTATATATATTTTTTTTTTTTTTTACCTCGAATGCCAAATTAAATCATGTGGCCATAATGTTTGGTGAGCATCACTACAAAACAGCATCTTAAAATGAAAATAAAACCATCCTCAGAGAAAATGTGCGATGCTCCTTTTAAAGCCGTGGCTATTGAAATGGTGTAATCCTAACTATCTATAACATCACACACACACACACACACACACACACACATGACAGGACAGATGCCATCAGCATATTTAAAATTTAAATCACGCGAAGAAAACAGCCATAGGCGGAAATTTCAAATCAAAATGCACGCTGAATATCTGAACTTAATTGGCTTGTTGACTGAGTATTTGATGTAGCCAACTGGTACGTACTTAACAATAAAAAGTAATCAGCATGCAGTTTACCAAAGCTGTATGCATAAGCAGCAACTCCCATTTTAAGAAGTACAGGAGGGGTATCCCACCTGTCGAAGTGCTTATATTACTGTTATAATTTTCTAGGGAACACATAAAAGGACCCAAACTGGTTTAGAATTGGAAATCGAGAATATGGGAGCACATTTAAATGCTTACACTTCAAGAGAGCAAACTGTTTTTTATGCTAAATGCCTCTCAGGAGACGTCCCAAAGGCTCTTGAAATTTTGTCTGATATCAATCAAAACTCAAAATTGGGAGAAGCTGAAATCGAACGTGAACGAGGAGTCATAGGGAGGTGTATTTTTGTTTCGAAACTAAACGGGTTAGAGTTAGAAAAAACATTGAAAAGACAATGCCCCCCTATTCTCTTGTGTTTCCCTGTAATGTAGGATTGTGCGTTTCAATTCTTGCCTAGAAATTATTTTTTTTTGTATGCGTCATTTTATTTATTTTGTCTTAATTCACTTTCATTTTGTAGGTTTTTAAGCGGGTCAAAATTAACTTTGGCTATCTTAAATTAGATTGCAGCCCACTAGCGGCAGTTGCCACTCTTGTAAGTTTCCATACTCTTTGAGGTAGCTTACAACAAGACTAATTTTGGATTATCTATAAGTTAGTGTGGGTTTTAAAAGTTGCAGTGGCGGGAGGTCTTGGGTGACCTGTTGGGTAAAACTCTCTTCTCAAAGAGCCTTAACCCATTTCACTTTCACACAATTGATTAACCATTACATTTGACAGGCAGTTGGAATTGACTGTTTCTCAACGTGGCACAAAATTTTGCTCGAACATGACTTATGCCATTTGATGCTGTACTATTTTGACATGTCTGGATTATTATTTTTACACTCTGTTTCCCCCAATAAGCAACTTTTTAATTTTCTTCAGCCAAGTCTTATGAAATGTGAGCTCAGATTAATCCAGCTCCTATTCAAATTTTTGTTTGCCTGTTCAAATTTACCCCTTTCTACGGTTGACTAATTAAAAGATCTTCACATTTTTCTTATTTCCAACTATATTGAAATCAGTTTGGTTTCTTAACCAAACTATTATGGTTAACAAGGTCAAATGCTTTTTGAAGGTCAATGGAAATTAAATTTAGCCAGCAGTTAAGTTTTTAGAGAGTTTTTCCAAATGAGTCAATAAGAAAAACAAAGTAATGGGAAGCAGGAGTGAATTTGATATTTTTGAATTGTTTCAGGTCAGTAAAAGGTAGAATTTTCTACTTTAGCCAATCCGCAAGGAATCCTTCATATTACTTTTGAAACAAATTAGGGCAATTTATTTGCACATTGGGGGGTAAAGTATAGGTGGTTGGCATGCAAAGCATGTTAGCGACAATTATTCAGCATACTATGAAGTAAGAATTGCTTTCTAACTTCACGCTGTCTAAATACTTTACCCCCTCCCCTAGTGTACAATTACATAAGTTCAATGTATTCTGCCCCCCCCCCCCGTCACTTGTTTATACTTAGCTTAAGCTAATTATTCCTTAATGTGAAGTCCCTAATAGGCTACCTTATCTAAGAAAACGTTTCAAACACAATAAAAAGAAGTCCCTAATCTTTTTAACATCTTTTTAAGTCCCTAATAGGCTACCTTATCTAAGAAAACGTTTCAAACACAATAAAAAGAAGTCCCTAATAGGCTACCTTATCTATTACCTTATCTGTACTATTAGGGACTTCACTTGTCAACAGAACATAAGTACAGTGGCTATAAGACCTTATTGACCTATAAATGAAAGCACGCTAAGGAATATTTTCAGGTGGAATTGTAAGGAAGAAATTTTCTGGTGGAGGGATTCGCAGCGAGGATGGAAATATCCGGGGGCAATATCCCGACGGATAAATTTTACATGGGAGAGTTTCTGTAAAAAAAAAATTACGGGGGAGATTTTCCACGGAGGGAGGGGAGGATTTACCAAGATTATTTGAAAAGTCATTAGCAGTTAAGCAAAAAAACAAGTTTTTTCCTATCTGTCAATAAACAGGTATCATCCCTATTTTGAACTGTTTTACTTTCTGAAAAAGAAGTTAGGTGCATTTCTTAGCTTTGCTAAGAAATGCACCCCGGTGACAGTAAAATCCAACGTATAGTGACGTTAATTTTCCTGAAGTTTTTGGAGACGGGGGAAAGACATATTTTTCAAAACCTATTAGGCAAATTTGTTATTTTTCAATTTTTTTCAGTGAAAATACATAAAAGGGTCTCTAAATGGACGGGCTTGCTCATTGCTTAACCTTTGCTGTTCTGGGATCGCGACCGATCAGGCGGTTTTCGGCGCCGGGATCTCGACAAGGACGGAGGGGGTCATCGTTCCGCTGATGGCAATCTTCTTGATGTAGTTGCCCTTCACGGCGGACGGACGCAGCTTCTCGATCGTGGTGACGAAGTGCTCAAGGTTGGCGAGCAGATCGCCTTCCTTGAAGCTCATCTTGCCGATCGGTGCGTGGATGTTAGAGGTTCTTATATGTCAGTCAACAATTAATGATTTGAAGTATTGAATGATTTTAATAATAAATGATTAATACAAAGCTTAGATTTTAGCTATTCTACAACACATACACTTTTTTCCAATTTCTATTTGTTGACAAGATGTTGGGGCTAGCCTATATTTTACATAATTTTTCTCATCTAGTCACTGGATTTTTACCCAGTTCACTGCCAATTAATGGTCATATTCTCCTTAGATATAGCAACGACCAATCCGAAAGGCTTGGGTGGAAGACGGTCTGCGGCAATGGCACAAAATGAAGAGCAAAGTAAAGGCGGAGCAAGGAAAACCGGCAAGTCATTTCTCTCCCGAGTCAAAAAAAGTATCTTTGTCTTATTTTTCCCTCTTCGTCAATAACAACAGTCATGTGGATTTTCGATTTCCTATTTGATAAAAGCACTCAAACTAAGGTATTGCAGCAAGTAAAAGGTTGCACAGACAAACAGCATAGAGACTATCGGTCTTGGCTTTACACTAGTTAGCCATGGCTCTCAAGTATTTCAACATTTCTACTAAGCTGATAATTCAAATTGCTTTCATAGTTTTTGATCAAAATCTAGGCTATGTTGTAACTGTTGTAATTTTTTCTTCATTTTTTCTCAACACTTTCCTACGATTCTTTTTCCTTTTGCCTTTCTCTCATTTTACCGTTTTTTTTTTAAATCTAATATGTAGCCTACTTGAGCTATGAATATGACTTTGCATTTTGGAAAGCTTCGTAGAACTTTTTCCTGGGGCAAAAAGGATGGTTTCGCTTGTGTTTCTCCGCATTTCTGTTCGTGATTTCAGCTGAGTTTATCATTCGGTTTTTCGTACTTGGAATTGCGGTAAAAAAAAATGCTATCAGATGTGCTTCTTAAACTTTATCAGTTCTTTCATTTCTAAGGAAATTGGAGTGTATCCTTTCTCCTTTCTAAGTAATGACGTGGCCTGTCTCAAGCCTTGGCTGAACAAGTCCTTTATACAAAAGGCTCAGAATTTTAGGAGAACGGGAGCCCTAGTGATGAGCTAGCTGATGCTGCTGCCTTCATTTATTAGAAAAGTTGACTCTTCTCCCACTCTTTGTCAAGTTGGTTTTTGAAGGACTGAATGGAGGGAGCACTGACAGCTGAATCTTTCAGTTGATTCCAATAGCTTATGGAGTTGATCCTTGCAATAAATTTCTCATTATAAAAAAGAATTAATTCAATCATTAAAGCTTAATGTGTATCTGGGGATGAAAAATAAATATTTGTCTTAAAAAAAAGTCATGTGACGTCTTTGAATCATTTCAGCTGATGTAGCTTATGTAGATAAAAGATTCGTCTGATGGCAAAAAGGGTCGTTTCTTTTCTCTTCTTTTCTAGCTTTATAATAATTGCCAATTATTCAACCATGTCACGTTTTCTGCTACTTTCATGGGTACAGTCATGAAAAATACATTTTTTTTTAGTTTAATGATGATTTTTAAAAAATAAGAGAGAGAGAGCACGTTGTAAGAAACTAAAAGAAACAATGTTGCGATTTGTCAGAAATCGTTCTGAGTAAGGGGTTAGAAGTGGATCTGAGTTTAAGACGTCTCGACTCTATAGTCTATATATATAAAAATAAGTTGTCTGTGTGTGTGTGCGTCGAGTGACGCCATGTTTGTGCTTCGACTGACGTCATATTTCCGAAATGAGAAAGTGGAATTTCAGTTCTGACTAGAAATTTTACAAAAGATTATTCTCTTCAAGCTTCTTTCTTAAAGTTAGCCTGCTAATCCCGAGAATTCTGGATGCCTGCGATTGATTGTTTTGTGTTGCTTCAAGAGCCTGATCTAGAATTATTGGTTCAATCTCTTTAATTAAATTGCCGTATATATTTTCTTTTGTTCTAATAAGGTCTCTTGTTTTTTCTTTTACAGATTCAATCTGCCTCTATGTACAATACCAAGCTGAATTTTTGCTATTTTTCTTTTCTAAATATATTGTTTTTTTAACCAGCGCTAAAAATAATTGACATAAATGTACTGAGGATTATAACTGTTATCAGTCGGATTTCACGTAACGTCAGTGCTACTTGTGTGATATTTATCTCTGCATCATCATGTAGGAAATGTCTGCTGCGAGTAGGATAAAGTGAATTTGATCAAAATATGTGTATTTTTCTCGCGGGATGAGAAATTCAATTGGGATCAAGAAATTCGATGAGAAATTCAAAAAAATATGACAAAGTTTTTTCAACTGAAAGTAAGGAGCAGCATTAAAACTTAAAACGAACACAGATTATTACACATATGAGGGGTTCTTCTCCCCCTAAAAGCTTCACTCTTTACGCTAAAGTAATTCTAGTAATTTCGACTATTTATTCTACGGCCTTTGTGATTCAGGGGTCATTCTTAAAGAATTGGGACCCTTCTTAGCTCCTTATTTTTTACTTTGAAGTTTGTTAAAATTTTCCAAATTTTTAAAGAAAATTTGCAGGTGGAAAAAAATTTCAAAGCACTAAAAACCTTTTTTTTCAAACATTTTTTTCTATGGTTTTTCCCTGTTTTGCTCTTTCTTTTGGTTTCCTTATAATTACTTTGTAGTCCCAAATTTCCAGGGGAAGGGCGTGGCCGCCCTTCCCCCCTCCCCTTCCGGCGCCCCAGCTTTATGCTTTCATCGATTCTCTCGACAGGCGCGTCGAAGATATCGCCTCGGCCTGCACAGCTTGCGGCGCCTGCGCAGAGGTATGTCCGACACTGGAAGTCGTCGGGATCGAAAGCAGCGACCCGGCTCAGCTGACGGCCGGTGTGCGAAATGTGCTGCGCGGGAGGGAAGCGCCTGAAGCGTCCGAGAGCTGGGCCAAGATGTGCTGCGGCTCTGGCCAATGTCTGACCGTCTGTCCGGAGGGCGCTGAGCTCTTTGTAATCGGCGCGTTCCGACATCATGACATTACCTATGCCCAACGCTTCTGCGTCTATTACCTGCTGCAGCACATCACGCGGTGAACGGGTGTGGCCGGGTAAGCCGTAGAAGCCGAGTTCGGGGAACTTGGAAGTGTAAGTTGGCTGCATCAACGTATGCTCCGCAAATAGTCGTTTAAGAAGGTACCCTGTGGGTCCACCTGTTCGCGCACCCGCCACCAGTCATCCGGTTCGGCGGGTTGGACGTCATAGTGGCCGTAAACCAGGACGACCGGGGCACCGGGCACCGCCGGTGTTTCGGCCAACACCAACGGATGTCCGTCGGTCGGCAGGATTTCCACCTTCAAACCGGCCGCAGAAAATTTGTCTGCTACCCACTGGCCGGCCCGCTGAACGTCTTGCCGGCGGGACGTGTCGCTGCTGATGCTGGGAATCTTCAGCCATTCGATCAGCTCTTCCAGGTGGCGGTGTTTAATGACGGCAGTGAAATCTGATAACCTTGAGTGTTTGTGTGATTTGCCGCGATTGAAAAAGAACTGAACAGGCAGTATAATTTCTGGAGGAGCGTCCGGCCTTAATATCCTTAGTCTTTCCCGAGGTATTGAATGCTTACCTTTCCATTGCCCGGAGGCACTAAAGTCTTTTTATTTAGTTCAACATTCCGCTTAACATGCCTTGAAAGCTTTAATCTAATATTCTTAGCCGTTCCTGTGGAATTTCGCATTTTTTGCCAGAAGACAAATCACGGATGCGTGTTTATTTGTTTTTGTTTTGTTTTTTTCCCCAGGGGTGATCGTATCGATTTAGTGGTCCTAGAATGTCGCGAAAGGGCTCATTCTAACGGAAATTAAAAGTTCTAGTGCCATTTTTAAGTGACCAAAAAATTGGAGGGCACCCAGGCCCCCTCCCACGCTTATTTTTTCCCGAAAGTCAGCGGATCAAAATTCTGAGCACCAACCTGAACAACCCAATGTATTCTGGTCTATGGATTTTATGTCTGACAGTTTGATTAATGGCAAGAAATTTAGGACTTTGAATGTAATTGATGATTTTAATCGTGCATCATTATCTATTGAAATTGATTTTTCATTACCTGCAGAGCGAGTTGTTAGAGTGTTAGATCAAATTGCTAGTTGGCGTGGTTATCCATCATTTTTACGTGTTGATAATGGTCCTGAATTAATTTCACAGAGACCTTCGCCTAGTTTTTAAGTTTTTCACGTCAATATACACAATCTTGCGGAAAATTGGTATTTTCTTTGAACTTTATGCCGTATGTCAGGCATTTTCTATATTATATTTGTTCTAGCTTACCTGTCGCGCGTGGCTGCAATCTCTAAAGAAAGGAAAATTCCTTTCTTTCACCCCCGCCCCGCGATTTAATAACGATCGTATTTTTAAAATTTAGAAGTATTTGAAAATTCACCCCTTAGGATAAAAGATGGAGATAAAATCAGCTTTTTGAATCTAAATGTATTTGGAGCACTTCCCTGAAAATATGTTTCTGGGTAAAATAATGTAAACGAATCAAACTGAAGTCAAAGCGATCAAAGAGCAAGTAACCCCTCCCCCAACACCCTCTTGCCTAAATACATCCTATCAAAATGTTTAGATAGCCATTTTTTTCAAAATTTTTCAAATATCATATAATAATGCCTCCAGGGTTGGAAAAACAGGCAGATCATGGATGCGTGATTATTTGTTTGTTTGTTTTTTTGTTGTTTTTTCCCCAGGGGTGATCGTATCAACCCAGTTGTCCTAGAATGTTGCGAGAGGGCTCATTCTAACGAAAATGAAAGTTTTAGTGCCCTTTTTAAGTGACCAAAATAATTGGAGGGCACCTAGGCCCCCTCCCACGCTAATTATTTTCCCGAAGTCAACGGATGAAAATTCTGAGATGGCCATTTTATTCAACATGGAGGAAATTCCAATACTAATAGATTTAGATGACACACGCTTCACTGCTCTCAAACTTCTCTTAAAAACCACAGAATCTTACTTCTCTAGGTTAGGTATTAGTCGACGAGCCTGAAACCAAGAATTTGTATTAAAAGTAACAGTTTCGAGGGTTGCTTGTAGGTTCCCACCGTTGCCCACCTTCAAGCTAATTGCTGTGTCATCTGCAAACAATATTGGCAATTGATCCAATATTTTCATAACCACACTGGTCAAAGTTTGTAACTTGTAGCCCCTCCCATGGGGACTGTGGAGAAGAAGTCGTCTCCAAAGACATAGTTGTAAGGTTTTTCGACTACGCTGAATAAAATGGCTGTCTCAGAATTTTGATCTGTTGACTTTGGGAAAACAATTAGCGTGGGAGGGGGCCTATGTGACCTCCAATTTCTTTGGTCTCATATAAAGGGCACTAGAACTTTTCATTTCCGTTAGAATGAGCCCTAATTATGCGTTATTAGCCTATTCTAAATGAG
Source organism: Alatinidae sp. Z8VKAUB7J3 (assembly GCA_010016025.2). NCBI lineage: Eukaryota > Metazoa > Cnidaria > Cubozoa > Carybdeida > Alatinidae > Alatinidae sp. Z8VKAUB7J3. The sequence goes on from JAAAKM020721499.1 coordinate 219,966,464, forward strand.
TTAAGTACTTATGATTTTGGCTCTCCACAGAAGAATCATTAAACCGAAATTTGTATATTTAGTTTTTTGGCTAAATGGCTTTCTCATAGTTTCGATCGAGCAATTCTGAGAAAAAAAGGAGCAGGGGAGGAAGCCTAGTTACCCTCCGAATTTTTGGCTACTTAAAAAGACAACTAGAACTATTAATTTTTTACGATTTTTTTATTAGTAGTAATTATGTGATAATTTTTCTTTTTGTGTTTTGGCCTTTTAGTAAAGCGGATTTGAAAATTAGTTCATAGGAAAATCTGATTTTTTGGGATGAGTATCTTTAAAGTTTTTATTGGAATTTTTGGAGTTTTGCGGTTTTTTCAGGATTTTTTTTGGTTGGGAGAGATTTCCATTTAGAAAATAAAAGGGATTTTTAGGAAAAATTGTTTTTTGTAAGGTTTTTAAAGAAATTTTGCATGATGTTTTTTATATGCTTTCGAATAAAGGTGACGTAAAGAAGGTCAAGACGGATTACTATCGGTATTTAAAGTTCCTACTTTATTTACCACGATTAAATCGGAACCGAAGGTTAATTAGTAAATATCAGGCAACGGATATTGTTCTTTCAGTGGAAAGCTATAAAGAAGGTCAAGACGGATTACTATCGGTATTTAAAGTTCCTACTTTATTTACCACGATTATTTCGGAACCGAAGGTTAATGGTTCACTCGTTTTAAGATTTATTCAATCATTTATATAAGTACATATTATATGTTTATTCGCTATGATTGTTCATTTAATTGTGTTGCGACAGCAACACTTTGGTTTTGTCAAGTTTTTGTGCTTTTTTTTCCTATGCCGCCGATCTCAGCTTATTCTTGGAAACTGGTAAGGGTCTAACCCGTGCGGTTTTTACGGAAAGTGTGGACCTCAGGCCGGATTGATGAATATGACGTTATATTGCACCACGCCGTCGAAATGCTCGATCACGTCCATCGGCTTCAGGCGGCGCGCGCCCGGCGCAAACAGGTCGACGACGCGGGCGGCGAAGTAGAAGGCATCGACATCGCGGTTGAAGGCGCGCTCGATCCCCGGGCGCAGCACCTTGACCGCGACGATCTCGCCGGTCTCGGCGAGGCGCGCCCGGTGTACCTGGGCGATCGAGGCGGCGGCGACGGGCTCGGAGAACTCCGAGAAGAGCTGCATAATATGCAGAATAACTGTACCTAACACATTTTGAACGCAGGCCCGTTATTCTTTACCCCCCCTTCTTATATGCAAATATTACAGCCCAAATTTGTTTCTAAAGTATTATATATTCATCATATTTTGTGACATTTCATTAGGATTAATGCATTTCATTCAATACAGATTGCAAACTCAATGAAAACTTGCTCTACTTAGCTTCTGTATACATAGGTGCTAAAACAGACAAGTATCGTTTGGCCGGTCTTGTTGGATTGCAGAACTGTGTTGCTTACGGTGCATCCAAAGGCGGGGTGCGGATCATGTCAAAATCTATAGCGGTAGAAGCGGCCAAGTACAACATCCGCTGCAACTCGGTTCACCCCGGTGTCATCTGGACCAACATGCAATCGCAGGCGACCGGGATGGAGAATCCGGATGATCTGAATACATCTGCCATGCGTATTCCGCTCGGCCGCCATGGTGAGCCCATGGACATCGCCACCTCTTCTTTTCATTTTAGTCGTTCCCAGAATTTTTTACACTTGAAAAGACAAATTTGGTCCATCAGGGCTCGAGAAGATTTTGCTTCGCATTTTGCCTTAATAAGCTCGTCTATTCCGGATAAATTTTGCTTCGCATTTTGCATTAATAAGCTTGTCTTTTCTAGATAGATTTTGCTTCGCATTTTGCATTAATAAGATTGTCTTTTCTAGATAGATTTTGCTTCGCATTTTGCATGCATCTCCACAGTTTAGAGTAGTACTACTGTCTATTAGGGGCACAAGAGTAATTATTTCATGTCATTTTTCATATACATTTTTTGGGTTGTTTTCATCCAGGGAAAAAATAATTTCATCTTTGCTTTATTACGCAGGGTTCTCACGCCTCCTAAAAATCCTACAATATCCTAAAAAAAGAAAACTATCCTAAAAAAACCTAAAAATAACCTACAATCTCAGGGATATTTTGCTGTTCTCCTCAGGAAGACTGCAAAAAAAGAAAATCCTTGGCTGCTGAACTCAGGCGTCAGACTGAGCTTGGTGAGCCAAACCTAGCTATCAACCATGGAAAGATTAATGCAAAAAACTTGATCTGTCCAGGTGGAGGGCTATGTGTAGATTCAGAATGTACTAACTGGAGCTTTACCACACATGATGATCTTGAGACTTCTTGGCATATCTTCAAAACTTTATTACTTAGTGCTGAATTTGAGTCATATTATGGGGGCAACCATTTTGGATTTCGCGAAGGCTTGGGTGTGCCAAATGCACACGCAACTTTTTTGGCTATTTTAGACCGCTATAGGATGCTGGAAAAGACAACTTCAGTAATAAGGTACACACTGAAACCGAAAATTTACTCGGCGAAGCCGAACAAAGGTTGTCGCAACACCTCGCGTTGCCCATGCAACGTAGATCTAGTTTTTCCCTGATATTTAAGGTGATTTTACTTCCTAAAATCCCGCGTGCGCGGCGTGATCTGGATCGGAGAGCGCTGGTCCCGGCACACTACGGAGTCCTCGCGAACCACGCCGGGCGTGCAGAACCTGTCCAGCGAAGGTGCCTTCTCGGCAACTTGGACCCAGTTCAAGTGCTGGCGTGTCTCTGCATCGAGCACGTCGATGCGATGCCTGGCAATCCACCGCGCCCCGTACGCGAGCTCGGTGTCCGCGCGGATCGTAGCTTGGACCTGACTGGTCCAGATCAGTACTAAAATCATCAAAATTAGCATCATAATCATTACCATCATCGTCAGCAGGATTAGAATCATCAACATGGTCATCATTATCATTGTTATCATTATCCTAACCATCATCATCATTACCACCAATCATCATCATCATCATCACTACCACCATGATCATCAGTAGTATTATTATATACTATTCTTATTATTATTATTATCATCATCATCATGATCATCATCACCATCATCATTATTATAGCCAAGCAAACCTTATCCTTCATTTCTTAATATTGTAACAGGGACGGCGATAGCGGCAGTAGGCTCTATCGGCGGGCACAATCGCGCGAACGAAATTCGTTGATTCCCAGGCTTGTTGAAAGGAGAAGGCGAATTCTTCTGTTCTAGTCGTGAGACTGTCACTTGATTATTCGACGATATTATTTAGATCCTTGTAATTTGAGCGGAAAATACGTTGTAGCAGCGATGGACGAATTGGTAGATATTAAAATTCCAGGTTTTAGAGTTTTTGGGTTTAGAGTTAATAGTCATATTTTAAAATTGTGTCATTTTAAGTCTGCTTGGTGCAGTAGATAGCTTGCTGCAATTCTACTCTGAAGGTCGCAGGTTCAATTTCTGCCACAGGCAATTTTTACACTGTCAATTTAAAGTCTAAACAAAACTACTATTAAAAACTACTTCATGATATTTTCTTTACTTACACCATTTATAATCATTTTCAAGGTATTAACGAGGAGACAAACCCCCTCATATACATAATAAAAATATAAGAATATAAAAGTTTTTTACTCAAGTTAATTCTTAAGTTACGTATATTTTTTACTAATAAAAACGTTCGTTAAAAATTAAGAGTTCTAGTTACCTTTTTAAGTAACCGAAAATTTGAAGGGCAACTATGCCTCCTTCCCTACCCCTTGTTTCTCAAAATCGTCTGATCAAAATTAAGAGAAAGCCATTTAGCCCCCGGTTTCAGATTTAACCCCCGAGATATTAGGGACCTGGTTTCGTATTTGAGTGAATTGCCTACCATTAAATAATAAAAAAAGAGTGTTTGAAAGAAAAATTGTGGCCTCAGATACGACATACTCTTTTTCCATATGCCTTTCAGGAGCTGAGGATGGGGCACATATTTTGTCTTGGTATCATTAGCTTTCTCATTTAAGAAGCAGTTTTTTTTAAGGTGATACTCTTGAGTTCCCGGGGGAGGGCAAGTTTGTTCTATATAAAAGCTAACGCTAAACTATATCAAGTTCATTCTCCGCATTAAAACTGGATCATATGAAATTTAGCTGTCAGTAAATTGTCTTGCGATTTTGTCGTTCAAGTATTCTGTAAAATAGCCTGAAACCCCTGAAAAGTGGCGTCGAATCGAAGACAAAAGTACACCATTGGAGTCGCCAAGGCCAAAAACATATTCAGAAGACATACAGTCCCCTGGCTTGAAAACAGAAAATTCATAGCCTTGTTTTTCTTAAAAGGGTAAATTATTTTCTGGTCTTGAGAACGTGTGGATTTCAAGGTAATAGCAGCAGTAGGTTTGTATCAATTGCTTGTTAGGATACTTTTGAGTGGGTTAGTTCTAAGAAACTAGCGGCTAATAGTGACAGGAAGAAAAGACGGAGGAAAATGAGTATTTATGGGTTAGACAGACACTGAAAGTAACAGGAGAGAAAAAGAAAGATTTTCTGCTTTTCTGAGCGCCCATGCTTCAGAGCCATGTTTGAGCACTGTCATCATCTTCCATATATTCTATATACCTTCTACCATACCTATTTATACATACCATACCTTCCAATATTCTAATCTTGGTTTGCAGACATATCTTTTCATTCTTCCAAACTTTTTGTTAATTGTGATAAAAACACCATGTGCCTTGGTTATTCTACTTTTAACATATTCCACCTGATCAATCTTTTAACTGCCCGTGAGTAATTTCAGCAGGTAAATTACAATACACCAAAGGAATTACAAAACACTTCTAAGAAAAAGTTCAAGCTATGCAAAAAAGAAGCAAAATCGGACAAAATCAAAGCCATAAACACCTTTTATTCCTGATTTTCAACATTGTCCAATAAGATTCGAACGACCCAAAGGAAAGGCTATAAGAATCATGAAAATTATTCCTGTTTTGAAAAAAGCCAGGGGGATACATTTCAAGTATTTTGTTAACTTGAATTGAATTCAATTTATAATATTTTACTGAGGTCAAATAAATTAAATCACATTTCACCAAAGAGCTTTGACCGCTGTTCACTTGATATATCAGATAAATCTAATGAACCGGAACCGAAAAGGTAAAAGAGATTTGCTTCCGCTGTTCTATTGAAAGAGGAGTGAACTATATTTTTTTGGTTTATTGGGTATATATTTTTTTGTTTTTATCAATGTCTTTTAGTTTTAATTCTGGTATCGTCTCTCAGAGCTCTTATTTTAAATCCCGGCTGGATCTGGTGACATTGGGGGGAATTATGGGGAGGGGGCATAAAATCTTGGAAAACGCTTAGAGTGGAGGGATCGGGATGAAAATTGGTGGTAAAAATAAGCACAAGTCCTATATACGTGATTGACATAACCGCAACGGATCCGTTCTCTTTGGGGGAGTTAGGGAGGGTTAATTTTGCACAAATTAGAAAAATAATGTATTTTTAGGACTTAGGAGGAAGAGACTGGATGGGAAGACAAAAGGAATTTTTAATATCTTGGGCACTGTTTTGTTTTATTTTTTATTTTTCCGACGTTTTTGTCAATATTTATTTGTTTTCTCAGGAAAACTTGCTGTTCGGAGGAATTATCTTTGAGAAATTTCTAGCGGGATCGGAATTGTCTGAGGATTTTTTCACTGGAAGGGCTTCAAGGGGTCAATTTTCATGAGAAGAAGGGGGACTTGGCTGGAACGAAACAGGGTGCCCACATTCAAAGGCTTGCTTGCCCCTTCAATTCCAATCCCGAAATAGCCGCGCATATCTTCCTCCGTGCCGCACACCAGGCCCCGGTCAGGCGTGTGCGCAATCAACTCCATAAAAAGAACGTGAAGGGGCTATACCCTTATGGGCCCGATATGGCAAGCAACCGGGCCTGTTTCCCCGATCCCGGACATATCGAACGCTCTCAGACGCTATCGGACAATATCGCACACCAACGTGGGCAGCATGTAGTTGCATCAGGTTGTAAAGCTAGGGGTATCACAAGTCTCTCTCCTTTAAAGATGATGCCATTTGCTGTAGAGTGTTCATGCTGGATGCTCCAAAAAATGATAGTATTTTACTGGCACCTTTTCTTGCGGCTTGGCCATCTATTTTCTATAGCCTTGTGAACATACTTCAGTTAGAGGTCTGTCGGTTTCATCCTTGATTGCTGCTGTCTTGCCATCACGGCAAAAAATACAAAATTCCACATTTTTGTAGATAGGAGCTTGAAGCTTCTACAATTGGGTTCCCCTAAGCGCTGAATCTGATGGTGTGATTTTCGTTAAGATTCTATGACTTTTCGGGGTGTTTTCACCTATTTTCTAAAAATCAGGCAAATTTTCTCAGGCTTGTAACTTTTGACGGGTAAGAATAAACTTAATAAAACTTATATATTTAAAATCAGCATTAAAATGCAATTTTTTTGACTTAACATTAATTTTCAAACCTATTCTAGCACCCTGAACTCGCAAAACCTCTGAAAATTCATTCATTTTGCTCATACTTTCATTTAATATGCTTAAATCATCAGCATAATCTAAGTCCAGGAGCGTTTTTCCTCCCCATTTGATTCCGTGGTCTGCAATTGCCTTTCCTGTAGAGTGGGTAAATAAGAATTTTTCAAATATGGGGGGAAGGGTTTTTGTTTACTTTCGGTGGAAACACAATCAAATTAGACGGTTAATTAAAGCACCTAAAAAGTTGGGTTTCAGTTCGGCTTTACCCTTTCATCGTCTAAGCACCTAAAAAAAATGGGTCTCAGCTTGGCTTTACCCTATCTGCGTCTAAGGGGTTCCATCATATTTAATTTGCCTTGCTGGATTTATAATATAAGGATTTTGCTATATTCTCAAGTTAAAAAATTAATTTCCATACAGTTCTAAAACATAAAAGTTTTTTTTATCAGGATTTCTGGATCCCTCACAAATCTTTGGGAAACAATACCAGAATCCTGATTTCGAAACAGAAATTTTGATTCTTTTTTTCTAAAACTTTCGAATTTCATGTATATTATATTTTAATTTTTTAATGCCAGGAAAAGAAAGCAAGAAGACACGCATTCATCTATATCCAAAAATGAACCGCACGCAAAAGAGTGAGTGTTTACACAATGAATCGTTTTACAGATGTTTACTAACCGCAGTAAATAGCAACTGGTACAGTGACCCGGGATATCAAATTCCGGTACCACACGGATACCCAAATCAGCAGCACACTGCACAAGCTCACGCAACTCATCCAATGAATAGGCTTGTTCACTTGCCATCTTTGGCGCAACCTCACTGGCATAACGCACAGCCTGATCGTCAGTCAGGTGTAGATGTAAAACATTTAATTTAAGTTGCGCCATACCAAGCAAGACATTCTTTAGTAGTGGCATCGGCAAAAAGTTCCATCGTATTATTATAGCTGCTTTGAAATTTAACTGCTTTTTTAACATTATATATGTTATTATATTACATTATGTATATGTATATATATTTATATATATTTATGTTTTCACTCGTATAAAGAAAATTGTCACTCTCAGTTGTTAGCCACAACTGAGACGGTAAAAAGACGCCTAAATGTGTATTTTCTGTAACTAATCAAGTGTATATAGAGAAATGGGTTGTGTAGTCAATTATTGCTATATCTTTACTATTATTGAAAGCTCTTCCGGATATTGGCTGGTGCTATTAACCAATGAAATTAAAAAAAATGAGTTTTTGAAGCAATTTATACATTTCAAATATCGGCTTATTATGGTAATTCCAAGTTCAAAAAATTCTTCAATATTCAATGTTTTTCATCAAAAGCTACAAGTCTGAGAAGATTTACTGGATTTTTCGTAAAGGGGGAAAACACCCCCAAAAGCATAAACGATCTTGATGTCCCCTAGAGAGGTTGTCCATCCCAACAAAAAATGATTCGGAGAAGAAATGGGATCCTTTTTTGATTTCTTTAGAAGATTCACTCAGGATTCAGAAAAAAAAGTACAAAACTAGTCGAAATCCAAAACGTTTTGCAATTGAAAAGAATAAAATTGATAAAGTCATTGGAATTCCTGTTTTTCTCTCTAAAACACAAGCGAGAATACTTTTAAAAATGTTGAGATAAGAAAGAAAAGATTTTTTGGAAAAATTTGAAAAATAGAGGTAATTTAACTTAAGAACGGGTGACCGGATCTAAATAGAATTTAATATTTAGAAGGATATCGTGTCTCAATGCTCTTATTTCAAATCCCGACCTGATCTTTTGACATTGGGGGAAGTTGGAGGGGGAAACCGGAAATCCCGGAATACCCTCATAAATGTAGTAGATATGTGATTAACGTAACCAGACTGGATCCGCTCCTTGGGGGACTTAGGTGGTGGCTCGACGCGTTCGGGAACCGCCTGAACCTGATCGACAACCTGCGCGGCCTGGGCCTGCTGCCGCGCGACTTCCCGGAGTTTCGCGAGGAGTACCTCGGCGGCCATCAGATGGCGGCCTTCCTGACCACCGGGTGGGGCGTGTTCAACCGCGAGCCGCAGCGCGCCGGTGGGGGCGACGGCGAGTGGTACTCGGAGGGGCGCTCGTTCGATCAGATGCTCGCCGAGCGCTGGGGCACGCCGGTAACGAACTTCTATATTCAAATGTTTTTTATTGGGTATATGCGGGGGATCAACCCTCGTCGCTACCTCGCTCTTTTCACTAAAGCTTAAACTTTGTCCCAATTCCTTAAGAATCAAAAAGGCCATAGAATAAACAGTTGAAATTACTAAAAATACTTTAGCGTAAAGAGTGAGGTATTACGAGGAGGTAAACCCCTCGTATGCGTAATAATTTTTGTTCGTTTTAAGTTTTAATGCTGCTCAAAGACACAGTTTTTTAGTTCATAAGGTGTGGCCAATCCATTTGTATGCTATTATTAATATAAAGTCATTGAAGCACCAATCCACCTGAGGCCAAAACAGTTGCACGTGCTCCTGTTCCACTCTGATCTGTTTCAAGTTTCACCTTTTACCCTGCCCCCATTTTCCATTTACATATTCTGATTTACTATAAATCCTTTCTTGTTTCCTCTTCTCAGCCCGTTTGTGGACAATCTTTTTTTTTTTTGTTTTTTGTGTTTTTCTTTTTTTTTTTTTTTTTTTGGTTTTTTCTTTTTTTCTTTTTTTTGTTTTTAGTTTTTTTCTAGTTTTTTACCTTTTTTTCTTTTTTCAGTTTTCTTTTTCTTCTTTATTTTTCAGACGTCATATGCAAACCTTCAACACAAAAATACATAAAACTTATTTTTATATATATAGAAGACTAACTGTTGGGGTGGCGCTTCGCGCCCCCCCCCAAGCCCCCCGTCCATGAGCCCTGCAGGCAGCAGGGTGAGGTCTGTATTCTATATTTATGGAATAATTATTTGGCCTGAAGCCTGAAAGAGCAAACAAAAAGTAGGTTAGAAAATGCTAATTCTAGAGGTGTATCCACTTTTTAGCTTTCTAAAATCCCCCTTCAACAAACTAAAAATGCATAAAGTGGGCAAGGTTTTGAAGCCAAGGGAAATGTTGGGGTTGTACAATATGAATGAAATTATGTTTTAAAGATATTTAATTAAAATATACCTACATAGTAGTTTATCTCACTATGGCTAGGTTAATTATCTATAAATGCAGAGAAATCAGTTTTACTCAGATCAAGAACTTGAGAGTGGTCGGGATAACGCGCAAGTACTAGCATTATCGCTAATTCTGAATATTTCAACGTCGCTTACATAGTTTAAATTTGCTCTCTCTATTGAAAACAAGAGCTAATTATTATTAATTATATAATTTATATTGAAAACCATTAAATAAAAAAAAACATGTTTGTTTAACGAAAAGTAAGGAGCGACATTAAAACTTAAAACGAACAGAGATTACTTCGTATTTGGAAGGGGATGCTTCCTCATCAACGCCCCGCTCTTTACGCTAAAGTTTGACTCTTTCTCTTAACTTACTTTTTAAAACAGTAAGACACTTTACCTTAAAGAGCGGGGCGTTGATGAGGAAGCATCCCCTATCATATACGAAGTACTTTCTTGTTCGATTATTGTCTTAAGGAAAGAACAAGCTTTCCGTTGGTTACAAGTAACAATAAGATTTCCTCTGGACCTTCAATAAAATTGCACGTGAACTTCCGAGTTGCAGAAAATTGTGACACTGTGGCGAACGCTTCGATCGATATCTTATTCTTTTGGCTGGATTGCTTACTACGAAAAGGAATATTAACCCTTAAATCTTTAGGATAAGCTTCACAAAAGCTTTACACGGTGATAAAATGCAATATACTTCGTATCGAAGGTGTCGTCGTAGAAAATGCGAAAAGGGCTAACCCCCCTCTGACGCCCACCATTTCCCAAAACACATTCAATCAACATTTTGAGATAGTCATTTTGTTCAACATAGTTGAAGATCTGGGAATTATGTCTTCGAGGATGACCCCCCCCCCCCACACCCCTTAGGGCAAGGGTTTTAAGTTATGCCCTGGGGATATTTGAGTCCCCAGGGCATAAGAGGTGAAATATGCCAGGGAGGGAAAGTTCCATCCATCCATTGGTGTTCCTGCTTATGCTAGCCCATATCTTTGATTCGACTGTGATATGGTCTTTGATAAGCTTTACTTTTGAATAAGTATATAGATGACTTTCCAAATTGAATAGTCTCTAGAGCTGTTTACTTCAAAGCAGTCCTGAATTGCAATTAGGACCGCACCCAGGATTTTTTTTTCGGGGGTATTTTACACAAAAAAAAACCTGAAAAATGCATAAGTTTTGTGATCTTTTTTGTGTATAAAGTAAACTGGGCGTTGCACATTAGACCATTTAATTTTGATTCATCTAACCTGTTTCAGTACGGCGTAGCGTTTCAATGTATGTACTGCAGCATACGGTATTCTGTGTATGAAGTCAATATTGAGATTAATCGGTAAATGTTGTATGGCGTAGCATTGCACTGCATGTGCTGCGGCAAAAAAAAAACGTTATTTGAATATGTCATAGCGCTGGTTCAGTAACCATGGTTTGATGCCCACAACTATCTATCAACTCGTTCTTTTAATAAAATATTGAGTTTTTAAATCTCTAAAGGCAAACCCTGCCTAAGCTAGAGCGATTAAACTTAAATTTTTTATTTCGAAGGAGCGGGGAAGGGAAAACACGCAAGGAGGCATTAACCAAAAAAAAAAAAAATCCAAGCCCAAATAACCGCCAAATGGAAAACACAAACTTTCGCCAACACCCGTAAGAAAAACAGCCATCGTTCGTAACCCTGAACAGGAAAGCTTATGGGGTCCTGACCTTGCTCAAGGGAGCCCCAGGGTGCAGTTTAACGTCATACCCAGGACGTTAATTAATTAATAATAATAATAATATATATATATATACATATAAAAGTTGTAAAAGTTTTTGAATTGGACATATATATTTGTATATAGATATATATATATATATATATGTTACAAATATATTTATATACGTATATATATTCATATATATTTGCAATTATTGGTTCCCCTTCAACCCCTTTTTGTTGCTGTATTTAGTGTTAAGAATGGTTAGAAAAGGAAGAAGGTCAAACGGGGAGAAGAAGCTATGGTGATTATATCGGCATCGGATAATTCAATGTTGAATGACTCCAGCTCGCCCGATTCAAGAGGAGTAGAAAATAGTTCACTGAGGTCGTTAGCTGACAATATTATCACAATTCAGTCAAACACTGAAATTCTGAATGATTTCTCGACCGCTTTCATACAGATAAAGAAGGGGTCTGTAATTAATGGAAGGCACCAAAACGGAGGCCTTTAATTCGAGGAGTCTATAATAGGAGGGGTCCTATAATTAGAGGAAATACAGTAGGTGATTTTTCCTGTTACAGTAGAAAATTGAATATTGCGTTGAGTAAAGTATTCATTTTGCTAAACGTTTTTGCCGTACACTGATCACAGGAATCGTATGGAGTGAAGTGAGAAGGCTTTTCAATGCCGGACACGACGTGGCCTCGATTAGCGTTCCGGTAGAGCAAAGCGGTAAGACGATCGAAGCCTTCTCCATTACTTTTGAAAAAGCGAACGACGGCGTCCATATGGTTATGGGTTGGGACGATACGATTGTGAGGGTACCGATTAACTTTTAAGATATTAGACATTAGACTCCATGGAGTCTAATGTCTCCCTTTTGTTTAAGCTAATTCCGCTAATTCCATCCACCGCATTTCCTTCACTCAGTTCAGTTTCAGTAGCCTTCACCATTCTTTTTGTTTTTTCTTGCAATTCTATTTCTTACAAATGCTTGAAAAATGATGCATTTTTAAATTTTTGAAATATAGTTTATTATTTACATTTTTTATAATTAAAAAGGATATGATGAGAGAGCGGATCTTGTTTTAAGTTAAATATTTGGTTGAATTTCAATGCGCTGCAGCCGATTTTTATCAGAATAGATGATTGACGTAACCGAACGAGATGATCCGGCAACTTACCGATTGACGCATCTCCGCCGAGCCATCAAAGGCCATCAAGCCAGTTCTATCCGCAGTCCGCAATCCGACGCGTTCGGCGTCAATGACCGACATGCCCGCCGTGCTGCACCGCCAGTCCATTCGAAAGAGTTTTTGATCATTCACAACAAGCTCCCGTGCATCAGTGAGAAAAAGATCCAAGTCAAGGACGATGCACTCCCCGAGCCAACTGGTTGCCAGAGTGAAGAAGAACCAGTATTAATAATGGAATGAAATGCACTCTTCCGATTATGTATTCCTTTAGGTTATGCTCCAACCAGTTAGAAATGTAGGGACTTTCTCCATGGCTGGTGCTAGAGCATAACCAGATGCAGTAGTAAGATGAAAAGAAGCATAAAATCCAGGATAAGACTATTACCAATCCGTCTAAATTAAACACGCCAATAAAAATATATATTTCGAAGAAGAAATTGAGTGGGGGGGAACGGTAAAACAAAGATAAACACGTTTTTGCCTGATTCCATCTTTCTGATTACGAACGCTACACAGATCTACTCGTAGAGCTCGTAGCCCTGAAACATGACACAATTGCGTTCATTTTAGCGCGACAATGCAGGAGTAGCTCTTTTATTCGATGCACGTTAAGCATCATAAAGATCACGGACGCACGCAGCAGAATGTGTGAAGCAATGAAAGGTACAAGCTATTTGGTGACCTTCAACCCCTAAGTTTTGAGATCCTTCGATGAAATTTTTATTAAGATGCGATCACTCTTTCGTAAGTTAAAAATACCTCATTTTTTTCTATTTTTTAGAATTAACCCTCCCCCGAACTCCCCCAAAGAGAGCAGATCCGTTCCGGTTGTATCAGTCTCGTATCTAGGACTTGTGGTTATTTTTCTTAACAGGTTTTATCCCGATCCCTCCACTCCAAGCGTTTTCCAAGATTTTAGGTTCCGCCCCCTCATATGAAAGGGGCTGCTCCCTCAGCAACGCCCCACTCTTTACGCTAAAGTTTGGCTCTTTCTCTAAACTCTACTTTTTAAAACAAGAAAAAACTTTAGCGTAAAGAGCGGGGCGTTGACGAGGGAGCAGTCCCTTTCATATACGAAGTAATTTCTGGTCGTTTTAAGTTTTAACGTCGTTCCTTATTTTCAGTTTAAAAACTTGTTTTTTTATTTAATTTCTGAACGTTTTTGAATTAATGTAGTAAACGATTAATTATTTGAAGTTATTAGAATATCATGTAATCTGCAAATGCTTGAAGAGAACTGACAAGTACGTCCACAGGGGGAGGGGAGGATAATAATATGCTCGAAAGACCAAAATATTCAAGATGTGTAAGCTTTGTATTATTTTTTTTTTTTTAATAAAAAAACAAATGGCTTTCTTGAAAATGTTTTTTTTCAAACCTCTACCATCAAACTTATTTATGCCAAAAAAATTCTTCAACCTCCCTTCCCGGTCTCGCGCCCCTCCCCCCCCCCCCCCCCCCACTTTTGATTAGGTAGCAATCTCTCAATCAGTCCCCTGATAAGCAGTGGGCCCGAAACCTTCCTAGAAAGCAGAAAAATCACGAAACAGGATAAATAAATGGCAGCTGGGGCGTCCAAGGGCAACATCCCTCAATTTAGTCTATAGGCAAGAAGCAAGCCATGACGCAGACTCAACCTCCCGGCAGCTCCGCCTTATTTTATCGAAATGTCTTCCTCCTTTTTTCTATAATTTTTAGAAATTTCTGATGCACTAAAAACATGGGATGTTTAACTTCAAACTCGAAATAGATACATATTTGGAATCACAATAAACAGCTGATTCTTTGATTTAACTAATAAAAAAAACTAGTTTTTTCAAGTGAAAGTAAGGCATGGTAAAGAATGTGATTAAAGGCTCTTTTCCTATTTCAAAAGTTTTAGTTTTCGAGGGTAATTAAAGATATTTTGGAAAAGAGGGGGGATATTTTCTAGGGGGATGCTTAAGTTGGAGGATCTTTCCATGGAGGAGTTTTCGTGGGGGAAGGATGGGAGGGGAACTGGATTTCCCACCATTAATTAAGAACTATCAGAAATTAAATAAAAAACAAGTTTTATTCTTAAATAATCGGTACAAAAAGTCAACCTTTAGCGTAAACAGCAAGGTACTGAGGAGGGTTGCAATCCACTCATATAGGGAGTAAACTGATTTTTAATTTTTTAAAATCAAAAAATAAACCACTTTCCCCATAATGATGATATTAGCATTATATTGAAAGTATTGCTTGTCATGACATGTTAATGCTAGCTCCGGCTATTGTAGTGAATAAATATATTCTATATATATATACCAACACGATCGTATACATTGATATAATGCCAGATGTAACCATATGGAAATAACACAATAAATCATCAATTGTCAGAGGTTTGTAGAAAGCGTGAAAGGATCTTTCCATAGAGGAATTTATCATGTGGGAAGAGAATTTCCATGAAGGGGGTGCAGGATTTTCTAGCATTATTTAGAAGAAAAAAAAACAATGAGAAAATATATAATTTTTTTTCACATGAAAGTAATGAGTAGCATTAAAATTTAAAATGAACATAAAATATTACGTATATAAGGGGGGTTCGTCTCCTCCACAATACCTTTCTCTTTACGCTAAAGTATTTTTTGTAATATAATCAAGATGTTCTCCATGTTCAGGCTGAAAATTGCATCACAGGCTAATTTTAAAAGTATTAACTTTCTCAATATTACAATGGACTTAAATACCTCTAAATATTATTCTTATCGAAAACGCAATGGCAATCCTTTATTTATTGATTCAAAATCCGACCATCCACCCACCATACTCTGCTGTATGGAGGGTTAAACCATATGATGTCATGTTTTATTTATCTCCCAGTAGAGTTTGTTGTAAAAGGGCAATAGAACTTTAATTTTCGTTAGAATGGGCCCTCTTGCGATATTCAAGGACCACTGGGTTGATACGATCATCCCTGGGAAGAAAAAAACAAATAAACACGCATCCGAGACAAAATTCCACATTCTTGCAGATAGGAGCTTCAAACCTCTACAGTAGGGTTCTCTAATACTCTGAATGCGATGGTGTAATTTTCATTATGATTTTATGACTTTTAGGGGTTGTTACCCCCTTTTGTCGTCAATCGCAAAACCAAAGCTCGCTCCAAAACGGCACAAAAGCGGCTGCTGGAAAGTGACGATTCGGAGGAGCAGACTTTAGCGTCTGGAGTCATCCAGCATCACCTTGATGATCATTGGTTTCACCAAACTCAAGCTTTTAATCAACTGATGCTTGAGTTTACCGTTGAGATTCGCGATCTCCTCGGTGAGGAAGCTGGTTTTCGGCCGAGTTTCCTCGGACACATTATGGTGGAATAGTTTATTTATTTCCTCACCCCTTAGAAGCTATTTGAATTTAGTTTTTTGAATAATATGAGAATTGTTTTTCAGCCAGATGAAGCCTCAAAACCGGAGTTTAGCAGCGCTAAATGAGGATTTTGATAATGAAATATGGTTGAAAAAGAATCTCATATTAACAATATTATTAAATTCAAATAGCTTCTAAGGTTTTCAAACTTTTGAACTTTTCAAACCCTCATGATAAGGCTACCTCTGCTAACAGAAAATTTCAAGTTATGATAAAAATTTCAAAGCTCTTCTATAGTCCTAGGTGCACACAAACATCATTTTAGAGACGGGGTATAAAATGGCATCTGGAATGCAATGGAAGGGCATTTTGAGGGCTTACAGTTTTGGATGGGCTTTCTTTCACGTGTTGGGTCCAGAATACAATGCAGGCGTATTTTCAGGGCTTAATTTTTTTGGATGGGGATTCTGTATTTTTTCAAAATACATATTTGGCTGGATGCCAGGTGTGAATGATGCACAAAGTCTTTTATGCTGTTTTTCCTTGTGATTCTTGTTCAGGCGTTTGAGAATACGTTCCCCTATCTAAGTTTAAGACTTTCTCAGCCCCGGTGTTTACTGCAAGGAAACAGCATTCCCGTCAAGCGGTTCTAAAGCGTATTTTGATTCTTATTTCTATACCGCTGCTGTGGATTTTAGTCGATGAGTCTTGGAATGATGATCCCGACTTTTTTTGTTGAGTAATGGTAGACAGCGGATAGCTACCTTGTAGGAACATAGAAATCCCTAAAATACGGAATAAGAATGGGATAGAAATTGCTAAAAATATAGGCATGGTTGAGGCATTAATCATTCATTAGACATTCAGCAATAAAGAAAATTATTAAACTAATTGCGACTTTTTCTTTAACCATTTTGAATGCAAAGACGAAGTAAGAGTCTGTACAGAATTATGCTAGCCATTCCCACGCGTGATCACTAATTGTGGACCCGTTCCTATCTTCAACAGAGGCAAGTCCGGATTGACTACTCCGTCTCAATTTATTAACATAACAGTATGTCGCCTAGCTACATCTTCCAGATCCTCAGCAATTTTATCCGTGGTCTCCACTTCACACCTCATTAGTTCATATTTTAATGCTTTTCCCACTTTCTTTACATTCTTTTGTTCTCATTAGATCTATCACTCAGATAATTCTTGTACAAACCCCTTTCCCACTAGTTGAATAGTTTTGGGCTCTTTACATTCTCCCGCATTTCAAACTGCATAAAAAGACAAGTATTTGATTGTTTAGTGTAGGGTAATCTACTGTTAACAAGAGCAATAGGCCTACTCTGCCTAGCCTTATAATTTCGTCGTTGGTGTCGTCTTTGGTAATTTCGTAGATGTTATTGGTGTAGGTTGTGCTCTAATACTTCTTGCTTACAACCTTTCTCCCAGAAATTATAATTTTTATTTTACTTTTAAGACGAACTGAAATAATAGTTGCCATTCCAGAATCAGTGTTAGATGGTATTTTTTTCTTGAGACAGTTTTTTTAAACCCTTTTTTTAAAGTTTTAGTTACTATGAGCTGTAGTTCACTTTTACTAGGTTGCAGCTACTGCTGCGAACATATCTTTACCTTTATGGTACTATATGGCTCATATTTCATTTTTCACTTTCATTTTCACTTGACATAGGAAAATTAGCTTGAGAAATCACACCATCAGATTCAGCGTATCATAGAACCCTATTGTGGAAGTTTCAAGCTCTTATCTATAAACATGTGGAATTTTGTATTTTTTGCCATAAGGCAGATCACGGATGCGTGTTTATTTGTTTTTTTTTCAGGGATGATCGTATCAACCCGGTCGTCCTAGAATATTGCGAGAGGACTCATTCTAACGAAAATTAAAAGTTCTAGTGCCCTTTTTAAGTGACCGTGAAACTTAAAACATTACTTTGGTGGATAAAGTGAAGCAAGAGTCCAAGACATTCGACTGTCTCCTAGCCGAATTTGACAGAAGGTTCACAGATAACTTGCCAGTGCTGAGCACACTCAAAGCCATGAATCCAAGCTCGACCAAGTTTATGGACAGAGAGTTGCTCAAGCGTTTCTCTGCTCTTTACAGCAAGCTGGATATTGACGACATTCTTCTCAAATCTCAAGCTGGTATTGCCAAGCGTTTCTTGCTCGCAAAAAATACAAAATTCCACATTTTTGTAGATAGCAGCTTGAAACTTTTACAGTAGAATTCTCTGATACATTAAATCTGACAGTGTGATTTTCGCTAAGATTCTATGACTTTTAGGGGATGCTTTCCCCTATTTTCTAAAATAAGGTAAATTTTATTAGGCTCGTAACTTTTGATGGGTATGACTAAACTTGATGAAACTCTTATATTTGAAATCAGCATTAAAATGCAATTCTTTTGATGGCTGGATGCGCACGGACTCCGCGAGGGGCTCCAGCATGGCATCGAGCTGGGTCAGGGCCTTGGCCTTGCGACCCACGAGGAAGAGCGTGCGGATGCGCTGCTCGAGGAGGTCCTGGCGCTCCGGCTGACGCTCGATGCGGGCATCCAGGTAGCCCAGCCGACCCTGCTCGTCGCGCAGGCGGTCGTAGGTGGCGAGGATCTCCTGTTCGATGCGCGTGGAGGCGGGCAGCCGCGTGCCGGCTATTTTGTTTATTTGATTTTATGTTTTGATTCATTATCTTATTATTATTAAATTCAATTTCAAAGTTTAATTCAATCAAACTCTTTAAACTTTTGTTTTCTTTAGGAAGCTGAAGTAAATTCTGACCACGCTTTGTACTCAATTTATCCATCGTATATGCAGTACAAGGTTGTACTTGACGAGGAGCAAAATGTGAAAAAACTACTGCAAGAAAAGTTGCAAAACTTGAATGAGTGGCTCGGCCAATAAATCTACATGTTCATACTCCAGTCTTCAAAGTGAGCCAATAAATCTACATGTTCATACTCCAGTCTTCAAAACGAGCCAATAAATCTACATGTTCATACTCCAGTCTTCAAAACACGCCAATAAATCTGCATGTTCATAAACCAGTCTTCAAAACGTGCCAATAAATCTACATGTTCATACTCCAGTCTTCAAAGTGAGCCAATAAATCTACATGTTCATACTCCAGTCTTCAAACTCAGATCTCGTGTTTGAAATCCCGACCGGATCCAGTGTCATTGGGAGGATTAGGGGGGGGGGGACTGCAAATCTTGGAAAACGCTTAGAGTGGAGTGATCAGGATGAAACTTGGTGGGAAGAATAAGCAGAAGTCCAAGATACTTTGATTACCATAACCGAAATTAATTCGCTCTCTTTTGGGGGAGTTGGAGGGGTGTTAATTCGGAAAAATTACAAAAATTGAGGTGTTTTTAACTTATTCAAACATTTCCTTAACACTTTATCAGAAACTACTGAACTAGGACAAAATAGGAAATTAATTCTTAGAGATTGGAGTTTTAGTTCAATATCAAAACATTGTAAAAAATAAACAGGACAAGTAAACAGGTTTTACTTTCACCACAAATGCAGGAGACCGAGTTTTGCTTGTAAAGGGATTAATAGACATAAAAACGATATTCAGTATAACTCCCCCCCCCCCCATACATTGATATACACAACCGCAATTCGCTCCAAAGGCAACACCAATTGCCACAAAGGTAAAGCCAACATATAGAGGTATCAGGGGCTTGGAGATTTGCATGTTCTTTTCATCTGTTATAGCACAAATAGCAATAAGAAGAACCATGGTTCCAACAATCTGCAAAATAGTGAGTAAATAAGTAAAAATAGTATATTCGGTCCAAAAAAATAACATTGGTGATTTTCTGAAAAGAAAAGAAGTCGATGTTTAATGTATCCACGCATCCGTGATCTTTCATCTGGCAAAAAATACAAAATTCCATATTTTTGCAGATAGGAGCTTGAAACCTCTACAGTTAGGTTCTCCGATACGTTGAATCTAATGGTGTGATTTTTACGAAGATTCTATGGGGGAAACACCCCCATTTAGCGGAAACACCCCTTTTCCGAAAATATGGCAAATTTTCTTAGGCTCATAACTTTTGATGGGTAAGACGAAACTTGGTTTAAGTACTATATTAAAATAAGGCAAATTTTATCTGGCTCGTTAACTTTTGATGGGTAAGGCTAAACTTGATGAAACTTATAAATTTAAAATCAGCATTACTTTGCAATTTTTTATGCAACTATTGGTATCAAAATTCCGTTTTTTAGAGTTTCGGTTACTATTGAGCCGGGTCGCTCTTTACTACAGTTCGTTACCACGAACTGTTTGAAACCAAAGAAAACCTTTTGTTAATAATGTATCAATGCGTGAGGTAGAAGACAAATCACGGATACGTTTTTTTTTCTAGGGATGATTGTTTTGACCCAGTGGTCCTAGCATGTTGCGAGAGGGCTCATTCTGATGGAAATTTAAAGTTCTAGTGCCCTTTTTAAGTGACCAAAAAAATGGAGGGCACCTAGGCTCCCTCCCACGCTCATTTTTCCCCCAAAGTCACCGAATCAAAATTCTGAGATAGGCATTTATTCACCATAGTTGAAAAACCTAAAACTATATCAGTATGGTGGCTTCTATTTGGCTTTTCAGTTCCAAATGCTATTCGGCCACCCAAGAACTACTGTCACTTTGTCTATTCGAGATACAAGCTCTTTTGTGAACTATCCCTCAACAGAGTGGATCCCATATAAGTGAAGTCTTCAATCACATCTATTTGGAGGACATGACTATATAGCAGGAGTAAAGCTTTGGCACTTTAACATGTGTTTTGGTGGAATTAAAAACAACTAGCCCTACTGACAGGAAGAATACACAGAAGTTCTAGATACGCTATTGACATAACTGGACTGGATCTGCTCTTTTTTGGGTAATTGGGGGGGGGCATTTCCAGTGCTCTGGCGAGTTTGGTGCTTCTGGACATGCTAGAATAATGAAAATTGGTAGGCCTGTCAGGGACCTGCACAAATTGACTTTATAACAGTCGTTTCCCCAATTTGACCATCTGGGGGGCTGGAGGGAGGGGAAATCGTGAAAATGGGGGTACGAACATTCAACCCAATATACTTCTAACCCCTCCCCCTCCCTCTCCTAGATTGAACTAGAGTTTTTTAAGGAAGACATTCTTGGGTTTGTAATCACATTCATTATGGCACTTGGTATCTACCAAGTGACATATAGCGATCGCAAATTCTGTTGGTCTGTCGGTCTGTCTGTCTGTCCCGGTTTAGCTACTTTAGGCACTTCCAGTTAAACTAGGACGATGGAACTTGGCAGGCTTATCAGGGTCTTCGTCGCGCGCACGCTGGTAGCGCTGCCTGTTCTCCTCGTTGATGGGGTAGATGCCGGCCAGCGGGTGCCCTCCGATGACCTCGGCCAAAATCCATTCCTCCATGGTTTCCATCTCGAGGCCCTCTTCGATCACGGCATCGAGCAGGGGCTCGGGGATCACCACTGCTCCGTCACCGTCGGCGACGATCATCTCTCCCGGATGCACCGGCACGCCGCCGCAGGAGACCAGCTGGTCCAGACGACTCATCCATCCTCATCACGGGCGGTACGGGGTCCTTCGGCACCTCCCTGGTGGAGCACCTGCTCGCCTCCTATAACATCCGCCGCCTCATCGTCTTTTCGCGCGACGAAATGAAGCAGTACGAGATGGCGCAGCGCTTCGGCTCCGAGCAGTACAACTGCATGCGCTATTTCATCGGCGACGTGCGCGATGCCGACCGCATGGCCATGGCGATGCGCGGCGTCGACTACGTGTTTGCAAAGCTTCGGGAATGATAATCATCCTTGAAAAAGTGCGAGTCTGAAATAAAATATTCGTATTAAGGTCATGATTTCTCCTGTTTTCAAGATGAATATTTCAAACCAATCTTATTTACAGGAATGTCTTCCAAGGACACCTACAAGGAGATCAGGGGCCCAATATACCCCCTTAAAGGAGAAAACATTAAAAATGTATATTAATAGGAAAATGAGTAAAATTCCCCTTTAAATTTCGTTGGGAATTGTGAACTTAGACAAGATTGATAAATATGATGCTATATTTTTGGAAAGTTGTGTGTAGTTCTTGCCTAGGACCAAAAAATACGGTTTTACTTGTCCTTGAGTCAGAGCCTACAGCGTGGGAGCTGAACTGGAATTTTTCATTCAATGTTAAAGAAGACTATCTGAAGTTTTCAGATATCTGACTACCAGTTACTCGTCTATATTTAGCTATTCAGACTATCTGACGTTATTGTTCAAAATTCTTTGTTCTAAAAGTTTTAGTTTTAAAGTTTTAAATTAAAATTTTAGGATTAAAAGTTTTTAGTTTTAAGTAATAGTTTTAATAAGTTTTTTGTTTTAAGGATTTCGTTTTAAAGTCTCAGCTTTAATATTTTACTTTTCAAGTTCTTAAATATTAGTTTTAAACCTTCATTTTGAAGTTTTAGTTTTAAAGTTGAGTCATAAAATTTAAATTTTAAAGTTTTAATGTTATAGGTTAAGTTAATAATTCTAACTTTATATTTTGAATACTTTCAAATTGAAAATATGGTCGCTATTTAAATGTGGGGAAAATGACACAATATGATGTCGCAATCTGAGGTAATGGTTAGACTTAGCCTGTATCTTTACTTAGCTAATGTGACCCGCTGGTATCAATACTATTTATTAATATAATTCAGCGAACCCACAAACAAATCAATTTAGTAAAAAATCATAAATAACATTTCAATGAAGCACGATCTTATAGCCACATATTTCTTTGTTTTTCACTTTTGCTTTTCACTCGTTTAACGCTCGCTATTACTTATATTCTAACTTTACACTTTTTTGCTCTTCACTTTCAATTTTGGCTGGTCGTTGTCACTAGTATTCTAACCATAGATGTCCTTGTTCTTCATGGTCTAGGTAATTCATTTGTCCTCTAAGTATTATGAAACTGCTCAAAACAACTTTACGAAATAGACTCATTATGGGCAAGAGCTTTCTAAATGTGTCTATGTGTCTAAATGTGTCTAAAGCCTCTGTTTTAAATAGGCTATTTGATGAAAAAAAATTCATCAAATTCATTTTGCTATGAATCCTGTTATTATTTCGACGAAGATCTTTGCTCGATATAAGCCTTGAACAAGGTGTTGCATGTGTAGCTTTCTAAATGTGTCTATGTGTCTAAATGTGTCTAAAGCCTCTGTTTTAAATAGGCTATTTGATGAAAAAAAATTCAAAATATGTAGCACGGCCTCACAGGTTGAAAAACCCCTCAGAACCCTGGGGCAAGGGTTGTAAGTGATTCCCTGGGGGTATATAAGGTGGTTTGAGGATTAGGTGGTATGTGAATTATTAAACTGAAAACAGAATAAGAAGACAGAATACTGAAACTGAATAAGAGAAAACAGCCATCCCTTCTGCTGAAACCTCACTAAAAATCCCATCTGCTGAAACCACATAAATAAGATGAGGACAGGTTTGATTTCAAACGATGGGAAAAAGTTAAGTCAGTATTCAAAGAGATGAAAAGAAGAAGAGGAACAGATAATGCTTTAAAGATAAAAATTAATTTTGTGGGAGAGCCACGAATTGTGTTTAATATCGACATAGCAGATAAGCAATGGTTTGATAATGCATTAGAGAAAATTGATTTTGTTTTAGAGTTATTGCCTTATCATTTAGATCCAAAAAAACTCCCATCGGAAATCTTAGAGATCGTCCTCATCCATTTTTGATTCGAATGACATGCCATATTGATAGCCACTGCAACCTCCGCCTTTCACGTAGATCCGCAGCCCAATAATTTCTTCTTCCGATTCTTCAGCCACCAATTCTTTAATCTTTTCTTCAGCTGTGGGTGTGATGCTGGGTTTGTAGAGTGTGATAATTGAGCTGGATAGAAGAAAGTTTTTGCCGCTATGAGTGTTAGATTCGGATATTGACATGTTTATCTCTCTCTGGGTGTCCATGCAATATCCAAGAAGGAGTAATTTTCTTGCTTTAGAACTTTCACGGCAAAAAATCGGGCATGATCAACTAAACTAACAGACAATACGCGTATCCAAGGCATATATCTTAATATGTTAGGAACGTTTAAGGGTATTAAGTTAAAATTTCCGAGGCATTTTGAGCTGAATCAAATACGCTATGTGCATTCATATTATCAAAAGGACATAGATGCAATATCTCAGGAATTATTCAACACTCAAGTTTACGGTGTGTAAAACTCGAGAACGAATGAGCTTTATCTGTCTGTATTAAGAAACAATTAGCTTATGCTCAGGAAAAACAAGTGGCGGTGAGACAATACATTGGAATTATATAATTTGGTCTATATATTTGTACATTTGGGGGTGTGGGATAGGTTAACCCCATCCCCCCTAATGTGCAAACATATAGCCCAATTTTGATTCTAAAGTATTGTATTTTCATCATGTTTTAAGGCTTGAATATAAATTTGCGCTTTACTGACAAAAATACAAATAAATGTACATTATCAGTTTAATATGTATATGCTGATTTTTATTCCTTAAAATGATAATAATGAATTGATTTTTTAAAGTTAAAAATGTAAAAACATTTAATATTTACTTTTTTCAGTAAAGTGCAAATTATGTTCAGCAGTAGTTGTAGTACATCTCCGAAACTACATTTTCCCCTTCAATTATGAGAGCCCTTGTTAAGGCAGGTAATTATAGTAAGTAAGGAGCGAGGCGGCTCAATAGCATCCGAAACTCTAAAGAATGGAATTTTAATACAGATATATAAAAAGAATCGGCTTATAATGCTGATTCAAAATACATATGTTTCTTTAAGGTTAGTGTTACTTATCAAAGGCTACGAGCCTGAGAAAAATTGCCTGATTTTCGAAAAAGGGGGAACATACCCTAAAAATAAAAAAAAATGAAAATCAAACCTTGAGCAAACCGACCGGAAAATCGGGGCCAAGAGTTAAATAAAAATAAGTTTTTTCAACTGAAAGAAAGGAGCAATATTAAAAATTAAAACGAACAGAGATTATTACGTATATGAGTGCGGTTTTCCCCTTTTCAATTCCTCGCTATATACGCTAATGGTTTTTTTAAGAACTTTTAAAAAAGCTTATTATTTCTAATTAAACGGTCGTTGTGTTTCAGGAGTCATTTTTAAATAAGTAGAACAAATTCGGTGTTTGATGTCATTAACGTAGCTGACTTGTTTGATGGACAGCTAGCGTTGTAGTATGTGTGTCTGGTGCTTGCACAGCTTAAGAACCGCATCGTATTCTGGCAAGGATTTTCTTTCGTTGCACCATGGCTATTTTAAGCATAATCGGCACACTTTGATACGTTTTTACACTGGGCAGCTATGTGGCCAAATTCATGGGAGTTGTAGCAACGTTTTGGAAGAAAGACGAGTTCTTGAGGTTCTCTGATACGCTGAATCTATTGGTGTTATTTTCGTTAAGATTCTATGACATTTAAGGGGTGTTTCGCCCTATTTTTGAAATTAAGGCAAATTTTCTCAAGCAATTTATATATCTAAAATCAGCATTAAAATACAATTCTTTTGATGTAACTATTGGTATTAAAATTTTGTTTTTTAGAGTTTCGTTTACCATTGAGCCGGGTCGCTTCTTACTACAGCTCGTTACCACGAACTGTTTCTTCTTCTCCTTCTTCTTCTTCTTCTTCTTCTTCTTCTTCTTCTTCTTCCTCTTCTTTTTCTTCTTCTTCTTCTTCTTCTTCTTCTTTTTCTTTTCTTCTCCTTCTTTTACTTCTTCTTCTTCTCCTCCTTCTTTTACTTCTTCTTCTTCTTAGCCGGTCACACCACTGCTAGCAGATGGCCTACACAACCTCCTCCACGCATCTCGATTCTGCGCCTTTCTCATCCACTTGCATCCGGCCTAAAGCAATAATATAGGCTATTTTACATGTGAAAAATGTTGCTACTCTCGTAGTCATTTGTGCAGTTTCAAAGGAGCCGTGGCCAGATAAGTGTTTGTTGTTATCTTTTAGGGTTAAACTCTGATAAGTGGAAATCCCATTGGACAAGTAAAAGAACACGGGGTTAGTTTTTTTCTGCCGTCCTTTTTTTACGGCACTTGGTATTAACCAAGTGACATATAGCAATCGCAAATTCTGTTGGCAATGAGTCCCCTCCAAAGTATATACAGCCACCCTTTCTATAAGAACCTTATACGCCACCAGGGCAAAACATACAACCCTTGTCCCGTGAGCTGTAGGCGAGGGGATATCTTCCTCACAGACATAATTTCCGGAGCCCTCAACTGCGATGAACAAAATTTACGTCTCCAAATTGTCTTTGGAGATGTTAAGGAAACGGTGAGCGTAGAGGGGGAGGGGTTGCTCTCAGATCACTTTGACTCAAAATGACTCCCCAGCCCCTGGGGATAGATCTTTAAGCTTTAAAATTCGCTTATTGTTTATACATAGTATTTGTTATTGGGAAGTATATAGACATTTTTCGAGGGGAAGGTTGATTTTTTGCTTTGGGTGGGTTTCCTTTGAGATAATTTTTCAGTGTGGAGGGATATTTCCAGTTGTAAACTTTTCAAGGTTACACTTTGGGGATTTAGAAAATTCCTATACGAAACTCCATTTTTTGGTAAGGACCTCGTGTCTTAGAGCTGTTATTTTGATTCCTGATTGGATTTGGTCAGAATAGGCGGAGTTGGGAGAGAAACCGGAAATCTTGGAAAACGCTTAGAGTGGAGAGATCGGGATGAAACTTGGTGGGAAGAATAAGCGCAAGTCCTAGATACGTTATTGACATAAACGGACTGAATCTGCTCTCTTTGGGGGAGCTGGGGGTTGTTAATTGGGAAAAATTAGAAAAATTGCGGTATTTGGGGGTGCAGGATTTTTTAGCATTTTTTTAAAGAACAGTGAAAAAATAAATATGAAAAAGTTTTTTCAACTGAAAGTAAGGAGCAGCATTAAAACTTAAATCAAAGAGAAATTATTACGCATATGAGGGGTTCACCTCTCCTAATACCTCGCTCTTTACACTGAAGTAACTTATTAATTTCAACTATATATTCTACGGCCTTCGTGATTCAGGGGTCATTCTTAAGGAATTGGGACAAAATATTATTTTCCCAAAGTCACCAGATCAAAATTCTGAGATAGCCATTTTATTCAGCATATTCAAAAAACCTTATACCTATGTCTTTGGGGACGACTTACTCCCACAGTCCCCGTGGGAGGGGCCACAAATTACAAACTTTGACCAGTGCTTACATATAGTAATGGTTATTTGGAAGTTCACAGACGTTTTCAGGGGCATTTCTAGGTTGGAGGGGGGGGTTAAGAAGAGGGGGATATGTTGGGTACCTCGCTCTTTATACTAAAGCTTAAATTTTGTCCCAATTTCTTAAGAATGACCCCTGAATCACAAAGGCCGTAGAATAGATAGTTGAAATTACTAAGAATAATTTAGCGTAAAGAGCGAGGTATTACGAGGAGGTGAACCCCTCACATACGTAATAATTTCAGTTCGTTTTAAGTTTTAATGCTGCTCCTCACTATCAGTAGAAAAAACTTTTCATATTTATTTTTTCATTGTTTTTTTTCCAGCTATTCTCGCAGTGCGTCACTCTTGTTTCAACCCGTGTACCCAAAGCCTATATAGGCAATGTCTATGTAGGCTGTGAGTGTGCCAGTAAATTGAATCAACTGTGACGAAATAAAAACTGGAAAAATAAGTTATGGTGGAAGAATGCATTTAAAATACATAAATTTTTCTATATTTATACATTAGAGGGGATGGGCAAAGTATATGCAAAATATGTTAACCATGACTATTCTGCAGGTATTTGGAAGGAATTCATGTCTCAGAGTTCTTATTTCAAATCCTGACCAGGTCTTTTGACATTGGGGGGAGTTGGAGGGTGAAATTGAAAATCTTGGAAAACGCTTATAAATGTCGCAGATACGTGATTGACGTCCGAACTGGCTCTGCTCTCTTTGGGGAAGTTAGGTGGTGGGTTTAAGTGCTTTGGTCAGTTTGGTGCTTCTGGACGTGCTAGGACGATGAAAATTGGTAGGCGTGTCAACCATTCATAACTCTCATAGAGCATATCGACAATTGAGAATAACAGAACAGGAAGTCTATTTTTTCCAGCCAAGGTCACATGATTTAAGTCGTGCTCTTTTTAATATCTCAAACTCCTGTCTTGAATAGTAGTTTGTTAAATACACGGATTGGTTTCGACTTTGACGAATTCACGATAGAAATTCGATAAATTCCACTTTTCATATGTTTCCAATTTCTTATTCACTTTTCTTACTATATGATACACTTACACTCTTTTTATTTATTAAGATTGTAAGAGCAGAAGCAGTAATAGCATTAGCATCAAAAGTTTTAACTTAATGCTCCCAGTAGTTCTCGATATGTTTCTGAGGTGTCTTATTGAGGTGTTAACCATAAACATATTTCTTTTTTATTTATTTTAAAGCAATATTTAGTTTTAAAGCATAATAGGCCAATTGCGTAATTGGGGGGGTTTGACATGCCTACTATTGCTAAAGACAATTATAAAAGAACTCAAATAATACAAAATAAAGCATTGTGTCTCGTAGGTGAATTTCAAAACTGTCAAAATACTACGGAGTGTTTTAGAAAGAATGATATTTTGAACATAGGCGAGCTAAGTGATTACCAGCTAGCGATTATTGTTTTTCAAAGTGTAAATAAGGTAAGCCCTGAGTAATTTTATGATTTTTTTAAAACTAACTCGTTTTATCACCCTTATTTTACCCGGAATTCGGAGGTTTCATTTTAATAATTTATGTGCGGAGAGCCAAAACCAAACATGCATTAATTCAAAAACGTTAAGAAATTAAATAAAAAAAAACTAATTTTTTTAGCTGAAAGTAAGGAGCGACATTAAAACTTAAAACGAACAGAATTTAATCCGTATATGAAATGAGTTGTCCCCTCCGCAATCCCTCGCTCTACGCTAAAGTTTGAGTCTTTGCCACAATTCTACTTTTTAAAACAATTAAAAGCTTTCTTATGACATCTGGGTTAAGATCTGTGAGGGATAAGGCGCTTACTTATTTTGATGAGGTGCTTGAAGAGAATGATCAAGAGTTCGATAAGCTCTACAAAGCGGTTAATGCATTTGCCGCTCAGGTTAGAAGAGTTGCAGAAGAGGATAAACAAGCTCTTGAGGAAAGCGGGTTTCCTTTCAATCTTTACTCTATTATTGGCGGCCAGCTGGAGAATGACAAAGAACATAAACTCTATATGCTGGTTGTTTTGAGTTTGAAGTATTATGGGACTCTGTTTTTGCTGATGATAAGATTAATACGGCTCTTTACTTTTCTTTAAAAAACTTCTTTTTTGGACAGTCTTTTTTAATTGATATTCATAAAATGGTCGATAAGCTAACATGATACACAGATGATAGTAAAACGGCCAATCTTATTGATTATGTTATTTTAAATCGAAGACTGACAGGATCAATACAAGATACTAGGGCATAAAGCAGTCATTTTGTTCAGTATAATTGAAAGATCAAATAACTATGTCTTTAGGTGTAAAATGATCCCTCACAGTCTGTGGGGAGAGGCCTGTAAGTTCTGAAATTTGCCCATTGCTTGCTTATAGTATTAGTTATTGGGAAACATACATACATTTTTCGGAAGGGCGGATTTCTTGGGGCAGATTTTAGGGAGAATCGTCCTTGGGGAGGAAAGTTTCTGGGGGTAAATTTTCCAGGGGATCTGTTTGCGTTTTAAAGTTTAATTTTTAAACTTTTAATTTTTAAATTATCAGCTGTAAATTCTAGGTTTAATTTTGTCTTAATTTAAAAGATAGTTTTTAAAGTTTTCTTATTAATAAAGTTTTACGCTCAAAGTTTTAAAGTTTTATTTTTAAAGGTTTTGTTTTAAAATTTTTGCTTAATGGTTTTAGGCATAAAGTTTTTATTTTCAAACTGTCAGATTTCAAGTTTAGATCTTAGTTATTTTATATTCGTATATTCATTCGTCTCATATTCGTCTCATTGCTAGCTCACCGTACGACATTCACAGGAATCTAGTTTTGAAATAAATAAAAACAAGTTTTTTCAGCTGAAAGTAAGGAGCAAAATTAAAACTTAAAACGAACAGAAATTATTACGCATATGAGGGGCTTCACCGTCTCGCTAATACCTCGCTCTTTACGCTAAAGTTTGAATTTTATTCCAATTTTTTTTAGAATGACCCCTGAATGACAGTAATATATATTCTTTTCGTAGTGTTTTATAATTTAATTTTACAGTTTATTTGGCCTATAATTTCATAATAAATTTATTTTGAAATGAACTAATTCTGTTGGAAATTAAAAGTTCTGAAGCCTTTTGAATAGTCAAACGTGATCAAAGAGCAGCCAGTCCCATAACTCTTTTAACTGCATTTCCCTCAAAGGTAGCAGATTTCGTTCAAATAAAGTATAAAGGTAAATAACTATACCCAGTCCTTAAAAGTTTACCTCCTGGATGCATCTAACTTTAAACTATAAAAAATATTCCTCGCGTCTGATGATTTTGAACAGACTGATAACTGCAACTTATCAAGCATCTGATGTGATAATTAATTTTCTAAACATAGCTTGAATTACTATTTGAACCTATTGTGAAAAAAAAATATTAAATAGGTACTCGACTTCGGAAATTTTCAATAGTTTCAATTTGGCAGAAGAATTAACCTAAGTTAAATGGTTGTTTTGTTTTGTCATTCACTAGTTGAAAATTATGTATTTTGTCTGTTTTATCTTTTTTTTTCCTTTTTTCCTATTTCTTTGTTTTTTCATATATCATATGCAGCCAGTGTGTTCTTAGGACTTAGTTAATTATCCTTTATCATTTAACTTAGAAATTTATGCTTATCGGCAAGGCCCATAGTGGGAAAAGTAAGTATAAATAGTCGTTTTAGTTGTTGAGCGTCTAAAATAGGCGATTTTCAAAATTAAACAAACAAGTTCGAACACAAATAGTTTGCAAGATTTCCTTGTGCTTACAGGGTGGAATTTTATTCAGCACTAGTTCTTGTAGCGCATCCGTTGAATAGACAATTGCCTTTCAAACAGATACCAGATTAAATTATAGGTAGGAGCTTGGGATTTAAGGACCTCTCTATTTCATGAAACCTTGGTATAGCAACGAGTGAATATTTCTAGAGCCCTTGCCATAGTCAGTACCAGATTTGGTCGAAATTTAACATGAGGGTTTTAAATCACAATATCCTTCTAGATATCAAATTTCATTAAGATCTGATCACTCGTTCGTAAGTTATAAATACCTTATTTTTTCTAAATTTTCCAAATTAATCCCCCCCAACTCCACCAAAGAGAGTGGATCCGATCCGGTTATATCAGTCACCTATCTCGCACTTGTGCTTGTTCTTTCCACCAAGTTTCATCCTGATCTCTCTGCTTTCAGTCCGGCATAGATTGTTTTTCCAGTGAGATCGATCTGATGCAAGTCTTTGGGAATCAGCTTCGCGTTTGTGACCACCGACTCAATCTTTCCGTGCCGGATCACAACTGCGGCATTCTTGTGAACAAAGCCGGGAGAGACCACAACTTGCGCATTGATCAATGCCACACTCTCGGGTCGGTTTTCTCTTAATCCTTCCTGATGAGCAGTCGATTTTGGATCTTGCCCAGTGGCAGTCATTGAGTTTAAAAGGGTTGCCAATAATTTGACTATCCAAAGGCAAGTGGATAATGCCGACGATATTTCCCGTTGCCTCTTTCCCGGGTATCTCTCTTTAGGCAAGGTTAGGACGGCTGGCGAAGCCTTATCTTCCGTTAATACCGCCTCCGATTGTCGCACCGGTCGTTTATATCCTACCAGTATTCCGATCAACCTGGATCGGGAAAATCTGGCTAAGTGTTATTTTATACGCATGCAAAGTCACTTAAAACCAACACAAATTATTACGCATATGAGGGGGTTTCCCCCTCCTCAGTACCCCGCTCTTTCTGCTAAATTTGTTCCAATTATTTAAGGATGACTCCTGATACAATAGGACAGTTTAATTAAAATAATAAGCTTTTTAAAAATTCAAAAAACACTTTAGCGTAAAGAGTGAGGTAATGAGAAGGGGGCAACCTCCTTATATACGTAATAATTTGTGCTCGTTTTCAGTTTTAATGTTTTATGGCAAATTAACTTCCAGTGTTTGCTCTTTTGCTTGCAAAATCCTTTTTTCTCTGTTTAATGCTACTCCAAAACACTTTATTTGCCATTTTCCCGTTTCCTACTCGGTCGTCAGGTATTAGTCAGCTAGAATGATTACATTTCATCTTCTTTGTTAGCATCTATTAGTTTACTGATATTCTGAAAATTTGTTCTCCCTGCTCTTTAAGTCAGGTTCTCAAGTTCTTATGAGATTATCTCTTTGTATATTTCAAATGATGTATTTTTTTGCCTTTAAAGGTATAGAAAAAAAGATCTCTCGAGATATTTAATATATGTAGGTTTTGTTATATAATAGCTAATATCTATCGTTTCCATTGGTGAAATCCTCCTTCTCCTGAAACGTGTTAGACTCCTCATAAAAGAGAGTGTCCCCTGACAATAGTCTGAGTTGCTTCACCCTATCGGTGGTAAATTATGACTATTCGAGTATGCAATATGAAATACCAATAAGTTACAGTGTCCCGTTATCATTGGTTCGTTTTTTTTTCTTTGTTGTCGGTACGACGAGAGCTTCCTTCCTTCCTTTTTGGTTTGGTTTGGTTTTGCTACTAACTGTTGTTGCCGATGTTCTTTCATCACAAACCATCGTCGATAGTAGAGCGCCGACAACGACCGACCGACAGACGTGTGATTGATATAGTGCATACGTACCTACCAAACAAGAAAAAGACGTTATTGTTGCTTCGAGGAATAGCGATTATAACACAGTATTAACCCTGCCACCAAATCCCACTATAAAACTTATCGCGTTCAAATTTCGTATCACCAGTAAAAAATGTCAGTTTGAATTTGCGAAAGCACTTTAGGAAACTCTGTTAACTTTGCTCAGTTCATAAAATTATGAACTGGGCTCATTTAACAAGGTTTTAATAGGCATATCTTAAAGTTTAAAAGGACGTATCTCAATGATTGCTCTAGGTCACTAAGTCTTGAAAATTGTTTTAAAACCCAAGAGCCATCAAGGTAATCTAACCTAGCCTTAAAAGCCTATTTATCTATATTTGCCTACTACTATCTTTTAGGAAAATCGCTGATATGATGTTTAACTTTCATATATAAGCTATTTTCAAACATATAACTGCAGTCAAATCTATGTTTATTTTTTTTTTAATTTTGTTATAAAAAAATGCTCAACAGTGAGAGAAGTGATGGTATAGCTTTTGTCATTGTCGTCTGATTGATGTGTTTTGTAATAAAAAGAATGGGTGGTGGAAAATATATTTTCGACAGGGATAACGATGTAATTTTCTATTTTATTAAGGTTAAAACTGAATTCATTTTTCGGGATTAGAAAGACAATTATTATTTAAAAGTTCTTTGATCCTCTGCTATAAAATTGCCAATTGCTAATCGCTGTCAACGTTTTCTGGTATCTAGGTCTCTTCTTGTTAAGGTTTAAGGACATCACCTTGTCCACATATCCCTGTTCTAAAAAAAATATTCGCTATAATCCTGGCTTCGATTCCTGGCTATTCTGGCTATTAATGGTTATCCTGGCTTCGATGTCATAGCTTCAAATCAGTGCTTCTACTATTTCCAAATTTATCAGGGTTACTCGGAATACAAGACCATATGTTATAAAAAATTTCCCCAAAATTTAAATATAACAGCATTTAATTGCATTTCGGATTAATGTTGGTGTTTAAATTCTGCAAAGAATGGAATAGGTCATGATAGAGAGAATATTAATAAAAGATATAGCGAGATGATATAGAAATTAGGCTTGGGAGCGATAGAACTATAGATACGGAAACTGTTTAGCCCAAAGATGGCTGTACCCCACCCATCTCAGACGAATTAAATATCCTATGTAAGTAAAACCAGTGACTAAGACTCTTCATTAAGATTTTATACTTTTTAATTTTTTTGTGAAAAACTGCAGCATTTGTAACTTACGAACGGGTGATCAGATCTAAATGAAATTTGATATTTAGAAGGATCTTGTGCTTTAGAACTCTTATTTCAAATCCAAACCAGATCAGGTGACATTGGGGGGAGTTGGAGGTGGAAACCGGATATCTTGGAAAACGCTTAGAGTGGAGAGATCGGGATGAAACTTGATGGGAAGAATAAAGACAAGTTAAAGATATGTGATTAACATAATTGGAAAGGATTTGTTCTCTTGGTCTTCATGCTTATCGTAGCTCCCGTGCCGGTATCAAAAGTGGTTCAACCTTTTCTTTTTTTTCTTTTTGTCTTTTCATTCTTCTGTGACTTCGTAAATACAACCGCGCATAAAAATGGAGGAAAAGTTCCGCGACAGTCTTTTAACTTCACGTAAACTAGTGTAAAAATGTGTAAACTAGCTGGAGCCTCAAGTCTCCTTTTCAGCAGGAAATATTCAGAAATGCAAAAAAAAACTACCACTTATTTCTGACGCATTTCCGATAGTTTAAGTTTGGTTACTCTTGCCGGCGATTTAACCGTATTCGTTTTTTTTTTTTTTTTGTTTGCTCAAATATTAAGTATTTCTGATGTTTCACCTAGAAGCCTTTTTGGCCCTATACAGCGTTCTGATTTGAAAGACAGACAGGAAAATACTTACTCACCGTGATTATCATAATCATTGTATTTTACATAATTTATATTCTATAGCTGTTAAATTTGTTCACATCGGCTTTGCATGCGACAGCTGCGGCACCAATCCGATCGTCGGTATGTCGTCCTTCTTTCAAAATGCCTGTCCGTTCTCTAATCTACCCTCCTCTCTTAGGCTGCCGCTTTCAATGCATGGATTGCCCTCTTGGCGCGGAAGTTGATCTCTGCGAGCAATGCCACGCCAAGGGATACGCCCGCAGCGGCCACCCGCCCTCCCATCGGTCCGTTTTTTTGCGTCGTTCCCCTCTTACTCGTTAGTCAAAATATCGATACCATAGTTTTTCTTTTGTTATTGTAACATCCTAATTTGCAATTTTTAAGCGCTTAAGCCGGCTTAGAACTGGACAGCAAGAAGTCCGTGTTACCTCCAGTATGAATAGAGGCTTTTTACAATCCTGGGCGCAACATAGTTTTCCATACTTGGCGATGACCTACTATCAACAAGAGTTTAAATCCTGCACAAGGAATATGAAGTCCGTTAGCTCCTATTCAACTGGAGCGGGTCCTCTCCAGGAATGAAGCAGGACATGATGGTGGAGGGCTTTGTGCTTAGCATTTCAATTCATGGGTTGCGGTATCTAGAATTCGCGAGGAATGGAGATTCTAGCGTACATCAACATAGAGCGTGTGACCTATGGAAAAAATAAAAATTGTGAAGCATGAATGTTCTAACCACGTTTCCAAAAATTTTACAGGTGATTTATATAACCTCACTAAAAATAAAAACCTATTAAATGTTTAGTTTAGAGCACTTTGAAATGCTAATCCTAGATGTTTATCTATTTCTAGTTGACCCTCCTTCTCCATGGGGCAAACTAAAGATCCATAAAGTGGCTTGCTTACAGGTAACATAACCTATAGAGCAGAAAATATTAGTCCATGAGCCCTGTAGACAGCAGTGTGAGGTCTGTATTCTATATTTATTTAATAAAGTTTATTTAAGGTTTTTTTTTTAGTTTTATCACTTTTTGTCCGCGCGGGTTTCAAGCGTGTACAAACCTTGTTGCGG
The DNA here is from genome assembly GCA_010016025.2 of Alatinidae sp. Z8VKAUB7J3. NCBI lineage: Eukaryota > Metazoa > Cnidaria > Cubozoa > Carybdeida > Alatinidae > Alatinidae sp. Z8VKAUB7J3. Next base: position 220,002,137 of record JAAAKM020721499.1, read on the forward strand.
ATTGAGCTGATCGCTTACCGTTGCGGAACGCAGGCTTGCTGCGACTATGCCCCACTCTGTTTCGCCCGCATTCAACAGCGCTTCGTTGTACACCGCCTGATGGGCCTTGTGAAAACCACCTATGCCGATATGCAGATGCCGGGTGCGAATGCTGCCGCGGTCGTAGCGCGGATGCTCGGCCTGGGCAAGTCCGGCCAGCGTGGTTCGACCCTGTGATGATATCCTACTCGTGAACCATAAAGATCCATGTCCAGCCGAATCGGGTAACACCACCTTGGAATCTCGTACCTATCAAAATGATACCTGTACCCGTATTGAACAAGATACCGGTCCATTGTTCTATGCTGGTACCAAAAGTAACTTCTTTATTGATTTTGGTGACTTCTTCATGTCCAAAGAACAACGGATTACTAGATCGCTTTATCCAACCTGCAATCGATTTGCCTTGTGTACAGTTCTTTTGGTGAAAACCTATACCAGTGGGACAAGAACAACGATTTCAGCAGTCGTTACCGCTTCAATGCCAAGGAAGAAGACCCAGAAACAGGCAACATGTATTACGGCGCCCGTTACTACGATCCTAAGATTTCCGTCTGGTTGAGCGTGGATCCTTTGTCACATAAGTACCCCAACTTTTCTCCTTATGCATTCGTGGCTAATAATCCCGTTCACCTAATCGACCCTGAGTCCAACAACTCTGCATTCAGCAGCCACTGTACAGCGACTCTCTATACTGACGGTTCGGGGAATGCGCCCCCGAAGCCATTACCGGTAGTTGCAGAACCAGATCGGCCAACGTGCATACGTGAAGCAAGTTCTTCTTCGCAGGAGAGCATTGGCTCTCCTTCAACTATCTGCGATTGCGACCCATTCAGGCTTTGCAGGGGCTGGCCAACCAGCGTGGTTCGATAAAGTTGACGTTCTGTGTGCCGCGTTGGCATGTAGTAGCCTTGCATTTTGATAGCGCGTTAATGCCTCATCAACATTATCAGCAAGCTCAAAGGCGCGCGCCAGTACCATTGCATCTTCAATCGCCATACCAGCGCCAAGACCGAGAAATGGGGTCATCGGATGAGCTGCATCACCAAGCAGGGTAACGCGCCCTTTAGTCCAGTTTGATAAGGGTTCACGAACATGCAAAGCCCATTTGTAGCTACCACCATCTGCGTGATTGAATATATATTAACATGCTGATTCTCTATTTGAATGCAATCCGACGCAAACTATTTTTGGCAATTAAATAAGAAGTTTGAAAATATCAAAACACAAAATCGCACAGAAAAGAAGAACGAGGACACAGCCAGTGAAAAAATTGAAAATTATGCAAACACTTCCGTCAAGACCTCCGCTTGACCGTCCTCAGTGCAAAATAAACTGATAAAAAAAAAAAAAAAAAAAAAAAAAGCCTTGGTCCAGAAATTTGGATCGTAAAACTGAAGAAGAAGAAAAAGCAAAGAAACAAAAATTGATTCCGTCCTGTCTAAGAGGGCTATAGTGCTATAAGACTTTTATGTTTTATAATTATTTCTGTAAATAAAGTGCTGCTCATGGAAAAAAAGATTCATAGTTTGAGTCAAATTTAACATTTTTGGTTATAACAAATCGAATTGAATTACGAAAACGCCGTGTTATGCAGAATTAACCAACAGGGTCTTGAATTGGGACGGCGTCTCCTGGAGCGAGACTTTAGACGGCATAATCTTCCTGCCGCGGAATTACTCAAATCTGATCAGTTGGTGCAGGCTGCGACAGATGGTGGCTATGAATCACTCGAAGACATGATGAGAATGGTCGGCTATGGTCGATTATCAGCAGCCAATGTCGTCACTCAGTTTCTAGATCCTGCTGCCCGAGAACAATTGGTTCAGGAGGAGGCGGACGGAAAGGTTTCCATGAAAGGCTTATCTGCCTGCGAATTCTACTATTGACCCAGATTTGTATCTGTACTGGTTAAAAACGTGACACATTCCACCTTCTTACATCTTCGTCAAGAAACTTCAAACTGGTATTGCTCAAAGCTATTTTAGTATCTAGGGTGTTCTGCTTTTGGATTTTGACATCCTAGCGATTTTCCATTCATTCATGGCGATTCATCCATTTTATTGTATTCATAGTTGCAATAGAATAAAATTTTAATTTCTTTATTAAACAGTTCGTGGTAATCAACTGTAAGTAAGGAGCGACATAGCTCAATAGTGACCGAACATCTAAAAATGGAATCTTGATATTAATGAATATGCCTTTAGATTTTGATTATCAAGCTGATTCCAAATATATGGGATTCATTAACTAAAGTGTTACCCATCAAATGCATATTTTTTTTCCATTTGAGGTAAAGACTAAGTCAATAAAAAAACGAACAGAAATTACTTTTCTAGGGGGCAGGAATCGGGCACGGCATAGCGACAAACCAATGGGAAAACCTAGATAAACGAGGTTGCCAACGACTATAATAGTGGTATTGCCAAGCGCTATAGAGGACAGTGACTCACCTTTCCAATTAAAAAGTACTATTTCTGACTTATCAGCATTGAAACAAAGGACAAGCTATAGATACTCCTATTGATGAATGACAACGATCTAATTCGTTCTTTGGAGGGTGCGGCTGATATTTAGCAGCGGGTGCTCTTTTTTCTTCTTTTTCAGCTTCTCTTCTTTGAGAATATCGAGCAGGATTTCTTTGGCGCGGTAGAGGTCAGCGCCCATGTCGGCCAGCAGCTGCGAAGCAAAGGCATGTTCATCACGCAGGACGCCGAGCAGGATATGCTCCACGCCAACGTATTTGTGGTTCAAGGACATGGACTCTTTTAATGCGTAATGCAACACGCGCTTCGTTTCTTCACTCAGCGGAATTTTCAATCGGGTCCCACAAGGCACCGATAAAGTATTTCTCATCCAGCATCGGGAACATTTTTTTGGCTTCGGACACCGAGATCAGTTCCAGATCCATGCCGAGATACCGGCCCTTGGCCTGAGTGAGTCGCAGGAAATCCATTCGTTCCGGTGTGTCGGCCAGCATGACACCGCCGGTCAGATGCAGACTGCAAGACTGACCGGAAATTTCCTCCAATTCCTTGTAAAGATCGACTGTGTAGCTGAATAATTGTTTAGGGTCATGAAACTATTGTTAATAGATGCATTTTGACTTTTGCAACATCTTTTCTCTCTTGCAAAACTACCACAAACTCACCATTATGGAGCTATTCCAGCCCAATTATCCTGTATTTACATATATAGAATTGTAATCATTTTGGTTTTTGTTGATTAGATATTTGAAATCATGAATCTGTAATAGTTTAAAAACAAATTTGGGCTATATATTTGCACATCAGGGGGGTGTTTTGCTTTCTCTTACACAACTCAATTTTGAATTTGGAGATGTTCCAGGGGAATTTTTCTGTGGTTATTTTCAGCGTGATTGGATTTCTGATAAAAATTTCTACGGAAGAGAAAACAGCACTTAAATCTCAATAAACTATTGGCACTTTACTAAATAATGAAAAAGATAAGAGTCCTAAAGACTTAATTATGGGAGTATATAAATTAAAATCAGGGATGATTAAAACAAAAACTTTATTGGGCTCAATAACTTTAAAAACACCCAGAGGCGCTACTCTTTTCTTCCCTTAATGAAAAAAATAACAAAGAGATTTAACGGTGATTCCCTCAAGACACAGGTGTTTGTTACGCTAAAGGGTTTTTTTTTCTGAGAGAAGCGGCGTCAGGTATCTGTTACACATTAGAGTGTTCTTTCTTTGATTTTTAAGAACCCCACGAGGCCAGGAAAAACCATCAGGGGACAGCTAGTGGGGAGCCTTCTCGACTACAAACGCTAATTTTGATGTGGGCCTTCTTAGATCAGCTATGGCTGAAATTTATTTTCAAAATAAAATGGGTGCGAATATTTTCATTCAAACGTCTAACACGATATTTTTTGTAGGTATTCCAGTCCAATGTACAATTGTAATAAAAACAGGCCCTCCATGAATATGTCCTGTGTGGAAATAAATCTCCTTCAATAAGCAGCAAAAAAGACATAACAATTGCTCTATATTTGTATTTCTAGACCAATAGAATCCTACAAATTGTACATGTAAGTTTCTTAATAAGATGGGCCTCTGCGCATACAGCTTTTATTCGAGATGTTGCGCTGCAATGAGAACATTTGGCAAGAAATATTGCCAAATATCATAAGAAACTCTTTATTGTATACGACATAACTATGTCCACAAGTTGATTTAAAATAGAGATTGAAAAATATGTTGCTAATCTCTGTATGGATGAACCTTGACGGCTGGCACTTTTATTTTTTTAGTTTTCTTTTTCTCCTTTATTTTTTAGTTTTTTTCCTTATTGCCCTTGAGCTTTGTTGATGGTGATTGCTAATCGAACATTCTCTGTGTCCCCGTCGTCAGTTATATATCCCCCTCTGCCCCCCGGCTTCCCCGTTGTAGTTGTGTCCGTGTGTCCCGGTCATTTATATTCCCTGTGTCCCGGTCGTCATTTTTCTTTAAGAGTCTATGACTTTTAGGGGGTGTTTCCCGCACACCTGGGCGGTCGGAATGGCTGGGTCATGCGGTCTTGCTGGCGGGTGCGGGTTGGGTTGCCATGCATCTGCCCGGTGGCTTTACCAACCCGGCGGTTCTTTTGATGCTGGCATCGGAATTTACCGCCATTGCCTCGTCGGTTTTGGCCGAACTTCATCCCGACAATCAGATCAAAGATGCCTGGGCGCATTTGCGTTTCACGGGGGTGTTATTGTTGATCACCGCATCGATCTTCTTACGCATCCTTCAACGTTACTTTTGTGGAGCTATTAGGTAAGAAAAAAAAAAACTCAGCTCCAAACATCTAGCCATGTTCTGCACCACGAGACAGTTGCATGAAAATTTGCATTTCGGATTTTATGCTCGAACAGATAGAATCTAACAAACAAAACTTACTCGTCCTTTTTGTGTTTGATTCTGCACTCGAAAAGTACTTCGTCTACATGCCCTTGAAGCTTCAAAGGTCGCAAGAATTTACTCATAACAGATTCTTTTTTCTTGATACTTTTCCTAAATTCGGCGTAATGCTTCTATTTTTTAAGGGTATTAACCGGTTTTTTCTGTATTTTAACATTGCTTTGATATTTTTTTTTCACTATTTTCTCGGTTTAATGAACATGAAGGTCCAGAACATGAAAATTCAACTTCACAGACAGAATGGCAAAGAGATATTGGTGCATTACCGGCCAGACGTTACATTAGCGGAGGGGAACTATAGCTGATGCTCTACCTTTTTCGATGCTTAAAAGAAAACTAAAAAAAAAACGGAATGGAAAAGGGAGAAACGCAAATTTGTTTCACTTTTTAATTAGTCATTTATTTTTTTTATCTTTTTGTGTATTTGTTAGATCGAAATTCAATTTATTGGACAAACTTTCCTTAAACACAATGTGTAGTACATGGTTATCCTCTTCCTCTTATTCATTATTCAATTCAGCATTGCGTGTGCCTGCTTGGCGGCAAATTGACCTCTTCTCAATTTGTGCAAGTTATGTTTGTTCAGATGGCTGAGATTCGCAGATAAAGTCTTGAGATTTGTACAGTAGGTGGGTAAAACTTTCAAATCAATTGCAATAAAATTTGACGGTATCGTATTGCAGGTAAATGTGTTTAAATTGATTTGGATTTTACATGTATTTCCTCGATTATCAATTCTGTTCTTACTGTGAGAAATTCTGGTATGAAATAATTAAAACATGGTAATATAGTCACTTATAGATCCTTTAATTAACTAGGATTTCTGTCCTCTTTCATAAGTTTTATGAAGTCATTTTTAAGTGATTCACAAAACATTTTTAGACAAAGATCTAATGTTAATCACAATAAATTGATTTTATTTCCTTTTCATACTAGAATATACACAGTACTATATTACCATGTGAAATCAGGTGCCCTTTTTTTCAATAGTTTGTTATTTAAGTAGAAGTTACACAACTCCCCTTGCCTGGGCCAAAATCATATTCACTGCCCATCATCGGGCAGTAGAAAGGCCAAGATGACGATAATATTTTTTTGAACTTTAGTATTTTTTCTGGTCTAATAACTCTGGAGTGCCGAATAAACTGGGGGTCTTAATAAACGGGGGGTCATCATTACGGTCTAAAGTTAATAAACGGGAGTCTAAATAAACGGGGGGGATCTGAACTCTATTCTCAATTTCGTGAAAGTTCTAAATAAGGATGGCTCATTGTAGTATTAAGGTCGTTTAAATTACTTCTATTTGAATTTGTATTCGCCAGGTTTTTACCTTCTTTAGGCAAAGATAGCAGAAAATGGCAGAAAACACGAGTGTGCTGCGACAAGATATCCTTTGTTAATTAAAAGAGCAGTAGATAGCCCCTTTAGTCCCACCCCCCGGGTGCGTGCCTGCTCCCATTCAGTGTTTATATCATGAAAATAAGTTGTGTCTATTTAAATTGAATTCTTTGCAAATTTAAAGTAAAGGAGATGAACTTGCTTTCTTTTGCCACAATTAAGGAAAGACCAAACAGGAGCAAGTACAAGTAAGTGAGGAACTGTTAGGCTATCATATAAGTGAGAACTGTGAACTCTACTTAGATCCGAAACATTTGGAGCCAGGGAGGCATACGCATCCCGGATCTTACTGTCATACTTTTTAATTGCCAGATTTACAGTTTCTTTCAGATTTGCTCCAATAGGCATGCAATTAAACTACTAATCTTAGTTAAAATTAGAATCTCCCTCCCGTCAAAAATACAGTTTGTTTTTTCTATTCCCTTTAAGCCCTATAAATGACATATATATTCTTACCAATTTCCAATTTACGAAATACAAAGTTTTATTACTAACCTTTACAACCAAGAAAATCTTGTTTTTAAAGGAGAAGAAGATTTTATAAGAGAATTTCTGTCCCAAAGTTAAACTTGATAGTAAAGAGTTGGGCTTGCAATGGTTGCCGTCATGTTTGACCCCCAGTCATCCGATCGTGTCTTGACCGCTAGCCCAGAAAATCAAGGCACATCCGGAAAGATCGTGGTTTGGCAGCGGGATGCCAATCAAGGTCGATGGCTGCCAGAGTATCAGCTCAATACCGATAGCAGACTTCGATGTGCGTTGTTTTCGCCGCATCCATCGGACGATCAGCGGTTCATCGTCGCTGGACTGGATAGCGGCGCCGATGTCTGGGCGTAAATGGATTGATCGATCAGTATGATTGACTTTCGAGATACTGAGGCCACGGACGCAGCTTTTCTTAAGTCGGTACTGCAAACAATCTGGCACGATACTTATGATTCATTTTTGGGCGCTGAGCGGGTTACCAGCTTAACCTCATCCTGGCATACGCTTGAAAAATTGCGCCAAGAGGCTGAGAGTGATGCGATTTGTAGTCTTGTGGCGCGAGCGAATGGTGAAATTATTGGTCATGCGACCGCGCGTGCGCCGCGAACCATAGCGAACGACCGCGCCGAGTTGATGTCCCGAGTTGGAACCAGGCCCAGACTCCGTCCGCGGATTCAGCGCGCCGGCTCGAACGTCACCGGGCGCGACTTCACGCGCTTGATCTCGACCGGCTTCCCGTTGAGGAAACCACCCCACGCATCGCGCAGCTGCGGGATCCCCAGCGGGATGTCGTGTCCGGCGCCCTCGACCACGATCAGCTGGGCGTTGGCAAACCCCCGACACGATTCGGTTTCGACCCATTTACGGGTCAACCGCAGGAGTTTTTGCCCGACACAACTTCGGGCAGTTCCCCACCGCCTCAGGTTTTCATCGGGCGTTATACACACGAGGAAACTTCGAACAACGGATTCGTGTTTCCGCACCAAGTGACCCTTGGGTCGAATGGTGCAAACGCCATGAGTAACTCCGGCCCGTTCGGCATGCAAAATGGGACGGTAAACTGGCCAGGCTGGGCCCTGGAAGAGATCACCATCGGCGGCCAGACGATTCCGGCGGGATGCCCCGTGATCCTGCTGATCGGCGCCGCTAACCACGACCCGGAAGCCGGCCCCCATCTTTCCTTCGGCAGGGGGATTCACCACTGCCTGGGCGCGTCACTGGCGCGCCTCGAAACCGAGGTCGCTTTGAGCGCGCTGCCGTCTATCGAGGTATTGTCTTTCAAACGGCGGAAGTCCCTGTTCTTCCGGGGGTGTGAAATGAACATACTTAGATCATTTTGAATGAATCGAATGACCAAGACATTGATTTTCATCAAGACATAGAAGCCTCCATGTCTTGCTCGATAATTGCCATTAGCAAAATTACCATATTATTATCCAGTTTTCTGTCATAGGGTGGCAAATCAACAACTTTAATTGAATTAAGATATTCTGTCTTAAAAATCCTTCACAGAATCATAAGTTTTATAGGATTTTGATTCTTCTGGCGACGCTTGCTCTTCTCACCTTCCTTGAGCGCCTGTTCATCTTCGAGCGCTTTCAGCCTACTTTCATCAGCCTCTATCTGGCTAACGAGCGTCTTGTTCTCCTCGCCCACGATGAAGATTGGATTCAGTTGACCCTCGATCTCGCCGATGTTTGACTCGACATAGTCGGTGTTGAAAACACGGACCTTGCGAGGAAGGTTTTGGCCTTGCTTGTACTGCCCTTCCGAACTGGACACCGTGAATTTGATCCTCCGCCAGGTTGGTTATCAAGAAGACGACCAGGAATGTGCCCGCCCACCCTGAGGACGGATCAATGCGGCTGGCCACGAGCCGGGCAGCGGTCTGTATGGTGAGCAGCAGGAAGATCAGGCCGCCCACGACGCCCAGCCTGATCAGGACTTCCAGGTAGCCGTTGTGCGCATGGTTCGGAACCCACCCAAACTCACTGCCATTCGCGTATCGGTCTCGAACGAAATCAAACTGGTCGGACATGCAGCCGCGATTCAGTCCCGATGGAAAACGCATTGCTTTCACGAGCGACCGAAATGGCAAAAGCAAAAAGGCTGGTGATAACATTTGGGTAATCGACGTCAACGGCGATAACCCAATTCAAGTCACGAATGAGACGTATCACCTGGTCAACGGTCCCGCGTGGTCACCCGACGGCCAGTACATCGTCGCCCGCAAGCACTTTACCAGTCGGCGTTCGCTAGGAGCCGGTGAGATGCATGATATACCTGCACTTCTTAGGTAGACTGTTCGATTACTAAAACTACTTTGTGATGCGGAAATATTCAATGAACCTTAAAACACCCGAGGTAGCGATGAAAAAAAGAAGCTTCTGTTACAGAATGCCGTCAAGCCCATGCTTGAGGATAGCTATGAGCTAACATGGCATTATCTAAAAAAAAATCCTAACAGGAATATTGTAAGTAGCCAGAAAGGAGCGTGGCAACACAATTTTTGGTGTAAAGTCTAATGCCGTATCCTTTACCTTACCTTTTATTCTCCCAATGTGTCCCTGGTTTCAAACCGCGTATCTGTAAATTGAATTAGCTGTGACGAGACAAAAACCGGAAAAACAAATGGCACATAGGGTGGTTGGAGTAAAGTCACCCGGGGCAACATCTTGATTAACTCCCCTTCTCCCTGTGTACCACATAATTTTGAGGCCAATTTCTAAAAGATTATTTTCAGTTAATTTATATTGGCAACTCGTCAATCGCTGTAACCGGTCGGACCAGGCAAGGACGACCCACCGTGGCATTGTCGTTGATGTCTGAACCGAGTGAAAAACGGACTGACGCCAGGCTTCAAGGCCGCCGAGATCATCCTCTAAACGTTGGGCAAGCGTCCCCGCGGGCGGACACGTCGGACCGCCCAGACCGTCCGCGCCGCCCAGGCTTTCAACAAACTCCACGTGCAGAAGGACCCGGGTCGCGGCCTTGGCGGCCTCAGGTAAAATGGAGGTTTTTTCTTCCAGTTCCTCCGTTTCCTCTCGTTGTGCAACAGGAGTCTCGATTTTGGGGGACGAGGAAGATTCAACTTCATTGGCCGATTCTCCCGTCCCTTGGGGACTATCAGATGGTGCGGCGTCTTTGGCACATCGGAATCCAACATCTGCACTCGTTCGAGTTGGGATGATGGATGTGCGTTCGGCAAGGCTCAAATCTTGCGAGGTCCAAGCATTGATAGATGGAGCCTATGATCATTCCAAAAAATACGCTCCAAACATAGAGTTCGTAATGTACTATAAGGTAGTCAAGAACTTTAGAAACGCTAAAATAACTTATGATCATTCCAAGAAAGAGCAGCGTAATAAAGCGTCCGTTTATATATCTAAAAAAACTCTTAAAACGTCCATTGATAAGAAGTTTGAAAGCTTTACCATTTATTTTTTGAAGGGAGTAAATAAACTCTTCGTAAAAACCTGTTGAGGGAGTTGGCCTGTTGGAGTGTTGCAGGTCAGTCGCAAAAGAATAACATCGTAAATCTAAAGCAAGAAGCATGGACTGTCGAGTACGAGCTGTCTCATCTCTAATGAAGTAACTTAATGAACACGTATCACGTTAAACAGGGGCTGTTTAAAATTGGTGGCCCCGACGTGATGTTGTGCGGGTCAATTGTGAAGTATGGGAGAAAAGTTTCATTTTAAAACTATCAGAAGTTAGAGTTAGGGACAATTCCAATTGAATACCCGCTTATCAAGGGGATGTATATTATTTTTGCAGGAAGGCGCTGGGAAGTTGTAAAGGTAGAAGAAGATAAAAAGATTGTGGAATTAATTGCAGCAAAAGGCGGGCGCCCGCCAAGTTTTGGCGGTTCCGGCGGTCAAATTAGAGACAAAATCAGGGAAGAGATGTTTGCCGTTTATCAATCAACTGAAATGCCGAAATTTCTGAATCGACAGGGACGCGAGTCGCGACACATCTCTCACAGCTCTTGCTCTGTTCTCGTTCCCAGGCCGAAGCACGAACTGTCATTTCGGATCTGAAGAGCTTCATGAAGGTACTTCACATCGAGGAGACGAAGGATGTTGGGAAGACTCTGGTGAGAGAGCCAATCGAGGCGTGTTTCTGCGTTTGAACAGGCCAGCTGACGAAGCGATTGTTTTGCTTTGCTGTTGCTTTGCTGTTGCTGCTCTCGCCACGCTTGTTGGTTCCGACTCCCATGTTGCCGAGCCCCGTGACACGGATCTTCTCGTTGTTATTGGTCTCTAGGACCCAGTCTCCCCAACGGTTGTCGACAAAGTACATGCGAGCTCGCGGAACGGCATTGACCGCGAAGCCGTAGGTCATTTTCCCGCCGTGGGTCGCATGCATGTACATGGAGGACGACGTTGCCAACTCTCCTCCAACGCCGAAGAGATCGTCGTGGTCGGCCCGCCGCCAACGATTTGCCTGACTAAAAGTCTAAAGCCTACTACGTCATTGGTCCTTTACTGAAAACGAGATATACTAAAAATATTTTCTTTTTCAGTTATTGCCGCATTGAAAATGAAAATAAAATTATATTGAAATAAAATCTTGAACTGATGATTTATCAGTAATTAATAGCATTATATATCATCTGATTTTATTTGTAATTTTCAAGACTGTTCAAGACGCATATAGATCTCAGTAAAGTGCCAATGACACTTCGGAAAATAGTCGTACTCGGAGTCTATTGTTGCAAGATGAAGTGATTTGGTTTAAATGCCTTTTCTTTCTTCTGCTGATGTTGTTAATTCTTGTTGCAGTGACTATGGTTCTTCGTGTCGTTGTGTTTCTTGGGGCCAAGTAGAGATACCGAGGTTCGACTTCAGCGCATGTTCTTCGAAGACTTCTATCAACAATGAAAGAAGTGGACAATCTACTTCTGAGAGAGGGTATTCGTGACCCCCAACATTACTCCATTCTATGCTTCGTTCTGATTTTTGATTTTCGAGGAGGCAATGAAGACTATTGTGCTTCATTTGCCCAAAATCTATTTTTGTTTTTCTCCCCCTGGCTCACTCATTCCTCATTGAAGTGTCTTATTCCAACTAGTCTCATTCCACTCTAAGACGAGGGAAGTGCACAATTGTGTTATAAAAAGGCGACAACAAAGCTTTGATTATAAAAGCATCACCGTATAGTTTGCAACCATTCATAAATATCCACCCATTGAAGTGCATTTGCACATACGCTTTAGTCTTTTTGCAGCATGGTTGAATGACCGGACGGACGGAAAAAAAAAGACCGGCCGGACGGAAAAAAAACCAGCAAAACACCAGAAAGTTTAAAGGGAATCCTATGATAGTCTTAGCTTATGGGTTATCTGAGCCACTACTAGCGGCTAAGGAGCGTCGGGTTCACTTTTTGCGTAAGATGGATAAGTCGTAAATTGCACCATCCCCATGGCATCGCTAATTTGCGCACCACGTAAATACGTAAGCTCGTTAGCGGGTTCCGCTGTCCCATTCGGATCACCCACATACATCATGGTGTCAAAAGGCTTGCGCGCTAGCTCTTCCGGGTAGCCGCTATAGGCCCCACTGGCATCACAATGCCAAATTTCAACCAAGGCATCTGCTACTGGCGTACATCCATCCGCCTGGACAACTTGGAATTGCAGATCCAGGTTAGGCACAAAGAATGCTTAGAAGATTTTTTCCAGGCCACTTTGTATGGAAGGAGTAGCCACAGAAACTTCAGAGGGGCCTGTTCTGATGGAATTTGTAACTTCTAGTGCAATTTGAAGTGTTAATAGAGATTGAGGAGAACCATCCCCCTTCCATGTTACCCTTAGGTGTTCTCCTCCCCTGGTAGACATTCGATCAAAATTTTGAGTAAGAATTTTGTTCATATGTTGAAAGGTCCACTGTGTTGGCCTTGTGCGGCTTTATATTACAGAGAGTTCTTAGTAAAAGGTTAGTAGCAGGTAAAATAGGGGAAAACGGAAGTACCGATAGATATGAACATATATGATCGATATGACCAGACCTGATAAGATACAGGAAATGGAGCGACCCATAGACCTGAAAAGTTGTATTTAACTAAATACGATAAAGTATTGGACGATAGAAGAGCCTAATGTATGTGTAAGTGTAGATTACCAGTCCCCTTTACGCCAAAGTTTTTTACTGTTTTAAAAGTAGAGATAATAGAAGCCGAAACTCTAAAAACAAAATTTTAATTAAAACTATTCAACAGCAAAATATCCTGTTTAGGTTTATTCTTAATGCATAAATTTATTAATTTTGAAGTTGATCATCAAAAACTAGTTGCCCATGAGAATTAAACCATTTTGAGAAATTGGAATTTGAAAATAGAAACTGATTACTTTTAGTCAACCCAAAAAGAGGCCCGGTCAGATCAACCGCCTGCACAGTGCCGCAATCGGCCACCCCGTTTTTGAGTTGCACCAGCGACAGGAAACCGGCAGGCAGCTGGCCGGTGCGACCGTCACCCAGATCCTCATCCCGTTCATTCTCAATCGCGATGGCAGCGAAGGATCCGTCTTTGGCAACGGCAACACTGTCGGGCTGCCCACCCAGATCGCAGCGAGCCAGTTCAACCTTCGTGGTCAGATCGATCACCGACAGGTACAACTACTTTCTCACGGGAAAAATACAAAATATCAAGCCTCAAAATTGATACAGTAATTTTTGTTAGAAAGTTAAGGACCCAAAAACATATTTTCTTCCCTTTAAAATGTTTTATTTTGCGAAATAGAATATACATTTACACTCATTTAAATTTGAATTTTCCTCTTGTTAATTTCACTTCCTTTTAGGTTTCATTTATTCTATCTTAGTAATTTGTGTTCTTTTTAAGTTTGACTTTCCTCCCAAAAAAACACGCCGTACATGGCTGTATTGCAATGAAAAATGGCAGTGTGTTTTTCACTTTTTTTTGTGTTGGACAGTTATTAATATTGACTATTACTGTGGTCCTGGCATGAGAAAAAGTTAAGCCAAAAGACTCCTTATTTGTAATCAGACACGAAGTTCCGCCTGGTTCACTCTAGTGCAATAATAGGCTTAAAAGCCTGAATATTAGTAGAATTCTTATTCCTAATTGGGCTTGACATGCCATAACAGAAGTTTGCTGGAAAGATGAAATTTAAGCCAACTCAGTAATGGTGACCACAAGGTAGGTTTGGCCTAAGATGACCATTCTCAAATAGTTTCAAGACAATACCACCAAACAGAGTAAAATTAGGCATAGTGTGTGAGAGGGTTTGACATAAATAAGGAGCATCAGCTTCATAGAAAGATACTTATATGATGAAGTTTGGTATCAGTGGGAAGTTGAAAAGGACATACCCATCACATGCAAAACATCTGCCATCTGCAACATTAAATGAGAATTGTCCAGGCGCATACCCGCGTTCTTTTGATAGAGGAGTGTTGGCATACAATTCCCTGATAGGAGTAAATGCACCAATGTATGTTGCAGGATTTGATCTAGGTGTACGACCAATAGGCGATTGATCAATTGCTATGACTTTGTCTATGTTTTTTATTCCAAGGATTTCTTTGTGTTTTCCAGGTCGTGTGTTTGATTGTCGAGAGAACACCGAGCCGACGCCCGAGCCGACGCCCGAGCCCGAGGTGATCGAGGAGGAGTCCGAACCCGAGGAAGGGTCCAACAGCAAGCTGTCCTTCTGGCAGCAGCAGTACGAGGACGACATCGCGGAGTACATGGGCAAGGGCATGACGCGCAGCGAGGCCGAGGAGCAGTACGAGAAGGACAACGACTGGTAGGGTCTGAGCCGGGGGTGGGGTATCCGCAAGCCTCACCCCCGTTGCACGGAAAACATGCTCCCAAACGTCACTTCCCATCCTGACTACGGCCGCCTCGAGCTGTTTTCTAGACTCATTCCTTTTGCGTCCCCCATTCGCTGCTTTACCTCCAGATATAAAAAAAAACTTGTCCCTTACATTGCAGAAAAAATGAACAATATATATCGCTAGTATCTCTTTTTTTTTATTGAATGGTAGTATTGCCCAGGTTTTTGCATTTATTTGCTGGTTTGGGTCCCCCTTGTGTCTTTACCGGCGCCATCACCTATACACCTGACTCGAATTACGATGGGACAGACACGTTCCGCTACCAGATGCGCGACGTCGATGGCTTCCTATCCAATGAGGCCACGGTCGAGGTGAGTGTAACTCCCGTCGCTGATCAGCCGATGTTGGCGGTTCAGCCCGGTCGAGGTGAGCAAGACACCGCGATCCCGTTGTCAATCGACACCGAGTTGATGGACACGGATGGTTCTGAGTCACTTATATATGTGACAAAAAACAACAAAGCGAGATAAAACTCCACCAAAATAAAACCTCAAACGAGACTGTGGCCAGTAGAGAGAAAAGAGATGAAAGACTAAAAAACGCGGATATTTTGCCTGTATCTAAACTAGGCGTCCTCAGCACACGATAAAAAGACAAACAAATAAAACCACCACCAAAAACAATAAATACAATTGTTGCTACTGATCCACGTAGGGAAAAGAAGCTATTAGAGTTACGGTCCTTTTTCAAATGGTTAGAACTTTGGGTGTTTAGTTAACTTGGCATTCAAGACAGCGACAATGGGTAACAATTTAAGTCTAATTCTTAGCGCTATATCTGGGCGTCAGAAGCGGACGAAGACAACGCACTGCTCCCCACCCAATGGCGAGCAAAATACTGCGCCGTACGGCCGTTACGCACACCGCGTGCCAAAGCCCACTGCAACGCCTGTCGCCGAAGCTCTGGGTCTTCTGTATCGCTTTGCGAAGTTCGGAGCCCGCACGGTCTAATTCCTCAATGCGGGACGCGAGGGTCGACTGGAGATCCAACACCCGCATACCCGAGTGGATCCGCCACGCGAGTTCGGCTCGATTGAAGGGCTTGGTCATGAAGTCGTCCGCACCCGCTGCGAACGCCTGTTCCATGGCTTCGTGGTCGGTGGTGGACGTCAGGATCAATACGAACGTGTAGTGGTCGGCCGGCATCGCGCGAATCCGCTCTTACCTTTAAAAATCTTCATGCTATAAAAGTGAAACCTTGCAACAAAATCTTCTCCTTTAAATATTTTCAGCATGCATACTGAAAATGATTTCAGATTGTTTTCAGTATTATCCTAAGTACCTTAATTTGCACTTTGGAGCAATATTAAGGTCCATACTGGATCTCTTTTGCTTTGTGTCAGTGATGGTAATGTAATGCCACTGCTTTAAAGGCCCAGTGACAATGTAGAGCTATTTGCTCTAGGGCCCTTTTAAGATTCAGTGATTGGAGGATGAAAATTCCCCACAACACCTCATATTTTACCGAGACACATCTGATAGAAATTTTGAGATGGCTATTTGTCGTAGAAATTTCAATAACAGCTCATTCGATTGGAAATTGAAGGGGTCAGTGCCCTTTTTAACAGTCGAATGTAATTAAAGGGCAACTGACCCCCTCCCTCACCCACCATTTCCCCAAAAACATTCAATCAAAATTTTGGAAGACCGCCAAGTGGATAAAGAAAGAACTCTGGGTAGTATAAAGTTTTGGAGAGCTAATTTTTGAAAAAAAAAGTTAGTTGCTGGTATTTCCAGAATAAAATCGTTGAAACGTTAAGCCACCACAAAGCCGACGTGATATTTGGCTTAGAAATGGACACAATGTTACCAGTAGTTACCAGTTACCAGTGGTTACAGACTCCCAAAAACTTGAAGTTGCCATTTGATTTCATTGATGGAGGCGAGGGAGACAGGCTTGACAATGGAGGCCGAAGACGTTACGATAAATAGTATATTACCGGAGGCTTGCCAACAGGCGGAAAGCGTTGAGGATTTTTTCGAGGCCATAGTTGAAGCAGACGAGTATTTCGAAAGTTTGCGTGCAAAAGCAGCGGCAGAAAAGAAAGCGCTCCGAATGATCGCCCAGTTGGAAAACGGCAAAGCCTCCATCGGGTTACAAGCCGTTGATCAAAATCATCCTTTTGCAGCTTGCCGCGATCATCCCACTGCGGTTCCGCCGTCTCCAACATGAAGCGGGTGTCTCCCTGGGCATCCACCACGCGGTACTCCATCGACCAGGGCTGCGGGTACTGGGCGTAGTAGGCATCGGCCTCCAGATAGAGTTCGACATCCTCGGGATGGAGCCATTGCCGGATGTCGCTTTCCCGATCCCGGTACTGCGACAGGAACGCGTCCCGGGACAGCCCGTGGAGCTGGGCATAATCGGACACTGGGCTTGGTTTCAAGTAATTAACAGACGGATTGCGTGCAACAATCTACACGGTGGACTCTTGATTGCAGGCAGGTTTTTTTCCTCCTAGATTTTTGTGTTGCGAGAGCAACACTGGTTTTGTCGTGTTTTTTTTTCCCTAGCATCCCGATTTCAGCTTATTCCCAGAGAGTGGTAAGGGTCTAAAATCTGCGAGTTTTACGGAAAGTGTGGACCTTACGCCGGATTGATGAATGGAAATTGCATAAAGACAAGTCTGCATCTGTTATTATCTAGAAAAGCAATAAATCTTCCTGTAATTTTGGTTTGAGTCGTTTTTCATAGACTAAATGCTTAACAATTAAATGTATTATTGATTAAATAAATTGACCCCATGTTGCAGGAGTCCCTATCGTTTAAAATTTAATGTATTTCATTTAATTTTGCATGAAATTTAATTGTTCTTTTTACTTGAAAGTGTTTTCCTGAAAATATTTTGAGGAAAAAGTGATGACAATAGTTTTAATTGTTCACCCATATGACACTTTTATCTAGCGCTCTAAGATTGGAATTCAAAAAGTGGAGAGAAAAACAAATTATCTGTCAAATAAGCCCCCAATCTCCAGCCTGTAACCATCCATTAGGCCACCAGTGCTGATAAAAAAAAAGACAAATCTATTAAAACTAATATATAATATAAAACAAATAAATAGAAATATTTTGTTCTGAGGGGAAGGGTTCTGAAGTAGGTGTCAGGAGAGCATCCAATCAAAAAATATTAAAAGAACTTAATAGTAGCGATTTGGTTTTTGCTGTTTGTCTATCTTGGAATTTATTGCTTCCATAAACTATTATATCATCTTGGAATAAGTTATGGCCAGATATAGTCACCCCTCCTAGCAACAATCCACAAATCTGTGTAGTTTCGGAAGCAATAGAGCAAGCTACTGCTGAAACCCTTAAGTCCAAAAAAATGGAACTTTGAGGAACGCCTCCACATCTCTGAGGGCAAGGGTTGTAAGTTGTGCCCCGGGGGCACATAAGGTTCTTATATAGAATAGAGGGGTTATATATACTTCGGAGGGGATTGATTGGATTGGTAATATTATTTTTTAGAACCCTTTTTAAGAGTCAAAGTGATCTGACGGTGGCTACATGTCAGATCCCCCCCTCAACACGCAATTTTTTCCCGGAACGCATCGAACAAAATTGTGAAACAGTTAATATTTCTTTGCTTCTAGCCTTCTCGTCTTCAGTTAAACCTTTTGGCGGTTTTCCTTCGTTATCCTTATTCATCCTTTCTTGAGCAATTTTATACTGTCTCATAGGAAACGAGCCCATATTATCACCTGATTGATCTACTATTTCCCATATTGGTTTCATATTAGCTGGCATTATAGACTCTAAGTTTTTTTCATCTAGATGCTGTGAGGAATCTTTAGATTTAATGCTTGCGGTAGCTTCAGCTCAAAGTAGGCTAAGGAGCAACATCAAAACTTAAAATGGACAGAAAGTATTACGTATACTTTAGTATATAGTATACGTACATAGTTTAATATGCAGTATACGTATACTTTAGTAAATTTTTAATTAATCGTATGTTTTGACTTTTTGTGCCAATTCTTTAAAAGAAACTCCTGAAACAGAATGGCTGTTTAAAAAGAATAATAAGCTTTTTTGTTTTAATTTCCATTCAGTCTTTCTACTTGTGGAGATTCACGTCAGCGTGGCACAGTTTGGCCACTCGAGTCATTCAAGTAGCAACCGTTATCATCATTTAAGTTTTTTTTGACGTTTGAATAGCCCGATAGATATTTTTTATTTGAAATGCAAGAATATACCATTTTATTGTTCGAACATGGTAGTCCAAGGTAGTTCGCACCACCGTGGCATTCAATGGCTGGCTCTAGACATTCCTATAATATAATATTAACATTCCTAAATCAGCATTTTTAGGCTATGTTTTGGTATGTGTTTCATAATAACCCCATTCCGTCGTACACCCTTCTTGACATAAGCGTGATATCCAAGCGTGATAGCCAAGCGTGGCGTCCTGACTATATCTTCATTTTTGGAATTATTAATGCATGCTCTTGGAGTGGTAATAACCCCAAAATGGAGATGGAGTTCTGCCTTATCGGATCTTCTGTATAATTTTTCTGGTGATGGTGCGTGGCTCCTATAGGGGCTCGCGGTTGCGCTTCGCCAGGCGCCGCATGATCTGGGCCTCGCGGCCCGGACGCAGGTTCGGCCCCGAGGTATCGGCGCCGGCCTTGGCCTTGGCAACCTCGCGGCCGATCTCGACGCGCCTGATCAACAGATCATGCATTTGCGCATCGATCTGGTCGATCTCACCACGAAGCTCTTCAAGTGTCGCCACGACAATTCCCCGGCGCGCCCGAACGCCGCCGACAATCGGCGCGCGGTGGCACGATGCCTGTTCAAACGCCTTGTGTACGAGGCTGGATACCGGTCGATAGAGACCGATCCGCTCTCTCAACAGCGGGGGCGGGCGCCCGGAACGGCGCCGATCCAGAAGGGAGACATGAACGATGACGAGCGATATTACACTCACCGCGGCCCAAAGAACGTCGCTACTTTCCCTGCAGCGGACCGAGTCGCTCTCGGAGCGCACGCAGACCCGGCTGACGACCGGGCGCAAGGTGAACGAGTAAAAATTAACCTGAAAAGAGCTGACGACCCCCATGCCTTCTCAAGACCAGAAAATTATTTGCGCTTTAAAGAAAAGCAAATACTGTGGACTGTTAATTTAGTTTAACGTATACTGAAATTTAATCCTTAAAGTTTAAGCAGTTTTTTATTTATTAAAGCAACAAAAGTGAAAACTTTTAAAAATATGTTTTGTTTTCAGTTTTTCTAGTATTTCTGGAGAAGTAGATATCGGTTTGTCTTTTGTTAGTTTGAATTTTTTCTTGCTGTTTATCGTTTTTGTTTATTTATAATACTCGGTACTTTGTGTTTTTTTTTTATACTTTTACAGATAATAAAGTTCATTCATTGATTCATTGATTCATTCTGCAGTTTGACCAGCCGTATGGAATGCGTCTGAATCAGCTGGCTTGCTGCAGGCCCGTGATTTTATAATATATGTTTGTAGGGAATTTTATCGCCCATCTGAATTGATTACGAATGAACTCTTGATATAAAGAACGCCCAGGAAGTTCCCATTTCCTTTGAAACTTTCTTTATGACGTCCTCCCACCCAAGACGAGGACAGCCTGCTTTTCGTTCAGCCTTTGACGGTTGTCCGATAAGGACATCTTCGGCAATATGTCACCCTAAATACGTTCTGAGTGCATGACGTATGAACACAAAAAAAGGAAATAATAAATGAAAAGAGAAAAATCCAATAGGTTAAAAACGAGGATGTTGTACGGCGGTTTGCGGGCGTTCTGATGGTACGGTTTCTGAGGGACAGTCACATGAGTTCCGGGGGCTCTTCAAATCGCAATTCCACACAACTTAGATAGTTCGGTCGGCCATGCCCGGTCCGTTGCTCTCTCCATCACGTCGCGATCGCCCTTAGCTCCGCCACTTTGAACACGCCAGGGACGCGCAGCGGCGCACCCGCTTCCCATCCACGTAAAAGATACCGGTCTCCGCGCAGGCCGGAGCTACCCGAGGATGAGATGCGCGCGTTGAGCTATGGTCTCGTGATCCTTGGCGGCATCATCGGTGGTTTGACCAACAGGTCTTTAGTTGAGATCAGGCGCGCGCCTTATTTTGCCTTGTCGGGCTTAGTCTTCCTTGGGGTTTCGGCTGTCACGTTTGCTGGAATGGCGTTCATTGTGCAGGCGCTAGTTGGCGGCTTTTTCTGGACTATCGTGGGCCTAGAAATGCTCGCCGCAGTTTGATTGACATTTTAGAGTGGTCATTTTTCACAGATGATTTAATAAACACGATGTCGTAGTTCACGGTAAAAATTAAAGCTGTGCAAAATGGCTAAAGGAAATGTTGAAATAATCTCTTCAGTCGTTTAAATTATACATACGTCTCTAAATTATTAATTCAAATTTAATTGTTAGAGACTCTTGTTTTAATACCTCAGTAGAAACAGTTTAATGAGATCATTTCCTTAAATGTGCCTTCACGGCCTCCGGGCCATTGACCTGTTCGCTTTGCCAAATGACGTAATCCGCATATTGCAGTTCCGGTTCATCTTTAAGTACGTCATCGCCGGCGATCAGTCTGGAATAGTTCTGCGCCATCTCTTCGAGCAGAATGCCGAACGCCATATGGTCAAAGGCAATATGGTGGGCAACGACAAGAAAAACATTGTCGTCGGGTGCAAGACTGTACAAGCGGCAACGCAAGACCGGTTCTTTATCGATCCCGGCATCCAAGCGCGGTTAGCGCCCCGGCCATGCGGTCCCGTTCCCGCTTGTTGTTGTCCAGGATCATCGCCGTATGGCCGGGATCGGTCAGGGCGGCGATTGCGCCGGCTTGGCTCAGGCGGCTCACATTGAAGCCGACCCTGACTTGATCGAAGGCGGTGCGGACTTCTTCCGATCCGCAGAGCGCGTAACCGAGGCGCAGACCGGCCAGCGCATAGGCTTTGGAGAAAGTGCGCAATGTCTTATGTGTTCAGCATCGTCGAAAACTCTAATAACTATGTCTTTGAGGATGACTTAATGCCCCATAGTCCCCGGGAGAAGGGCCACAAGTTATGAGCTTTGTTCATTGCTTACATATAGTATTGGCTATTGGGAAGTGTGCAGACATTTCCAAGGGAGCTTTTTCTGGTTGGGGCTGGGGGAGGGGGTTACACGGGAGGATCTTTCCATGGAAGAAGCTTTCATTGGGGAAGGGACATCGGCTGCCAGCGACCGAAATCCACCAGCTCGACACCAAACCACTTGGATAGGCTTTTAGCGCAGCCGATAGATCCAGAACCCGTTGAGCACAGTGACGGCAAGCAGCACCGCGCCCCCCAGCACCAATAGAGTGGTCCACAATAGCCCGGCCGCGTAGAGGACGCCGGTGAGGGTCAAGGTCGCCAGCAAACTCAGCTCACCAGCCTCTCCCGCACCGCGTCCAAATCGGGCCACCAGCGTCTGAAGAATGTTACAAAATCACTTTTCGACGGGTTAAAGGCTAAACACATCTTCTTATATTCCGCACTCAAAATATGCTAATTATCTTCAATCTGCAACACAGATTCGTTCATATTAAGGATGCCATCAACACAATCACACGAGAAATGTCAATACCAGAGCAGAGGTTCTAGCTTAAAGAGTTTCTAACTTCAACGATTACTGAGGTGTCATTTGCTTTCAGAATGTGTCAATTTCGTCATCCTCGTTTAACTAAATCCCCATTCAAGTCAACCCCCATGCAACTCAAACCCCTTAAATATAACTCTGGTTTACCTCGCCCCCATTCAACTCAATTCCCGTGCATCTTCTCACTGCTTCAAGTTTGAATTTTTTGCGTCGAAGTCAGCATCATATTGCGTTCATGAGTTGGGACCGAACACGCTTAAATTTCATCGTTGTGGCAATCGGGTTGAATAGAGGTTGTGTCAAATAGGGTTAGGTTTCCCACCTGCTTCATTCTTCAAAGTCAAATGTCACTCTGAAACTCAAGCTGGATATTGCTTCAAAAATATGATGAGCAAGGATAAGTTGGTGTTTTTTCTAAAATTTATAAGAGCTCTTCGTTTTATTCAGGTAATTACCTTAAAAAAATCCCTACTTGGCACCTATCTTATATAAATCTTGATACAGAAAGCTATAATCCCTGCTCCAAAACTTCGAAATTTTTAGCTTCAAAACTTATAGCGTGGTTTGAAGGTTGCACCCCATGTCAAAACCAGCCTTGCGCCCGGGTCCCGTGTGGTCAGTGAATATTTGGACAAAGCTGGATTGACCGATAGCTTGAAACAGCTTGGTTTTCACACCGTCGGCTACGGGTGCACGACATGCATCGGCAACAGTGGGCCGTTGCCACAGCCGGTTGCCGATGCGATCACATCGGGCGATCTGGTTGCCTCGGCGGTGCTGAGCGGCAATCGAAATTTCCTTTTCTCTTTAGAGCAAATTGAGAGCATTCGCTAGTCAAGTTCACCAATACGTTAGATCATCTATTCATCTTTTTATGTATTTATCAATAATCTAATTTTCTTGGACAGAATCTGACTCTGTTGTCAGAACTTTCGACTAGAAATCTATGTGAGATAAAAGAGAATAGAATAATTGTACTAAGACACACAAGGAGTCCTTAGTCCCTTTCCCTATAATTTTGAGATTATTGTTATTTTTTTGAAGTTGATGAGTTGACGAGCTCTGGCCCTTCTAATCTGTCGAGCAAGGCAGCAGTCAATACGGGTTCAAAAATACACTAAAACCCGTGGATGGACGCTGGTTCATTGAAAAATTCTTTATGGGTCGTATTTATAAGCATTTTGTAGATTTAGAGGTAGATGCTCCTTCTTCTGACGACTTGCTAAACGTGATATGCCTGCGAAAAAACAAGGATGGATCCTTCTATTTTCCCAAGATGGGAAGATGGTCGTTTGTATTTCATAAGGATTGCTGCACGTACACGAGACTTATCGACGACAGTGGCTCCACTTGAGTTCATTGCTACTTATCGTTAAAAAAGGGACAGGTTAGCACTGTTTTGGGATTAAACTAATCTCAATATATATTGATCCCTCGGTAAACTAATAAGGATTAGTATCAAATTTATGCTAATTCCTGATATACCGCTGCTAAGCCTTCCAATCAACACAGGCCCTTCGCTCTGGGCGATGATTCTCTTCAGTAGAAAAACCATGGTTGCGCAACGTTCTAAAATTGTATGTTTGGGTAATGTTTTATGGTCTGCTTCTGATGAAATCAAATTATTTCAGGGAATAGTTTTCTCATGGTTGAGTCACTAGGAGAAGCACAAAGAAGCGAAAATCAATCAGTCTCATTATTTAAAGATGAAATAACTTCAACAGTAGCTCAACTGGGCGAATCAGCGTTTCTTTCTTGTATTGCTGAAGCATTTGCAGTTATGGTTTCAGATGTGTTTGGCACAGTTTCTTGTGCCAGATAGTTTTTTGTCCGGTTGTATATATCCCATAGTCATGAGGGATAAGGACCCCAGCGCTTGCTCTAATTACCGTACTATCACTGTGTCTTGTTTTGTAAGTAAGCTATTTGAATATATACGGCTACCGGCCTTTAACTCCAAGTGCAATTTTATACCCTTCCAGCTGGGTCTTAGAAAAGGTATGGCACTACACTTTATCCATATTCACTCCATCCAGCCATGAGGGTTTAGTGCATTAATATCTATTTATTTGTTTATTTTTTAATACACCGACCCTTGTACTGAAGGTTTGATTATAATGAGAATCCAATTAATCCATTCATTTTATATGCGCATATACTACTTTTAAAAAACCTCATTTCTACCCCCCCCAAGAGGTAGAGGTCAGGGCGCGATTTTTTTTTTTTTTTTTTTTTTTTTGTATCTTTTCGTTGAATTGTCTTTAATTTCCTTGGTGATATTATCTGCCAATGCCCTTTTTATTTTGTCCGTGATTTCACTGTCTCTTTCTATGTTATTTTACACAGGTAACAGTTCTGGTAAGTCGAAAACCCATGATTTGAGATAATGTTAGAACAGTACGCTTTTCTTCATTTTACCTTCCATTGAATGCTAATAATTCCGTTGGCGATATGGTTTATCTAAGGGTAACGTGTTACCACAAGCTGGATCCCATGTCAACGAACAATTATATCCTGCGGTTAATGTTTTACAGTCTTTTTGAGGCCAGAAATAAAACCCTGCTTTCTTTCGTGATTACTAATGTTCTTATTTCGTGGGGAAGGCAATTCATTAAATAGCAATAAACCCCGTAATATTCACTGGGGAAGTTAATATACCTCTTTGTTTAGCGTAGGACTTCATATATAAAATTAACGCTCAACTCCAAAAAAACTTGTATGAGAGGCTAAATTAATTGGCTATCTCAGACTTTTCACACAAAAGATTTTTGGAATTCCATAAATAGAGATCCAGGTGAATTTGGATTTAATTCAATTTATGATCATTTACTGAGGTCAAATAAAGTAAATCTAAGTAAAAGTAAATCAAATAAAAGTCAAGTAGATTTGCCTCCACTTTGCATTGAAAAAATGAGAGTTATAAACTATATGTAATTAGTTTATTGGGTATAAATTTTGTTGTTTTTCCCACAGTACAAGATGGATACTGGAGCCTTAGAGAGTGTATAAAGTAGGCTAACAAAACTAGTTTCTGGCCTAAAAAATAATCTACACAAAAATGCCTAAGAGCCCAACAGTTACCAACCCTGTCATAGCGACAAAAGAAGGGCAATCCCAATCAACAGTTCAACTGTTGCAGAAAACTAGGGTATCACTAGACCATATTCACCCAAGTTTTCCATTATTTTTAACAGCATAACTCTATTTCGGAGGTTCGTGGACATAGCCGACGCAAAAGCGCAACTGCAAAACCTTCCAGGCCGCATAATTGCGCCAGACGGTCACCTGAGAAGATGCGCACTGGCCGTATGAGTCTCGGCTGGCCAGATCTGCCGTGATTCCAGGTGTTTGCCGCCTCCTGCGCGGACTCGGGGGAACAAAGGTGGGCCTTGTTTGGCACGCCACTTCGCTGGCGCTTCAGGCTTGGATGATTGTTGCCGGGTGGTCGGGCCAGGACAAACTCGCCGTCCAGACGGCTCACGAAACCGATCCCATGCTGACGATACAGACGAACGAGCGATTCCGGACCTGGCCTCAGGGTTCCCGACCAGGCAATCGAAATCTGTCCGTCAGACTCCGTGGCGTGACCACCAAGGTTACCCGCCGTCTGAGTGGCACCTCGATGCCGGAGCACTTGTCCGGCCACAGCCAGCAGCTGTGAATCCGCCGGTCCGGTAAATCCGTAGAGCAGCTATGGAAGCGAAACCGTGGAAGCTAGAAAACCCCTTAGACTTCACCGTATGAAGATTTGTTTTTTTCAATTCTTACAACTTGATACCTTTTTTGGGCGGTGGAAGCTCTTTGTAAGACCAATCAAATATATTATTTCATTCCTTTACATATCTGATATCTATATTCCAAATTTCAAGATGATCAGCGAAGTTCTTTTTAATAGATATACAGAGTCAGGCAAACGTTCCTCTTAAGTTTCACAGCTTTACGAGCACTGGCTGACGACACCCCAGGTTCTCGAGGAGTATGCCGTTCATTACCGTACCGGCGAACCGATACCGAAATCCCTGCTGGACAAACTGATCGCCGCACAGACGTTCAATGCCGGATTCAACACGGTTGAGTTTACCGCATCCGCGTTGATGGACATGGCCTATCACGACATACGAAAACCCATAGAAAATATACAAAATTTCGAAGCCGAAACATTGGCAAGACTTCTCGGGCCAGGTCAGTTTTTCATAACGGTACTCGGTGGCGGCGTGGGACATTGGCGGGAGCGATTGATAACGAATAGTGAGCGAAGATAAGACGGACGATCACGCGCTAGAATGTTGCAGAACCGGTCAAGGACTGTCCTTTAATGATGACGGTGAACTTCGCGGCACCGCCCTTGCGAAACATCTCAAGGTTGGTCGCGCGAACAAGAGCGAACCGCGTCGTCTTTCCGGCCGGATCGTGCCCCGACGTTGCGCCCGCGGTCGGCAGGTCGTTGCTGAAACGACCGCTCCGGTTGCCTTCGAGGTTGGTGTACTGGTCGAGGAAGGCCAGCGCCGAGGAGTAATCCAACGCCCCTACCGCCTCACGATCGGGTGCGCCCTGCTACGACGCCGCTCGGCGGGGTCGTTGGCTGCTGTCCGAGCGTGGCACCAGCGTGGGGTTCACCCGGTCGAGCACGACACTGGCGTCGATGACGCAACGTTTTCACCCATTCGTTTTTAATCTTCATTTATTATATCCTTTCCTTTCTCGATTCCATACGTCTAGTGTATGAGGCTGTTTGCCCCTCAATCATATGCTGGACAGGGTCCAACATCATACACCCCATTGTTGGCATCCTTTATTCAGGCGGGTTGTATGACCCCTGTACCTATTTCAATTCATTCTGATCTTATTCGTCATCAATAGTTGTTCACTTCAGCCTTCAGCTGGACATTAGTCAGGAATCCTCGTGAGATGAATACTAAAAATCCAAGACTTAGACTATGAATTTGAATACCTTAAGGGAAAACAAATGCCCCATGCAATTATCTACTTAGATTTCCAGATAATACTCTCGTAGAAAATGAAAACGAAGAAGTTAACACAATAAAAGCAAAATATACTCCAAAAAACAAAAATTTTAAATAAAAACCAATAATCCGGTTAAGGAAGAACACAAAGACAGCCCTTTGTCATTAAATCCACTACTCATCTCATCCCATTCGAGAAAGACATATTTTTCGTTCGGCTTAATTTGTCGTGCTCCATCTGTAAAATGCGGCTTTAGTGGAGTTTCATGTAATTTCTTAATGTACTCGAGAAATTATTTTGCTGTGCTCAGTATAACTCCCTTTGTTCATTGTCACGGGCAATTAAATCTTCTTTATTATTTGAATTTCAAATACCAGCTTCAAATAATTTTAAAAACGTATAAGAACGTATTACTGATAATTAAAGAAAAAATTGTGCAAACGACTAGATAAAAAAAAAGTTGAGCTCAAATAAGCATTACAAATGGGTAAAAACTAAAGTGGCACTAGATTAAAAAAGGGGGGAATAGGTATTGAAACCACGTACCATCAACTGAAAAAAAAGAGACGAAGGAGTTGATTTTGGTTCAGGACACATATCAGGAATTATTAAGGTGCTCCAAAATAAAGGGGATGAAGCTTTTGGAACTCTCTTAGTAGTCTGTATCCACTCGCTCAGTGAGAGAGAGAGAAAGAAACCATCTATTTTTCTTCGTTCTACTAAAATATCCTTGGTTTTACTCTCATATTGCGTTTTATTTTGCCCTTCTAAAAACGTTGTTTTAATTGACAAAATGGCTTATAAGAGCTTAACTTAGACAGATAAAATTTCAAACCACAGATTGAATTCAATCGGCCAGATAGAATTTCAAGCATAACGAAAAATTGATGACGGGTCCGATTACAGCTGAATCTAATCTTTTGAGGGGAATTTTTGACTTGTTGTCTGACTTGTTGTTGACTTTTTGAATTGTGTCTGTATTTTGTAATTCTTTTTTCTTACCTAAATTTTATCTTTTCAGGACCCATTTTGGGGTCAGTACCCACGGCATGGTACTATGGTGTATCCATGGGGTACACCAAACTTCCTTGTGGGAGTTATTATGCCTCAATACAATCAAGATGACATGAGAGTTGAGCAATGAGCACTATGTAACAATGAGTTACAGGGTACAGTTTTGGACAGCTCAAATTCTCTTGCAAATAACTAGCTAAATTTTACTAGGTATGGCAACCATGGCGAAAATTACCAACTAATTCAGAAGCCACCTACCAATAATCCAGCGAAAATTCACATCGAGCGGTTCCACTGTTGTCAAAAAGAGTGCTGATTGTCCCTTACTGACTTCGATCAAAATTACCTTTAACTTTCAAAGCTAGATCTTAAATGAAATTTGATTTTTAGAAGGAACTCATGTCTCAGAGCTCTTTTTTCAAATCCCGACCAGATCTGTTGACATTGGGGGGAGTTGGAGGGGGAAACCGGAAATTTTGGAAAACGCCTATAAATGTCGTAGATACGTGATTGACATAATCGGACTGGATCCGCTCTCTTTGAGAGAGTTAGGGGATGGGGTTTAGTGATTTGGCGAGTTTGGTGCTTCTGGACTTGCTAGGGTTATCTGACAATTCTTGACCACCTGGATGCACTTAAACTCTTTTGGTTTAATTCAGTAGCAGCAGTAGTAGTAGCAGAAGCAGCAGTAGTTGCAATTGGAATTGCAGTAGCAATTGCAGTAGTTGCAAGCACAAATAGCAGTTGCAAGTAGTAGTAGTAGTCACAAGAAATAGTGGTAGTAGTTGCAAGTAGTTGTAATAGTCGCAAGGATTAGTAGTACTTGCAAGTGGTAGTAGTCACTGTGTCGCCAAAAAGTTAATAAACTCCTGGTGTAACTCTTCAAACTGTTCTTTTGATAGTCTTGTGTATTTCATACAATCATAATTAGATCCTTCGCTTTCATTTCAACTGCACTTCGACAAGCTCAGTGACCGCGCTTAATGTGACAGCTCAGAATGACATAATAAAAATGCGCTCCTAAAATTAGGAGCGCAAATTTACGTATATATATTCTATTTTCTTAGAAAATGTAGCGTAAACCTCCCGGTGTTTCGTGACCTGCCGACGAGCCTGCGCATGGGTGAGACCTACGATGTCAGTGGCAACGTTGAGCCGCCCAGCGGTATCGACCCATCGCTCTTGGAATGGACCTACGCCGTTGTGAAAGATGGCTTGTGCCTGCCAGTGGGTTCGGCGGTCGTATCAATGGAAAGTGATGGTGATTTTCAGGTGGTCAACGCGCGGGTACTGGGCCTGTTGGATGGTATTGCGGTGGACTACCTTTTGTGGCACTCCTGGTTACATGCCTCCAGAAGTTGAATCCTCCGAAGCCAAATATATGATAGGACCGGTAACTACTTGGTCTCTAGGAGTAATATTGGGATCACTCTTGATTGGCAGAGAACCATTTGATAACGGGCGACGTTCTTATGAAGCTAAACGTGTGATTGACTTGGAATTACAAAATAGGAATGCTTCACGATTGGCTCGTAGTTTAGTTCGCAGATGTTTGCAACTGACGAGCCCGGACAATTCCCACCTAGGATAATTGCCCCCCGGACAATTCCCACCTATTTCCAGAAAATGCAATTTTCAGGTTACTTGTTTCCACAGAAAAAATATTTTCAGAATCCTTCCAGTCTTAAAATTTACGTTTGGTTTGCTGGAATTATAATCTATCTCTATTCTATTAACAACGTATGCCAATTTATGACAACAACAGTTAACAAACACTGAAGTGCTCAAGGTAACGATTTTGATGCCTGGCTTCAAGATGCCTTTCTGACCGGCCTCGTGCCGTCCAGCCGACGCACAGGGTGGCGTTGCAGGCGGACGCGGAACTCGCATGCGCTCCCGCATACGGCGCTTCTTCGTCCACCTGCGCCTTGCCCCGCACGTCGGCTGATCACCACGCCTGACATGGCGCTCGTGCGCGCAGGGTGGTGGCTGGCCTCAGTGCCTATCCGGGCCTGTTGCCTGGCCCATTTCCCCGGAGCGCGTCCGGGTATCATATTTCATATTTATCATATTTATCATCTTATCATATTGGCTGCTGAATCTACATGCGTGACTGTAATTTGGCTAAGATAATATTAACAAATCAAAGGTAATATTAGAAAAAGTTAATATTAAAAATCGAAATATTTAATAAATTTAACAGCAAAAGATAAATATTTTTACAATTAACTCATGACAAGATTTCATAAGAAATAGGAACAAAATGGGCCGAAAACA
Organism: Alatinidae sp. Z8VKAUB7J3; assembly: GCA_010016025.2. NCBI lineage: Eukaryota > Metazoa > Cnidaria > Cubozoa > Carybdeida > Alatinidae > Alatinidae sp. Z8VKAUB7J3. The sequence goes on from JAAAKM020721499.1 coordinate 220,032,695, forward strand.
TTTTGCTGATGGTGAGTGACGATCACATCCGGAAGCCGCGGATCTTGCGCTTCTTCCGCGACTACTTCGACCACGACCTCGCGGGCTACATCTGCAAGGACACCAAAGCCCTCGCGCAGACCGGGGTCTCAACCCGAGGGACAGCGCACTACCGCGCCATGTTTGACGCCACGGCGAGCACGGATCGACTCATCGAACAGGTCCTGGCAAGAGACGAGAACGTCCTCCACGAACTCCTGACCACGCAACACGTTCTCAAAATGGACTAAAAAGTAGAAGTTTCTTTTTCTCGAGTCTATGACTATAACTGCAAATGAGGGGCACAAAACGGACTGGGTTTCCTATAACCTGATCTTATTAACTCGTTTTATTCAACTCATCAACTTTTTACTCATCAACTCATCAACAATTTTATATCAATGTTATGTAAAGTTCAACCCACACATATAAAGCCATATTAACCCGTAATGCAAATCTTTATATATATATATATACTGGCCAACGAAAAGCTCTGTAAGAGAAGTTATTCAAAACTATAAATAATAAGAGGACTTACAACAGGCAATATTGAACCGAATGGCCAAGGAAAAAGAACCGATAGCAAAAGAAAATTAGGATTGATGACATCGAAGTAGATTTTCACGAAGGTGTTAGACTAAAAAAGATTAACTTTGACACTGCCATTGAAAAAAGGCTCTATTTAAAAGCAGGGAGAATGTATAGAGAATGGTTAGTCGGGTCTACAGGCTATAGTATGTCCCGGGAAGGTATTTTAAAATACCTATCTCGACTCCTTCTCCCTCTAGTGGGTCCTGACCTTTGATGACCTTCAAAAATATGCGTGTTATAAAAGTGAAACCTTGCAAAATAGATCTTCAGCTTGAATGAAGTACGACAAAATTGTTTTCTGCTTCACAACTTTGCTCAATCCCAATTTATAAGGTTTTAAAGATATACAAATACATTTCCTAAATTTCTGGAGGGTTGATTACAGTGGTTTAGCGAAAGGGCCTGCCCGGTTGTAGCCTCAATCTCAACCTTCCCCAAAATCGAATCCCTGGCGAAAGCCAGGGTCTATTCCGCCACGGCACCCCACCCTCGCCAGACCCTGGCTTTCGCCAGGGATTCGGACTGAATGGGACGGTAGCCCCCCAAACAAAAAAACGACCGCCCCGGTTTCCCGGAGCGGCCGCTTTCGATCCCCCAACGAAGGAGGGTGGCGGCTTGGCGACCGATGCAGACATTCGACTGAATGATTTTCTGGAGGCCATGAAAAAGCTGAATTGCGACGGGCTCTTGCAACTCGGCGACTTTGCCTATCCGAATAAGAAACACCAGTCCTTTGCGGATAAATTCAATCACGCCCATGACGAGACGTTACATGTAGTCGGAAATCATGAGTTTGATTTTGGCTTGACTCGCCAGGATTGTTATCGGGCCTGGGGCATCACCAAGAGTAAGGGGAGCATGGATCGAGCGCGAGTTTTTTGTCATTATTTAATTGTGAAAAAGGAGTGAATATTCAAGGAAGAAAATGTATTATTGTCACTTGGAAAATTTCGATATAGCACAATATTTATGTAACACGAAAGAAGATAATAATATCCAATATTTAAAGAAAATGGGTAATTTTGGATTGTTTTTATGGAGGAAAGGCTTTTTGTATTTTCATTGAAAATACAGTGAAACGGCAAATTTTTTTCCCATATTTTGGGGAAAATGGGAGTAAAACCTAGCTTCCAACAATTTGGTAATTTACCGGGAAAGATAATTTCATTATTAAGGATGAAGATTTTAAACAGTATCGGCTAGAACTTTAATTTGCTCCATCGTTACACCTAGTTGATAAGTGCTGACCTTTTCTACAGTCTTAACGTTTTTTCTCCATATCTTAAATAACAAGGAGAGTTTAAATAACAAACGGGAGGAAAATACTGTACTTCAACTGGATCAGTGATCAGCAAACGACTTGGGACATACACCTTTTCATTCTGTTCAACAATAAATCTTGCCACCTTTTTGAGACACTAAAAAGGAAAAAATAGCAACTTAGTAAACACTAACAAGCTCTTGAAAGCATATTTATATGGATATAAAGTTTTCCTATTGTCAATAATGCAACCCATAAAATTAGACAACTGAGCTGATCTCAAATCAGATCAGTTAAATAAACTGTTATTTGGGAGAGAGAGAGAGAGAGAGAGAGAGAGAGAGAGAGAGAGAGAGAGAGATGGAGAGAGAGAGGGAGAGAAAAAAGTAAAGACACACTTAGGCAATTTTACGTAGAAATCATTTTAAATTGTGTATAACAATCTCATCATCACCATACCCTGTCAAATTCTGATATTAACCTGATAAAAATCCCCTTTCATAGCGCCAAAATGCAAAGGAAAATTTTCATTGAAATAATTTTCCATGCATTGAGCTCATACTATGTGAGCTCTTGGCTCTTCCGACCTCGGCACAAATGCCATGTGAGCTCTTAGCTCTAGTTTTTTTTTTCAGAGGTGATCGCATCGGCCCAGTGGTGCTAGAATGTCATGAGAGATCATTCTATCAGAGACTAAAAGTTCTAGTGCCATTTTAAAGTGACTGAAAAAATTAGCCCCTAGGGCCCCTCCCACGCTCACGTTTTCCTAAAGTCGATGGACCAAAATTATGAGCACTATAGCACAAGGCCCACCAGCCGAATTACCCATATAGCGGTACATCATAGCCTTACACATTCTGGCAGTGCTGAGTCTTTTGCGCGCTACCACGTGCAGCACCTTGGCTGGCCAGGAATAGGCTACCATTTTGTGATTGAGAAGAACGGCCAGATAAAGTGGTGTCACGATGTGAGGGTACGGTCTTATCATGTAGGAAATAGCAACTCCAAAAGTGTGGGATAAGAATTGTATATCTTTAAATTTTCTAGCAAAGATGTAGCCCGAAGAATGTTTAAAGCAAAAGCTAGGCTTGCTTCAACTGATATTTTTGTATCGGAGTCTCTAACAAAACGTCGCTAGGACATTTTGAACGCAGCGAAAGACAAGAATTGTCAGCGAAACGCATGGTCAGACCAGGGTCAGATTTTGGCAAAGCCTAGTGCAGGGTCAGCAGTCAAGATAATACATTCTATTACCGAAAGTATTTAGTTTGATGTTTTTACTTTAACTGACCATTGTCTGAAAGAATGTTTCCTTTAAATAACGAAGTTTGAGGCCTAAACTTTTAACGCTGTGCATATTCCTTTGAACGGTACTCTCTCAGGGTGGCGAATATGGTCCAACAGTTTGACGGTACTTTTAAAAATATAACTCAAGAGTCTTGCTGTTTTGGAACAGAAGTCTACTGGGCTCAAAATGTAGTTTCTCAGAAATTATTAATAATTAATTAATAAATATACTCAAAAAGATAATGATGTAATTGTCTCTTCATCACCACAATCGCAAATGGAACAAGTACTTTTATTAATTCTATATAAAAATGAATTTAGTTTACAGTGACCAGTAAAAATTTCTGTCAGTTTATGATTAGGAGAAGTTTTGCAACATGAAGAATGTCAATATGATCTGGATGAAACTGAAGGGTCCAGGGCTTAACAGCTTGACAGAATAATTCATACCATTTCATATATAGGCTTTTTATGCCAGCGCCTTATGGTGCGTATTCGACCGCCATCCGGGCTGGAGACTTCCTGTTTGTATCGGGTCAGGCGGGCATCGTTCCGGAAACCGGAGCCAAAGCCGGCGAAGATTTCGAAAGTCAGGCAAGGCAGGCCTTTGAGAACCTCAAAACCTGTCTTCGCTGTTCGGGTTGCTCGATGGACGATGTCGTCAAAGTCATCACGTGGCTCGGTGATGCTGACGAACGGTCAGCCCTGAACCAGGCTCGTCTCAATCAGGCAAAGAAGGGACAGAACCCTGTCTTCGGAAAAGCGTGGGGTAAGCACATCTCGCTCTATTACCTGGATCCTCTGGCTGATCCGAGTCGGAGTGCCACGCTCCCCACGTTTTGCTTCACCGCGCAGAAAGGCGAGCGTATCGCTGGCAGTATGCCGGATTCGAATATTGGCTTGTTAGGTGGTGAAATCGTTCGGGCGGGTCCTTCATTTTTCCAACATACGTTTGCCAATCTACGTAACGTAAACGGCACTGGCGAGAATAAAGAAATCCGATAGTGGCAGGAGCTATTTGGGCGCGTTAACGTCGTCTGGGATTTCGGTTGTTCTTCAACAAATCGGAGGGCGTGGCACCGTAGATGATGGCAAACGATTTATCAAAATCATTCCCGGCTCTTAGCGCTTTGATCAGTTTGTTAAATGTTGATCGGTTCTTCATGAGATTGGATACGAACGCATAACCTGCGGATTTCGGCGCTTCCAGTTCGCGGCCATGCTTCTCGTTGAACTCCGTCCGCAGTTCCGGGCGTGAAAACCAGTCCTTGCGATAGGTCCAGCCAACCACATCGCCGAATGCGGGCAGGGCCCAGTAGTTGGGCGAGTTCTTCGGCCATTCCGCGTATCCCGTCACCGTAGCCGGGATGAAGTCCGCCATATCGATCCCTTCCTTGTCGAAGAAATCGTTGAGTTTCACGTAGTGTCCGTTTTTATCAAGGTCAACTTCTGCACGCAAACCGGGCCTCAGCCCTTTTAAAATCTTATTCAAAGATTTTGCCCGAGATTCAGCTGGCCCATTCACTAGGGAAATCAACTCATTAATTCCCAGCCCAGCTACTTTACAATCGTTGCCAGCACCTTGCCCTACAGGAGTCGCTGGAGGTGGAGAGAGCCCACTTATTTCTACTTGCGCGGTATTCCTACTCTGCTCAGTATCCACTTCCCTTGATCTTGCTCGATGTACAGTTGCAAGGTGACACACCGCCAGCCGCGCACCCCGCTAAACATAGCCAGATGTCTCGCCTACCGATACGATGGCGGCATCTCTTTCGGGCGCCATATCGTGTATCGGCTTTCCAAAAAAGTGGTCAAATCGATGAGTTGGCGAACCGTCATAACGTCGTTGTAACTCTTCATCCTCGACTGCCCTGCACTCCTTACATTTCGTGGATCGCCACCGCGCGACAACCTATGTTGTTGGTGGTGGTAGTCACACTTGTAAGCAATACTGATAATGATAATGATGACATCCTCGACGACAAAGATGATGATGAAGAAAATGATAGTGATGATGACTTTGCTGGTCGCGGTCTTGGCGGTGATATTCATGTAAATGGTATTGTTGTTGCTATTATTGCTGCTGCTGCTGCTGCTGCTGATGATGATAACAATGATCCTGCTGATGATGATGATGACAAAGACTATTACGATGACTGACGGTGAAGAAGGCGACAGTGTTGTTCAGGATGAATATACCGTTGTAGGCGAACGCCCAATAGGCCGCCCACCATTTACGTGTCCATAACGCAAACAAAAACGTTAACGGACCCACCACGTCCAACAGCAGTGGTAGTAAGGTTGCTGGTGCGCCGTAAACAAACGTGCCGAACAGAGGCATGCCATTGTGGAACAGGTTGGGCAGGTTCATCAATGAACCCACCAACCATAACAAAAGTTTTAAATCCTGACAAGATCTGGTTACATTTGGGGAGTAGGAGGGGGAAACCGGAAATCTTGGATAACGATTAGAGTGGAGAGATCGAAATGAAACTTAGTGGGTAGAATATGCAAATTTCGTAGATATGTGATTGACGTAACCGGACTGGATCTGCTCTCTTTTGGGGGAGTTAGAGGGGGGTCCAGTGCTTTGGTCAGTTCGGTGCTTCTGGACGTGCTAGGACGATGAAAATTGGTAGTTGTAAATGTGTTATACATAACCTAGGACCAAGAACAGTTTCATTCATAGACGATTATCTAGAAGAGCATACTCAACAGTTAGTTGTTGAGGAGGTGATATCATCTCTGATTGAAGTAATAAGTGGAGTGCCCCAGGGCTCTTGCCTAGGACCTGTTCTATTCTATTCTTTTGTTAATGGCTTGCCCTCTTCTACCCATTACTCATTTTCAAAGCTGTTTGCTGAGAACATGAAAGTCTATTAATTATTTCGTTCTTTCTTTGTCAATTGACCATAAGGACATATCACTTGAAGGATAACTTAGGTCAAGACTGTTTTGGTAAGTGCTATATGCATATTTCATTGCTCTGCAAGTGGGATATTCCAATCTAAAGGGATTTACAAAACTGCTCTCAAGATAGCTCATACCCTGCCTTATATTTATTGAAAAAAAATCTTTGTTAGCTCCATTATTGAAGCTTTGGCAGTTTTGATATTTGGCTGGGGGTTTTGGGCCCGACCCTTTCCCCCGACATACTGTTATTTTGCGACTCTACTCCCGGTCCCTTATTTTCCCATACAATTCCTATATAATTCGCTTTTTTCTGGTTATATGTTCTATAATCGTAATTATGTTTTAAACTAGTCGTATGAAATTCTTTTTGCAAATAAAAAAAGGGGGGATGGGAAGTCAATGTCATTCTTAAATTCGATAAACCTAACCCAATATCACTATCCATTATCGATTTGCGGCTAACATTTTTTTAGCTTATTCCTCATTGGCACTTGGTTCGCAATGTCAAATAGAGTAAATTTCTACATATAGGTTTCGGTCACATTAGGCTCATTCACCCCCCTCCTTCCCTCCTAATGAAGCAAATATGGTCCTAGAATATGTGCTGAAGTTTGAAGATAGTCTAAAGAGTACGCAGATAACCTGCAAAAAATGCTCATGTGTAATTATGGTATTCGGTAAGATAGACTTACCGCCGACGATCACGCCTTTCCTTTGAACGGCTCCTTTTTTTATCACGGTCGGGCGATGATTTAGACTTTGGACCGTAACGATAACGATCTCTCTCTTCCTCTTCCTCAGGTTTGCCCTTTTCTTCAGCAGCTTTTCTTTCTCTAATCATCGAGGACTTAGGGGCTGAAGCTATTTCAACTTCAGGTTTGGTTAAAGCTGGCCTGCTTGGTGGTGCTTGTGGTAACGGTGGCTGGGCATTCTTCGCGCCTTGGACGAAGTGCCTGGGCCGCGAGTGAAAGGCCGCGGGAATTGGTTGGTTTGGTATTGGTTGCTGATGTGGGTGGCCAGCATCAGCCAACTGGGCGGAATTGTCGGAGGTGTTGGTCAGGCGCTGGCGATTAGCGCGCCAATCACGCAGGCCGGGATCGAGTACAACGAAGCGGCCGATGCGGCAACGCTACAAAAGTTTGAAGACTACCTGGAACTCAAGCAGGAAGTCGTTTTTTTCTTTTTAACACAATGATTTGGTATTCGAAAACTAATATTTCTGGCAAAAAAGGACATTTCTGAATTGAAAGCCCCCCCCCCCCTTCTACCATTGTTATTAGAGACTTAGTTTGATTATATTGAATGTGTAAGGAAAATGTGCTATATGTTTTCAGAAGAAGTGTTTAAGGAATTGCCTTAGATATTGTTGCTTGGTGAAGTCGCACCGCCGGTGCACCATAAAAATTCAACTGTGGACCGTAAAGCCGACATGATCAGTTCCCGAAAGGCCCGGAAGACCCCCGGTCATCGTGCCGACGCCGCGTCCGAAACCATGGTCATCAGTCGCAGTTTCTGCAACTCGAACACCTTGTCCTTGACGTCTGCGAAGGCCTGCAGGTGCGGCAACTCCATATGCTTGTCCCACTCTTCCCGGTTGGTCCAGTTTTCGTAGAAGGTAAATTCCGCCGGGTCGTCATTGTCCTGGTGTAGCCAGTTTAAACCCCCCACTTATTGATTTTGGCAAATTCAGGCATAAAATTTATGTCAGCATACCCTATTCATTCGATGTATTTTCACTGATTCGGTTTGTATGGACGCACGCATCTGTTCAGGGAATTGAGTTAACAGATACATCAAGCACTCAGCGTTTAGAATTGAAATTGCGACATTGTTACACATTGGAAATGTCTATCATTTTTTGCTGGAATTCGAATGCGTACCTTGATGTGCCTAATTCGAAGGTCTCGAGCACCACATGGAGTGGTTCGGCTGGTTCGAGGTCTTCTGGGTCTAGCGCTGGCTGTTGCTGAGCTACTGGAACGCTAGCGCTCGCGTCGGTTGACGAGCCATCGAAGACCATGGCCCATCGTCCAAGCAGGCCGGGCTCTCCGTAGTGCGCAGCGAAGAGCAAGGCAGAGAGCAGCAGTGTCCGTTGACCGAAGGTCACGACTTCGTTGTCGCCTGGCTGTCTCCTTTGGGGCAGATTGTGATGGTCGACAGTTTTGGCAACCTACTGACGAACCTCACCGCCAAGGACCTGCCCGCCGAGGTTGCGGCGCAATCGATCCGGGTGCAGTGTGGCGATCAGGTGGTGGAAGGAGTCAGCACAACCTACGGCGACTCGGCCCCGGGCACAACGATCGCGCTTTACGGCTCCAACGGCTCACTGGAGTTGGCGGTCGTCAACGGAAGTGCCGCCGAACAGCTCGGATATCGGCTTCGAAGTTTCAAAGCTTTTCATAGTTTTTCAAATTTTTCAAGCTCTTTCTTTTCAAATTTTTTCAAACTTTTCTCTTTTTTCAGGTGGAGGAGATGACCGACTCGTAGTTTCAGTCTGTCCGTCTTCCAGTAGCAACAACTGCAGTTACAATAGGACATAGGACGAACACGTAGACATACAATAACACCTATAATACTATGCAATGTGCAATTCCCTACTCTTCCTATACTCTCTTACTTAGAATAGGTTTGAAAAATAATGTTGAAAAGACTAAGTCACTAAGGCTAGGAATAAGTGAAGATGAAAAGGTGACGTTGGGTAACAAAGACATTGATCAGGTGGGCAGCTTCACTTGCCTTGATAGTATTATTAGTAAGGACGGTGGGAGGGTGAAGATGTTAAAAACAGAATAGCCAAGGCTCAGGGTGTTTTTTTTCACAGTCAAAAAAAAGTTTGGAAGAATAGGAAGATAAGTTTGCGACTTTGGTCACGATCTTAGGTGCTCGATTAAGTAACTGGCCACCAAGAAATGGAAGCCCGGATTCGGCTGGCAAGAGCTACTCGTCATCCTCGTGATCGTCGTCGTCGTGTTCGGCGCCGCCCGTCTTCCCCAGATCGGGGAGGGCATCGGCAAGGCGTTCCGCAACCTCAAGCGCGGCGTCACGAGCGACGACGACGACGAGCCGTCACAGCTCGAAGAGAGCGTCGCCGACCGCGAGCGGATCAACGGCAAGGTCTTCGAGATTGGTCCTGACGGTACACCGAACGAGATCATGAGCGAACCCGCCGGCCTTGCCGATATTTCCACCCACGATGACGTCCTTTACCTGCCGCATATGCTGGAAGGCAGGATCGAGGCAGTCAGACTGGACTAGCACCAGACCCTGCAAACGCTTCATCACACGGGTCAGACGGCAAAAACGGGTTGGGCATCACATGCCCAACCCGCCCCTTACCACCTCGGTGGAACGGTAAAACTCTGAGTAGGAAATTAACTGGCTAGTGAGGGCTAGCGCTCGAATAGATTTTGCCTTCGCGCATCACGAAGCGCACCCGGGTCAGTTCACTAATATCTTCGAGTGGTGATGCGGATGTAGCAATAATGTCTGCCTGTTTGCCCACCTCTATACTACCGAGTTGATCCTCGAGGCCGAGCGCCCTGGCTGAATTAATAGTAGCAATTTGAATGGCAAAGGCTGGTGCTGAAAACGCCGAAAAAACATTGAAAAAACAAAGCAATAAAAAAAAGAAACAAAAATGAAACTTATGATAAAAAGAACCTTCAACTATATTCGTCTTTCATCAAGCTATGAGAATGTGAATAGAGTAGGGGTGGAGGAGGAGTATGTACAGGTTTACAAAACCAGATGATAAAAAAAACAATTTCGTATTTTGAAATTTATGATAATAAAGATTTTCGAGTAAAAAATATGAATGTCTTCGGGAAAGTAAAGTTTTATTACGAACTTTTAGTCGCCTTGTAAAATTTAGTTGTTATAGGCTTTACTATTCGTTATTTACTTTAATCATATGTAACTTATATTCCATAAGTCTCTGATGATAGAATTGAAAGCATACCCAATTGTCACGCGGAAAACCAGGTTCAATTCCCCGTCAGGAAGAACTTTTAATGTATTGAACTTAAAGAATATCTTTGAAATCTAAAATTTAAAACAGCAACGAGATCCTGGTGGTGCCGGTGGTCATGCCGCTGGTCAATGCAGTCGGCATCGATCCAATCCACTTCGGCATCATGGTGACGCTCAACCTCGCCATCGGACAACAGACGCCGCCCGTGGCCTCGGTGCTGATCACATCGTGCTCGATCGCCAAGGCGGGCATCTGGGAAACCTCGCGCACCAATCTGCCCTTCATCGGCGTGCTCGCCTTCATCCTTCTGCTGGTCACCTATGTACCGCAGGTGTGTCTCTTATGTTACGTAGTCTCTTATGGAAAGTCTCTTATGTTAGAATGATGTGGGCGCCTTTTTACTTCTCTATGTTATGCAAACAAAATCACTAGAATTCATCCAACTACGGATTTTTTTCTAACCTGTATTTGCAATTACTGAGAACCCTAGACTAATAGGGTGCCAAAGATTGACTTTAAAACAGTTTCTTTTTTACTTGGTTGTTCAGTTGATGTTTTGTTAAAGCTTGTCTGAACATCCCCTTTGAAAATCATCGCTGTGGACAATCCCACCACCAGGAAATTTGCCCCCCCCCCCAAAAAAAAAAATGTATGCATACTTCCCAATAGTAAAGAATATACGTAAACAGTGGGAAAATTTTGTAACTTAAGTTTTTTCCCAGGGACTGTGGAGGGGGGCAAGATATCTCCAAAGGCATAGTTATTCGGTCTTTCAATTATGCTGAACAACATGGCTATTTCGAAATTCGGTCAGGCGTGTCAATAGAATGGGGTATCCCCCCTAAATTTAAAAAGTAATTTGGTATTTACATTGAAAAAGCCTTTTATTGGTATTTTTATAAACTGAAAAAAAAAAGTTGCCAATTTCCCTTTACAAAAGCAAGCAATGTAAACCAACTTCTAACAAAATTACAGAACATTTATACTTTTGAAATGGAGCAAGCTTTTCGCTCTAGATTTCAACAACCTACGAAATTTATTCTCTAAAATTAATTTTCGGGGTTATGCGGGGGGATCTTTCCATGGAGGGATTTGTCATGGGGGAAGAAAATTTTCATGAAGGGGGCGCAGGATTCTTTAGCATTTTTTAATGAACAGTGAAAAAATAAATATGAAAAAATTTTGTCAACTGAAAGTAAGGAGCAGCATTAAAACTTAACTCAAACAGAAACTATTACGCATTTCCTCTTAATGCCTCGCTCTTTTACGCTAAAGTAACTTTATTAATTTAAACTATTTCTGATTTCCAAAATAGGGAGGAAGTACACCCCTAAAATTAAAGGACCCTTAATGAAAATCACACCTTAACATTCAGCATAACAGAGAACCCTATTGTAAAACTTTCAAGCTCATATCTGCAAAAATGTGGAATTTCGCTATTTTTGCCACAAGACAAATCACGGATGTGTATTTTTTTTTTCAGTGATGATTGTATTGAAATAATGGTCCTATTTGGAAATAATGGTATTGAAATAATCGGTCAACACACAAACATGACGTTAATCGACAAACACACATACAACTTATAAATAGAAATACCAATCCAGTTTTTATAAGAAACTTTTATCGATGAAAAGCTTTTGGGAAAATTAATGTAGTTTTACTATTATAAGAAGATCTATTTTCTCGCTGCTTTCTTCTTTTCGCATATATTCCTTTTGAATATTTTGAAAAACTAATTTGACAAACAAATCTTTTAATTTAAGTAATTCATTTAGTATCTTATCACTATGATCACCCGCATATCTGCTACAGTTGGTCGGGTTTGAACACTCCCGAGCGAAATGTCCGAATCCTTGGCAGTTGAGACACTGCTTGGGTTTTTCGATCGGTCAAGTGACATAAAATAAACAATATTCGATCTTCACTCCAAACTTCAATGCATGATCCAGGTCATCACTTTTTTTAAACTTCAGCTGCACAAATCCTGAAATTCCGAAGCGTGTCGCAGAAATTACACTTTCAGTGCGGGTCTCGTTGGGCGTTTGCGCCACAGGAAATGAGGAGAAAATCGCGCCCAATTCTCCTGCCAGCGCATCTATTTCGTCATCGCTGATATTTTTCCAGTCTTCGTTAATGGCAATAGATTGCGTCAGGAAATCGCTGGTAAAAAGGCTTCCTTGAAATATATTTTCGATCATTTCTACATACTACCGACGTGGATCGACCGCCCAAATGCAAATTATAAAATTCAAAAACTTATTTTACGCTTGGGAGATTATTTGACTTTATTTTTGATCATTCTGTGCTTAATGGATCTCTTTGCTTTTCTTTGAAAAATTTGCTTTGTGGAAAAAAAAATGATATTAGTTATTTAAGAATGCCCATGGAAATATTGATAAGAAATCATATATTGGATTAAGTACCTAAAGAAGCATAAGGGTGTCTTAAAAGTCGCAGCATAATAAACATTTGAAAATAAGAAATAAATGTAAAAAAAATGAGGTACAACTGAAGAGTTCATGCAACATCACATTCTTGGTCCAGAAGCCATTTACGATGTGCAGATTAAACGGATTCATGAGTACAAAAGGCAGCTCATGAAAGCGCTCCACCTCTTGATGCTTTACCATGAAGTCAAAGACAACCCCCAAACACACCGCGTAAAGCGGTTTGCCATTTTTGGAGGGAAAGCTGCGCCTGGCTATAAAGTAGCCAAAAACATCATTCGATTCATTTACTGCCGTTAGCATTACGCAAGCTGTTATGTTTTGCCAAATATTTTTATGTAGTTTTTTCTTTAATTTTTGGCGACTGTGCACTCACTACGTAAAAAGTATTGAAAGGTATCACTTTTATATAAGGGTAGACAACAACGATTTTTTAGTAAGAGAAGAATTCCAAAAGGGACAGAACCAAATATTTAGCTTTTTTCACTTACGTACCATTGGTTCCTCTGGAAACACTTCCCTGCACTCCTCCGACGGTGATATTCGAATTCCAAAAATTCTTTTGTCGAATGACACTGTATCGAATAGGATTTCTGACACTAACAACGACAAATTAGTACAATTAATTTGGTCGGACGAAATAGTCGAACGAAACAATTAATAGTAATAAATTGGCTCAGTTGTTAGTTTATTACAGGTATGACTATAAGGGACGCTTTGTTGAAGACTCGATTTTAGCACTCGATGAAAGACAAATATATAAAAATGGTGCAAGAGACTCAGCTCAGACTTTGTTTAGCTTAACCCTATCCAACTCCCTATATACAACTTAAGTCGAATATTGTCAATTATAAAAGCAACCAAGGCAAGCTGCATTGAGTTGTTACTATTCAGCCGAAGACCTTGATATTCATATTTCGGAATTTTGACTTCTAATTAAAATTTATATTTTTATATAAGTTGGGATATTCAATATTGTTCTACTTTCGAATTGGCAATTCGTCCAATGACTTATTTTTCATCGTAATCTAAAGAATCGGCGTTTACCGCAGAATTACGTCCAGTCAAGCAAACTAAACAATGCTGTCCCAACATTGGGGGTTGGCATTATCAAATTTCTTCTTGCTTTGGACAAAAAAAATTATTTGTACGAAGAGGCTGCAGCATTAGTGCCTGGAAGCAATGTGATGCAGGAGAGATTTATAGGTGCGTTATTTACCTGACACTTTGAGTCTGATCAATCTTTGAAAATTTTAACTGTCCGGAAACCGCTCCCTGATGCCGGGCCAGCACTCGCTGGCAAACCAGGTGACCGCATCGACGTTGGGCTCGTAGTCCATCACGCCGGTGAAGATCGCCGTGTGGGGCTCTCGCCGATCATCGCCCTGCGAGGCAAAGTGCTCGACGTCGACCCCGTTGGGCAACACCACCGGCTCGACGTCGGGGATGTACTTGAGGAACAGCTCCTTCTCCACCTCCGACACCACCAGCGACACGTCGCATTGTTTGAATATAGTATTGGCTATTGACAAAGTATAATGACGTTTTCACTGGATATTTTTTCTGGTGGTGGAGGGTGGAGGTCGGGGGTTACATGAGAGGATCTTTCCATGCAGGAATTTATCAAAGGGGAAAACAATTTCCATGAAGGGGACGCTGGATTTTCCAGCATTATTTAAAACAACAATGAGAAATTAAATAAAAAAAACAAGTTTTTTCAACTGAAAGAAAGGAGCAACATTCTTTTATGCTGATGTTTTTTTTAATGTATTGATACTGATTCCTGCACTAGTTTGGAGTATTACTTTATTGTATAGAGGGTTGCCGGTCGTTCTCGGGATTTCATCTGAGCGTGGTATGTTAATGTCGTCAGCTTTGATTGGCTGGTTATTGGTCGCAGCGGTGAGTTTATTGGGAATTTGTGTTGGCTTATGGATTAACGGAGCCGCGTACGTTTTAGGTGTGTAGTTTGGGTGATATGAGATCCTTCAGCCGCGCAGTGTGATGCGCCTTAAGTCCGGCAACCGTCATTTGATGGTACCGCCCGCCCAGCCGATTGATCCAGCCGAGGCCCGTGCACGCATATTGCGCGCCGTACCGCCGCAACATCTGACGGCCGATATCATTGAAAACTGTCTGGCACCGGTAATTGGCGATTTGCAGCAAAAGCTGATCGCATCGGCCAAGGTCGATCGGGTAATCGAACTGGGTACCGAACATGATATGCAGGTGACAAGGCGCACAGAATTGCAGGAGTAGTTTTATCATCTATTCCCACTATTGGAGGCCCTGCTTCCGGATTACTATCTTGGCTGTTAGAGCCTCCATTAGAAAAACGCCGAGATGAATGGAGAGAGCAAGTAGGTGAAGTTTTGAGACAATTACATGAACAGCAACTGGTGAACATCGAGGACCTTAAAGATAATCCAGAGTTTATAGATATTGTTCTTTATGCATCGCAGTTTATAGAAAGTTCATTAAGTTTAATGTGACACACCATATGCGTCAAGTCCGAGAAAATTTACCTGATTTTCCAAAAGTAAGGAAATCTACTACTATACTAACAACTCACCGCAGCACCAGGCAGCCTGAGGCCAACACGGCTACGCACGCTCCTCCTACATCCCTATCTATTCAAAGCCTCCCTCTTTGCAACCTCCCAGAAAGTTCCCATTTCTTTAAATCTTTATTTATGACATCCTCCCGTGAGTAAAAACAACATGGAAAACAAGGCAGTGAAAAAACTGTAAGGATTCATGATTTTAAAACCCCATGGAACTCTCTACAGAAATGAAGAGCCAATAGAAACCTAGTATCCAACAAGAAATAATTATGAATAATTTAAGAAAATACTATTTTCAGTTTATTTAATTTTGAGTGTCTATAGTTCATGGTTACCCCCATGGGGGTAACCTAGTAAAGAACGAACCTTAGCCCATAGTAAGCACCCGTATGAGATTTAAGGGTGAACTAAAGCGTTATATAAAAGTATTAAAATTTGTGCTGGAAAAATTCATAAAACGTCTAATTGCTCCAAGTCCTCGTTCTGCTCTTATGAAAATATTTTTTTTCCTCGTCAGTCCTCATAAGTTAGGATACGTCTAGAAAATGATCTCCCAGCTTATAAAAGTGGTTGCTTGGCCTGTAGTAACATTATTCTTGTTCATTTGGAAGTACATGAAACATTTCATATCTTGCTGAGCACGCCGATTGAACCGAATCGCGATTTTTCGCCGGATTGGTCGGGATTGGACGTGACGGTTCAAAACACATGGTCGATGCGTCAATACTGGCGCCATCGTTCGGCGGGTTTCAAAGATCAGTTGTATGTTCATTTTCCCTACGACACCACGCGCCAGCTGCGAGCACTGCAACCCGACGTGGTGATGTCGCATGAACTTGGTGCCCGTTCGATGGGAGCGGCGATTGTCCTGGGCGTGTCCACACAAGTGGTCTGCCGATTATGGGGCGCCATGCGCAAACTGTGTTTAACACGGGGCTGTACGACAAGGGCCTATTCTGGGATTCACGTATCGAGAGTTTAACCGGGACGGCTGGGCAAAATGGAGCGGTTGGCGGGATTAGTACGCCGGATTCATCGCCCGGCCAAGCTGATCCAAATGCTGGGGTAAATCTATTGGCTGCCCAGGCTCGCTTTCCAGTTGTAGCGTTAATTTGGGTTAGAATGAGACCTCTTGCGACATTCTTGGACTACTCAGTCGATACGATCACTTCTGGGAAAAAAATCAAAAAAAAAAATTATTAGGCTCCTAACTTTTGATGGGTATAACTGATCTTGATGAAACTTATTTATTTAATATTGGCATACCAATGCGATTCTTTTGATGTAACTATTGGTATTAAAATTCCATTTTTTAGAGTTTCGGTTACTATTGAGCCGTGTCGCTCCTTTCACCATTCCGAGAGATCCGGGCTTAAAAGTGTTGGTTTCTTATCGTGCAAAGAGTGGCGGGAGTCCCGCCCAGGCTGCGGAACAAGATGAACAGGCCTTGCGCTGGCAGCTTTTTTCCGGTGATTGGACGGCGATTCACGATGGGTTGGCACTGGTCAACCTCGGAACCGCAACGACCCAAGTCGTCTTGCGCCAGTTCACGGCGTCGGGCACCTTGGTTTCGGAGCGGATTCTGGTGGTCAGATAACCTTTCCTAAGTTTGTTTCGTCACCTAATGTTTTTCTTAAATTTACAATTAATATTAGGACTGGAGTTCCTAGGATAGGATTGGTAAAAGGAGCAGATTAATCAATGAATTGGAGGTAATCCTCATAACGGCGGTTTAAAAGGGACAAAGGGGGCATTTACACAGGGCGCAGAAACTTTAGGGGCGCAAAATTTTAAACAAATAGTCTAATGGTTATCAATTTGTAACTTTTATACAGAATACTTTTATTTATACAAGCAATCTTAATTCCAACTAAATGGTGCTAGTACTTACAAAAAAACAAGCGCAAGACTATAACCTATTAAAGACTGACATGTAAAAAGGAGCGAACGAATTGGCGAAACGCTTTGTTCTTGGAGTAGGCAATTACAGTTTCACCTTTTTAGCTGACCTTTTGACAAATTCCTGCAAATGCGTAATGACGTAGCACTTTTTTTGGCTACTTGCGTGTTGCAACACCCAATTTGATGTATTCCAGTTGGTGGGAGTAATATCCAAAGTAGCTCTGAGCCTGTACATTTTAGTGCATTTGGCAGGTTGTTTGTGCAAACATGTTCAACAGATTTGAACTTTTCGGACGTTTGAAATCTTGTGGAACTACCCGATGATCTTCAGATTCTATGTAATGCTGCTTAAATACCTATGTGCGTAGTGAATTCGCAACTTGTGCAGTTTTTTCTGTATGTCTTAGCGCATGACTGTACGAGTCCTAAATTTTTAATAAGACATAAGAAATTATCTAAATAATTTCACCTTAGTATTATGAATTGTTGCCGATTCTTTTGCACGGCATTATTTTTGAATAAATTTTTGTATTAAGTTTAAAATGTGAGTGTTTTACTATAAGATGTTTAGGTTAAATGTTGCTAATTTAGGTTAAAAGTGCTATCAAGTAACATCAAGTTCTTCCCCTTGTATATTTTTTTATTATCTTCATAACTCCTGAAGTTATGAAAGAAAACTTAATATAATTGCCAAAAGATTCTATCGTTGCTTTCTGACAACCTGGATACACTTACACTTTTTTATTTACTTATTTAAATTGTAAAAGTAGAAGTGGTAACAGTAGTACACTCAAAGTTTCCACTTAAAACCTTTAGTCATTCTCGATATATTGCTGAAGTGTCTTATTGGGAGCCATTAACACAATGCCTTTTCATTTAGTTTAAAGCAATGCTTCAGGTTTTCTAACATCAACCTTCATCTTTTGTATACTCAGTAATTCCTGGCATGAGATGATGCGCCTCTCTTACTAGTACCGATTCTGAGAACCAATTACCACTTGCCACCGATAGCTGGCAAGTGCTGGGTCACTACCCTCTCTCCTTTGTGGGACGCACGATGCTGGCCCAAGTTGGTCTAAAGCCAGACAACTCTAAACTACCAAGGAAAGCTCTACTAAAAAGAGAGGAAAAGATATATATAAAACCTTTTCTGAATCTCTTCAAACTTCAAACAATGTAGTCAGCTTAGAGGAGCAATTTGAAAAGAAATAAAAAATAATCACAGTTGGTGATTATTGGGTTTCTCGAAGGGGGACCTTCAAATATCTCAATTGGGTTTATCTTGTAATTTAGAACTCTAAATAGCAACCTTTGTTTATTCATTACGCAGACTGTAAAACCTAGTTAATATAAAGTGAAGTTTTGTGAAAAATCTCGAACCTAAATTCCCTATATATTCAGACATTAAATAAAAAAGTAGAATAGCAAAAGAAATGCAAAATTAACTATCCAGCTGTTAAATTGACCCTCTTTCTTTTATATTGATTAAATTAAAAACAAGTTTTTTTAAACTGCAAATAAGGAGCGACATCAAAGCTTAAAATGAATAGAAATTGTTCCGTATATGAAAGGGGTTGCCCCCTCCTCAATGCCTCGCTCTTTACGCTAAAGTTTGGGTTGTGTCTGACCGGGACGGTAATCTGATCGTGGAACTGGCCCGTGCCGATAATGGGGGAGACAAAGATGGAGGCAGGGATAATGACTGATCAAACCAACAAAACCACACCTGCGCTTGACCCGATCACCCTGAGCGTCATTCAGGCCGGATTGCAGCAGGTTTGTGATGAAATGGATCTGAGCTTTTCGCGGGCCGCATTTTCGCCTGTGATTGCTGAAGCCAATGACAACGTATCCCCCCGGAAACCCTTAGTCTCTTTTACACAAATCGACGCTATTATGTAAACTCACTTCTTTGGATATGCAACATACTTAAAGTCTTCCACTTTCCTTCAGACCTTACGTTTTACCCTGTATAGTGATGATCGCAAGTTCTCTTTATCTTCTCGTAATATATTCGCACTATGACTTCTTCAATAATTTTCCATATGTATCGAAAGTTTTGGTTGAGCAAAAAAAATTGGGGGTTTATCTACTGGGATTCTTGGCCCGCTGTATTTCTAGAGATTTCTGCCGCTGTTCTTTCAGCCAAGGAACAAGTTTTTTGAGATCATCTTGGTCATCGATCAAGAAGTGGCGGGGCTCAATCTGATCTTCAGAAGTCACTGTTTACTTTACCTCCCTGTTGCTTGATAAACTCGAAAACGCGACCTGTGCAGCTTAGGCACAAATCAACCCATTTACGGTAGAAATCATCACAACCATCTTCTAGGGTTTGATGCACAAACACACCAAAGCAGGCCATGATCAAGCCTTTAATAAATGCCGAGCCCGCTTTCCATGCCTCATTTCGCGAGACGACATACAAAGAAAACCCATACACTAAAGCATCGCCGAGCATGTCCAGGGAGTCGCCGAGTAAGGCGGTCGACCGCGCCATAATCCCTGCCGCGAATTCGACACCAAACATGCCCAGGTTAATACCCAAGACAAGCTTGAGCGTCTTGGACTGCCGCGCTTGTGGTAGTATTTGTAATCATAAAATTCATTATCAGGCTAAAGCTAAATCCACTTGAAGCTTAGACTCTGTTGGCATTAGCCTACTTTCTTCATTCCTCTACTTTGTTTTGCTTCTTTGGTATTATATTCTACCTTTTAGCTGTATTCCACCTGTCCTTTTGGAACACACATTTTGCGATAGTTTAGTTATTTGTAGTTATTATTAAATTATATTGTAGTTATTATTAAATTTGGGTTGACTTCAGAGAACCATCCTTGGACCATCATTGCTTCTCCATATAAATGATATGGTATTTGAAGTCTGCAACCACCTAACCCTCTACAGCAATGACTCAAAACTATTGGGTATCTATGACAGATGATGCATACAATCTGACCATGATTGTCTGCAGGTATGGTGAGATAGATGACTTCACTCCTTTGATATTTCAAAATGTAATGTCATTCCCCTTGGTCACACTAATACACAGACCAACTTAGAATTAAAATGCACGATTTGCCAGCCTTGGAAAATCATTCATAACATCCTTGGTTTTTCCTCTAGAATTTTGGCGATGAATTTAAGGAAAGTGAGTTGAGTTTTCTTCTTTTTTCTTAAGCGATAAAATAGAAAGCTTTTTAATTAATAAGCATAAAATGTATTTATGAAAAAAAAAACAGCTGAAACTGAATGTAATTTAACAATGTTAAAATGGCGGATGAATACTCTTTTATACTCAAGGTTTTTCACAACAAGCCAACATAAAAAAAAACCATAACCATCCTAATTAAGGCCGTGATTAAGTGAACTGATGGAACTCGAAAATCCCATTACCCAAGTACTCATTGGCGGAAGATATCGCTTTTAATATAAGGCCGCAGCTTCTTGAAGATGCTATAAAATGTTTGCTAGGATTTTGCTCTATTTCCTCTGATTACTTGGAAATCTTAGAAAATGTCTAGCTCTTTTTCACAAGTGTACTCTACGCTGATTTCGATCGCCATCGCCGGATTGCGTGCCGACCTGCCCGGGCTGCTGCGCGAAGCGATCGTCTGGCGCGCCATCGCCACCAGCCTCGCCATCGGCCTGTGTGCGGCGGTTCTGGCGGTCTCAGCAGCGCTCATCCTGGTGCGGGCCCGTCACGCGGCACGTCCCCTGTCGGCCACCCGGCTGTGGGCGCGTGGGCTTCGCACCTCCGCGGCGGCCGCATCGAGCCTTGTCCTGCTGAATCACAAAGGCCGTAAAATAAATAGTTGAAATTACTAAAAAATACTTGAGCGTAAAGAGTGAGGTATTGTGGAGGAGACGAACCCCTTGATTACGTAATAATTTCTGTTCATTTTAGGTTCCAATGCTGCTCCTTACTTCTACCTAAAAAAAACTTTTTTATATTTATTTTCTCATTGTTTTTTTAAATAATTCTAGAAAATCCTGCGGCTCCTTCATGGAAATTTTTCCTCCCTCGTGCCGCTGGCTTCGTGCTGATCGGCTACCAACTGACTGGATACAGTATCGCCTGAAGCGGGCGATTTTGAAGGAAATTCATGATGTACAACGCAACGAAACCATCCCACGACGAACTGCCGAGCAGCAATCAATTGCTGCGGTCAACACTGTTCGCGATCGTCAGTGCGACTGTCATTCTGATCACCGCCGTCCTGCCGGCGGAATATGGCATCGACCCGACAGGTGTCGGGCGGTTGCTCGGTGCGTATTGCAGGGGCGGCGGTAGCGGCAGGTATCAGTTTTTCTGTCGGCGCTGGTGTGCTGCTGGTGTTGTGGGTCAGGCAGAAGTTTCGCGTTAAACACGTGAGCGGAGGTTGGTGGCGTCGTGAACGCATCAAATCTCTATTGGATATCGGTTACCCGGCCGCGGTTGAGCAGGGTGTTTTTCAGGTGGGATTTTTCATCTTCCTGATTCTGATTGGTAACTATTACGGCACCGAAGCCCAAAGATTCTCACCTCCCCAAACATCTTAAGTGGATTTTAACACATTGACATTACATAATAATATTTATTAACTTGTTTGAATCTTTATGAAGTATTAAAAATAAGGCTCTATCCACACTTATATTTTTGGAGGGTTTCGGTTCAGCGGTATTTAATCGGAAAGGTAGTTGTGTGAGGTAGATTTTAATTGTTTTTCGTTTGTTTTTAGTATTTGTACTGAAGACGGCTATTAGTCATATCAAGGGCAATCGTTAGAAAAATCCGGTATAAATATGAATACGGATTGTTTTCCTATGGACAATTATTATGTTGTATGTTCAAGAGTTGGTAAACCTGACAATCAATTTATATGGACAGACAATAGGACAGCAAAGAATGTTGTATATTTGCAAGTTTTACGTAGTTAAATATATCTATATATATAAAAATAAGTTGTCTGTGTGTTATGTCTGTTACACTTTGTCTGTTACCCCAGATTATGCTCTGGTCTAAACGTAAATTAAAAGTTAAAACAGGACAGAATAGCTTACTCTTTAAGCTGTTTGAAGATGCAAGTAAATACTGCATTCTATCTCCTTTCCAAATGGCAGGATCGTTGCACCGGAAGGAGGGGGAAGTGAGTAGCACGAACATTTTGAGACTCGGTAAAATTAGGACCAAAGCCATAGTTTTTCTGCATCATAGAAAAACCGGAGTGGTTACAGCCGAATCTCAGAATGTCGAGCGAACAGAGCCAGCGCGAGGAGGAAGTTCGTTCCGTCACGGTAGTACTGGAAAGACTGGCTCGTCGGGGTGGAGGTGACCTGACCGAGGAGGTCGCAGCCCAGCCACAGGAAGACTCCCAACAGGAGGAGGAGCTGGACCAGGAGGGCGAACTCCCTCTCGATTCGCAGGGGGCCCCAGATTTCCTTGCGGTAAACGCGCGCGCTGCCATCTCCCTGCATCAGGATCCAGATCCCGGTTTCTATGATGTCTGCCGTGCTGACTTTCGCAGGTGGTGACGAGTCGGGCTCAGAGCACTCGCTGGGTTTGGAGGGATGCTCGCTCGGTGTGGAGGAATGATGGTGCGAGCAAGACCCACCGCTACAGTCGTGATCGAGGCTGACATTGGGGTCGAAGGGGTCATTGAGAGTTCTACTCATCGCTTCACTCCGAAGTCTTCGGTTGGCTGATCCACCCCACGTTTCAGCGGGTGATCTCGTTGGTGCTGCTGCGCGGGGAGGAGATCGCCGGCTTCTACGTGCTGCGGCAGCGGCCGGGCGAGCTCTACCTTGATCACCTCTACCTAGCCGAGGGCGCGCGCGGCCTCGGCCTCGGGCGGAGGGTGATCGGCGGATTACAGAAAAAGGCGCGCGGGGCTGGCCTGCCGATCCGGCTCATGGCGCTGAAGGGGAGCCCGGCCAACGCCTTCTACCGCGCCTGCGGTTTCGAGCCCGTTGGCGAGCTCGAAATATTGGCTTTCTGTGTTTTCTTCTGTATTTTTATTTGGTCTTTAAAAACCCCAATTTTCATAATTTTTCTTTATGTTATGGCAGGGTATTGTGGCTTAAGAAATTATCTTTCTCATGCTTATGAGTTTAGCACAGGTCAAGAATATTGTTTTCATCTTTCAAATAAGGTTCACGGCAGCTAGACACATTCAGAGTTACATTTAGTTGCTTCTTAGATCAAAAAATTTCTCGTTGGTCTTTTTATCAATCTCTTTATGTTTCTATGTATTTTTTCTGTCCGTGTCTGTGCCTCTTTGTGCTCCCTCTGTCTGTGTGTATGTGTCGTTTGTATGTCTGTCCGTCTATTTCTGAAAATTACATTTTTTGTATTTCCGACTTTTCAAAAAATATTGTAAACGTTGGAGTTACAAGGATACCCCTAAAAATATTGGAAACACAATAATATAATGCAATGAAATATTTTTATTGAAGTAATGTAGATGTTCAGAACATCTTCTGCATGCGCCGCACCGGCAAAGCCGAAGGTAGCAAGCACAACAAGGCTTGAAGATTTAAGAAGAGATTTCATTTCGCTGAGCCTCCCATGTGGCAGCGTTTGAAAAGTTCGGGGCCGTGTTTTTTAGTTTGCCCACAATCCCTAATATCCTTCGAATGCATGAGGATAATGTCAAGCACAAGATGGAAAATTGTGCATTTTTTGCATCAAGTGAAAAATTCCGAACTTATCCGTTGATGACTTATTAGAATATATTCCCGGCCCAGATTTCCCCACCAGTGGGATTATTAACGGCCGTGCTGGGATTGTCAGTGCATATCGCACTGGCCGTGGGCGGATTTTGATTCGTGCGCGTACCCATATCGAAACCGATGAACGCAGCGGCAAGCAATGCATCGTTGCAACGGAGTTGCCGTATATCGTTAACAAAGCCCGCTTAATCGAAAAGATTGCCGATTTGGGTTAGAAATAAGTTAGTGAAAATTATGAATATGATTTTAGAAAAAAAAGAAGTACCTAGAGATTTTAGGAAATTAAACCACTGTATAAGAAAGGTCATAAGAGTGAGTGTGGTAATTACCGAGGCATTAGTCTGGTCTCTGTAGGTAGCAAATAAATTAGTAATATGATACTTTTTAGACTGAGAGATGCTGTACACAAAGTTTTAAGAGAAGAATAGTGCAGTTTTAGAAAAGGCAGATGCATAAAGTTCGATACAATGTTAACAGAACAAACACCAGTGCATGTCGTCATAATAATAAGGATAGTAACGCATAACGTATACATTAAAATGGAAAACAAATGCTGGGCAAATGGGTTGCAGGAGGCCACCTAATCATGGGTTTACTAAAAGAAACAAAACTAAATAAACAAAAGAGAAACCCTACGACGGATTGATTTGCAGCGAGTTGTCAGTAATAGGGCGGCCGATTTCTATTTCCCTGTATAACCGGTAGTATGCTGCATATACATTCGATATAGTAGTTCTTTATTGTGTATGGACTCAAGCGCGTATCTAGAGAAAAATCTTGGGGGTGCACTGGACCAAAGGACGCCATTATGATTCGAGTGTAGTGATAGGAGGGTGTAGATTACGCCCTCGTCAAACCAGTTCTTTTGTATGAATCTGGTTGGTGCTGATGTAAAATGACAAAGAAACCTTTTTAAAAGCCAATAATATTTTCAGGGATTGGAACGAAAAAAAGAAAGCAGGTTGAACGAGAAAAGAAATCTCAAGGTCATGACGTATCGTCACATCAACACGGTGATACTGTCGCAATGTACATATCTGGTTTACCATTGGATGGATCATTTACGAATGACTCTACGGTACGACAACTATTTTCTTCATACGGTTCCATTCAAAAGATCCATTTCTATAAGAACAAACAAACAGGTGAATTAAAAGGTGACGGTCTCGTTATTCTTGAGCAAATAGTGAAAGATTCTCATTTAATTAACCTTTTACAACATTTAAATACCAGCAAATTGCACGCGCCAAGCTTTTTCTTTCCTTTTATAGACAGAATAATAGAAATCATGCAACTAATGCTAGCTTATCGTTGACAAAGAGTAAAGAAATTCAGTAAACCTGAAAATTAATAAAATAAATGACATTAAAAAATTCGGGATAATGAGGCGTCTCAGAAAAAAAATAGCTCTTTTGTTAAAACCTTAAAAATTGGGATTGAGCCAAGTTGTGAAGCTGAAAATATCTTTTTTACTTCATTCAAGCAGAAGATCTATTTTGCAAGGTTTCACTTTTATAACATATATTTTTAAAGGTCATCAAAGGTCAGGACCCTCTAGAGGGAGAAGGAGTGGAGGTATGCACTTCAAAATATCTTCTTGGGACATACTTTATCCTGTAGACCCATCCCTCAAAGTTTCATTTTCCTAAACTAACCTAATAGTGAAGAAGCTCTTAATGCAAAACGTAAACTACACATTGTTACTGAACGAGGATGTCCTCGTCAATGCACTTTTTGTACACATAATGGAATGAGTAGATGGGATCAAATTGTAGCTATTGGAAAAGATAAAGTTAAAGAAATGGATCAAGATTTTGGATTCCAACAAATTGCACGATTCAATTCTCCACAATATGTAATTGATCATATGAAATATTTACATGATGAATATGACGTTGTCCGTTAAAACGTTATGGGGTATTGTCCGTGGGGAAATTTTTACCATGTTGGAACTGTCTAGAGTATCTTACTATAGGGATGGGGATATTTTCCTCGTGAGATATGCTCCATAGGCGACTTTTCCACGGGATAAATTCTCTAGAGGTAATTTTTTGCGGGAGCAACTATCCAGGGGGCGGGAGGGGGGAGGGTTCTTGTGGCAAAGCTTTTCCACAGAGGAGAGGAATTCCGGCATGATTGGGAAGAATCTCTTTGTGTGTATGTACCAGCTTGTCAGATATTAAATTTTAAATTTTGTTTACATCTCCAAGTTACCAAAGTTGGGTGATCAATTCAAAGCAAATCATTCAATTTTTTGAATTCCCTATATTGGTCAACCACACTATAGTCCAATGTCCATTGACTGGCTAGCAGTGCAGCAATTTAGTTTAACATGATTATCCTAATTGGAGAAACATGCGTTTGATTAATTGTGGTTGGAATTCATCGTCGACCCAATGGGTCACGCGCACGATCCCGGATTCCGTTTCGTAGCCCGTGAGCACCATCGATACGTACAGGGTACCGCTTTCCGAGCAACCGAAGCTGAGCATAGCGCCGCCGTCGACGGATTGCGCTTCGGCCCGCCGCGGAAGGTTTGCCCGTCGGTCCGCCTCAGCAAGGCGCCAGGCCTTGAGCGCCGCCTGCTCACGTTCTTTCGCTTCCTTGGCGGCCATTTCTTGCTAAAAATGACTATTATGATGAAGTTAAATATGTAATAATGCACAATGGTTAAGGTGTTAGTTTTCAAACCAATTAGTCGTGGGTTCGAATCACCTCAGCTTGATGAGTGAAAAGTGAAAACAAGCTATTACGGCAACGCTCCACTCTGTGATAAATATATATATACATATATATATATATACATACATATATATACATATATATACATATCTATATCTATATATATATAGATATGTATAGTTTCGTTTTACAATACAATCATTCGAATTATGGGAACACGTTTGCGCCTAATAACCAGGTATTATTTCAATGGCAAGTGGTCATAGGAAGTCATCAACATGGGTTTACCGAGAGACAGTAGTCCAAACGTAAAAATGTCTATAAAGACGATCGTGAGGATCGCGCTCTTAGCGTTTGTGGTTTTCGCCAATCTGGGAATGGCAGGACGGCCACCTGTGGAGCAAGGTGGCCGTCTCCAGGTTTCAAGAGCTCTAAACTGGAAACTATGTTGCAAAGCAGCACAATTTCCAGTTTAGAGCATTTAGAAACGCTAATTCTAGAAGCACATCCATTTCTGGTTGATCCTCCTCCTCCATGGGGCAAACTAAAAATGCTTAAAGTGGGCTCGCTTACAGGTAACATTACTTGGAGAGCGGAACGTATTAGTCCATGAGCCCCAAGGGCAGCGGAGTGAGGTCTATATTCTATATTTATTTAATAAGTACTTCTTTCCTGATGGAACAGAAAACTTGTCCCCATCCTCTCTTGCTTTCTTGCAAGAAGATGCAGACATATTCTACATATTTTCGTGTATTTTTAGTTAAAAATTTGACAGGTCTGCATGTTATCGGATAATCATTTGATTACTAACGTGGTAATCCTAAAGAAACCAAACCTT
This sequence comes from Alatinidae sp. Z8VKAUB7J3, assembly GCA_010016025.2. Classification (NCBI taxonomy): domain Eukaryota; kingdom Metazoa; phylum Cnidaria; class Cubozoa; order Carybdeida; family Alatinidae; species Alatinidae sp. Z8VKAUB7J3. Next base: position 220,059,876 of record JAAAKM020721499.1, read on the forward strand.
GAAGTTATTCCTTTTTTCAAGAGAGTTGCTTACACTTATCACGTAACCACGGCCTTGGAGTAAGCAAATGATTTTTCATCTATGCGAATTTTGGACGTTTTTCGAGCAGGTGTGCTAGAACGTTTTGTGGGAATACCCTTTTCGTGAACTTTAAACAGAAAAAGCTGCTCTTTTTAATAATAATAATAAAAGAAAAAACACGAAATTCGCAGTTCCTGTTGAGTTTCATTTGATTCGGATGTTCTTTATGTTAGAAAAACGTGAAAAAAAACATGAAATTCGCAGTTTCTATTGAGTTTCATTTGTAGAATATCAAGTTTTGAGTTATGCGGGTGCTTGCATTTGACCAACTTTCAGTGCTTGTATTTTTTGCAAAGAGTTACAAAACCTTCTACTGGTGTAATACATAGAGTCATGTGCGTTTATCTTAAAAATAGAAAACATCTCATCACCACCAGTGGACGATATTGATATTGTGAACTATTTATATTGCCAAATAGCGTAAGAAAGTACAATGCAGATACACAAATTCATTATGGCGTATGCCCGACGGCTGGCAACACACATCTTCCGTGGCGTGACAATACAAACTATATATCAGGGAATGGTGTGGTATTTCGAAACACCAAGAATATTGAACAAGCCCGAATTGATGCAGCCGGAAATCTCTCCTGTAAGTCATTGCGAATTGGCAACGTCACGATTGGCGCCAACGAGCTAAACGTGCTGAAGAAGTTGGCAGCGGGCTCATTGACTGTAGATCTATTTAATACCAAACAGAAAGAGTGGCTCTGGCTGCTCTGACTGGTTAAAACCCATACTCTAGACCAAGTTGCCTTAATTCAAAAAAAGAGGCTGTTCTTGTTTGGGATATTTTTATATGATGAGAAAATGGTCAATCTAGTCTTTTGGACCACAGTCTTTTGGACATTATTTTTATTTTATTTAATGTTTCAATATTATTATTTTTTTAAACCAGGGCACTTTGTATAGAAAGAGTTGTTGTAGAAACTTTGAAAGAGGCTCATTATTTACAAAAGAACTATCACTTTCAATTTCTCTTCCTATCAGCCTTCTTTTTATATTTAAGAGGAACTATTCAACACGATCATTTATAGGGAACGAAAAAGCACAGAAAACAATAAGCACACATCTGTGACCATCTTCAAAAATAAATAAAATATATATCACATGGTTATTGATAGGACCTTGAAACCTCTGTGCTAGGATTGAATCCTATGTATTAAATTTTATAGTGTAGTTTTTATCGTTAGTGTAACGAGTATATTTTCTTTGTTTTATGTTAAAAGTTAATAATTCAGGCAAATACTTTATTTCTCATCTGTAGGAAACAAATGCCATCCTCTAAGAAACTGTAGGAAGGGATCCTTTATTCACCACCCACTTGGCAGTTATCTTTCCTGTAAGTCAAAGGATCTTTGCTTTGAATTATGTCACACTTCTATTTAAAGCTCATAATCTGGTGTAAATATAACGGTAGAAGTATATTGGGTTATATCTTTTTGTTCTGTTATACATCAAATATGATAAAATATCTTTGAAGTGAGCAACAATGCATTTTTTGCAGCCTAGCAATCATGGTAGATTTCGAGGTTTGTTATTTCTCGAGTAGGAAGGCAGAAAAGACCGGATTTAGGTATGTGTTGTTTTAAGGTCTTTTCTTACGCTGTTAATAAGACTTTTTCTGGTGACATTAGCATCAACAATAGGGTTCTAATTTCTATGATCTTTGGCGCTGACGGGGGGCGCGACCTGCGGGGCCGGCGCGGCGGGCGGGGGCTGGGCGCGATCCGACTCGCCGCAACCCAGGGTCACGAGGGCGAGGATCGCGACGGCGGCGGATGGGCTCCTGGTCACGGTCGCTCCTTTTCGCAGCGACGTAAGGCAAACCCAGGACCGCTCTAACTCACGCGGTCGTGGGGGGCGCGGTGCCGCGAAGCGGTGGCAGTCGCGAGAACCCGTTGAGGCTCGCTTCAAGTCTTGAAAGTGCCTTCGTATCTTATTATGGAATTTCTGTAATATTGACATATCAATTGTATATTCATAATAGATAGTAAGATAAACTTTGTACACTCTGAAAACAAGTTTTACTATTTATTTATATTTGTTATTTTGTTATATTTCGTTATATTTGTTATTTGTTATATGCACATTTATTTATATTTGTTATTTTGAAAAATAAGTTAAGACAAAAATCTTGATTTGCTGAATTGGGCGGCGCTAATAAGAGGAAATACGGTAGTACTAAATCAATCCCCTGTTATCTACAATCAGAAGTCGTATTTCGCTAGGGCTTTCTTACAGACAAGAACTCTACGCGTACCGGGCTGTTGAATATCTCCATGGCCAGGGCGGGAACATCATGCCCATCGTTTTCTCAGGAACCTCTGTAGATACTGCTTCGCAACTTTACACACTTTAAGGTATTCTTAATTCACAGATTGTGTAAGATTGTGTGCTTTCGGGCCGACAACTCCGAACGCGCGGAACGGCAGCGGCGTCACGATGGGCACCATCCCGGAGGCCGGGTCACGATCGACGTGCGTCGCGGGGACAACGTCTTGGCCGTGATTCCGAAGGATCGCCGGTGGCTGGCCAGCTTTCCGCAGGTGCTCCAGCCTCGCCCCGGCCAACGGGTGCGCGTCGAGGTCGACGAGGGAGTGCCGGTTGACGTGCAGGTCGTCGATCGGAGTGTATGCCCAGGGAACATTTAAAGTTCTTTATAGAAAGGGTAGTCGTATATACTTCGGAGGGGACTTATTGGATTGGTAATCCGAATGCCTAGTGTCCTTCTTAAGAGTCAAAGTGATCTGAGGGCAGCTATCCCTCCCCCAGCACGTGTGTTTTCCCAAAATATATCGAACAAAAAATTTAAGACAGTCATTTTATCCAAAATAATCAAAAGATCATATAACAAGGTTTTTGGGGTTGATACGTTGAGTTTTTTACGTGCTTTTTTTCCGAAATATCCTTCGTCTGGCATTGAATGCAAAAGCTTAATCTTAGGAAATATAGCTAGCAATAAAAGGATATATCCTTTTTGTGTACGGAACTAAAACAGAGGCATTTATGCCAGGAGTATGGAAAACGGAGTATGGGGAGTATGGAAAACGGAGTATGGAAACGGAGGAGTATGGAACTTGCAAACACTCTTACAAACAAACGGAAGATTAAATGTTAAAAAAACTAGTTTTTTTATGTAATTCTACAAAAAGCTATGAAATTCGTCCTAAAACATTAACAAATGCATGGTCTTTTCATATTGCTCTAAAAAAGAAGACAATATCGAAATCGGTCTCCAGTTCGAGGGATCTGTCTTTGAACCTTTTTATGCAAACAGAAAGCCATGCCCTCATTTAATCGTGAAGGAAACTCAGCCTTTTTCAGCGATAAATTATTCAAATACACAAGGCAGGGTGAAGTGCCAATATTTGGACAGTGTAACTGCAAAAACCAACTGAAGTCCAAAAATTTGCAGGTGAACACACAACAATCCCAGTAAGAGCCACAAGAATCCTTGTGCTCAGCTAAGCATCAAGTACACAAGCTGTAGTGACAGTCAAATCAGCTCCAGCTTATAGTGCAAAGAACTGAAAACAATCTGTTGATGTGTTTAAACAAATGCTAGATGCTGAATGATCCTCTAGAGTGTAAACTCTATCAATTCTCACCTTTTAGAATTTTCATCCGAGATAAAAGTTTATTTTGAATATTTTGATTATATTTTGAAAGTTAGGAAGATTACATAGTTTCTAAATTGTTAAAATTTCGTAATCATTTTCTAACAAAGAGTATAAAAACAATGAAGAAAGTAAAACAGTACAAAATAGGGATGAAACCTTTTTATTGACAGTGAATAGATATACAATTATTTAACTGGATATTTCTAACACATATACCATTTGCTTTAAAATGTCAAGTGCCAATAAGAAGCGCAATGTTTCTGTAACCAGATCCAACCTTATAGCCGTCAAATGCTTTGAATATGACGCTAAAATAAATGAAGACTATTCTAAAGATCCTGTTCGTCGTATTCACAACGATCTTGAAGAAGCACCAAAGTATGTGATCCTGCCGTTCGTTAAAGACCCGTCTACGGCGTCAAAGAAGCAAAACCGAGATAACAATATGAAGGTCACTCCTAAAGAGAATTTAAATATTAATTGGTAACAAAGAGTCAACAGCTCTGAAATTCATAATAGAACTGGCCAGCCTCTCATTACTGCTGTTATAAGGAAGAAGAGGTGGACATTTTTAGGACATGTACTCCGCATGAAAGAAGGCTGGCTTCCTCGGACAGCCTATGACTGAAATCCAGGTGACAGAAGAAGACGAGGTCATCCAAAGGACACTTTTCGGTGAATTTTTACTAAGACCTCGTGTTTTGGAAATACATTCACCTAAAATTTCATTGGCATCCCCAAATCTGTGAAATCTATCCATTTTGGTAGTAAAACTACAGGATAATCTTCCCTCCCTTCTTTAGAGAACAGAATATGTGCAGCAAGTTGAACTCTTAAGCTTTTATTGTCTTCTTGTTGAATATTTCTAAGTAATTCTTCTATTGCGTGTCTTAGCCCTTCTATGTTAGCTCTTGATGTCTTGACAATACACGAAGAAACTCACTCCTACCAATACTACTCCTGCTTCTACTATATCCTACAACAGTGCTGTCACTTACTTGAAGTACTGGGACGACTTAATCCCCCACAGACCCCGGGGGAAGGGCTGCAACTTATGAAGTTTGCCCATTGTTTACATATAGTATTGGTTATTTGGAAGCATACGGAAGTTTTCAGTGGGAGATTTTTTCTGGTGGTAGGGAGGAGCTGGAGGAAGGGGGTTGCATGGGAGGATCTTTCCGTCACCTCCTCAATCCCTCACTGGCTAAAGTTTTTTTTATAATCTTCTTATTATTATTAAACGCCCCTTGCGTTTAAGGAATCGTCCTTAAAGAATTGGGACAAAAGGTCGAACTACGAGTTTCCCGTTTACTGTTTTCGACAACATCAATTTCATTGGTATGCTTTTCGTCTCGATATGATGACATTTTGAGGGTTCTTTTTCAAAATTCCTGTGAATTTATTTTCAAAATAGCATTTACGGTCTGCCGAACGCGCCGTGAAAAACGCGAAGGCGAAGAGAAGGGTGAAGGAGCGGATCATGATGTCCCGGTTGACGGCCATCATGCGCACCAGCAGGCGGCGGTCGAAAATCACCTGAAGAGCCGGCCAGGACGTCTTGCCGGTGGTGAAGACAACCAGGCAGACGCCCAGTGCCGTTGCCGCGATTTCACTCAGGACAGTTGCCAGCGCGACACCTTCCACGCTCCAGCCGAAACCGGTGATAGTGGCATTTCTTTGATTCTCTCAATTATATGTATTTTTTGTCATTATATTTGAAATTGGTTATTTGCCCCTGGGCAAATTACCAATTATTATGTCTAAGCTGCGCGTTCTCTAAGTTTAACCTTCATATTACTTGACTATTGCACACCAATATGAGAGGAAGGGATAGAATCGAGAAAGTGAAAAAGAGGGCCTCCAAACTACTATCTCACCTGAGATATCGACCATACCACCAGATGTTCAAAATATGCTGATAAGGCATATTTGACATAGTTTGCATACAATAAATGGGTACATTCCATCGTGCACAAAGCGTTCAAAATAGGCTAATAAGCCATATTTGACATAGTTTACATACACTAGATCCGTACATTCTATGGTGCTCAAGGTGTTAAAATAGGCTAATAAGGCATATTTGAGATAGTTTGTATACACTAGATGCGTACATTCCATGGCGCACAAAGCGCCTAAAATAGACTTTTAGGGGACAATTAAAAGTACTATATATATTCTTAATATGAAAACATATTGTGCCACAGTGTTTTTCTATATTCAGCTATATTTAGCATTTTCTACCATTTAGTGTCGTAAAATTACAGTTTTGGCCCAAAGAGGGTAAAAAAGCAATAGAATAAAATTCCAAATTAGCTAATTGATGTAAACGTTTCAAAAAATTATGCGTTAAGCTTCTGTTTTGTAAGTAATTCAATTTGGTGATACAATGCTGACTCAGTCTGCCCCCCTCTAATTGGCAATGGTCACGCATTGCTCCCTCAATTCATCTCTTTTATATTGGAGAGTTGCCAAAGACTTGAATTCAATCTAGCAGTCTTCATCATTCAAATGATTTTCAATCTTCGAGTTCATTTTAAGCTTATGGAGCTGGTGATTTGTTCCAACGAGATCGTACTCTATACGGGATCGTACACTAAATAAGGTTCTACAATAAGTAGGCAATATTGTTATTCTATAATCGGTAGTGAGAGTGTTAGGATTAAAAATAACTGGATTTGAGAAACAAAAAGTCATATGGAATCTAATGATTTTGGAAAAATTCTAGATGACGATTTCCAAGAGTTATCTCTTCAAAGAAAAAAATATTCTCAAAGAATGCTTAACAATGCATTGAGAATGGATTATTCGTCTTTGAACTTTTGCATGAAACTTATGCGTCGTGGCCCAGAGGCATTACTTAGTTTATTTAAGAAAGCCAGAAAAGTAGTTGTCGGCTTTTAGTTTTCTGTCGTTCATTTGGATCTCTTATCCAAGCTCTAAAAGTTATGACAAGACCACAAAATCAATTCTAAATAGTTTGGCCACACAAGCTAGAAAAGCTTATTAAGGACGAGATAGGCTGATTCCTTAAGGTGCCGAACCCTCTTAGAAAAGCTTGTCCGAAAAAGGATTTTTACCATACAATCAAACTTGATCCTTTTTATAGCCAGAATAGAAAGATAAGTCTGTAAACCAAAATTAGAATATTGGAAGCTACAGTGATGACAGTGGTCAGGTATAGTTCTGAAACGCGGGCACTCTAAAAGACGGAGGAGGATTATTACATATTTTCCATAGATTTGTCTACAGATTGTTTTGAGTGCCCATCTGACTGGTGCTATTTCAAACAGTGGGCTGCATGAAAAAGTAGCCCTTTTCATCTTTCTATGGTTAGAATGAGTGAAAGGTTGGTTAACAACACCCAACACAAGAACGTCAACCTAGCTCAACATATAATTCTAGTAATTCCAATAATAACTTCCATGGAATCTTTTCTGATGGGGCTGACTTGTTATCAGTTTGCCACTCTGGTAGTCTCTTGCCAGCTTATTGAGTGCCAACAAGAATAATGAAAGATTCTACTTCCCTTATTGATAATTTGCTTATGAATCTGGAACTTAAGTCTAGTGATGTGGTTATTGAAGATTTCTTTTTAGAATTCATAAGTTAAATTTGACTTCCGTGAAAAGCTCTGAGACATGAGTTCCTTCTAAATATCAAATTTCATGAAGATCCGGTCACCCGTTCTTAAGCTAAAAATACCTCAATTTTTGTAACGTTTCCAAATTAACACTCCCTCCAACTCCCCCAAAGAGATCGGATTCAGTCCGATTATGTCAATTACCTATCTAGGACTTGTGGTTATTCTTCCCACCAAATTTCATCCTGATCTGACGGCGAGCTCCTGGATGCTCTTCACGGGCTTCGAGAAGATCTTGGCGAGGTCGTCGTCCGACCGCGCGCCATAGATGCGCTTGAAGCGCGCGATCTCCTCGCGGGTCCAGGGCTTGGATTCCTGGACACGCCCCAGCTCCATGATCTTCTGCTGCACCTCCGCAGGAGTCCGCGCGAGGATGCGCGCGATGATTTCCGGGGTGGTGGCACCGAGGTACTTCTTCAAATCCTCGACGTCTGAGCTCAACCAGGAACGACCAGGCCGATTTTGGCTGATGTGCAACGCTGTAGATCTGATCAGCAAGATCATCGGGCTTTGCGAAGGCATCCTCGGGAAGGTGATCCCATCTCCGCCTTGCAAATGGCATGTCGATGATTGCGTCGATAATGACGTAAGCGACGTGGACGCCTTGCGGTCCGAGATCGCGTGCCAGGCCCTCCGCCAGTATCCTTTGAGCGGCCTTTGTCGGGGCCCAGCCAATCATCATAATATTAATATCGAAAAATTAACAGCGTGTTAGAAAACATCAAGTAGTTATTCCAAAACTGAAAAACAACACAAGAATAGAGGTTTAATCACGAAAGCCTCGGAGAAAGTACCTGAAGAGTATCCTAACCGAAATTAAATGTAGATAATGAGTAATTTTTCCTAGTCACAGACAGAACAGGAGTGGGATCACTTTTCCCCTGCCTAATGTACAAACTCTTTTATTCTTTTCAGCATGCTCCAATTTTTTATTGCTATTTTCTAGGTTTTGGGCCAGAAGTTTTATTTCGTTGGATTGCATCAAATCTTTCTCAGCCTTGAGAAAGCTGACAGCAGCAATGTATAATCCAGCGGTGTAAGCCAATAGTCTTAAAAAATGCCACCACCACCAGGGGCCGTCCCAAAGTTTCGATAATTCAAAAAGAACACCGGCCGATCCGAACAGCAGGCTGTGTACCAGAAAATAATAATCCTGAAGGATCTTATGTCTCAGACGTTTCATTTTCGACTCGAATTGGATCCGGGGATATAGAGGGTTGGAGGAGGGGTACAGAAATCTTAAAAAACGCTTAGAGCGTAGAGATCGGATGAAACTTGATGGGAAGAATAAGCACAAGTTCTAGATACGTGATTGATACAATTGGAACGGATCCGTTCTCTTTGGGGGAGGGGGGGGGGGGTTAATTTGGAAAAATTAGAAAAATTAAGGTATTTTATAAGGGATCCTCCTCTACATTACAGATAGACAGCAGACACGGGCTCACAGACAGCAGAGCTTGAACATTCACTCTTGTTTCCAATTAAATTTGTCTTAGATGTGATTACCACTTCTGCTAGACAACTTGAAGACAAAGATTGAGATGTACCTTCAGTTTTGCCTCTCCCACTATGGTCGCATCTTGTCCGGGTCTGCAGAATGCCTAAATATGACACAGACTCTGACTTGGAAAAGTTTGCCGGATGCTGCTGATGGATCTGCTGGAGGAAGCGACCCGCCCCGAGCTTGTCTATCGCCACGCGTGGAATGTCGGCGACTTGGTGATCTGGGACAATCGGACAACCCTGCACAGGGGCCGCGCCTTCGACCTTTCCGAGCGCCGGGAATTGAAGCGCGTCTCCACCCTGGACGAAGCCGGCGCGATTTAGCGGCCACGGCAACGATTCCCACCAAGTCGGATAGTTGGCACAACCTGTTCAGTAAGTAATTTCATAAGACATAATGTTTGCTTTTCACCAAAATCGGAATGTAAGGGTTGTTGAAGCAAAAAATTTCAAAAGATTAAAATTGCAAACTATAGCTATGAATTTCTTGAAGTCTCTGGATAATCTGACTTAATAATTTAGCAACAAAAGCACACTTCCCAAATGTTTCCAAAATAAGAAATGAGGCAGAGCATTGCAAAAAAGTTAAAACCTTCATATATTTTAAAACCCAATAATATGAGACTTAACAAATTGAAACTTAAACAATATATTTCTGTAAAACTAGCTCAAACAAATGCCTCAAATAAATTTGACAAGACAAATATATATTGTAAACATTTTCTCTTTTACAGCTATGACTTTGAAAAATCAAAGATCGGTATATGTCAAACAATCAGTCTGCTTTCATCAGTTCTTTATCTTTTCTTTACTTTATCTTTATCTTTACTTTTCTTTGTCAATTTTAGCAAACAGTTGATAAATTGTATTTTTTTTTTAGGTTCACTTCTTACAAATTAAATATTTAATTTGGAATTATTTTGTAATTGTTCCAATTTCGGTTGTTGAGCACTAAAGATTTATAATAAATCACCAAGTAATAACTACTTAATCATGATTTTAGAAGTAAAGTTTATTTATGAGTCACGTACTCTACTCATTGTTTTTCATGCATAATCGTCTGATAGCATATCTTGAGTCTGAGCAAAGACCCAGATGGCTGTGAGATCAGACTTTCGTAGGGAAACACAAAATCGCCAAAAGAGAAAAGACCGCATTACGCACCTTAATTGCGCTTTACGGAATTAAAATCCTTTCCTATTCTGCCCCGGAGAGGAGACCCCCATGAAAACCAACGAAGGCGTCATCAACACGTTTATCGAGGCGGGTATCACCCGTGGCTTCACCCTTCCGGGGCTGGGCATCACCTGGTCGCTGCCGGCGTTCTATGACCGTCGCGTCTCATGAAAAGCTCTGCTGAGACTGAGGTATTCATGGTTAAATTGGAGCAAGAAGCAATATCAGTAGAGGCTGAAAGAGAGGTAAGTTAGTTTAATATTTAATCGTATTCGGATGCTTTGATAAAGTCTTTCGAAAGTACATTTTTTGGGTCTTAGGTGTCTCCCCTACCCTTGAAAAACCCGATGGCCGCTTAACTAATAGCCGGTGCGTAACTACGCGATACTCATAACCATTAATTGGTGCCGCATGGGGACGGACCCCGAGGCTGTTGTCGATCCCCGGTTGCGCGTCCACGGTGTCGCGGGGTTGCGGGTGATCGATGCCTCGGTGATGCCGACCGTGCCCACCGGCAACACGAACGCCCCCGCCGCGATGATCGGCGAACGCGGCGCCCAGTTCTTCCTGGAGGGCTGAGGGCGATGTCGAGGCCCCCGTTCGTCGTCGAGACCCCCGGTTGCGGTCGCCTGCAGCGCGGGGTGTTCAGGAATTGTATCGGCACTATATTTCAGGCTGCCATCAACTTTCGGCAATCCATCGAGGTGCCGTATCGCGGCACCGACACCGCATCCGGCTTCTGGCTCGGCAGCTACATCATCAAAATCATGAGCATGCATCACCGCTTCGATGATCTTCTTGTAGCCTGTGCAACGACACAATACGCCACCCAAAGCATCTTCAACTTCGCATTTGGTTGGCATCGGATTTTTGTCGAGAAGCGCCTCAAAAGAATCAGTTTCTTACGTTGATTCTAAATAGTTTGACTGTTTCTCTTAACTCTACTTTTTAAAACAGTAAAAAAAACTTTAGCGTAAAGAGCGGGCCGTTGATGAGGCAGCAGCCCCTTTCATATATGAAGTAATTTCTGTTCGTTTTAAGTTTTAATGTCGCTCCTTACATTCCGTTGAAAAATCTTGTTTTTTTTTTTATTTAATTTCTGAACGTTTTTGAATCAATGCATGTTTGGAGACTCGTACCATCAGGCACACGTGGGAAAACAACTGCAATAAAGAAAAGAAATTGATTAACCATTCAACACATGTGAACTGAACAGAAATAAGAGCATAACGGAAATGTTGTGTACAAGAAAGAAAAAAATAGAGAAAGAGAGAGAGAGTGATGCGTTTTATTCGATCAACTCTTTAGTGATTCATTTGCATAAAGGAATTCCCAGAGTTGGTCATATTTTTACTCCTTGTTTTGTATGTTAACACATTTTTCCATGCAAACATACACACACGAAATTCTAACACTTCTGTATAAACACACTTCAACACATTTGTGTATATTGTACTGTAAGCTACTCTGAGACTTATAATCCCTGCATAGTTAAATAGCGCAAAAATAAAAAGATACTATGTTTTTCGTGGCTATTAATGTGGCGTGTCTGTATTGTCTCGGGAGCGCCCATAGGGTATCGAATTGAAACATTCTGGGAGGTTTGAGCTAATATACGGTCAAAAGTCTATCTTTTCCACCTCGCAACACATAATTTTAGAGCTATATTAGAGGCAATCTTGAACGAGCATACCTATGTACATAGGCTACAACATGCATAAATTGCATTAGTGAAATATATAGAATATTCATCCGGGAACAAGGAATCTAAAGGATAAAGACTTTTTATTGTACATACAAGTTTTATTAATAAACAAATTTACGAACATTATCAAAACAAATTATTCTTATTTTGGACGTTTTTGAATTAATGCATGTTTTAATCATGGCTCTCCGCACATAAATAATTAAAACGAAATTTGCATATTGATTAATTGCAATTAATCGGAAGTTTTGAGAAAAAATGAGTGAGGGAGGAGGCCTAGTTGCCCTCCAATTTTTTTGATTACTTAATAAAGCAACTAGAACTTTTAATTTTTTACAAACGTTTTCATTGGTAAAAAATATACGTAACTTAAGAATTAACTTACGTTTGTTTTCAAATCGAAAAGCCAATCGTTTCGTGTCTGTTTTATGTGCGCCTCGAACCCATAAAGAGGATTTTTGAAATTTATTCCATGGAAAATGACAAAGATCGAGCGGAGAACGCAAGTTCCTGCATGGAAGAACTTGCTGCAAATTTTGCCCAACTATTGTTTTCTATGCTTCACACTTGGAGTAATAATTGGTGGGTCTTGGCAACAAAGATTTTGTTGTATTTATTGCCGAGTTCATGCCCATCGCACTCGTCGCGCACTTCATCTCGCAATCCTACACTTGTCCAAAGCATTTGACAGTGTTTGTCATACTCAAGCATGGACAGCATTATGTCAGAGAGGAGTAAATCCGTCGGTAATTCACGTGCTTCGTTTTTGGTACTCCCATTCTTACCTTCATCTTAAGTCATTAGATTATTCTCATTTTGGTCATATCCCAATTCGTTGCGGAGTAAGACAAGGGGGAGTTCTTTCTCCCTAGTGTTTTGGTCACTTAGTAAAAAAAAATAAGTGGGTAAAATTGTGAAGTAAAGCACCATGATTTTTCAAATACCACCAAAGTTCTTTGTTTGGTTAAATAAAGACCATGAAAATACTGTCATGTCATCTACAGAAATTCTGAACATGGTCAATAAACACGGCAGTTTCACTGACTTCTGCCATGAGTTTATAGATGGTGCCATAATTTTCCATTTGATTAAATAAAGACCATTAAAATCTTCTACAGTAGGGTTCTCTGATACGCTGAATCTGATGGTGTGATTTTCGTTAAGATTCTACGACTTTTAGGGGGTGTTTCCCCCTATTTTCTTAAATAAGGGAAATTTTCTCAGGCTCGTAACTTTTGATGGGTAAGACGAAACTTGATAAAACTTATATATTTAAAATCAGAATTAAAATAATTTTTTAGAGTTTTGGTTACTATTGAGCCAGGTCGCTCCTTACTACAGTTCGTTACCATTCTGGCTTGTGGGGATCCAACGCTTGTACACAACAGATTTATATTTGTTTGTATTTGCTTATTTTTTGGAGATTTATTAAAATGCATTGCAATTCTACCCTAGATAGTATAATAAAATCTAATAGATTATTTTGAATTAATCTGTAGCAGGATATCAACAGGGGCAAGTGGGGCCCTATCTCAGTGTACTATTAGAGTTACTAACCCCTCATATAGTAAGTAAGTAAGTAAGATGGCACTCTTCAATATCCGGTCCGACGTAAACAGGTTTTTCGAAGCCAACCACCAGGTCTGGCTCGCCGATCCACCAGCCCGACTCTGGCATGGCAGTACCTACACTGGTTGACGCCAATGCTTCATTGGCCGCATCTGGATCGCCTTCCAGCGCGCCGCCATCGACCCATGCGATGAGCAACTCACGGTCTTTTTGATCCATGTAGCGTTCGCCTTTGAACTCGCCGCGATGGCGCTCATGGGCACTTCCTCGTGCTGTGGCGCAACGCCAACCTGTGCTCGCGCATCGCGCGCATCTACTACGGACGTCCCGGGGCGCGCGGCACGCTCTCGATCCTGCGCGACGTCTCCGCCGCGACCATCGCCAGCGCCTACCTGCAGGACCTGAGCGAGGCGGCGGGCAGCGCGCTCTCCGGCATCTTCGGCAAGACGGTCGGGGCGCTCGGCGGTCCGCTGCTCGACGGCGGACTCAACGCCGTGGCCACGCATCGTAAAAATGTCCGAAATCTTCATTTAAAATGGTATGAACTCAATTAAAAATGGTGTAAATTGATGGGGTGATCTATGTGAGGTATAGAACCTGTGTTCACATTGTGAAAAGTGTAAAAATGAGGCCAAATTTATTTCCAAGGACCCATTTTCATTTTGAATGTAGGGATGAAAAATATTCAAAATGTGCAATATTTGATGATGAAATGATGTAAAATGGACAGTAAATGGCAGAAACCAGCTGTAAATAACATGGGGAAACGTCGGGGAAAAACAACCTTTCTATAATTTCAAGGCCCATTTTGGTGTCTTTTTCGGACCTGAAACTTACATTTCGGGATGGCTGGCCCTCACCTACGTTATGGACAAATATGGATATGAATTTTGGTACTTAAAACAGCTTTGTTCTTGCTATTTCAAGAGAATAACAGGTAGTGCTTTACAACAAAACATTGCAGTGGTAACGAGTGTCAACGCTGGTATCTATGAGACTTATTCCGCGGTAATTTTGTATTCGGTTTTGTCTCCTTTCTTATAGAAGGGGAGGATGACTGATGTCTTCCAATTTTTGGAAAAGAGTTGGTCCTCCACACTTCTTCGAGAATGCCATGGAGCTGTTCAGCAGTGATCTCAGGGCATTGTTTGTATAGTTCCAGGGGGAAGCCGCTGGGGCTTTGTGGTTTTTTTGGCTCTTGATCGCTTTTAGTATTTCGGCTCTGGTTTTTAGAGTTTTGGCTACTATTGAGCCGGGTCGCTCCTTACTACAGTTCGTTACCACGAACTGTTTGAAAAGTATAAAGAACACAGCGTCATTATTGCCTTACTAAAAACGAATTATATTAAAAAATATTTTCTTCACACTTATTACAACATTGAAATCAAAAATAAAAACTGCCGTACAGTAAAATGTTGAACTGATGAGAGAGTGATAAAACGCCAAATAAGGAAACTTTATTGACAACTGTGACTGGGCTTCAAAATTTTACTCTATACTACATTACCTTTTCTTTTATTTGGGTTTTAAATGTGGTGTTTATATTCATTTTATTTTTTTTATCAAATTTGACAGTAATAACGGCACTAATATCTTTTGGAATCTCTTTGATTATTATTGATATTGTCACAATTGTTTTGTTGAATAAAGAATTTCAATCAAAAATGAGATTCGACCTCTCAGATGCTAGAAAACAGTTCATATATGGTCTAGACATTTTCATGCTCCAGTTGTGTTATCTCTGTTCAAGAGTTTGATCAAAACCTCAGCTGAACACGAAAATAAGCACAATATTTGTTGGTAATATTGCTTACTTAATGAGTCAGCATTGATGAATTCAATGCTTGCCATATAACAAGAATCTCAATATGCACTGTCTATTGTGAATTACTAACAATGTGCAATACAGTAATTGGATAATCTTTGAAATATCCAATAAAATCAACTTAAGACGCTTTTTCGTATTCGTATTCGTTTAATGAAATAGCTATCGTAGCACTCAAAAATCAACGTTAAATTATGCAACTTTGCAATCACAAAATGGTCACTAGTTAGATACACTTACGAAATATGATGCAACTTTCAATTCACTTGTTAAGTGCACTTACGAAATATGGTACAAAGGAGTTTGCGAATCAGTTCGCACGGCGTTCTAGTTTGTTGTAATGCCTAGTATTTCTGCTGATTGATGGTCAAACTTCAGCTGGGGGGAAAACTCAGGTCTGGGTCGGGAGCAAACTGGGTTGCCCCTCTGCCCTATTGTAAAATATGTCTCTGTCTAGCTGCGTATATCTGCTAAAGATTGGAGATTCATATGGACATTCTTACAAACACTCATGGCTATAATGCAGCTCTCCCTTAAAAGAGGTTTGATCAAGCACGGACACTTAAGGCCCTAGCTGTAGCTATTATTCACAGCCGTTTCGTTGAATGAATGAAAAACTGACAAACATTATTTCCCTGAGACTGCACTGCAATCACATTTTAATGTTGTATATTAAACCTTTTTCTTCAAATATTTGAAAAGCATTTCACTTTTGATTTCCAATTTTCTATTTGCAAAAAAAAAAAAAAAAAAAAAAAAAAAAAAAAAAAAAAGGGGATCCTATGCATCAAGTGAAAATGTAAATTGCTTGTTAGGAAATAAAAAAATGATACCACCCTTGTTTTTCAGATAATTAAATCAGGAATCTGTTCAAACGCTTTTTCTATACCAATTAAACCATTCACGGCAATATCTACGGCGTATTTATCGCCGAGGCAAGCGGCGACGTAAACGGCAATATCTTCATTGTCTTCAATAATCAAAATCTGAGGTTTATGATCCCTCTCTTCAAGTTTTGAAATATCAACGAACGTTTTTTCTTTTTCCCTGAGAAAATCGCCCGATGATAAATACGCCCGATCTGGCTGGCGAGCGAAAAGCCTGATACCTGAAAATAACATGGGAAAACCAACAAAGACTGCGAAAACCGTATGTGATCTCCAAGAAGCATTGCCAAATGCAAGGATTGTCTATGTCTCAGCCACTGGCGCAACTGTGCCTCATAATATGAGATATATGAGTCGCTTAGGCCTATGGGGTGATGGAAGCTCTTTCCCAAAACCTGGTAGTTTCTTTAACTCCATTGAAAGAAAGGGAGTTGGAGCAATGGGATCGAGCTCGAGGCGCACCGCATGGCCAACTTCCGCGCCATCGCGAGCGCGCAGCTCGGGCACGCGCCGGGGCCGGAGTCGTCGATCCTCAAGCTGCGCGGCTCCGAGATCCTGCAGCAGTCGATGGAGCTCGCGATGGACGCGATGGGCCCCAACGCGCTCAGCTGGTTCAACGAGCCGGGCGTGGTGAGCCCCGACGAGCAGTGGGTCGCCTCGTTCTTCAACTACAGCCGCGCGACCTACTACGTCTACTACTACTACTACTACTACTACGTCTACTACTACTACTACTACCATCACTACTACTACTACTATTACTATTACTACTACTACTACTGCTACTACTATTACTACTACTACTATTACTATTACTACTACTTCTACTGCTACTACTATTACTACTACGACTACGACTACGTCTACTTCTACTACTACTACTACTACTACTACTACTACTACTACTACTGCTGCTGCTGCTCCTGCCTTGGCTATTCTACTTTTAACATCTTCACTGCTCCCACCGTCTTTACTAATAATGCTACCAAGGTAAGTGAGCTGTCCATGTGATTAATCTTTTCGTTACCCAACGTCATCTTTTCATCTTCACTTATTCCTAGCCTTAGTAACTTAGTCTTCTTAACATTAATTTTCAAACCTATTCTAGCGCTTAAGTCCAAAAAGAGCGACGTGGGCAATATGTATTATTTTTTTTCTTTGTTTAGGGAAATTAATAGCTAAAACCGTTGTCTTTAAAGGGTTATCTCTTATATAATTAGTAATACCTTCGTCTGATATTGATTCCAATACGGCCATTGGGTTACTTTTTAACTTTTTGAAACATGTCTCTGAGACGGTTAGATCACCAAAAAATTTACATCTATCCAGGATATCGACACCAAGGCTGTTTATCATTCACATTGGCCAAAGTTTGTAACTTGCAGCCCCTCTCCCAGGGACTGTGGGACTTGGCCAGGAGCGTCCGCAACGCCGCAATCACCGTGGGAACCTGCCTCGTGCTGTTGTTGCCGCTCTTGCATCAAACGTGGCAAGAATTTGGCTCGCCGCTGTTCCCCTTCATTCATGACTGCGAATTGTTCGAATCGTCGGTGAAGGACGAGACGTATCGAATCAACACTCAGCTCAACCGCAAGCATTTTCTTGGGATGGTGCGTTTTCCGTTTGATACAACATTTGCGATTGGCTTCTTTATGAATCCCCTTAATAAATTAAGTTACCTTTATCCAACCTGTGGCCTTTACCCTAATATAGATATCCGTCCTTTTTGACTGAACTATAAAAAGACTTAGCATCTTCTTAGCTCACTCAGCTTTTGTAGATGTTGGCTAAATTAACTTACCTTTATTAACTTAAATTAAATTACCTTTATCCAACCTGTGGCCTTTACCCTAATATAGATATCCGTCCTTTTTGACTGAACTATAAAACAAAATTCTGAGATAGCCATTTTATTCACCATAGTCAAAAAACCTAATAACCATATCTTTGGGGACAACATACTCCCCCGTAGTCCCTGTGGGAGGGGCTGCAAGTTGCAAACTTTGACCTGTGTTTACACATAGTAATGGTTACTAGGAAGTGTACAGACGTTTTCAGGTTTTTTTTTGGTTTAAGGGGGGGGGGGCTACGTGGGAGGATATTTCCATTAAGAAACTTCTCATGGGGGAATTGTCTGTTGTTTTGTTTAATCTGTTTTTTCTGTCTTGTCTGTTTGTCTGTCTTTTTGTCTGTCTTGTCTGTCTGTCTGTCTTTTTGTCTTTCTGGTCAGTATGTCTGTCTAAAATCTCTGTTTGTCTGTCTTGTCTGTCTGTCTATCTGGTCCGTCTATCTGTCTAGCCAGTCTATATGTCTGTCTCGTCTCTCTATTCTGTCTAGTTTCTCTGTGTGTCTGGTCTGTCTGTCTCTACTGAATGTATGAAGGGTTGCATCCTCCTTAATACCTTACTGTTTACGCTAAATATTGATTATTTGTCCCAATTTCTTAAGAGCGGCTACTGAAACACAGGGGTCGTTTAATTAGAAAAGACTTTTTTTTCAATAGTGCTAACGGCTTTATGGTAAAGGGCAAGGTATTGAGGAGCAGGCAACCCTTCGTATTCGGCAAATCTGTCAAAATTCGTATGCAAATTTCATTTTAATTTTTCACATACTGTACATGGTAAAGAATGTGATTAAAGGTTGTTTTTCTATTTCAAAAGTTTTATTTTTCGGGGGTAATAGCTACGTCCATGGAAAAAATGAAGATATTAGACTATTTTATCATTGCACATGGTAAAGAATGTAATTAAAGGCTCTTTTTCTATTTCAAAAGTTTTAGTTTTCGGGGGTAATAGCTAAGTCCGTGGAAAAAATGAAGATATTAAACTATTTTATGATTGTACATGGTAAAGAAACTGTTGATGTTTTGATGATAGTATTTCCAGGCAGCCGCATTTGAGGTTTATGCCCTATTTGTTTCCATTTTTTTTTCACTGCCTTCTGCTGGAACAGAGATGTGATCAGTAACTGTTTCTTTGACTCTAACTGCTGCTGGTTCTTTAAGTCCCATCTATCATAGCCTGGGGTATCTGAATATTGACCATGTCCTTCTTTTCAGTGCCTTTTTTGAGCTGTTTGTGAGCTTCTATCAGTATCCACTGTCCTCCTTGGCGTGTTTTCCATGAGCTTGGGGGGGGGGAGTCAGATAGAAGAATACAACGAGGCAAGTACTCTAATGGCCTCCGTGAGACATGGCCACACCATTTCAGTCAACGCTCCTTGATCGTGGTGGCAAAGCATCTCTTGATACCACTCGTCATATGCCCACGTTTGATATGTGATCACTCAGGTATACCCTGAGGGTACTACGCAGACGGATATGCCCAGACACATTCTGAGTCCAGGAAACTGAGCCTTTAGGGCGTCGGCCTCGGTTTTGGGGTTCAATTTGAGGTAGGTAAAACAAGAGGTCCAGCCTGGATGCTTAAAAAATGCTTTGTTGTATAAGTCCCGGAAGCCTTCTATATTGACGATGGCGTCTTTTTGAAAATGGGTGTTTTTCGGCATATCTTTCATGACGCCCGTCACAGTTAAGACTCGATTTGTTTCTTTTAAGGTCAGGGTTTTCCCTAAGGCTATTTATATGTAAGCTGTGACGGGTTTTCAAATATTTAAATAAATAATAAATAATTACGTGGTCTATGGTTAATGTGTTGTGGGGAATTATTATTATTATTATTATTTTTTCTCTTCTTAGTTTTTATTTTCGTAGTCAGTGTTAATATTGTAATATTGTCAGTGCTAAAGTGCTGCCACCAGGCATGTGCACTGGTTTGTCATATTTATTTATTTAATTGTTGCCAATAAAAAATTATCTAATTATATGAATAAATGTTTTGTCTTTTGAAAATATTGTTAAGTATTCTTGGGGCATGCATAATGACTAAATTAAAAAGTTGTATATATTTTAAGCAATAATAGAACAGCCCTTGGTCATCCATTTCCAAGCCAATAAGAGCCCCGATATCCCACTCTCCCTAACTTATTGCATCCCCCTTTTTTCTTATTTATTGAGACTTAATTTATTTTTTAACTTAATTTTAATTAAATTTTTTAGAGATGGGGGGGGGGGGCAGGCGACAGATGCGGGAAACTGACCCAGGAGGATGCCATGATCTTCAAAAGCGAGGATATCCTTCCTGAAGAATCTTGGAAGCTTATACGTAGCTCGTCCAACTTCTATCAGAACTTCCTCTTTTCCCCTCTCTGGACGTTGTAACTTTTACTAGGCATAAAAGTGGCGGGTTGTAAAAGGCCCGTTTCTTCGCTTGCATAAAATAACGAGTTGTAACTTGATAACGCATTGAAATTTCGTAAAATTTTTATGGCTTTTCAGAGATTTGCTGAGGAGAAATATGATGAAATTCGCTACGTCAGTATAGAGTTTCGCTTCACAATTGTTCGATAATGAAGTTGCATTATAGACAGAGATACATTGAGATTTATAGGATCGCAGTATTTTCAGATCTGGTAGAAATTTTAGCTGTATTAATTGACAGGGATAATCCCAGTTGAACAGGAGAACATCGGATATCCGGATCTCGTGTGAGGAAAAAGATCATGCCACAGCAAAATGTCAATAACCATTGTTTTGTGTTGTAACATAACCATTTTGGCCTGAATAAATTCAAAATACTATTTGGGGAAAATTTCAACATGGCTTGTCGAGTAAAAACCACAGTCAAACTACTTGCGCAGCCTTCCAGATTCATAGACACGACTGTGACACGACGACTCTTGTGTCCCTAAACAAATATACTGTCTACACACAATTCTCCGAACTACTGGAAATTCAGATTTAAGCACTTTTTGACCTCTTAAAATGACCTAAATATTGTGTATAAAAAAGGCTTAAAACATTGGTCTCAAACTTACTGTTTCATTCTTAATCCATTTTCTAAATGTTTTATAATCCACAAGCACTGATTTTCCACAATTAAGTTGAATTAATTAATTTTATAATATTATGCTATTTTCTTCTTCTTTGATGCCAAATTTTCAATTGAAGTATGTGTTTTTGGTTTCAGCGACAGGATGTCTCGCAACTCTGTGAGGGGTGGCCTTTGAACTGGAGCATCAAGTGGCTCCGAGCTTCGAACGCAGTTACATGATGTCGAAAGCTTCGGAGCAGCAGCCGTGATCACGGGCTGATCATCCCGTTCTGAGGTTTGACCACATTTCTCGGTCTGATCGGGCAGTGGTTCTTCAAAAGCGATTCCCGCGAAAGGGGCATCTTCGCTTTGAGTGAGCATACCCGTTTGCGTTTGTGACAGTAACAGTTTATCCTACATTGATAAGGACGGACTAGAAAAGGAAATTTCGATATTTGAACGTGTAGCTTCGTTCCATGTCATTGACACTTAATTTTTGGATGCAAGTGGGGCAAATTGTTGTATGGGTCTTTCAATGAGTTATCAGCCGCTCTAATTTTATCCGGGGGACCTTCTCACACTGAAACAGCGTTGTTTCTAATAGCGAAATGTAGTCTCGTTGAGTGTCTTAACACACCATGGCTGACCCTCCTGAAGCCTCTGTTTCTGGCTATCAATATGACGTCTTTGTCAGCTATGCCCAGGCCATCAACCATGATGGCTGGGTCACTCGATTCAAAGACAAGCTGACCGATTTTCTGAACGAGCGGCTGTCGCAAAACGCTCGGATCTTTTGGGACGAACAATCCATTCGGCTCAACGACCCGTTGGACACAACACTGATCGAGGCGGTGAATCGGTCGGCGGTGATGTTGGAGTGATCGGATCTTAATGAAATTTCATATCTAAAAGGAAATCGTAACTCAGATCTCTTATTTAAAACTCCGACCGGATTCAATGTCATTGGGGGGAGTTGGGGGACTGGAAACCTTGTAAAACGCTTAAAGCAGAGAGATCAGGATGAAACTGGGTGGGAAGAATAAGCACAAGTCCAAAATACATGACTGACATAACCGAACCGGATCTACTCTCTTTGGAAAAATTCGTAATTCGGACTCTGTTTTGATCTAGAAAATGTTTTTTGCTACCCAAGGGAAATGTTTCTGATTTCTTTTACAAGTGAAAGATTACAGTTTACAACCTCACAGCTAAACTAGATTTTACCAGAAACTCAGGGGCAGTCTATCAGCAAAGTTTATTATGCCATTTGGTCTGAGATGCAAGGTGGTAGGAGCGGAAATGACATCGTAATTGCTTTGGCAGCTATTCTCGATAAAGTGTTTCAGATATTTCCTGTAAAAACACTTGTTTTTTTTATTTAATCTCAGGACGTTTTTGAATTAATGCATGTTTTAATCTTGGCTCTCCGCACATAAATAATTAAAACGGAATTTGCATATTAATTAATTGCAATTTTGAAAATTTTAGGAATTTTTGAGAAAAAAGAGCAAGGGAGGAGGCCTAGTTGCCCTCCAATTTTTTTATTACTTAAAAAAGCAACTGGAACTTTTAATTTTTTACAAACGTTTTCATTGGTAACAAGATAAAACAAGGAATATGACTCACTAAAAATTCCTGCATATTATGAGGTAAAGATTGTGGTAAATTTGCAGCAGGTCATATAATTTAACTAAGGGAAAAGTGAAAACATCATTTGATGCCTCTTTTATGCTCTTTCATAATTCAATAGTTGTTTATGGAACTAATTGCATTTTGAGCCCTTGAAGGGGCCCAAAAATAATTCAATTTTTTTAACCACACAAAAATGTTATCAACACGAAAACCGCATCGCTCAATAGAAATTTGGCATCCACTTTAATAAAAGCCCGGCGCTTACCCATGACATTCTCAATACCTAACTGTCCATAGGTATCAATAATGACATTGGCCGAGGCTGCACAATTGTCAGTCACGCTGACTGCGTTTTGTTGATTAGACCGAAATAATAGCTCAAAAGCGACGATATTTTGTTTACTGTCAAGAATCGGTAATCTGCCTAGAAATACTTCGTTCATTGTCTTTAATTATTCCTCTGCGGAGAGCCAAAATCTAAACATGACCATTTTGTTTTCCAAATTTGAAAATATTCCGATAGAGTTTTCGGAATGTACAAAACAAGGAAACTAGGAAAATAGCTTCTTCTTTGTAGATATACAACTGTACAGTGATCATTTTGTTCTCAAAATTTGAAAACATTCCGACAGAGTTATCAGAATGTAAAAAACTATGAAACTGGGAAAATAGCTTCTTTTTTGTAGATATTAAAAACTGACTGAAAACTCAATAAGGTATTTGTTTTGTCAAATTTAAAAAGGTAGCCTACATCAATACAGTGCTACATATCCTAAAAATAAAGAAAAGCTTGAGAAAATAGAATTGCATCTCAGAGTATTTTTTAGGCTCTAGATTCATTCCTCTAAATCAACTAATTTCCAAGATAGCTAGTGACCCTTCAACTAGAACTTTACCTTTTTTTCTTTTCTAAAATTACTTTAAGTCATGGTGAGGAACTTGTATGTGTAAAAAAAACAAGCCGTGAATATTTTTACTTTGAGCTAGTAAGTTTATTGCAAGCATCGGATATTCCATTGATTTTTCACGAACAATGCATCATTCTATATACAACCGTATATTATTTATCTATATATAGATAAATAAATTTGATTTTTACAACCGTATATTATTTATCTATATATAGATAAATAAATTTGATTTTTGACAAACGGGGAAAGTAAAGAAATCTAGCTGAAAAGTATACAATATTAGTCTAAATATTTTTGAGCGGGACGCTTGCATATACTTGTGAGCTAGTATTCAGAGTTGGAAGGACCACACTGCTACCTATACATGTATTGACCAGAAATTATTCCATACATGGACTCTCAATGTGGACCTTCGGATGTGTTGAGACCACACTACCATCTAAAGATGTAATGACCAGAAATTATTTTACACATGGGTCCCCAAAGTGACACTTCGCATCGCCTTTAATCGCACCATAAAATGTCCGGGCATGCCCACTCCGACTACCGGGACATTGAGGCGTTGAGCGATCAACAGGTACAGCACGGATAAACTAATGGGAATGCCTATACGGTGGTCCAGAACCTGGTGCAAAAAACTATTATTTGGATTGTAATAATCTTGGATGTTTCCTTTGAATCCCATTTCGCCGAACATGTGTTGGTTGATGGTTTGAATGGCCTGTCTGGGACCGAGGCCGGAATAAAATAGTGTTATTTAAGCTTAAATTTTTAGGATAGTAAAATATCAAAATTAAATTGAACTTGTTGTGTGGTAAGCCCATGCTGTGACAACTTATAGTTAATTTATTTGTTACTGTGTTATTCTAATATTCGTTAGTTTTAGATTTCGTCTCTTCATCCATAGTAGTAGGCTATCTGTTGTTTTTAAGTTAAATGGGACTATTCACTTTAATTTCTGTTTTATTTGAGAAATTGAATTTGTCCAACTATCATCATGGCGGAGAAATGTCGTTCAAAGATGATGACACAGGAAAGCCAATTTATCATCCCAACAGTTTTGGTGGGCCTAACCCTGATCCAAAATATAGAGAACTACCTATCGAAATTTCTGGTATGATAGACAGGTAATTCGTTTTTGATCTTATATTGCATGTGACTTTAATTCATATGTAAGGCCTGACAAGAACAGATGAGTAATTTTTTTTTGTGTC
The DNA here is from genome assembly GCA_010016025.2 of Alatinidae sp. Z8VKAUB7J3. Lineage (NCBI taxonomy): Eukaryota > Metazoa > Cnidaria > Cubozoa > Carybdeida > Alatinidae > Alatinidae sp. Z8VKAUB7J3. Next base: position 220,084,513 of record JAAAKM020721499.1, read on the forward strand.
TGAAGCTATGTTGTCCTAAATACAAATTTATGCAAAATTAACCAAGGTTGGAATGTTTAAAAATAGTAGTTCATGATTGCTAATCACCCTTGTAAAGCCAAGAACCAACTGTCGAACATCAGGCTGACATTTGTTTCTGGTGGATGGATATCTAATTTCAGTCAGCAGACAGTTTATTAAAAATATATTAAGGGGACCAAGAGGAGGAATGAATTTCTAAAATTGTTTTTTTTACACCAGAAAATTTTAGAATCCTTATCCTTAGAGTTAACATAGGCTCCATATTTCAGATAACTTTCAACAGTGTGTGAGCATCCTGCTAAATATGCTAAATAAAGTGGACTTCCATCATAATTGATTAGTTTATTTACATCAGTGTTGTAATGTAAAAGACATTCAACAGTCTGTGTGTATCCTTTTGAAGCCACTAAGAGAAGTAGATTTCTATCATAATTAGTTCTTATATTAACGTCAGCACCAGACTTTTAGAGCTCTCTTTGTGCCTGTGTGTCCGAGCGTTGTCTTTCTTTGTTTCTGTTTTTTTTTTGTGTGTGTCTCACCTTTGTGTTTGTGTGGCTGACTGTTTGTTTGTGCATGGTTTTTGTCTCTCTTTCACTCTGTCTGTGTGATTGACCATCTGTTTGCCTCTCTCTGTCTCTGTCTTTGTGTGTTTGTCTGTCTGACTCTGTGTGTTTGTATGTATTTTCTCGCTCTCTCTCGTCCTGTGTGTCTAATGGGATTACACTGCTCTGTAATTTTCTATCTTATTAAAAAAACAAAAAACAAAAAAGAACAATATATAGGCTAAAGTTAGTAGCTGCTTTTCAACGAGACTGTCTTACTGACTTTTTTCTGTCGTCATGATGATAAATTGTCGTCAGTTATTGGGTTCATCAGCTGCATGGCAGGTGACGCATTGAATGCTCCAATGAACACATCCTCTTTAGGCCAGTTCAAAGTTAGATGATAAATAAAAGTGGATGAATTCATCTTACTTGGCGCTGTTGTTCCAGGAACCTCAACTGATGTTAAAAGAAGGATTGGAGTTGCACTCTCTGTTTTTGGTCATCTCAGGACAAGGTTCTGGAGCAATAAAGGGATATCACTTCAATTGAAAGTCCAGGTGTATCATTCTTTGATTGTGCCTATTGCAGTATATGCCAGTGAGACATAGACTCTTCGTGCAGATGATGAGCGCAGGTTACTCGACTTTGCATTTTTTTCCCAAAGTCTACGGATCAAAATTTTGAGATAGCCATTTTATTGAACATAGTCGAAAACCATAACAACTATGTCTTTGGGGATGACTTACTCCCCCACAATCCCGGAGGAGGGGCTGCAAGTTACAAACTTTGACCAGTATTTACATATAATAATGGTTATTGGGAAGTGTACAGACGTTTTCAGGGGGATTTTATTTTGTTTGAGGGTGGGGCTGAGGGGAGGAGGCTATGTCTTGTGTTTTAGTTTTTTTTCGAAAACAGCCTCTGTTGAATCCACAAACTTTATTTTTGATCAGAATACGGATTATAAATCCAATAATGCTCAAATAAAGTTTAATAGTTTTTATATGTATTTTTAAACAAGATATTAACTTTTTTCACTACATAAGAAAGTGTTACGCGTCTCTTTGGTTTTTTCAATGGCTACGTCCAATCTTGTCGATACACTTATGCATGGCAACTTTGACAAACAGTTACTTCTAGTTTTCGGCTAGTTATCCCCCGCATCATATATCATTCAGGCATAGTTCAATTTCTTAGAACAATTGTTATAGGAAAATCCATAGGAGAACACACTTTCAAATTTGATTTTCAATTATAATTTATTTTTTTTATTTGTTATTCTAGTTTTCCCCTATCCCTCTCTCCCTTATGTTTATTAAACATAATCAAACATTTCGTTGTAACGACATGTAAGAAAGGAGTGATTCGGCTTCCAAATGAAATTGAAAGTATCCGAGATCAATCACTTAGAATTATAAATGGTGAAGGGAAGGTTCCATATTATCTACTTTGTAAGGGAAGGAAGGAAGGTATCATCTTCCTTATCTACTGAGTAAGTTCAACCTCATCAAGTTAGCCGAGAGAATGAGCCCCCTATGGCTTCATTCCGGTACCAAGACCCTGTCTGTTATTCAATTATGTTCCGTCATCCACAAACCCTACCTTTTCGCCTGGATGATGAATCCGGGTGGCCTACTCCAAAAGATAGCGAGTAAACTAGCAGGATTCGCTTTTTAGATATTAACTTCAAGAAATGAACCCTCCAACCGTATCAGTAATTCTTGCTGTTAAAAATGGCGAGAGATATATTGAACAGTGTATAAAAAGTATTCTAAATCAATCTTTAAAACCGCAAGAAATTTTAATAATTGATGGGCATTCAACTGATAAGACAAGAAAGATTTGTAGTCAGTGGCACGCCACTTGCCTGGGTAGAGAATTAAAGTGCCGAAACCCTATAGGGAAGTGTGTATTCTCTGATGAGCCCTTGTGTAGATTGTGAATGGCTATGCTGTTTGATCTATGTGATTGTATGGATGAGTAGGGTTGAAGCCTCATTCAAGTGCTGATCTATATTAATCACTAATGTAGGAAAACAGTCTTCTTTTTCTCCTTCTGTCCCTTTTTTTCAATTTGTTGTGCTGTTGCATTGGTAATGTGTTTTGTTTACTTTTGACTATTACTTAAAAGATTTTTTTTGGAGTCCACTAGTCAAGTTGTGAATCCCCCAGTCGTAACTAGGGATGGGGGGAAACACCTGGGTATTCCATAATGATTATCACACGCAGGATGTTACATAATGCTCTTAAGAAGGATTTTTGGCATACAGCTCGGTCCAATTATCTTGAGGCTGGAAAGCCGAGAATTTGAAGAACAGCTTCATCCGAGGTTGCACCCCCTCAAGTAAGGACATTGTCAAAATTGATCATAACCCAAAGCTATCATGCTTCACATACGCATGGCCCATTGTTGTCTGCAAACAAAGGATTTTACAATTATTTCTAGGAACAGAGGGTCAGGAAAACCCTCAGAGTTCGTGAGTGGGGATTCTTCAAGACGCCACACCCTAGTGAACAATTCCACCGGGCTCCTAGCAACTCCTATGGGACCTAGCAGTCGATTCCAATGGGGACCCTTCGTTGCTCCTGCCCCGCTTTTTCCTAGGCGGGAAAAAATCTCTGAATGAGTTGGGGCGGCGGTGATAGGGCGCTCAAAGCCCCAGGGATCGAGGCCCCCCTGTCTCATATTGCGAATGGATCGCACTTCGGTGAGCTTCGTGGCCCGACTGCCCGTGCTCCCTCCCCTGTCGCTGGCTCATCGGCGCCTGGTCAGGTCGGTCTCAGCCCTTGCTGTGCCCCACGCTCCCTAGCCTCAGACGGGACAATCCGCTGTGGATTTCGGTCTATACGGAAGACGGCTTCCAAGCCTGGAGCAGCCCCATCTTCGCCTATCGCGCCGAGCCGGAGAGATGATCCGCTAGGCTCAGCCACCGTCACCAGATGGGCTTGCCCGATCCCGGCAGGCCGTAGTCGGCCCACTTGCGCGTCACCTCCTCCACCATCTCCTCGCTCATGCGGATCTTGGTGCCCCAGTCGCGCTTGGTCTCCGGCGGCCACTTTGGGCATGACGAAGCCCTTGCCGTCGCCGGTCTTGCCGGTGTTGGCGGTGGCGCGGATGGCTTCCACCACCTGGTCCACCAGGTCGTCGGGCACCGCCACGTCGATCCGAACCTTGGCGACGAAATTAATGTGGTACTCGGCGCCGCGATAGACCTCGGTCTGGCCCTTCTGGCGGCCGAACCCCTTCACTTCCGTCGCCGTCATGCCGGCAACGCCGATGCCGGTGAGCGCGTCGTGAATTCAATAGTATCAGCAACCTAAAGTAGCAAGGAGAGTGAAACTGATCGCTTGAATTGGAAACTTACACAACGCATGTGTCGTACAAAATGAGGAGGAACCGGGATTTAATTTTTAATGAGAAAAACCACCATATGGAGTCATGTAGTTTTGATAGGAGCAAGAAAAAAACTTAAATAAACGAACACATGGAAGAGTAAACAATGAAACAAACCAAATATAAACAAGCACTCTCCGACCATTGCAATAGTCATGCTAGTAGCAGTATGCAGATAGTACCTTTTTGTTAGTTCAAGATCCTCCACAGAATGACCTGAAAGTTTCAACTTAATGCTCAAATCTGTCACCGAGAAACTGATAATATGCCCTTTTGATAAACTGCATGCACATAGTGTGTTTGGTTTAGCTCAACATGCCCCTTAACATTTTCTGAAAGTTTCACCTTAGCACTCTTAGCCTCAGTAGTCGTATATTATAGTAGACATCATTTCAGCATTTTCCCTCTTTTACAATGAGTAGCTTTTAAAGCAAAAAAAAAAAAAAATGTAAATGTTTGTTCACCATAGGAGGTAATAGGTTATGTACTTTGTCTCTTTGGTCTACCTTTTACTCTCTTCAGATGTATTCTAGGATGGTAAAGTTTGACTCTGTGCAAGTGGTCATGTAATGACTATTAATAACGATATAATTTTTATTTATTTTTTATTTATTGAACTTAAGACCAACCATGGCTTAATTTCTTTGTGGTTATATTGCAAATAAAGGAGAAAGACTTTGCGATCAAGCTCGGACTAACATACACACATCTGCAAGTTTTGGATCTGTTTTTGAGAGGCAGCCTACAAGAGAAAAATCCTTTGAGTTTGCAAGATATTCAGAACGGAAAGCGGTATGATTCCTGGATCTTGGAGTTTTCCCGGAAGCACTAAAGATTGCAAGAGTGGTTCCTCTTCATAAAGTAGGGGATGGCTAATTAATTTGTTTTACTTTTTTAGGAATCTGAAACACCGAACTTTCATTGTTTTCCTTGTAATACAGTCTTTGAAAATGAGAAAGAGTTCAAAGCCCACAAGTCCCAGCATGTCATATCAAAGAAATACCAGTGTCAAATTTGCTACATGGATTCAGATCATCAATCTGAATTCTTTGAACATCTAAAGAAACATTACGAACCAAAGATGGAAGACAATAAACAGGAAAACACTGAGGATCACAAATTATGTTGATTTTAAACTAGTACCTTTTCAGTTTGTTATTTGTTGGAACTGACATAGGCCTATTTATCAATATTTCCATAATGAAATTAGGAAAAGTTAGGATAATTGCTTTGTGTGTGTGTGTGTGTGTGTGCGCGCGTGTGTGTGTGTGTGTGCGCGCGCGCTTGTAGTGGTGCTGGTGCTGGGGTCAGAAGTATTATTGAGGCAAAAAATGTAACTGTGCTAATTGAAAGACGAAAATCTTTCCTTCAAGCCTCATATTGAGCTGATTAAAATTAAAGTCTCCGGGAGTCTCGGAATCCTTAGAAAGCTCAAACACATATTTCCAGGGTCGATTCTTAGAATCTTGTTCTGCAGCCTTATTCAGTCTTTTGTTTCATATTGTTCTGTTATTTGGGTGTCAACTTTGCCCTCGTCTCTGAAGCCACTTTCAAAACTTTACGATAAAGCAAGGACTTTTATTCAGGAAACTAAACTCAAGACCCTTTGCTTAACTATGTAACCACTTGAATAATTCGTACTATTTTCGGAGCAGAACTATTTCCCATCTCTATGGTACAGCACGCTCAAAAGAGTCGTAAGCGGCATTTGCTTATGACACAACAGAGCTTTAAAAACAAATATTAAATAAGGTCAAATTAAGTTATCAATGAACTTTAGGCGAATATGGCAAAATATTTTTTTTTCGGATACCAAAAGGTATACCCTTGATTTCCCTCACCCACAACCAAGCCCCCTCCCCCATGAAATTATCTGTACACTTCCCAATAACCATTACTATATGTAAAAACTGGTCAAAGTTTGTGGCTTGCATACCCTCCCACGTGTACTGTGGGGGAGTAAGAGGTCCCCAAAGACACAGTTATTAGGTTTTTCGACTATGCTCAATATAATGGCTATCTCAGAATTTTGATCCGGTGACTTTGGGAAAAAATGAGCGTGGGAGGGGGCCTAGCACCTCATTGGTCCCCAAATGTTATCATTTATTTATCTAAGATTAAATTTTAATTCCGAATTGGTCTGTACTACATGATAAGTATACACATGATTTCGATCGATGTCTGTTCTGCTTCGATCGATGACTCTAACTTAGACGTCTAGATCTGATCATGATACATGTATTCTATAAATATTCTTAGACTAATTTATAATAGCTCTAGACATCGGAAGTTACTAAGCTTATGTATCTGTTAGTGTTAAAAAAAAATGTGAGATAGCCATTTTGTTAAAAATAGTTCGAAGTTCAGATAACAAAAGCTCCACGATCGAAATAAGCCCCCAGAGCGCGGCAGCAGCCATTGTAAGTTATGTCCTGGGGGCAGATATGGTTTATATGGAAGAAGTGCTGGTATAAAATTTAAAGGGAGCTCATTTGAATTGAAGTTGAAACTTCTAGTTCACTTTTTAAAAGTCAAAAGATATCAGATGGAAACTACCGTCGATCGATCATTTATTTAAGTCTTTTTGGTGGTTGGATATTAAAATTGAATACCCATCGTCTAAAGATTTCGATTTTCCTGGAGAAAGGTCTTTAATCCAGCATTCATTAATTATTTTTTTTTTGCATTAGTATGAAATATTGTTGAGCACGCTGTTTTGTGATCTTCAATAATCGAAACAAGGCTTTTGATTGACTAATTGTGAGGCTTTGTTTGGTATTTCGTCTCAAAAATTTTTGCAATCCCAACTCCGAAAAAACAAATGATAAACCCAGCTGAAATCACGACAGTACTTTCGGACCCGTGGGAAAATGCCGCTTTTTTGTTTCTGTAAATTTTTCTATTTATCACTTAAAGCAGGTATATTGGCTGTGGGGCCGGGTAACTGCCACATATATTTAACACTTATAGATTTTAGTTCATCCTCAATTTGAAAGTGGTGCCTCTCTGCTTGCCTGCTAGAACGGAGCTTTCCATAGGGGATCATACTATTTTACCAAATTTGAGCTATGCCTCTGCTTGTTGATGATGCTGACTCTGGTCAGTCAAATTGGATATCAATTGAGCTCTAAAATGGCAAAACATTTCCGGGAAATACCTCCTACTGAATTGGAAGAACAGAAGCGGGATTTAAAAGCAACGGGGAGAATACCAGAGAAACTTTTATGCATGTCTTTATTTTGCATTCTACGTTTTCCATGGTGAGTTTTTGATCCTCGCTTGTTGACTGCTGTCAACATTTTCTTCTGTATGGGTGCTTTTCCGCCACCCCATATGTACTCTCTGACTCCATCAATGAACCATGCCTTGTGACAAGTAGCTCACAATTGTTTTATTTCTTTTTTCAGGAGAGCGTTGTCGTTTGTTGTGGCTCATCATGAGAAAAAAAAAATGGTAAGACAAATGAGTGCAAATTATATATATTTAAATATTTTATAGATTATTTAAAAATATTATACAGGCCATCTAGTTTCAAACAAGTTGTGTTATGTTACTCTAATTTGCTGCAATATATGGAGTACATCCGGTATGAGTGACAACATTATTTGGTGCTTTTCGGAAGATGCTACTTTCCTTATACAGATGAATAAATATTTTTTTAGACCGTGCTACTTTTCCATTCACACTTCAAAAGTGAAACCATATTAACATATAAAACTTTGAATTAAGACAGTGAATGTTGAGAAAAAAAAATACTAATATCGCTAATGCCAAAAATGTCAGTTACACCCTTTTGACAACCTATATACAGAGGGCCAGTTCTGATTCAATTTAGCTTTCCCTCTCAAAATTTCTTGAAAATTTAACCTTCATACCCTTAGGTATAGTTGTAATAGTAATCAGAGTAGTAGTATTGATATTACTAGTAATATAATGATCAGTCATTAATCTTATTTTAGAGTAAATTTGTCTTATCTTTTTTTAAACAAAAATATCTGTTTTGGATCTGCCCCTGGTCCATGAAGATCACCCGGTCGGCGGCCTGGCGCGCGAAGCGCATCTCGTGGCTGACCACCAGCATGGTGATGCCGGCCTCCTTCATCTCCGCCATGACCCGCAGCACCTCGCCGACCAGCTCCGGGTCCAGCGCGCTGGTCGGCTCGTCGAACAGCATGATCTTGGGCTCCAGGGCGAGCGCCCGGGCGATCGCCACCCGCTGCTGCTGGCCGCCCGAGAGCTCGTGCGGCGTTGTGATACAGCCCGAAGGCGATATCTTCAGCACCACGCCGTCGGCCAAGAGCTTGGTCGTGTCGATGAACACGATGAGGGCGGGTTCCAATCGATATCCGGCCACTCCAAACCATTTTCTGCAATCGTTTTAAATCGTGGGTTCTTGGCGCGAGCGATCGGAGACAACTGAACTTCGTCGCGTACTCTCGCCGTTCCCCCGGCGATCAGCCCCTCGTCCACGATACCAGCGAGGTTAATCAAAATAAAATCTTGTACTGTAAAGTCTGGCTCTAAAATCATAAAATCCATACCAAAAACTGATGAGAAAAAAGAAAAGTTATCAATTAAACTAGGAGAAAAAATCAAAGGTAAAACAACAATCCATCTTGAATTTCAAGGAATTCTAAATGATAGACTGCTTGGGTTTTATCGCAGCCAATACAAGCAGGGTGGAAAAACAAAGTATCTTGCAACTACTCAATTTGAGGCAGCTGATGCCATGTGCCCAAAATTGCACGTGGTGAAGTGCAGTGGTGCCAAGGATACTCAGAGCCCAACGCCGGTTCAGATTTGGCGTCTTTAGCCACTAAGGCCGAAGATCATGGGGATCACTACCTCATCAATGGTCAAAAAATTTGGACTTCCGGAGCGGCTACCGCGGATTGGATGTTCATTCTGGTACGCACAGACCCTAATGCGCCAAAACATGATGGTATTAGCTTCATGTTGCTGCCGATATGTTCGTTCCTGGGTGTGTCCAAAAGGGCTAAGGTATTAAGGTAAAAGTTCAGGGAATGCTGAGGGGAGATATTGAAATAAATGAAAAGACACTATGTACATCCTGGTTATCAAAAGGGCGTATATGCAACACCCTAGGAATGACTCAGTGTATTAACTTGAAATTTTCAGAGCCACTACTGCTATGATTACTTGTGACTGTGACAAGGACTACTTGCGACTTCGACTACGACTACTCGTCATGGGGAAAGAAAATTTCCATGAAGGGAGCGCAGGAATTTCTAGCATTATTTAAAAAAAACAATGAAAAAATAAATATAAAGAAGTTTTTTTCAACTGAAAGTAGGGAGCAGCATTAAAACTTAAAACGAACAGAAATTATTACGCATATGAGGGGCTTACCTCCTCCTAATACCTTGCCCTTTACGCTAAAGTATTTTTAGTAATTTCAACTATTTATTCTACGACCTTTGTGACTCGGGTTCAAATTCCTGCTGTATCTTTTATTCTTTAGTGTTTTCTTGCTCAACGCATTTCTACATCACTATTTAAGGCTACAGGGGGCAGCACTGGTATTGGGTTGATTCATCAGATGTGGTAAGTATTTTTGATCTTCATTCTCCTACTGGTGTGGGGATAGAGGGCATTCCATCCAATTATCTTAATTTACTTGAAAAAAAAATTCCCTGAATTTCGTTGAAATTTTAAATGGACGGTGGGAACAGACTTAGTCGTTCCTCACAACTCTCTCCCGTCTGTTAGTGAATTGAAGTACAAGTACTTCAATTCAACTCCTTTTCTAGAACTTTTTCGCATTGTGCCTCCAACTGTTCAACCAACAAGAGAGACACGAAGGTACACAGCTTGAGCCAATTTTCTTGTGGCTCGCGAGCCCAGAATAGAGTACTTGAAGAGCACCTTCATCCGATGTTGCACTTCGATTTGGAATGGTCCTCCTGAGGGCAGTCAAATGAGCCTTCTCTGAAGTTCATATGATAACCCTTTCAATAACAACTGTATATGCCCCCAGGGAATAACTTACAACGCCTGCCCCCTGATCCTAAGGGGTTGTGTCGACCCCAGAGTATTCGTCACATGATCTTTGAACCATTTAAAGAAAGGCTATCTCAAAGTTGCTATCGGAAGGGTTTGAAGAAAATAGGTTGTGGAGGGGGGTAGAAATTTTAATTTTTAATCAAATGAGATTCCATTGCCAAACTAAACTAAATTTTAGCATCAAGTTACTATTTAACTTATTTGGCAGAGTTTAAAATGGACTATAATCAAGTATGATACTGTTGCAGTGATTCCATTGCCAAACTAAACTTTATTTTACCATGAAGTTACTATTTAACTTATTTGGCAGAGTTTAAAATGGACTATAATCATGTATGACACTGTTACAGTGATTCCATTGCCAAACTAAACTTTATTTTACCATCAAGAGTGCCCTTTTTAAGTGACCCAAACGATTGGAGGGCAACTAGCCACCCTCCCACGCCCCTTTTCCCCAAAGTCATCCGATAAGAATTTTAGATAGATATGTTGCTCAGCATAGTTAAATGGTCCAATAACTATACCTTTGGGGACAATATTAGGGGGATATTTAGTCACATAAAGGTTGGTCTTTTCATCCTCCAAGCATATTTAAGCTTTTTCCCTTAAAAATAAACTTGATGGTAAAGTACGGTGTAAGGAACACTGAGAGGCAAATTTACACCCAAAAACTAGCCAAAAATTTCGAAAGCCCTTACGGGGTGCGTCAAATTTCTGGGATGTACGATTCCCAAACAAACTGTAATGTACGTCAAGAGAACCCTTACGGACAAAAACAAGGGTTCAGTTATCATATTGTGGATAGTTCATATTCAGTGCAACCTCAGAAAAGTTTTTACACAAAACCATTGGATTCCTCCTCTGGGAGGGCCCATCATAAAAATCTTTTTTTTTTTTAAAGAGCTACGAAACATGGCTATAATTTTGAAGTCGAGAGGGAGGGGGTGGGGGTAGACCAATTATTCTGCAGTTATGCAAGCCAAAATCTTTGCATAATCTTAATTTCAGTAATATATTACATAATTATTATAAATAAATTTCATAATCGATACCATTTCCAAGAAAAAAATTTCGAAAGAAAAGTAAAAAGCAATGTAAAGGCTAAGAGAAGTCTGAGCTGAACTAAGCTCAACGGAATGGCTATCTCAAAATTTTGATCCGGTGACTTTGGGGAAAAATTTGCGTGGGAGGGGGCCTAGCTACCCTCCAATTTTTTGGTAATTTAAAAAGAGCACTAGGACTTTTAATTTTCGTTAGAATAAGCCTTCTTGCGACATTCTAGGACCACTGGGTCGATACGATTACCCCTGGGAAAAAAAACAACAAATAAACACGCTTCCATGACCTGTCTTCACTTTTAATCCTGACCTAAGCTTCATAATTAATTCATTGACCTTGTTATTTTGCAACAATTGGCTTGGGATTGTAATGACATATAACGGTGACCTATATCTACAAATTGAACGGTTTAACTGTGTAGTGGTTGAAGATAGGTGCCTTGAAAAGATGACAAGTGTTAGCGAACAATCGGAGGATCTGAATGACTTTTAACTTATCAATTTGCCTGTGTTAAATTTTGTCCAAAGTAATTGGCGCCCACGGCTCCACCAGAAGCCTTTCGGCTCACCCTCGCGGATCGACTCGATGATATGCACGCAAACAAAGGTCTGGGGCTGTTTGCCGTGCGTGCCGCAGGTGAGGGCGATCACCCCCGCCGCATGGCATGCCGCAGCGACCCGCTGGGCGAGGTCGGGACGAGGGGCGAGCGTTCCCGGATCTGCGAACTCGACGGCCATCATCGCACCGCGCCCGCGGACCTCGGCGACCACGGCGAGGTTAATCCATGTTTTGATTTCGGCTCTCCACAGATGAATAATTAAAGCAAAATTTGCATATTCATTTATTTGGCTAAATGGCTTTCCCATAGTTTTGATCGAATAATTTTTAGAAAAAAGGAGGGGAGAGGAGGCCCAGTGGCCCTCCAATTTTTTGGGTACTTAAAAAGGCAACTAGAACTTTTAATTTTTTACGAACGTTTTCGTTAGTAAAAGATATACGTAACTTACGAATAAGCTTTTTGTTCAGCATAGTAGAACGGTCAAGCAACAATGTCTTTAGGGATATCAGGTATGTCAACTCCCCACAATTATGCAATTGACCCTCTATGCTTTAAAACTAAATGTTGCTTTAAAATAAATCAAAAGGCATTGTGTTAAGTGGTTGCCAATAAGACACCTCAGCAGTGTATTGAAAACGCCTGGGGGTTATAAGTTGAAACGTTGGGGATACTACGATTGCTACTTCTGATTTTACAATTGGAAGTGGAAAAGGAGAAAAAAAGAAAAAAAAACCAGAAAAAAAAAAAAAAAATTTCAATTTTAAGATTAATTAAAAGGGTCTTTACAGATTTTTAATTAAAAGATTCTTTAATAAATGATCCTTCAGAATCCTTTTAAAAGTCCCAAACGATTGGGAACTCTGTACTGAATAAGATAGTGAATTCTAAACCTGTTGACAAGCAATGAGGGAATTGAAATCTGGTCGAATAATAGGGGCTGAGCTCTTATTTTAAATTCCGACTGGATCTGATGACATTGGGGGGACTTGGAGGGGGGAAACCTAAAATCTTGGAAAACAATTAGAGTGGAGGGATCAGGATGAAACTTGATGGGAAAAATAAGCACAAGTCCCAGATACATGATTGAAATAATCGGAACGGATCTGCTCTCTTAGTGGTAGTGGGGAGGGGGGGGGGTAATTCTGAAAAATTAGAAAAAATGAGGTATTTTTAACTTACAACGAATCTGTTTTTGGATCTGTTGAATTGACTTTGTTTACGCGATTCGTTAAAATTTTGGAAACCCTACTGCGCCTACTAATGAAGGCCGACACATGTTGCGCAATTCTGTCATGTAACCTCTGCGACGTACGACCTATATATTCGCTCTCACAGCCACACGATTGTTTTATACGATTGCTGTGATCAGTGTATGGCGAAAACGTTGAGCAAAATGGATCCGTTACTCGACGCAATATTCATCCTCTAATGTGTAAATATATAGCCTAAATTGGTTTCTAAAATAACAAAGAAACTGGTTTGTTTGCAAGTTTTGCACACCATAAACTTGAGTGAGTGACATTTAATGCACAAGTACCAGATTTTTTCATGAAGAGATAGCCATATTTACTGGTATTACTCAAAAACAATCAGAAATTAAATTAAAAAAAAAGTTTTTGCTGTTAAAATTTGTTCTGTATGTTTCCCCATTAACAAATACTATACGATGGCTTTCAGTATTCTCATCTTAGACCGCAGATTTATTTTCCCGTTCCTTTCAATTTATTTCATTTCCGAAAAAGAAACCTTGCACCGTGGCTATTTTAATTTTTACATCTTTACTCCATTCTCCAGTCTCATTAGAATTGTATGCACCTGTGGTAGTAACAATAATGTTACAACACAAAATAAAAATAGTGATTATTGTCTAAGCTATAATAAATCGCTTTTATAATTTGGTTTCTGTCTCCCCTCAATTTCTCATTTCCTAGCTTACTGGAGACCCTTTAGAGGAATAACGGCATGTTGAGCAAGTGCACTGCTGAAGGAATGTCCAAAGAGTATGAAGGACTGGGAGACTGGTACCGGTAGTACTATATGAAAAGTGTTAAGGTAGGAAATGAGGTTAGCAAATGGTTTTGTATTAAATCAGGAGTTAAGCAGGGTTGTGTTTTATCCCCCTTTATATGGATCATTTTGATGGACAGGTTCAAAATATTTGTTGTAATGTTTTACCCAAAGCTCGACAAGATACGCTTCTGTGAATCAAATGTGTGGTTTAAAATGTTTTATACTATGTTTTGCCCATAGTTCGATGATGTTAAGTTTCTTTGAGACAAATGTGTGGTTCAAAATGTTTATTGACTATGTTTTGCCCAAAACTCGATGAAGATGCGTTTCTTTGAATAAAATGTGTAGTTCAAAATTTTTATACTATTTTTTGCCCTCATATTTATATAAAGGACCTCCTACGGACCTTTCACCAAAAAAAAAATCTATCGTGGAAAGGGGGGGTAACCAACCATGTTCCCCACAAGAAACGGAGGTTCAATACCCCATTCATATTTATATAAAGGACCTCATAAGAAGCTTTCACCAAAAAAGGAATCCATCGTGGAAAGGGGGGGGGGTAACCAACCATGTTCCCCACAAGAAACGAAGGTTTAATACCCCATTCATACTTATATCATATACCCAAACGGAACCCACAAGATATTCCCAGAAAATGACAAAATGATAGAATACCCCAGAAACTAAGGTGAAAGTGACACTTGCATCTATTTAGAATCTACTTAACCGGCATAAACCCTAGCGTACAACATGAAGTTGACGTGAATAAGCTCGAACCTTAAAATAATCCATCTTCATTGCAGGAAGATGTACTTGATAGTATAAAAACACAAACCATAAAAAATTGCCTTTCCACCAAACGTGACTTAACCGATTCGACTGTGTTGCGTAATATGGGCGTTGCACTGGGCCATACATTGTTAGCTTACGATTCATGTTCCAAAGGCCTGGACAAACTGGAAGCCAATCCGGATCAAATAAAGCTTGACCTGGATAATGCCTGGGAGGTGCTCGCAGAACCGATACAAACGGTAATGCGGCGTTATGCAGTGGCGAATCCTTACGAACAGTTAAAGGCTTTAACACGTGGTAAGCAAGGATATAATTCTCAATGGGCAAAACAATCCGTATTCAAATTTATACCTCAAGATTCTAATGATTGCCCTTGAGCTTTGTAGATGGTGATTGCTAATCGAACATTCCATGTGTCCCCGTCGTCATTTATATATCACCCTGTGCCCCCCGGCGTCCCGGGGGGCACTTTTTTGGCACCTTTTTAGTTTTTTTTTTGGTTTTTACTTTTTTTTTAGTTTTTTTCTTTTTTTTTCCCTGTGTCCCGGAACAACAGGGTTTTAGACAAATTATTATCTATAATTTCAAGAGACAAGTAGAGCCAGGTTAACGAAGTTATCTGGAATTAGCTCAAATATCAGTTCCTGGAAATCTATTAAAAGTTCGTTCGTCTTACTTTAGATATTCATTTATTGTTGTTACCATGCAACAGGCTGCATATCACAATAAATAACACAAAAAAAAAAAAAACATGAAAGCAGTTATGTTGCCTTGCCACACCAATTGATCCTTATTCTTCCCATCAAGTTTCATCACGATCTCTCCACTCTAAGCGTTTTCCAAGATTTGAGGTTCCCCCCTACAACTCCTCCCAATGTCACCAGATCCGGTCGAGATTTGAAACAAAAGCTCTGAGACACGATATCCTTCTAAATATCAAATTTCATTAAGACCCGATCACACGTTCGTAAGTTAACAATGCCTCATTTTTTCTAATTTTTCCAAATTAACCATCCCCCCCCCCCTCCAGGTCACACTTTCAGGCTTTGAAGTCCGACATATCTGTGAATCTTTTTTTGATACACTGTTTGTAAAATATACTTTTATACAGTCTTTCCCTCAATATCCCTGGCATTTTCTGGCTCACAGACCCTACAAAATAAAGACTAAAATGGCAAACATTGAGAACAGTATTGGGAACTCAAAGCCAAGCTTTATGTAAAAAGTAGGGGGTTAAGGTAAGGGAAGTCTCTCTAATATACGAAAAAGTTGAAATGCTCTCCCACCTACCTCCAGTGTCACCTCATGTTGGTAGCCAACGAGCATGTGGCCGGTTACTCCTTCGAATCGCATTTCGATGCCGTTTTCTTTGATGTCGTAGATGCCAAGAGCCTCGGCAAACTGAGCATCAAATATGCATGCTCCTGCCCCTGAATCCACCAAGGCATCTGTCACAATGCAGTTGTCACCACGACTAAGTGTGACAGGAATGATCGGCATCATGCCGTAGCCTTTAGTTTTTTTTTGTAGTTTTTACCTTTTTAGTTTTTTTTCATTTTTTTAGTTTTTTTTTTCTCCTTTATTTTTCAGTTTTTTTCCTTTTTTTATTTTTTTTTAGTTTTTTTAGTTTTTCACCTTTTTTAGTTTTTTTTATTAGTTTTTGGTTTTTTTTTTCTTTTTAGTTTTTTTTTAGTTTTTACCTTTTTTTAGTTTTTTTAGTTTTTTTTTTTTTACTTATGTCCTGGTCGTCATTCGCGGTGGACGTCGATGGTGACGGCGACTGCGATTTGGTTCTGGGCAACTTCTTGGCGCCCAACCGACTCTACCTGAACGACGGTGGCGGTAGGTTCGCGGATGCGTCGAGCCGCCTTCCGCCAGACAGCGAAGCCACGAACGCAATGGTCAGTGCCGACGTTGACGGCGATGGCGATGTGGATCTGGTGCTCGCCAACAACCCGCAATCTCCTCTGTATCTCAACGATGGCAAGGGTAGTATCTGTCTTGTGGCAAAAAATACGAAATTCCACATTTTTGTAGAATGGAGCTTGAAATTTTTGCTTTAAGGTTCTCTGATTTGCTGAATGCGATGGTGTGATTTTCGTTAAGATTCTATTACTTTTTGGGGGTGTTTCCCCCTATTTTCTAAAATAAGGCAAATTTTCTCAGGCTCGTAACTTTTGGTGACAAAGACTAAATTTGATTAAACTTATATATTTAAAATCAGCATGAAAATCCTCTCCCACACTCTTTTTTTCAAAGTCAACGGGTTAAAATTCTGAGATAGCCATTTTGTTCAACATAGTCGAAAAACCTAATAGCCATGTCTTTGGGGACGACTTACTCCCTCAGAGTCCCTGGGGGAGGGGCTACAAATTACAAACTGTGACCAGTGTTTACACATAGTAATGGTTATCGGGAAGTGTACAGACGTTTTCAGCGGAATTTATTCTTGGATAGGAAGGGGGTTGGGGGGAGGAGAATAAATTTTCTAGCCAATCAAATTTTATATGAAATTTTCTAATTGGCTGAAAACTTGATATGTAAGGTTCTGATTGGCTCTATATATTGCTAGATAATTCCAGATATTAATAAAATCTTATTGTGAATAGGGTTTAAGCAGGGTAGACGAAATTTTACTTAGAACATATTTAGATTCAGGTGACAGTTGATTTTCCCCTCTCAGATCCCGGAAAGGTTCCTAGATCTCTAGAACCCTTTAAATAAAAATCGGCAGCAGTTATTCGTTTGCGGGCAGTCATCACCGAACCTCAAGGCATCGCCCCGACATGTTTCGGTGGCGACCAGCCGAGTTATTTTCGGTTGCACGCCGCCGAGTTTCGGCGCGGCTTCGGGGACAAATTATATGGACTCAGTGGGTCCTTAAAAATTGGTCTCCTTGTGAACGGGAACATATATGCCTTTACTGAATCATGAAGTTTCACTAATATTTTCTTGTCATAGGCATTTTCTAAGATTTTAGGTCCCCCCCCCCCCAATGTCACTGGGTCCAGTGGGGATTTAAAATAAGAGCTCTGAGACACAATATCCTTCCAAACATCAAATTTCATTAGGATCCAATCACCTGCTCATAAGTTAAAAATACCTCATTTTTTGTAATTTTTTCAATTTAACTGTCCCTACTCCCCCCAGATGGTCGAATCGGGAAAACAACAATTTCTAATTTAATCTGTTCTGGTTCCGTTGCAGACATGATGTACCAACCCTTACTGCCTAAACAATTGTGTTCGGCCGAGTAGTCAGTTCACCATGGAAGGATTACTAGCTTTGCCTACCCCCCCTGTCTCTTCAACCTTCTATTTTACCTGCCATGGTCAGTAATCCTTATTGTTTTTTTGTAAGTTTTTAAAACTTTTTTCCACCTGACGATGGCTGGAATACACTATGTGATATGTTGCGTCCAGTGCTATTTATGTTGATACCTGAATGACGCGCGAGAGCGGACGGGCACCGAACTTCTCGTCATAGCCTTCCTTGGCCAGCCATTCGTTGGCTTCTTCCGCGAGCTCGATAGCAACGGAGCGGTCCTGCAGTTGGGCTTCAAGCTCGAAGATGAACTTTTCGACGACCTTGGAGATAACTTCGGGCGGCAGATTGGAGAAGCCGATGACCGCATCAAGAACGTCGTTGAAGGTATCGAAGCGATGCAAAATGAATTGCTATCTCATACTTGTGTAACGCCGCTGACGGATACCCTGTGGCTCGTTCGTTTCTAATTTAAGAAGAAAAAACAAAAGGATTTTTCCTATGTTTCCTACTTTATTCGTTACTTTAAAGATAGAGAGCACAGTAAAATTACTTCAAAGAGCTGCTTGGGTAAAAGTAATAGCACCAGAATCTCTTGAAAATTCGCACCATAGAACGAGTCACAGGGAAAAAGCCAGTAGAATCGCTCTAGCAAGACGTAAATAAATAGGATTTTTGCATTGATTTTTTTTCTTCAAAGCAGGGCTTTAATTTTCTCTTACTAAGCAGGGTAAAAGGAGGAATGCATAACAGGTAGGATTGTAAACCATCGATTAGGGGTTATTAACTGTGGCGGTTCTAATGGTCCACTTTTCATCTTGATTTCACGCAATTTTTGAGGAATCCAGGTTTTTTTTTCAAAATTTCTACAATTTTATTTTCGCAATAAACTTTTGCTACCTTTATTTTAGCTTATTTTTCAGTTTTTTCCTTTTTTTTAGTTTTTTTTTATTTTTTATTTTTTTTAATTTTTTACTTTTTTTTTTTTTTTAGTTTTTTTTTTTTTTTTTGTTTTTTTTGTTTTTTTTGTTTTTTTGTTTTTTTTCTTTTTTTTTTTGTTTTTTGTTTTTTTTTGTTGTTTTTGCCTTTTTTTTGTTTTTTCAGTTTTTTTTTTAGTTTTTTATTGGTTTTTACCTTTATAGAAGGGAAGAGGTACCAGCATTTTGGGTATTGGAAGCAGTCAGTCGGGAGAGACATTAAAAAATTTTTAAACATAAAATATCAGGACATTAAAAAAATTTTCAAAATTCTTTTGAAACTACTAAACGAGTGACATTCTTGAGCTGAATCAGGTAGGCTGTTCCAAACTTTATGACAAGCAGTTAATGGATTAAAGTCAGATCTCAACGATGGAGTAAACAAAATATTAATATTCCTTGAAGAATATACTGTTCAAAATTGCTATTGTTTTTAATTTAAAAAACTGTGCCTTAAATCATTTTCATAAGTGACCAATCATAAAAATGCATTTGGAAGTTTAAAGAAGCTCAATTGAATAAACTAATGATGGGACTACCCAGTTGCATTCCACTCCTGGGTAATTTCGTTTTTACAAAAAATTTGATTTTATTATGGCTTGAACACAATTATAAAGAAAATACAAATACTTATTATGTGAATTTAAACAAGTTCCTTTGCTTAAAATAAGAAGCAACATTAAAACTTAAAAGAAAAGAAATTATTCCGTATATGAGAGAAGCTACCCTCTCATCAGACTCTTGCCCGTTACGTTAGTATTTTAAGTGCTTCCAAAAAACTTCTCATTTCAATTGTATTCCAGCAGTCGCTCCTAAAGAATTGGAGCAAAAAACCGAGATTTAGCGTAAAGAGCAACAGGTTGCGGAGGGAGTTACCATCCCCCATTATCATTTAACAAAGGAAACTAGCTGTTGTTTTTCTTGCCAGTTTTATATCTATTTCTTTAAAGCAAGATTTGCAGAATCAAAGCTCTTTATACCAAGACTATTCTTAAAAATCCCAGAGCTAAATGCACTTTTAATGAACCAGAATTCGGTACATTGTTCAATGGAAAAAAAATTATAATCAAACAAACCAAAGTGTTTGTGGTAACAAGTTGTAAGTAAGGAACGACACGGCTAAATAGCGTCTAATCGAAAGTGAAATTCTCTAAAAGCTTTTTTTTTAATTTTCTATTTAAACAAAGTAGTTGTTTTATGTTAGATAACATGATAAGTTTATGTTATATTTAGGGTCTGTGGAGTCGGGAGTCGGAGGTGGAGTCGGTATACTGAAAATGTCTGGAGCCATAGTTAGTCGGAGTTGGTTATAACTTATAGAATATAGTTAAATGAAACTTTAAAATACGGCCCTGGGGTCGGAGTCGAAAAAGAGCATATCAGGGATGGGGGCTAGTTGCTCTTGATGATGTTTGAATCTTAAAAGGGAACTAGAACTATACACTTTTAACCAAATGAGCCTCTTTTAAAGTTTACACGACCACCCCTTCCATTAAAAACTTCATATGTCTCTGGGGCATAACTTCCCACCCTTACCTCCAGACTCGGGGGGATCCTGTCAACCCCAAAGGTTTTATTGTATGATCTTTGGACTGTTTTTAAACGAATCGGGACAGAGGGAATATAAATGACGACTGGGACACTCAAAGAGAAAATACAGACTGAGATACCGGGACACAAATGACGACCGGGACACAGGGAATATAAATGACGAATAGGACACAGGGACACAACTACAACGGGGACGCCAGGGGCACAGGGGGATATATAAATGACGACTGGGACACAGGGAATGTCCGATTAGCAATCACCATCAACAAAGCTCAAGAGCAAAAAATGATTTAGCGTTGTTCTGTATTCTCATGTTTTTATTACGTATATGGGGGATTCACCCCCTCGTCAGTACCTCGCTCTTTACACTAAAGCTTAACTTTTGTCCTAATTTCTTAAGAATGACCCCTGAATTAAAAGCCGTAGAATAAATATTTGATATTACTAAAAATAATTTAGCGTAAAGAGCGGGATATTAGGATGAGGTGAGCCCATCATATGCGCAATAATTTCTGTTCGTTTTAAGTTTTAATTCTTCCTTTTTTTTTAACCACAAAAGATACCGATGTCTTCTTTACGAAAGGATTAAGTCCTGCACACCTAACCGTCATTTAAAGGCAGGACTATTGCCGCAGCTGGCAGAATAATAATAATCCCATCACGAAATGTTCACCAAGAATAAGGATCAAGTGCAACGCTAGCATTAAAAGTTTCATGAATCAATTAAAATCTATTTCACAAGAGCAAGCGGTATGCATCCCTAAGTGCTACTCCAACAAAGCATAGAACAAGGAATCGAATGGTGCAAGTTTTCTTAACTTCGTTTTGTATATAGCCGAAGGTTGTATAGAGGAGGGGGTGAGGGATGGATTGTCAAAAACGTGAACAAAACAAAAAGAACTTACAGTAAAAATGCCTCACTTTTTGTCCTAGCATATCGCCTTCTGGAGAATGAACTCTCTCTTTATTAACTACTAAATTACAAAAACTGTAAATATACACAACGCCCGGGGGAAGCCTCACCATCAATTCATTGAAAACTTCCTCACGGAATTGGGTAGGGACAAGGGTACTTCTATACAGTGCATCAGCGCATATATTATTTGTCTTATTTAAGGAAACATTTGTGAACAAATTCCTCGGCGTCAGAAAGTGATCAGAGAAATTTTGAAAGTAATTTTTTGTATCATCAATCAAGCCACCAAACATTTCTTAAGAAGGTTGAAGTTTTTAATGTGTTGTAGATGAGTTTTCTTCTAGATCCGCGTGCTCGGAGAATCGACTTGCACTGAAACAGAATCCGTTTTAAGTTCTCGTCCAGGAGGTAAGAAACTCCAAAATCTATTTATTTTGTGTCATTCCATAAAATTGCAAGTCTTTCTTTTTCATCGGTTTTAATGCTTCAATCACGGTTACGGCATCAAACGCAACATAGTAAAGAACGAACTCTAGTCCATAGTAATAAAAATTTAAAGCGTGTTAAATAAAAAAAAAATACTGCCATATACTTATTAATTACAAAAACAAACAACTCAATAAATGAGAAAAAAAATCCATAATATTAATTATATTGGTCGTCCAATTTGAATGTGTTTTGAATGTATATTTACCGATCTTCCCTATACGTAACTCAAATTTAAATCGATTACAAACAGCAAAGAGAGATAAAACTCAACAAAAAACATTGGATCGATTAATGTGTAATACCTAACGCTATTATTATTATGTATTACATATTAATGCTTCTGCTTTGCATGTGGAACGTAACGCCTACTACCACATCAGCAGCCGCTTTTAACTTTTCGTTTAATGCAGTGTTGTGAAAATTCAGATTTGTGCCAAACAAAGCTCTAAAAATGCACTTGTCAGAAGAAAAATGTATGAGACACCAAACCTTCTAGTGCATTTTAAACTTTGCACAACATGCAAATCTTTTTGAATTGTACTCCTTCAGGGTGGCTATTGTGGCCCATCAGTCTCCAACTTACAAAATTGGAAACAGCTGATTGAAAAACCTTTTTTTTTCTATCTCAATTCTTCTAAAAACAATTTGGCAACTAAACTATTACATCTTGAAGAAAGGGCAACTTTCATTCAAAATCCAAACCATCCAAGCATGAGCAAGGTAAAAGAGAAGACTTTCACTTAATTTATTGCCCATGTAACAGACATTCTTGTGAATCTGCTAAAGAGGCAGAGGTCACAACACCATTTAGCCCTTTCTCATATGGACTTTAAATTATCTTTTACTTTTTTCTGTCTTCTTCATTTCATTGAAGTAATTTCTTATTAAAATAAGTTTTGACTAGCCCTGATGGTCCTCGAATACCTTCTTTGTAAAAGTTCTCTTCCTTCAGTTGAATATGTGTAAAATGTGCGCCAGTCTTCTAAGGTCAATAGCATTCAACTTGCCAGCCCATACTATAGCTAACACCCCAAGACACACATTATTTCAAAACTTTTATTCCAATCCAAATGGCTTTGGCTGGCCAAAGAGGAAAATTTTTTCTACCATTGTTGAGAGAGGTTAAATAAATAATACACTTGCTCAGTACAAGTCCAGCTTATTTGGCTTACCCAGTCAGAAGGCCTCTAGCACTGGTATTTCTTCACCTTTGGAGTTCATTAGACCTTCTTTAAGATCTAATAGTGAGATTTCAGGGAGGACATTGTAAATCACAATTTTTTGTTGTTATCCTTTTTGTAATGATACGATTCATGACTAGACCTTAGAAATCCAGACTAATTCATAAAAATCAAGACCAAGCTGAAGAAATCCCTAGTTTTTCTGCATCAGTTGCTTCACCAGTAGCAACTAAAATTCTGTATGCCATCTCCATAATCTCACCTTGTTCACCTTTGAGTGCAGATTCTTCTTCCTTTGTTAATTCCAATGAGCAAGTTACTTGGTACAGATATAATACTTGTACGTAGATAATCATGTCATAATGGTGCAATGAAACTAGGAGCCAAAAAGGTAATATAAATGAAATTATTCACTATTTACTTTACTAATCGCTCTGGATTGATTGGTTTATCCCAAAAATTCAGAGGAAAAAGATGAAGAATTCCTATTCTGGAAGCCGCATGCATTCGGGGGGGAGCAGCTTTAATGGAGGCGATTGGCTCCTTCATAAATACTTTTGGGTATACCCTTTCACACATTTAATTTTTGTCATTGTGTCAATGACCTAGAAAACTAAAACTTCTGACATAGGAAAAAAGCCTTTAATCACATTCTTTACCCAAAGAAAAATAATGTCTAAAACAAATACAAATTTTCTGTTTCTGTTACTGTTTAGGTGGTACTTTTGGTATTCTTTTTTAGATACTTATGCAAGATACTGAGCAA
Source organism: Alatinidae sp. Z8VKAUB7J3 (assembly GCA_010016025.2). Taxonomy (NCBI): domain Eukaryota; kingdom Metazoa; phylum Cnidaria; class Cubozoa; order Carybdeida; family Alatinidae; species Alatinidae sp. Z8VKAUB7J3. The sequence goes on from JAAAKM020721499.1 coordinate 220,108,060, forward strand.
CATCAATTGTTTGTTTTCTCTTGACGAATTTTACCACCTTTTTCACTAATCAACATCCTCTAACTCAGAAACCAAATTTACAAAAAACTTTTTATCCACCTGGTCCTATCTTAGATTCATTCACATTCATAAGATTTTTCTTTTAGCTGTTGTATAATAGACAATCTTCAGGGCAGTATCACATTTACGTCAGTGTTGCCTCGCCGAACCATGAAAATTGATAAGTAAAACTAATTAGTTAATTTGACAGCGCATTTCATCCGTATAAATTCAAACATTAACAATGTGTTGATTCTCAAAGATAAGTACATTCTGAGAGGTTCTCCTTGGCCAAGTCGTCGTCCCGCGCCCACAGCGTCACCGTTCGTCCGGCGCGCCGGGCAGCGATCGCCAGCGCCGTTCCCCAGGCCCCGGCTCCAATGACGGCAATCCTCTCCAACATGATGAAGGGTCTACTCGGGGATTAGTGACGCATTTGGCGGGAGCGAATTTCCGCCAGGGCTAGGAGCGGAAGGCGCCGTGGTGCATGTCCACCACAAGTCTTTCGCGACGACGGCCTGGCATGATCGTTATCATGATCGTTATTGTTATCGTTATCATCATTTTTATCATCAACGTTATCATCCTCCTCTGCTGCATCATGATCATCATCATTATCATTATCATATCATCCTGGTCATCATCTTTATGATCATCATCTTGAAGATTGTGTGGAGTTATGGATTCACTTTGCTAAACGATTTTGTCAGGCACTGGTCACAGCACTAAAGGGAGAAAACTTTTCATGACGACTTTTTAGAGCACATACATTAAACCTTACCTAAACAATGAGCAGGCACTGCAGTATTGGGACCCCTGTTTTGCCTTATTTATTTTGACCAAATAAAATGTTATTTAACTGAAGCTAACATATTTCTATTTGCATATGATACACACTTTTGTTTGTTGCATCTGAAAGTCTACCTTCTCTGTTTAAAAAATGGAAACCGCTCTCAATGAATTTGTGTCATGGGCGGATTCGAATTATTTAACACATAAGTACAGGTTATTTTTTTAAGTTGAATTGTTTTCCAATATCTTCTCATTTGAGACTTTACAACACCTTTAATGAAAGTTAAAGAACAAAATATAGATTGGTATCTTCAGGAAGAAGAAAATAAGTAAATACTAGCTAGCAATCTAGTGCATACACTCCCCTTCCTACCTCAAGCTGTGAAAAGAAACAAAATATACATAAAACACATATTTCCTTAATCTTCAATAGCTATTGAAATACTTTTTCTATAACGTTATTCCTCTCTATGGTACCTGATATATGATAAAACAAATATATGTATATATTCAATATTAGATATTATAATAGTTCACAAAACAATAATTCAATATTAGAATTTGCTATTTATTTTTATGCTTATTCCTTCAGCTTGCCGTTTGCGATTGCAATCGTGCGCTAGCAATTTTTTTCACCTTCTTGTCTTCGTTGAAGCTTTTGACGAAGTTTGAAATTTTAGTTTTTTGGACACGACAGAGTGACCCCTGAATCACAAAGGCCGTGGAATAAATAGTTGAAATTAGTAAAAAAAAAACTTTAGCGTAAACAGCAAGGTATTGGGGAGGAGACGAAGCCCCTTGTATACGTAATATTTCATGTTCGTTTTAAGTTTTAATGCTGCTCATTATTTCCAGTTGAAAAAAATATTTATTTTCTCATTGTTATTTTTAAATAATGCTAGAAAATCCTGCGGCCTCTTCATGGAAGTTCTCTTCGTGGCATCGATGGCGCCGCCCATGGGAGCACAACTATTGGCGAGCAATCCCAGCGGCCGACCGTCCAGACGGGCAAACCCCGTCACCATGCCACGTCCGTAGTCCGCGCGTAGTTCCAGAAACGAACCCACATCAACTAGCGTTTCGATCACCTCGTGGACCTTATAGGCCCAGCGACGATCTTGCGGAATCAGTTCCCGCAGTTTTTGCTGGTCAGCACAAGCGTATTCCTGAAAATCGCCATTCTCATTCATTGTATATATGCTGGACACAAAATTGGGATTGGTTTAGATTAGTCCCCCTCTCTCTCATTATCTAATCATTATTAACATTTGTAAACTATTTAGAACAATATTACGCGCTGTTCACTAAATTGCAAAAAAAAAATTGCTTCTAGGGTGATCGATTTTTATGTAAAATTCAAGTAAAATTTCACTTCGAACTCAGTGTAAGTAAAAATTTATCTTTAGTAACATGAATTTATGAGCCGGACGGGGTTCGGGTCCTCGTACATGATGATCTCTTCCAGTTCCGGCCCACCGCTGCACACCTGATAGGGGCCGGGCTGCCTGCGTCAGGCAGCTTCAGTTGTTCGAGGCGATCTCGTAACGTTGTGGGGGATGGTTCCGAACAACAAGGGAGAGCGCGGCGTGACTGACTCCAGTTCCCACATCGACTTCGAGGGCAAGCGGGTCCTGGTCACCGGCGGCACGCGGGGTATCGGCAAGTAATAAATACCTCATTTTTTCTAATTTTTCCTCTCCTTTTAGCCCCCCAGATGATCGAATCTGGGAACATGACTTTATCAAGTCAATTTGTGCAGCTCCCTGACACGCCTACCAATTTTCATAGTCCTAGCTCGTCCAGAAGCACCAAACTTACCAAATCACTGAACCTAATAATGATAGATGGTAATAAGCTTACCTAATTACCTAAGCTATGGATGTCAGGTGATTGATTTTTTGTGAAGACGTCAGTATATCCTATTCAAATAGGCAATGGTTTTGCCTAGAGGGGATTGAGCCACCTTTTGAAAACTGATACAAAAAGCTTGAAAATTTAGTTCATTTGACCCTGAACAAATTCTATGATAAGGTTTAGATAGGAGCTTTTTGGGGATGGGAAATAAATTTTGGTTTATTCTTATTTAAGTGTACCTCTTATAATCTCCAACAATATATGAGGATTGGTCTCCCACTTGGATGCCAGCAAGTTTCATCCCGATCCCTCCACTCTAAGCGTTTTCGAAGATTTTAGGTTCTCCCCCAACTCCTCCCAATGTCACCGGATCCGGTCAGAATTTAAAACAAGAGCTCCAAGACACCATATCCTTCCAAGAATCCAATTTCATTAAGATCCTCCTTCGTAAGTTAAAAATACCTCATTTTTACTAATTTTTAAAAATTAAGCCTCCCGAACCCCCCCCCCACCCCCCCCCCCAAAGCCTCGACGGCAATCGATAGCTCTTGATAAGCTGATCAAAGTATATGCCATCTATTTTTTGGTACAAAAATTCCTTCATGAGATATACTAGTTTGAAAGTTTCAAGGGGTTGACGACTTCTGTAGTAGGGTAGACACTGAAACCAAAAATAGGCCGATACCAATTGTGAGACATGTAGGGGACTTATTAGGAAAGGTCGGCTGTTAGCTCATAATCATCTTCGGCAGTGAGGGGTTTGTAAATTGAGGAAAGTCAAAAGAATTCATCCATCTTTAACATTGGAACACAACAATCTTTAACTGGGCCACGAAACAGTTGATAGTGTTCAATAATGCTCAATGAATGGCCTCAAGAGTGAAAGCGGTTATTACAGACCAATTGCCGACTTTAGATTTGATGACTCGACAACCATACAGAAGGGCACCAATTAATTCGAATAAGAGTTGATGACTTTCGGTAAAAACTAAAGATGGGAAAAAAATTTTAACAAACTGTCAATCCAACCTGAATTCTTGCTGCGTATTTACAACGACCTAAATTTGTGTTAATGTTGTTTTTCTTGAGACGCTCAAGTACTCTAAATATATCCGACTTTCTTTCGCTGCAATAGAGAACGAAATGGACATGGCTTTAATTTGATCTATTTTCCTCAGCTTTAAGTTTTAATGCCATATTGGCTTTACAACTGCATCCTAAATCCTAATCTTGAGAAATTGTAAAGCATAGGGGTTGCAAATGTGCGCTGTTGTGACTGCCTTGAGCGACAATGGAATAATTTTTCTTGGATCAAATAATTCTTGTGACGGTATTGTCTCAGCAATGGATGATTGTCAAGCTAAGATCTTAGCGATTAGCGTTTCCAGTTGTTTTGAGAATGTCGCTGAAGATTATTTGCGGCAAATTAGAAGTCGGTTAAACAAACGCGTTTTTATTTCTGTTGGTGGAGAAGGAGCGCCGAATTTTATTCCTTCATTACAGATTGTGTTGACTCCTTTAACATAAGAACTCAAGTTTTCATGGGCAATCATTTTGCCATAATTGCATGTGGAAACATTTGTATTCCACCTCTAAGAAAGGATCAGCAGACAATTTGCCTATACAAAAAAACGTTAATTGGGACGGTTTGGGTAACACTCTTTGTTCTAAGCCGTGGGGGGACTTTCTCATTAAAGGCCCAGAGAAAGTGGCTGACAAGTACCAGCAAGCCAATCAGACTGACTTACTGTACCTTAAACAGTAAGCTGTACCAAAAATGTGGTTAAATTCCGTTTTCGAGAGCTGCAATATGATAAAGGTTGAGATGGCTAGGAAGCAACGTGGGAACCACTTTTTTTGTGAAAGTGGGTCTTCATAGGAAATCTCCCGAAACGTAAAAAGCTCCTGAAATAGAATGAAAAGTCACGCGCTCGGGATGGGATCTCTACCAACATGTCTGTAAATCCCAAGATTCGCAAAATTTTGATCCGTTGACTTTGGGAAAAAATGAGCGTGGGAGGGGGCCTAGGTGCCGTCCAATTTTTTTGGTCACTTAAAAAGGGCAGTAGAACTTTTCATTTCCGATAGAATGAGCCCTCTTGCAACACTCTAGGACCGCTTGGTCGATACAATGATCCCTGGGAAAAAAAACAAAAAAAAACAAACAAACAAATAAACACGCACCCGTGATTTTTCTTCTGGCAAAAAATAGTGACCGGGATTGCGATGCGTGGTTAGGGGGTAAATCATCCGACGCTTCCCGTGGCTTTCCCCCATATTTCTCCAGGAACTGATTTAGAGCTGGATCGACTCTTGCTGAGATTACAGAGTCACACCATTGACCCCGTTCCAAACCAAATAACCAGCGACACCAGAATTTCAAAAAATTAATTTCAAAGCTGAATCTTGCCGCGGATTGGTCAATCGCAAATTTTATGCTTGAACGTTGAACAATGACAAAACGGGGGGGATTTTAAACTTTTTCCTCCCCCCCCCCCCCCCATCCCCGAGCTTATCAGAACCATCCTGCTTATAAATTTTGGAAAATGATCTTTGATGACGTCCGAGTTATTTGACGATGATTTTTAAGAGATTTCTGAGTCCGAAATGTGTCTTTCTGTTAGTACACTTTGAGCACTAGCAAATTTGCCCAAAAAAGTTAGCACGAAACAGTTGCAACAGATTAAGGAGTAACTTAACTAGACATATATTTCGGGGGTGATACCTAGCATGGGGATGTCGTAGGGAATCTACCGTAGGCCTGCCACTTGTCTGGGTAGGGAATTTAAAGTGCCGAAACCCTATAGGCAAGTGCGTATTCTCCTGATGAGCCCTTGTGTTGGGTTGTCGCCTCTGAATCATTTGTCTTTTTCATTGTTTTTAATATTTGGTAAGTGACGACTTATGCTTACTTACGACACGACTGCCTGTCCATGGAACGTGGTCGTCCACGCTCACGAGGATCATGTCGTTCATTTCCATGGCGTGCTCTCCTCGAGCACGTCCATGACGTGCTCTCCTCCCTCGCCGATGCGAGGTCAGTTCGTGCGAACGGGCAGCTTCTCCCAGCCGCGGACCGACGACGTGTGCGCCTGGACCGCGTTGTCCCAGTCGACGTCCCACTCGGGCCATCGCTTCAGCACTTCTTCCAGCGCGACGCGCCCCTCTAGGCGCGCGAGAGAAGATCTTAGCAACCCCTGTATGGGGGCAACAGCCTGGATGCTCAAGTTAAACCCATACAAATGCCAAGTCCTGCATCACAGTCCAAACAACCCCAGCCCATAGTTATCAAATGATTGACTCTGCAGGTACCAATATACCCATTCAGAGTGCCAAGTAAGAGCATAATTTTGGAGTAATCATTGGTGATAAGATTAAATTTCATGCCACTGTCAGAACCAACCAGCTAAGGCAAACAAGATGGTTTATTCCAATTGCAATAAATGTGGTGTAGGATATAAAGTAATAAGACTTGTACCACAAACAAAATAGATGTATCTTAGAAAATGAAACACAGTTACGTAATCAAAAAATCAAAAAATAAGAAATAAAATCAACAGCGGTATTGCTCCTTGAGGGACACCATGTTTTGTTGTAATTTTACTTGATAGTTTTCTATAGTTTTCAAGTTTGTTTTGCAGTTTTTTGAGTACGATAAAAAGTTTTACCCGGAATAGTATTCGTACTGATAATTTTAGTCACTCCTGCTTTTTTGATTTCTCTCTCTGCATCATTCATTAACAAAGCATGTGTACATGCAACATACACTTTTTTGCATTTTTGTTTTTTAAGAAATTGAGTGGCTTTTACAATACTTCCACCAGTACTAATCATATCATCAACCAAAATCAAATCTCTATTAATTACCTCATTAAGATTTTTAGTTTTGATCTGTACTTTGCCATCTAGCCCATGTTCGCTGCTTAAAGCATGGATGCTTAAAGCCGTGAATGGTTAGACCGTTGCTCAAGCGGTAACCATGTGCTATACACAGACCAACAATATATTTTTTTCATATGTCATTCCATCTAGCCCATGTTTGCCGCTTAAAGCACGGGTGCTTAAAGCCGTGAATGGTTAGACCGTTACTCAAGCGCTAACCATGCGCTACACACATACCAACAAAATATTCATTTTCACATGAGTTGACCCGTTGTTGGCCTATTGAGCCTTCAATTAGCCACATTTTTCAACGCTTTTCATCCGCAAGTACTCTAATATTAACAGTTGACCTGTTGTTGGCCTATTGAGCCTTCAATTAGCCACATTTTTCAACGCTTTTCATCCGCAAGTACTCTAATACTAACAGTTGACCCGTTGTTGGCCTATTGAGCCTTCAATTAGCCACATTTTTCAACGCTTTTCATCCGCAAGTACTCTAATAGATTTTTTGGTTACTTAAAAAGGCAACTAGAGCTTTTAATTTTTTAAGAATGTTTTTATTAGTAAAAGATATACGTAACTTACAAATTAGCTTACGTAACAAACTTCTATATTCTCATGCTTTTATTACGTATATAAGGGGGTTCACCCCTCGTCAGTACCTCGCTCTTTACACTAAAGCTTAGATTTTGTCAGTACCTCGCTCTTTACACTAAAGCTTAGATTTTGTCCCAATTTGTCCCATCGCGCGCGAGGGGGGGGCCGGGGAAGGGGGTTAGGCATGAAGTATTTTTTGGGGGAGAAGAATTTTCTGGGGGGAAACGTTCATGGGGAAATAAGGTGTGATTTGAAAAATCTTAGACTTCAGAAAATAAAAGCACAAGTTTTTTCAACTGAAACAAAACTACAACTTAAAACAAACAGAAATTATATTATGTATATGAGGGGATCCCTTCTCAAGCTCCGTTCTTTACGTTGAAGTTTTCACTTGATAAATATTAAGTGCCATAAAAACAAAGCCGCTACAGTGTTCCACTCCAGCAGTTTTTTTTTCTGAAAAATAAAATAAACAAAACGTTTACTTTCCGCAGGCTTAGTTCTCTCTGATTGTAATTGACCTTTCTCAAAGCCTATACTATTGTCATATTAGTCTACTACAAAGCCTAAAGCCCTTTATATACAAGCCGTAGATCCAAAAGAAACAATTGTTGTAGTATTCCACTCTGTCTGCTCCGACTTCCTGAGACTTCCAGAGCAGACCTTCGAGGTCTGGTCTGGATGAAATGTAAAGTGTGCAATTAAGAACTGCTTTGTTTTTGATGCATAAGAATTGATAAACAAATGAAAAAGGATATTAAGAATCAATAGAACACGAATTTTCTCCCAATTGAAGTTCCTGTTGTCCGGAAATATTAATTGAGCTGTCTGCTTGGCCTGAAACTTTACAGCAGATTAAATTTTAAAAGAAAATATGCACCACTTTTCCAAACCAAAATAATGACCGTTTTTCAACATCCGTTGTGCCCCCTAAACTGTAGGTCAAAATATGTGGTATACCTTCTGCATTCTGTGATGCAAAGCATGAAATATTTCGTATGTAGATAGCACAACCACTCCATTTCGTACATTCTTTGTCAACTATAAATATTTATTAATTCTGCTAATATTTATTATTTATTTGTATGTTGATAGTTATGTTAATGTTTTAGAGCGAATTATTGCCACTTGATATACGTAATAATTTCTGTTCGTTTTAAGTTTTAATATTGCTCCTTACTTTCAGCTAAAAAATCCTGTTTTTTTATTCAATTTCTAATCGTTTTAAATAATAACCGGAAATCTAGCCCCACACCTACGGATAAATCTCCTCCAACTCAGAAATATCCTCAAGACAATTCAATCCTGGTAAGAATCTACCCCGGACAATTACTGTTAGCAACTCCAAGAGCCCCTAAAGGCAGTGCCGAGTTACCCCAATAGAACTGTTGCTTTTAATTAGGCTTTTACGTGCTCTCTGTTCTCCTTGATTTCCTTGTTTCTGTCTGTCATTAAAACAGACGCGATTGGTTGCACCTCAATGGTTTTTATGGCTTTGAACTTCAACTGCACTGTCTTTGTGGCGGTCACTTCAAGTATGCTGTTCGAGAACACTAGAGGTGTCTTTCCATCTTGTCAAGCCGACGTCTATGGTGTGTAGCTGTTTGGATGTGCTTGTTTGGTTGTGTTCGTGTGTGTTTGTGTATATTTGCGTGTGTATGTTGTATTTGTCCACACCACTTCCTGGAGAGTCCCTGTAGGAAGCCCATAAAACAAAATTTGCAGTTGCAGTTACTAAAAATGATGATTCTATGGAACCAACACCAAAACTAGCGAACATGTGATAATCAACAACCTGGATAACCAGTTGCGACAAGAACTTGTTTGAAGTAACCATGCGGTCAGCCAGATCCACCATGGCAAGCGCGTCCGCCGGAGGCATGGGCGCTTTCGACACCTCGGTCACGAGCGCGACATTCTCCCAGGCGGTCAGGCTGGGAATGAGGTTGTAGAACTGGAACACGAACCCGACATGGTCGCGGCGAAAGCGGGTCAGCTGGCGCTCTGAAATGTCCGTCAGGTCCCTGCCCCGAAATGTGACCTGGCCGCTGGTCGCGCGATCCAGCCCGCCGATCAATCGTTGATATATTAACAACGTTGGAGAGCATAAGAATAAAACACCAGACATCCGCAAAGTGAACTTAAACCTTATGACATAAAGCGATTGGCGCACAAAAATAAATCACAGAAATAAACCAACAAAATTACACCACATTTTTTTTTTACCACGTAGCTATAGGTAAGGTAAAGGTAAAGGTTACGGCATTTAGACTTTACACTCCGTACCGGCGGTGCTGATCTCCGTTTCTTGGCCCTAATTCTTTTTCGAAAGTCCTTGCACTGTTGTGTTGCTTTGAATAATTTAAACACGAATAAACCCAACTAATTAGGTAAGTTCAAGCTGAACTAGCAATTAGGTGTAAAGGTACCAATCTGAAAGGAAATTCATATTATAGATTCTTATACCAAAAAAGGAATAAATGTTATAAATTTTTGCGCTTACGAAAAGCAAGGATTATCAAATAAAAATTATCTACTTGCTACTTAAATTCCTTCCAAGCGTGATAGATTCTAGGCTGCTCTCGGTCTCCTGAACGCCGCCGGTAAGTACGCTGCCCACAATACTGATTAATCGGCAGGCAGGAGCGGTATTGTCCTGGCTAACTTCCATGCTGTTGAAATAAACATCATTGGAAGAGCCGGAACCAGCATTGGAATTAAAAAGCCGTACTTGAGAGACTGTCTGGCCGCCGGAGGGGCTGATAAGGCTTCCGGTCTGAGACTAGGTAGAAGGCGCTGCTACTTGCCATGTAGGCTACTTTCGTAACTTTTTGCCACAACTTAAATTTTCAGTTATTTCTTATGTTATGGTCCAAAAAACATTACTTTCATGTTACATTTTTGAATAATCAATAGATTGCACATTTTCTGAGCCATCTATTTTTCATTATGAAAAAATTGAACTTCTAGTTACTCTGTCATGAGCATGAACTTGGTTTTATACCACGACCTGGTAATATTATCGCACAGTTATTCAACCTTGCTCTTTACTTTAAAGTTTGACCGTTTTTCCCTATTTTTAAGAACGACTCTTGAAACACAATAGCCGTTTAATTAGAATAAAAAAACTTTTTTTTAAAGTGCTCGAAAACTTAAGCTTCATGAACAATTTATCGAGGGAGGGCAACCCCTTCGCATGCGGAATAGTTTCTTCTTTTGATTTCTAATGTTGCTCCTTACTCCCAGTTGAATTTGTGCTTCACAGTTTCAAATGATTATCAAGTGCAGTCCAAATGTAACTTAAACAGTGAGGTTTCAAGATTATATACAGTTCCAGCACACAAAAAAGAAGCTGAAATTAGTAAGGACTCAATTGATATTTATTTATCAACAATTTCCTTAGTAATATGATCAAAATATTTGGCTCATTGTTAATTTTGCAAAATTAACAATGAAAATTATGCAAAAACAATGCAAATTAGCAAAAGTTACTTTTGATATATTTTTCTTTTTCATAATTCGTTACTTTTTAATCACTTTCGATTCTTAAGAACTTACAACTTACATAAGTTACAATTCTTGTCCCAGATTCTATGGAGCATTTCTCAATCCCTAATTTGTAATTTGGACTATTTAGTTGGAATAGTAATTTGAATTTTGGTCTATTTTTGAACAAAATGGCTATCTCAAAATTTTTACGGGATGTTTTGGGGTAAAAAAGCGTGGGGTGGGGGGCAGATACCCTCAGATCACTTTTGATGAGCCTATTCTGCCCTATGATGCAATTTAGTGTAGGCCTGTTTTAATTAAGAAAGCCTCATTCCTGTTTGTTCTTTACTTTCTATGTTTTATGTGGGAATAGTGTTAATTTTAGTTACATAAAAAGGAATTGACAATTTTTCCTTGTTTTAATAAGGAATAATTCTTTTCCCTATCCTACCAAGTTCGGGAATGATAAGAACTTGTTACAGTATCAATTTCGTACCATCCTTTAACTTGGTTGCAATTTCTATGTAAAACATCTAGCAAATCTTCATTCGCTTTTCGGAGTGCCCATGCTTCAAAGCCATATTTGACCTCTGTCATCGTTTTAGCTTCTAATATTCTAATTTTGGCTTGCATACTTAATCTTTCTAATCTTCCAAACTGTTTTTAATTGTGAAAACACCCCGAGCCTTGGCTAGTCTACTTTTAACATCTTCACTGCTCTCAACGTCTTTACTAATAATGCTACCATGGTAAGTACGGAGTAATTTCTGTTCGTTTTAAGTTTTAATGTCGCTCCTTACTTTCAGTTAAAAAAAACGGGTTTTTTATTTAATATACATTAAACACAGGAAAACTCCTTTGGTTTTTCATGGCACTTGGCATTAACCAAGTGACATATAACGATCGCAAATTCTGTCGGTCTGTCTCTCCGTCTCGGTTTTGCTACTTTAGGCACTTCTAGGTAAGCTAGGACAATGAAATTTGGCAGGCATATCGAAAGGGAGCGATCGCGGGACAGGGGGAGGAGGTGAAGGGGTACGGGTGTAACATGGATGGTCAAAGAAAGATATTTCCCACAGTTGCATAATGTGCGGAGAGAGGAAGAAAACTGTGCCCGCTTAGATTTTTTGCTCACCACCTCGTGATTTTGAGCAATACCTTTTTTGGGGTATTTTCATTGAAAAGAGCCGTTTTTGGTATTTTATTTGGAAAATTGTGAAAAAATGACAATACCCCGGACATCGATGATCCAATCACGAAAGGCCGTGTATAGAATTATCTGACTGATCGCGGCAAGAAGTAGTGCCAAATAGCCTATGCGTGAATTGGCCAGCAATCCGATCACCACGGTCACATCTAACGCCAAATAAACGGCGTCGAGGATTTGCCATTTCAGCGGGGCTTCAATCCATTCGAACCCAGACATCCCCAAGATGTTCAGGACATGCACAAGTGCGACATATGCATAGAAGACGGCTTAAAGATAAATTCTATGACGTTTTGGCTTTAGCTGAACCAACTCTAGCACAAAAGTTTTCCTTCAAAAAATGGATTTGAAATGAAGGTCACTGAGCTGATGTCCCAAGTTGAAGACCTGATAGTTAAGCAATACTGGAAGAAGATACTTTGTATAAAGACACCCAGTAGCGAAATCAAGTGCCTAGAATTGCCAAAGTACATATCGATGATCTTCACGTTATTATTTTTTTTTTTTGCAACTGCACCTCACTCCACAATAGTGACTCTACAGTACTTACATCAACTTGATACTTGTTTCTGTACACAGTATACCATTCTTAAAGGGTATATACTTACATCATATATATATCGAAGTGCAATTTTAAGAAACTTTTTAAAATCAGTTTTCAATTACAAAGTATTCTTGACTCAATTTCCTGTAACGTTGTTGTGAAGCCCAATGACTACAAAGCTCTTAACAAAATAAAGTTAATAACATCATTCTGACCTAGTTGAAGAAAATGTGAACGAAACTGTTGTTACCGGGTCTGAGATTGCTCCTCAAGGTGATGACGGTGTCTTTGAACCAGCAGTCGCTAATTTGGTTTTCACCTTCAGCGATGATTGCTGGATGAATCTGACCGATGCCACAGGTGAAGTTGTGGCTTACGGGGTTAAAGCTTCTGGATACGTGATGCCGGTTTCATGCAAATGCCTCCTTCTTTCATCAAATTTTTCTTTTATCTGACCCTAAGTGTTTTTTTTACGGCCTTTTGCTGCTCTGATTCTTGTCTAATGCACTGGATTTATTTCACTCAGTAAACACATATAATTCAGTACATTCAGTCCACAAGTTCTATTGTATTCCCAAATGAGGCAAAGAGTCTGTTGGACGACAGACATAAAAACACGTAGTGTATGCTGTTTTGTCAGGACTTGAGAAAAAACGGTCCACCTAATTTCCCGAAATTCTTTGTTCTTCTGATGCGCGTTTATTTATTTGTTTGTTTTTCTGTTTTTTTTTTTGTTTTTTTTTCCCAGGGGTGATCATATCAACTCAGTGGTCCTAGAATGTTGCGAGATGGCTCATTCTAACGGAAATAAAAAGTTCTAGTGCCCTTTTTAAGTGACCAAAAAACTGGAGGACACCTAGGCCCCCTCCCACGCTAATTATTTTCCCAAAGTCAACGGATCAAAATTTTGAGATAGCCATTTTATTCAGTGTGATTTCAATATACAGCCATTTATGTCGACAGCGCTAAGGATTTTCAAAAACCAATAACTTTTTTGTTATATGATAATCAATTTCTTCATGAATAATTAAAACTACGTTCGGAGAGAGGACAGTAGGTCATGCCAAGAGACAACAACAAAGGAACACCATTTAAGCAAATCTAGCAGGTCCGTCTGATCCAAAGTACATTTTCTTGACACCCTCCCCCCCCCAAGAAAAAACCCATAATTTCTGCTTTCAGCAACATGCCCTGGGCGCGCTCGGATGCCAGCGCCAGCTCGGCATTTCCGGCGATGGAAATGCCGGATTCGAACATCGCCATGTAATATCCGGGGCGCTGACGGGCGAAATCCAGATAGGCCTGTCCCATCCGCAGAAACGCCGTCAGCGCGCGCGGGCGCCAGGCATCGAACGCCGCTTCCAGCCGTGCGGCGAAATCCAGAAAACCCTGCCGCGCGACCTCTTCGATCAGTATACTACAACTTCTTTCATGTCAAATGCCTCTGGGAAAAATTATATTAAAGCGTTAATACTTTTTACTTTAGGTAACGCTATAGGATTCCCCCTGAATTGGCAGCAGCCCCCCCTTTAGTCCCAGCGTTGTTTCTTACCCACTTTGGGGTAGACTAAACCAAAATTGTTCAATTTTACTAATATATGTGATAATTTATGACCCAAACGTAGAAGAAACAGAAAAATATGTTACTCAAAAGAACAGCAAAACTACAGATACCATGGATTTCTTTAGTTATATAAGTAATTCTCATATACTAAAAACATAATTATTTGTGGAGATTTTAACACTCACAGCCTTCTGTGGAGGGATGAGCCTGCAAATAAAGCTGGTAGGTTTATAAAGTTTCATATCAAGTAATACTGAATCAGCAGTTGCTACCCCTTCAAAACCATATACATATTTTAACCCCAAAAGTGGCAAATTTTCCACAATTGACCACCTATTGATATCTAAATTCCATTCTTTAGCGTTTTGGTTACTATTGAGCCGGGTTGCTCCTTGCTACAGTTCGTTACCACGAACTGTTTGATTTCTCTTTCTTTGTTCCAAAATTATGAAGCTTTTAAGCAGTACCGTATTTTCGCCAGTGTTGCCATGCTCAACCGAGAAAATAAAGAAGAAAAAATAAAAAGATAAATTCTATATTTATTTTCGTCGGTAAAAATTCAGACATTGCGCGCTCCATCTCGTAGCGCGCCTGGTTGATGCGCGCGATGCGGCGCTGGACGAGCTCCTTGACGGTGTCGGTGTAGGCGGCCTTGCGGTCGCCGAGGATCCACAGGGTGCGATCGCGCAGGCTGCGGGCTTCCTCGTTCTCCGGGTCGAGGGCGACGGCGCGCTTCAGGTTCGCGGCGGCTTCGCGGTAGCGCAGCTCGCGGAACAGGTTCTGGCCGGTCGTGTAGTAGTTCCCGGCCAGGGCACGGATGCGTGTTTATTTGTTTTATTTTTGTTTTATTCTTTTTTTTTCCAGGGGTGATCATATCGACTCGGTGGTCCTAGAATTTCCCAAAAAGGCTCATTCTAACGGAAATTAAAAGTTCTAGTGCCCTTTTTAAGTGACCAAAAAATTGGAGGGCCCCTAGGCCCCCTCCCACGCTCATTTTTCTCCAAAGTCACCGGATCAAAATTCTGATATAGCAATTTTATTCACTATAGTCGAAGCTTCTCCACGGAGTCCGCGATGGCCTGGAAGTGCTGCACCAGTCCTTCCTGCACAGGCTTGTTGTAGTACGGCACGACGACCAGGTACGCGTCGATTCCGGCACTGCTGACCGACCGGGAAAGGTCAATCGTCTGTGCGGTCGAGTTCGAACCGGTTCCCGCGATAATCGGCAGGCGTCCCCTGGCGATCTCGACGGCTCGAAAAATCAGCTCGACGTGCTCTTCGCGGGTCAAGGTGGCTTTTGCTTCTGGATTTAATATATTTTATGTTAAAATAAAGCTTCTGCAAGGTGTTAAAGTAAATTAAAAGGGACAGTGAAAATCTGAACTAAAATAGGGAGGAAACGAAAGAAAAAGACTTACATGACTCACCAATGCATCAGCACTGCTTATCCGAGGGATTTTGTTCTTGTATATGACTCGTTTTACTGCTCTTTCGAAAGTGGCGTTAAACTTCATAAAAGTGACATAAGTAGCATAAGCTTAATAAAAATACGCTATGAACAATCCCCAATATTATCTGATAGTACCCTCTAAAGTATTACTTAAAATGCAGGTGCACATTAAATGTAACCAATTTCTAGTAATCAATTTCCCCCCTGCATGTTAATTATTGCAGACATAGGAAGACACGTAGTCCATTAAATCATTCTAGCATGGAGGACAGGGGATTCCCCTTTCGTGGAATAGTTTACAACGTAGAAAGTATTCCACGAATAATAGCTGAACGACAAGGATCTAATGGCGTTAGGCCGACTGCATTCGGCAGCGGAGGCCTTAAAGGCCGTCGAGCTCGCCCGACGCTATTTCGATCGTCTTTCTTTCGATTTGATCTATGCCAGGCCTGAACAGTCGGTTGCCGATTGGCGGGCCGAGTTGCGCCAGGCCATTGACCACGCTGTCGATCATTTATCGCTCTACCAGCTCACCATCGAGCCGGGGACGGCTTTTGAAAGCCTGTACATAAAATTTCATTAAGGTCCGATCACCCATACGTAAGTTAAAATTACCTCTTTTTTTCTAATTTTTCAGAATTTCCCCCCCCCCCCAACTACCCCAAAGAGAGTGGATCCTTTCTGGTTATGTCAATCATGTATGTCAATCAGCTCTGAGACATGATATCCTTCTAAATATCAACTTTCATTGAGATCTGATCACCTGTTCAAAATACCAACACGTTAAAAATCCCTCATTTTTTCTAATTAAGATAATTTTTTTTCTTTGCTATAATGTAACCCATGACCAAAAGCTTCTGATTTATGAACTAGAAGTGTCTTATTCTTTAAGTTTTTGGATTATGTGCTAACATGTCAAAACCTTTAAGGTTTTAGATTATTTTAGATTATGTGCTAACATGTCAAACAGTTTGTGGTAACGAATTGTAAGAATGGAGTGACAATAGTAACCGACACTCTGGAAACGGAATTTTAATATCAATCGATATAGGTCAAAACCAGCCGTGTACCTACTTTGATACTTTTAACTGCTGTTTGTTTAATGGAATATTTTTAACTGTTGCTGAACAAAACAGTTTTACAAAAAGGAGATTTGTGACGGGGTTCTCCCCCAAGTGAGGTCTTCAGTACCCGGGCCGGTGCTTCATGGGATCTTAAATCAGGATAGTAGAATTTTAGCTTCGGACCCAAAGGCATCTGGAATCTGGTGCCCTAGACAATCCAATAAATGCTCAGATAATAAGAAAGCAGATTTGTTTACTAATATCTTTGAAAATGATTCCTCAAATTTTCATTCCACCCAACCTCCTTTTTGCAATCTTCCTCTTACCTGTTCATATAAAGGCACTCTGTTGAAACCTTTTTCCCAAGATGAATTATGTGTAGCACTTAATTCTCTTAATATCAAGTCTTCCCCAGGTCATGATGGTATTTATATGAAGTGAATTATTGAGTCCCTAAAGGTGGTTCATACATTTTGGCTAGTAACGACCCTGGTTGGACCTATGACCCTTAAGAATCTTCTTATTCTGTCATCAATACTTTCCAAAGGTAATACACACTTCAAAATGATCCATTGCTTCTGTTTCGAACATGAGTAGAAAAATTTGTTTCTTGGGCCGGCAGAATTATGTTTAAAATAAAAGGATTTTGTATTTTTAAACTGGTAAAATGTACCATTGGTAGTTCCGCGTTCAGAGTTCCGCAGTTCCGAAAATAATACCTTGAGCAATCAATGAGATACACCCTTACAAACTTCAAATCGTGCCTATCAAAACCTTTTTAAATGAAGCCAGTTCATAATTTTATGAACTGAGCAAAATTAACAGTGTTTCCTTAAGGCCTTTCCCAACAGTCGTTTCTCGCAGCTGGTACGCGATTTGAGCGCAATATTTGGTATACGGGTATTTGGTGGTAGGGTTAACACTGGGATATAGTTATAATTGCGATTCCTATCTGAATCAATATCTACAGTAGGCACTGAAAATCTTGGGAAAAATTCGGGATGAACTTTAGTTCCTCTTCCACACACTAGAATTTTTTTACTCTCAAACTCTAAATCATTAATAGTATTTTCTACATTTTCCAGATTAATTTCTGAATTAGTTTTCCCCACTTCTGGATTCCATTGGTCATTTGGATTGTACTTCATCTATATTCTACAATAATTTTGAACTAATCTAAATTTCTCAATTATCGGGATGAAACTGGGGAGGGGGAATAAGCACACACCCTAAATACGTGATTGACATAACCGGAATGGATCCGCTCTCATTTGGGGAGTTGGGGGAGAGTTAATTCTGAAAAATTTGGAAAGATGAAGTATTTTTAACTTGCGACTGAGTGATCGGATCTTAGAGAAATTTCATATTTTGGAGGACCTCGTAACTCAGATCTCTTATTTTAATTCGTGCCCGGATCCAGTGTTATTGGGGGGAGACCAATAATTTCATTAGAAGTTGCATAAATCCATTTTTAGAACTTTATGACTATAAGGCACCACCTGATGAACTTGTGCATGATAGATCTGTTGCTGTTACTGTTTTTATATTGAGGACAGGTCATGCCAAAACCCGTTCAGTTTTACATAAATGGGGGAGATTTAGCTCGCCCTTTGTGATATTTGTAATGAGTATGATGATGAAGTGCACAAATTATTCTCATATTCTCATGAAGTCTTTGCAGCAACGGCAGCGACGATCGTTTCGGGAGCCGTTGCTGGTCGAATGAAGTTCACTTCGTACTTGATTTACAGCGCGATTCTGACCGGATTGATTTATCCGATCAGTGGTTACTGGAAATGGGGTGGCGGTTGGTTGGCCGACATGGGCTTTCAAGACTTCGCCGGTTCGGCAGTGGTTCATGGCGTCGGCGGCTTTGCCGGGCTGGCTGGTGCCATCATCCTGGGCCCACGTTTGGGAATGCCAAAGAAAAGTGGTCTTTCTTAAAAAGGGTTCTTTTACACTATGGATGCTTTAGTCTACCTTCATTTGTACTTTAGTAGAAATACAAGATCAGATCTCACAAGTGCCTTGTATACCATCAGGAAGATTTTTCATGACCAGCTGGTGATACTCTTCTGATGAGCCCAAGATTAACATTTGCTTTAAAGACCAATTGTATAGAATCTTCATGGATTTTTGGGACATTAAGGCGGATCTCCCATTTTCCTGGTTACTTAAGGAAGACACTAGAACTGTTCGTTTCCTTCAGAGTGAGCCCTCTTCTGACGTTCTAGACCCACCGGGTTGGTACAATCACCCCTGGGAAAAAAAGAACAACAAATAAACACGCATCCGTGATTTTTCTTCGGGGAAAAATAACAGAATTCCCAATATTTGCAGAAATGAGCTTGGAACCCCATAAAAATCCGGGCTGCTTAAAAACGTAAAGCAGTGGCACAGACTTTCCAGGCCTGCACTAGCACATATTCTCAGATGTTGATAAGAACATTCAAATAGGATACGTTACAATAGTTGTTAATATAGGGAAATATAGCAGACGTACGTTGATCAAGCTTTGTTCAACTGCCTCTGGTCATTCAATTCTTTTTGCACCTGTAATTGTTCCCAGTCTTAAAAGAAAGAATTAAAAGTAATATGCATTAATTCAGTTTTTGTAGATTCTTGTATTTCTTCCACTACGGATTATATTCAGAAGAAAACGAAACAGGAGTAGAGTTGATTAAATTCGCAAGCTTAGGCCACTTACTAATCAGCAATAGTGTTTCATAAGGTATTATATTAGATGGATTATTAGAGACTTTTTCAGAAGGAAATAAAACGGATTAGAGTTGATTCAAGTACGTGAAATCGGATCACCTAGTATCCTATGTGTGGTAATCCTAAAGGCGTTAAGTACGATGAATTATTACGGCTTTTAGAAAAGTTTTTTTCTGTGAAAGTTTGCAGTGTATGTACTGCACTGCAAAGCTTTTTTTAGAGAAAAGCTTTTTTCTGTGAAAGTTTGCAGTGCATGTACTGCACTGCAAAGCTTTTTTTTTAAGAGGAAATATTTTTTTCTGTGAAAGTTTGCAGTGCATGTACTGATGCTCAAAGCAAAGCGTCATTGTTTCTTACATATGTATGTAATTGGTTCTTAATTTATATGACATTTGTGTTTGCCCCACAAATACTCTTTTAATTTTTTTTTTTTAACTGTGGGAGATGCTCGTTCTCTCTAAAACTCACAGGAAGTGAATTCCATACAGAAGGGCCAAGATCCTTCAAAAAGACCTTTTCAGTCTTTTTCCTTAGAAGGAAAAATACCGTATTGGACTAGAATCCTACTATGCCAATAACCAATCGCAATACCGACCTCAGTTTCTTATTAATATTAACTAGTAGAGGAAATAAAAAAAAAAGTGACTTTGAAATCATTAGATATTTTCTTTAAGCGTTTAAATAATTTTAACAAAAATATAAATTCACAGTTGAGTTTGAAGAAGATAATAAGCTACCATTCCTTGCTATTTTGCCAGTCAAAAGAGCCTTTCATATCCCTAAAAATAGGGATATGTATCTAAATTTTCATACATTCACCCTGTTTCAGTGAAAAGAGGGGTTGTAATTTATTCTCAGGAATTCGTGGATTTGAAATTATTGTAGAGGACCCTGAACTTTAAAAATATGTGTGCTATAAAAGTGAAACCTTGGAAAATTGTTCAGTAAATTCTAGTTTAGTGACTTCTTGCTATCTCAGAAAGGGGGTAGGTTAGGTAAATGAAACTTTCTGGGATGGGTGTACAGGTTAAAGTATATCCTGGAAAGGTATTTTAAAGTACCCATCTCCACTCCTTCACCCTCTAGAGGGCATTGGAATTTGCCTACATGACAGGTCTATACCTACGCCTGATGACCTTGTGAATTTAATTATCCGTGAAACATTGGAGCCGTTGATCGAAGCGCGTTTGGCCGCGTTTCGCGATAAAGCGGAAGAGCTCGCTGCGAACGATCAAGACGAGGGGCGCAAGCTCGGCATTCTTCGTCGGTTCGACCCGGCTGAAAGGCTGCTCGACCTAAAAATCTGCGATCCGGCAATGGGGTCAGGCCATTTCCTTGTCAGTCTCGTCGATTACATGGCCGAGCAGAAACCATTTTGTCTAATTGATCCCATTCTTAATTTTTCTTTGCTTACTTATTATGCTACTTATTTATTTTTTTTTACTTAAAAGGAAAAGTCTAATTAAAAGGACAAATACTATAAAAAGGGTCATGTGTAGTGGGTCAAGCTTACGAATTTTATATACAATAGAAACCATTTTGTCTAATTGATCCCATTCTTAATTTTTCTTTGCTTACTTATTATGCTACTTATTTATTTTTTTTTTGCTATACTTCTGTGACGAAAAAACATGTTCTATATAAAAATAAGTTATGATATTTAAGGACGTCCGATACGATAAATTTCATTTTGCGAGTCTCTGTGTCGACTGACGGTCTCTATGATAAAAGCCGTAAGAGAAAACTGTCCTAGCCCCACAGGGATCTTCCAGAAAATTTTTTGCCAAAATTAATAAGGGATCTTAAGTGTGTCATCAGTTTGAAAAGCTAACAAGAGTCTAGTTAAAAAAAAAACTAGAAAAAATGAGGCATTTGTAACTTACGAACGGACGATCAGATCTTAATGAAATTTGATCTTTAGAAGGATCTTGTGCTTTAGAACTCGTCATTTTAAATCTCCATTAGATTCATTGACATTGGGGGGAGTTGGAAGGGGAAACTGGAAATCTTGGAAACCGGAAATCTTGGAAAACGCTTAGAGTGGAGAGGTCGCGATGAAATTTGATGGGAAGAATAAGCATAAGTTATCAACATGAAACCCCTCTAAATCTCAAAATTTAATCAAACAATCATCTTCACCAATTCAGTCCAACCAATCACCACATGCCTTTAAATTCCTTGCGTGCGCTTTTCTTTGCTATAGACAATAGGATCAGACAAACAAACATACCAGATGATTCGTTGTCTCTCGCTGTGCCAAAAATTTTACTTTAGTTTGGTCGAAAAAATCAATAAAACCATCTTTGGTGTTCTTTTTATTGATTTGACGTGTATTTCTGGAATGAAATCACAGTAAATCTTTTCTTACTCCAGCTTTTGCTCAGCAAAAGGCGTTATCGAAATGCCTTTGGGACGTCGAGGCAAGGATGATATTTTAAAGTCAATACTAACAATTGTAAAGAAGTTTGGTCGGGCGATTAAAGATGCCTAGTCTACAACACTCTACAGATAACAATAATTCCTAAAGGGATAAAGAGTTAGTCATAATGTTACCATGGATGCCTTTAACGCCATAGGTGACACGAATTATTACGAAACTACCTCATTGTTTTACCTTATCGTTTGTACCCGTTACATAAACACTTAATTCTGTCAAATTTAAAGCGAACGAATACAATGTGCACCAATTTGCACAAATTTCTAGCCCAAATTGAACAGATTCTTACTTACAAGTCCCTCTTCCGTGATAGACATCAAGTTCACCGGAAACAAATAAATGGATACACCAACTAGCAAAAGTTGCAAACCCCTATAGCTCCGCTGGCTCATACTATAAGTAAAAGTAATCTTTATTTACCGCATTATTCTTTTCTAGATACTCTTCTACCGCCCCTGCAGCAATTTTTTTTTCACGGACAGGCTCAAGTAAGTACTGTTCTTTTTTACGTAGTTTTTTTCGACGATTTATTTTAACAAAAAATTTTCTACAGCACCCCAGAGGTCTCTTGTATATCAATCAATACTATTATGGAGCTCTATCCCTTCGGATGTCCAAGTTTTGCTGTTTGCCGTGGTATCAATTTGTCTTTGTCCATCACTACTTCAATATTGACAATTCCCTTGCCAGCCTTAATCTTTGAAATAATGATACATTTTTCATATGTTCATATCGGAGTACTATTTCTTGCCAAATCACAACGTTTTGCAAAAGTAGTTTGCAAAATCCCTGAAATCATTTCTCTGCTTTTGCTTTTCAGATATGGTACTTCCTCATTTTTTTTTTCTTTCCAGTTACAAATCCTTAAGGTTTGGTTTGCTTTTAATGTTACAATGTAAAACGGAAAATATAAATGTCTAAGAATATATTGTTCTCAGCAAAATCACAAATGACAGTCTAGCCTTCGGAAATTTTTAAGGATTGACATACCCACTATAATTTTTACATGTTTATGCTCGTTTAGAAGTTTGAATTGACTACTCATCGTAGTTTCTGTTCATTTTCAGTCTGATTTAATCATTCATTCATTCATATTATATTGATTCTATTTACAATTACTTTTTTTATTTGTTTGCTCGTGTGTGTCGTCGTATTCTTGTACACGAAATTTGCTGAAAGAATTCGATCCAGATTTCCACATTTGGATAAAAGTAGAGTTAAATATAGACAAATGCAAACATTAAAACCACCTGTGGTTATAGTTGATGACAGTGCTTTTTATATCATTAATGATGGAGACTAAGCTTTGAAGTTATATATATGTATATACAAAAATTTCCTCCTCTGTTAGAGCTAATTCGTAATTTTTAAAAATTTTAGGCAATTTGATCCATCCTTAAATGAATAAATTTAGTTAAAAACGAAGATTTAAAGTAATGATTACGTTATTCATTTATTTTATATTGACCATGTGTATCTTTAGAAATGAATACGTTACCGAGTTTAAATCTAATACGCTCTGAGACCATACTGGCTATGCATGACGTATGAAAACAAAAGCTACGAGCTCATATGGCACCAGGGCATAGCTTGCAACCCTTGCCCTGACGGCAGTGGAGGGGGTGTCATTCTCAAAGTCATTATTTCCAGACCTCTCAACTACGCTGAACAAACTGTTATCTCAAAATTTTGACTGAATGTGTTTGGGGAAATGATGGGCGTGGCGAGGGGGGGAGGCTATTTGCCCTCCAATCATTTTCGACTATTAAAAGTGGTATTAGCCCTCTCAATTTCCAACCGAATGAGATCTTTTTGAAGCTGAAGTTCCTACGAAGACACTAGGGCTATTAGAAGTACTTTGAAATACAACAGTGTAGGTGCGAGCACCAGTTGCAGTGGTTGTTGCCTCGAAAATTGCTGTGGCTGTGCCAGCATTGGAGAAACCAGTCGCTCTTGCTTGAGTGGAATTGATTGCCGAACTTGTGACTGCCCATTCTCCACTTGAAGTACCTTCAAATGCTTGATCGGCAAGCGGACAACTAAAGAAATCGATTGTTGACGTGCTCCTCATTTCTCTTTCTTTGATCTGATCATACTCAAGTGTTCCTAGATAATTATAACCGTTTGGTGTGATCTCGAAAGTCCTTTCCTACTACATAATTCAATTCTTTCCCTTTAGCACAACTTTCCACGACTAATCACAAAGACCCCAAACATTTTACTCCCAACTTTCATGCCAATATCATTACAGATTAACTCTACTGATGACAGTAATCCATCAATTTCCTTCTCACTTCTACCGGGAAAGGGGAGGGGGGGGGGGGGGGGGAGTTGGGAGAGGGAAACCTAAAACTTGGAAAACACTTAGAGTGGAGGGATAGGGATGAAACTTGGTTGGAAAAATAAACACAAGTGCTAAATACATGATTGACATAAACGGAACGGATCCGCTCTCTTTGGGATACTTGGGGGGGGGGGTTATTTCTGAAAAATTTGAAAAAATGAGGTATTTTTAACTTACGAACAGGTGATCGGATCTCAATGATTTTTCTCTTTTTCTCTTTTTACACTTCGTGACCAATGAATATATTTATTGCACATAGATATTTTATTATTAAGATGATCATTGGTGTCACTGAATATTCTAAGTTTTTGCCAATAGCCTTTAAATTATGGTTTTTGGCAAATGACCGCAATTCATTTATTTTACAATGCGGCAATCGATTTTTTTTTCTTGACGAAAATTAAACAAAATCTCAAGTCTAAGAAATATTCAAGCCTGGGGAGAATAACGCCAAGCGTCGCTATCAAGAGCGTGAAGCCAAATCCTGCCGCCAACATCCATTTGAGCATGCTGCTTGTTTGCCTATCGATCTCGCTCGTGGCCATAGCGCTAACGAGCGCCCAGCTTGTGCCATGAAACCGGAATGGATGGCTTTGAAATTGAAGTTGAAGCCCCCGGTAATCATCCGACGCGGCCGCACCGGGCGTACCGGCTATCGCGGAAGCTACAGCGTTGTTGTCGGCATAGGCATACGTGTTTTCAAGACCGCGTGGAACCTTCTCGTAACCGTATTGCCAGATGAGTTGATCCTGAACGGATTCAGCCGCCCGAATGAGGGGGGCGGTGCGTTCCACACGGCCCTCATCCAAAGCACGTTTCAAATGTGCGGCCACCGGTTTTGGAGCAGGCGTATCAAAACGAATATCTGCATTCGCCTTTATGACGCGGCTGATGGCCTCGCGAACAGTGCGCTGGTGGGATCGAGGTAATATCATGGGGTAAAACATAAGGTAGAATCTTTACACGTTCAATCTTATGGGAATTGCTTGTTTTCTTAAAGTTATATTATAAATGATTGTCAAGGTCATTGATATAAAAAAAGCTCTGTTAAACTGTCACAAAAAAAAAAAATCAGATGTCACAAGTCATTAAAGTAAATTTATTTTTCCTTTTCTCAGATGAGTCAGACCTTTCCTGAACGTTGAGCAATAAGCACCTGTGGTGTTTCACGAGGAGAAAAATCAATTTATAAGTTTCAGGAAGAGAAAAATCAACATACAACAAGTTTTACGAACAAAAATCATCACAGAACTGTTGTTTCGAAAATAAATCAGCTTGCAACAAGTTCCATAAAAAAACATCAATTTCACGAGGAGAAAAATCATTGTACAAGTTTCATAAACAGAAAAACAAACATGCAACAAGTTTCACGAATTAAAATCAGCATGCAACCAGTTAAGATGAATCCTGATTTTCATACCGCTGCTCCAAATAATTTGGAAGTAGCTCCCTAAAAAACTTATTTTTATACCGTTACTTCCCTGTGATTATGCGATGGAGAATGGCACATATGTCTTCCACATTGCTTCAATAATAACTTCCAATAAAGTGCTAAAACCCATAGAGGCTGGTGACATCTGTGATGAGTCCTGCTTGATAAGATATTGCCATTTTTTTGTAATTGAATCTTCTTTTGGATTGGCCCTCCCAAATCTGGAAAAGTATATAAGAATGCAAACTTTTTGTAATTTAATGCTTAAACAATACCTAAAATTGCTTTTTTCTATATTTGGCTAACTTTTTTAATGTCTTTTCTCTTAAATTCTTGTCCACGACCTACTGGATGATTATTTAAGAATAGTGCAAAAAGGAAAGATTTTTTAGTAGAAAAATGACACTGTCTAAATTTACACACCAGAAAATGTCGTCAATAAATTATGGCTTAGAATTTCTATTGAGATTAGGGGTCCTTCGCTCGGTAATGACAAGATATAAAAGCCTTGAAAGTCTTTGATAGGAGGATCAGGGGACGGAGAAAGAAATTTCCTCTGAAGCTAGCCAAAGTTTTAGTAATTTCTGAAAATATAAATTTTTCTATCTATTAAATAATAAACAGAGTAGCACACCGTTTCGAAGTTAAACTTCTTAGAAATTATGCAATACAGGATTTGTAATGAAAGGGAATTTAAGAACTAGAAGTCGAGTTCGAGAGCGGCCTCAATATCATCACGGGTGAGACGGGTGCAGGCAAATCTATTCTGCTCGGTGCCCTGAAAATGATTTTGGGCGAACGGGCGTCGATGGAGGTGGTCCGCACGGGTGCGCGCAAAGCCATCATCGAAGGTGTTTTTGACGAGGCTAACACGGCCAAGCTACGTACCCTGCTCGAAGCCGATGGGATCGAGGCAGAGGCGCAAATGATTCTCCGTTCTAGTTCCCTTTTTGAGAGCCAAAAGTGATCCAATGGTAGCTAGCCCCCCTCCCCACCATCGCTCTTTTATCCAAATGTATCCAATGAGCTATTCATTTTGTCATAAATAAACCAAAGATCTTATAATAGAAACTTGGGGTTTTACAAAACCCTCTTGAACATGTGAGTGGAATTGTTCCAAAAGGTGGGGAAAAAATTTCTTTTCTGTTACAAAGATGAATATAGACACGGATTGATGGTAGGGTTTTTTGACATTCTGAATCTCATGCTGTGATTTTCATTAAGATCACTGGATTTCTGGGGGGGGGGGGGCCCTCTTTTGGCAAATCAGGAAAAATCCATCAGGCTCGTAACTTTCGATGGGCAGCAATAAGCTTCATGAATTTAATAAATTTTTGAATAAGTATCAGAATTTGATTCTTTTCATATATCTATTATTATCAAGACTCTGTTTCTTACAGTTTCAGTAACTATTGAGCGACACAGTTTTTTCTACGCTTGGAAATTTTTCATAATATTTGGTACAATTTCTGCCACGCCACGCTGGCACAGTTTTCACTATGCCTGGCTTACTTTCACCACCTTAGGGTGGGTGTCACTAGTTATGCGCATTTTCTGAAAATTGTTCTTAGCCCCCCTCCTCGCAAAGGGAATATCCCTCCCCCAAAGTTCTTTTTCCCAGCTTTTGAGCGAGAACGCTTAATTCTCAACAAGGCAAGGTCAAAAGGTTAATTTTCCTTCTTTTTTTTGTGCATTGAAGACAGCCTGGCGGAAGTCCCTAGTGAAATATCTGCCTCTGTCATTTTCGCTTCTTTTTTGTCCGCTGGCTGACATTACTCTCATTTTTCTCGGCCATTTCATTTCATTTATTTTTTTTTCTTGTTTTTCACATGTCAATCCTGGTTGTAGCCCTTTCTGTCTTAAACAATTCACAGAACTTATGTAATTTTTGCCAGTTAATGTGGTGGAGGGGAGGAGGTTATGTGGAGGGAACTATCCATGGGGGAAGAGAATTTCCATAAAGGGGGCGCAGGGATATTCTAGCATTAAAAAAATGAAAAAGTTTTTTTTTAACTGAAAGTAAGGATCAGCATTAAAACTTAAAACGAACAAAAATTATTACGCATACGAGGAGTTACCTCCTCCCAATACCTCGCTCTTTACGCTCAAGTATTTTTAATAATTTCAACTATTTATTCTACAAGAAAGATTGAAACCCAAAATGAACAGAAATTAGATCTATGTTGCATGGGCAACGTGAGGTGTTGCGGCAACCTTTGTGCAGCTTCGCCGAGTAAAGTGTGGCGAGAGCAACACTTTAGTTTTGTTTCCTTGCTTCAATTAAGTGCTGACGTTGTCAATCTGTAAGGATCTTAAGATAAATACTAGGTACAACAACTCACAAAAGTTCCAAAACCCCTCACTACCGAAGATGATTATGAAATAAAGTGCTATGTGGTTTACATATCAGTGGTATATCAATTTAATCCCCCTGAGAATTTAACGTTTGCAGATTTCAAATTTTCTTTTGTCATCGTTGCCTGTGCAAGGCTGTCAATTCAATTTTATTTTGGGCGAATTATAAATTTAAGACGAAAAGTTGTCGGTGTAAGGTTGCCAATTTATTTCTGTTTTGAGCGAATTAGAAGTTTTAGCCAGAAGTTGGTGAACAATTCAGTAAAACAACCTTTCATTGAATTTTTCGATTTCTAGGCCATGTGAACAGAGTAAATGGAAGCGGTAAACATCGTGGTAGGCATTATGAGTCATCAATGGTCAGCTCGGACTTGGAATCCACCAGTTTTGTTGACTCTGAGGATGAAGCCTCTTCACGAATTACGACAACAACCGGTAATTTTTCGATTTTAATAATAAAGACTCACTGAAGGCGTTTTGGCTCGTATCACAGTATGATGCTTATCGATCTGGTAGAAGGGGCAGAGGCTCTCCAAGAAAATGAATGTCTATTTTTTAATGCTATTCTAGATACTATCGATGACGATGCTGATTGTATCCAAGAACTGACAAAGCAAAGAAAGGAACATCAGCTGATTGTTTTTAATCTGCTACGAAAGGTGAATGACATTATTCAGTGTGTTGCTGCTTGTCTTAGTGAAGAGAGGAGATCTTTTATTCTTATGGAATCACGTCGACTAATTCGGGAAACATGCCGCCTTCGCCGCAGGCGACGTGAAAGGCCATGCACTGGCCCATCAGAGCCAGCCTTGGTCCGGGACCGTGGATCAGCGCGGCGTCGATCTGTTGTGGCGTCGCCTCACCATTGGCGACCATGTGCAACGCCTCGCGCCACAGCGCCTCCTGCAGCCTGGTTGCAATGAAGCCGGGGATCTCCCTGTTCAGGACCCGCTGCAATTGGTAGCCAACAGTGTGGATTGGTCACTGGAGGGGAAAAGAGGGTGTGGAGAGGAGCTAATTGCTCTCCAATGGCTTTTCACTCTTGAAAATGAAACTAAGACTTTCAATTTCCAATAAAATGAGCCTCCTCCAAAGTTTATTCGACCACCCTTCCATAAGAATCTTACATGTCCCCAGGACACAAATTACAAGATTTACTCCTGGACTCTGGGGTGTTATGTCTACCTCAGAAGCAATGCTATATTATTTTTGGGCTATTTTGAACAAAAAGATTTCTTCCCGATTCCTCCACTCTAAGCGTTTTCAAAATTTTAGATCCCCCCTCAATTCCCCCCAATGTCACCGGATCCAGTCAGGATTAAAAATAAGAGCTCTGAGACACGATATCCTTCCAAATTTCATTGAAATCCGATCCCTCCTTCGTAAGTTACAAGTACCTATACTTTTTTATTTTTCAGAATTAACCCTAGCCCCCCCCCCCACCCCCCCAAACAGAGCAGATCCGTTCCCGTTGTTAGAAAGCTGCACAATACAGGTTCTCATGAGAAACACCCAAACTTCGTTTTTTTTAGTGAGGGTGAATTTTGGGTAACATGCGGTCAGACCGGAGAAATATGGTCTGATAAAAGTGGCTTTATGCGATTGTATCAGCAAGTTATTCATGATGGCGTTAAGTTTCAAAATAATATTGTATTCCCGAAACACTGAACGGAGAAAATTACCAGACATGGAAGTTTGATATTGAAGTATATCTATACCTCCGCCTCTGCTTTGCTAGTGTAACTTTATAGTAGCTTGAAAGAAAGTTTTTTAAGTTTTTAGATTAAGTGTAAGAGGCTCAAGACCCATTTTTAGTTCTAAAATATTTCAGTACTTTGCATTTAAATTCCTTAGATGCTCTTATGTACCCTATGGCATACTATATACTTTTGGTAACACTATTTAAATCCTAAAAACTGGAAGAAAGTTTGTTAGGTAGGAAAAAACTTTCAACAGTTGAATATTTGCAATGTTTTTTGTGCTAGAATAAGATAGATACTGTAATAGCTATGAAGTGTAGGTCTGTTCCAGGTATCATATCATTAGCAATTTACTATTTATTTATTATTATCGACAGTCATGGGCGTCTTTTGCAAAGAGGCAGGGGGGGGCAACTGCCCTTCTTGACCTCGGTTCGCCCCCCCCCACTTAAATTTAGTTTATTCAAGAGTCTTTTCAAAACTAAGATAAAATAACTTCGTTGAGATTCTATGACTTCTAGGTGGTGTTTCCCCCTATTTTCCAAAATAAGGCAAATTTTCTCAGGCTCGTAACTTTTGATAATAAAGACTAAATTTGATGAAACTTTTATGTTTAAATCAGCATGAAAATCCGATTCTTTTGATGTATCTTTTAGCATCAAAAATCCGTTTTTAGAGTTTCGTTTACTATTGAGCAGGGTCGTTCCTTAATACAGTTCGTTACCACGAACTGTTTGCGTGGGGGGGCGGGACCGCCCTGGGGCCGGGCTCGGTGTCGAGCTTGCAGGTACCCAGGTGCTGCGGGTACCCCAGGGTGGCGAGGGTCCAGACGTCCGAGGGTCTTGGGCGTCGGAGGGTCTCGGGCGGGATGGTCTTGGGCCGACGGGTAGGCCCGACATCGTTCCCGGCCCGATGCGCCCTCGCCCTTTAACGCGGCTCCGGCCGCTATCCGTCGCCCTTCACGTGCCGGTCGAAGTACTTTTCCAAACGTTTTCATTAGTAAAAAATATACGTAACTTACGAATTAACTTAAGTAACGAACTTCTATATTCGTAGCTTTTTGTTACGTATACGAGGGGGTTCGCCCCCTCGTCAATACCTCGCTCTTTACATTAAAGCTTAAATTTTGTCCCAATTCCTAATAGTTTCCAATTCCATAATAATTTCAAATAGTTGAAATTACTAAAAATACTTTAGCGAAGAGAGCGAGATATTACGACCCGCGGCACTTTGACACACTATAACTTTATATCGGCCAATGCTATGACAAAGATATTCAGCATTTTTATAGTTTAACTCTTTTCCAACAAATTGCAAGAAAAAAAAATTTCACTTTGGTGTGAATGACGTAATCTATGGCTATGAAATATTTCAAAAATTTTGTAAAAGACCTTAAAACAAACTTTTTGAATTACATTTTGATTTTTAAAGAAATTTTAGTATCTCTAAAGTATTTCTACGAAATGGCGACGGGGACACAGGGGATGTTCGATTAGCTATCACCATCAACAAAGCTCAAGGGTAATCATTAGAATAATGATGTATAGATCTATTTTACCTTCGTCATATGCTGGTAGTCCCCGTCATATGCATGAATATGCTCAACATGCTATTGCGTATGTTCGTCTTTATGGTCGTCCAGATTTATTTATTACATTTACATGTAATCAATCTTGGGACAAGATACAGAAGCTTTTACTTGAAATTGATGAAACAGAAATGGTGGATGATAACGAAATCAGCCAAGATTACTGGATCTTTGACATTTTCAACGATCAATTACTCAGACATCAATATATGCTCAATATATATTTAGTTTCTCTTCTGTCTACTTACAGTGAGCTATACATGTCAATAGTTCGTTATGTATTTGTTTCAAATCAGAGAAGAACTCTTCTGTCTTTATTTTTAAGAAAATTTGCAAATTTTTGTGAAAGAAAGTCCCCCCCCTCTCTCTCTCTCTCGATCTTTTTGCTTTTCCTGCGCTAGACCTTGTACAACAATTACTTTCAATGAAACTCCCCTGCGTAAAACGCAGTCTTACCTACCCAAATTAATGTTTCTCTTTTCACCTATTACAACTAGGAAGTGCTAGATGCATATATTTAAGAATTATTGGGGGAATTTGCTTCCCTAGTATTAGCTGATTATAGGATTTCTTCGAAAACTTCTGGAAGTTTTAATTAAAATCAGCATCAAAATGTGATTCTTTTGATGTAAATATTGGTATCAAAATTCCATTTTTTAGAGTTCTGGTTACTATTGAGCCGGGTCGCTCCTTACTACGAACTGTTTGAACAGTTATATCCCATTCAAAGATCAAAAGTAAATCTATTCGTCGAAAATCCCTGATTCTCTTCAGATAAAACTTAAAGTAAAACTGAGGTTTTAACAATTAAAGCCTCAGTTAATGATTAATGAGAGCAAATTGACCTTTGAGGTTAGCTGAGAAAAAAGCAAGATTAGCACTAGAAACGTGTTTTTAATTGTTCTTCTTCCATTTCAATGAAATGCTTATTTTCATCTCACTTTTTTATCAGTCCTGGTTGAAATTCGTTGAAGTAAGGATGCTGGGACTGTTTTAAAATTTTCATTTTAGTTTTATTGGTCGTATGTTATTGTAAGTTTTTCTTCTTCTATATATTTATGTTTCGCTGAGGACAGCCTCCCTCCCTCTAGAGAGGGGGGAGTCCTATGAAACTCCTGATTGAAAAACTAAATCATTCAAGCTAGAAGCTTGAAAATTTCCACCCTCTTTCAAAACTTCGTCTACAGCATATTTAAGTCTAAAAAGTATCATTATACTAAGTAATTTGCTACTTACAGAGAACAGCTAATGCCTCTATAATTACCACACTCACTCTCATCACCTTTCTTAAACAGGGGGTTTAATTTAGGTTTTCCTGCCTCCAACTCCCGCAAAGAGACCAAATCTGGTCCGGTTATGTGAGTCACGTATCTTGGACTTGTGCTTATTCTTCCCACCAAGTTACATCCTGATCTCTTCACTCTAAGCGTTTTCCAAGATTCCTGGTCCCCTCCCCTCTCCCCCCAATGACACTGGATCTGATCGGTATTTAAAATAAGATATTAGAGTTACGAGGTCCTTCTAAATATGAAATTTCATTAAGTCTGATCACTCCTTCTATTTTTATCGAGTACATTTTCGGTTTCTTCATTCGTATCAAATGTTAATGTTGATTAATATCCACTGGTCATTACAAACCTCCTGTTATCTTTTTGAATATGTCATCTAATGTAATCGACGAGGAATCCATTTGTCGAAGGAATAATTTGGCAGCAAATAAATACATTAGGGAGTATTGGAGTTCGACATTGAATTTTGAGTTGGATGAAGACCACTAGGAGGGTGTTGAAGGTGGGAATAGGTGTTTCTAAAACGAAGAATCCTGCTAGGCTCTACTGCGTCAAAGACAGAAAGAAAGAAGTTTGTCGTTCCATTTGTAGATATCATGCTTTCCCTAGTGCTATGTAGGAGTTATTAACTTACGAAGTTTCAGGTGTGGTGCAGTGGAAACTATCACCCGGGAAAGACTTCACGCTTGAAAGAACCTCAATTCTCCCGTGAAAGAGCGCGTTTTAGTGTTTATTGATTTCTCCTGGCTCGTATATGCCGGCCAACTACCACAACGGTGCGGGCGGGTTTTCGTTCGCCGATGGACATGCCGAGGTGCACAAGTGGCGCGATCCGGATACGCTATCAAAAAAGATCGTCGCCAATCCTTCGGGGCCCATCGACGTTCCTTGGATCCAAATCCGAACGACGGAGCCCAAGGATGATAATGCCGAGTGGCCACCGCAACCGAAATCGACTGACACCCGATCGGATTGGTATACGAATCCCCCGTTTTGAAACTACCCTAAACAAAAAGAAAAACCACCAAACAGACTAACTTACAAATAAAGGGCAGCTGGGGCCTCTAAGGGGGCTCTTCAATTTAGGCTACATAATCAGGGTCGACCACAACAAGATTAATTGAATAGGCCTAGTGAGAAGACGAATTCTTTTGGTCTGCACAGCAAAGGTTTTCTTGCTTTTAGGTGGACTGACTCAACAACGGCCAAATGAATGCAGACAAAGCCTTTCCTAGGAAGGAATTTTATGAAGGAGGGTGTGTTTTACGTGGGAGGAACTTTACACAAAGGAGTTTCCTGTAAGGGGGGAGAATTTTTCATAGAGAGTGATCCAGATTTAGCGACATTATTTGAAAAATGATCAGAAATTTAATTTAAAAAAACAAGTTTTTAACTGAAAGCAAGGAGCAATATTAAATGTAAAAATGAATAGAAATTATTTCGTACATGAAGGAGTTGCCCTCGTCCTCAATATCTACATTTCGATTAATCTTAGTGATAAAAGTTTGGTATGGCAACAGATTTATTGGAATTTAGAAGAGAAACCTCAAGCTCCATAAAAATGATGTTAGGTTGAAATAAGAAACCCACCACTGGAATCTTCTTAGCCAAAAACCTGTGCGGGCGATTTACAGTCCCCCATCTTGAGTAACAAGAAATATCATTCTTTCGCATAGAATTCGGTGATGTGGCTCCTTTTTATTATTCTTTTCTCTTAGCTTACCTTATCAAATATAAAATTAGGACAAATTAGTACTAGAAAGCTTAAAATGGAAACACAATTAATGACTTTTAGTTTCTAACATCAGCTATTTCTAGCCTCACCTTTTCTTGGAACTGCTTGGTGAAGTCTGGCTCATTTCTCAATACTTTCTCCAATAGATTTTCAGCCTTTTCCAAACAGGTAGAATAGTATCTGAAAAAATTGACATTAATTAACTAACTTAATCAAGTCTTTTCTGTCTGGTCACTTCTAGAGAAAACATGCCAACAAATAAGAGCCGGGGAGGCTTAGTCTACATCTTGGGAGGCTTTTCTGAAGAAAACATGTTTAAAAACAGTACCATTAGACTCCTTATCTTATGCAATTAGTGATATTCTAGGTTAGGTCATGCTCATAAGAAAATATCATAATAAACTAAAGATATTACCATATGATTCCTTTTTTTGCTCTTTCCAAGTATGGTATCATATTTGCATCTTACTAAGTCTCATGAATTCGGGTTGATGCGGGTCTGGGGTAGGCACCACACCGTCTTTTTCTAAGTATTTGAGTGCCAAGAGCAAGGAAAATGACGTGGCAATTCCTCGTTGATCCTCTAAAAAGAGGAAGCCTCTTCTGACAATCCCACCTGGATCAACGAGAATGTCATTGAACCCAATTTGGTCGGTTCCCTGTAAAATCGCGGGACCCGGCACTCCACTCCCATTTTGGTCAGGGATGAAACTTATCTATTTAAAATCAGCATGAAAATGCGATTCTTTTGATGTAACTATTGGTATCAAAATTCCATTTTTTAGAGTTTCGGTTACTATTGCGCCGGGTCGCTCCTTACTACAGTTCGTTACCACGAACTGCTTGAAATTTATATTCAATTACAAGTAAAAGCAAGCTCCTATCTCCACACCTAGCCACCTCTCTGTCAGTCTTTCTTTCTTTTTCTTTCTCTCTATCCCTCTCTGTATCCCCCCTTTTTTGATAATCAGACACATTTTTAGGCTCTTAGCTTTTGATAGGTAACATTAAAATTAATTAATTTTATGTATTTGTAATCAGCATAAAAAGCCAATTCTTTTCATATGGTATTTGTTATCAAGTTTCCTTTTTTTAGAATTCCGGTTGCTGTTGGGTTCGAGTTACTGCTTATTTACAGTTCATTATCACGCCCTGTTGGACAAACTATACATAAGTCATATTTTATGAAGCGACTCAATGAATTCTGCCAAAAGCAGGGGCCAATGTTTTATGATCAAGTTGCTGATAAGGTATTTTTTTTTTTCTTGAACTTTTATGTTTTATTGAATTATTAGATTGATCAGCACAACTTGAGTTTCGATAACTCGAAGAGGAGTATAAAAAAAATCCAGCTATCTAATAATTCCCTAAATTAACCCAGTACAAAATATCAGAATTCAGAGGTTCAAAGTTTCCATCACTTGGTCCCTGGCATAATCATCAGCTCCACGTAAAAGGGAATTTCTGCTTGGCGGGTACAGTTCATCATGTTGATACCTAATAGGATGTATAGAAAATAATAACCATGCACGACAGAACATAAACAAGCAAATTAAACAGAAACAGTGCATGCCGACCCTAACGCTTGCTTTATTTATAATGTACCATTCTGATAAAAGACGCAGGTTTTGGGGAGCAGACAAAGGTTAATTTTCAGACATACTGAAATGATAGATTCACCAACAATCAGAGTAATTTTTGAAATAACGTTCTTAAAAGTCACAAATGATCTATTATGGCTGTTTTGATTCCAAACAAAAATAAAAAGGAACAACAAATAATAGTATTCATGCCGAGCGTTTTACTTTTAGACCGGGTAATAACGTCCGTGTCCGAAAGCTTATTTCACAAAGAATGCTACATCCAGATGCAGGGTTAATTCTGAATACTCAGTCCGAAAGCTCTTTGCCAATAAAGCCTTAAGAAACTTAAACTTCATATATAAAAAAAAACTTATAGATATCTAGTCACCAAACATTTGGAATAAAGGCAGGATGATGTGAATAAAACCAAATAGAAAACTGTATGATATTAGGAGAACTGCAAAAGTGTCAAAACTTGTCATCAAATTTATGCTTCACTGAGATAAGAATTTTTTTGAAAACCAGAAACTCGAATAACTAAAAAAAAAAGTGTCAGTCCCAGCAGCTCTTGTTGGCAAGTGATGGTCTAAAAAATGATTGCTAAAATTAGCAGAACTAGGGTGGCTTTTGGGCAGCCCACTTTCGTGGAACCTACTATGACCATCAAATCAGTGGGCTTAGAATAGCAGAAAGAAAATAAAAGTATCTAGTGCCCTTTCTAAGTAGCAAAAGGGATCGGGCCACAACAAAGTGTTGGTTTCAGCCATTCTGGGTTACAAACATCCAACTTTGCCCAAAACATGGCCAAGAGGTAATTGAATTAACTCATTACAGAATAATCAAATTTGTTTAAAATGACCAATTTTTTCTACTATTGCAAGATCTTCCTGTATTTCCAATATATTTTTCATTCTCAACAAAATTTCAAGGCTAATTTCAAAAATATAATTTGGTAGGTAGATAGATCGAATGATAGCAAAATGTTTGTCTGAAATCACATTAAAAACAAAAGATTGTGGAAAATAATATACCAAAACAAGCAGAGAGCAAATATTCTGGTATGGGTCATTTTGATGTCTTTGAATATCGTATAGAGTCAAAAGATATGCTTTTAATATATGCAATGGGAAAAGCCTTTGGTTTTTCGATAATGACTACCGCGAACGACGAAGATTTCGATGGTTTTGATGAAGAATATAACTGGGTTCATTCTGTGCTCTGTCGCCAAATTCTCTTCACTTCCAGTGACTCGAGCTAATGTGGAGGGAAACTTAAACTTCCTGTTTCACCCCAGTACGGTTACGTCAATCACGTATCAAAGACATTTGCTTATTCTATCCACCAAGGTTCATCCCAATTCCTCCATTCCAAGTGTTTTCCAAGATTTCCCCCTCCAACTCCCTCCCCAATGTCAAAAGAGCTGGTCGGGATTTGAAATAAGAGCTCTGAGACATGAATTCCTTCTAAATGTCAAATCTAAATGTCAAATGTCAAAGATCCGATCACCTATTCGTAAGATAAAAATACCCAACTGTCTCCTAAAGCGACCCGCTTTTGACGCTGAAGTTTGACTCTTTTTCTCAACTTTACTTTTTAAAACGGTAAAAAACTTCAGCGAAAAGAGTGGGCGTTGAGGAGAGAACAGCCCCTTTCATATACAGAATAATTTCTGTCCGTTTTAAGTTTTAATGTCGCTCCTTACTTTCAGTAAAAATCTTGATGTTTTTTTATTTAATTTCTGAGCGTTTTTTAATTAATTCATGTTTTGATTTCACTACTCTACACTATACTATACTATACTGAACTATACTATACTACACTACACTACACTATACTATACTATACTATACTATACTACTCTATACTATACTATACTATACTATATTATACTACACTACACTACTCTATACTTAACTATACTATACTATATTATACTATACTATACTATACTATACTATGCTATACTACACTACACTATGCTATACTACACTACACTATACTATACTACATTACGTTTAGTTAATTTGTTTTTGCGATAATCTTGTACTTTAAGATGTGCAGGCGATTTATGATACTTACTAAGAGGGCTTGGAGGGGGAGTATCTGTGAGGGGCTCCTGTAAACCTCCAGTTAAAGGCTTTGGACCATAATTATTGCAATGATACCAATTTATGCTTTCAAGATTTTCCGCTTAAGAAGTGGCACCAAAAGTGTTGTTTTCAGTGCTATATCTCACTTACAAATGGTGGAACTGGAGGATTCTTCAACTTCATAGCATCTTTTATAAGACGAGTAAGAATATGATGAGCCTGGGAGCAGCTGGAACCTTTGTGGAACCCGACCTGCATAGATGTGAAATCACACAACGATTTAATTCCTGGTATTAATAAGTGCTCAAATAATTTACTTAAAAACCAGGAAACAGTGATAAGCCGATAATTAATACAATTTTCAGCGTCTTTTCCTCGCTTCGGAATAGAAGTGACAAAACCGACCATGGGCCCCACGGGTAGCGGCGCGAGTCTGTATTCTAATTGACTGAATTGTTAGTTGATCCTTATGACGTATTTCTTGCTGATTGATTAAGCCTTGTTTATCTTCATGATGTTTTATCATTGCAACCCTACTTTTGCCAGAAATTGCGGGTAGTCAAGGGAAGAATCTGTGGTGATAAAAGCATGAAGGCAGGATATTTGAATTTTGTGTGGGTTTTCTTATTTTCATTTTTTTTAGTTAGAAATGCCTGACGTCGACGGCGGGAAGCGGAGGACGGTCGATGGCGTTTCTGCTTGCGGCTCGTCTGTTCAGCGAGAGCGTTCCGATCGCTTACTGGCCGAACACAGACGCTGTTGTGAAGAGTGTGAGCGGCGAGGATGGCAGTTGGCAGGTGCACGACGTGCGGAAGGCGATGGGAAGCAGCTATTGGCGACTGAACGACGGACTGCTGGAGCTTCGAAACTTGAAGCGGAGACTGGTTTGCCTTGCCTTGCCTTGCCTTGCCTTGCCTTGCCTTGCCTTGCCTTGCCTTGCCTTGCCTTGTCTTGTCTTGCCTTGCATTGCCTGACCTTGCCTTGCCTGACCTTGACCTTGGGTTGCCTTGCCTTGCCTTGCCTTGCCTTGCCTGACCTTGACCTTGGGTTGCCTTGCCTTGCCTTGCCTTGCCTTGCCTTGCCTTGCCTTGCCTTGCCTTTCCTGACCTTGCCTTGCTGGCCTGGCTTCTTTTAAGCAAACAATCCATTGTAATTCAGTAGAGGGGGAAAATGTCTGAGTTGAGCTGGACTTTAACATTTTTGTTAGTGGAGTTTTGTAGTGGAGTTTTATATTTGCAGCTAGATTTCCTTTTGGTTGAAGGAAAAATGGCTTTAACATTTAACATGGACTTTAACATTTGGACTTTAACATTTTTGTTAGTGGAGTTTTGTAGTGGAGTTTTATATTTGCAGCTAGATTTCCTTTTGGACTTTTTAAAGACGTCGCCTTGGGGCCTGTTCTTTCTAGATCTGTGTTCCTTCTATGGTGCTAACTTCAAAGTCTCAAAACAATAAGTGAAGCAAAAAATCACAAAGTAATATGCTAATGCATTTAGTAATACTAACGCATAGATTAATGATAATGATAATGATGATAAATGTGTGCCATGTGTGCATTATTTATTTTTTAGGGTATTTTATATAGAAGGAGTTGTCGTAGAAACTTTGAACCGCATACAAAAGGGACTGTTCCCTCCTCAATGCCCCGCTCTTTACGCTAAAGTTTGACTCTTTCTCTAAACTCTACTTTTTAAAACAGTAAAAACTTTAGTGTAAAGAGCGGGGCGTTGAGGAGGGAACATCCCCTTTTATATACGGAGCAATTTCTGTTCATTTAAGTTTTGATATCGCTCCTTATTTTAAGTTAAAAAACTCATTTTTTTATTATTTAATTTCTGAACGTTTTAAATTTGACATAAATCCACCTATCAAACTAAGACGGTACCAAGTTTGTGAATTAAACTAGAGGTATATGGTCGACTTCTATTAGGAGAAATGATTATGTATATATTCGGATGATATCAGAATATTCTATGAGAGGAATTTTCTTCTTGATTTGAGTTTTTATGCTGTGTCAAGTGTGAATTCTCTCTTAATTTGTTGTGGAAGTTGCTTAATTGGTAAAGTTTCTTTTTTTCCTCTAAAGCCTTACAAACGGATATTAGACTTAATAAAAGAAAATAAAACCAATAATGAACTTAGAATGTACCCAAAATAAAATTGATATTCTAATGAAGCTCAACGAACAGAAACTACTTGACATATGAAGTGGGAAATTTCCTCGTTGCACTCCAATCGTATAGCGATTGTTATACGCCCTTTACTGAAAGCAATATATAATTTAAGTAATTTGTCTTTTATTATTTTGAGACCAAACCGTCGATGTTTCGTATCAAATTTAAGTACTTTTGAACTCTTAAAAATGATAAATTTTCAATTATAGTATGAGTTATTGGTCATTTTCAGACAAAATAATAGGCTACTATATTTTCTCAGTGCTGTTTTCTTGGTTGTTTTTGACAAAATTAAACACTACATTTTCTCTGTGCCAAAATTATTTAAAATAAGGTTAGTTTAGGTTAGGCTAGGTCAAAAAGTGCTTAAATTTGAATTTGCAATAGAAGCAATGATTGTAACTTCTTTTTTTCTGTTGAGGTGCTTGGTTTCAACTGTAAAGCAGAATTAGCTGGGAGACATGAAGTTTGAGAAGCTTTTGTTATTGAAAGCAAACTTTTGTAAGAACTTTCATCATAAATTGTATATTTTGAGAAAAAATTATTTTGTAGCTAGAATAATTTGTATTTTAAGTACATATTTTCTAATTAAATACAAATTACTTCCCTGGTAATATATTTTCAATTACTAATTAATTATTAAAAGAGCGTGGGAGGGGGCCTAGGTGCCATAGTACCAGTAAGTCATCGACTAAAGTAGAAATCCATCACAAGCAATCTCAAACCAATTACCTCCGACTCGCTAAAAATTATGCTACAATGGGGAGACAGCCCATAATAGATATTTTAGCTAGGAAGAGATTTTTCAGCCCAAAAGAGCCACTAAAAGAAATGAAACGCATGAAAAATATCCATTAATTGGAGTCCATTGCAGTTACTGTGAGGTTAAGTCTTCCTTCATTCAAATGTTCGTAAAAACCATGTTTATGTCCACATTACTATTGTTTTTCCTTCAATGACATCGTAAAGAAAACTGGGTGTCACATTTTACAATCCGGCGTACAATTTCTCTCCTTTCTTATTTTTCTGTTGTTTTTGCTTTATTGCGCCAGAATGGAATAATCAAGGCACTTAATTAGAAATAAAAACTCAAACGCTTCCTCTTAAAATTTTGACTAGCTTGCCCGCTGACATCCCTAAGGGCCAGGGCTGTAAGCTATACCCCGGGGGCATATAAGGTTCTAATAGAAAGGGTGGTCATATAAACTTCAGAGAAGGCTCATTGGATTGATAATCAGAAGTTTTAGTGCTTTTTTAAGAGTCGAAGTGATCAAAGGGGGGCTCCCCCCCCATACACATCGTATTTTCCCGAAATGCATCCGATAAAAAATTTTAGATAGCCATTTTACTCAAAACAGCCCAGAAAAGTTCCGACTTCCAACCAAATGAGCTCCATCTGATGCCAAGTTCTACGACCATCCGTTCCATAAAAACCTTATATGCCCCGGGGCATAACTTACCACCCTTACCTATGGGCCCGGGGGGTTGTGTCCACCCTAAAGACATGATTATATAATTTTTGGACTATTGGTAACAAAATGGCTATTGAATAATTTCCATTGAATGTGTTTCCGAAAAAGAGGATGTCAGGGAGGGTGGGGCTAGGCATTGTGTTTAATGGTTGCTAATAAGACACCTCAGCAATATACCGAGAACGACTGGAGGTATTAAGTTGAAACTTTTGGGGATATTACTATCACTACATCTGCTCTTACAATTTAAATAAATCAAAAAAGTGTAAGTGTATCCAGGTTGTTAAAGAGCATATATAGAATCTTTTAGGAATAATATCAAGTTTATTTTTTAGGTCAACTTCAAAAGCTATAGAATTAAACTAAAAAGTACTAAGACAGTTAACAAATCTTCCAATTGTCCAATTTGCTCATCCATATTTTCAGACTGAATTAAAAAAAAAATATATATTGAGTTTAAATAATCGAGTGATGTACAGGTTTGCAGGTCTAACTGAATAAACACTAGAAGTTCTAAATTTTGTATACATTAAACCGCTGCTACCAGTGCAATAAAATATCTTATTGTGACAATTTAAACTCGGCGGGCCAAGCGATAGATTTGTCTTGGGCCAGTGGGTTGCCGACCACCAGCAGCAACTCGGGATCTGGTCGGATGGACAATTTGAGGTGCACGCGCGTTTGCCCTCAGATCAGCCCGTTGTCGATTTGGCGGTGGACCACGAGGGTCGACTATGGGCTGTAACGGCCGACGCGCTGTTTCGCGTGGACATGTCGCTTCCCGGCACGCCAGTTCGAAAGTACTCCCTGGCCGGCGAACCCAAATCGCTGTTTGTCGACCGTCAAGACGTGCTGTTTCCTAACTACTATTCCTATAATATCCAAAAATTTAAACAACCATCAATTATTAGCACTAGCATATTAGCCATAGCATACTTCTATTACCACTTTTGACTACAACATTGTGTCACAATTTTTTAAGTTTTGCTTTCATCTACACAATTTTTTTCTTACGTTTCTGCAAGTGCTCGTGTTTTAGATTTTTTTTTTTTTTTTTTTTTTTTTTTTTTTTTTTTTTCAACATCCCCTGTAATTTTGACAAAGGGGGTTAAGATATTGTAAATGCATTTAATATATTGAACAAAAGGAAAAATAGTCCCGACCTTGAATAAATCTCTGATTATTCCAAAAATAAAAATTTTGAGGAGTCAGGGTAATCGAACCGTGCACATTTAAACTGTTTAATGATGTTTGCAAGAAATTAATTAGAACTAAAACCCATCCATAATTCAAAAATTATTCTCTGATATTAAAATTGGCTTGGGCTAAGAAGAAGAAGACATTAGTAGGTCTTCGTATCTTAAAATTTAAACTCAAGAGAAAAAACTTTGGAATTTGAGTTTCAAGGGGATTGAGTTTAAGACTAAAATTTCAGCTACGTTTCCAGTTCTTCGTCATGCAAATTCCGACATTAAGGTTTCAGTTTCTGAAAA
Organism: Alatinidae sp. Z8VKAUB7J3; assembly: GCA_010016025.2. Lineage (NCBI taxonomy): Eukaryota > Metazoa > Cnidaria > Cubozoa > Carybdeida > Alatinidae > Alatinidae sp. Z8VKAUB7J3. Next base: position 220,150,952 of record JAAAKM020721499.1, read on the forward strand.
TTTCGATATACATCCTCAAATAAATGTAAATTTGTGGAGATTCCTCTTTTAACTCTTTGCTCTGCTGCCCTCGGGCAAAACATAGCGGTGGGGGGGCGGGGGGGAGGGGGGGGGGGGGGGGGGGGGGGGCGGGGTTCTGTATGTTCTTCGTTAGTTTAAATATCGGGCACACTACTCATCAGGGCTCTTTGATTGAGAGACTGTCAGGGATATATGAGACTGCAGTATCAGTCGTGAGTATTAAATAATGAGTGCTGAATGGGTGTATCTGTTACTGAAGATCACTCAGAGGCTTTACATTCTTTCTATAAAAAAGAAACTACAAATGTAAAGGGTAAGGTGGCCACTGGGAATAAAGTATACGTTGTGTTATAAAAAGTCGGATTCTTTGTTCTATTCAAAAATTTTGGATCCAGTAACTCAAAGTCGTTATTTTAAGCACATATCTTACGATTATTAAGGATTGATGCATCCAAGAACAGATTTATATCAAAATTATTCTTGAAACTATTTGGGGAAAAAAAGGATATTTATTTTGAAGACAAAATAAGATAAAAGGAGGCAAACCTTTACTATCTCTTCAAGGAATAAATCATTGTGCCTCTTTTCAATATAGTGCGCCTTTCTCTCATATTTATATAATTCTCCATGAACATAAAGTGACCTAAGCTTGTATGAATTTTTACATTTTTTATAAATGTCCAATCTATCCTCTTTATTTATACCAAAAAGTCGAGCAATTCGTTCGGAGCATTTATGAATGATTTCACCTGATCCCGAAGAAAAAATAGATTCAAGACTAGTCCAAAATGCTTAGTATATTTCTAATTTGATTAACAATTTTATACATTTTCAAAGCTAGGTACCGCTTTTCTATGGTTGATTGATTTATCGACAAGCGGTACGAAGGAAGTGGTTCGATCCTGCTGTCTAGAGCTGTTTTCTATTCACGCTTTTGCTAAACAAAAATAAAAACCTGTTCCATTATCATTTTGCAAGGTTTAACAAAAATTGATTTTCCATTTGAATTTTATCTGAAATTTTATCTTGATTTTAAGGGAAAATGCAAAAGGTTGATTTTAAGATTGGTTAAAAGTTTGTTAAATGAAATTTAGAAAAATAAAAGAATCGAATTGGGAAATTATTCAGGAAAATACCTTGATTTGATCAAATAAATATTTAAAAACTCCTCATTTTTTATAGGAATGATTTTGCTGACAGACACATTTTTACTGTTCTGAATTTTTTGTCGTGAATTTAAATGTAATGAATTTAAATGTCGAGTAAAGGTCTCATCTTTTCCCAAGGTCATCGGATCAAAATTTCAAGATAGCCATTTTGTTCAACGTAGTCAACAGATTTAATAACTATGTAATTGAGGATAGTTTACATATAATATTGGTTATTGGGAAGTATACAGGCAATTTCAGGGGGCTGTTTTTGGTGGTGGGGGTAATTTCCATGAGGGTGGGGTTGGATTCTATAGCAATATTTTAAAAAATGAGAAATTAAATAAAGAAAATAAGTTTTTTTGATTTTTTTTTAATATCTATCTTTTTCTATTATATATGTATATATGTATGCATATATTTCCACATAAAACCATCGGGTCATAGGAACCCCCCCCCCAAAAAAAAAGAAAAAAAAAATATAAATATAACAAAAACAATAAGAGAATCACAAAAAAATAATATGAAAAAATGTACTTATATATGAAACTTGACGTAATTATTTATAAAGAGATACACGTTTAACGATGTATCATCCCTTTTTGAAGATATATATTTCAAAAACACAAATCGTTAATTAAACAAAGTTACTAATATCTACGAAGGTTCCATGGCCTGTGAAGGAGGGAAGGTCATGAGACAAACATTTAAACACATACTATTGAAAACATCCATAAAAAAGACAGAGGGGGAGAGAGAGAGTTCATTTCCTACCGTGAATATCCGAAATCTAGTTAATGTGTATTTTTTTTCTCGAGAATGGCTCGATAATTTTTTTAGAATCGATCCATTTAACAAAAAATTAAATGTCCCTTGAGTGACATGTCCCTACGAGCAAGGGGGTGTAGAGGGGCTGGACCTCCCCCCATACCGTCTCCTATTTGTTGTAATATATTTGTAAATGTGTCGACCAGTTCGTTTATTTGTTTTGTTTTTGTTTCGTATGCCTATTTTACTAAGATAGCAAATACGTCCTCGAATGCTGTAAAATATAGAAGTTATTTGGAGCTGTTGGGTTTTTTTTTATGGTCACTTAAAAAGGGCACTAAAACTTTTATTTTCCGTTTGAATGAGCCTTCTCGTGACATTATAGGACCGCTTTGTCGATACGATCAACCCTGGAAAAAAAAACAACAAAGAAACATACGAACACGCATCTGTGATCTGTCTTGTGGCAAAAAAATAGAAAATTCCACATTTTGTAGATAGGAACTTGAAACATCTACAGTAGAGTTCTCTGATACACTGAAACTGATGGTAGGATTTTGAGGCGAGCGATCAGGTAAACACCCGCTTTGACCATGGTCGCTGAGTGCAGGAGCGCGCTGACCGGCGACGGGGCTTCCATAGCGTTGGGAAGCCAGAAGTGGAACGGGACGATCGCGCTCTTCGAGAAGCAACCGATCAGAATCAGGATGACTGACGCGCCGGCGAGCGGGCTGTCGAGGATGTCGACCTTCGCCTGGTCCTGGCGGAGATGCTGGAGCGGCAGGTACTTCTCGCTGGTGTCTTTATTAAACGATCAGTTTGCTCAAACGAGAATGTCATGTGTATTAAACAGCATGTATTAATCAGTCATAATATTAATTTTAATAAGTGATCACAAGAGAGTTTATGGATATTTCTCAAGTTATCTTTAACTCTCTTGAATTTCTTTCATAAACAGTCTTCTGAATAAGTTTGCTCTTAAAAGACAACATTTGTGAAAATATTTTTGGAAGAAAATGAAGATGAACTAGGGCAAGTGCCGTATGGTGTGATAGATGCCTTTTGCCTTATTATCAAATTTATCTGAAGAGGGAGTATCCATTTTATCAAAAATTATTTAAAGTTCTGAGGAATTATTACACATCATCCGATGTCCGTCAGGAAGATTTTCATATGTTTTTTGTTTTGCTTGATCATCCGCGTATTTTAGCAGTCCAGGCAAGGCAATGAATAGGCCAACCAAAATCAACATCAAAATTAGAATTATTGCAACAACTAGAAATCGGTTAATGCTTTAAGCATGCTTCCAACTGGTTATACAAACCTATATTCAACCTAACTTAGATTTTAGCTAAGCTTGAGTTTTATATTTCCAAAATTGGCGAAAATGCAAGTTCTGAATGTATCTTATGCAAGATTTTGTCAAAGGTTTTTTTCACATTAGAAGATACAGAAGGCCTTGCTAAATATTTCCCTGAGAACATTAGGGGTCCTTGAGCTCTGAGTTAGAGCACAAACCCTGCTGACAGGATAGAGTGAAGTAATTGGTTAGGGAGCGGGCTACCGGGGGGGTGGTAATTCTGAAAAATAAGAAAAAATTACGTATTTTTAACTTACCAAGGAGTGATCGGATCTTCAAGAAACTTCATATTTGGAAAAACCTCGTAACTGAGATCTCTTATTTTAAATCTCAACCGGATCAAGTGCAATTGGGGGGGGGCAGTTGGGGGGACCGGAAATCTTAGAAAATACTTAAGGCGGTGATGCTGATTGTAAATGTATAAGTTTCATATAAATATATAAGTTGTATTTTTCCCATGTTGGCTGTATCGAACCTATGGCGTCATATCGAACGTCCTATCGAACGTCATGACATCAAGAAGAGGCACACACTGTCTGCGGTTATAAGATAAGTGACAATGAGAATCAATATCCAAGACTCTCGCATAATAATGCCGTTTTTTTTTACTGTGTTAAAAAGTAGAGTTGAGAAAAAGAGTCAAACGTTCGGCGGTATGTCTTTCAAGTTGACAAAAGGCAAGCGGAGGCAAAAGTTAAAGGTCCAATAAAAAAAAGTAATTTTACAAGGGTACTACTTCTAATTTAAGGTCCATTTGGACGTCATGACATCAAAAAAGAAAAAAGGCTTAAATTGTCTCTGTTTAGAAGACAAGCGACAGTGGGAACCCATATAAAGAAGCCTGCCGCGAGCCAAGTGCCGGGAGCCAAGCTCCCAGTACTATATACAAGTTGATTAGTAGATATTTTGGTCCTAGTTGTTAAGCGCAATTTTTCAATTAATGCTTGTAGAATATGCTAGCTGAGTCAAAGGAGTTAAAGGGAAATTAAAGCTTTTCTATCATTCTATTATTAAACTAATCACCAGCTGCATTGGCGCTGGCAGGGGGGCATGGCCCTCCTGGAAATTTGGGACTATAAAGTAATAATAAGGAAACCAAAGGAAAGAGAGCAGAATAGGGAGAGACCGGTAAAACGTGACTTTCTTCTATGTTTGAAAAATTCAATTGGACTTGGTAGGCTTTACAAGGCATACATTTAAAGATTTCTCTATAGTGGCAAACCATTCAGACATCGTTTTAGATATAAATCAAATAGTTTTAGAGCTGAGACCACAAAAACAAACGACTCAACTCTTTTCTGAAATTTCTACCTGTGACGCATTTTCGTGTTTATTGGTAGCCCTCATATCCAGAACATTCCAACAACGCGGATCTTGATGAAATTTGATTTTTAGAAGGAATTCATGTCTCAGAGGTCTTATTTCAGATCCCGACTAGATCTTTGACATTGGGGGGAGTTGGAGAGGGAAATCTTGAAAAACACTTGGGGTGGAGGAATCGGGATGAAGCTTGGTGAAAAAAATAAACAAATGTGCTTGATATGCCTTAACTTTTAGCAAATTGTTACGTAGGTCCCTCTTAGCAGTTTGCCTAGTGTTCAATCCCACTATACACTATTGTTGACTAGCTTCATAAAGGTATATATAAGACACTAGCCTTGCTTCTTATATGTACTGCTACTTCTATGTATGTTCTTATATATTAACCATCTTTATCAAGGCATACATATGAAGGAAATTTGCTTGTTGTATGTGCTACTACCCACTAACCATTTTCAATAACATGCCAGTTCTTCCTCTTAAGCCAATTCTACCTAGAGATTGATCTTTTAAAGTGGCCTGAAATCTCTCACACACAGCTTTGCTAATAGACGATCCAACACACAGGCACGGTGAGACAGAGAGAGAGACAAAAATACATAAAAACACACAGAGTCAGACACAAAAACGCACAATGACAGATTCAGAGGCAGGCAACGAGGGGTTTCTGCCGCCCAAAAAATCGGCCCGGCGGGCACGACTTGAAGCTCTGGCAAAGGAGTCACGTAGCCTGGTTTTTTACGAAGCTCCTCATCGAATGCGCGAGTTTTTGGGCGATGAACTCCTTGCCGGTGCCCAGCTCTCCGGTAAGCAGTATGGGATTATTGTGTTTTGCCGCGTTCTTGATTCCCTTTTTGACCTCCACCATCATTTGAAAACATTCAGGCAGGTCTGACTTCAACGCACCGTTGCCATTGGCTCCATGTGGTCTGGCCTTTTTGAGTTTCAATGCCTTGTCGACGGATTGCACCAACTGGTCGAGCGAAAACGGTTTTTCAATGAAAGGAAGAAGTTCTTTAAGTTGTATTAAAGTTCTTTAAGTTGTATTAAAGTTCTTTATTAAAGTTCGTCAACTTTATGCATTTCCCGGTCAATAGCATTCCTTTGGTTTTCATGAAATCTTCGAAAAGCATATTAAGAAGAAATAGAGCATATTCCAGCTGCGGCATTCGCCTCCTTTCTGGCTTTTGTGAATTGGTGTTACTGTTTGTCAAATCCAATTGATATTGTAACTTCTATTGTACACTTTATTTAATTTAATACTAGAAGACTCTATGAATATTTTCGCCCAGTCTAACCTAAGACAACCTGTCCGCATATCTAATGAAAACCGAAATTGTAGACAGGCGAAATATGTTGCAAGGCAAAGGATACTTATTCAATCTAATTGGCAACTTCTCTTTCATTGATCTCAAGTTGGTTTTTGTTGTTTGATTCAGTGTCTTTTTTCCTTTCGTACAATTCACTTAAGAAAGTTAGATTCTGTTGTTGTTTAATGTTCAAAATGTGTAATATTTGATGTTAAAATGATTAAAAATGGACAGAAAATGACGTAAGGATAATAGATTTGATGAGTGGTCCAGAACATACATTTACTATCGACCTACTACTGATGGTTTAATGCTATCCCTACCTCCACCTCCAAATCTTTCGTTCAAAAATGCCTTGTATCTTGTCGACATATGAGTGAATTAGGTCATTCGGCTACAAGGCCAATGTTAGATACAAAACTGTCGATAAAAAGCTATCTTTGAAAATCTGCCTCCTCCCCCAAAAGGTACCCTAATTGTTCATCATTTCATAGCGCTTTACTGAACAATGAACAAGCAGGAAACACGCACTAAACTAATGGTAACTTCAACCACACTGAAAAAACATTCTCCCAGTCGGTAAAAATAGTGGCCTCGGAGAAAACCAACATTTACCAATACAAAGAAGTTCTAACTGACCCCCTTTTCCGCTCTGTTTTTACATTTAGGTTGGAATTTAATTTAGCCAGGTCATAACCAGGTCGGATTTTAAATAAATAATTCACTACCTTATCGAGTACGATTAGAGAGTACAATTCAATATTTAAAACTTCGGCGGTATAAGAATGTGCAAATTTATTAAAAATTCCACTCGAAAATCAATCATTCGAACGAGAATAAAACTGATTCCGATTCAAGACCCGCAATTCCATCATATAAGTTTAATTATGGCCATAATAACTAGAATTTTGGTGTGACATCATCACCATGTCTTCTAAATGCAACCATCAACTTCATCTTGAGATGCAGCATTCTTCTCCTGTGGTGGCAGGCCTGCAGCAGAATCTGTATGTAGACGATTTCTTAGACAATGGGGAAAACATTGAGGAATTAGTTGGGAAATCTGTTGGTGCATTTGAAATCCTCAAATCAGCTGGTATTGAATTGCGTAGTTACTCATAAACCTTAAAGGAACATCTTGTTAAGCTAGGTAACGAAGGTGTACCGCACAGACAAACGTCTGAAAAATACGATCGACGGGGCGCGCGAGGAGGGGCGACTGTCTTTCCAACAGATCGATGAGTTCCTTCCCGACGAAGGCGGCGATCCGTGTTGGGTCGAGCAGATCATCATCGCGCTCGATGAATTTGAGATTCATCTCTACGACACTCCCGAACCCGAGCCGCCGCCGAAAACGTCGAACCGCTCGGACAACAGTTCGACGACACTGAGTTTCAGACAAGCTGAGTTTTAAATTCATAGTAATGCGGTTTCATTGGAAATTCCAGTGTATTACAAAAACCGATGAAAACATTCAGAAACGGTAATCTACTCTTCATCTTTTATTATTTCTGCAGTAATTAGGCTTTTGTCTTTTTCTTGATTAACAAAAAAAATTTTCACAGCATTAATTTTTTTTTAAGCATATTGTTTTTATTTCAGCTCTTTATTATATCGTTGTCATCAGATTAAAATCCGAGAGAAATCAGAAAAATTTCTGCATTTAAGTATTTTGATAGTACAAAGTCAGCACTTGCATGTAATTTTTCGATAAAATTTATTTTGTCAGCGGATCTCTGATTAGGGGAGTAATAAAAACAACACAGGACAATTAAATTGAAAGGACACGACAAGACATTAGGTCGAACACACACACACACACACATAATCTCATCAAAGGGAGCAAAACGTGGAATTGAGATTGCATTTGGGAGAAATTACAAACTGGGACACCGGGACACAAATAACAACCGGGACGCAGGGAATATAAATGACTACCGGGACACAGGGAGACAACTACAAAGGGGACGCCAGGGGGCACAGGGGGATATATAAATGACGACTGGGACACAGGAAACGTTCGCACCGGGACACAGGGAATATAAATGACGAACGGGACACTCCAAGAGAAATTACAGAATGGGACACCGGGACACAAATGAAGGCTAGGACCCTAAGCAGGATAATAAATTCTTTTTTTGGGATTTTTTTTGGGGATTTTCGTATAACACTGTTATATTGTATTGTTTTGATTAATTATTTTTATTACTAGCAGCATAACAGACAATTTAGCAATGTCCACTTGTTTTTACTGGATCGAACCTACATGTGAAGTTTCTTTAATAAGCGACAGTGTATTCTCTGTCAAAAGCCTTGGCGATGTCAAGTAACAATAACCTGATATTACATGTTCGTTATATGAACTGTCACAATTTTTTGAAAGTTTATTGTTTTTAAAAGCTAAAAGTGCTTAAATCTGAATTTAACAACTTACAGATTTGTAAGCAGTCTTTACGATATTCCTGTCATTATAAATTTTCCACAAATATATTAAAAATAAGAATGCTAAATTACCTTATAACTTCATCAAAAGCTGCTTTCAGATCCCAAAAAATTGTTTTGGCTTCCAGGGAATTGTTATGTCACTCGTAATTTTTTCTTCTGGTTTTAGTTGTTAAATGTTTTTTTTTTCCTGTAAAATATTTTACAAATAAATCGTATTAAATTCCTTTTTTCATTTTACTTTAAAATTTTTCTTTACTGGTGACAATTATTAAGTGTACATAGGATAACTGAAATTTCAATTCTGCCATTTTCATTGTTATGAGCTGATAATTTTAATACAGTGTTCCTTGGAGATAAAATTATCAATTGGAAGGTTCAACGACGAAAATTAGCGCCCGCGTGAGGCCTTGATCTCCGCCACGTCCTCCACCTTCGTGTCGCAGCACGTCCAGTACCACTCCGACTCCTCGTGCTCGTCCCACTCGCTGGTCCATACCGCCAGCGACGCCCCCGTTTTGGACATCGCCTGGCGCACCGCCGCACGCGACACCTCGGGCATGCAGTACGCCGGGCCGATCGGCATCATGATCCGCCCCTCGATGAACCACGGCTGATCGTCGATCCACGTCACCGTAAGTTAAAAATACCTCAATTTTTCTAATTTTTCCTCTCCCTTCAGCCACTCAGATGGTCGAATCGGGGAAAACGACTTTATCAGGTCAGTTTGTGCAGCTCCCTGAAATGCCTACCAATTTTCATTGTCCTAGCACGTCCAGAAGGACCAAACTCGCCAAAGAACTGATCCCCGCCCCCTAACTCCCCCAAAGAGAGCGGATCCAGTCCGGTTATGTCAATCACGTATCTACGACATTATAAGTGAAAATTCCTCTTCAAGTCCCCTTTTCCCCTCCCCCTCTACGACCTTGATTTTTAATAAACTTCATATTTGTTTCTAGGTGAGTAAAGAAACGGTTGTATGGCCCAAAGTTTTATTAGGCGCTTCCAAGCTTCTTACCAAAACCGTCTGCTTGTAAGGTTGGAAATATTCTTGAAAATATGTTCCAAATTTTATTGACAATTCAAAGTTGACTTAAAATCCAGCTGAAATCCTTTACTTCTTGGCATCATTGCGGCACAAACCTTAAATTAATTAGAAAGTGCCAGGGATGTTAATTGAAAGGGAAAATTTACTTATAGTTTGAAAACTAGTCTCCCCTTAGTATCTCTGTAAAAAAAAATCTATAATAATTTTACAAACGTTTTTCTTGTGTTAATCAGGGAATAGTGGTATACTTTTACGTAGTGGGGTTACACTGACTATCGTTTTTATGTCTATAATTCTCTTCACAAGCAACTTACGTAAAGGACTCTTAAAGGCTAATCGCTTTCCTGGTAGATTATTATCAGAGATTCTATTTGATTGCGCAACGCAATTTTGTTGCCTTTGGTTTAGGCCCATGGCTTTGTCGATTGAGGGTTTATGTTCCGATAACCTCTCCCCTAATTGTGTTGGGTTCTCCCAACATAGAAACAGCCACAAGAACAGAGAATTCTATAGACACCATTACCCGGGATGGGGCTGATTTTATCTTTGCGTCGTCCTCAGTTGGGTGGGAGGCTACCGAAATGAAAGATTGAAGAGAAATGAAGACTTCCTTGGATGGTGTAAAGAGGGAGGCTTTGAATCGATTGAGATGTAAGAGGAGCGTCCATAGCTGTGTTTGGCCTCAGGTGGCCTTGTGCTGTGGCGAGTTGTTAGTAGTAGTAGTAGCACTATCGAGCGAAACTGCTAATGAAAGATCATAACAATTATAATTGTTATAAAAAATGATTGTTAAATCTCAATTACTCTTGTTTTTAATTGTTTGGGTAAATCTGTGGCATTTCGCCAAAAGGGAATATGTCACTTTTTAAAAATTTTTAAGGAGAGCAAATTTAGTGTTAAACTGTTTCTGTCAAATCAATAAATTGCGAGGTGAAAACAGGAGATATCTGTGTAGCTTAGTTTTTCATGACGAATCGGATGAACTTATTCAGATCTGGCTGAATGAAAGGATTTAAAAGATACGGGATTAGTAAAAATGCAAGGCAAAGTCAAAAACACAGTACGATCGACGGATAAACCTGAATGTCAGTGATGGAATAACTGTAAAACGGTCGTCTTGTGGCGTAACATTACAGTCGTAGGACTGTAAAAAAGGTGACTTAAAAACTTGTCTTAAAATAGCTTTTAAGTAGCCCGTAAGTTTAAATGGGCCCGGCCTTAAATTTAATATAAAAAGAAAGAGTAATAATAATAATAATAAACATAATTTTCGATGTGAATTAGCCTATAAAATCGGCCGTTTTCACTTTCACAGGCAAAAAAAAAATTATCTTTGTCCTTGCATTTATACGAAAAGGGTTTTTACTATGGGAAATATAAATTTTGAACCAATTTTCTTTAATTTTGGTGAAGGATTTGAGTTATTCCGATTGTATTGCTTGAAAGTACGCTGCAACAAATAATTTCATATCTCATAATTTTAGTAAAGACACAAAGTGTCTTGAGGAACAAAACCCTGCTCCTTATCAGCCCCCCCCCTTATTAATTTCAAGGAATTTTCCTAGTATTCAAAATGTAAATAATTGTCTGAAAACACTTCAATAACTTCCCATGCAACATTTGACCCTGAAACAGTTGCTAATGTGTCATCCTTAGTCAAAACTTTCACAAAAATTGAGACTGGAGTTCAGACCTCCCCATTTATTTGGATCCCCCCGTTTATTATCTTTAGACCGTAATGATGACCCCCCGCCTAAAAATGTGCATTGTGAAATTAAACAAACACGGAAATTTAGAAATAAGAAATTGTAGGAAAACACACTTTGTGTAAGCTGTCGGCCATGGGGGGAGACCCTGCTAAGTAATAGTAACCTGGTAGTAATATTAATCTAAAGGATATTTTGCTCTGCTGAAAATTCTTATATTGTATACCAAATGGACGATTTTGCTTGAATTTGCACTAACACGAAGAAATAAGTTGTAAACTCTGAAAAATGGTTTGTTTCTAAACGAAAATTTGTTTTCTACCATCTCTTTGCTCAGGTAAAATCACCCAACCCTTCATTCATATAAACAAAATAGCTTTAATTGGCAATATTAGGGAATTGCATCAGTGATCAATTTTAGTTGGCCTTATATGCACAGATAATCGTTTCTTTCACTGTTGTTGCTGTTGTTTAGAAATAATCTTTATCCATCAATCTATATGTTTGTTGCTGTTGTTTAGGGAGAATTGCAGTTTTTTTCTTTTTTCTTTTTAGTTTTTTTGTAGTTTTTCCTTTTTTTATTTTTTTTTTATTTTTATTTTTTTAGTTTTCTTTTTCTCCTTTATTTTTTCGTTTTTTTTTCCTTTTTTAGTTTTTTTTTCTTTTTTAGTTTTGAAATAAATTTTTTGTTTTTTTCCTTTTTCTTTTTTTTTATTTTTACCTTTTTTAGTTTTTTTTTTTTTTTTTTTTTTTGTTTTTTTTTTTGTTTTTCATGTTTAACAACTTTCGGAAGTGATGGATTTGTTCAGCTGGCGACCTAGCAGCGCCCGTATAGACGCATTGCCATACCAATTCCATAAGAGACGGCAGAGAGAAGGGTTTATTCCACTTCTCAATAGAGAAAAAATAGATTATGAACGGATAATGGAATCGAACTGTTTGTGTCAGCATTGAAAATTATTGAAAAAGTTTTTTCCAGTATGCAAATAGCAATCCAAATTAGGGACTCTTATCAAAAAATCATAATTATTGTTATTATAAACTTTTACGATTTGATTCATAACCAAGAAAGACGAGGGTTTTAAGTAGATATTTTGAAATGGGCTGTGACCAAGTGCGAGAACAACATCCACTTTGAGACACAGGGGACGTAAGCCCCAAATCTGTTTAAGAAATAGCAATAGAATTCTAGATTAAAATTGAACACACGTGGTTTTTTATTCCCGCATATAAGTGGTTGCTTGCTGAAACATGAAAGAAGGCAAAGATTACACAGAACCCGGCCGGCCACCAGATGCTGGCGCCGCCAAAGGTGAGCCAGGCCACCTGGATCAGGGCGCTGCCGAGCAAGGCCAGGAAAAATCGATCGCCGCGGGTCGTGGCAATACCCAGCAGGCCTACCCGCGGGACGGAGGGCACCAGGGCCTGCCACACGCTCATCACGACCAAACCGGCGAAGATGCAGGTAAAGAAAATCCCCGTGGGCGCGGTCCAGGCATTGTTAACTAGTTAAGAATGCCTAAGCATTCTAAATTACTTTATGCATTCTCAAGTATCAATTTGGCAGATTTCAAACACCTTCTGCAAATATATATTCTACTAACAAGGTTTTGATTTTGAACTTCCAAGTTGTGATTTTAGCCTCAGATTTGTAATCAACAAAGCTTTGAATTCCTTAAGTTCTGCCTTTGATGGAAAGCACAGAACATCATATGGCCTTTAGAAAGCTTTGGGGGAGGAGACTTACATGCTATCTTTCAGTCAAAATCTGTTGTGTTGCAATCGATTTTGTTTTATCTGTATCGGTTCTCAATGTATTTAGAAGTTTTGTTCCTTGCAAAACACGTTACAACATCTTTCCTCACTCACAGAAGAGCCTTAGATGTCAAAATTGTTTTTATTTTATCTTGGATGCCAAGAAAAATCTTTATTTTACGAACTATTGGTCCTTGATAACTAAATAAAAAAAAAAGAACATATGGAACGGGTTGCCTGCTGATTTTTGTTCGTGAAACTTGTTGCATATTGATTTTTCTCTTCGTGAAACTTGTAAATTTATTTTTCTCCTCGTGAAACTGATTTTATTCATGGAACTTGTTGCGTGGTGATTTTTGTTCGTGAAACTAGTTGCTTGCTGATTTATGTTTATGAAACTTGTTGAATATAAATTTTTCTGTTCGTGAAACTTGATTTTTCTCATCGCAAAACTGATTCTGTTTGTACTGGTTGCTTTCGGAAAGCTCATTGTCACGGCCTCGTGGGACTTCAGGTCAGTGTCGACTGCTACTCTTGGACACCTTGAAGATGCCGATCAAAAAACTCAATCACCACCGGTCGAAGATCACGCTGCGTTGGCTGCAGATGAAAGCTATGCGGTGCTCCATCAACGATCAACAATTGCGAAGAAATCCCCGCATCCACAAGCCGTTGATGCAGCATTTCGGATTGGCTGACGGGAAGATCTCGCCGATCAGCACCTTGCGCACCTGCGGGCCCAGCACCGCGCGCGCGCTGGTCAGCAACTCGTCGCCCAGCATCTCGAACCCGTCACCGGCGCCGACGCTCGAGAACCCGCCGGATTGCGAGAAGGCGAGCACCGCGCGCAGGAAACCGTCGCGCAGCTTTGGCTCATGGCGGCGCACGGCGGCTTCAAGCTCCGGCTCCACCTCCAGATGAAGGTCGAGCCGCACGAGCACGCGCTTTTCATTTTTGGACCCCCCCCCCCACCGAATAGAAATCCTAGATATGGCTTTGGTAATTAGTAAATTTGGTTATAAGTGTTTCAAAGCAAGATGCGCCCTTTTATTTATTTATCTTACAACAAGAGCCCAGGTTACTTTTGAGTCAATTTTCAATTATTCTTAATACTTTCTAATTGGAAAGTGTAAAACAGGAGTATGTAGAAGTTAATTTTCTTTTTTGTATTGTGACTTTTATTTTTCAAGGGCAATCATTAGAATAATGAGATATAGATCTGAATACGGATTGTTTTTCCCACTGACAATTATATGTTGCATGTTCAAGTGTCAGTAAACCTGACAATCTATTTATATGCCCAGACAATGGGACAGCGAAGAATGTTGTATATTCGCAAGTTTTACGTAGTTGAAAACATATATACATGTATCTATCTATATTCACAGGTGGGACACAGGGACACTACTACAATGGCGCGTAACGACTAAGAGAAAACGAAAAACGATCTTATATTGTTGTCTCTTAATGAGAGAAACTGTGCCAATGATGAAATAGCTATACGAAGCTCCTTTTCTACAACCAAACGATTATGAAATTTCGATTTCATTTCAGCTAATGCTCAAGAACATGTTTCGCTTCAATAAGATCTCGCAAACGATTGCACTATTGTTAAAGCTTCATTTGTCAAAATATAATATTCAATTTTAATTATACATTAATTAAAATTTTTATTGCTGCTATTTGCACATTCTTTTTTTTCATTAAAGAATTACTTCAAATTCGTCAACTTTGTCTGTTAAAGAACGAGTATTGCTCAAGAGGATTTCTTTACAAAAAGATTCGCTTTGTAAGGTCCGGTGGAATGTCTTGACCCTTGTTGTTTATTGTTTTTTTTTACCCTCCTTTGTTCGTTATAATTTTCTTTTATTCTGTTTATTTTAAGTATCATTGGAAAAACCGTTTGGTCAACATCCCATTCATGATGCCCCAGAACTTTTCTCTTCATACCATCAGCCGTTCAAAAAATATTGCTGATGCGCCTGTATGAGCAATCTGTATGCATATAGTACGTTTTGATTTAGTTCAACGTTTCCTCAGATGTCTATCTCAATATCCTCAGCCTTAGTAGCGCTCCCTACAGAAGCGGTAGTTTTGGTAATAATAGTGTTAGTAACGGCAGGTGTAGTTTTGGTAGCAGCAGAAGTGGTTTTTTTTTAACTGTAAAATAACACCCTGAGCCTCGGCTATTCTTTTTTAACAACTTCACTGCTCCCACCGTCTTTACTAATAATTCTACCAAGGTAAGTGAAGCTGTCCATCTGATCAATCTTTTCTTTACCCGACGTTACATTTTCATCTTCAATTATTCCTAGCCTTAATGACTTAGTCTTCTTAGCATTTATTCTCAACCTATTCTAGCACCCTGAACTCGCAAATTTCATCCAAAAGATTTTAGACAACTTTCACGCGATTCGTCGTGTGAAAATCGGTATATGTGACGACATAAGGTTGTTTCAGGTCTAAATATTTGGCTGTAGTATCGAATTCCAATCCTTCACTGCTTTCCTTGTGAAATAAACAAAATTAAAAAGTTTCGATAAGGGGCAAAACCGTGACAAAAATCCTGGCCATCAGATTTTATTTATTTGAAACCCTCATGTGCAGATTTTCAAATCCTTAAGTTAAGAACACCCAGCTCTAAATGGGTACCTGGAGTAATCTGGGGAAGGTAAGTAGAAAGGGTGCGAGAAAGCAGGATGACTGGCCCCAACCCTCTATTATACTTTCTGGCTGAATGGCCTTGAATGGAGATCATGCTGTATCCTTTACCTTCTTTTTTTTATCTATTGGCCGCAATAGAGTTACAGGATACACAAGCAGACTACATGCCTTACAATACAGGCTCTTAAGATTCTTTTGAATTTTTTTTTCCATACAGCTGCATAATTTTCCCCTTGGTAGGTTTTCCCTTAGTCACCCCTTGGTAATAGGTTTCCCCTTGTTGGTTTTTACAAGGTTTCCCCTTGTAGGTTAGGGGACCTTGTAGGTCCCCTTGGTAGGACACCCCTTAGTAGGTTTCCCCTTAGCCTCCCCTTGGTAGGCTAAGTGTAAGGTCTCTTGCATCTGATGACGTCCCTTTTGTTTTATTTGGATCGAAAAATCCAAAGTAAGGATGACGATCTTTATACGAAGTTTTGTAGGGACACCCTGTTTTGTCTCACAGATCAGATATTGCGTTGGAAACTTCGGTTTTTTGTGGGGGGTGACAGGAATTTCAATTTTAGGAGAAAGGGATAAATTTTTTGGGGTCTTTATAAAATGGTAAACGTCAGGTTTATACCCGTCGTCCGACAGGCTCTTTGGTTACTGTACAAAGATTTCTCGCTTGAAAAAAAATCAATTTCTTAAATCTTCACAGATGCGTGTTCTTTTTGTATGTTTCTTCTTTTTCTTCCTAGTGGTGATCGTATCGAACCAATAGTCCAAGAATATTGAGACAGAACGCATTTGAACAGAAATTGAACGTTTTAGTGCCCCTGATAAATTCAAAAAACTGAAGGGCAATTATATAACACCCTTTTTTCTCCAAAAATGTCATGTCATAATTTTGAGATAGCCATTTTGTTCAATATAGATGAACGTTCCAATGATTAAGGAAGAAAGGAGGGGGGGGGGGGGGGGGGGGGGGGGGGAAACCGGAAATCTTTGAAAACACTTAAAGCGGAGAGATCAGGGTGAAACTTGGTGGGAAGAATAAAAACAAGTCCAAGATACGTGGTTGACATAACCGGAATGGATCCGCTCTGGATCCGGTGACATATAGGGGAGTTGGGGGGGAGGGAGAACCGAAAATCTTGGAAAACGCCTAGAGTGGAGGGATCAGGATGAAACTTGATGTGAAGCTCATTTCTGAAGAATATTTGGGTATTATTTGAGCTAACTTTCAAAAGTCTGGTAAAATAGGATTCCAATAACGTAATAACGATGCCATTCTGATTTTTACTGGCAAATTTTAGGTTTTGCCGAAATTTAGGTAAGATTTTTGGTATAGAATGGTGGGAGCCGATAGTTCTTGATGGCTGATAACTCTCTGTTGTCCTCAGCCACCCACTCCGAATTTTGTGTAATTTTCCTAATTTTACGAAGATAATACTTTTTCTTCGGTCAGTTAAAAAGAAGAAAGAGGAAAAAAAAAATACTTTTTACCATTCTGTGTGAGTTTGGTTGAGCATAGACACGATGAAACTGTAAATGAATCCTTAGGGCTATAAGAAAGTGTGCTTATCTGTTTTGAAACAGATTCCGTTGCTTCACACCGCTTTGATGGTAGCGACAGATAAGATACATCTCCCTCTTTGTAATTTTTTACATCAACCGAAAAAAAGGCTACGGAAAGTCAGGACAATTTTTTGAATATTTGGCTGTTATTGTCAATGAAATTATTTGCTCATAGCAGAAGATGAGTTACAGCCCTTAAAAGTTCAGTTTACCACTCCAAGAAATACAGAAGGTTCATACAAGAGGTTTTCAGCAGTAGGTTTTATTGTTTTGTAAAATTTCAATTTTCATTGCTTTATAAAACTTCAATTTTCATGTGCGTCATGAAAAAAAAACATGTAATAAAGTATTATATTTTCACCATATTTTGCTTTATTTCATTAGCCTTCACTAGCCTTCACTTCTCGAGTGTGGACCATATAATAGTGTAGCACCGGATATTATTACACCTCTTCCACGATGTTCAAATATAAGTGATGCTTACTTCGCCCGACAAATTAGTTGCCTATTTTAGAAACTTCATTTATTTTACCAAATAATTAATGAGTTTGGAAAAAAAATCAACTTTTATCGGATGTTTGAAATCTGAGAGAGATGAATCGGATTATTTGTAGATGTAAAGACAATTGAGTAGGAATTTGACAAGAATCAGTCTGGCACAGAAACTACTATCATCTGACAAATGGCATACTAGAGACTGAAATATTTGAATTAGGTTTATACCCAAGTCTGAGGGGGAGGAATCAGATTCTTTTTAGAGTTAGAGACATATGAAGTAGGAATTTATCAACATTCAATTATCTGCTAACAAGTGGTAAACTAGCTGCCATATGTTGGTTATGTGCAGAAGTTAATGCTGAGAAGATTACATACGTTTCTTTATCTGTTTCAACACAGAGTTCCGAATCAGATTCCACACAGCATAGTTTTAAGAGCCATTAAAAACGCTCCAACACATCTGGAAGAAATCTTGACTCATAACTTAGTGCTAGCTTGTGCATCCAAGAATGAAAAGTTGAGGTGGTTCCGCCTGGAACAATGAACCAATTTGTTTTCCAGCCCAAAATAGAAGATTTGCTCAAATTTTTTAAATAAATTAAAAAAAAGATTATAACTTCAAATGTTTCGCATTTTCTCCATCAACCCCCCCCTCTGAATAAAAATACTGTATGTGTATCTGTCCCTTCCTCTTTGATTGTACTTTTTTTCTTGATGAAATCTGTAGCAGCTTAATATTTTTGTTCGCTGCTAAAGACGAACTACTAATAGATAAAAACAACATCTAAGGGGGCGGGTTGTTCTTTTAGCCTACAAACGTAGATAACTTCGAAGACCACAATGCCTTTCCATGACGAAAGTAAACAGTTCAAAATAGGGATGATACCTTTTTATTGACAGTGAATAGATATAAAATTATATAACTGGATATTTCGAACACATATACAGTGTTCATCATCACTAGTAAAACTCTGGTGTCTGATGTCTTCATCATCAGAGTTTTACTGCTGATGATGAACACTGTATACGTGTTCGAAATATCCAGTTTCGCGGCCGTGTTCTTCGAGGAGGGCGCCGAGCCGCTCGGCCACCTCGTCCATCGCACGCTAAGCGTCGATCGCGACGAGCGCGCCGCGATCGTCCCGCGCGAGGGAGTGGCGCAGGCGCGTCTCGGCGGTGTGGATCTCCGGGAAATGCTTGCCCTTCAGGCAGAAGAAGCCCTCCGAGTGGGGATTGTCCTTGTCGCCGCGCGCGGCGAGTGGGCGACCCTTCGCGTCGACGTCGACGTAGGCGATCCAATTAGGTAAATATTTTGTTTATACTCCGTAATCCCACCGACATGTTTACGCATTGAACAATAGAGCACTAATAATCTCAAAAACCTCGTATGAAATGACAAATAAAATGTGTAGTTACAAGTCACTGCGCAGCAACTTGCATGGACATGTTGAAATCACAAGTTGGAACGGGTTATCGTTTATAAATCGAACTAATATTTTTTCTAGACAATATTGTATTGTATCAGATTAAAGGCTCAGTTATATCGGTTGAGTTGAGCAAGGTTCAGTTAAACGGGGTCTCAGTCACGCGCATACCTAATTCTGATAAGCAAAAAAAGGGGCAATATGAACAATTTACTGTCATGAATGGGAATGACTTTGCTTTTTTTGTGCATATAACGGTAAATAAATTTATTTCTAATTTTTTCTGGACATATGGTACAAGCTAGTTAAGAATAGTTGAGACTCGTCTAGTACTGACCGATAAGGTCATATACATAATAAGAATTTACGAGTATAGAAGTTCGCTACGCAAGTTAATTTGTAATTTACGCATATTTATTACTAATAAAAACGTTCTGAAATAAAATTAAAAGTTCTAGTGACCTCCAAAAATTGAAGGGCAACTAGGCCCCCTCCCCACCCTTTTTTTCTCAAAGTCGTCCGATCAAAACTTTGAGAAAGTCATTCAGCCAAAAAAGTAAAATTAATATGCAAATTTCATTTTAATACCCGTACTCCCATGGACAACGTAATTCTCCAAGGGATCACATTGAAAAGGGGGCTTCGTGGTTCATGAAAAACTGAAATTTATGTACAAAAGAGCTTCCTGCAGATAAAAGTAAAGGTATAAAAATTGAAAAAGCAATAATAGATCAATAACTCAGTCAACAATAAATGAGTTAATGTGGGTGATTTATTGGCCGGGAAGGTTATAACCCTAAAAAGATTGATAAAAGGTGTTCCAAAGCCAACTGATTGTTATTTTCCTTTAATTTCAGATAATCTCCACGGAATGGTACGATTGTTGGATTTTTTGAACCTCCCGATGCAACAGCAAGTTGATCAGCTTGTAATCCACCACAAGTGATTACATATCGACTGAGAAAAGCGGACTAAATTCATTCATTTCAGAAGACGAATCTCAAGAAAAAAAAAACAAATTTACATCGGTTGTACTTTGCACAAGAATAGGATACGATGCATCGCCTGAGAAAATCGCTTATGTAAAGGAAACTGAAGTTTGTATCGATTAAGGAAGAATAAAAGGAAGGCAAATCGAAATTTAAAAGAATTTAGTAAGGTTTAAAATAGCTTTGTACTTCTTTGAGCCCTGAGCTGTAATTGAAGTAAGTTTAAAGCAAATATTATCTTATCCTAAGCAACCAAAATATTGTCAGTTCAGGGGCATATCTGAAAATTTCATGGGTCTGCATAAATATGAAAATTAGGCAGGGTTTTTCAAAAACTTTTGAAAAAACAGATAATATTGATATGGGTCGGAAGTTCGATGGATCATCCTGAGGGCCGCCGTTATGCAGAGGGAATAGTCTTGCTTTCTTCTTGCTCCTGTCTTCTTAGAGACAGGTTTATCAAATAAGTTAATGGCTCTAGGATAGAAGGGAGGACTGCTTTCAGGCTTTTCTTGAGTATCCGGTCAAATCCAGATGCTGACGTGCCTTTCAAGGTCTTAAGTTAACATCAAGTACGATGAAAACGAAATAAAAATCATATAAAACATTCATACAAAATGACTTACTGTGAAAGCGAAAAATTCATACAAACAGGTTAATCCCTTACTTTGGAGAAAATCCTTTACTTACGATATTTCAAGCAAAACCCGGAAGCTAAAAAATACCTGAGAAGAGGTACTACATTGGTGAAAATTTACAGTTTTTTTTTCAAATATATATCCAGTTGCGAAATGTTTCCTTTATTGCAAATTGTGAGCAGTTAAAAAGCCGCTAGTCACCTAACAAGAATGATGGCAATCAACCAACGTAGTCTATTAGTTTTAATGGACAAATAGATTTAAACCTGTGCAATGATATTTGAATCAGCATGCGTATCTTAAAGCCGCTGGTGAGTAAAAACGATTCAACTAGTAATAATAAATTAAATAAAAATAGAAAATTTTACTGTCGCATTAAACTGTTAAAATTGTCGTTTATGTTGTGCAAATAGCACTGGTTAACAAAAAAAATTTTTGAAAAGGTGTCGAGACTCCAAATATCTATACTAGCTAATTTGGGGGCCCTGAATCCGAAAATGAACTTAGTTTTTCTTGGTTAGCTACCGCTTGTGTGGCTCAGAAATGTCTCATTTTTGGGGAAAAGCATATTTTTCATATATATTTTGTACAAATATGGTAATGACAGACGGCAATATTTATGAAAGAGAAACATTAAGGACCTCTCCAAATGGTTTTTTTTTGTTTTTGTTTAGTACTGCGATTTTAGAAAAACGCTAATTACACGTTTGTAGAGGAAAGGTGGTAAGAGTGACTGCGATAATTGTAAAGGGCATTAGCTAGGTGTATGTAGGTAGTAAATTACTTGGTAATATGATACTTTTGAGACTGAAAGATGCCCAAGACAACGTTTTAAGAGAAGAACAATGCGTATTTCAATAACGATAGAGGGTGTGTCAACCAAATTTAAATTGGGATGTGGCACATGGTTAGGTAGGACAGTTAGAAACATAACTAGGAATATTAGTGTAATTGGTTTAAGTCTAATAGAAATTATTATCTTATTATCTAAAATAAGAGAAATTTAAGAAAAGTGGAGAACCGTTAAAATGTGAATTAAAGAAGCGGGAAGTGAAGACCATGGATAAAATTGCTGAAAATCTGGAAGATGCAGTCAGACAGCATAATAGTAAAATACTGTACTGGCATGGGGGTGTTTCCCCTATTTTCCAAAATAAGGCAAATTTTCTCAAGCTCGTAACTTTTGATGATAAAGACTAAATTTGATGAAACTTATATATTTAAAATCAGCATGAAAATCCGATTCTTTCGATGTATCTTTTAGCATCTAAATTGAGCCGGGTCGCTCCTTACTACAGTTCATTACCACGAACTGTTTGATAGCAATATGCCATTCACTTGTAGTATTCGGTATAGAACATTTTTCTAGCAACCGGGCCGCCAACGTGGCGAACCCGATCAGCGGCGCCAATCTTAAAAACAGAAAGAATCCGAACTGAGATTCCGACGGGTTCAACACTGAAAGTGCTTGTGGCGTTAGCAGCTTTCCGCGGGCGTCTTCGGGGTGCAGCACGAAATGCTTGGCAAAGAAATAGATGAAGATTCCCACCATCAAGCCAATGATCGACCAGAACACCCTTCGTCTGGTCCAAACCCCATCGAGTTCCAGTGACTAAACACAAAAGACTACACACGGCCGAAAAAACCTTCAAATGTGAAGTATGTGAAAAAACTTTTTTTGTGTCAAGCAGTTTGATTAAACACCAAAGACTACACACGGCTGAAAAAACCTTTAAATGTGAAGTATGATAAAAAAAAAATTTCTGAGTCAAGCAATTTGATTTGGCACCGAAGAGTACATGCCTGGGAGAAATCATTCAAGTGTGATATATGCAAGAGAGAATATTCTTCTTTGAGGTTCAATTAGGATTGGTAATCACCATCAACAAAGCTCAAGGGCAATCATTATAAAAATGCGGTATAGATCTTAATACGGGTTGTTTTTCCCATGGACAATTATATGTTGCATGTTTTAGAGTCGGTAAACCAGACGATCTATTTATATGCACAGACAATGGGACTGCGAAGAATGTTGTATGTCCCCAAGTTTTACGCAATTAAAACGTATTACCTTGCATACGTGTTGCTTTAGGATTGAAAAAAGAAGAAAAAAAAAACAAAACAAAAATAAAGCAGTAGATTATTATATTTTGAAAAACTACTTAATGGAGAATAAAATGGCTTTGCTCTGTTGTTGTTGCTATAGGTAGATCAGAATAGGATTATTGCACTAAAATTAACAGATTTTGCTTTTAACTTTGAAATATGCAGCCCAAGGTCTCCGAAAATCTTTGAATTTCCACTATTCGCTGGTTAGAATTACTTAATCTATATGAATTTGTGAGTAATGAAAAGCTCCTTACCCTTACTCACATAGTTCCATTTTCAACACAATTTGCTTAGCAAACTCTCAGATGGTTTGGGCGTCTCCTTCGGATACCGCCAACAGCACCTGCTAGAATCATATATGACTCAGACACCACATCCCATCATTGGTTAGACCAAAGGAGTAGACTTCGGACCGGATGCAGGGATAGTCTTCAGAGGCTCCTCAGCACGAGCAACATTGATGCTTATTAAATTTCTTAACGTTTTTGAATCAATGCTTGTTATGATTTTGGATCTCCGCACATGAATAATTAAAGCGAAATTTGCATATTGATTATTTTTTTTGGCTAAATGGCTTTTTCATAGTTTTGATCGGACGATTTTGAGAAAAAAGGGGTGGGGTAGGAGGCCTATTTGCCCTCCAATTTTTGGTTACTTAAAAAGGCAAATAGAACTTTTGATTTTTTTTATGAACAATTTTATTAGTGGTATTTTAATGGATTTTACTTTATTTTGATGGTAAATTGGTATTTTGGGTAGAGAAAAATGCTAGAATCATAAAACTGGGTGTAAAACGTAACTTTTTGCATAAAGACAAATTTTCCAGTAGTTGAAAAGATAATAATTTTCGCTTTTCAGGACAACCAAAAGAAATTTTTGGTGTTCCAATAAAGTGCTTGAATCGTGTGGGTAGCCAAAAATCGGAGAATTCAACGTCACCACCTACACTAGTTTTTTTTTTATTTAATTACTTAAAAAGGCAACAAGAACTTTTAATTGTTTTACGAACATTTTCATTAGTAAAAAATATACGTAATTTACGAATTAACTTGCGTAACGAACTTCTATGTTCGTATATTTTTATTGCGTATATGAGGGAGTTCAGCCCTCGTCGATACCTCGCTCTTTACACTAAAGCTCAAATTCTGTCCCAATTCCTTAAGAACGACCCTTGAATCACAAAGGCCGGGAACCCTACGGTAGAAGTTTTAAGCTCCTATCTGCAAAAATGTGGAATTTTGTATTTTTTGCCACAAAACGATCACGGATGCGTGTTTATTTGTTTGTTTGTTTGTTTTTTTTTCTTTTTTCCCCAGGGGTGATCGCATTGACTTTGGTCCTAGAATGTTGCAAGAGGGCTCATTCTAACGAAAATAAAAAGTTCTAGAACCCTTTTTAAGTGACCAAAAAAAGTGGTGGGCACCTAGACGGCGACCTGCGCGTCGAGGTTGATCGCCGCCTGCAGGATCGGGTGATAGACCGTGGAGGCGAGCTCTTGCCCCGTGGCCAGCGCGTAGGGGATCCGCACGCCCATTCCCCGCAGGGAGATGTCGAGCACCTCCTTGGCCTCCATGGGCATGGGTCCGCCGAGGCGAACCTGCAACAAGCCGCTGCGAATGCGACGGGAGCCGCGCTGCTCCTGGCTCACTTCGCCCATGATCAGGCGCTCGGATCTAGAGTTTGACCTTTTACCCATTTGGGTAAATGATTACTTTTGTTCCAAGTGCTCTAAAGTGCATATTACTGTATATAGCAAGATTCTGATGATTGCATATTGTTTCTTTGTCATTATTAGAGAAGCATATCCATTTTTTAAGGTTTCTAAAATCCCTCTCCAATGAGACCAAAAATGCATAAAGTGGTCTTACTTAAAGGTAAAACTACCTACAGAGCAAAGCATATTAGTCCATGCTATTAGCACATGAAAAATAGTACAATTTTGGAAATAGGATATAGCTCTGATATTGATAACCCTCCTCAATCCCTACTCTTTCCGCTAAAGTTGAGCTTTTTTCTCAATTTATTAAGAACAGCTGCTCAAAACAATGGCCGTTTGAATTTGATTTGAATTAAATTGAAGATATCACCCCCCCCCCCGCACCTTAAAAGCGCCGTTGTACCTTCCCTCATTCCACCTCCCCTCACCACTTGCTTTTTTTTTTTTTTTTTTTTTTTTTTTTTTTTTTTTTTTTTTTTTTTTTTTTTTTTTTTTGTGGAAATATAGGAAATAGGCCACGAACGCAACTCGTAAAAGCACGCCTTTGAGTAGTGTTTTAAACGCTGTTCAATCTTGCTAATTCTTTGATAATTTGTCTGGAATTGTTTATATTCACCAGTAATGCTCATAGGCTCTCTGTTGTTCAAGCAACTAAAATGTTGATTCGACGCCCTATAAATAAATTAACTTGACAATTTAAAAAATTTAGTTTTCATTATAACGAACTTTTAAATAAATATCAAAAGAAGTATCTGGAAATACTTAAAGAAATTTTCAACAAATTTCGGAGGTTCGACAAATGATGATGCAGCACCATTTATTTTGAATTGTGTTTCTAATAGAGTGGATTTTCTTTTTAAAAATAGCCACATGGTAAAGATGAATTCTATAATTGTTTAGTTCATTAATTTTTTTTTCAAATAAAATCGAACTGACTATATGATATATAATGATATTAATTGTTGAAAGATCATCAGTTCAAGATTTATTTCGCTGTAATTTTATTTTCATTTTCAATGCTGTAATAACTGGAAAAGAAAACCTTTGCAATATAATTCGTTTTCAGTGAAGCGCCAATGAGGCAGTAGGCTTTAGACTTTTACAGTTAGGGAAGGGGGAAGTATCCAAACTCTTGTTTGTAGTGAAACTTTGTTTGTCCTCGGCCCTGTGCTTTTCCTCTTTTCCTTCCTCGGTGTCTTGAATCGGACCAGGAAAAAGGATGGTGACAATGAGAAGAATGGTTTTGGTCATGACTTGCTCCCTGACGAACGTCCTAAATCCATTGCGGTTGTTCCGGCTTTTGCTGAGGGTTTTTTTGCTGTTGTTTCATGCGCTGGCTCATAGCTTTTATTTGAGAAATAAGCTGGTTAATTTGATTTTGAAGCACATGGGTCAATTCGCCTGAATCCTTTTTAGAAATACAGCGAGAACAGGAATTGTGTTTAATGCAATTTCTTACGCTGAAAGTATGTCTATATAATCAAAATACTTCTCTGAGATTCGGCTGTCTTGATAAATATTAGCCTACCCTTAACCACGAATGTGCCACCTCGAAAACATAAGGAACCGAGAACAAACAGTGATTTTGACATGAAAACAATTGAAGAAACGCCCATTCGTCTCAATCATTTTAATAACCTAAAGAGATCAACGTGAACACTTTCTGAGAAGGTGTCTCAGTGAAAAGTATGGTATTGTTCTTTCTTTTATCTGCTTTAATTACTCTCGTTTTTTCTTCCTGTGGGCTTTTATCTTTACATTTTATTCTTATTCTGCACTGAAGACGATTGAGCAAAATTTTTGCGTTCAAGATAGCATTTTAGATGGGGGTGTATTAATTTAACACCCAATATTAATTTGTATTAACGCCAGTTGTCAAAGAGCGTTGACAAATAATTCATTAATTTCGTATCAGAGCTTTGTTTAAATTTAACCGAGGGCAATATTCAATTGCCATAAGTAGTTAAGCAGCATACAAAGCAACATCGTTGTATTGTATTTGTCTAGCATCCAAAAACAAGGGCAAAGATTCAAGATTCTGGATCTTTTAACTAAGTTGAACAAAATCCATATCTCTAAATTTTGATTGGATGTGTTTGGGGAAATTGTGGGCGTTGGAGGGCCCGGGTACAGTCTTGTTTAAGCACATTTTGTCCTTTACTTCTGCATCTCAGCGATATAATTTTTATTCGAAAAAAAAAGATTTAAAAAAAAAAACACAAAATCTCCGTTTGATTTGGCACATCAACACCATCTTCATACGTGCATTCCGTTTACCGGTTATTGTTTGCATTTACCTTTGTGCAAGTGTATTATGTATTTTTATTAAGTTACGCATTTTTATATAATTTTGTTACGTCTCTGTGATCGCATCGACCCAGTGGTTCTAAAATGTCGCAAGAGGGCTCATTCTAATGAAAGTTTGAGTGCCCTTTTTAAGTGACCAAAAAATTGGAGGTCACCTAGGCCCCCTCCTATGCTCATTCTTTTCAGAAAGAACGGATCAAAATTTTGAGATATCCATTTTCTTCGGCATAGTCATAAAACCTAATAATTATGTCTTTCTGAACGACTTAATCCCCCACAGTCACCGGGGGAAGGGCTTTTTGAGTGATAAATAGAAAAAATTACAGAAATTGAAAGGTGGGGACCGGAAATGCTACCATCTATTGTTTCTACCCATTTCTGTTCGGGATTTCAGCTGCGTTTATCATTCGGTTTTTCGCACTTGGGATTGCGGTAGAGAAATAGTATCAGATGTACCTCTTAAGCTTTAAAAGTTCTCTCATTGCTAAAGAAATTAGAGTTTATCCTTTGCTCCTTTCTAAGTGATGACGTTAGCAACGGACAGGACTGGGGGGGGGGGGTATGGGTGGGGTGGGAAGAAGAATGTCCTGGGTGGAAAATTTTGGAAAAATTAATTAGCTGGGGGGGACGTCTATTAGGCACCCGAGAGTACCAACTAGGGCTTTTGTCGATCGGCCTTCTATAGACAATAGTAGTATCTGATATTTGTGCTTTATTTTCATGTTTTGTTACAGTTCTTACTCTCGCCACTTTTGAATTGAGCTATGCAGTGGCGGTGCTATTTATACACATAGGAGGACGTAGGCTTTTGAATATCTCTCTCTATATATATATATATATGTAATGGCATTTCCCTAATGATTCCATTATTAAAAATTATCTACATATATGTGTATAAATAAATATATAATAATTGCTATGTGTCGCCACGGTACATATATATATATATATATATATATATATATATATGTATGTATATATATATATCTGGCACTGACGAAGGCTCAACGCCCAAATGCAATGAAAGGGGCTGTTCCCTCCTCTATCCCCCGCTCTTTACCCTAAAATTTTTACAGTCTTAAAAAGTAGAATTGAGAGAAAGAGTCAAAATTTAGCGTAAAGAGCTTGTCTATA
Organism: Alatinidae sp. Z8VKAUB7J3; assembly: GCA_010016025.2. Lineage (NCBI taxonomy): Eukaryota > Metazoa > Cnidaria > Cubozoa > Carybdeida > Alatinidae > Alatinidae sp. Z8VKAUB7J3. The sequence continues at coordinate 220,178,867 of JAAAKM020721499.1, forward strand.
GTCCATAGTTATAATGTAGATTTTCGTTGTTTCCGTATTATTGAGAAGTAGTTCTTAAAATAAAGACATTTTATACCTATCTTCTAGCCCTTAAAACATATAAAAACAAAATATAGCAAGTTTTCATTAGCGGAGCGAATTTTACGGGAGAAGTCCTTAATGGGAAAAATTTCGTAAGGAACGACTTTACAGTAGGGGTGAAGTGATTTCCAGGGAAATCTTCCACGAAGGACATGCTTTTCGGTATGATTTGAAAACCGATCAGAAATTCGAGTCTTTCTCAAATGAAAGTAAGGTAAGAAAAGTTTTTCAGACGGCTTGAAAAGCGAGGTGTTGAGGGTAATAATATCCTTAATTTACAGGATAATCAATCGAATGAGCCCCTTTCGAAGTTTCTATGATAACTCCTTCTATACGAGGTGCCTTGGTCTATAACCCCCCAAATATAATTAAATAAAATAATTCACTTAGGTAGCGCTAGTGTGCTACCTATGATAGCCTTTTTCATGGAACTTTTTTTTAATATTTTTTTTTTTTCTATCAGACTTCATCATTTTCTGAGATAAGTCTATTTGCTTTTGTGTAGATTGCTTTGAATCAAAGGATTCAGGTGGGTTAATCAGAACGAAATATACCAAAATATGAAATTATATGAAAATATAATTACTTTGGTGACAAAATTATAGAAACTACAACAGAGAATTAATGAAAGCAGGTCACCCAGGATGCATTATATTAAATACCTAACCTATCCTAGCCTAACCCCACCACCTCTATATATTAAATATTCAATTAAAATATACCCGCATAGATACCGTTTATCTCGCTCAGGCTAAGCTGATTATCTCCGACCCTACTGCAGAAGTTTCAAGCTTCTATATACAAAAAAGTGGAATTTTGCTGTTTTTGCCAGAAGACAGATCACGCATATGCGTTTGTTAGTTTTATTTTCCCAAGTGATAATCGTATTTAAATAATAGCCCTAGAAAATTGGGAAAGGGTGTATTTGAACGGAAATTAGAATTTATAGGGCTCTTTTTAAGTTGCAAAAAAGACTGGAGGGCAGCTGGCTGCCTCCCATGCTCAGTTTCAACATGCAGCACGCCCATGTTCAAGAAAAAAATATTCCCCATCATTTACCTCTTGATAATTATTTAAATTATCAAATGAATACAATGTATTTTAATTACCTAAGACGCACTGCTTCATTGAGCTAGAAATTACTGAAATAACTGGCTTGTTCACTAGGCACATACACAGGAATTTTTCCAGGGGAGATGCTATTGTAGTCATTCCAAGCAAAAAATAAAGAGAAAATCATAAAACTTTGGGGGAGGCAATGCCGGCCAGATCTATTGAGGTCAGGATGTTCCGATGAACGACGACCGCGCACAAATGAAATGTCTGTGCTGGACGGCAAAGCGCGCCACCATTTCGCGCTGGAAACAGGCGCTACTTACATTCCGTAAAGGACAAACATGCTTAGTAAGATTGTCGCGGCCACAACCATAAGGTTGCCAAGCACGTAAACACCGAGAATGTTGTTTCCGTTCGAGAATGGCATCGAAGAATATGCATTTTACTACTATTTTACTAGTATTTTCTAGTATTTATGAAACTACTTGAAGTATTTTGACAGTTTGAAGTCAAAAAACAATTCTTACTTTCTAATATGCAGAATAATTGTACCTAGCACATTTTGCATGCAGACCCGCTATGCTTTACCCTCCCCTCGCTAAAGCGCAAATATATAGCCCAAATTTGTTTCTAAAGTAACGAAAAAGAACTAACAAAGAAACTGGTTTGTTCTGGAGCCCAATTTTCACGATTTCCAAGAATTCCAGTTTCCCCCTCCAACGCCCCCCGAAGTCACAGGATCTGGTCGGAACTTAAAATAAGAACTTTAAAGCACAAGATCCTTCTAAATATCAAATTTCATTAAGATATATTCACCCTTTCGTAAGTTACAGATACCTCAATTTTCAAAATTGCCCCCCCCCCCACACCCCCCCACAAGCCCCCCCCCCGCCCGTTTTGCCAGTCCCCTTTCTTAGCCTGTTATACCGTCAGGCTGCGGCTTCCAGATCCGGGTCCATCTGCGTTAGGCGCAATCGGATGATGGCCAAGACAAAGGGGCTGCACATCACGCCGTGGGCAATGACGACTGAGACCACGTTGCCGGAAAGGCTGATACGGGAGAGGAAGGCCAGCATCGCCAGGCCCATGATTACCACCGGGATGGTGGGCGGCAGCAGGGCCAGGGCCAGATAGGCGGTTTTGCCAAAGAACTTGTAGCAACTCCCCCCAATGTCATCAGATCTGGTCGGAATTTAAAATGAGAGTTCTAAAGAACAAGATCCTTCTAAAGATCAAATTTCATTAAGATCTGATCACCCATCCACAAGTTACAGATACCTCATTTTTTCTATTTTTTCCAAATTACTCCCCCCCCCCCCCCACTCCCCCAAAAAGAGCACATCTGGGCTCGTCTTTTCCGTCAGATATCTGTGGCTTGTTCTTCCCCCCAACTTTATTCCCCCGTGTTCATGTGAGAAACTTCCCATCAAAAACTGGTGGAATGATTGCACGAGCACAAAATTTCAGAAGATAAGTTCCTGAGATTTTAAAATAAAATGACAACTTTGGTTCTGCTTTGGCCCTCCATATCTTCGAAAATCCTGAACATTTAGTTCTTTTTAAAGATGAAATTTTAATATTCATTGTAAACGGCCTACTGCAATCTTTTAAAGAGGCAACTGAGATATAAAAAAAAAAAAAGTTGCTGCCTTTTTTTTTTCAACATCTGCAATCTTTTATCGGCATCTTGAAGGAAGCTAATTGACATTACTGACGAAGATGATGACTTTGACCTTTTGATATTTTTACCTAAATATTGAACCAAATAAGATAATTGGCCAAAAGTATTTTTGAAATCCAGTATGTTATTGTTGCCAGCAATTGAAGCCCAAAATTGAGCATGTGATTTTTTAGCTCTTCACTAGTCTTTTCAAAATTTTCCTGGTACCCTTGGCATGTACTAACACATCACCACCACGTAAGTTGTGTTCAAACTTGTTGGCAAAATCCTGGTTGATCGTTGCCTCAGTTGCGCCCGGGCCTTTACTGTAATCAAGTGTGCTTGTGGTCAGACTAACATCGGTATTAGTAACGTTGGCAGGAACGCTCGAGTTATGACCAATGCGCCAGATTGAACGGGAACCGGAACCGTTTTCAAGACTGGTCTCATCAGTGACTGTAATTCAAAAACGAATGTATATACAGACCGGGACACAAATGACGACCTTGACGCAGGGAATATAAATGATGACCGGGACGACGGGGCAATCAATTCTAATGATTGCCCTTGAGCTTTGTTGATGGTGATTGCAAATACTAATCAAATTGGGAACTGATTACGACCGGGACACAGGGAGTATAAATGACGACATAATTGAAGACGACATAAAAACGACGACATACAAAATAAACGACGACATATAAAATGAAATTTGATATTTAGAAGGAACTCATGGCTCAGAATTGTTATTTCAAATCCTGGCCAGATCTGTTGACATTGGGGGGAGTTGGAAGGGGAACTCGGAAATCTTGGAAAACGCTTAGAGTGGAGAGATCGGGATGAAACTTGGTGGGTAGAATAAGCAAATGTTGTAGACACGTGATTGACGTAACCGGACTGGATCCGCTCTCTTTGGGAGAGTTAGAGGGTGGGGTTCAGTGTTTTAAAAAATCTGATCAATTAAAGAGATTCTTACTAAAATTAAAGAGAACTAAAACAGAAGAAACATTTTCCCCTACGAAAAAGGCAAGATATTGGGATAACATACTATTATCAACTAATTTTCATTTATCCCTTTTTTGTCACCGAGTTTTTTTATTGTTTTTTTATTTGCTATCGAAGTATGGATACATGGTAAAAGTAGGTTAAAAGCACGGGTAAAAGTCAAGTTTAGCTATGTTTCGCTATTGATCAGAAATATATAGTTCTAGTTCCCTTTTTAAAGTCAAAGATTATTGAGGTCTTCTAGGTCCCCCTCCCTGACATCCTGTTTTCTCCAAACGCATCCAATCGAAATGGTGAGATAGCCGTTATGTTCAGTAAAGTCAAAACAGCATACAAAAGTTTCTTTGCGGTGGACACAACCCCCTCAGAGCCCAGGGGAAAATGTTGTAAGCTATGCCCTGAGGAAAATAAAGGTTTTTATGGTCCGCAAGAAACAGCGGGTGCAGCAACGCTTGAAGAAGCCCGCGGTCTAGCAGGCCGCTGAATTAGTCAGGCCAGCGGGACGCTGTTCTCTCTGAGGGGGCTCTCTTGTCTCCCTTCCGGATCGGGCGGCTGGAAGCAGGCTTGTGGTCACCTCATACAGCCTCATGCCGCCAGCAAGCGGGGCAGCCGGGCGAGATTTCCAGCGGCGAGCGTCAGGATGAAACGCGACCGCACCCGTTCGAATTTGCATTTTTTGCCCCAAGACGGATCACGGATGTGCGTTTATTTGTTTGATTTTATGTTGTTTTTTTCCCAGGGGTGATCGTATCGATCCAGTGGTCCTAGAATGTCGTGTGAGGACTCATTCTAACGGAAACTGAAAGTTCTAGTGCCCTTTTTAAGTGGCCAAAAAACTGGAGGGCATCTAGGCCCCCTCCCACGCTCGTTTTTCCCCAAAGTCACCGGATCAAAATTCTGAGATCCCCAAAGAGAGCGGATCCGTTCTGATTATGTCAATCATGTACCTGGGACTTACGCTTATTTTTCCCATCAAGTTTAATCCCAATCCCTCCACTCTAAGTGTTTTCTAAGATTTTTGGTTTCCCCCCTCCAAATCCCCCCAATGTCATCAGATCCGATCGGGATTTGAAATAAGAGCTCTGAGACACAATATCATTCCAAAAATCAAATTTAATTAAGATCCCATCACCCATTCATAAGTTAATTAAGGTAGGCGATGAGGTTAAGGCAATACCAAAAGCTTTATACAGAAAATTTTTATTAAAATTTTGCATTAAAAAAAATACTGTTTAATATTTTTATGCATTTTATTTCGGATCAGTGTGGCACAGTGACATCATAGTGATGCCTTTAAGTTTTTAATTGCCTGTAAGTTGTTTTTCCTTTTCTTTTAATGTTTTTTTTTTGGGTTTTAAGTAAAAAACATATTCGTTTTTTTGCTCTAGTGACTCAGTTGAATTTTACCTGTAGTTACAGGAGCAAATATACAGGGTCCCAGGTAGAAATATTATATCTTTACTAAGTGATTTTAACGTCCAAGTCGGTAGAAATAGGGATATTTGGTTTTCTAGCTTATTAAATTTGGTGTAGGAAAAGAAAACAATAATGGCTACAGACTTTTGCGCTTGTGTAGGTATAACAGTCTAGTTATAAACCAATACGATGTTTGGTCGTAAAATGGCCCTAATTTTATTCTGTGCTTCAAAAGCAAAATGGCATTACGGTACATTGGTAAGGCCCGTACACCCGGGGAATCCCCTCTCCTTGTGTAGCGGTATGATAGTATATTAATAAATCTTAAAAAAAACATCCTCGTTAAACATCCCATCACCGCTGACGTAGTTACGGATATGAAAAAAGAAAACCTGAAAATTAATTATACTGTTGCAGCAGGGCGAAACTCTTTTAAAGGACACCCTCATCCCGTAAGAGGGGGACTCATACATTTCAAATATGAAAAGCAAATACACTTTTCCTTGTCATTTCTTAAGTTCTAAGCTTAATTGTTAGTGGGTAGTTTCTCGTCTTTTAAAGGTTTATTTTCTTTTCGTTTGTCCTATTATCAAGAATAATAGTTACATTGACCCCAAAGCCCAAGGGGTGAAATCCAGTGACCCCCATCCTAAATAAAAATCCTGGATACACCCTTAGCTAACCCGTACCCAGTGCGCAGGTGTTCCCTTTGAAAGGAAATCGGGTGCGGGGACCGGGGGGGGGGGGGGGGGGGGGGACAGAAATCTTGGAAAACGCTTAGAGTGGAGAGATCGGGATGAAACTTTATGGGAAGAATAAGCACCAGTTATAATTACGAGATTGACATAACTGATACGGAGCTTTTCTCTTTGGGGGAGATGGGGATTGTTAATTTGGAAAAATTAGAAAAATTGAGGTATTTGCAACTTAAGAATGAGATAGCTAAAAGTCACTAAAATAGAATTTTACCCTATGTTTAAATGTATACATGTTTAGGAAGGTCACAAAAATGTGCATCAGGTGGTGTCTTCATCTTCTACCTAGCAAACAAAATTTGAAAATTTACTGATTTATCTTAGATAAGTAGCCTCATCCTACAACTGTCAAGGAAGTGACTGCTATATTTGGTAACACTGTATTTTATGGCAACTTCTAAATGAAATAGTTACCAATAATTAAGCTTTAGTGTAAAGAGCAAGGTACTGAGGATAGGGCGAATCCCCTCATATATGTAATAAAAACATGAGAATACAACAATTCTTTACGTAAGCTAATTTATAAGTTACGTAACCAATAAAAAGAGTCGTAAAAAATTAAAAGTTCTAGTTGCCTTTTTAATTAACCAAAAACTCGGAGGGCAACTAGGCTTCGTCCCCCGCTCTTTTTTTCTCAAAACCTTTCGATCAAAATTATGAGATAAACTTACAATATTGTGGATTTTCCTAGGCTTAAAAGGTTAATGTCCCTTTTCTTGAATGTTATCAGTTTAATTGGCAGTCTAGTTTATCCCTTTGGTAATTTAGTGCCTAGGGTAATGTTTCAGCTCTTTGACAGTTCGAAATTTTGGACAACTATTTTGTAAAAATAAACTTCAAATCTTTACTTATGTTTTTCTGTGTTTCACCCCAGTTGATTGAATTTATGGGTATAAGGGTTGGGGTACTAGTGGAAACCTCAAGGCTTTTATGTGTTCAGAATCTTTAGTGTGTAATCTTCAATACTAAATAATTTAAGTGTGACATCTGAATGGCGAAAAGACGATAAATAAACTATCCTAAAGACTAAAGCTATGAATGATATAACGGTAACAATCAAAAATACAAAAACGATAAAGATAAAAACGAATTAATTGACCTCTGTCTGTTAGTATAGCAAATTGCAATCGTAACTAAATTTTGAATGCATAAAGTAGGCAGGGTTTGAAGCCAAGGGAAAAGTTGAGGTTGTACATTATGAATGAAATTATATTTTAGATACCAATTCATCAGTGGTAATTTCTGTATAGTAGGAAGTCAAAAGATAATTAAAACACTCACACATCCATAAATGGGTGAAACCCTGGTATTGGTTTTGTGACTTACACTCATTTCAAAATCCCTTTTCCTGATTTTCAAAGTAACCATAGAACATCCAGTGACTAGTACCCTCGTATTGAGTCCCTTCACCCAGGTTTGTTATAACTCCGTTTGACCCACCGTTAGTTTTATCTACATTTATGTGTTGGTCATTAGGGGTAACTTTCGCCATTAGTTCATTCAAGCTATGCTAAGTGTCATCATGGTAGTGGGCAGCAACAATGATGTCTTCAGCGGACTCGTAATTAAGTAGTTGATGCTCGGGACTTAGTTGAATGTATCCTCCAACGTGGCAGGCTTGAATGACCTTTATAGATTCATTTATTGGTGTCAGGCTACATACTCACTTTTGACTCCCAAATCAATATTCCTGTTTATCATACTTGACTTTTGTGTTTTAGTAAAGCGCTAGTTTTTTGTAACCCTAAAAGCATTGGTAAACATAATTAGTTTGTTTATTTGTACTAGTTTTATTGATATATATTAGATAGGCTGTAAAGTAATAATTTTTGTCCGTTTTAAGTTTAAACTTCGCTCTTTACTTCCGTCGAAGCCGAAGCCATCGGTCCCGTCGCCGGGTGGCCCGAGATCCAGACCGTCCTCGATCTCGCCTGCGTCGCCCTGACCGCCGAGCAGATCGGCGCGGCGGACCGCGCGCTCGAGATGGCGACCGACCATGCGCGCGTGCGGGAGCAGTTCGGACGGCCGATCGGCAGCTTCCAGGCCATCAAGCACAAGTGCGCCGACATGCTCCTGCGCGTCGAGGCGGCCCGGGCTGCGGCCTACTGAGATTTATCCAAACTGGAGTGTTAATAATTCACTGCAGGTGATACCCTCTTTAACTACGGTTTTGGCTTAAAGAATAGAGTCTTTCGATTTTGCGACAATTCATACAAATCTGTGACTTAATGTAATATTAGAAAATTTAAAAACGGTTATTAAGATATCTTTCCTTTTATCCAATTAGAGGATCTTGAAAATAGAAATATAGAATAAACAAGCTAGATGGACAAACTGCTTTAACAGTGGCGGGTGGAATATGACATCTACGCCGATCTCGCCGCGCGGCTGGGCGTGGCCGAGGATTTCACCGAAGGCAAGACCGCCGACGGCTGGCTGCACGAGATCTGGGAACTGACCCGCAGCCGGGGGCGGGAGAAGGGCTTTGACCTGCCGGACTGGGAGAGCTTTCTCGCCGGTGACGTGATCGCGCTGGACGACCCGAGCCCCGATCAGCTCTTTCTCGCCGAGTATCGCGCCGACCTCGAGCCGAAGTTCAGCCCGCCCACCATGCGCGAGAGGAGCTGATCGAGGAAGGAGACCGTCACCCGTTCGCCGGCACCGAGGAAGAAGTTGACGATCTAGGTCCCGGTGAGGCCGAATTCGAGCTCGAACGAGGCCGTCGTCCCCGACACCGGTTGGATGCCTTCGGGGAGCTGGGTCGCGTCGACGATCACTCCGTCCGGAAGCGTGGATTCGTCGACCGTGAGGGTGTACGTCTCCTTCTCGGGGGGGAAGATAAATTCAATGAAGGGGGCGCAAAATTTTCTAGCATTATTATAAAAAAACTATGAAAAAAATAAATATGAAAAAGTTTTTTCAACTGAAAGTAAGGAGCAGCATCAAAACTTAAACGAACAGAGATTATTACGCATATGAGGGGTTCATTTCCTTCTAAATACCTCGCTCTTAACGCTAAAGTATTTTAATAATTTTAACTATTGATTTTACGGCCTTTCTGATTCAGGGGTCATGAAAACTCAACTCTGGCACCTCAACATATAATGCTATTTTCGGACTAGTTGTTTGTTTGTCCACTAATTTTTTTCTTTCGTGTCCGCGCGAAAAATTGAACCTTTTTTAAACAATAGAAATTCTGGATTTAAAAACACTGACTATTTCGCTAGTTTTTCCACTAGTGATATAGAGTTTTCTTAGCTGTCGTATCAAGGTACAAAGATAAATGGAATGGAAACTTCATTTGACAACTACAGCTTCGGCCAGGCGGTAGAATTGGCGCTGGACGCGGTTGTCTCGCACGATGCACAGTTTGGCGTTGACCGGACCAACGGAGACGACCTATGAGATCTGGTAACCAGTTTGTATGGGCCCGACAAGACCGTCGACGTGACCGAACAGTTCCGTCGCTCGCGCGCGACGAAGCTTGACGGCGAGGTCGGCCGCATTCGTAGGGCAACGAAGTTGGTGGAGGCCGGGATCAATGCCGTGATCGGTAATCATTTCTGTTTGTTTTAAGTTTAAATGTTGCTCCTTACTTTCAGTTGAAAAAAACAGTTTTTTTATTTAATGAAACTTAGAGACAAACATTTCTCTAAAGGCAATAGAAAAAGTATGTCAGTTAAAGTAAAAGTATATAAAAATGAAAAAAATTAATTAATTAAAAAATAAACAAAACAATAGCCTGCATTCTCAGCATTCAGTTCTGTTGAGCAATGCCGAAGCGTTGGACGGATGTAATGGTTTTTGGGAAGTGTAGAGACATTTTCAGGGGATTTTTGTGGTTTGAGGGGTGGGGTTGAGGGGAGGGGGCTATGTGGGAGGATCTTTCCTTCGAGGAATATGTCATGGGGAAGAAAACATTCAATGAAAAGGGCGCAGGATTTTCTAGAATTACTATAAAACGAATGAAAAAGCAATGAAAAATAAAAGCATTACTATAAAACAATGAAAAAATAAACATGAAAAAGTTTTTTCAAAACGCTTAGAGTGGAGAGATTGTAATGAAACTTGATGGGAAGAAGCTCTTGGCTCTCCCGACCTCGTCATAAGTGCTCTTGAGTGCACACATGAGCTCTTGGCTCTTGTTTTTTTCTGGTTGTCAGGTTACTTTCCAAGTTTTTCTTTTTTATTGCTATTCCACACCTGTATGTCTAATGTTTTTTTGTTTTGTTTGGTTTTTATCAGGGAGAGGGGGAGATCTTTAGTGAAAAGTTAGGTTAACATAGAGTTGAGGGAAATTTGTAAATCAGTAAGATGAAGCTCGTACCCAGGGACTTTTTTCATGGGTAGTTCAAACTATTTAACGGAGGCTACACAGTTTTTTCCAAGCTTATATAAATAACGAAATTAAATTTAAATGTGATCGGTTACTTATTTAACATAACACAAATAGGTTATTTACGACATAGATTCAACATGCTATTGCAAGTTTAAAATAGATCTTGTTATTATCATTTGCAGCTAAGCCACAGCGCAAGCCCGGGCCTGACAAAACGATTAACGCCGCAACCTAACGTTGCGGCGTTTTTGCATTTTTGGCCTTTATGCTTCTGAAATAGCTGGAGCCCCGCTTTACGGCCCGCCGGGACTACTGCATAGATTGAATAACAACTTAAAGATAAAAAACCATAAATACAGTAAGAAGAATGGCAGTTGTCATTGTAGCGGACGCCTCCAAATCCGTACCCGATAATGATCACCCTGCCCTGGCTTATCCTGGTTGGATGGGACACTGAATATTTCAAATAATACACGGAACTATTCGAAAAAGAAGGTAGGCAAAAAGAAAAGTATGGCACCCTCAAAAGAGAAAAAAAAACAAAAACAGAATAAAACAACAGATTAGCGATTTGATGAAAACGACGGTATAAAAAAACCGATTAGTAGATTTCTTTGAGATTGAACGTTAATCTTATTCATAATAAGAACAAATGACATTTTTTCTCTTTAGTTTTTTAGATTTTTTTAGTTTTATTTTCTTTTTAGTGTTTTACCTTTTTTATTTTTTTTGTTTTTTATGTTTTTTCTTTTTAGGTTTTTTCTTTTTTTAATTTTTTTTTATTTTTTAGTTGTTTTTTTTTTATTTTTTAGTTGTTTTTTAGTTTTTTCTTTTTAGTTTTTTTAGTTTTTTACCATTTTTCTTTTTTTAGTTTTCTTTTTATTCTTTATTTTTCATACGTAGTTTACCAATTCAAAAGAATAGATTTTTATTAACGCAAGGTAAAGGTAAATTTACCAAGTCAAAAGAATAAAGGCTGCTTGTTTTTTATGTTTCTTTCATGAGACAGAAATATAATGTGATTTATTTTTTTTATTGTAGATATTTATTTTTACGTATTTTAACTTTGTTGATGCTGTTTGGAAATCCGTAAAAACCCCTGAAGTCGACATAATTAAGACTCTCGAACTGACTTTTCCTGGGTCTTGTTTTGTTACCATACGTGAGTACTTTATTATTGCTGGGGACTTCAGCGTAAGAGATGGTTCTGACCAGATTACAAGACAAGTCCTAGGAAAATTTGGACAAGGTCACAGATGTGGAAATCGGCAAAGGTTAGAAAACTACGCCTTCATGAATCGCACTTTTATCACCAGTACCATGTTTTAGCACAAACCTTGCCAAATTTTAGCTTGGTATTCCAATGGCGGTGTCGCTCCTGCCGTGCTGTGGGGGTTAAGTGGTACTTGGAGGTATAGTTATTGAACTTTATCGATTATTTTGAACGAGATGGCTATTCCAAATTTTTTATCAGCTATTTTTGGAAGAAGGGCAGCTAAAAAGGGAATGGCAGAGGGGGTGGTTGCCCTCTGTCACCTTTTTAAGATGTTTCTCAACATACCCTAGAACTTTAAACTTAATATACTCAGCTATTTTTATAGTATTGCAGATACTCCTTTCTGATTGGAAAAAAAAACAACAAAAAAAAACAAATGAACACGCATCCGTGATTTGCCTTCTGGCAAAAAATGCGAAATTCCACATTTTTGTAGATAGGGGCTTGAAACTTCTACAATAAGGTTCTCTTATACGCTGAATCTGATGGTGTGAGTTTCGTTAAGATCGTATGATTCTTAGGGGGTGTTTCTCCCTATTTTCTAAAATGAGGCAAATTTTCTCAGGCTCGTAACTTTTGATGGGTAAGAGAATCAAGAATATTAGGTTGAGATAATAATCTCGATTGTTTTAATGTTCATTGGTTCATTTTATCCATTTATTTATAGTCATTTTTGCATATCAAGAGGTTTTATAAACGACAAAAATGAAACCAAAGATGAAAATTTCCACATCTGTAAAATGACGATAAATGTAAAATAAAGATCCCCAAACCCAACATTTATCATGGCATAGCTTTTAATGCACAACAGGAGTTCCCTTAAAAATTATCAAGCTGTTCAGAAAAAGAAAGTTTGTAGGTCCTTTTTTGGGCTACATTATCAAGTGCACTTTGCAAACTGGAGCTCCCTTCGCCCAGGAACTTTCAAATGTAAGTTTCATACTAATCGAAACAAAAGTTCCTGGGTATATTTTTGCGCCTCATTTTTAGATGATACGTGCCCTAACCTTTTTTCTGTGCATAAGGGTTCCCTCATCCCAGGACCTTACCGGAGTAAGTTTAAATCTTTCTTAAATATCGAAATATATGAAACAGCCATAGAATGGCAAAGTTCTAAATTTGAAAAGATTGCGATGGCTTGGTTTTGGTGGTATATTTGGTCCAAATCAACCTGTAAAATGTTGCAAACAGGTGAATTATATAGGAATGTTCGCAATTATTAGCGATATTTTTTTTATCTTGCATTTCGATTTTTTTGCATAAAATATTTGAGCTCGGTTATTTATTTATTTACAAATTTGGCTAAGGAAGAGCAACCTCTGTTCGGCTTCGTCGAGTGAAGTATTGCGAGAGCAACACTTTGGTTTTGTTTCCTCGCTTCGTTTAAACGCTAAAATTGTTAATCAGTAAGGATCTTAAAATAAATACTAGACACACCAACTCGCAAAAGTTGCGAACCCCTCATTGCAGCTAGCAAAAGTTGCAAACCTCTCAACGCTGAAGATGATTGTAGCCTAACAGCTGATTATTACTTACGAGTCCCCTACATGTCTACACTAGTTAGGAGTTTACGTTAGTGATAACATCAGTTACTGATTCGAAAAATCATAAAATGGTTGTTAAAAGAAGAATACGGCCTAAAATAAAATTTTTATGGAGAGTCTAAGTATTACCTGTTAGGAGTTGGTGTTAATGATTCGAAAAATCAAAAAAATGCTAATTAAAAGAAGAAAACGGTTTAAAATGTGGGTCTTATGAAGGGTGTAAGTACCATCAGCTAGCTTTGAAAATCAGAAGTGACAGTATATTAATGCGGTTACTGGTTCTGAAAATTGAAGATATTAGTAACCCTGAGAGGAGACAAATCTATTAAGAAAAAACAGTTCCCAAGCAGATAACTATTGTGTTACAGAAACTGATTTGTAAAATAAAATATAGGCTTTTTGCTTATTCCTCGTGCATTTCCGTATGTGACTCTATTTCGCATTTTGGTGCAACGAAAGTCTTATAAAAACTCCAAAAAGTCTTCTTTTTGAGTCCATTAAAATGATTCATACAAAGGGGGATAGAACACAACCCTGCTTAACTCCAGAGTTTAAAACCGCACTGTTCTTCTCTTAAAACTTTGTCTACAGCATCTCTCAGTCGAAGAAATCTCATATTACTAAGTAATTTGCTGCCTAAAGAAACCAGACTAATGCCAGGATAATCATGACACTAGCTCTTATCACCTTTCATATGCAGTAGTTTAATTAGGGTTTTCCTAAAATCATTAGGAAAATTTGCTTCAAGGAGGAGGAAGCAACTCAAAAAAATAAAGCAAAAATGGAAAAGTAATTAGACAACAGTTTTAAAAATTTGAAAGTAGAATGTCGAAAAAAAATTATTCTCATTGCTAAATAAATAGAACTGGAAACACTGGTTTTAATGTTGGATTAATTTGCAGAGTGGGAAATCACAGAGGGAAAAAATATAACAGGAACAAAATAGAAAAAAGAGAGGGGAAAGAAATACATAAACTTTTGGCCCAAAACCCTGGATGGTTGTTTCAATCCCAAAGGCACGTGATCTTTGAAATGTTTTTGAACAAATGGCTGTTTCAAAACTTGTATCAGATGCATTTTTGGAAAATGCGACTTGGGGAGGGGAGGTTGCTACCCTCCGATCATTTTGACTCTTAAAAAAATCAAATTCTGATTACTAATCCAGTGAACCTCCTCCGAAGCTTATACCCCTCCCCCTTCTATACAAAAACCTTTTTCCAACAAGGAACTCCACAATCATCTCGTTTTTCATGACGAATCTTTAAAACAGTACAAAGAATAAATATTGTTCCAACTCTATTTGTTACATGTGTTCCTTGTTTCCATTGTACAACTACTTTAAATTTTCTTGTATTTGTTACATCAACTTTAAAATTCAAGATAAGTGATAAAGTTTTGTCGTTTCTGGCTGCTAAATGAGATATTTGACTTTCAGATAAATCAAGAGAGTGAATATATGCTTCGCTACCTCCTTTGTTTTTCTTAATTGTCTGAGGTTGCAAAAAAAAAACTATTTGCAATTTACTATTAAATAGTTTTATTTTCTCTGCCACCTTGAACTTTAGCCTTTTTATAAGTACAGTCTCATTGCTTTGAAATATGAAGCAACAAAGAATTTGAATTTCTTTTTTGTGTGCTTTGATTAGCTCAAAGAATTTAATCGTGATTCCGTGGGTTGGCAGTTTAGATGTACTTTCACCCACTACAGCCACTACTACGACCAGGTGGGCATGCAGGCGGTCTATCAGGGCCAGTATGTCGGCATCGACGGCAGCGTGCTCGCCGGCCCGTCGCTGTCCGACCTGGTGGCCGCGGCCGACCCGGCCCTGGACGCGCGGGTGCAGGCGCTGATGGATGCGACCTCTGCGCGCATGGCGCACATGGTGGCGGTGGCCGAAGGTGGCGTCGCCTATGACCAGATGCTGGGCCAGGGCAACCATTAAAGTTCATTAAAGCCAAAGTCACGGTCTATGATCTGAATTATCCACCGCTCCCGAATTACAGGTCTAGCAAATCTGTTGAAAATCAAGCTAGTATCGTCATTTCGAAAATCCCGATCGATTTAGACAATCCAATTAAGCGTAAGGATGCAATTACCGAAATCCGTGGTCATGAAGCTATTCATAGTGTCAAATCCTAGGGCGATAAACTTTTCGTTCGGATTGACACTACTGCAGTCCCTGGCCGGGCTCTATGTCTCGCGGAGCAAGGCGGAGGACGCTTCTGGATGAAAAGTGTCGGTCTCTTCGTTGGCCTGCTGCTCGCCGCCCAGCTCGCTCATGCCCAGGATCGCAACGAGCTTGAAGATGAGTTCGACCTCTTCGCGGTCGCGTATTTCGATGAGGTTCAGGTTCGGTCGATTTCGGAGAAAGTGGAGCATTGCGGCTACTTCGGATACGACGGGTCCGGGCGGGTCGCCACAATGATGCATGGCAATGGATGCATCGGTTGTTTTTGGATAACCACTCGCCAAAGCTTCTTTTACTTGGTAATAATTTACAATAACTAAAAGCTTTGGACAAAACTTACTTCTGTACATAACCTTTACCACGTCTACTGACCATCCAAACAGACCTGTTTAAGGCTGCCCACTTAAATCAATGTTTAACCATTTCCTATATCTAGTGAATTAAGTCAATACGTTTATCATTTATATTACTCAATATTATTTTGACCAAGATTCGAGACCGGGCTGTCCTTTACAAGTCAGTCGACACAGTTCTGGAACCAAATGAAGCGTTTAATTATCCATCTGACTTAAATTCCCTGGTTCTTCCAGGGTTTCCAAAAATAGGCGTACCAATAATACTGTCACGAAATATTAACCCACCAAAGCTTTGCAATGTCACGCGACTTGCCGTCAAAAAAACAATGGAAAACGTAATAGAGGCAACAATCTTGAACAAGCATCATAAGTATTTCGCTCAAGACAACTTCCTTTCTGCTGTTTCCAATGAAAGAGATCTTTGGGTTATTGTAGATCACCAATTAAAGTTTAGCAGCCATGCTAAGTCTGTTTTATCTTCTGCAAATAAAACCATCGGAATCATAAAAAGAACCATCTCCAGCCAACACCCTAGACTTCCTATGAAGTTATATAAGGCACTTGTACATCCATGCCTGGAGGTTGGAATGTCATTGGCATCCCTTGTAAATTCCTTGAAAGTTTCATTTTAACACCCTTAACTGCTCCTGAGATAATCTAGATCAGCCGATTTGAAAACCAGTTTGAACACATAATCTTTGATTTTGTTAAACTTGCCCCTCAACATTAACTGAAAGTTTAAACTTAATAACCTTAGTCGTTCCTGTGAAATTACAGATGTGAAATTTGGCAATCTGGATGTGCATAGTGTCTTTGGAATAAGTTCAAAATCTCCCCCATTTACTACTTATAAACATCCGTCCAGTTAATTTTTTCACTTAGATGCTTGGTAATCATTTTTATTGGGTGTTGAGAAAAAAAAATGGGATGACAAAAATGGGAGTTAAAAAAAAAGAAATGAAAAATCTATAATAATAATAAATGTTTAGTGATAATTTAAAATGATTTGGAGTTATCCGGCATATGTAAGTATATTTAAGTGTTTTTTCGAAGGAAAATAGAAGCCACGTGAATAGCGGTTCTTTCTTTGTTTCTTTGTTTTTTTCTTTCTTTCTTTCTTTCTTTCTTTCTTTCTTTCTTTCTTTCTTTCTGCCTTTCTTTCTTTCTTTCTTTCTTTCTTTCTTTCTTTCTTTCTTTCTTTCTGTCTTTCTTTCTTTCTTTCTTTCTTTTTTCTTTCTTTCTTTCTTTTTTTCTTTTTTTATTTTTTTCTTTTTTTTTTTTCTTTCTTTCTTTTTTTTTTTTTTTTTTTTTTTTTTTTTTGAACAGGTTCCTATTTTTGACGGATCTTCAGATGTTATTTTGTTTTTGGAAGGAATTGCTAGGTTGGGACAATGGGATGAAAGAATAAACGATAGGGCTCTGTTTAAAATTACTTTCATGAGAACATTGGGCGCACCGTCAAGCGTTTTAAGTTCAATAGAACCTACAACATTGGTAATGGTTTGTAAATTACTAAAACAAAAATTCGGTCATAATAGTAGTCAGTCAAAATTGATTCATCGTCGAGAAAAAACTCCGCACCGCGTATGGGTCTATCATCGCCAACAGACTCCTCTTATGCCGAAAGTATCTCGCCAATATGTATAGCGCTGTCGCACTTTTGCATTCTATATATCGCGCCATTTTGGAATTTATTACCTGACACCCAAAAACGCAAGCTCCGGTCCCTTTATTTTAGGTTCGCGAAGTTCCTGATGTGATGCCCCTTGTGAACGAGAAATACTTTTATGATTGATAAACACCTAAGAATCAACGCTGATAAATAAAAAGTATGACAGTAACGGATTCACCTATACACCTGAGATGCAATAACCAGGACATTGAGCAGGTTCTAGAATGTATTTACCGTGGGAGCACAGTGATAAATACGGGATCAACTGAAAAAGATATACCATACCGCATCGGGCTGGCCTCCAGTACGTTCAATAGACTGAAACCGGTATGGAGGTTGCAGAATTACTCCCTCCGACTCAAACATCGTCTGACGTCTTAAAAACGGGTTTAATCAGTACGTTATCATTTTTCAAATATTTTAAGTGTATTCCAAAAAGGCACATAGGCAAGAAATAAAAAGAAACATTTTTTTTTTAATTTCATTGAAAAATGTCGAAAAACTTATCTTTATTTTGGAGGGGGGGAGACGCAAACTCTCCTACTTCCTGGCTTGGAAAATATTTACTTGCTGTCAGAGACTAATTTCTTAAAGAATTCCTGGGATCGGGGAAACCAACTTGCACAATTTTCATTTGAAACGCACTCTTTTCTACCCCAGAGGTGGTGTGCAAGTTTTGGCAGCCCTGCCCTGCCGTGCAAATTTTTGACTTGTAGTCTTTTTGAGCCAAAATAACTCTTTTTACCTTGATTTGGACTCTTTTAGGACGTCAGTGGTTGACAACCACGGGTCTCAGTTGTCCTCGGCTCTCGGTCAAAAGAGTACCGGAAGGTGTTCTTAAGACGACCCCGTCACAAGTTTCATTAAGTTTAGTTTTACCCAGCGAAAGCAACGAGCCAGAGAAAATTTGTCTGATTTCCAAAAGAAGGAAGAAAGACCCTCTCTAAGTCATAGAATATGATTTAATGAAAATCACACCATCGGCTTCAGCACATCAAAGAACCCTACCATAGAGGTTCCAAGTTCATATTTGCAAAAATGTGGAATTTTGGCCAGAAGAAAGATCACGGACGCATGTTTATTTTTTTTTTCAGGTCTGCGGCTTTTCGAACGATAGCCCAGAAAACTACTACTAATAGCTCACTGCAGAACCGAGCCGCCTGTGGCCAACACAGCTACGGACTCTCCTCTAAGGAATTTCCCATTTCCTTTCAATCATTATCTATGACATACTCCCAACCCAGAAGAGGACGACCTGCTTTCTGTGTAGCCCCAGACGGTCGGAAACAAGTAATATTTTCGGTAATCTGTCATCTTTCATCCGCAGAACGTGGCAGAGAGAGAAAACAACCAGAAACACAAAGACTGAGACCCACAAACAGACAAAGATGGACACTTGGACAAGCCAACAACCACTCTGACACATAAGCTTAGTGAGAGAGACAAGAGAAAACTGCTCACATTGGCATAGTGAGAGAGAGGGCGGGATACAAAATCACCTACGAACACACAAAGTCAGGCGTGCAGAGACAGACACAGAAAAATGCGAACACCCACTCATTCTCACAAGTATAGTTCGCGCGAAACTTTATGAAGCGCACCCGCACCTGGCGGCGATCGATGACATCGCTGCCGGCGACGGCGGGGACATCGCTCGACTGGAAAAGACGGCCAAGGGGAAACTACGGCCGGAGCCTTTTGCTTCCCCTGTGGGCGATTTTTATCTGACCAACCCGATAGCACGGGCTTCGGCCGTCATGGCCGAATGCTCCGCGTTGGCGCGTGGCGAACAGGCCGAAGCGGCGGAGTCGGGGCTGCATTTACCCTCCAATCTTTTCGTTCATTTAAAAGGGGAACTAGAAATCTTAATTTGTGTTCGAATGAGCCCTCTCCTAATTTTCTAGGATCAGTGATTCAATGTGATCACCCTAAAAAAAAAAAAAAAAAGCAAATAAATATGCAGCCGTGACCTTCTTCCAGTAAAAAATATAAAATTCTACGTTTTTGTATATACATGCCGTAAAATTTGATTAAAAGGGGAAAACAAGATTTTTTTTAGGCCTTTTCATTAACTATTTATGCATATTAGTAACTTTTTTTGCATAAAAAGCCAGCGAGGCAAAATAAAAATAATTAAACACAGTTTAGCTGTGTTTAATTATTTACATACATACTTAGCTAACCCAAATTCAATCCGAAAACGACAAAAATTAACATACATATAAATTGGGAAGAGATAAAAGGCATGAAAAGAATTAATCAGGCCGGAAATTCAAAGATCAAAATAAGATTCAACTACGGACCTCTCCAGTTCAAGACTAGGCAAGCCAGTTTGCCCCTGCCACACTCAGTCCTATGTATTGGAATCGAATTGGGAATTGCAACCTTTTAAATTGAAAAGGCAAATCCGTTGGAATCATAAAAATGCGAGGAATAAGAGCAACCTCACCCACAAAAGGCCCTGTCAAGATTGTTGCCTTTATTACGTTTTCCATTGTTGTTTTTTACGGCAAGTTGCGTGCCATTCCAAAGATTTGGTGGCCCGGTCAAGACACATACGACTCGGTCCGACGCGGAAATAATCCCTTGTTGCCTGAGGAGTTTTGCACCAGCCACGCTCGTGGCACTCGCAGGTTCACATCCCATACCGCCGGCCGCAATCTGAGCCTTGGCGTCGAGTGCCTCTTGATCAGATACTTGACGCACCACTCCATCACAAGCCTCTAAAGCTCGCAGGCACTTGCCCAAGTTCACTGGACGATTAATCTCGATCGCACTGGCATTTTCAACTTAATAATCTTAGCCATTCATGAGATATAGCAGGTAAGACCTCTTTAATAACCTGGATGCACTTATATTCTTTTGATTCAGTTTATTTTTAGTAGTAAAATTGACAGGGATCTGAGAGATGCAGCTAGACGGCAAAATAGCAAAATCTTGTACCGGCATGCTAATAAATTGAGAAAGAGTAGTCAATACAGACTTGCCCCAGCAAAAGATAGGAACAAGGCCACATAAGTAGCTCCCTCACTGTATCTATGTGTCTGAGTGGCCGTTTGCCTGTCTCTTTGTCTGTCTTTTTGAGTTTGTTTGTCGGATTATGTGTTTGTTGGTGTTTGCTCCGCCCCCTATCTCTCTCTCCCTCTCTCTCTCTCTTTCTCTCTGTGCCTATGTTATTCTGAGTGGATATTTGCTTGTCCCCGTGTCCGTCTTTATGTATTTGTGTGTCTGACTGTGCATTTAATTTTTTTTCTCTCTGTCTCTCGTGGGAGGGGGATGAAACATTAATTTTATTTGATTTTCCGTATAAGAAGTGCCTGATACTTGGGACAATTCAAAATTTTTTTTAGGGGGGGGGGGGAACTATTCATTGTTTAAAAGGTGGTTAATTTGGGACTCTTAAAGTTTAAATAAAGTCAATAAAGTTGTCCGTAAACTTAAAGCTGTGTTCCTCATATGATTTAGTCCTTTTATTAAATGCAAGTTTTATTTTGGCTTTATAGTCAGCTCAATTAAGACTGATTTAAACAAATAACTGATATATCGAGTCTGACTCCACTGTAAAATTGTAAGGTTTTCACCATTTTTCTATTATCTCGTCAATTGTTCACGTATTTGCCTTTTTTTTTAGGGAGTTCTACTCTTTCTTTATGCCCCTGTAGTTTCATATTTAGAAACAGATATATATTTCTCGGTCTCGACTGTTTTTACTTATGCTTTGACTGAAAATTTGATTCTCTATTTTGTCTCATGACTGCGTTTCCTCCCGTGTTGATTCCCTGGACACGTTACCGATTCTCGTGATCGGCTCCCCGAGCCCCAAATCTCACTTCGCCACCGAGCCTACCATCGGCATCACGGATGTCGAGGGCTATCGGCCATTTGATCGAACCGATCAGACTTATGGGCACGCCCCAAAGCGCCCTAGAGCCCCAGTTTCTCCTTCATGCCGTACTTTTCCGCGAGGCCGGTGAGCTTCTCCCAGGTTTCAGGAACCAGTTGTCTCACTTTAGTACTAAAAGGGAGAGATTACAAGTGTGGTTAGAATCCTGTAATGTTTGATGTTTTATCCCCACAGGTTTCAAAATCTCTTTTCTCCATAAACCTTAACTTTAGTTCCTGTTGACTCAATTCAGGCAAAGAGTCTAGCTTGTTTTATGTAGTAATATATTTTCCACAAATCTGAAATTCCAAATAGATGAGTTTTTTCTTAAGTAAAAGTAATAAGCTTTCTTTTGATGGTGTATTTCTTTGGGATTCAGAAGATCGTTAAAGTTTGTATTTTTACTTAAAAAAAGATTATTGTTGACTTTAATTAATTAGCTCATTTAATTAATTAATGTAGTGTAATTAATTAATTAATTACAATAATTAATGTAATGTAATTAATTAATTACAGTAATTAATTAATTAATTAATTAATTAATTGTGTAATTTAATTTATTAATTTAATTAATGTAGCAACACTCCAGGTTGATTTTCATTGACCCGCTCACATGTTTGGTGTCGTTTCTAACCGTGTGTATTTGCTTTTCATTTTTGACTTGCTCACATGCTCGGTGTCGCAAGTCTTATAACCATGTGTGTCTTTGCTCTTCATTTCATTTTTGACACGCCGTCGCTTTTCTTTTAACCTCGTGTGTCTTTGCTCTTCATTTTCATTTTTGACTCGCTCACTTGCTCGGTGTCGCATGTCTTCTAACCGCGTGCCAACCTCAGGCGATACCAGAGCTCAAGTAGCAGATGACAGAGCCTCTGATAGGCCGATAACCGGCCAAGGCGAACGGCTTGATCTCCGAGAATTGCAAACTCCCGGGCCGTGCACCAACTCAGTCCCGCAGCCAAGATCGGATAATTCTGGGAAATCTCGATAACCCTCATCGGTTCGATCAATGCAAGTTCCGTGTCCGACAGGGCGGCCGCGTAGTAACTCGACTGGCGCTGGAAATTCCAAATCAGCTAGAAAATAATTTTTTTTTTTCTGCTACTCTTACAAAGCGATCATTTTCAAGTCTGAAAATAAAATCAAGGGCTAATCAAGAGAAAGTCTCACTTCAAGACTTATAAAACATATCATAACTACCTACGCTTTTTTTTTCTTACAAAGTTTCAACCGTCCCCAGTAGCAGATTTTTATTTATTTCTGCCGTATTTTGATATGAAAGTTCAGAAAATCATTAGTCTTTCTAGTTTCGTGCCCGGTTAGTTTAAACAGACGACGTAACAACTCCACTGAATAGCCCGTCAGTTCTTGCTTTTCATTGTGAAACTGAAACGGATAAAGTACTTCGGTATAAGCAATGATAGGTTGTGCGCTGATCTTTGTAGCGCCCAGGAAAAAACAGATTATTGCCACTACCGGTATTCTAAAATTCAATGTTGCTCCTTGTAGGTCGGAATTTATTCCGACACCGCTGCCAAATTCAACCACCGGGGTGGCCACCCGGGCTGGATAAACATTTACCTGAATTAATATGGTTTTTGGCTGTCCCAGTGTGAGGGATTAAATTCCAAGAAATTAAAAGATCTCATCAATGTGCCTTGTATCTGTTCTTTGTAGCTGGTGCTTCCTGGGACAAGTATATTACAGTGGCATCGATTCATGAAAATTTGCAGGGGGAATACAAAATTTGTTTTTCAATATATAGGGGGGACATAATTATTTTATGTTTCCTATCAATTCTTGTGTATAAGGCCGAAGGCTATAAAATTTACTCATCGTTAAATATTATATTTTATAATTTGAATTGCAGGGACATTTTTTGAGTGGGGATGATTCCCTGGAAGGGGGGGGGGATTCACTGTCATCCTTTGAAAACGGTGAGATGCTAAATACATAAAAACATTCAACTATAAATATTTCAGTTAAACCTATAACAAGGAGTTAAAACCTACATTGAAACAAAAACCCTATATAATACACTGAATAGTCACTTTTTATTTTTAAAACTAGTGTTTTAATAAATACTGTCAATTTTGACGAACAAAATTTCACTTTTCATAACAATGAAGTGTATTTCCAACTTTTTAACTTATATTTAACTTCTTATATTTATAAGAAATTAGGACCAAGGGTTTTAGGAATGAGATCCTCTACTCTCAACGCAAATACTTTGAGGTGCTGTCAGAAAACGGTTTATTAGTGAATTTGACGTGCTGCGGTGGCGTTACCTGAGGGGTACTACGTGGCCTATGGCGGGCAGTTTGAAAGCGCCGAGCAGGCTACGCGTACCATCACGCTGCTTTCGCTCGTTTCCATCCTGGTGATCTTCCTCATCCTGTTTCAGGAGTTCCGCAGCAGTCGTACGGCGCTCCTCGTGATGGTTAACCTGCCGCTGGCGCTTACGGGGGGTGTCTTCGCCCTTTTGCTTTTTGGTGGTGAACTCAACGTGGCATTGGATACGGCGGCAAGCCCCTGAAAGCGGCCAAGTCCGAATTGATGCGCAGTCTGAAAACGCTGACCGATCGCCAGCGATTTCAAATTGTCTTTTACAACGACAAAACCAAACCGTTTGAAATCAGCGGGATGCCGCTGCAAATGGTGATGGGCGAAGAATCGCTGGTTTACCAAGCCGAACAGTACGTCCGATCGATCACGGCGTTTGGAGGAACCGAACACGCCGCCGCGTTGAAACTGCATTGCTAGATCGAGTGCATTGACAACACTTTGACTTCATTTGACTCACCTTTTCTGCTCTCTTAGCTGGTAATTCTGCCTCCCAAGACTGGACAAGCAACAATTAATGGATAATATCTGGCACCATCTTCTGGATAAGTTGCACATAATATAAAATACCAATATCAAATATTTCTTTCCAATATCGAGTAATGATACTAACCCCCATATCGACTGGCCAATATATTTTTTAGGCCCAATTATGAAAACATATTTTGAAAACGAAAAAGTCTTTTTCGTTTTCTTAAATAGATTCTTTTTGGATTTCTTCTTTTACATGTAGATGCTTATTATCGTCGTCGTCGACAACCACTAGCAGTAGTAGATTGCTTAGGTTCACTTTGCATTGATCATGCACATTATATTAATTTTGGCTACACAACATAACTGTTCCTCCAACTTGAATCTGCTCAATGATTTCGCATATCTCCCGAACGTCTCACCTATAGAGAACTAAGAGGTTAGTTATTGCTTGTTTTTAGCTAAGCTTATTTTCTTTTGAATAGAGGAGTATCATTCGTATCTTGGTCATATCCTAACGGTTAAGTAAATATTTGCTGCATTTTATGCAAGTGATTGGTCATAGTAATGTTATTCAAGCAGTAAAAGTGGTTTTTGATGTTTTTGTATTCAATCCTAACCCTGGGTTCCCACTATTGTGATTTAACGCAAAAAAGGTCGTTTTATTCTGTAGTTATGGAGGGAAGAATATGCCTCAGAGGATGGATTTTGCTGCCACAACATCCCAGGTCTCATTGAGCTTTCATATACACACAGAATTAGTTCTGAAAGATGAGAGGCGAGAAATTGATATATATTTCCTGGGGCTGCAGCTATGACTAGAGATAGATTGTACAAACTTACAAGATTAATGGGATTAGTGGGGGTACGGTATATAGAAAAATATATCTGTAGTAGTTCCAAGGTCAGCTTCGTAGACGACGCCCATCCCGCCGCGGCCGAGCTCGCGGCACAGGACGTGGCCGTCGATTTCGGGAGGGCGCGGTTCTTGGCTCACGTTGTCCGGAGGCCGGAGCATCGGCTCCAGCAGCTCTCGCAGGTCGCCCCGGGACGCGAGCAGCGCCGCGTCGTCGCTGGTCTCGTCGCTGTCCAGAAACAGCTCGATGGCGTCCTCGAGCCGACGCATTCGCTCGTCACGATCGTTGGTTCTTTGTCATACGACTAATACCTGATAGTTTTCTTTTTCAGGCTCCCTTTGAGTCAACATGGAAGGAAATAACTTCAGTTTGTTTTACAACTTTCGTAACAATTTTCAACAAACAACTTTCGTAAGTAAGTAATACATTATTTGAAAAAGACTGTTCTATTAAGCATGCGAGTAATATTTAAGCATTAATATTATTAAGCATGCGAGTAATATTTGAATTTCTTTTCAGGTTCCCTTTGGCCTTCGTCCATGTGGATCGTGGCCGTGAGCTGGCCCTCGAAGCCGCGGGCGAGCTCTTCCATCTCCTCGGCGCCGGAGACCCGCACCACGAGCCCGAGCGGGCCGAAAACCTCCTCGCCAAGCGCATGATCGTGCAGGTAATTCTCCGCGTCCGTCTCGAAGAGGTTGGGCAGCGCGCTGCGGCCCTCGCTGTCGGTGGTCAGCACCGGTTTCACCGCATTGCGGCCATCGAAGCGGGATCCGCGCTGCATCCCGTAGGTGTCCCAATCGTTGGATGCGGTGCGACCCGCGAGGATGCGCGTCCACTCGTCGACGTCCATGGTCTTCTCGGCGGCCTTGAGGAAGTCCTCGGTCTTCGTCGACTCCGGGTCGACGAGCTTGGCGAGGGCCATGAGCGGCCCAAAGTCTTCATCGACTCCATTCGCTCGCGGAGGAAAGTTCCAGCGATAACTCTCGGGGTCCTTGCCCTCGTAGGTCAGGTTCCCAAAAACAACTAACTGATCAATCCCAACTTTAGCAACTACTTGCTTAGATTTCCCAGAAACCACAAATTCTGTCTTAGACAAATTCGGGACTATACAATTACAAGAAAACCACTGGATAACTGAATTCATTTCAGCCGTCAAATTCTCTATCAGTAATGAAGGGCTTTTAGCTTCAACATATACCACTGTATCATCTGCAAACATAGCTGCTAGGCTATCCTTATGAGACAGACAATTTTCGTTCGTTCAAACGACGGCAAGCCCGTGGCTTCCGCCAAACTGAGCGCGTTCACTGTCACTGAGGATCGCGTTCGGAATCGAGTAGTGCGACTCGGGTCAGCGACGACCCGTGAGGATGGCAGCTACGCTCTCTCCGTGCCCGTTCCCGGTGAGTACGAGATTCTGACGCACTCGAATCAGTTCGCGGAGTCGGCCACGCGAGTCGTCGTCGGTTCGTCGGGTGAGGTGAAAGCACACGGACGGCCCGATGCCGCAGACGCGAGAGCACATTCTGCTGGCCCGCCAGGTGGGTGTGCCTTACATCGTGGTGTACCTGAACAAGGCAGACCAGGTGGATGATGCGGAGTTGCTGGAACTGGTGGAAATGGAAGTACGAGAGCTGCTGGACATGTACGAGTTTCCGGGAGACGACACGCCGGTGATCACCGGCAGTGCCCTGAAGGCGCTGGAAGGTGATGAGAGTGAGATCGGTCAGGAATGGCAGGTGTTCCTGCATGGTTTCAGCACACGGCAGATGGCAAATTCATCTGGCGGGCCGAAAATCGAGGAGCAGCTGTGGACAGTCCCCGTCATCCTTGCCGCCTATCCAGGCTGGCAGGTCATCCGCGCGCAGGATTATGACGCGATCCTGGATGAAGGTCCGGGACATTCCGGCCCTGCCGCGCTGATCGATGTGGTCGTCAGAAAGCCGGACTAGACCGGCATTTCATGCGCCCATGGGGGAATCAATTAATCTTTGATTTTAATGGACGAAATGGGCTGTCAGATTAAAACTGGTTAGTATTGCTTATTTATTTTCATGGTTTAATTTGACAACACTGACTAGAATGTGGTTCAACCCTAAAAACTTCGTAATTTTGAAGCAACCAAAAGAAAAATCCTTATAAATCGCCTGTTCAGGTATGGATAGATCTATAATCCGTCCTTGGGGCAAGAAATACTTTAAATATTGATTTCCTTGCCGCACGTCGGATCGGCGCGATCGATGTAATCGCGCGCATGAACGGAGCGCGGCTGCACCTGCGCGCGCACAGGCGTCGCCTGATCGAGCGCGCCCATCGCCAGTTGCACGACGCGCTGGGCGTCGAGGCAGTTGGAAAAGATCGCCAGTTCGTCGATGGCGAACGGGGTGAACTGATCGCCGAGCGAGCCGATGGCAATGCGTTCATCGCGCCCCGCGCCGCAGGTCAGGCCGGCGTTGGGGGAGTATGCATCAGTGTACTTTTTCAGAGTACTTTTTACAGAGATTTACTTTTTAACGTTAGGGTTGTTAGGATGCTTTTTACATTTTTTTGTATTTTCTTCTTGTGTATGAAGAATTATGGTTAATAGTTTTTCTACATCTTTTATATTATTCGAGATTGGCTAAATTCACGACATTAAATTGTTAAATAGGCAGGATGTGAACATTGTTTGACCTATCCGATAAGTGGCTGGGCGCAGGTCAATCTTGGCATTCACCACGATGGCAAGGGCGCGTTGGATGATGAACCCGGCACGGTCGCGGCGCTGGGCATGGAGTATGTCTACATTCCCGTCGATTTTGCGAACCCGACGGATGCAGATTATCAGGCGTTCAAGGAAACGCTAGCCGAGCACCCGGATGCAACCATCCATGTCCACTGCATCTACAATGCCCGGGTGAGCGCTTTCTTCTACCGGTACGCCGCCGAAGGGTTTGGCCGGCCTTCTCAGGCCGCCCAAGCTGATGGGCTTGCCGATCATGTACGCCATGGTCTGGCTCTTCGGCTCTACTCTCCTGTTCCTCTGGGTCCAGAGCTGGGTGGTGGCCGTCTTCGCGGGGCTGGCCTGGCCGGCGCTTTGGAAAGCCGCAGACTGGGATCCGAACTTCCTCGATGTCCTAGTGATCACCCTGCAGGAAACCCCGCCCACGACGAACCGCAAGCTGCACGGAGGCGACAGCTCTGGAACCCCTGTGGGCGCGAGACATCGATTGCGTCTGCCAAGTGCCGGCCCAGGAGTAAGCCGGCCGAGGCTTTTTCGAGAGAGGTACCGACCTGGACAACCTCGAGTGATTCATCCACGGCGAGATGAAACGGAAACAGCTTCTCGAACTGGGCGGGTGCAGGCGCCAACATGACCGTCGATCGATTCCTATTTGGCCGCGAATTCGATCAGGAACTGGTCATGATCCGCGCCTTGGCTATTGATTCCAGTGAGAATGAAATCATCAAATGTAATATCTGCCCATAGTTCAGCTCCAGCCTCAACATCGTCAATATTCAGACTCTTGTCTCTGCAACTATCAAAATCAACTGCACAATCCAGAGTCGTTTTCAAAATCCATTGCAAAACAGCTTCCTCTGTGAAAATTTGCATTACTTTGCTAATATCTTGTTTACTTTCATCAGTTCTAACTCTTTTAGTTCCTTTTTTCTTTTATCCTCCTGATGAGAATTATTCTCTCTTCAGAAAAAAGCTAGAAGGTATTGAGCCACCTGTTGTCCCTTTTCTTGGAATGTATCAAACAGATCTCACTTTTGTTGAAGATGGAAATCCTGATTTAATTGATGAAGGATTATATAATATTTTTAAAAGACAACTTTCTTATCAAATTATTGAAAGAGCGTTAAAATACCAAGAAATTTGCTACAATCTGAGAGTTTGTCAATGTTATTTTATATCCTCAATCTTAACAATAAGACAATATTGACAACGAGGAGTGGGCTAATGGCCGGTTTCGACAAAGTAGTTTCTAGCTACGCAGAAGCGATGGAGGGTCTTAAAGACGGAGACACCATCATCGCAGGTGGTTTTGGACTATGTGGTATTCCAGAAGGTTTAATTGCTGAAATTAAACGCAAGCAAACAAAAGAGCTTACAGTTGTTTCTAACAACTGTGGAGTAGATGATTTTGGTTTGGGTATTTGCACTCATTTCTGCACTGATTAAAATACATTATTGATTATTATAATTTTGATCATTATAAAATTATCACACCACCCAGTGCAGAAATATCTAATAGTGCAGAAATTTATTGATTTTGAGAAAGTGTGTAAAATTTGTATCTCCGGAGAAATTCCTCGTAAAGCGGACCCCTCCATGTTTTTTCACGATAGAGTTCACGGGATAGAATCGTCCTCTGAGACCGATTGTCTCTCAGTAGTTTCTTACTCTCGAATAAAAAAAATGGCTTTTAAAAAAAATTATTTCTGATTGTTTTTGTAATCCTGCCCATGCCTAGCCAAGATATAACTTGAGAGTACTGGGCCTTTAAATCCCAGGCTAATGGCTTCTAAAGTGTGTATATCAATAATTGTTAATTGATTAGTACCACCCTACGTTTTCAGTTTTTCTGCTTAAGCATTAGAATGTTGGAATACAATTTAAAATTTCTAAAAAAAAATTTGTTTTAAATTGAACACTGTTTTAATTTGAACAGAATGTGATAGTCCAAGGCAATTCACACCGTTTAGAATTTGAAAAATTTCTTAAATGAGCCTTCTCATTAAATTCTTATGATTTTATTTAAAATTGCTAGTATGGTAGCACCCTGAGGCACTCGTCGTCATCATTTAAGCGTTTTCTGAAGCTCGAATACCCCAATATATATTTATTTTCTATTATTTTCCAACAATTCCCAACCTGTGCGCCTGAATGGCAAAGAAGTTGGCGGTCGAGCTGTTGTTGTGAATGAAGCTCGTCCACCGAAGCCACGCACCCACAATGGTGGTGGCCAAAGAAAACGTTATTAATCGTTTTTCCCGGTTTAAGAAGAAACGCTCCCATGGAGCGTTTTTAGTTTTAGCGGCACCTTAATTGATATTCCACAAAAAATGCTGATTTAGACGGTTAACTTCAACGACTGGCTGCAGATTTTATCTCTTCGAGTATTAACCTGAGCGTGAGATTTTGACAGTTTGTGTGTATTATTCGCTATTACATTTAATGTTCGAATGGAGGTTTATATAGATGGCAACTAAAAAAAATCAAATCTTAGTACCAGATCATATCTATGTACCAAAACATGAAATTATTCCAAAACAAGAAGCTGAGGAAGTACTAAAAAAATATAATTGTAAACCTACTGAATTTCCAGATTGAATCTTCTTTTTGGCAAAGAACTCTACTTTCATTTGAGGAAAGATTTTCACTTTAATTTAGGAATGTGATTTTTTAAAATCCAACCTAAAGACTAATTTTTTAATTGGCTGAAACTTTTGATTGAAAATTAATATTGTCATTTACCAATATCTAGGAGTAAGTTCATTTTCTCGTTTGTTACATACGAGAGAGCGAGATTACGTCTGAGGTATTAACTTTCTCTCATTGTGAATAAATACAAGTTATGCAGATTAGCATATAAATTGACATTCAGTACTGATACCACTATGGGTTGTTCTTGAAGGTTCACGTCTTTCGTGAACCTTCCAGCACTGCGAGCCCTTTGCATCACTTCTCCAATGACACCACGACCCTTTTAGTCATTTCACAACATGAAAACCCAGTCCAAGCCTCCCTGCCCCTACAAACTGTACCTTTGGACATATGAAAAGTTTTTTGATGCCTGAATGGTCAGCTTAAATTAATCCAAAACAAAACGTATGATGATCTCGGCAAGATAAAAGATTATTTTCTGTTGAGGATTTTCTCCATGACTGGTTTCATGTCAGACGGGTTCTACTTTTTCTTTCATCCGAATGCGTATCTTTGCGTTTATCAAGGTCAGGGTTTTTCGACCTTCCCATTAGATATTTCGTGAACCAGTTTTTTCTTAAGGTAGCCTAATGAAGCTGATGACAGATCTATCAAGTTGATATCTGACAATGCATCTGTCGCTATCTGACAAATTCGTTTTTCTGAGCCGCCAGCGCGGCTTCCGGTTCGGCCACCCGCCGTAGATCGGGAATCGCTCTGAGCTGGGTCAGTGCCGAGATTACCCGTTGGTTTTGGTAGACCCCGATTTGTACTGCTTGGGCTGTATTGCCATGAGCATCAAAATAGACTGGACCGTTTAGACCTTCGACGCCTCGGGTCGGCCGGTCCATTTTGCTGAGCGCATCCCGTACGGCCTGTCGCTCGGCCGGGAGAGCTGACGAAAAAGTAGAGGTAGGTGCTTCAAAATACTCCAAATGTATACTTTTGTCTATAGATCCATCCTGAAAGTTTCATTTTTCTAACCTAACCCCTTCCAAGATTGCAAAAAGTAGCTCATCTAGAATTTTGGTAAATTTTTTGTTCTTTATATTATTGACTTATGAATAAAGTAAACATACCACTTGAAGCCTTATTGGTAAAATTCTAGTTTAGTGACTTCTTGTTATCTTGGAAAGGGGTTAATGTTCATTCTAACATTGACACTTTGAAAAATCTTTACGTGCCAAGCATGCTAAAGCTTCATTTTTTTCCTTTTTCTTTTCTTTCCTGTTTTAGTTTTTTTAGTTTTTTAGCTTTTTTAGTTTTTGATTAGTTTTTAGTTTTTTTTTTTTTAGTTTTTTTGTAGTTTTTACCTTTTTTTTAGTTTTTTCAGTTTTTTTTTTTACTTATGTCCTGGCCGTCATTTATACTCCCTGTGTCCCTGAAGGCCTCTTCATGTAGGGCACGACAATTCTTTCTAACTTTAAAAACAAGTTTATTTTAGGTAAGCTAGATAACACAAAGGCTGTAGTCAAAATTTTTGACCGTGCACTATGCTAAGTTTATCCACTAGAAAGATGATGGAAAAATGTACAAACGTTTCAATTTTAGACTCGTCATTAAATACCGAGAGAAACTGAGCTGAGAGATTACAAGCAACGGGAAAGACCACAGTACAGTGCTGCAACGGTCAATCGGGAACTTGCGGAAGCCGAAGGGCTCGCCCCCGCCCGCGACGAGTTTATTTTCATGCTGCTAGTGGCGGCGATGATCGCCATGGCCATGAAAATTGTCGGCGTCCTGCTGATTACGGCGCTGCTCATCATCCCAGCCGCCGCCGCGCGCCGCTTTGCCTCGGGGCCCGAGCAGATGGCAGCCCTGGCGGCCCTGTTGGGCGCGGCATCCGTCGTGGCTGGTTTGTTCGGTAGCCCACGCGCGGCGCGCGCATCGTCCTCCCGCCCGATTTCGGCGAGCCTCTTGCGTGATGGCCGCTTCGCGATGTGCCCCGTGTACCGCTCGCGCCACGCACCGATCGGATCGAAGTTCTCGAACGCGTAGCCCCACGGATCGATGCTCCGGTGGCACGCCGCGCACGCCTTCGCCTCCTGGTGCTTCGACAGGATGTCCTTGATCGTCTTGGCCTGCCGCACGTCGGGCTCCTTGATTTTTAATATGAATTTTATACCAATGCCAATAAAATTTGAGGTTTTGGCTTACTGCTTTGCATATTATAACATATTCCTCCTTTTTTGGTTCAATAATAAGGCATTTTGGCCTTGCTGTTTATATACTTCAAATTTTACTGAGTTAGATTACCCATCATGGTCAGTTTTAATTTATTGTCCTACTTTATCGCAGAGAAAGTCAGCCAAATTTTTGATTGTTTTCCTTTAATAAAATTAGTACTCTACATCATCAATGTTTGACAAAGCATCTTTGTTCAATTCTTCCTTGCAGTCTTGGAATGTTTCACGTGTAACTGACTTCTCTTATATGTTCAGGGGTGCATCATCATTTAGTTCCAATCTTTCTCTATGGGATGTTTCCAATTCTAAGAATGCACGTTCAATGTTCAATGATGCTTCTGTCTTTTGCTCTGACTTATCTAAATGGAGGATGGGGAAGGTGACAGACACTGCATTCATGTCAGTAGTTTGCACTGATATGGATTTACAAGCTGGTGGTGTATACCCTTTTTCCATATGTAAATACGAGACATATGCCATATATCCACTATCTAAATCAAAACAAATTCAGAAAATTTTGTTCAGTTGAATATCACAAAGATAAGGAGACAGAAAATTTATAACATATTCTGAGGGATAGCAGATATCAATAATAAGAAATCTTACCAGATTTTTCCCATTGACGTCCAAAATAACTGCAGTTATACAAAATAATTTCTGTTTATTTTAAGTTTAAATATTGCTTCTTACTTTTAGTTGGAAAAACTCGTTTTTTTTTAAATTTAATTTCTGATCGTTATTCAAATAAAGTCGGTAAATATGGCTCACCCTTCATGAAAAATTCTTTTTCCTCATAGAAACTCCTCCTTGGATAGTTCCTCCCACATAAAATACACCTTCCCCCTAAAATTTTCTCCAGGCGATTCCCCTGTCAAATTCCCTCGGCGTAGAATACCCCACCTTGTGAACGCGATTACCAAAAGTGGATCGCCCTTTAACTTCAGTTTTTTTTTTTTTTCATTTAATTGGTAATAAATGCATTTTTTATTATTAGATTAGCTAATCAATTAATTCGCACAGATATTGAAGTTTTTTATAATGAAAAGAGAAATCACCAATGCAACAGCACAAACACATTAAAAAAAAAAGAAAAAAAGGGGGACAGCAGGAGAAAAGGAAAACTGCCATTCATTTTCTAATAAATTGGCATCTATTCACCGATAAGTGGTACACAAGAATACTTAACCTATTTTCGCTAATACTATTTTTTAATAATACTATTTTATACTATTTTCTTACTATTATACTTATTAATCTATTATGCTTACTATTATACTATTATACTTATACTATTTATAACGCTAATACTATTTTATAATACTATTTTCGCTAAAAGTGAATAAAAAATAAGAATTTTATCTTAATCCAACCTCTGATCACTCCGAGCTTCAGCTGCTAGGGAAACTGAACGGGCGGTGTTTGCAGGCACCGCCTTTTTCTTATCTAGTTTGTACGTGGCCTACCTAGTTTTCAAAATGAATTACCATTACTAGATCTGATCGTTTTTCGTGGCCGTTTCACATTCACCACGCATGCTAGAATAAATACCAGTGTAAACACTGGTGAAGAGCAGCATGCAGCAGACAAAACGACGAGAATACGTATTGCTTTGTCTATGCCCTGCTGGTCTTGCTCACAGGACCGCTGTGGGCCCGGCCCAGCTGGAACACCTTCTGGAAGTGGGAAGATCCCCGCCTGATGAGCTTCCTGGCGCTCTTTCTGATCCTTGGCGCCTACCAGCTCCAACGCCGCTACGGCACCCCAGGCGCCCCCAAGCGCGTGGCCTCGGCGGCCCTCGGCATCATCGGCGCCCTCTCGGTGCCCTTTGTCTACTACTCAGTCAAGCTATTTCGTTTTATTTGAAGAAAGTTTTTAAAGAAAAATTGAATAATACTGGTTAAAAAGTTACGTTCAATTTGTTGGAGGCGGAAAAGTTTTCAAAGAAACAATCTCGGTTCAACCTCTTTTGTAATACGAAGGAAGCAATTCAATTTCTTACGATAGCAGAGTGAAAATAAAATTTCTCTAAAAGCTATCCTTAGCTGAAACTTTGTCAAAGAAACTGACAAAGAATTCTTGAGGATCCCTTTTTCATTTGTTTCGATGTTCGACTACGAATATGTTTCAATGCTTGCAATAGAACAGATTGACTCTCCGGAGTTCCTCGAAGAAAATCAAAAGATGAATTATTTGTGTTCAATCATGAACTTTTACCTTTGTGAAGACCAAGCATTCGAACTAAGAATTTACTACTCGTTCCGTTGATAATTAATGTGTAGAAGACAATCATGGATATATGGAAGAGAAAACGTTCACGAGTTGCACGATCTAAATAAATAAAAATAATAAATAAATATCAAAATTAAATACTCGTTAACTCCTTATCTCTTTATTTATTGTAAATGAATCAACAGAACTTAAACAGACGGATTAAAGCATTAAGACTTATAACTTTAACGGGAGCACACAGAGATCAATCGAATCTTCTAGTAAAAAAAAATCACATGTTCAGCAATTAAAGTATTTTGATTTGCACCAGCACAGTGGGCTACAGTTAAGGTCAAATTTCCGAAAATACCTCAATTTTTCTAATTTTTCCAAATTAACAGCCCACAGCTCCTCCAAAGAGAACGGATCCGTTCCTATTATGTCAATCACGTATCTAGAACTTGTGATTATTCTTCCCATAAAGTTTCACCCGATCACTCTAAGCGTTTTCAAATATTTCTGTTCCCCCCATCCAACCTCCTTTGTCCCCGGATCCAATTCGAGTCAGACATGGAGCATCTGAGACATAGGATCCTTCTATATGTCATGAAAAGCAATGTTAAATACACAGAACTGTCTTCGCCGTTGATGGAAATTCTCGGGATGATGAGTGGAGCGTTTATTCTTTGGTATGGCGGTAATCAAGTATTGCAGGGAACGGTCACCCAAGGTTCTTTCATCGCATTTGTCGTCGCCCTGTTCATGATGTACGGCCCCATTCGATTGCTGTTTAAAATCTATACAAAATTTCAAGGATCGCTAGCCGGAGCCGAAAGAGTATTCTGAGAATCGGCTTAAATTCTCTTTTCTGAATTGTCACTGTCACAACAATTTTCTTTATCTGCTTATATTCAAAGTTTGTTCTGGATTACTGTTGTCTAATCAACGTTGAAAAACTAGAAAGAGTTTAAAGAAATCAAGTCGTCAAGTAAATGTACTGCAAGAACGAATGCTCTAGGCAAACGTTTTCGACATCAATCTACAGTTACATGACTGCACAGAATGTATTCACGACGTTCTTCTTCCCTGAAACCCCTTAAAATGCTGTCGGATCAAAATTTAATCAGAATAATTTTTATAAACTACTTGAACTCGAACACTTAAATGAAATGACTTTATACTTGAAACCTTAGAAGCATTAATAATTATCTTTTCACTGTATCTTTATACCCAAGTACATTTTAAATAGACAATATCTTTTATTTTCCAACCAAAAATAAAAAAAATAAAAAATGAGAACTTCAAAATTGAAACATCGCTTTAGATTTATTGATATTTCTCGAAAAACTTACCGTTTTTTCTAAACAATGTATATTCGTTTTAGTTTATTATAGGGTTCTTATTTGCCATCTCTGAAAGAGGGGTTTAATGGTATTGCCCTATCCTAAAAAGTACACCATTCTTTTCAGGGTTAGTAAAGAGAAAATAATTAGGCTCTTGTCGCTACTAAAAGAAATAGTTAAAGCAACGTATTCATTCTGGATTAAGAAAGGCCCCCCAGTACAATGTCGAAATGGCCGCATTTCTTGGGCCATTCCTGGTCTTCGAGGATGATGCCGGCGACCTTGGAGGCGGCGATTTCCTCGACTGTGCGGATAACATTGAGCGGGTTGCCGTAGCCGGTGTCCATATCGGCGATCAGGGGGATCGACACGCTGGCGGCGATGCGCTGCGCCGCGCCGATCATTTCGCTGGCCGTCAGGTAACCCAGGTCGGGTTTGCCCAAGAGCGAGGCGGCGATACCGAAGTAACGAAGTCCTGAAAACGTGGGCAAGCATGTCGCCTGCGCTTGAACAACTGGCGGAGCGGCATCCCAAATTGCTCAAAGCAAATACGCACAACCATTTGGGTACGCTGGGAGGCGGGAATCACTTCATCGAAATTTGCCTTGACCAAGACCAAGAGGTTTGGGTCATGTTGCATTCGGGCTCTCGTGGCATTGGGAACCGTATTGGTTCCTACTTCATTGAGAAGGCAAAGAGGGAGATGTTCATGATCAAATCTTGATATAATTCTTTTTCATTCCAACCTTCATTTCCAGCATAGAAAAATATCGGTTGTCCATTTTGCCAATAATCTTTATTGACGATGAATCTCTGTACGAATGTATCCATATTCTCAAAACTAAAATGATCGACTTTCTGTGTGAAGAATTGAAATTGTCGACATCGATCATCAGCAATTCGATTCGACGAAGAAACGATCATATTCAACCACGATGGTCTCATCCGCCGAGCTAATCAGTAAATTATAGACATCCAAGACCTAAACAATTAATGAATTTTGATTTTATGACTAAGAACTTTAGTATCTGAAAGGACTTGTGCACGGCTAAAATTTTTATTGTCCTCTAAAGAGCTTAGGTTAGGTAATACTAAAAGAACTTCATATCTTTTATCCCTTTTTGAAGACCTTCCTCATATTTTTACAGTTTTTCAACTCTTCTCCACTGCAAGGGCTGGTATTCTCTTCTGGGATTTGTGATTCTCACTTTTGCTTGTTTTCTAATCAATTTGTTTTTGCTTCATGTTGATTATGTAACCCCTTAAACATTTCTCCACGCCTTTTGCCTTAAATTTTTGATTTGTCTTGACATATTTGATGGTCCGTGCTGTTTGACAAAACTTTCTTCTTGTTGTTCAAATCACGTATTATTTCGAACCATTGTCCGTTAAATTATGTCATGTTGAATGTACTCTGTTTAAGCAAATGAATCGAGAGGGTGCTCTGAAAGATCCAATCTGGCTTTCCTTCGATATAGTTTTCCAAAGCAGCTATTAAATCAGTTACCTGGTCAAAGCGATCATCGGGGTGAAATGCAAGGCATTTTTTGACAATTTCGCTCAACTGCAAGGGGATGTCTCGTTCTGGGGCTGCTTCAATGGGGTCTTTGAGCTTCTCGTACTTAGCTGCCTTGCGAAACTCTTTGATAGAGCGACGTTTGAAGGGGTTTGATCGGATTAAACAGGTAACCGAGCACACGCGGCATGGTCAGGACCCGGAATGACCAGTCATGCGCCATGAGCCCGGCACTCGCGAGTGCGTCGCGCAGCGTTGCGGCAAACGGGCGGCCGGCGGCCGGCGTGCTGCCGTGATCGGCATCGTGGTAGGAAAAAAAGGCGCGCCGGTTGGTTGCGAACCAGCGCGTCTCGCCATCGAGCTGCGGCAGCTCGTCCAGGTCCAGCAGCAGGTAGCAACCCCTGAATAGATATTACTAAATGCTTTTGCCATTGACTTAACCTGAATAATATTCGCCCCCTTCGAATTATACCAGGACTGTGTCACGTAAAGAATCCTTGCCATTAAATCCACCCAATAATGCCCACATATGAATACATGTCTACCTTGACATTGCGAAAGCCTTCTGACACCATAAAAATGCCGAATAGACTTGACCTGGAACACTTGTTATAACGATACTTAGTAGTGCTAATTGCCGCAGCGTGAGCTCATCGAGAAGCTGGCCGCAGTGGGCTCGCCCAGGATCCAGCTCGGCGGTGGGCTGCGCGATGCGGCCGCAGTGGAGTGGGCCTTCGAGGTCGGGGTCGAGCGGGCGGTCGTGACGTCGCTCCTGGTGCGTGACTTCGCGACCTTCGCGGATCTTTGCCGACGATTTCCCCAGCGCATGATCGCCGCCCTCGACTGCCGGCAGACGGCGGGCGGCGCCGAGCTGCGTGCCACATTATTTTAGTAACTAAATTAATTGAGGTAGGGAGTTTCAGATGTACCTTGGTCTTGATTTGGGAACGTCCGGTCTTCGGGCGCTATTGGTGGATGGGACCGGTGCCATATTGGGTGAGGCCTCTGCCCCCTGCACCGTGACACATCCCCACCAGGGCTGGAGCGAACAGGACCCCGCACAATGGGTCGGTGCCTGTTCAGACGCCATGGACATTCTACGACGGACCCACCCTACTTATCTTGGCAATTTTTCGGTTGCACGAAACACAACAACAACAACAGCCCGCCCGCGCTGCCTCGTACTGATTGATTTTGTAAGTGATAGAGAGGCAGTCCCAATCCCACTTTAGCACTTCCTTCTGCAGAAAGAAAGAAGTTGGGTTTGGTTTGGTTTAGTTCTTCCGTCGTTTGGTCAAGAAATCTCGTTTACTTCCAAGACAAGATTCGTGAATTCGT
Organism: Alatinidae sp. Z8VKAUB7J3; assembly: GCA_010016025.2. Classification (NCBI taxonomy): domain Eukaryota; kingdom Metazoa; phylum Cnidaria; class Cubozoa; order Carybdeida; family Alatinidae; species Alatinidae sp. Z8VKAUB7J3. The sequence goes on from JAAAKM020721499.1 coordinate 220,217,774, forward strand.
CTAGTCTAAATTTCGAAAATGTACATTCGAGGTCTCAGGGAGGGATAAGAGGTACAGCCGTACGGCAAAATTCCAAAAATCAGGGTGCTGGAAACAATCAAATGTAATAAAGCTGAAACTCCTTTTACATTTTGCTTCTTACCAGCCTTTTCTCACGCAACTTCTGGTGAATTAATTCATTTATTTTCAGGGATTTGCAAAACCTTATTAGACTTTATAAACATTTTTATTTAATTCATTAAAAGTCGCTTACAACTATTTTGGATGTCGCCAGTGTCGGCGTAGCGCTTCAGGTTGTTGCTGTCCGAAAACAGGTTCAGCGCATTCTCAATATCAAAGAACAAGGACAACGAATGATCGCGCCAAAGTGGTATGTCCTGCTGGATGCGAATATCGAGGTCGGTGCTCCACGGGCTGTTGAAGCCATTCTTCGGAGCAATACCACCTGCATAGGCACTCAGGCCGGACTCATCGAGAAATGCGAACAGGGCATCGGTGTCAATGGGCAAGGTCCGCATGGTGAACTCCGACCAGTCTATCTCCGCGGTGGCCTCGACGATTCACGGGATCATGAGCGGCGACAAGTCGAGCTGACCGCCCGTCCAGAAAGCCCGCGCCGACGCCATGCCGAAGAAGCTGCTGGTCATCAACGCGGTCGGCCTCACGCCGGGCCTGGTGGGTCCTCGCACTCCGCACCTGGCGAAGCTGGCCTCGGACGGCTTCCAGGCCTCCCTCGGCGCCGTCGTATCTGGTAGAAATTTTAAGATGCCCATTTGTTGTCGTAGAAACTTTTAAAAAGGCTCATTCGATTGAAAATTGAAAGGACTAATGTCTTTTTTACTAGTGAAAAGTAATTGGATGGCAACTTGCCTCCTCCAACTCCATCGATTCCAAAAACACACCTACTCAAAGGTTTTAGATAGCCATTTTGTTCTCTCCTTCTCTGCTTTAGTATTTTTAGTGCTATTCGCTTTATTCACAGTATGGCGCGGCGGATCGGCATTCGCATAGACCTGACCTTTATCGGGGGCTACGTCGCCTGTTCGCTTCTGACCGCCCTCGGCGCCATCATGCTGATGGCCCAGATCGGCGTTGGCGATCCGGCGCAGGGGGTGAATTACACACTCGCCAGCATCACTGCGGTGGTCCTTGGCGGAACAAGCCTGCTCGGCGGGCGCGGCACGTTCATCGGGACCATCCTTGGCGCCGTGCTGTTGACCGAGGTGCACTCGCCGGCCCACCACACGACTCCGGCCGGCACGGCTTGAGCTTGATAGTGTCCTCACCCGTGAGCATGTCATCCCGTCGATGGGGCACGGCAATGTTAGCGGACCCGCGATGCCCGAAACACGTTGGCAGGAAGGAGGCGAGCCCCGACACGGACATGGTCAGTGATGCGACACCGAGCGTACGCGGCGTCCTCGATTGACCCGATCGTGTGTTGAGTTCGTTTGGGGTCGAGAGTGTCTTTTGCAAGCCTAAGCCTTTCCACGCATATCGGCACCGCCAGCATGGGCATGCTGCTCACCATTGCACTGATATTGGTAATGGTCTGCACCCTGACCCTTCTTCCGGCACTGATAACAATCCGGCGAAAGGAAGCTTAAGGCGTCTTTGGTGGCGGACAATAGCCATGCCGCGCAAACCACGCGACGGCATCGCGAAACGCGTCTTCCACCGAGCGCGGAGCGTAACCAAGCTCTTCGCGTATTGGTTCCCTAGGGAGAGGAGTAAACTATTAACTCGAATACCTAACCAAAAAAATATATAATTATAAAAAAAATTTATTGTCAGGAATTTGTTAGTAGAATAATATACATTTTCACTCTTTTTTTACGAGGTAAGTCAATCCGTTGTCTTCAATGTGCTTCATGATTGCATTCAATCCCTATTGTAGTCTGTATATATGCATTATGTTCACTTTTGATGCCAAACATACTTGTTTTTCCGCTCAGTTTGGTAAAATTCTGGTTTGGCTACTTTTTGTTGTCTGTGAAAAGGGTTAGGCTATGAAAAGGAAATCTCCAGGAATGGGTCTACAGACTAAAGTATGTCCCAGGAAGGTATTTTAAAGTACTCATCTCCACTCCTAAAAAAAATTTAGAAAAACTTAATGATATGGCCTAAAATTCTTCTCAATAAAACAGGAATTGCATTTTCAGAACTAAAACCAGAGAAAAAGAAACTGATCTATAAAAATAAATTACAAGCCACCGAAGCAGAAGCGAAAAGTGACCTCAGTCGTTTGAAGGCCGAATTCGCGAATAGCGTCAGTCAGGTCGCTGAGAGCGTTCAAGAAGCCTACGAACTTCTTATTGAGAGTCATCATGTTGCTGATCTTTACAACAACAGGCTGATTCCGGCCGCTAAAGAAAATTTGAAAGCGGCATAATCAGGTTACCAATGTGGGAAGAATGATTTTTTAACCCTGTTGCTTCCCGACCAGAACTTCGTACCACTCGACGTAATCTGATCCTCAGGAAAGTTGTGGAGAAGCTGACGGATCTGGTTGTTGAAGAGCTTCTCGAAGGTCAAACGCGCCCATGTAACGCAGTCTTCAAAAGTCGTCGGTCGTTCGTCGACGAGTGTTCGACGGATAGTTTTGAGCGTGTCGACCTTAGTGTTCGGCTGCAAGCTCTCCAAGTATTGGGTGGAGGGCATACTGAGGTAGGTGTTTTCTTTAATTATCAATAAAACGTCTTTCGTGTACAGCCCAAGTAGAAAATATTTTACATTGTTGGGCTTATGGATGATATCTGATATTGAGTGCAATTGAACATCTAGAATCTCGTTTTTAACTTTTGGATCAAATTTGAAGTCTTCACTTGCACCATAGCTCACAAAGCGCTTGCTGTATTTATTGCGTTTGCCATAGTGCTCGATCCATTCTTTTGCAGATGTGGAACTTTTTCAGGGTCTACAGGCTAAAGTATGGGTAAAATTATTACAGTTGATTAAATTGGCTTACCCATAAAGTGAATATACTACTTGATGCCCATTTTTATGTTCTTTGTTAATATAATAATCATTTCTACTGTAAATTCAAATTTAAGTACTTTTTAAGCTCTTAAAAATGATGAATTTTCAAAAATTATGACAGTTCATATAACTGACTTACCAATAAAGTGAAAATACCACTTGATGCCTTTTTTTGGCTTTATCGGAATCTGCTGTTAACTATTGAGAAACTTTCCAGGACAAATTCGAAACGAAAAGCGATCTACCTGTTTTCCGATGGACAGGCAGAAGACAAGGCCTATTTCCATCGGGATGTGGTCAATGCTGCGCGCAAACATGGTGTTGTAATAAACAGTGTTGGTTTTCCCCGCTCGGTTTCACTTTCCGTCGCCCTGCAAACTCTCAGGCGCCTTAGTGAAGAGACAGGCGGCCTATTTCGCCGATGAAGTTGCGAAGCCCGAGGTCGACCGCCTCAGCCGGGTCAAAGCGCGTCGGTGAGCTGCTCGCGAGGTAGGTCCAGCTTTGGGTCGTCTGGCGCAGCGCGACCATGTGGTAGGTGGTGCCGTCGAACGCGACGTAGGGGTAGCTGTAGCCCTCGATGACCGGCGCGAGCGGCGCATCGAAGGCCTGCATGTCGGTGCTTTGGTGCGCGATGACGTAGTCGGTGCTGCTCACCGGTTTTGAGATCGACTGCAATTCGTGGTCGGAATTTGACGGTGCCAAAAAGAGATTGATCTTCTTCTACGATCCCGGAAAGATTAAATAAAACATCGAGATTCTGTTTAAATTTTACGTAATAATTTTTGAGACATTTTTCTTAATTTGCTTCATTCAAATAAACTTTGTTTATTCTTAATTCTAACATTAAGAAATTTAGTTTATTACACCTAAAAATATAAGAAATCAATACATTGATTTTTTTATGGCTTTGTTTTTCCCAAGTACATCATTCATAACGAGAATATCGAGTTTTTTGGTCGCGCTCGTGGCCCTTTTATCAATCCGGTAGGTAACGGTTTGGTGCAGCTTTTTTGTTTGGGTTGTTGCTGCTTGTTGTGGAAGGATTCTACGCAGGCAGCTCGATCAGCGGTGTTAGTCCTCGCAAGCATCATGGTGCTCGGAATAGCTTGCACAATGACGCGAAGCGTTTGGTTGGCTTTGCACGATTGGCCAGACATTTTCCTGAGAGCTCAATCTCACATGTAATAAACAGGGGGATTCAGACTGTAAAAACCAGTCTAGTTTCGCTTCGACATCGGCAACGCAGTTCAGCACATCAGCCTCTAATCCAAAAGCCAGGGCTACTTTGGAAAACTCCGGGTTGTCCGATAAATTGGTTTCGCTGTAGCGCTCTTCGTTAAACAGTTCCTGCCATTGTTTCACCATGCCTAAGCGCTGATTGACACAAAATCATTAGAGAACAATTTTTACCAAGAAGAAATCAACAAGTCTGACAAAAAAATCAACAAATCACAAAATTCATATAAAAAATACAACAAGTTTCACGAATCAAATGAAATCAACATAAAACAAGTTTGATGGAAAAGAAATCAACATGTCACAGTTTACACGAAGAAATAATTAATAAACAGCAAATTTCACAATGAAAATTATAAGAAAGTAAGTTGAATGAAAAAAAAATTGTCGCCGGCTTCATCGGAAAGTTTGTCGTGGACGGCGATTCCTACAAGCAGATAGCCATCTTTGAATAAGTGAGACCCGGCCGCCGGCGGATTGAGAACCACCGGCGGCCGGCCAATCCATGGCACCCCCCGATCCAAGAATAAGGTTTGACAACGTCACCATGCGCTTCGGCGGTGTGGCCGCGGTGAATGCCTGCAGCTTCGACATACCTGCGGGCCAAATCACCGGACTGATCGGCCTCACTGGTTTGAGCTAGTTTACTTGTCACTGCCCCACGTGTAGCATTGTATTGTAAAACATCACCTAAGATGGTTCCTGGTCGAATGAAATTTCCTTCAGGTAATGTTAACGAACGAAGCATCGCTTCGATCAGTAGAGTTTTTCCAACTCCACTATTTCCTAAACAAAATTCAATTTCAACTAAAATTCCTACACAAACATAGACAATTTACCGGTAAGAAGAACAGGTTTTTTATGAATCAAGATAGGAGTTTTCATAACTGTATTGTATATCTAAGTTGTGTTGCCAAGTGACATATATCGATCGCAATTTCTGTCGGTCCCGGTTTTGCTAGTTTGGGCACTTCCAGATAAGCTAGGACGATGAAATTTGGCAGGCGTATCAGGGACCAGATTAAATAAAAATAGTCGCTTTCCTGATTTGACCATCTGGGGGGGGGGGGGAGGGGAAGGACGGTTAATTCGGGAAAATTAGAAAAAACGCCTTTCCATGGCGCGGGCGGATCACCTGCTCGCCCGCCGCGGGTCAGGCGGGCAGCGTCGACAAGACGGCAACGGCCGGGGATCACGTTGATGCCTTCTTCGGCAGCGCCAGTGTGGGTGATTTCACCGTCAGCGGCGACGAGGTGCGCTGGACCGGCGAGCCGAACGATCACGGCCTTCGGCGCATGGTGCTGCATTACGCCCATCTCTGCGCGTCGGCGGGCGGTGTCGATGCCTTTGGGTTTCACGGGTGTCGGTATAGAGCCCGCGCTCCAGAACCAGGCCGGTGGGGATGGCAATGAGAATGCCAACGAAACCCGCCATCGCCGCCGAACGACCCGTCACCAGGATCACGACGATCACGATGAGTGGCCCGAAGAACCGCAGGGATTGAAGCCAATCGGCACGGGTCAAAACCGGACGCTCTTCGACGGGAAGCGAGCCGATCCCCAACCGGGCGGCCTCGGTGTAAACGGCCGCTTACATAAAAAAACAATAATTCACTAATAACAATTACACAACAATAACATAAAATAAATCAAATTAATAAAGCAAACGAATCAAACCGTGATGAGGTGACAAACGCCGATACGCTGTTTCCGAAAGCCTTTCTTGTAAATTAAATATAAAAAACGAGTTTTATTTTTAACTGAAAGTAAGGAGCGACGTTAGAACTTAAAACAAACAGAAGTTACTCCGTGTATGAAAGTGGCTGTTCCCCGGTAAATAGCTGGTTTTGCAGTACTACCAGCAATTTCATTTCCCTTAATTATTATGTGAGATGGAACCCAGATCATTTTCAGTTGAAGATCCTGAGAAGATATTATTTTCTGAATCATTTCCTGTAAATGAACAATTATTGGAATAACTTTTCCTTGCCTCTTGTTCAGATTAGAAAGAACACTTTTAGAATCAGAGAAGATAACAAAAGCACCTGATCCAGCTTTCTGCACAGTATCCAGTTTCGCGATAGAGCACAAGCTGGCGCGCGGCGTCGCCCAGTTCGAACGCAGCGTGCTCGAGATCTGCACGAAGCGTCGCACGACGATCGCTCAGTGCAAACGTTGCAGCACTCTTGCCTCGCTCTGCCTCACGCTCTGCTGCGCTGTACTTGCCACCCCAAATGGGCAGGTTGAACATCAGCCGGACTCCGAACGGATCGTCGCCGTTGCTGGGTGTGCCGGGGTTCAACGCTGAACCTGTCGGGTCGGATCGGCCGGTTCTCGGGTCAGTCTCAGTCCTTCCAGATCGTCCAGAAGCGCCTCTGCGGCCGTGCAAGAAAGCGGAGTATGAATCGACCAGCCTGCCTGTACCATGACACCGTGCCTACGTTCGTTGTTCACCCAGTCCGAGTTCTCGGCCATGTACGGTATATCGCCAACAACACGACGGCGGGTGTTGCCACTGTGAGAGGGCCGTGGTCAGCGTCAGGACGTCACAACATGTAAAGAAAGAGTGGTGGGGACACTCGGGACTAGATACCCTCCAATCACTTTTAATCTTTGGAAAGGGCAGTGGAACTTTAATTTCCAATCAGACGAGCCCACTTGCCAGTTTCAAAGGTTTTTGATTGTATACAAAGCAGTAAAAAAAAACAATACTGGTAAAAAATAATACATAAAACAAAATACATTGCTCTTTACTTGGTGAACGCAGCTACAATGACTTTGATAACGTAGGTTTACGTGAAGCAGTCGGTGATGTTGTCGGTGATGCAGTCGCGGTCGCAGTCGCTGTTGTTGGTGAAGCAGTTGGCGATGTTGTGGGTGAAGCAGTTGGCGATGCTGTTGGTGAAGCAGTGGGTGAAGCAGTTGGCGATGCAGTTGGTGATGTTGTTGGCGATGAAGTTGGCGATGCAGTGGGCGATGCTGTCGGTGATGCAGTCGCGGTTGCTGTTGGTGTCGCTGTTGGTGTCGCAGTCGCAGCCCAATTCAACATATTCCTATTGATAGATTGAATTAAAAATGAAATTATTACAGGATCGGTCACTTGCTGCCTTTTAAATTACCATAGCTGAGATATCGTAACATCCAATAGTACTACGTCTATTGCTGCATGAGTTACCCCTGGTTCCCACTGCTGCGATTTCGTGCAAAATCCTGCGACATGCGACAGATGACACAAATCGCTCGACAAATGACACAACACCATCTGTTTTGCTGAAATGTGATAATCTGAGTTAGAACAGAAAAAGGTCGTGAGATAGGTGTATAAAGACAGAGAAGAAGCGAAAGAGAAACACTACCAATAGCATCCTTTCTTCTATTTTATACTGGAAAGTCAACAAGCACAAAAACTCATAATACAACTTGTGCGAAACAAGTATCGGACATATAGATGTGGGGAACGCCTAGTGGATAATCCGACAAGTATCGTCAATCTGTTTCCCATCTTCACTAATAACAATAGTGGTGACACCATAACTGCAGAGGTAGCCATATCAAGACTACTACATAGGAAAGCTATCGAAAAACACGAATCAGAGACTATTCAACAAATAATATCATTACGTCATGCTGCCACACATCACTATTTACCAACTGTTCCTGACGAAGTAATGCAACACCTATTGTTTTTTGCCTGTAAGTTTTTTAGAGAAACAGTTAAGCGACATTTCAAAAGGCATGCAAAAGATCTAGATCAGAATTTTTAAAAAAATACTTTAACAAAGATTTTTTAAGCATCTTCACCAGACTTCACTCGCCTCAAGCTTCTGACTTGATACCTAATGACTGGGTATCAAGTCGGATTAGACTTTCTTTTCAACCATTTTTGTTCACTAATGACTTAACCAGGAAGTACAAATATCCACTATTCCCGGTTATTATTCCGGGAAAGATAAACATAACATAACCATACATAGCAAAGATAACAAACAAAACATAACATAGGCCACGACGTATTATGTAAGTACAGCTTCGATATAAGAAAGATTTAATGAATTCAATTATTCCAAAGAATTACTTCGAAATTAAGCGAAAAAGCATTAGATGTTTAATACCGTAATAAGTAATAATGTTTATTACGTATACGTATATTACGTAAAACGTAATATACGTAATAAGTGACATCGAATTTAGAAATATCTCCACCCAGGAATAATGAAGACTGTTGCTCAAACAAGGGATCTCTTTCCCCCTGAACGGATACGTTTCCTGTGTTTTATCATCATTTTTTTTAGGATTGATTGTATTTATCTAACTGTCACTTTATACAAGATTTCTTTTTTTTCAGTTATGAAGTATAAATGTGTCAAATATATTGCTTTTTGGTATTCAAAATTAAATTAAAAATAGTGAACTAAATTTTTTTGTTTGATTTTCTTAATCTCAGTTTTAATGCTTTACTTTGAACAAACTACTTTGATAATGCGTTCATTACCAAAATTGCCACTGTGAGTTTTGATATTGATCGTTAAAATTAACACTAGCTGTAATGGATATTTCTTGAGAGACTACCCAGATAAAAAATGGTTTGTTTTGCACCAATATCATTAATATGTTTAATGTCATTTTTAATGTGTATTTTATAGCACGATTGATGATAACTGAAGATACAAGAGCGTCCACTCTAATGGCTAGGATCCATTTTGAGGGCGTCAAGTAAACCTGTTGGATTTAGTTCTCTTACGGTAGGAAAGTGGACCCGAATGACAATCACGAACTTGTTTAGCTACCTGATCGAAATCTAATGAAGTCGCACGTTCAGCAATAAAGAATTGTTGAACAATAGCTATCGTTTGTTCAAGACGAGTAAGCATTTGTTTTTCTTGATCAATTGAAGTTGATAAGAGTTGATTAGTTTCTTTTGAACGAATCTAAGAAATCGATGATCACAATGGAGAAAAACAAATCTTTCTCGATCACCTACGGATTTCGGAATTCCCGTGTGGATCGTGCCATCCTTGGTGACGATCACGCTTGTCCGATAGCCTTCGACGATCTGCTTTGATGGTTCGAGAATGGATTCGATAAGGTGGGGGCGATCAAATTTTCCGCCGATGTTGGTCAAGTCGGGCCCCACCTCACCACCCGCCTTGTCGACTCGATGGCACGTCGAGCACCGCGTCCGGGCGTCCCGAAAAAAGAGGGCCTCTTTGAAGAACTCCTAAATGCGCTAGATACCGCTTTGAAATCAGGCGCCACAATCACCGATGAAGCCTCAGCTATGGAGCTTCAAGGTAAGTCGGTAAGACTGGTCGAAGGGCGCTCTGATAATATTAAAATTACTACACCAGAAGATCATGCTTTGGCGTGCTTTCTGATGAGCCAGCAACAGAAGAGTAGTTAATATGTTTAGAATTGGTCATGGTTTTGACGTACATAAATTTGGCGGTGTGTGCAGCGCCTTGGCCCAATGGATAAAAAAGCTTGTCGAGATAGCCCATTTGAAGAAGCCATAAATAGTATTCTGCGGCAGAAGTTTTGTGTTCCAAAGTGAAAACTCGATAGTCTGGACTCGTAACTCCATCGTGATTAGATATGTCTACAAAGCCAGTAAGTAAGTCCATATGATTCATGGCAAAGTCACCTTTATAGACCAATTGATACTTTGAATAGTCCATAGATAATTGGCCTGTCACCACGTAGAAAGTATTCTCAAAACAAAATAGTAGAAAGGCTTTCATATTACAGCTGTCTAGCGCTCCATTTCGTTGAGGAGAAATCTCTTTCGAATCCTAATGCAGATATATATATCTTTGGGAATATAAAGGTTCCCTGAGAAAAACGTCTTGAAAGAAAATGAAATCTGAAAAAAAAACACCTTGAAAGAAAAATGAAGTTCTAAAGAAAATAAAAATCTCTTGAATAATTACCTTGGTGTCCACCTCGGCTGCACCGACATCGCCGGAGACTTCGGGCCGTTGCGGATGCATTGTCTGAATGTATTCGGCCCGGCGTTTGGCATCTGACAGTTCCTGCTGCAGCTGCTGATTCCGCCACTGCAGTTCGATGGAGGCCTGGGCTTCTGCCTTCTGCAGATCGGCAGACAGCATACTCACACGCTGCGACTGTCGAGAAATGTGCTCAAGGTGTTCTGTCTTCTCCAGTGTCATCAGGCAGATCGTGGCTCGCGGCAGCGACGAACGTGCAGCGCAGAAAATGCTGAGGGCCGGCGCGACACGTGTGATCAATCCACTGGCCACCGGAGCCACACGGATGGCCCGGCTGATGCTGTCCCCCAGTATCGAAAACTTCGTGGAAGTGGCCGAGACGCACGGCATCGAATGGGAAATCGCTGATGTTCAGGTTCCCGACGACTCGCCGCTGGTTCAGTCACGCCTGAGCGAAACACCGCTGTAAGCCTGGCGTAGACCATCGTTTCGAAATAGGCCTCCATCGGCTGCAAGAGCGATGCGATTTCTTCCGAGCATTTCACACTAAAGTCGATCATGTCTTTCTTGCCGATGTTGCGCTGTTGCGAGCGAACTTCGTTCAATACGCCAATCGCGACCTGAAAAACCGCATAGCGCGACTCGATCTCCTGATCGATATCAGATTCGTTAGCTTGCGGCCACGAAGCCACCATCACACTTGGTGCTTCCTCATCAGCGCCCCGCTCTATACGCTAAAGTTTTTTACTATTTTAAAAAGTAGAGTTAAGACAAAGAGTCAAAAATTAAGGTAATGACCAAATTTCGTCCGTATCTTTCATCTTGGACAAAAAAAAACTGGATTCTTGTTGGTAAATTTTCAGTTCCTGATATAATTTTAAAGTTGGAGATTCTTCACAAAAAACTCTCCAGTACAAATTCCGCACGCCTTTCCCCTAACCACCGCCTGCTACTAAAACTTATAATCCATTTTTGCGCGCGGACGGGAAAATTAAGATGCTTTAGCGATTTTTTTGTTTTTGTGTTGAGATGGCGGAAAAGGCTGCAAAGGCAGCACAAACAGCCCAAACCTTGGTTAATGACCTATGGAATGAACATAAGGCCGAGAGAGACAAGGAAAACCAAGCCGAGCCGCAGTACCAAATTGCAAATCCACAGCCGCCCTACCACTCTAAAATGAATGTGTTGCGCAGTTGGTTGATGGCCTCGACCACCGAGCCGTGCACCGTATCGGTATCGGTCTCTTCGCCCGGCATGAGCTCTTTGGACAGGGGCTCGTAAAACGCGGTCCGTTTCTCTTCGTCCCGGTCCGGTCCAATCGGGATCCAGTGCCAGCGGCGCCGGCGACGCAACTCGGTTTTGGCCAGGTTGCCGGCGATGGTATAGAGCCAGGTCGATACCTGTTCGATGGCCGGAAACTGGTGGCTGTGGGAATACATCGTATTGAAAGAAGGCCCTGATGGCGGTGCCAGTCCTGTGCCGTCAGACATGGTGCGCGTGCACTATGAAGGCCGCACCGCAGGTGGAGACAAATTCGATTCCTCCTATGATCGCGGCTCACCCTCCATGTTCCGCCTGAATCAGGTCATCCCGGGCTGGACGCAGGGCCTGCAACAGATGACCGAAGGCGACGTCTACCTGTTCTACATTCCGAACGCGCTGGCCTATGGCTTATATCATGGAAAATATATCTTGAATAGTCGTTAAACGCAATACTAGTAAATGTATTACTTTTCATTCAACCTACAAGTGAACAAGTTTTGTGAATTGTTTTATGTCAAGAGTTTTCATATTTCCCAAAAAATCGGAAACTATTTTAGTCTGTTTTGCATACTCATTGAATATCTGCCAAATTTATGGAGCAATGTACGGGGATATATTTCCAATTTGCTTAAACACAGAAAGTTGTTACTATCTTTCCTTCAATTGCTTCAATCCATTTTTTCTTGTACCTGATTTTCTTATAGTTCTTCGTAAAAAGTTTAGTTTTTACTAATTTTATTTTATACTTTTATTATAGTATATCTCAAAATGAGATTTACCAACAAATCATAGCCTAGTAAAGTGTTTGCACAAGTTACAAGAGCTTCCTATTTTGCTAATAGATTATAAAGCTGCTTTTTCTGAATATTCCAACTTGATGCTCGATTCTTGTCTAAAAGAAATTTTGGCAAGAACTCTAATATAGAAAAGTTTGTAATTTATAGACGTTTTTGTTGTATGCTTAATGGATAGGAACTGTATCTCACAGAGTTTTGGTTTACCAAAAGAAATTTGTAGTCCCCTTTTGTTACCGAATTGTATGTAAATCATCTACAGTTTTAAAATAATCCCTCCCTACTAGCCATTCTTGAGCTATTGAATTCGATTCGTGGAATATTTAGAACCTTAACCTGAGGCTCGTGGGCGCGGTCGGGTTCAACTCGACCACGACTTCGCTCCTGTCGTACGCCGTGCCCGTGATGCCGCTCAGGAAGAGACTGAAGGGACCGCTGATGGCAGCGTTGTTCACCGCGGAGACCGTCCAGGTCGCGATCACCGAGTACGGACCCGTGATGCCGAGGGTGCTCGCGCGGCAGGTCTCGTCGCCGAAGAGAATGCAGACGTTCGTCGACCCCGTGACGTCGACGTCGTAAGCCGCACACCCATGAGCCGGAGACTGATTGGCAGTTCCGCTGCACAGGAAGAAGGAGGTGGCGGCACAGATGTGTGAGGAGAGCGGAGTTGGTGTCGCAGCGCATACCGAGGAGAAGCTGCATCACCACCTGCTCAATGTCGGCAGCACGGTACACGGGTTGCGGCAGAGACCGTGCGCGTGTGAGAACCTCGAACGTGGTCTTCTTCAGCTTGAGCGTCACCGTTCGACCCTGTGCAGTTCATGCACCTCGAGCGCCAGTGATGAGCGTGACCATTCCCCGCTTTTCGACCGAGAGAGGGTCGTTAGCCAATTGCGTTCGATCAGGCGCACTCTGAGAGCGCCATCATCCAACGCCTCCACGGACATGCGACCGGGGCCAGAAGCTGCCCCGAGGTCCCCTTGAAGCCCCTGTAGCACAGAGAATGAGCCAGAATGCATGAAAGATTTCTCTGCTGCAATCAAGTGTACAGCAATACTCGGGGTCGCTTTGTGGTCAGCAACGCAACCATCGCGACCAGCAACGTCCGCACGCGAACGTTCTCATACCTGTGGGACCTGCCGACCAACACCTATGGCACAAACTCCAACTGTTGTGGACTCATCCTCCCGGATGAAGCCTCTCTGCCTGCAGGTAACGACTACGCGGTGTGGCGTGGTCGCAGTCCGGCGTTTAACGCGATTTACTATAACCCCGAGGTTCAATATGAACCCTGGGCTGGTCTTAATTTTTAGAAACTAACAAAAATAATGAATTTTTTTTATTCTAGTCTAATTAGCTTTTTAATTTTTCTGTCAAAGTTCAAATTTTTTAAAGTTCTTTTTTATAACCTCATGAAAATGATATATGTGTGTTAACTATGATTTTTCCTTTTAGAAAATATCAAAAAAGTTTGCATTCATAATAAAGTTAAACGTAGCATTAATAGGGATCTTGTTGGAAATGTATGCGTGTATTTTCATGGCCCCGAGGCCGATGACATCGACGCCCTTTGCTTTCAATTCCCGAGCCTTTTGGGCGACGGCGATTGTGGCGGACGGTTTTACGCGCGAAAGGGCGTCGGCGAGAAATGCCATTGAAAAAGTCTCCATCTTCGGAAGGGCCGCATCGTGTATACTCCTATGTCGAATCATGACCGCAAGTTCAAGGTGCTTCGCACCGCCTGTCGGCTATGGAGCGATAAACATCGGGCAACGGTTGCTCTGCTCTGAGACAGATCTTGGATCAACAGAGGGATAAGATAAAACAACTGAAGGACGCGAAAACGAAGAAAGCACTGTCGCAGGTGCTGACCGTAATAGACGATTTTGCGGATCGAGTGGACATCGCGCACTCTGCCTCGAATGTGCTCGCGACGCTCTTCATTCGCGGCCACCACTTCGGCTCATCCTGCTGGCTCTCGTCGCAGAAATTGCGCGCTATTTCACAAGTCGCTCGGGTGACCTCGATCTCATTGCCTATCGCCAGCGGCAGGAGACGCTGGTGGAGCGAATTGAAAATTTCGACATCGAAACGCCCGGAGGAAATGCGGCCGCATATGTCTATCGATTGCCATGGGATGTGATGCACCATCTTGCGATCGTGTTCGGCGACATTCGGGATGGAAGCAGCGTGCCTGTTCGATTTCACACTGAAGACGTTGTGACCGATATTTTTGGAACCGGTGATGAGCTTCATCAGGCGATGCTCGTTCTCGGTTAACGCTATCTAGTGCATTATCGATGGCGCTGAGCGCCTTTTCTGCACCTTCTACGTTGGAGATGTCCAAATCCTTGAGGAACTGTCCGGCCGTACTACCACCAAATACACCTTGATCAAATCCGGCACCTTGCACAAACGTATCACCGTTAGCACCTACAACTTCAAAAGCATCACCAGAGGTCAGTGTTACAGTTGAGGTTGTTGTGGCTGCCGCTTCAGCAAAGGTAACTGTGTTTTATTAACACATTATGCCCACGCAGGTTGTAAAGAGGACGTATCAGAAATCCTTCAGGAATAGTTGATGGTATTAAGTCGAATCTTTCAGCGTGTGTTGAAGGAAATGTTGAAGAATATAGGTTCTATGTGCATACTGATACTATTGCTACTAAGAGTATGAAGGCGGAGCTTTCAAGTAATATTTAGGTGAGTGTTGAGCTAACCAAAACAAACCATGAACATGTACATTTAATTTCTTGAAGAGCCGATGCTAAAACAATTTGGGTACAACCCCGCGCCAGTTCGAAAAGGCTTAGTCAGTTGTGTAGGAAGCGACTATTGCAACCTTGCGGTGATCGAAACTAAGAGCCAAGCCATGAAAACGGCAGCGGCCTTGGAACGAAAGGTTGGAACAGAGATTAAGCCGATTTCCATGCATTGGTCTGGGTGCCCGGCGGGATGTGGAAATCATCTCGTGGCTGATATTGGATTTCATCGGCGTGGTGGGATGATCGTGTCAGCGGGGTCGAAGCCACGAGATGGAAGCCCTTGGCCGTCGCGATGCGGCGATAGCTCTCAAACTCATCCGGCGGCACGAACCGTGCGATGGGTGCGTGTTTCGGTGTCGGCTGCAGGTACTGGCCGATCGTCAGGAAGTCGACATTGGCCGATAGCAGGTCGTCCATCACCTGCAGAACTTCGTCACGTGTCTCGCCCAGGCCGCGCATGATGCGTGTCGGCGGCGTCGTGCTGCGGTCGAGCAAGGCCGGGATCTTCGAGTTCGGGTTGATCTCGACAAAGCCGCTGCCGAATTGGTGGCTCTCGCCGATCTCGATCAGGAAGGCGTCGTATTCGGCGCCGGTTTTGCCAAGCGCCAGGAGTTCCTCCAGCATGATCGTGACCTTGACACCGTTGGGCGTCGCCAACGAATAGAGCTGGAGCGGATGCTCGCCGACCGGCAACTCTTTTTCGTGTAAAATTGAAGTTCAAGAGTAATTTAAAGATAATATACTCAAGAAATCCTCCTGGAAGGATGTTCAAAATATTACACATGAATGAAAATAAAATAGGAGGTTGAATTCAAATGTTTCTAAATAATGTTTCTCGAAAAATTCAAACTTAATATACTATCTGTTTTTTTATATTCACCACACACGGCCTTTTGACAGCCAGCTTGTTTGAAAATAGTGTCTTTTGATTTATTTTAACATTCCCTGATCGACGAGTCGCCAGCTTCCGGTGTCCCAGATCTCGATGAGGGAGAACTGGGCATGAATACTGGGTTCGGATCCCTGACTCGGTTCCTGAGCCACGGCCAGGTATCGCTCGTCATTCGAGTAGGTCACCGCCGTGCAGGAGAAATTGGGGTGAGGAAGTTCGCGCACTCTGGATCGAGTCCTCCAGTCGTAGACCAGGACCGGGCTTGGACCTCGGCGAGGAGTCAGGGCGACCTGGCTGTCAAACATTATTCTTTTCTTTGCTTTGTTTGATTTACAAAAATTAAATCACAACAAGTGGTTAAAAAGCTAAAATTAATCCCCAAGTTTCGAAAAAGTATCTGCCTGAGAATATTTCAATGGCGAATCTGAATTCCAGGTGTGTAAATAATGTGTTTGGGGAAATAAGAGCAGTTCAGATATTTACCTTGAGCTTTTAAAGAGATCAGATGGGAAAGCATTGAGTTAGACAAATTCTGATGCGTCAGCTGAAGAAATACAAGATCCTCGATTTCTCGGAGTGGAAGGACGAGCAAGTGCTAGAGCGGCAGTTCAGCAAGCTGCTGCAAGGGTTGGATGTGTTTTACAAGTGACCCTGCCCTTAGGCGTGGAGAGTTGGGTCAAGGCACCGCATCGTCGTAGTCGGAAGAAGAAGCGTATGCAAGACGGTCGCAAGCTGTGGAGGTATCGTCGTCGCTGGAAGGTAGAGCGCTTGTGTGCGGTTAACATGTCAGTCGGACGTGTCCCGCGAACGCAGCAGGGCGTCACGCGGCATGCCGCATTTTTCTGGCGGACGGACACGAGAAAACGCAATTGACACCTCGCGAGCTCACGATAAATTGAGTGTTGAATTCGTGAGAATCCCAGACCGTCCGCCTCCCTCTGCCCCCGCAACACATGAAACCGAGGACAAAAAAATGAATCGCAACGGTTGGCTTGGAATTCTGGCTCTGTCGGCTATGCCAAAAATATTTTCACTGTTCCTTAAAAAAACTCAAAATCCAGAAAAAATGTTATAGTTAAATTTGAAACTTAAGGGTTCTAGAGCCCAACATTTCCTGAATCTACATTATCAGAACTATATTTTATTACTTTGGGCCAAAAGGAATAAGAAAAAAGCAACAGGGTGGCCTAGTTTGCGAATTATAAATTTTTCCAATTTTTTTTTACTGTTAAGTTGACTTCGATAGAATTATTGTGGATGTTCAAGCTTTTGTAAGTTACCCATACTCTTTGAGCAATACCTTAGCAACGCCATAAATGCCCTGGTTTTTACCAAAACTAAAGATGAATTTTCTCGCTTCTCCTTTACCTGTAAAACCGTAAAATCGAACTTGTAAAACAAAACCTTTGAACTTCTAAAACCGAAACAGGTTTAAAAATAAGGCATTGGGAACTTACAAAAAGTGAAATAAATGAGATGCAAAAAATGTTTAATGGGGTTTGACGCCCAGGTCCTGATATCCAGCCAGGATTTGAGCTTCCGTCACCAGCCAATCGGTGACATCAACGCGATCGCCCTCTAGCGGATCGACATCAACGAGAACACCCGATTGCGCAGCGCCGCCACCGAAGTCGATGAAAACGAAAGTATCGGCATCGCCCTGACCGGTGGCCTGAACGCTGGCGCCGTTGATGATGAAGGTGTCATCACCCGCGCCGCCCACAAGACCAGCTGTATCGCCCCCAAATAACGGCCATTGAGCCCTTTGGGATATTTTTTGTTTATAAATGGATGGATATTTATAATAAAAGGAACTTGAACTTGAACTTTATTTTGCCCTATTTAGGCAACTGTATTACAAATGATCTCTCAAAATGTCTGTTGTTGGTCAATGAACAATCCCAAGAAACGCTTAAAAGATACCTCCAGATGATACAAAAATACGCTGTTTCAGACTTGCTAATTGGCATGTCGAAATTCATAGCTGTCGTGCCAAGTGACGCAGTGACTCCGTGTCTCCCGGGTTCAACGCGGCGGCTTTCGTCAGAACGGCGACCGCTTCCTCACCGTCGCCATGTTCCACGAGGACGGCGCCCAGAGTTGCATGATAGCCGGCATTGTCCGGGTCGAACGCCGCCGCATCCCGAAGCAAACCGATGCTCCGACCGGGATCGCCTTGCTGAAACGCCACCAAGCCCCGCAGGAAAAGCGCTGGGTGGCTGTGAAGACACTATGTGTATATTTTTGATACTACTTACGCGCTTACTGCAACTAATCACACTAAGGGCATTTAGTTTGAATATTTGGGGGAGTTTGAATTAAACAAAAACACTATAGGCATGCAAGTATTGAAAGAGCATATAAGCAATATCATAGGTAGCGCTACTCTCGTAGCAAGTAATATCATTGATATTTAAAGGAGCTAGTTTGATGGGAAATTCAAAGTTCTAGCACCCTTTTTAAGGGGGATCACCCGCTGTGAAGGCGCTGTTCGACTTCATGAACGCGAATGCGACACGCGAGATTTTTGAGCGACACGGTTTTTCCAGGAACTGATATCCGATGGACATTTGGCTGAGTGCCGTTGAAGTCGAGGCGCTCCTTTTGAGTCTCAAGATTTCGCTGGTCGCCGTACTGGCAGCACTTCCTTTCGCTGTCGGCGCAGCGTTTGCCATTGTTCGCGGGCGGTTTCCCGGTCGCATGCTGAGTACCGTGATGAATGGTTTCAAATTTAAGGGCAGCTGGTTCGCAAAGTTGTCTGTATCGACATTGGTTTTGCTGCTAACACAGCATGCTTTTGCGGCAGGCACGACAGCGGGAACGGCGATCGACAACCTGGCGACCGTGTCGTACGACGTCAACACCGTCGCCCAGACAGTAATCGAATCGGCGCCGGGTGCGGGTAATGCTAATCCTGGTGTTGGCGCGGGTACAGTCACTACGTTTCGCCGGTTGCGGTACCAAGGACCGGCCAATCCGGCTCGCCAAAATCATGTCCAAACAACAGCACCTGATCGTCGCGAACAATCATTCGGTTGACGAAAAAGTCGACATCGATTTCGTGTGCGACCGAAAGCGCCCCGTCGGTGGCCCGATCGAAAACGACAAGCTGACCGGTTTGGCCAGAATAGTGCGGTGCCTCGTCGAGCACGAACAACTGATCGCCATGTTCGACGATCCGGTCAATGATCAAGTTGACCGTCGATGGTTCAGACGCCCACGACCAACTGTCGTCGACGGCCGGAGTGTCGGATGATTCGGTTTGATCGCCAGCTTCCTGGTCTTGTGGCGGAGCCGTTGTTCCATCGTCAGCCGTGTTGGCTGCCGGTGGCAGCGCACCGATAAAAAAGGTGTTGGTCAGCGGCATCTTGTCCGGGCTGCATCGGTCGAAAATGATCAAATCGTCAATGCCAGCCTCGGCCCGCGCTTAGTACAAATAGTGAACAATTCTTGAGCAAGTTTCATACCTTCTGGTAATAGTTTTTATAAATCAGAGGGTTATCTTGGTCTTGCCTTGTTGGCAACAGGTGAGATGTAAAGTTTTCCGACTCAGGTAAAGCCGCAATAGCATTGAAAATAATTGTTAAATCAACTGCTTATAGAATCAGAGTATTGTAAAGCTTTCTGACAGAAACCCATTTTTCCATGATATTTTGAGATGAGGAAGTCCATTTGTTGTCATGGGTCACCTGCTTGGTGGCTTTACAATTCTTTCTCTGCTTACTTTAATCTATCTTCGAACTGCGAAAAATGACATAGCTTTTGATAGCAATGCATCTGTTTGTTTAAAAGCGGGGCTGGCATGTTTGGTTGTTTTAGTGATGCAAATAGCCCTCGGAGGATGGTTAGCTGCAAATTATGCGGCGCCCCACTGTACTGGCTTACCGCTGTGCTCAAATGGTGAGTTGTTTCGCCTGGGGCCTTTATAAACGGCTCGGCTTTGTACGCTCGCCGGACCTCGATTTTATGCAGAAAGATTTGCCCGTCTTTGGTTTTCGGCTCAACCTGTCGGAGCCATCGTAACGCTTATCAAAACGGAAGCAAGCACGGCAGCTCAACACAAACTGCCGTGCCTGAAACATCCGTGTTTTACTTGAGCAACAGCATTTTTCCTGTTAACGATTGAGCTCCTGCTGAAACGCGGTAGAGATCTTCCAACGGGGTCGCTCGCAAACACATCTGCAACATAAAGCGATGCTTGGGCAACAAAGCCAAACAACAGATGCAGAGGAGCTGGCTGTCGAGAACTCCACCGACCAACGAATTCTGCCATGGAGGAGTCACTCACCCTCTCGCGGGCTTCTTCCTTGTACCTTTGTGGTTTGCCTTCCGTGATGGAGCGCCGATGCTGCAGCGTCCCAGTACCAGCATCCCGTTGTTGCCGCGGCGGCGTTGTTTTAGCCAACTCGTTGCTAGTGAATGCTTGATAGAAAGTTCTAGAGAACATCTATTTTAAAAGAAACCTAGTGGATTAGTATCGTAGCTGATCAGCAGATTCTTGGTGTTTTGGTAATGATCGAGCATCATCTTATGCGTTTCACGACCGATACCTGACTTCTTGTAACCACCAAACGCTGCATGTGCTGGGTACGCATGGTAACAGTTAACCCAAATACGACCCGCTTCGATATTAGGAGGATCTGAGATGGCAGAGAGATCAAACGACGCGGTGCCGTTGTTATCACCACCCAGGACCAAGGCGTTCCCATTCGGCGACGGAAAGAAATTGTCGATGCCTGCACGAACGTCGCCTTCATTGTTGCGACCAGAAATCTTAATGCCAACAGGAAGCTTTGTCGTAGACGTGCGCTTGGTGACGGCGAGGTTGACGTCAATGCACTTGCCATCACCGACTTTGGTCTTGTCCGCCAATGTGATCATTTACCTGTTATTTTGGAAAAGATTTGTTTCATTTGAATTTCGAATAAATCATATCCTTTTTTTGCGTCAGGAGTGGAGGTATATTCGACCTGAATAACAAACGAATTCTTGCGTTGCTACAGATACATTTTGTTTTGTATTCTTTTCTTTGATTTTCTTTGGAAAAACTGCTCGGTGCTTTTCTATGAAAGTAAAATGTTTTTTTAGGATAAACACACTAATATAAAAAGATATGTTACTAAAGCACATTCAATATCTCTGTATGATTTAGAAAAAAAGAAAGTCGTACAAAAACTCGGTAATGAAGAAAGTGGACATGCAAACAATCGATTTAATATTCCCGGTGGTCTGGTCGTCGATCCAAGTAATGGGTAAATAACAACGAATTCTTTTTTCGATTCCTAATTAAGTTGTTGTTGTTCTTCTGCTTCTTTTAGAGAAATCTATATGTGCGATACATGGAATCATCGAATCTCCAACTTCATGAGAATCGTCCCTATGACGAGTTGGTTCGAACGTTGGTCAGTGACACGGGACTCTGGACCGACTCGCCGGCTGTCAATTTTCTGACCGTTACCCTGGATGAGAACGACGATGGCCGGCCCGACCCGATTCGGCTTGCCGCGCGCACCTCCCGGGCGTTCCTTGGAATGCGTATCGATTGTCTGCAGTGTCATGACGACAATCTGGGCACGATTGAACTGGGGCCGGCAGATTTTCCAGTGAAAAGCCAGAAAAACCATATTTTCTGGAAAAGGCTTTTTTGGGAGGAGGAGGGAGGCTACAAGGAAGACATAAAAAAGTATCAAAACTGTGAAGATTTAATCAACTCCATTATGATTTCTGGGAGTATATCTGGTCTACGCTATTATTATGAAAGTTACATATTTAAGGTGCATATTTATTCCGTACAGGAGGAAGAATGCCCCTTCCTCATCCGCACATTCACCACAAGGTGTGTGATATTCAACTAAATCCTCAACTTTTGTTTTTAATTTGTACTAGATTTTGGCTCGACTTTAACCGTATTTAGTAACCATTTAGTAACGCATAATTTATAAGTTGTATTATCAAATTTTGACACTTTACTACTGTATTTTTGAGTTTGTAAAGAATTCCAATCAAAATCTGGGAGTATCTGAGATTGCGCTGTAGATACTTTGCTTTTATCTTGGATTCAGTAATATTTAGGAAATTTTAAAAAACATATGCAAAATAAAAAATATAGTAAAGAATATGCCAGAATTTCTTCGATTCCGCGTTTGCGCTGTAAACTTGTAAGCCAGTTATATTATTTTGGTCAAAAAGAGAAGTCTATATTCATTTCCTAAGAGATTCGAATAGCCTTCTTCAAATTCATTGGATTGTCTTGCTGAAATTTTAAACCAATCAAATGATCGCAGAGTTTTGAGTTATGTTCCAAGTTTTTTTAAGCTTGGCCGCAAATCGGCGGGGCTTCAGTGAGCTCCAGGAGTCGTCGTTCTCCAGCAGCAGTTCGATTCGATGGTCCACGTCGGACTCGGCCGCGTGCGTCAGGTAATAGGGCGCCGTGTTCAGGTTTAAGTCGAGATTCAAGAACTGTGTATAGAAGCCGAACTTGTCCAGAACCCGAGCCGATAGTTCTGAACGTCCATAGCTCGAGACCATAGCGATCACCACAAAGAAGAGGTGGATGCAGATCTAAGTTTTTTCTTTTTTCTTTCCAGATCTTCTATTTCTTTCTTTTAGTTGTGGACCTTCTGCAACTTCCACTTGTCCTCTTTGAAAGCTGATTTCTCTTTCTTGGACAGCTCTTTTTTTCTTTTCATCTAGATATTGTTGATACCATGACCATGCAGAACATGCAAGATTCAACTGCTCTTTTGTGATAACAAATCACACTGTTTTTCCTCCATAAAGCCTCAACATGTAATATACCATGTTACGTATGAAGATAATATTACAATATTACTTGTCAAGTAAATAATTTGAATAAGGAAGTATAACAATAATTAATTCTTCTTTTAATATACAACTCTCAGTGTTTCCAGAACCGCATGCATACACTTCTCCCATCACGGAGTGGCAAGGGGTTTGGGTCAGGGGTGTAATTTGTTATGGGAGAGTGGGGGGCAACTTCCCCTCCCAGAGCTCAGCTTTCCTCAAGACCCCATTTCCCCCCTCATATGGGCCATTCTTTGCCAATGAGAGGCAAATTTTTAAAAAATTCAACCAAAGTCTCAGAATCTAGTGTAATTTGAGTTGTGATTTCATCTTGATTAGAATAACAACAAAATGCAAATTCTAGGTCAATAACTTTTACGGTTTTGAAATTACAGTCAATTAAAGATTCACTAATTACGGCAAATTTATTCCACAATCCGCCATTTTAAATTTACACATAAAAGAAAAAATTACTCAATTTTGGCACTCTCGATGCGCGTCGACCAAATCGATCGCGATACCGATGGTGCGATCCTGGTTTCCACCCTTGCTGAAGCGGTTGATCTGGCCATGCGGTTCGGCGTCGGACGTGTGGAACTGGCCACCGCCGAATTGGTCACCGGCCCGCTGGCGATCCCCCAAGACAACATGGTGTTCGAATCGACGGTGGGGCGAACGACCATCCGAATGGTCTCCACCGACACACTCGCGATCGGTCGTAGGCGGCGCCCGACATGGTGCCCGACAGAATGACGGCAATCAGCTTGTGACGCAGCACGTCATAGCCGAGCATGCGGGCCCGTTCCTCGTTTTCGCGGATGGCCACCAGCACCCGGCCAAACGGCGCCTGGACGACGCGGGCGACGATGATCAGACAGATCGAGAACAGGGTCAGGGCGGCAAAATAGCGATTGCCCGGCGTCGTCAGATCGATGCCGGCGATCATGCGTTCGGGCTGCTGGTGCAAGAACAGACTTTAAGACTCCTCCTGTAGCCGCTTCTCAAGGTAATGGTACAACTGGATTCTCTGTTTTAGGTAATATTTTCTTTACTCCTAGAAACGTTGATTTAATGGGATTAGAGTTTGAAGTTCCAGAAACTGGAGGTAGTGTTTATTATAGAAATGGTAACGACATTATCAACCCTCGTTGGACTGTTAAAAATGCAGGTACAAGACAGTTAACTAACAGAATTTATGGTACTTAAAATAGTAGGTTTGCTAAGAGTACATAGTAACTAAACAATAAAAGCTTTTGATCATGGCATATGATACGAACTGCTCAAATTATTGCATTTGACTGTATGATTTATCCTCTTGAAAGGTTTCTTGTTTTCCTATTGGGATGTTTCAAATTGGGAACATCATTTGTAGGCCTTTCACTTAAAGCTTCAGCTAGCCATTCGGGAACTTGATAGCCATGTCTTTTGAGAAGCATTTGCAGTGATGCCTGGATCTCTCCCTCTCCCCTGTGCGGATAGCGGCACGAGAAGGCGGAAATTGAGCTGCATGACGCGCGAAAACACCCGTCAGGGCGGTAATTAATTGCCGCTTGTGGTTTGCCGCTTTGCCGCTGTGGCGACAATATCCCCGTGTCGTCACGCAGGTTGATGCTGCAACGGAACGGTGCTTGCGGCACGACTGACTGCAGGGGCGAAAGCGGGGTTTGTGGCGGATACCATGCGCTCAGATTGTTGGACTGCAACTCACCACATTGACCATCATATGGCTGTCTTACAAAAGCGAATGGGAAGTGGGCTTTATGCCCCAAGCGACTGGCTTGCGATGCAGGGAGGTGGCCAAAGCGACGTGAGCGGCCGGCAGCACGCCGCCTTTCATTTTCGAGGTGCTGCTGAATTGGCTAGTCCTGTGATCGATCGAAAAATGGTAGCCGTCCTAGGACCATATAGCGGTGGTACAAGTGCAGTGATTAAGTACATCAACGGTTTTGTCAATTAATATAATATCTTAATGTCAAATAATTTGAATAATTTCTTAATTACAAGCTAGCTTTTTCTTCTGACGATTCTCTGCCAAGATAGATGACAGCCCAAAGATAAAACACCAAAGAAAATTATATATTTGGATTAAGTACATCAACGGTTTTGTCAATTTCGTTAAAGATTATTTTGAATAGATTCTAAATTGAAAACTTCTATTGGAACTTCTCGCAATAATTTCGCCAATGGGTGAGTACATCGTGGAGCCGGTTTTCGATACCGAAACAATCGTAACGGCAGAGATAGACCTGGCAGATCGCTCCTTGACGAAATGGTTCGTCGACGGCGCAGGACATTACGCAAGGCCGGACGTCTTCAAGCTCCAATGGGATAAACGGCCCAAACCACCGGTGGAAGTGATTGAGTGACAAGCGCCGGGTTGCAAGCGTACTTTAGCGAGAATATTTTCGCTGACATAGTTTTAGTAAATAGTATTACAGTCATTTTTTTTGTAATAATTTTATTTTTGAATAATAAATTGAATAGGAACATAATGATTTTCAGAGATTGACTTGCAGTGATGCTAACTTTCAAGCTGCAGTGCAAAAAGCAGGGTAGCAAAGTAGCAATGCCACTTGGTAGTTTTCAAATGTGTTGGCAAAGAAAAGCTTTCAAAACACAATTTGTGCTCTGATTTGAAAAAAGTGAGATGTGAAATGATACTGAGCTTTAACTTATCAAAATTGCTAACATTCAGGGCTACCACAGAGTGTCCTATTAAGTAAATGTTCTTATGGTTGTTAAAGCTGAATTTAGGTTCCTAAAGCTCCTTTTCTTGCTTTGGGGAAAAAAAATTACCTCTTGAAGATTGCAGCAGTAGCTGTGTACTCAATATTTTGAGGAAAAAATCTTCAGTTACCACAGTAATGGAAATTGTAACCTTTATTCAGATGATGGGCAGGCTGTCTGGTGCTCCTCCTCGCCGGCTGCGCGAGCAGCGAGCAGGCGGTGACTGCGCCCAAGGAAGTCTACGTCGAGGCTCAGCGGGTCGACGTGGCGACCAACCGGATTCCCTACCCCCTCGACCCCGAGAGCGAGAACCGCGCCTTCGCCGCAGTGCGCAATTTCGCCTCTGGGCGGGCCGAGGGGCGCCTCAAGCTGGGCAAGCTGCTCGGGCAGTATCCCGAGGACGGTATTTTGCGCAACGCCATCGTTACTAGTGAGAGATTTATTTCTGCACCAGAATGTTTTACGAAATGTCTGCTGGGAATTTAAACAAAACGTGAACATTCTTCTGACTATTTAGAAACTTGTGTGTATGTATCAGCAGTACTTTTTTACGTAATTTTTTATAGAATTCATTTTTTAAGCAAAGATATAAAGGGGAAGGGATAAGTTATCCATTGGGACTGTAGTCCAATGGATAAGTTAATGATTGAGAAGAACATTGCTCGATGAAGAGAGTCCTGGTATTGTTCATCTCTCATATTCAGTTAGTAAACCATCATTTTCTCACTCTTTAATCATCACTCATATGTTAAAAAGATTCCCGAAACATACAAATGTACAGCATTGAAAGACAAATATATCTCCCTAACAATACAGACAAGTAATGATGAGGAATCACATGTACATCCACTCTATCGAATTTTGAATGGTCAAACTGGTGTCAGTTGTAGGCATTGACGACCTTATCCATGTCAAGATCCCAAACCCAATCACCATCGCTATCATTTTCAATTTTGACATGTTTTGATTCTCGCTGTCAAGGTTGACTTTCAATGGCTCGCTCACATGCTCAGACATGTGCATGTTTTTGCTCTTCATGTTCACTTTTGACACGCCACCACTGTTTTTTTTAACCGAGTGTGTGTTGTTCTTAATTTTCATTTTTGACTCGCTCACATGCCCGGTGTCATTGGCAAAGGTCGTAATGCCGGCGCCATGGACGACGCCATCGGACCACTCGCCGTCATAACGGCTGCCGTCGACGTTCAGGAAAGAGCCATTACCATGGATCTTGCCGTCCCGGTATTCGCCGATGAAGGTGGATTCGGCCCGCTTGCCGTTCTTGGTAAACTGCCAAACTTGTCGGCCACGGCCCTGCGCATAACCATCGCGACACTCGCCCGTCCAGGTTACCGATTCATCCTGTTGCGCTCCTCCTGCCTGACGCCGAGTCCGGCCCGGAAGAGTCAAGGCGGGAACACCTAAGGTGACGGCATCGAGGTTCCGGAACGGATCCGCAGCGACAGGAAGCGCCCCAGAGTGAACAGACCCGCGAGCACGCCGACCCCGATGGTCGCCCCCATCGCGGTGCCGCCGCCGAACCGCGCCGTCATCCAGAACGACAGCATCGACGCCGCGAAGATCACGAACCCCGCGCGTTCCCATGGGTATGCCGATGGCACGCGCCTCTTCGGTCATTTCATCTGCAAAGGCTTCTTCGGTTCCTGCAAGACCTTCTGCAACGACGATGGCCGCATCATTACCTGATTGAACGATGATACCGTGCAAAAGATCGGAGACCGAGACGTTGGAGTTGACCTCAACAAACATCTTCGATCCGCCCTTGCGCCAGGCTTTCTCGCTTACATGGAAAGTATCATCCATGGAAACACTGCCGTCCTTCAGATGCTTTTGTTCAGTTCACGGTAGATGAGGAGGGGGACGTCATTGATGCCGAGGTGGTGCAGGGCATTGGCTACGGCTGTGACGAAGCCGCTCTCAATGCGGTTCACCTGGCGAAATTCATCCCCGGTAGGCACAAAGGTGTGGTCGTCAGGGTCCGTATGTCGATACCGATTACGTTTAAACTCGTGTGAATGGGTGCAGGGTCTAGTTTATCCGGACGTACCGATCAGCCGTATAACGGCCTGTGTTTAAGTTTTACGGGGTTCAGTCACACGAGGGCTCAATTAAACTGGAGTTGAGTTGCATAAGGGTTCAGTTACACGAGGGTTCAGTTACACGAGGGTTTAGTTGCACGAAGGCTCATTTAAACGGGGGTTGAGCTCTAATAGGGTTCAGCTAAACGGTTTCAGTTGCAGGGAGGTTGAATTTTATGAGAATTCAGTTGCATGAGGGTTTAGTTGGATGGAGGATCAGGTTTAGTTGCACTTAGCATCACGATCAAGGAGATCAGGTTGGACCAAACGACCCAGCGTTGATTGCCAGTAAAAATCAGAACGGAAGCCGAAGTTGCCGCGAACAAGTTTCCAAGTCGGCCGACAATAAGTAACCGAAGAACCGCCGCAGCCGATCGATAATCGGATCCATAGACGAGTTCGAGAATCGGTTCGGCGAAGAGAAGATATGCAAGACATGGGCCGAGCGAAATCAGGCAAATGTAAGTCGAACAGGTATATCTGACTTCAGAATCCCTTTCTTCTTCTTTATTACACAGAAGGATTTGTTTTTTGTTTTTGTTTTTTCTTATCTCTGGTACGTGAAGTTTTCTGTTTGATAAAATTGGTTTCGTTTTTTTATTTATTTTGCGTTTCCAATTTTTCTTTAGAAGCAACACTCAAGCGTTGCCTATAGTATACAGCATAAAGCTTAAGTGTATTATCCTTCACTTATTTTTTTCACGAGTCATTTCATGTCAATATGGCTGCGCGCTATTGCGATCACATGTTGGCCCTGCACAGTGGTCGCCTGCTGGCGCAAGGCAACCCGGCCGAGTTGATGCGCGGCGAGACCCTGGAGCGTATCTACGGCGTACCCATGGGGATAATGACCAATCCTGCGGACGGATCGCCAATCAGCTACTTGCAATGAGCAAAGGCTAGCGATCATCGGTATAAGGTAGAGGCTGATCCAGCAAGGGGCAGTTATCGCAATGTGAGATCTGCGTACTCGCTATCTTGTGCTTCTTTCACTTTCCCCTCATTTGCACGGCCATATTCCTGCTGCCCTGTGTGATAATAAATATTTTATTCCAGATAGATCTGCCAATCAACTTTGTACTTCTAACAACTAACAGATGTCTAATATTTCATCACTGCAGTCTGCCTTTTATGCTCTGATAGTTCGCAATATAATCAGAAAGACGCTCCTATAGTTTGCGCTCCTTCGGAACCTTTTTGATAACAAGCAAAAAGAATTCTAACCTAAATCCCTTTAGTTGATGACGAAGGCCAACTTCTTACTACTGCTGTTTGTGACATGTTTCCAATTGTTCGATCCTTTCACCATGTTTCAGGCATTAGAATTCAAAAGAAGACCAAAAGAAGACAGGCCTACTCCACCATTAATTTGTTTTCCCATATCTTATCCATATATTCCATAAGACGAAGTCCATCAAAATGATCCATATAAAGGTAGTAGGAGTCTATAAACGTGCCTATTAGGTTTGCAAAAACGTAAACTTTCTGGCTTCAAAGAGCTGCTTCTCTTGCCTTGATGCGTATCAGCACCGTTACAGCAGGGTTACATAGTGGAAGGAATAAGTTCTGGGAATCATTGTTTCTTTTAGCAAATGAAAGTTTGACACTGGGGGCTAGACTCTGCCAGACTTGCATAGGGCTATATAATGTTATACTTTATCACAGTGCGACTTGACCAGGATTGCACTCACGCCCACGGGTTCCAGGGAGCTCTAAGCTGTAAAAAAAGATAGATTTATATATACACGTAGGGGGCTGCATTCAGTCACGGATGAAAGTTAAAAGTACTACTTTCCATTGGTTTTGAACTTTGGTTACCACACCTTAAAGTATAAATAGAGTTGAAATGGTCCGAATATGCTACGGCGGTGCAAAAGGGTTGTGCTTAAAAGAAAAACAAAATGGCAAGTTTATAAAGAGACTACACCATTCAACATGGTTTGGGAGGCCACGCGATTCCGGTCGACTATTCCTCGATGGTGATCATGTTGGCCACCGGAATTGCGTCTCAAACCGAAGCGATGGCCGGGAAAGTGCCGGGGTTGGAAAGAGCGATTCCGAAGAGCAAAGGCATTGAGTTTTCGAATCTGCTGCATCAAGCCGGCATCGCACTGAACAAAAGTGCCAAAGACAAAACGGGCCGCGCCGTACTCGATGGTGTTAGATGAAACACTTACCAATAAGGATCTCGTGTGTAAGGCTGTCAAAAGCATTCTTCACATCAAGGAATATTGCTGCAGGGATAAGGCTGAAGTCTAAAATCTGTCGTAAAAAATGAAGAGGAATATTACATGCGTGTTCTGTTACGTACTTCTCCCGAAAACCAAACTGGTGATGATGAAAAAACTTCTTTGCGTCCAGAAAACTCAGCAGAGGCATTAGCATAGACTTTTCAAATATTTCAAAAAAAAAAGGTAAACACATGAAAAAAAAAAACGTTCAAAACTTATCTTGGACAAGAATTCTTTCCCGACCGATTAATGTAGTCTGTCTACTGACATGATTTGTGTTAAAACGGTCAATTGTTCTGTTTTAAAATAAAAAGGAATGTTAGTTGATTCTCTTTGTATTTGATTTTCACATAATGGGCTTACGAAAACATCTCCAGTATCTCTGCTTTAAAAAAAAAGTCTTTTACTTTTTGCCGTGATTGGGCGCTGCCGGTCGGAATTCAAGGCGAACGTTTTGGCCGCTCCAGAATCCGTAACCTTCAACGCTGACGGCTGTGGCGATAGTTCGCTGTGGACGCAACGTGAGACTCACTGGTGCTGGACGCATTACCATCCAGCGGGCAGAGGGTGGCTGTGCTGAACAGGGGGCAGCCCGTTGCGAGGCGGACCATTGCCGGATCGACAATCGCTCACCCCAGAAAACGGGAAGCTTCTGGCGGTAAAAACGTCGGAGGGAATCATTCAATTTTGAAATTGAAAATTATAGTCCCCTTTTTACAATTCAAAGATGATTACACGGCATTCATCTCCCCTCCCACATCCAAATTTTATCCCATCAAAATTTTAAGATAGTAACTTTGTCCAAAACAGTCTAAAGGTCAAATAACTATGCACTCAGGGTTGACGAAACCACCCACATCCCCTGGGGCAACGGCTGTAACTTATACAAGTTGCGACCAACAAGATGCCATTGGGAAAATCAAGTTCTTCATAGGAACCGTTTTTTGAATTGTCAAAAGCTTGGAGTGTGATGTAAATGGGAAACAGTTCTTGGAAATGTTCTTTTTATGAGTAAGAAAAAGATTTTCTCTTTTTTTTTTTTTTTTGCAAGAAATATTGGATTTCTAAAGTGATGCAAGTCTGTTGGAGCAATTCATTAAATCAGCTCAAGCATGCTTCTTATTTCTTTCCAATGGGGGGTAGAGCGAGCTGTCGGCGCGGCAGGGTTTGCCGGTGGAAAATTCAATACCGCTCAACTCGACAAATTCAAAGGCCTGATCACCGTTCAGCGTATCTACAACAATGTGTTCCGTACCTTTGCCACGGATGGCCAAAAGAGCCATTTCGATCAGATCTTGTCCGGCAGTGCAGCCAAGAAAGTGGAGCAATTCCGAAAAGTCGCCATTGCGGGCGGCCTTCAAGGCGAATTGCAGGGCTGACTCCGCACCAAGACTACTGGCCAGGACTTCTTCCACCTTTGCGGGGCGCTTGGCGACACGCGGTGTGATGGTAGTCGGGTGCGTGGTGTTTGCTTTTCTCTGGTGGGGGTGGGACGCCGTGGACTTGGACGTAGACAGACGATTGCCGCATCCATCTGGCCTGGCTCCAGCACCTGCTCCTCCTGCTCCAAGTCCAGCTCCTGCTCCTGGTCTGGCTCCAGATCCTGCTTCTGCTCCTGCCGCTTCAACTCGAGCCCTGCGACGTCGCCCGCCCAGTGGTCACGCACGACCAGTGGCCACCGGTAGCGCTCGCACAGCGCGGCGAGCCCATCGAACATGCGTTCCACGAACCGGGCGCCATCCTTCGCCCCTGTCGGTGGCCAGTACGCGATGTAGTCCACCACGATCTCATCGACGATGCCGCCGCCCTCAAGCCGCATCTCTCGATGCACGACAACGCCGCTGGCACCGCTCACCTTGTTGCGTTAAAACCTGTAAGCTTAATCACGTACCGAGTTGATTTTATCTAACAAAAAAAAACTAATTAAAAAAATTTCAGATATTTTTCATGCTTGAATTAAAACATTAAAACTATTGCTCAGACACCATAAATATTTCTGCAGTTTACATAAAAGCTTTAGTGATTCTGAACTGAACTTACAAATTTTTTCAACTTTCTTTCATATCTTAAAAAAAACTACTGAATCAAGTCCGAGTTCTGAGCTCGGGACGCTCGACGCCAGCGTCCTTCAGGTGCCGACGAAAGCGTGCCGCTGCGTGTCCGTCTCGAGTCGGGCAGACGGCCCTACCCGTCGGCGCAGCGAACACAAGATCGTCAGGACGTGCGTGCTCGGAGATAGACCGCCAACGAGCAAGTGCGGCCGCGACGTCCGACCGAAGGGCCCAAGCTCGGGGGTCATCGCTCTTGTTCTCGTCGAGGCGAACGATCCCGCGGTCGAGGCGATAATTGTGGTCGCAATATATATTTTGTTTGCGGATTTGAGCGTGCTTGGGGCATAGGTATCCGCTGTTGGCCAGCTAGCAAGTATGACGCCGGATTGACGCCGAAATGCCTTCACGGGCGACTGCCATCGCAAAAGATATGCACTGCATCGCGCAACATCGATGCCGCAGTGGGGACGGGTTCTCGCTCCCACAGTTTCAGATAGTTAATGCCGTAAATATCCGTGTGTATCTCCACTCGTCGGCTTCAAAAATATTAGTGTTGTTGCTTTCATTGGCGTTATGTTGCTCTTCCGTCATCATGATCACTGTATCAGTTGCTAGGGCATCCGTCCCCGGGTTGGACTCCTCCGTAGAAAAAACAATCTCTTCAACACTACGGTCATCTTGATTCTTGTTTCTGCAGTTCTCTACGATGACCATTCTATCATCGTCTTCTTCTCTGTGTGCGTTCTTTTGTTCACGGTCTAGCACCATATTCCATCGCTTACCCCCGTATCCCGCGAAAATCGTCCGCCGAAAAACGGTGTCCCGGCACAACTGTGCGTCTTGTCTATCAAACCCGAAGCAAACGAAAAGTCATTATCCACTGTGCCATTGAGGTCAAAATCACTGTAGCCCAGCCCCTGCATGACACAGTCGGACTCTGAGCGTTTGTTCCAAGTCCAGATGGCGAAGAAGTCCGCCCACCCTTCCCGGAATGCGTTGGACAGGTATTCTTTTAAAATAATCAGAAATTATAATGTATATGAAAGGGTTAGTTTCTTCCTCAATACCTTGCTCTTTACGCTAAAGTATTTTTAGTAATTTCAAAAGAGCTATTTATTCTAATGAAACAGCCTTTGTGATTCAGAGGTCATTCTTAAGGATTTGGAACGAAATTCAAACTTAAGCGTTAAGATTGAGGTAATGACGAGGCCCTTCATACACGTAAAAAAAAAATATAAAACATAGAAGTTCGTTATATCCAATGAAAATTTGAGATAACCATTTCGCTCAGCGAAGTTGAAAGGTCCAGTAATTATGTCTTTGAAGATTACAACCCTTTTTATGGAAAGAGGGTCGTATAAACTTTTGAGAGGGCTCATTGGAATGGAACTTCGAAACTCTAGTGCCATTTTCATAGTCAACAGTGACTGGAGGGAGACCAGAACCCAAGACCCATAATTTCACCAGTTACATCCAATCAAAATTTTGAGACAGTGTTTTATAATAAATAAAAGATAGATTTAATTTAAAGCAGTAAATTACATGGTCTTTAAACACGATTCTTATCGATTATTAATTAATTATTGATCATTAATTAATTCGTATTATTAAATAATTAATTATCATTAATTAATTAATACAATTAATTATTTAATTTCTAATATATAAAAGACATATTTGATTTTAAAGCAGTAAATTATATGGTCTTTAAACACGATTCTTATCGATTACTAATAGTGGTATAATAGCCCAAATTCCCAAAAATAACAATATAAAATAAATATTTATCAATTTTAACCACCATATCCACTAACATACTAACACAACCAAATAAGCACTCTGATTGGCCATGCATAGCAGAAAACAGAAATTAAAATCTATATCTCTTACTCATCTTGCTATATCCTATATGCCTTGCTGCACTTTACTACACAAATGTGAACAATTCCTAAGAATTTTTTAACTTTTCATTTTTTCCCCAAAAAAAACCTTGCTCTTTACGCTAAAGTTTGACTGTCTGTCCCAGTTTTTTTAAGAATGACTCCTGAAACACAAGAGCCGTTTAATTTGAATAACAATCTTTCTTAAAAAGTACTAGAACTTTAGCTGGAAGAACAAGATACTGAAGAGTGGGCTAACTTTTCACATATGGAATAATTTCTGTTCGTTTTGAGTTTCAACGTTCAGTCATTTTTCGTGATTCTGGATTTGAAACGTAATTTCAGTATTAATCCGTAACTGTAAAAAAAAGCCGACCCTGTAATAACTCTATCAAAAAGGATTTCGAAACACAATCCTAACATCAGTTTTCATCCGTGGTATCTCCTTCTTATACGGTGATGTTTTAAAGTTATATGTATGTAAAAAATCGTTCAGTGTTTTGTACATGTTCTTGATTATTTTTTTTTATATTTGCGTTTTACTTACTTCTCTTTTCGTATAGTTGTCATTTCTGTTTTAAGATTTTGTTGCATTGGTTTGGAAAACGATTTATGTTTATTATTTACTTAATTTGGATTTTCACAAATTTGGAACCCTGCAAATTGAGCTTGTGGCAAAAGTCTCTGATTTCTAATATACAGCACAGTCTGTAACCCCAGAGAAGACTGATGACGTAGAGAGCAGGCAATTTGCCATTTGTTCAATGAAGCTATACTTCAAGACGCGATTTTAGAGAGGGACAGAGGGAGCACTTGCCTCTAAGATATATAAAAAAACTAAAAGAAAATAGCAAAAATAAAATCACTACTTTATAATATGCTGCATGTTCCTATTAATGAGATGTCTTTCATTTTCATCCACAGTTTAAAATCTTATCAAATAACATTTTATTCGCATTTGTATTGTAATCACTCAGGTGAAAATGGATTTCGTCAAGAATGGTGCAACCATTTATACGACTCATCACGAGATGAAAAACCACAAAAAAAATATTCTTATAAAAGTTCTAGTTGCCTTTTTAAGTAACCAAAACATCGGAGGGCAACTAGGCCTCCTCTCCCGCTCCTTTTTTTCTCAAAATCACTCGACCAAGACTACGAGAAAGCCAAATAGCCAAAAAAATAAATTTTCAAATTTCGTTTTAATTATTCATTAGCGGAGATCCACATGCATTGATTCAAAAACGTTCAGAAATTAAATAAAAAAAAAATATTTTTTTTAACGGGAAGTAAGGAGCGACTGGGGGAATATATGGTTCCTATAGAAGAGATGCTCGTATAAACTTCAGAGAGGGCTCATTTGATTGGGAATTGAAAGTTATAGTTCACTTTTTAAGAGTCAAAGGAGATCAGGGGCCAACTAGCCCTCCAAAGTTCTTTTTTCCAAAAACCCCTCCAAAAAAAAATTTGAGATAGTCATAATAAACCTAGTTCAAACATAATAAAAACATAAACATAAACATATAATAAAACTTCGGGGTCAGTAAAAAACGAAGGCATGTCCAGGAACCGCGAGAGCAACGCGAAACCAGACTTGATGCTGAAAGAGAAAGTAATAAACAAAGGGGTGTCGCTGTATTACAAAAGCAATTCGTTTATAATCGCCTTGCATTCAAGTATTGCTCTTCCGATGATTATAGCTTGATTCAAGATATTCAAATCTGGACTATGTCCGAAATTTGTCCCTCCTTGAAATTTAATGGTGAAACAATGGGAATGTGTTGCTCATTGGGGATCGGATCTTCGGCTGCGACGACTGTTTGGCCGCCTGTCCGTGGAATCGCTTCGCCCACGAAGCACGCCTCATGAAGACAGTCCAACGGGACGATCTGGCGCAGCGAACCTTGGCCGAGTGGATGAAACTCAGCCCGGATGAATTCCGCGCCTTATTCCGCGGCACACCCTTCTTCAGTACCAAATGGCAAGGAATGTTACGGAACGTCTGTGTAGCGCTAGGCAACACGCCGGGTCGCCCCGGCGCGACGGATGCTCAGTTGTCCATCTTCTCGGCCATCTGATAGCGATAGAAATCGTCGAGGATGTAATGCTGGTTCTCGAACCGGCAGGTGCGGATCGGGTCGCCCTCGACATTCGGCAGATAATCGGTGGCGCCGCCGGCATCCGCGCAATAGCGGTCCTCGGCGGGGATCGCCGCCATCTCGGCCTTCTTGCGCGCCTCTTCCTCTTCGCGGGCCTTGGCCTCGGTAGGCCGACCAATAAATATTTACCAAAGACACTCACATATACCTATTTGCTATACTAATACTACTACTATTGACGAATCACTGCAGCACCAATCCGCCTGAAGCCAAGACAATTATGCACGCTCATCTTCCATCACAATCTATTCAGACCCTTCCTTTTTAAATCTTCCCAAGAAGTACCATAAATCTTTCCTCACGACCTCATCACACCCAACCGATGACGACCCGCTTTTTGTTCGGCTACCGGCCCGACGGGAAAATTTCGCAGTACTCCGGAGGAGCTCCTGGAGCACGGCTTCGGTCCGACACCGCTCTTCAGGGCACAGGTGGCCGCAAGCAATGACCGGATCTCTGGCGTCGCGCTGTACTTCGATACGTTTTCGTCGTGGCGTGGCGAACCCGGTGTCTACCTGCAGGACCTGGTCGTGACGGGATCGGCCCGGGGCCTGGGGCTCGGCACACGTTTGCTGCAGGCGGTCGTGTGCAAATTTGAGTGGCGCAAAGACAGCCGAGGATTAATCTTTTCTTACCTTGATCACGGCGAAACGAAACTTTCTGCCTTGAACCTGAAAGGCGATGTGAAACCTATCGACGTTAGCATAGGTGGACAAGCTTTTGGACGCCCTTACACGTCGGGCGACTTCGCAGTTAGTGATAAAGGCGACATTGTTTACACCACGGCAAGCCGCACTGTGCCTGGCGACCTGGCGCTTTATAGAAAAGGTCTCAGTCACCGGTAAAGAGAAACTTGATGACGCTACTTTTATGCTGCCAGGATGGACGGATAGGAAACGTAGGCAGGGATGTGGCTTCCTACTCCTCAGTAAGGCTAGGAGATCAATAAGCAAAACCTATATCGGAACATCTGTTCATGATCCACCTGAAAGTCTCACGAGTGAATCTCACAATCATCCAAGTACATACACCTGACTAGCAGAGATGATGATGAACCTGAAAACTTCTATGCCAACTCGCTGCCCGGCATTTTGGCTGTGGGCGCAACATTGGTGATATCAGGCGGCTTATTGAGCTATGCGCTGGCCCTACTTGCCGTGGGTGGTGGGGTTTTCTTCAACTTTTTGGCGCGCACACTACACAGTTCGGCTTTGAAATCGATCGAGCACCGCGCCGAAAAAGATGTTCTGATTTACGAATTGGAAGAAGCAAAAACCATGTCTGATGAAGCGCGCAGACATGCAGAGCAAGCTTACGGAGGCATTTTTGATAACTTATTACTGAACTGCTTTAATAACTACCTTTATTTCAAATTAATTCGGAATAAATCATCGCTAATATTGAGTCTTAACTTCCTAGGTTTGCCAGAATCTGGGCTTCTGCATTCCAATAGGCACAAGATCTGGAGGCCCAGATTGTTAAAAGTATGAAAGTTGAAGAATCACTAACTTGTCACCAAAAGTTAGGCAGTGTTTGGCTGCCTCCAAAATTTTGTTTTGTGAAAGAAATAAAAAAAACTGTTTTTCGTTTTCACTGAGTGAAGCTCAGTCCAATGGTACTTTCGAAGCCAATTGGAAAACAATGACGCACATGGCATATTAGCCCTATTACAACAATCGATGTTGTCATAGAAATTCTTTAGATATTTTTGTTTTTATTCGTACTGCTCTGGTTTATTACACCGTATGTGTTACTTTTCTCCAGTTTGATTCTATGTACTGTTTATCTCCATTCTCTGGAAACTTCGTATGGAAGGGGTGATCGTAATACTTTGCTGAGATTCCGCTCGACTGGAAATGGGAACTTTCAGTACCCTTTTTAAAAGTCGAAACTAATTTGAGGTAAATCAGCCCCCACCAGTGCACTTTTTTGTTATCTTGACGACCTTGACCCACATGTCTTCAGGTAAAAAATTTTGAAACAGCTACGTTGCTCAAAGTTGTCGGAAGACCCAATAGATATACCTCCATTGATTGGCGATGTTGTCCGTTCTGCTTTTGAAGAAGGGCGTTGTGATGGTTGGACCGGTGACAAATCTGGCCTCATCTCTGGTCTTACCCTCTTTGAAGACCCCAGTTCAGTTAAAATCCTGGATGTAACTATGTCCAAAGAGCCACTGGGGCCGCTGGTTCGTCATGGTGACGATAACTGGTTTGATATCGTCAAGTGGTCGGTCAACTGCACGATCCAGGCAGAAGAACTGGGAATCTCTTCCCGACGCCTCGCAGCCGCTCAGCGATCTCGCGCGCGACTTCGCCTTCGCCTGGGGCGAAGACATCGTCCTCACGCTCGAGGGGCTCGCCGAGGGGTCCTACCTCTGGACCGGCTACTTCCACGACAACGCGGTCGATCAGGGCGACGCCGACGTCGCCGTGAGCACGGACGGGGGGGCGACCTTCACGGTCGGCCCACTGCCCTTCGCGCACAGCACGGGCACGAATCCGCCCGGGATCGGGTAATACTCAGAGGTGATGTCCTGAATGTAGTCCAAGGTCCTGCGTAAATAAGATTGAAGGCCCACGCCTACCTTGGCGCCGAATTCAGCACGGAACTCTTTGTAGAAATCGATGGTCATGGTGGTGCAGGGAGAATCTTCCATATCCAACCGCATGAAATTATCTTTGGCCACAACCAGTTTAAGCAGTTGGTAAATTAAGTCTTTGCAGCGTTCCCTATCGATGAGCAGGCCAAACGACGGTAACCTATTTCTAACAATGCATCCGCTAAATGAAGTACTATAACCCATTCATAACTTTTACTGTATAAATGGTACGGGAAAGCATTACAAAATTCATCAGTAATATCAATCAATTAGAAAGCAATAGAAAGCGATCTCTACTGAGTGTTTTGGGCAATCGATCTAGATTATGTCTTACATAGCAAAAAAGAGGCGATTAAATAAAAAGGGAAAATAATTCTAGCTTTTTGAGATCACTCCTGTTGTTTTTTTAATTCAATTTTCTGCAACATATTTTTTTTTCCTTTTTACTGGTATGATAAACTTAAGCTCATTCCATGAATACACACCTTCTCCTTCGTTTCACAAGAGTAATTAATTCTTGGATACTATTTAGCAGGGCAGTATTGGTCAAGGAAAGACCTTTGGAATCGTAAAGTACTTACTTTTCATGAAGACTTAAATAAATCCCTCCTGAGAAAAATTATTTTTTCGTTCTTGTGGACACAGACGGATAAAACCGGTTTTCTCACATCTAAGAGAGTAAAGTTCTCAATTGTGTTTGGTATACTACATAAGTACCCTACAGGCAATTTAGTAGAAAAACTAGCAGTTTACGCATAATCTATTGTATTCTATAACTTTTATTCCAATAATTACCCTTCGTGAAAAGTAGATATATTTCGGAAACAATGAAAATATATTATTATTTTTTATTACCATACACAACATAGTGATAGAAGCGTATCCATTGTTGTTAAGTTTTTACGAGTCAGACAAACACTACAGGCGGGGGGGGGAGGGGGGTTCCGACCCCTACCCTCTGGATTTGGCATTGGCACAAATACTAAGTTTCATGGAAAGAGGCGTATCAGCTATTCTTCCTGCGAGTTAGTGTATCCTTATAAACTTATCTTACTATTTTCAAAGATTTCAAATGACGTGAACACGTTAAAAAGGCCTAGCTATACCTACAGGTTTATTGTTGATTCTGCGTCCATCGGATCCCTCGGATTCATTGTTCTGCGTGGGCAAGCGCAGCCGCGAGTGGCGGCAGATCGTGTGCAATCCTGTCGAGAATCCTGATCCGCGCTGCATCCGGGGCCACCTCCGGATCCTGTCTCAGGTGTGCAACCTCCTCGACCGTAAACGGTGCAAAATTTGCAGGCAACTGAGCCGCGCTAAAGTTTTGCAGAAGCCAGTTCATCAACTCGGTGACTTCGATAAAGCCTTAGGTTTAATAGAGAGCAGAAGGGGTTTGTAGAAGAATTATCAGAGTGATAGGTTGTATGAAAACAAAAGGAATGTAAAGGAAGTGGAGAAAGTATTAAAATATGAACTAAGGAGATGTGAAGTGGAGGCCATGGATAAAATTGCTGATGATCTGGAAGATGCGGCTAGACAGCATAATAGTAAAATATTATACTGGCATGTTTATAAATTGAAAGAGAGTAGCCAATCCCGACTACGCTCAATGAAAGTTTTGCCAATTATGGCGAATACCTTTGGCTGGAACACAAATACGGCAAAGACGAAGCGGATTATTACCTGCTTGGCGTGTGGAACAATTATCTGTCGACCGGCGAGTACGCCCTGCATCCGCTCATTCACTTCGCTTACGCCGACCGGGAAGATATGTTTGATCGCCACAGTTACGATAAAGGCGGCGCAATATTGCATATGTTGAGAAATTATGTAGGCGACGACTGCGCCGATACGCGTTGCCGAACTTCGCTTCGTGCTGAAACTCGTTTGCGTTGTCGAGATCGGTTTCCTGGTAATAGCGACCGCTCAGCCTGTATGACACGTAGAAGCCTTCGTACTTCAGGCTGTTGACGAAATACTTTGCGCCGATCCTGACAGGCAGGTAGGTACCGCTTCGCGCGACCGGCACGACGACGGGGGGGTTCGGGTCGGCCAGGTCGATGTCCGACTGCTCCGGCGTTCGGACGCGCCCACGATGCCCGTCGAAGCCGCCAGCACGACCCCGAGCAGGGCGACCGCGACCGCGAGCCCCCCGCGCACGCCGCCCAGCAGCCGCTCCAGCGAATAGAGCAGGTTGGCGGCGATGCCCGAACGGTCGAGCATCAGCCCCATGAACACGAAGAGCGGGATG
Organism: Alatinidae sp. Z8VKAUB7J3; assembly: GCA_010016025.2. NCBI lineage: Eukaryota > Metazoa > Cnidaria > Cubozoa > Carybdeida > Alatinidae > Alatinidae sp. Z8VKAUB7J3. Next base: position 220,258,451 of record JAAAKM020721499.1, read on the forward strand.
GCCAGAAGCAGCCAGTTGGCCATGATGCCGGAGATGCGCGACACCGCAAGCTGGAGCGTGAAGATCGGCAGATGTCGCAAGCACAGCCTCCTTCGTGCATAGCATCTGCTTGGACATGACGTTATTCTCGGGGTTAAAGCTGCACACATTCGGGACCAAGCATGCAACACAAACAACGTATGGCCGCAGTATTGGCCGGGGAACAAGCAGACCGACCTCCTGCTTCCGTATGGGGGCACGATTTTCTGCGTGAGTGGAGTGCTAAGGACCTTGCTGAACAAACCATCGAACGTTACCGGCAACATGACTATGACGTAAGAATTGGGAGACTTAACAGTAGCCTATCCGTGGTTTCGGAAGATTTTCCCGAGGGAGGTGAGTTCCTGCGCAGGAGGTATGGCCGCAGGAGCGCTACTATTACTCAAAATAACAGTCAACAGTGGAAAATGATTGCTAAGTAGGAGAGGACTAAATAAACTTTAATGTTTCAACGTGGAAGCCCAATATAATAACGGGTAACATATACGGAATTGAAATTGGTAGGATTGGCAGGCGTCATCCGGGACGAGGAGGCGCTGCCAGCGACCAAGGTTCGCTATGTCGGCGAACCGGTTGCGGTCGTGGCCGCCGAGGACGAGCGCACCGCGCGGCGTGCGGCCCGGTTGGTCGTCGTCGACTACGAGGAGCTGCCGGCAGCCGTTGAGGTCGAAGCCGCCCTCGCCGATGACGCGCCGATCATTCACGAGGACAATGCCGACTACTTCCGGATTTTCGAGACGGAAGTGCAGGGGAACATCTTTGAATTTTCAAGTTTCTATGACTAAACATTTCAAGAATTACGTCTTTCTTTTTTTCAAAATTTAAGTTCTTTGATGTCAATTTTTGACAACAAGACACTTAACAAATGGTGCATTTTAACAAATGCTGCGTTTTCTTCCTTCCAACCCCTAAATTTCCAGATTTTTATAACAAAACCTTTTAAATTTCATGAGCCCTATTTTTTTCTTTCTTCTAACCCTTCCTTCTAAAAACTCATTCCTTCTTTTTAATGGTATAAAACATATACAATAAAAAGATTTCATCTGAATTGAAATATTATCATTTTAGCATATGTTTTTTACTGTTTTTTTGGCAACAAAACCTTTACCATTTTCGGTAAAATGATTTTCACATTGGGTTCTCAATGCTCGCAGTATTGTCGATTTTCCTACATTGCGTTATTGCAGAGATTAAATTTGTTTAGATCGTTACATTCACCTTTAAATTCAGTTAGTCTCTTATCAAAAGTATCGGCTTATTCTGCTGATTCCAAATAAATAAGTTTCAATAAGTTCAGTGTTGCCCATCGAAGACTGCGATTCTGAGAAAATACGGCTGATTTTAGAAAAAGGTGAAAAACAACCCCTAAAATACTAATGATGTTAATGAAAATTAAATCATGAGATTTAATGTATTAAAGAACCCTACTGTACAGGTTTCAAGTTCTTATCTGCAAAAATGTGAAATTTTGTATTTTGCCGACGCACGTTGATACCGCGCACTTCGCTGCCGGGCTGGGGGTCGATCCATTCATCGTGCACCGCGTGCCCGCCCAGGGTGTAGCGCCCGTGCCACTCCGCATTCACAGGGCGCTGCGGTGACCAGGTTTTTCCAGTCCAGGCGTGCAGCGTAACGTCATGTTCACCCACCATGAAATCGAAGGCCGCCGCAGCTTCGGGGCGGTCTGCGGCAGGTTCACCGAGTTCACAGGCCCTGGCGTGCGAAACTTAATCACATTCACAAAATTTAAGCACAAGGCAGAAGCAAAACAACAACAGGATCTCGACCCTGTATTATTGAGAGCATGAACCTCGAATCAGACTGACGAACATGATATATACATTCGGATAGCTAACACACCTTATTTGTTCAGAAAAATACTAAATAAAGCAGAGCTAAATTCATATCGGTAAATGATATTTTATATTTTGCCTCTGTATTTACTTGTTACATATTCGTCTTCTCAACGTCCGGTCTTTACGTAAAAGTTTTTTATTGTTGTAAAAGAAGAGTTGTGAGAAAGGGTCAAACTTTAGCGTAAAGAGTTGGACGTTGAGGAGGGGTCAGCCCCTTTCATATAAGGAATAATTTTTGTTCGTTTTAAGTTTACTGTCGCTCCATACTCTAGTTAAAACAAAATTTGTTTTTTATTTAATCACTTAAAGAGAGCAATGGAACTTTCGGGTTGCCGATGAAATTAACTTACTAATACATATCCTCAAACTCACCTTGTAATAGCGTGTTTAGCTTCGGCCGTTGCTGGTTCTTTTGTGCTTCTATCTTTGACTAATTCGATTCCAATAAACATTCCCACACCCCTGACATCACCAATTAATTGATACTTAGTCATCAAGATTGTAAATCTGCTGAGTAAATAATTCCCAACTTTGGTGGCGTTTTCTCTCAAATTCTCTGTTTCGATCACATCTATAACAGCATTAGCTGCCGGAGCCGGACTGTGCACCGGTAAAAATCACGATGATGGGCGAGCCGCTTCTGGCTTTCCGCGATACGGAAGGGCGCATTGGCATCATCGACCAGCACTGTCCGCATCGCGGCGCGAACCTCTGGCTTGGGCGCAACGAGGAATGCGGCATCCGCTGTGTCTACCACGGCTGGAAATTCGACGTTGACGGAAACTGTGTCGACATGCCGACATCATATCCCGATCTCAACGCCAAGGATCCTGCCTTCTTGATGGTGATGGTGCGCTTTTCTTCTTTTCTCCTCTTCTCTCAGCACCAGTAAGAGCATCATCATCACAATCACAGCAATCACGCTCCCCACGGCGAAATCAGCGCGCACTGTCAAAGGGCAAGCATGACGCATACAGTAGACAATAACATCACTACTAACGCTAAGATGCGTTTTTCCGTTTTTTTTTCTTTTTTTTAATTCCCTTTTTATTAGAATAGAGAGGTGGTATCATTGTGAATAATTTTCAAAGAAGGCAAGGTGCCATACTCTCTGCTCCTAAAAAAAATGTGGTTTGGAAACCCCTGAGCGAAGAAGGGTTTCGTTGTGCCTACGTTATGCAATAAAATGCAATAATAAACCGTCGGACGGCAAGTATTTTCCCCAAACGTCACTACCCATCCAGATTACGGCCGCCTCGAGCTGTTTCTGAGACCATCTCTGTTTTGTCCACCATTCACTGCGTAACTTCTGGAAGTCGATTCCGACGGGGATCTGATCGCGAACCATCTGGACGCGTGTCTTCACTCCGACCTGAGCGCTACAGTCCTCGTCGGCGCGACGGACAGTGGAGTGCAGAACTCGTTGCTGCAAACCGGTTGCACGGTCGCCGATCTGGTGGCGCGCGCGCTCGGCAGGCCGCGACCGCTTCGGGCACTCATTCGCCTCGTCTCGAGGCTTCACCACGGCGGCGTGCTGACCTCGCATGAGGCGCTGAAAATTTTCTCGCAAATTTTCATCCTGGAGTCTACTAACATCATAACTTTCCGGGAGGTAGTTACTCTTCCGAAATTTCAATTTTAAATTAATCCTAGACACTACCAGATGGTGATCTTTTCTCTTAATATCAATAACAGCATTTCCATATGCCTTAGTATCTTATATTGATCCTGCCAGTCTTCGGTTTACAGTAACATAATCAATAAGGTTTGCTTTCTTACCGTTACGTGAACATGTCCACGCCCAGCAGTTCACCCTTCAAGTGCTTTCTGCCATCCAGTTTGCGCGCTAGTCGTATATCGATGTCTTCTCCGATAAATTGTTCAAACTGATGTTGTTCAAAAAACACTCTATCGAGCCCCGGCGAAGACACTTCTAGTGTGTACGGCCCCTTGATCGGGTCTTCTACATCCAGTACACCGACCACCTGATGACTGACCTTCTGACAGTCATCCACATCGATGCCTGGCTCATCGTGACTAAAATATAGCTAATCATCTTTAATCGTATCCTTAAAAAAAAAACTCAAGCCAACCTCAGCACAAAAGTCTGGAAGTACCCTTACCGAAGACTTCGCTTCGGGTCAAGGAATAGTAACGGCCAGCTCGACCAGTTGCATAGGATTTGTCCCGGATTATTCAGACTGAAGTTACTTTTTTTCTACCGAGTGGGAGCTTATGTCAAGTGAAGAAGTAGGTTAAGTGTATGCGTGTATTGGAGGACGCAAATCCTTGTATTCGATTCACGTTAAGGTTTAAGATAAACAAATATGCTCAAATCTAGAAAAACGAGTATTTTGAGACTGAGAATCTAGACAAAAATAAAGAAGAGAGAAAAGTATATGCTAGCAGTATTGTTTTCAAAGCTCCAAAGTGATAATGAAATGAAAATCAAACGAATAAATCATATAATGAGAATAAACTAATCATGATCTGTCGTTAATTTTTTACTAAACGCTGTTGTAAGGTGTCATGACGCAAAAATACTCCTTAACACGTACTGTTTCTGGATTCTCATTAAAGCTTAAATGACTCCATAGACTTTGGAAGGGGGTGAGAGAGGGTCGGTAGCCAAACTCATATTTGTGGTGTGTCTGATTGTTTCAAGTTTGGATTTGTCATTAATTTGAATATCTGTTCGGTACATGCTTTATTTATTCGTTAATTGTAATTGAAATTCTTTTTTGGTTTAAGTTATTTCCAACCTCAATCACCTCCGCCACACTCACGTCCAACACGCCACGGGCATGCGGCGACGGAGAGCCGCCCAGATCGCTGTCATCGCTGTCAATCTCGTCTTCCAGCGCCGGCGACGAGGAGGAAGGGTGTGGGTGTGGGTGTGGGTGAGGGTGAGCAGCCGGCTCCAGCAGCGACTGCATGAGCAGCGTCGTGTTCTCAGCCTGATCCAGCCGTGCACGTCGCACCACGCTCAGCTCGGTGTGAAAAAAGAAACGTATCTTTTATCTTCAATTATGTACATACTATACATGAATCTTTAAAGTTCATTGGATGAATAGATTCGTATCGGTACTCATTTTCTTCTATCTATTTTTCGGGACTGCGGATGATGTCCCCCTTTTTCTATTGTTTGCTTGCTTGCGTCATCCCCCAAAGTCATCCGTGGTGGTCTTCCGTCGCTGAACTCTCTACAGCACGTAATCTCTGTGCGTAAGAGCCCCCGTCCTCACCCTTGCGCACATCGCCGCTTTTCAGGAACCCGATCCCGATCGAGCATCCCAGCACCGGCGAATAGGCAGCTGAGGTGATATATCCCTGATCGGTCGCCGCGCTGACCTCGCCCTCGGCGTTCATCAGATGCGCCCCGGCCTGCACCGGGTCGGCGGCATTCACCGGCTTGAAGCCAACCAGTTTCAGCGCATCGTCCTGATTCATGCCGTCACGCTCGCTCAGCACGTTGCCGATTTTTACGTTATCGTTTGTACCCGTTGCGTAAACGTTTAATTCTGCCAGATTTAAAGAGATCAAACACAATGTGCACCAATTTGCAAAAATTTCTATCCCAAAATGAACAGATTCTTACTTACAATTCTCTCTCCTGTGATAGACATCAAGTTCACCGGAAACAAATAAATGGGTACACCAAGTACCAAAAGTTGCAAACCCCTAATCGATGAAGATGATTGTAGCCCATCAGCCGATTATTATGAAGCTATCTACCCAATACAATGTTTTCCTTACCCAATGTGACCTTCACTTATTCCTAGCCTTTGCGACTTAGTCTGCTGAACGTTAATCTTCAAACCTACTCTAGAACCCTGAGCTCTCAAAACCTCTAAAGGTGTGCATTCATTTTGCTTACCCTTTCATCTAGCGTGCTTAAATCATCACAATAATCTTAAGTCAAGGAAAATTTTTCTTCCCCATTTAATTCCGTATTACCCATTTCACACTGAAACCAAAAATAGGCCAATACAAATTTTGAGGCATATAGGAGAGTTTAAGCAACAGTCGGTTGTTAGGGCTACAATCATCTTCTGCGATGAGGGGTTTGCAACTTTTGCTAGTTGCAATGAGGGGTTTGCAACTTTTTCTAGTTGGTGTACCTAGTATTTATTTTAAGATCCTTACAGATTATCAAATTCAGCGTTTAATCGAAGCGAGTAAACAAACAACATAGATCTAGTTCGCGCCGCCGCGCTGGTGTTCGCCGGCTACGACGCCGTGGCCGCCGACTTCGACCTGCCGCAGGCCTCGCACGTGTGGTTCGCCTACGCCCAGGGCGCCGACCCCGACGCGATCACCGCAGGCGCCCAGGCGCTCTACGCCGAGCACCTGGGCCGCGAGGTCGCCGCCGGGCGCACCGAAGACGGCGGACCGTTCGTGCACGCGATGCCCGTGTCCGCGATCAAGGCCACGCTGATGGGCGTGATTTTCTGGCGGACTCAACTTTCTTAGAGCTTGTGACAGTTTTTAAAAAATAAAAAGATTGTGTTATCTTGGCGACAAAAAAAATCTTCGCTGTCAGCACGAATTTGCTGAAATTACCCCTCAATTAGCAAATTATTTTTAAAATGAACAAAATATTTGTTGTTTTTTTTTAGAAACAAAATTGTGTAGATTAGCCACATCAGGACCTACTTGAAGCTACTTAATAAATGATAACTTATCGATGTCGACGCAGGGCGGTGCCGCCTGCAAGACGCCATCGGTTAAGGTCCAGCAGCCGGGGTAACGGCCATCCCGAGGTTGCCAGCCCTCGAGACCGTCGGCCAACAGGTTTATCGGCTCACCCCAGGCAGTGACGTTACGATCGCTGAGCAGCGGCGCCCTTTCTCCGCGCCAGCGCAATTCCGCACCGTCAGCCATGCTGACCTGACCTTCGAGCCCGCTATCTGCGATTGCCGCAGTTATTGGGAAGTATACAGACGTTTTTAGGGGGGATTTTTTCTGAGGGCGGGCAGTTGGAGAAGGTTATATGGGAGGATCTTTCCATGGATGAATTTTTCATGGGGGAAGAGAATTTTCCATGAAGGGGGCGCCAGATTTTCAAGCATTATTTAAAAAACGACCAGAAACTTAAAAAAAACAACCATTTTTTCAACTGAAAGTAACGACATTAAAACTTAAAAGGAACAGAAATTATTACGTTTGCTTGAAATTGGAGGCTTCCTCTTTCGGGTAAAAAAGTGGACTATCAAACGTTGATCAAGTTTAACAGGACGCAGTCAACCTCAATCCTCCTTTTGGAGCTTTGAGGTTTTTTTTTTACCGGCGAAACCGCCGGAAACATAATCGCCACAGAAGGACACAGAAAAACACAGAAGAAAACTAAGAAAATGCTATTCACTGCAAAGACGCACTTCGACAGACTCAGGGCGCCTCGCAGAGAGGTCACTTGGAAAATACCAAGTGCCACAAAAAACGATATGTCAAAGAAAGATGTAACCAAGAAAAGCCCAGAAGCGTGTTTATTATTTTTAGTAGTCCTAGACATATGGGCCATAGATATCTATCTTCTATTAAACAGTATTTTTCATTTGTGCAATTCTTAAGCCTCAGAGAAAAAACTGTCGATATTCAACCGCAAAAAATAAGCTGTAGAATGAAACCCGATTAGTCTGTTACAATGCTGTGGTAGAAAACATCGCCTGTGAACAGGCGGCTCGTATGGTGGCCATGAAGAGCGCCTCTGATAATGCCGGTAAGTTAATTGACGAGTTACAGTTGATATACAACAAGGCCCGTCAGGCGGCGATTACACAAGAGCTGTCCGAGATCGTTGGTGGTGCTGCGGCGGTTTAAGCGCAGTGATGACAAGAATTATTTGGAACTAATTTAAAGAAAATAAACGAGGAACTAAAACATGAGTTCTTAGCAACGCCAGGGATCGGAAATATGTGGACAATGTAAGTTGTTGCCTTTTTTTTTTAAACTCTACTGTCCAGTGTGCTGAGGTAATTAACCGTTAGGAATGTATTCTAAAATTTCGTGTTGCTAAACAGATTAACTTGCAGAGTAATCCAATTATAAATTATATACGTGTCACCTCCTATACGATGAATCCTGAAAAAAAGGGGGGTAAAGGATACGGCATTAGACTTTACAGTCCGTACGTGGTTCTCTAAGAAAATGATACTGGCCTTCTTCGTCGTCCTTAAAAATAGCGTTTTCGCGGCCGACGATAGCGCTAAGCTGTTCTAGTAGCTTCGGTGTTGGACGAGTGGTATTTAGTTTGTCGGTCATTTGCTAAGGAAACTGGATCATGGTTCTGACTAGAGTAGCACCTTTTGTGCTCGAACGCGTTACGCGTTGTCATTAAAACGCAATAACATGCTATAACCACTTATCCAGCACTTTTGACGTCTCAAGCTTGAGTGCAGGCTTATACATCATTCAATTGCAAACAGAAAATGGCACCCATTCTCATAAGTTGGTTGTCAGATAAAAAGTCATTTTTGAATTTTAAAAAAAATTAAAAGATGCTTGCAGGGAACGAAATAAATACATAGGTTTGTTGCAAGTATTATAACAATTGAATTGATATGAATTTTCAACTGAGCAATCGTTATTTTTATTTTAGCTATTTCTTTTATGGTTCGTTTGTCTAACTAGAGAACATTAGCCTAAGTCGATAACCTACGGCCTAACCTAGCACACTGGACTTGCCCATGGTTCCATGAAAGTGCTAACAGTTGAGTACCCTTCCAAACAACCCGAAACAGGTAGGCGAGCCTCTAGCCTGGCCTTCACATGCCAAGCTGATCATGTAATGTGAACAAAAACTATCCTGATTACTTTTCGACGTGGCATGATTTTGATAAATGCTCTGATCCGTTGCGGCGCCCGCGTCGTCGAGAAGTCCCGCCACCGTTTGGGCGCAGGATTGCGGCAGTTTGAATAGACCGGAAATGCGGCAATTGTCGGCGCCCTTGCGGATCTGGCGCTTGTCCGCCCGCTTTCCCAGGAGCGACTGCAGGGCGCCGATGAGGATGGACTTGCCCGTGCCCGTTTCGCCCGTGATCACGTTGAAGCCCTCGTTAAAGCTGAGTTCGAGTGACTCGATAAGGGCGAAATTCTTGCGGGCATGGTAAAGGGTGCCAATGGAACAAAGTTACGTAGTCCGCGGATGCCGCTGAAAGACGAGATCTTCCATGCATTGAGCAGGGAAAGCCTGTCCATCGCCGAATTGTGCAAACAATTCGGTGTGACGCGAAATGCCGTCGTCGTTCAGATCAACCAGCTTTTGTCGGCCGGGCTCGTGGCGCCAAGCGATGCGCCGCGGCAAGGCAAAGTCGGCAAACCCGCCACTCTCTATAGCTCTTGAAGAAAAATGTCTTAATAGATCTGGGATCTTTCTATTGGAGCATTAGTTTGGTAATCAATAAACTCATGTTTATAATTGGTGATTTTAAAACCCTTAAGGTTTATGTTCCCTGTTGAAAGTCGCTATTTAATTTTTTGGCTCTCCCTCGGTATTGTTATATTAACGAAAGACAGAAATTTTTGTCATCATTCCATAGCTGAGGTTCAGTTCTACCCAGCGACCGAATGATGTTTTTGTGTCGTCGCGTTCCGGCGGCATGATGGAAAGAACCTCAACCGCCTGAACACCGCGGCCGGTCTGATGCGTTACAATTTCGATCCTTGCCCCGTCCGCGACAGAGCTTTGGCCGAAATTGCGCAGCACATTAACGTGGAGAAGAATGTCCGGACCGCCCTCGTCAGATACGACAAACCCGTAACCTTTGGCCGGGTCGAACCACTTCACCAGCCCCTGAATCTGATGCAAGCTGCTGAGATCCTAGCCCCCCTCCCACGCTTAGTTTTTTCCCAAAGTCACCGGGTCAAAATTTTTAGATAGCCATTTTGTTCCGCATAGTCGGAAACTATAATAACTATGTCTTTGGGATGACTCACTCCCCACATTCCCGGGGGAGGGGGGTGCAAGTTACTAACTTTGTCCAGTATTTACATACTGTAATGGTTATTGGGAAGTGTACAGACGTTTTCAGGGTGATTTTTTGGGTTTGGGGGTGGGGTTTTATGTTAAAAAAAAATGTGAACGATATATGAATTGTTCTTTTGGTCTGTGGGATATTCGAAAAGTTTGGTGGCTAAGATATTCTACGTCAGAAATTATGTACTTGATCTTCAGGAATTACCCCAAACCACCATCAGTGAATCTAATTTTCCAGCTAAATTTGTGGTACTTTTGGAATTTTAGGAAGACCCAGAACATGAGGAGTATCAGTGCGAAAAGCCATGCGCAAGAAATAATTCCGCACAAACGAAGATACTTGGGATATTCTGGAAAAAGAGATCGAAGAAATGAAATTTAAATACCATGACCACAGTTTAACGTTATTGGGAGACTTTAACGCGTACACCAGCGTGAGAATAGAAGTAGTGGATACAGTGATTTGTGAGGAACAGGTTCAGCTCCGAAGGCCTACGGGATTGCAAGAAGTAGCATGGATGAAGGTAGGAAGTTGAATATTTGGGAAAAAAGGCTTTTGAATTTTGGCTATTCTACTGTTACAACTGCACCATAGCCTATCTTGAATACAAGTTTAGCATAGGCCCAGTGTTTTGAATAGAAAATCAGAATTATTTCTACAGGATTAGTGTAGAATCAGGGCTTTTGAGAAAGAAACATGGGTAACTGTATCACAGTTCATATTATTGACTTACCAATAAAGTGAATGTACCACTTGATGCTTTTTATGCTCTTTATGAATATAATAATTGTTTCTATCGCAAAGCTGTGCAGCAGGTTGAACTCCAGGTCGTAGAGGTTGAGCTTGAAGTCGTACTCGAAGTACACGCCGTGGGTCGGCAGGAACCAGCCCGGCAACCACAGGACGATCAGCTGGGCCCACGTCCACCAGGGCCCGGACCAGCCGTCCGGGCCATGCAGGTGGCCCTGCAGGATGTAGTCCGGCTCCTTGCCCGTGGCGATCGGCGACACCTGGCCGAAGGGCAGCGTCCGCTGGGAGAGCTCGATCGTTTTTTTTTCTGTGAAAATGACTTACTGATTCGGATGGAAATCCAGAAGAAATTATTTTTATTTAAAGTGTTCTGTAGTCGCGTCTATTTGCATTTTTGTTATATGTTTTACATACTTTATACGTCATACTTTTGTCAAACGTTGTCCTGCCCTCTGTGTATTTAAAAGATTAATGATAAACGCTTATTGCGAAAACAAATTTGCGGAAATTAGGTAATAGCCTGAAACCCATTTAAATTGATTGTGATTTTTGTGCCTCACCTTCGTTGTGGACGAGACGGATGAGGTGGCGTACTCCTCCGGACATGGCCGCGGAAATGTTAGCGATTTACAAGGAATATGATACCCGGTATTTCAGTTTTGAAGACGATACGTTTAGTGTCAATCGGGCGAGAACCCTGGAATTAGTAGATGAAATTATTAAAACAGGATTGCCAACGGTCCCTGGGTTTCGATGGACGTGCAATACGCGTCCCGATCCCTTTTAACATTTGCTGAGCCTCCGGCACTCAAGATAGTTCATTAGGACACTTTCAATTGAAATAGCAATGAGTCTGACATAACGGCCAATTGAAAAATATTTACGCTCATGCAATTTGTAGTCTACTTCAGTTGTCGAGTCCTCGGTATTTCGACTTCAAGAGGGTAGAATGAGGGCTGAACAAACGCAGAGTCTGGTCTTGTGAGCATACTTATGGAATTATTACTTTACTTTTTGATGGTCATCACCTGTGCAAATGGCTATAACATGTCAGGCAACTATTGATCACTATGCAATGATATTTTCTAACAGCCCATTCACCATGTGCTGGGATAATGTTAATACGCGTGCTCGTACACATGCCAAGAGATTGACAAGCTTGTTAGCTCAAGCCAGGTCCGAATCAATTGCAATGTAATGGGCTTGAACATTTTTCTATGTAACTAACAAGGTAGAGTCAATTTCGAACATATGAAGATTTGTAAGTAGACCGAACTTAATTGATTTTAACGTTTTTTATGATATTTTGTGTTCAAATTTTGTTGGTGAATGAAATTTTTTTTTAAATTTGGCCTGTAAATCTTTGGGAGACAATGTTGGGAGGGTGCTAATCAAGATCTTGCCCCGGGCACAAAAGGGGTCATAATCGCCATTACCTAAAAACAAGACTTTCAGTTTGCAAGCTTATTAAAGCAAAATATAAGTTTTATTGTTTCTTTATTCCAATCATTCCTCCATTACCATCATCAACAAACGCTACAACCAATGGTACACATAATCATGCTCATATTCATTCGCATTCACATACGCATTTACATTTGGGAAATAGCAACGATTCATCATCAACTAATTCCACGCCTGCCAATGGTCCACCACCACCACCACCACCGCCACCTTTAATGCCATTTGCTAATCCTCTTGCAGGTCTTTCTCATGGAAATCCATTGTTACATCCCGGTGGTTCCGCGACGTCGGATCCCGCGAGGGGAGTGTTTCCGGACGCGGTCAGGATCAATCGGCCCGATGGTTCGTTGTTAAACGTGATGGACCAGTCATCTGGCAAATCGGGCGATTCCACCACCGAGTCGACAACCATGAGTTGTGGGTCGTAAACGACCTCGAGATCCACCGAGAAGACGTCGGAGGCGTCACTGAGACGGATGGGCAAGGCCAGATCGGTAAGATCGGCGGGTGAGAGATCGATGTTAATTAGTATAATTAATATTACATAACCCCTGTTGTCTCTTATAAATTCGTATATATTGTCCCTTTCTACTCTACCCTTCCCTTTCTCTCCCCCCTCTCCGTGTCTTCTCTCGTTCTACATCTCTCTTTAGGATTTTTTTATGAAATATACTTCTGGCTTTACATTGTCTCTCCCTATTTTAGTTATAATTCAATAGATTTTATCTTCTGTTAATTTTGTATATTAGGTTGTTTATGATCGTCGCTCAATCCTATGGCGTTTGGGCTGATACCTTGGATCAATGGCTCGAAACTTCGGGGCTTGAAGGCATAGAGCGTGAACGAGCACGCTTTGTCTTTGACGTGGCGAAAGATGTATTCGCACCGGTTAACTCGCTGCTTAGTAATCCCGAGGCGCTGCGCAAGGCGGCGGAAACACGCGGCGGCAGTGTCGTTAACGGCGTGAAGAATTTTGTCGACGATGTGCAGAACAACCACGGTGTGGATATCCCTCGATTTGAACACTGGACAGACATTATCACATTTCGAAGTCTGCTCTTCTTTGCATTTGTGCAACCAAAATAATCTTTTTTTTGATCAAGTCGCCAGGTCGGCTGAAAAGTGGATCCTTTATGACAACAGGAGATATTCAGGACAGTGGATGGACACCCATGAACCATTCAGGAAATTCCCAATTCGAAAATCCACCAAAAAAGACCATGGTTACTGTAAGGGATGGTTTATGGCGGCCTATTTTGCACCCATGCCGCCGAAACGCGCGCCGAACAGGCCGATATCCAGAACCGTTACGGTCGGTCGATCATCCGCCATCTCGATCATCATGGGCTTTTGGACGACCGCACTGTACTGGCCCATTGTGTGCACCTGGATGACGAGGAAATCGACATCCTCGCCAGAACCGGGGCGACTGTCTCGCATAACCCTATGTCCAATCTGAAACTCGGTTCCGGAATTGCCCGTGTTTGATTCCTAAATCAAAACGGTTATCAGCCAAGAAATAGAGCTTGGCATTCTCGCTTGCACTGCTTTCAGTAGCCGACAAGCGAGAAACAACAACTGCTGATTTTCCATTTAGCAAACATTGCCTCCCTTTAAACTGCTTGTCATTGACACAATATTCAAGACTAGAAGAAAATGGAATCGGAATTGAAGTAAGTGCCTTTCTTCCGTAGTTGCTCACAATGGTCTTGTTTACTCCTGAACCCTTTCCCACCGATGTCTCTGGGATCACCCTCTGGCAACCTCGGCTTGCCGACTATCTGAGATGGAACGAAAACGAACCAGATGGCTTCGATGGAGACATTGGCGGAATCAAACAGGGGATCGCCAAGCGCTGCCAGAAGGTGCTTGACTTGCTGACCGACGAGAAGGCGCTTCGCGCGTTCGCCGCGGAAGCGGATGACCGGCAAAGAGGGCTGTATAGCTGCATCGTGATGATTGTGCTCGTGGGAAAATGCCGCTTTTTTGCTTCTGTAAATTTTTCTATTGATCACTCAAAGAAGATATATTGGCTGTGGGGCTGGGTAACTGCCGCATATATTTAAAACTTATAGATTTTAGTCCATCTTCAATTTGAAAGTGTTGCCTGCCTGCTTGCCCGCTAGAACGGAGCTTTCCACTCGAAAGCAGAATCATGGTTTGATGAAACGAAAGCTTGGCTGCACAACTTCAGTTACTCCTCTCTGCCTTTTTTTTTTTCATTATATTATAGGAACCTAGTTTACACAATTACACTCCATATAATTATCCAATTCTATCTCTATACTTTAGCCATTTTTTCAGTTTTTTGCTTCCACTATTTGAATACTATTTTATACATTTACACATTTAAAAAATTTGAAGAGAACACATGTCAAATCCACTAGGATCTGCTCACAAGTATTTCCGAAGTATTTTAATACATGTCAAATTGGGTTCCAACTTACAGGACCAGGTGCAGGCCGCGACCGGTTCCCGCCCGACCGCGGCATCGGCAAGCCTGCAACTGCTGTGGCTGCAGCGACACGACCCCGATCGTCATGTTCGGATCGCCAAGGCCTTGCGGCTGAAGGAATGGCTGTTCTTCAGCCTGACCGGCCAGATGATCGCCGAACCTACCGCCCTGCTGCCGGTCTGGGGAAACTGGCGCGATGGCAAACTTGCACCTCAGGTTCAGGAACATCTGGGCCGGACGCTTCGCAGATCCCGAGCAGGTGGCCGATGAGGCCGAAGCCGGTCACGTCGGTCATCGCATGCGCTGCGGAAAGGATTCGGGAGGCCTTCCCTTGCGGCTGGCTCATCTGCTGCCAGGCCTCCGTGATCCAGGCGCCCTTGGCCTCGCCCGCCATCTCGGCTGCCATCAGCACGCCGGAGCCGAGCGGTTTGGTGAGGATCAGCGCATCGCCCGGTTTGCCGCCAGCGAGCGTGATCGCGGCGAACGGCAAGCTGGTCTTCGACTTTACCGACGACCCGAGCATGCTGAAGACATCGCCGATCGGGCTTCAGCTGCACTCCAATCGTCGTCCTCAGGAATTCCGCTTCCGCGGTCTTGTTCTGACGACGAAGCCTGGCGACGAACTCTGGACGGTCAGTCAGGGTAAGAAGTAGGTCGAGCGGATTCGGTCCGTTCGCCGCGATCAGTTCGCGGACGAGGCGCTTCGCATGTCGCGGTTCAACAAGAGGCCTTACCAAGAAATAACCACCAAGAACAAAAAAAAAGAAATACCACGGTCAAGTAATGCGTCAGTATATATGCTAAAGTTTTCATAACGGAATCACCGCTTCAATATGGCCTCCCTCTTAAAATAATCAAAACCCGATGATAGGCAGGCTAAATTTACTAAAGTTATACATTTTCAGTAAACGGCACAAAACCACGCAAATTCGGTATACAGTTAGTTCGAGTCTTTCGCAACACTAATCAGTTCTCATCTTTTGGCATCAGCATTTGCCGAGAACGAGTGTTTCCTTGGTATAAAAGATGCAAATCTTATAATATACTGCTGCTACTTACCAACTGATCACAAGAACTTTGCATTAGTGCGCTGATGCAATCTTATCGTGTTAACCTTGTTTGGGAAGTGAACTGCAACCTCTCGGTGCCATATCACTCAAGATCTCAAATACTTTCGTTTGTTCTGTCCATTCTGTATTTTTCAATTGACGAATTAGTAGTAATTTAAGTATTAGTTGTATTTGCAATAGACAGGAATTTATTGAAAAGGAAGAAAGCACGGCTAAAAATTTGTTGCCTATCACACCTATGAGACTAAATTGATTGCTTTAAAATGAAATTAGTTCCTGGATATGTAGATTTCAAGGCACAATATATAGATTTTTGATACTTTTAAATTAATTGGCTACCTCAGAATTTTCAATCTATGGCAACTTTTTGGTAGGCGATCTTGTTGGCTTCTTCGCGTAATACCTTTTCTGATTGGTCATCGCCATGGTATCCGGGTACCAGCGGCACGCTCGCATCCTGCATGATCTGCTTGGCGCGGGACTTGGAGCCCATGGCTTCAATGGCGCTGACTGGCGGACCTATGAAAACAATATTGTTTTTCTCACAGGCCTCGGCGAAGCCGGCGTTCTCCGAGAGAAAACCGTAACCGGGATGAATGGCTTCGGCGCCGACGTCGCGCCAGGCCGGCTGATGGGCGTCGATCAACGCGACCCGGTCGCCGCCGAGCTCCGCCTTGAGGTAGTCGACCGAGGGCTGCACGTTGTCGACGTAGAAATCGAAGCGCCGCCGGAGCGCCTCCTCGTTGTCGTCCGCCCGGCCCCGCTTGCCGGCCCGGGCGCTCATCTCCGCCTTGCTGATCGACAGATGGAGCACCTTCAGGACCGGTAGCCCGACGCTCTCGAGAAAGCCGTGTATTGGTTCGTAACGTACTATTTTGTAGTTATAGGAATTTTAATATTTTGGTTATATTGAAATGTACCACGAAAAGATTCTTTTTATAAAACGGTAGACTAAATTTTAAAGGGTGTCTACAGGATGACCGAAAATTTATATGAATGGCGATTGAGTTCTAGCCGTTTACCCCCCCCCCTGCCGCGGAAAATGCCACCCCGTGGAAAATGAGGTTTCCAAATTTGAGAATTTTCTTTCAGTTCCAGCGGGATCTCTGGGGCGGCATCATCAAGTTTGCCAATCAAAAACCAGGCGCCCCAGCCAGCGGCCGCAGCGATCAGCCAGCCATGCAGGGCAAACCCGATGTCGCGGGCAAAACCAAGGATCGTAATGCCCAGGGTCAGAACCAGCAGGGTCACGACCAGGGAAATAATGAGTTCAGCTTTGCGCCGCATCACTTGGCCTCCTGTTCGGCAAGGCGGTAGAATTCCACCTTGAATTTTCAAGCGGGATTCGACAGCAGAGTCGTCTCCACCTTTCACCGAAAGCGCAATCGCTCCGGCAAGGGTCGCCACACAAATGAATACTGCAACAATGATGAAAATGCTGGTCATAATTAACTCAACTCTTTATTGGTCTCTGCTCAAGATTGAACAGAGGAATTTGATTTCTATTCCTGATTAGCATTCCAACATGACTCGTTCACGGAAAGTCGAAGCGGGGAGTCGAACACCCGCAGCCTATTCTGCCGATTTACGACGCCGTTTTTCGCTACAACGAAACTCACAGGCGTAATGACGGCAGCGCCGCCATTCCGCTGATTGTTCCAGCCAACGAGCAGGGCGCCGGATTCATGGCGGCCGGGTACGCACGGGCGAGCGGCAAGGTTGGCGTCGTTATGGTGACTTCCGGTCCGGGTGCAACCAATACGGTCACGCCCGTTCGCGACAGTTTTGCCGACTCCGTGCCACTGGTGGTCATTTGACCAAAGTTTTGGTGTATTCACAATAAAACAGATCTGGAACAAAATAGCAGTTTCGTAAATAAAATGATGACGAAGCTATTGTACCTTTTCCATTAATTAGTTCAGATTACTTATTTTATTTGTTTATTTCATTAATTAGTGTAATAAACTAATTATTGCATTAATTCGTTTAAAAATCAAAATATGCTTTGATACAGGTTTTCAAAACCGTTTGGGTAATCCAATTCTAAGATAACTGGATGATAGATATTGGATTCATATATGAATCAGGATATATATGAGATTCCGGTGATCAATGGTGATCATCCGGGTTTCAAAGGGTGCTACTAAAATACTAACAGAAAAACTCATTATAAACATTCTTTTTGTAGAATTTGGCACAAATTACGAACACCAACGTGCACTATTTTTGGCGCCCAAATCGATTTGTAGTACTGCCAATTATTATATTACTTACTGTAGTATTGAGCTGTGTTATATGCCAATCTTTAGGAGGATAATGAACGGACCACGCACCGAGTTGAACTGTGGCGGGAGGAAAACTGTTATCGAAAACCGTCTTGCCGATGGCCTGAACCTGAAGCATTTGATGGGATTTCGGATCCATATGAGATTGAAAATTCTCAGGATCTTCTGGAAGTGACAGCTTCAAACTCTCGAAAGCGTCGCGAATGAGACTCTTGTCGGAAATGCCACCTGCAGTGCGGACGGTTTCGGCGATTATTGAAGATTGTTGATTCATTTTATTTGTCGAATGAGAGAAATCTAAATGAAATACTTGTCGACGAAATCGTTCTTTAGACATTTGATTATCAAAACATTTTTGTAATCGACATGATGGACAACGATGACGAGTTTCAACAGTTATTGGACATTGGTTGGAATAACGACAGATAAGTTTCGACTAAATATAGATCGACATCTATTGAATATCTCTCTCTCTCGTTTGATTCTTTGCTTTTTGCTGGCTGTGTCTGTAAGTATATTGTACAAACGTAACGTTAACAGTTATAAGGATGCTTTTGACAACACGCTTTGCAAGTGCAGTTTTGTCCATGTGGGAAACACGATAAAGAATCCTCTTTAAAAAAAACCCTATTCTATTAGTGGATATGTGATGAAAATGTAATGAAAGAAAAACTTCTACCATACAAGTAACGCCGGCTGTACAGAATTCCGAGTACATGCATGGCTTGGTAATTCTAAGCTAAGTTGAGGGTTTCAAGGAATATCGAGGGGGTATGTTGAAATGAACTGAAAGACATTAAATCCGTCCAGGATGCTAAAAGGGCGTATCTATGATATCTGAGGAAAACCTTAGCGTATGAAGTTAAGACTTTATGACATGTCGAGGTGGATAATTATATAAATAAAAAAAAACAAAAAACTTTGCCTTTCCAAGTGGTCCAAAAAGTGCATATACAGTGTCTTAGGAATGTTCAAGTAATGGTCCTTTTTTGAACACATTGTACTGTTCTTTAGTGAGAATAATGTAAGAAACTTTTTCCAAAATAATAAGTTTTTCGAAAAAAAGTAAAGAGCCATATTAAAAGAAATGAGCAGAAATAAAGTAAAATAATATTACATGTTTAAAACTACCACAAATAAACGTCAATAGGACACCCCAAAAAAAAGAAATTAAAATAAATAACCAATTCAAACTCAAAGCAGACAGAAACTAAGATGAGCGAGATCAGGATCGCGGTCGCGATTCCGAGCGCGATCGGGAGCGGCGCTACGTGGAACGTCAGGGTCCTATTAACTTGACTACTTACTTGAACCTCAATTATTTAATTAAAACTATTATAAATAAATTAAAAATAAATAGACTATAGCCTATTATATATACTTGAAAAAATAGATAAATAAATAAATAACTGAATTAAAAATAATAATAATAGATTGATAAAACTATAAAAGAAAAATGTCACTCACATGTATGTCATCTTGTTCTGACAGCAGGTTCACGTGATTTTGGCACGAAGTTACAATTTAGCAATCACAATTTACAGGTCAACTCAGTCGACTAATTAACTATTTAGTTAAGGACTTGAAAGCCGTAAAGCATTTAGTATTCGTAATAAAATCATGATTGTAGCTGCTGCAACCTAGTAAAGAGCAAACCACGGCCCATATTAACCAAAATAAAGAAACATGTATTTAAAGGGATAAGTTTCGGGAAATTTCAGGTTTTACAGCAGTATTAAGTGAAAAATCAAATGTAGACAAAAGTTCACATACTTGTCTAAAGGATAAACGTGAAATTACTTTACCAAATGCCTGAGGGCGCCCAAGAGATACCAAAATGGCACTGTGAAAACAGAAACCCAGTTTACTTGTGATGTTTTTAGATTTGTGTAAGTTGAAACGAAAAAGCACATGAATACTCGAATAAAATTAGAGTCGCTGCCCTTCAGAACGAGTCCGAAGAGCGCCCTGGGGCAGTTGTGGGCAAGAGCAACTATCCCAAACCCCCCTCCGAAGTACAAGACCCGTTTTGAAATAATCGTCGCTTTCCGCCATAAATCATTGAATTCGAGATAGTTAAAGTGTCTTAAAAATATTTTCGTCGGGCTCTCGATGCACGAAATCTGGCGAGATCACGTCCCGAAAATGACCCGAACACCGCCTCCCGGGCCCTCCGGGGTCTGCTGACCCCTGCAGCTGGACTCGCTCAAGAAGAGCCTGAGTTCGAGGTCACGATGATCCTCGAGAACAACGTGACCGACGACGATGCCGAGATCGTCGTCGACATCAACTCAGATCTTCCATTGGCACACGTGGTCATCATCGACCCCCGCGAGCGGCGGATCCTCAACGTGCGAGACAACTCCCGTCAGCAGCTCGGAGTCGCTCAGGTCCTGATCGAAACGGCGGAGCCGTCGGTGCCGGGGGTCTTCAACGTGGTGACAGGCGATGCCCCGGCCATCGGGGGCGAGCTTACGTCCAATCCGATTGTCCGCATGATCACATTCACCGGCTCGACGGCCGTCGGGAAGCTGCTCATGGAGCAGTGCGCCGGCACCGTGAAGCGCGTTGGTCTGGAACTGGGCGGCAACGCGCCGATGATCGTCTTCGATGATGCCGATATCGACAAAGCGATCCAGGGCACCATCGCGTCAAAGTATCGCCTGCTTGTCAGGCATGTACATACCAATTCGTGGTAACTTGACCATAAATAGGTATACCTAGTTTAAATAAGGCACTCTCTTCATGATATTCGAGAGGTTTCTGACCCTACGCACTCGCATCCCTTGTTTTCTAATATAAACGGCTCTTTGTGAAATTGTACGTATCACGGTAGTCTTTAAGTTCACCAATTTCTTTCAATTTGTGAATCGAAGGAAAATGCTGATGTATTTCAATATAGTTGACGCTGCCGCATCGACTGCCGCTTGCGCTGCATCAACATCTTCGCCCAATGCTTTGGCTTCCGCCAGCACATTCTGTGCTTCGATCAATGCATTTTCGGCTGCACGCTTTTCTGCCGCTGGATCGAGGTGAAACTTGCGTACAAAATCAAGCCAATTGTTAATCGGTACCGCCTCCAATAGTGGTGCATCGGGGTGGTTGACGGCCCCCACAAACCCCGGTGTGCTGGTACCAACGGCCTGAAATCAGGCTTTTTGGCGACCCCGGCGGCGGCGTTGGATGGTGAGCAAGACGCAAAGGATGTTGGTGAGGGCCCCGCATCTGTTCCTGAACCCGCGCCGGAATCCGCTGACAACAGCGCGACGCGCTTAGGCCCGCCGGCCGCGGCCGCGGAGGATGAACCCTATCCCGACCATCTGCCGCCCCTTGAAAGCCTGGACAAGGATTCCGACTACACGGTTTTCATGTCGGACCAAGTCAGTCTAATATATATGCCTTTATAAAAATTAATAGCGTGATTATTCTCCAGTGTATCCAAAAATAAAAGACTCAATATTAAACGCTTTTAGTAGATTGGTAGTCATTCAAGTTCTTTATGTGGCGAAAAAGGATGCACTTCTAACCAGAGATTTTTCAAATTCTGTGAGTCTTTCGTTTTTGCAACTTTATTATCTCACGTTAAAGTGATTTTCTATGTTTTGTACTATAAAAACAATATATCCTTCCTTTCTTTCTCATAATCGTCCGATCTAGATTTTAAGAAAGCCATTTAGCCAAAAAAAAGTAAAATTAATATGTAAGTTTTGTTTTAACTATTAATGTACCGACGGCCAAAACCAAAACCTGCAATAATTCAAAAACGTTCACAAATTAAATGCGATTTTTTTTAATTGAAAGTTAGGAACGACATTAAAACTTAAAACGAACATAAATTATTCAGTTTATGAAAGGGTCAGTCCACTCCGAGTAGGACAGGTCGTGCGTGCCGTCGCCGTCGGTCAGGCGGACCAGGCCCGTGCCGTCGTAGTTAATGCGGAAGTGGTGGACGTGGTAGGGGTCCTGGTCGGAGTCGTAGCCGCCGGCGTGGAACCAGACCTGGCGTTTTTCATCGTCCACGCGGTCCACGCCGCGGACGGCCCACTCGCCGCTGGTGATCGGGCGGGCGGAGCCCTGCTCGTCGTGCAGGTACAGGTGGCACCAGCCGTCTATTGGTTGCTTGTTTAGTATAACTGGTAATGTCTGTTTAAAATTTTTTTATTTCTGACCTTGAGTTTGACTAAATTTGGCTAAAATTAAACAAAAAAAAAAATAAAGGTAAGGTAGTAGCTGAAAATACTATAAAAACAAGAAAAATTAAACCTTAGGGTAAGAAATCCTCAACACAACATCACTTGGTGGATATTGGAATAAATACCACATCCAAAATTTAATCAAAAGCTTTATCATGATATACCAGGTAAATACATTAAAGTGATTAGTGCTACGTACTTTTTATTGGCTTCACGGCTCCATCACAGATGATGAAAAAGGTGAATGTACGAGAACAGTATTGCTGTGATTAAGGTAGGAAGTGAGGTTAGTACATGGTTAGGTACGGTTCAATCCCGCTTTCTAGGGACATAATGAAAGGTTGAGATGGCTTGGGCACGTTCTGCGGATGAAGGGTGACAGATTGACAAAGATAGTCGTATATTGGGAGATACTCGACCTGATTTTTAAATTTGTTTAGTTTTTTTGGATTTGATTATACGTTCAACTTTTAAAATTGTCTGATTGGCCATTTTCAGTTCCTTTTCTAACACTATGATTCTGCTTTCCTCCTACGAACGTTTGGCTTTTATTTTTCCGTGTTCTCCTCATCGATTCTGCTCTTTCGTGCCACTGTAAAACTTCTTTTAGCTTCATACTGACTAGATCCTGCCTCAAGTGACCGACATTTTCGAAATGACTTTCAAATTGGCTATCTGGGCCAGGCGTGTCAGCAGCTCATCGTGAATACCTTCGGCGAGAAATTCGGCATTTTCCTCGGCGGCGCTTTGATTCGTGAATGGTATGACCGCGACCGAACGCCGATAGTCAACGTCCGGGTCCGGCACGATCTGATCGGGAAAAATGTAGTTGTCGACAATGAGGAAGATAACGGCCGCCCCGAGCAGTGCCATTACAATGTTAAGGGAAGAACAGCGTGGACTTAGGAAGGCAAGAAGGTGCGTCGACAAAATTTTCACTGAGTCATCAAAACCTTTTGGTCCTTAGTTTTATAGATTATGAGCAGGCAATTGGTTCAGCCGTTACAGGAGCTTTAGTGAGGGTCCTATCCATGTACGGTATGCCAGATATATGTTAAAGGGGTTAATGCCCCGTGTGATTATAACATTGCTCTGGTTAAGGTGGGAAATGAGGATGGTAGGAACTTGAAATTCCCCGCACCGTTTATCTGGATATCAACGGCGCTCGACGACTTGTCGTCGGGAAGAAGACGCCAGTCGAGCTTTACAGTTTGACCGCCATTAAGCGTGGATCGCGCGATCTGACGGGATCGGTAGGCATTGCCGTAGGCTAGAACCAATCTAATCGCGGCCTCGGAACGCGACCGGAAAAACTCCAGTTCCTTGGCGAGCCTCTTTTCGATGACGCCCGTGCCGTCCTTTGGCATACGCAGTTCACCGTGATCCCCGATGCCGCGACTTCCTGCGCAACAGACACGGACAGGGCGACAACCCCAGCCTTGGAAGCGCAGTAGCTGGCATTGCCCGGTGCGGGCTTGTGCGCAAGTTGCGAGGCGGTGTTAATAATCCGGCCCGTTCCGCGTGGATGCATGTGGCGCAGGGCATGTTTCATGCCATAGGCGACGCCGCGCAGGTTGACGTCGATCACTCGCTGCCAGTCGTCGGCTAAGGTGGCCGTATGTGCCGACGATGCGGGCAATGTCGCCGATCTCGACGCCGCCGCGGCGGCAGCTGGGGTGGTCCTTGATGTTCTTGTTGAGATCGATGTCGGGGCCGAGCGGTGCGGTGTCGCGCCGGGCGAACCGGCCGTGGCGTTGGCGCAGACAATCGACAGGGCGGCGAACCTCCGCTTTGGCGGCTTGCAGGCCTATCATGGACGTTCGCAGCACATCCGCGCTTATGCCGACAACCAACGGTCTCTAGAGAATTAAAAGACAGAAGTCTAACCTTACTTCAATTTTGAATCTCGATGTTTTCAAGTTCACTTAATCACGGCCTTAAGTAGCACCAAGTAATTGGCTAAAGTAGGAGACTAGATTTACTTTACATAAGAGGGATTATTAGTACTGATAAACAGAAGAAACTCACATAATTCCATACTGGGAAGAAGAGGATGAGGTTGTTAAACCTGTGTGAATTTGTCTTGTTAGAAGAGATCAGAGGGCAAAAATCCCCCCCACGCCCTTTTTTCCCAAAATCTATTAGTTAAAAATTTTGAGATAGCCACTTCATTAAAAAATAGTTCAACGATAAAACTCCTTGGTCTACATAACCCCCAGGCCCCGGGGGAAGGCGTTGTAAGTTACTTTCTGGGGGCATATCTAGTTCTAGATAGAAGGGATGCTCCTATAAACTTCAGAGAGGGCTCTTTTGATTGGAAATTCATTAACTGGTAAAGTACCTCATACTCAGTCCCTGTAAGCGATATAGGTACATCTTTATATGAGACACTTCGAGCAGCCATATCAAGTGCAAGGCCGTGAAATTCCATTTTTTGTTCTTTGGTGGTTTGAGTAAGGTGCGCTATTCGGCGTGTAATCGCCTTAATTCTGGCTAACAATTCTCGGTGGTTAAAGGGTTTTGGAATGTAATCATCAGCGCCAAGCTCCAGCCCAAAAATGCGGTCGATAAGCTCAATGATTAGGGACCCAAGAGATCTTTACATTAAATTTCTCACAAGAAGAAATGTGGTACCATAGAAGTATGATAATAATAATAATGGTATTTATTATTCACACAGTTGTATCAGAAGATGAAAATCAAAATGCTGAAAGCAAAAGTACTGACAGTAGAGATTCTGGGGATTAATCAGACTGACATGAAGCTTCATAGTACTTTTACACAAATAATCGCCACTTTTGATGTTTTGAGCACTACGCGTGGCTCGTCGCCGAGGGCGTGCCCTTTCGGGCGAGCTTCGTCCCGACGACCGAGGCGACGAACCCGCCCGGCCCCGACGGCCTGACCTACACGGGCAACGAGCCCGCCCATCCCTGGTCGACCCTCGCGCGCCCCGCGCCGCGGGGACACAACGTCGAGAACGAGGGCGACTCCGGCGTCGTGCTGATGCGCGTCCTGCTCGGGCGCCTCGCCGACGAGGGCATCCCCGTTTCACAAGCGTACGAATCGGTCATCAATTCGAAAGCGCTTTTTTAGCCAACCGCCAACAAGGGGTTTGGATTCTCCTACTTCGAAACCACGAGGAGCGGCCTGTTGCAATCTCCACCAAAGGACCCCAGAAGTCCTGAACAATGGAATCGGATTATGGCGATTTATGCGGCGGCCATCAAACTAGATCCCCAACAGCAACGCAGGTTCATCGAAGCCTGGCGCCGCAAAGACGCGATCCTTCAATCCGGCGTTTTTCGGTATCGTAGCGCTCTATATGGCTCTGTCGCTGGCCTATTCGCTGAAGCTCAAACGCATGCGCTGGATCGATATCGCGACACTCGCAGGCCTTTACACGATCCGCGTCGTAGCAGGCGCCGCAGCAGGCCAGGTTGATGTCACGGGCTACATGCTGGTCTTCATCTTCCCGGTCTTTGTCACGCTCGGCTGCGTTAAACGCCTCACGGAACTCACGCTTGCCACCATTACTACTTCAATGTAATTGGCAAACCGCAAAAGAAAAAAATTATTGCCTTCAATCGCTCTTATCATGGTGTGACTATGGCAGCAGCAGCGCTTACCGGGTTGCCGGTTATGCACACCCACTTCGACGTGCCCGTTGATGCACTCGGCATTCTGCGCGCGGAATGCCCACACTATTATCACGGGCAACAGTCAGGAGAGAGCGAAGAACAATTCGTAGCACGACTCGTTGGTGACGTTGTACCCGATATTGAGAATGCGGCAAACAATGAGAGTCCCAATAAGCCTATAAAGACTTTTTTACGTAGTGTCATCGTACTTAAAAATTAAGGTTGAAATAATGGTTATTGTGTTGTGCTGTAGGCTGTTGTGCTATTGTTGAAAATTACGCCTGAAAATATTGTGTTTTGAAGAATTGTTTCATGTAGTAAGGGGAAATAATATTCCGCTCTTACTAAGCCCGTTCTTTGAAGGCCCAAAGGCGTGACTACAAATAGTTTAAATACCTACAAGACATTACGAAGCTGAATTTAAATTTCTGATAAGTATTTCCAAAATACCCATAAACATTAGAAAATCTCAAACTCATTAGAAACTTAGAGAATTTGCAAGTTTTTTAGCTAAAAATAATTAAATAAAATAAATAACTATAAAAACAATAAATAAATAAATAAAATGTATACGTTATAAAATATACATATAAAGTATGTAAAATGATATCATGTTTTAACAGAAGTTTGGCACATTTCTATTCTATTTGGTGAGTGATCTGCCCCACAGAACTAATTTACTCTGTTATTATTAAGTGATGGGAAATCGAATAAGGGGGGTAGGACATGCATTTTGATGCATTCCTTACATTAAGGCCTCACAATAGAATAATTATTGCGGAATTATACGATTATGTTTCGAAATGGTGGTATTAAAAATTCTGAATTGATAATAAAATATTGGTTAACTGTGTTTGGAACAATAAGTTGGAACCCGCCGAAATCTATGTATGAGTCCGGCGAATTCCGGTTTTCAGGAACAGGCAGGAGAATTCCTTAGTTTGCCAGGGCTTCCGGGCTTTTATCCTTGATTTTGGTCCAGTTCACATTGGCGTCTTCAATCAGTTTTGCCTGTTCACCTTCCCAGCGGGTCTGAACGCCTTTGGAAATGTTCAGGTACAATTTGTTGTCAACGATCTTCCAGACATTTGGATCGTCAACAGACAGAGTCTGCCTCATTCCGGACGAACTTCATTCACCTCCAAAATTAGTTAAAAAACTAAAAAAAAGAAAAAAAAAAAGAAAAAACTGAAAAAGAAAAAAAAGAAACTAAAAAAAACTAAAAAAGAAAAAACTAAAAAAGAAAAAGTAAAACTAAACTAAAAAAAAAAACAAAAACGCAACATATATTAACAAATTTGAAAAGAGATACGAACTTTGGCTAACCGATAATTAGTGAGTTCCAGGCTGATCAAATAACCGAGACCCAGCATGCCCTCCATAGCCACTAAAACCTCTAAATGAACAATTGGCGATTTATATAACATCGGGTTATTGCCCCTTGGGCTACTTGGTCATGTAGACCTGGATGGCCCACTTATTACATTTATCTGCTGTTCTGAATAGAATAATTAAGCTAAAGTTTTGATCTGATAGCTGTAGATAAAGAGATATCAATTCCTGCGACAAGGGATAGGTAATACCCTTAGTCACACCTGAGATGTGGTTGCAGGTACCACTGTGGTTGTGGTTGTGCTATCACAATTCCGCAAGAAAGTAAAGAGCAACTTTAAAGCCAAAAACGAACAGAAATTACCCTAAATATGAGAGAATGCATTGGCCTGTACATCATCAGCTCTCCACTGTCGATGCTTAAGTTTTTTTTTGTGTTTTAATGAAAATGATGCACTTTTTCTTCAATTTTTTTTCTCGTCATACTATGCAGACGGTGTGCTAGTACTACTACACGTTCATTACATTACTTCAGATCGAGACAAATTTCTAGAGAACAGACAGCGTTTTGGTCTGAAAAAAGGTCAATAGTTGGTGCGAGGAGGGTCAATTTTTTCAACCCCAAGAGTTTTCCATTGCAACAGTTTTTTTTCTCAGTCTCTATCCCAACAGTCTCCAGCTCAGCAGTGTGTTTTTTTTGTATGTTTTATTTATTAATTTGTTTATTGTATTATGTGACATCCCATGGGTGCACTGTCCTCAGTTACAAGTGGGGATTCTCCACGGGCCCTGAAGAAGCAAGGCATCTGTGAATGCGTCCTCCTTAACACTAGCAAACCCATCCTATTACGTAAGAAGTAAAGAAATCATGAAGAAAAACGTCTTGAAGAAAAATGTCTTAAAAACGTCTTGAAATGTCTTCAAACGTCTTGAAGAAAAATATCTTTAAAAACGTCTTGAAATGTTTTTTAATTCAATGACTATTATTTACTTATTCAATAATATCAGTTTAATCTATAAGTAATTTTATCTTTATGTCTGCTTTAGTTTTCTCTTTTTCGTTTAATCTATATTATCAGTATTATCAGTTTAATCTATAAGTAATTTTATCTTTATGTCTGCTTTAGTTTTCTCTTTTTCGTCTCTTTGTTTCTTTATAAGTGAAGAAATATATTTTTCTTCGCTGATTCTTACACATTCTATAGGTATATGACACTTTAGGGAACTTGAATCATATATATCTAAAACATTTCTGTTCACATTACAGTGACTAGTCAAACTGCCTTAGAAACCTCAATTTTACACGAAGAGTAATTATATCACTTTTTTATAGTGGGATTGGGGTCTTACTTTACCCTTTTCTTGCCCTTTAACCACAAATGAAGATCTTAATTGCATATTTTGAACAAGCTTCCAGGTCCACAAACATTATACGATCTTTGTTGTTTTTCCCTTGGTTGCCGATAAACACGAACTTATCAAGACAAGAAACAAATGCCGCGTTTACAAACTCACACTAAAACCAGGGGAAAGTGTGACAGTCAGCTACGCATTCTTTCACTTTACTGTCGTTCTTGCTCCAAGTACGGTCGAAAAGCAAGTTGGTGGACGCGTTCGATGGATCGAGGAATCCGAATTAGGGGATGTAGCCTGGAAGGAACCAGTTATGGAATTGAAAAAGACCAATACTGCGCCGCGAAATCGGCGGCAATGGCCTCGTTCGGCAACAACGTACTGGTCGTACCTTCCCAGATAGACCACGCTTTCGCCGCTTCCATACGCACGGACGGATCATCACTGGTCAGGCGCCGGTAGTAGGCCTGCAGAAGATCGTCGCGCTCGCCGGGCGGAATGGGCTCCAGGTAATGCTGCCATCGATCCGGATAAATCTCGCTTGCCCCATGTTGATAAAACCAGTCAATCTCCTTTTTGTCGCCGCCGTCGAAGAAGCGATTGAAAACGACCGCCAGCCGCGTCGGCTGCGTATCGAGCGGCGCGAAATCGAGCAGCGCCTGGCGCTGCTGACCAACCGCGAACGCGAGGTATTCGAGCACGTGGTTACCGGGTTGTTGAACAAGCAAATCGCCAGACGGCTGGAAATTGCTGAAAAAACAATCAAAGTGCACCGCGGCCGCGTGATGGAAAAGATGAAGGCCCAGTCAGTGGCCGATCTGTGCTAGGATGATGAAAAATGGTAGACGTGTCAGGGAGCTGCACAAATTGACTTGATAAAGTTTTTTTCCCCGATTCAACCATCTGGAGGACTGAAGGGAGAGGAAAAATTAGAAAAATTTAGGTATTTTTAACTTACTTATGGACGATCGGATCTTAGTGAATTTTGATATTTAGAGTGACCTCGCGACACAGCGCTCTTTTTTTAAATCCCGACCGGAAATAAGCCTCTGATTTTCCTTCGGTTGACAACCATGTGTTGTTTCATTGAACGAGAAGTTTTGGAATAAATGGAGTTTGTTGAAGATAGTTTGAGAGCCATCTTCATGGTAGGTTCCTTAAAATTATTTTAAATGATGTCGTCTCATCGTGTTTTCTGTTAAGTATGGTTTACCTCAGGGCTCTGTGCTGGGTCCTTTATTTTATCTAGTTTATGTTAACACGATGCGTTTTTGTCTCCAAAATGTATGTATTACTTCTTTTTTGCACATGTGTCGACATTGGACATGTGTCCACATGGCATATGTGCCACATGCACACGTGACCAGATGCACCCTTGCGCCACTCGCGCCAGAAACAACGGGCGACCAATCAACGCAAACAGCCCATTTTTCTCGCTCCGCACAAGGCTTGCAAACTCCGCGCAAGTACCCGCGCAAGCCATTTTTTCAGTAAATGTTGCTATGGTTTCTTTGCATTCGTCACTGATCTCACTTACTAGTGGGTCAGCCAGCCGGCGAACCGGCTGGTCTGAATTTCACAGGACAGGCATTACCCGGAGACCAGATCCCTCAACAGCCCCGAGGCGACGGAAAGCTTCGAGATCGACAGGGCCGGGTCCTCGGCTATTTCGGCGACGGCGGATCGGGTCTTTTCGGCCCTCATGCCAGCATTCTCCAGCCAAGCACCGAGCGCGTCGTCGGATTTGCCGCTGCTCGTCAGGGCTTGCCGGGCAATGCCCCTTTGGCAAACAATTCGACAAGCACCCAACAAAGCTTTAAGGCCGAATTAAACAACACTTTAGCATCATTTCATGAGGCGGTAAACTCTTGAAGCAATGATTCCGATAAATTCTGCTTAGGTCCAGCAGCAGGAAGCATTTTCTTCCCTGCTGTGTCGACAATGACATTAAATGGGAATTCTTCAGACTCTGAGATCAACAGTTATCATCAATGGAAAAACTTCTGACAACACTGAAACAAATTCTCTTATTATTTATGTAATACAAATCATAACTGTATCATTCATGACATGTGTTGGGGCAATATATTGTTCAAACATACGTCATCGGCTGATTTCATCTAATGCATTTTAACAATAATTTATGAAGTTAGATATATTCGGATGTGTTTATTCAAAGTATCTTCATTAACTATTTCTCGAAAAGTAAATACTTGTGGTATCAGTTATGTCGTTAAACAATATGCAGAAGATAAAATATTCTCTCGTATACTTCACAACAACCAATACTATGTAAACAATGGGCAAAGTTCATAACTTGTAGCTATTCCCCTGGGGTCTGTGGGGATCGAAACGTCATCAAAGGCATAGTTATTAGTTTTTTTTTTTTAACTATATTGAGCAAAATGGCTATCTCAAAATTTTGATTCGGTGCCTTTGGGAAAGAAGTGAGCGTGGGAGGGGGCTTAGTTGACCTCCAGTTTTTTGGTCACTTAAAAAGGCCTTAGCCAATCTTTCCGACGTCGTGAAGGATTCCACCAATGTGGACGCCGTTGACCTCGACCTCCGACAGCCCGATGTGCTCGGCCAGGCTGCGGGCGAAGATCGCGACGCGCTCGCCGTGCCCCTCGGTGTAGTCGTCCTTCTGCTCGATCGCGGTCGCGAGCGCGAAGATCACGTTCTGTGCGCTCTCGAGCTCGGTCGTCAAGCGACGGAGCCGCAGGAGGCTGCGGACCCTGGCCGCGACCTAGTTTCGCTACATACTTCGCTCCAACGACGCCTCCAGCCGGACCCGACAGAATGGAACGCACCCCATGCCCACGAGCCTGTTGAACAGACAACCTTCCCCCATTGGATTGTAAGATATGGAATTCCGTTGTTCCTATCTCCTGTTGGACTTGAGCAAGGTAACGATCCAGCACTGGAGAGACATACGAATTGATGACGGTGGTACTCGTTCGTTCATACTCCCGAAACTCTGGAACCAGTTAGGTGTTTGACAGTCGGTTACGCAAAACCTTTGCAACCTTGCTGTCGGGAATGTTCGTCACTTTGAACCGCAGAGTTCCAACTCCGGACGAGGCAAAAGCAGATGTCGAAAATTACCGTCAAACGATTGAACTGCATCAGCGCGACCAAGAACGAGATAACGCGCAGGAATGCCTATCTCATTTGCTGGCGCATGTGGAGCGTTCGCCTGAAAACGGAGATAAGCCAATCGGTTTCTGGCTTGTTTTAATAGTTCAAGCATCATATAATAAAAACTCCGGGGTCGACACAACCCCCCCAGGGCCCGTGGCAGGCGTTGTAAGTTATGCTCTGGGGGCATGTATAGCTCTTATAGAAAGGATGATCATATAAACTTCGGTGTCAATTAACCCCACCCCCAAAGAGCTTGGGGGCAGGATTGTAACTTATATCCTGGGGGCATATAAAATTTTTATGGAAGAAGTTGTCGTATTGACCTCGGAGTCTTCGGTTTGAGTTTTAATGTTGATCCTCAATTTCAGTTGAAAAATCTTGTTTTTCAATGAATTTTCTGATCATTTTTAAATGATGCCGGGAAATCTGCCTCTCTTTTCTGTGAAAAATTCTCCACCCACAAAATATCCTCCTTTGAACTCCCGCAAAAATTACCCCGGACAGTTTCCTCTTTACTGAAAATTTTCCCCAGAATTTTTTTTGGTAAATTCTCCCGGAAAATTGTCCATACCCGGAAGCCGCTCCCAGGACGATGGCGGCAAAAATGGCGAACGCGATCGAAGCCTTGCGCGTCTGCGGAACCGGCTCCGCCGACCATTCCAGCAGCAGCAGGTCATGGCTTTGGCGCAGCCGCTCGAAGGACTGTTCCGTGCCGCCAAGCAGGATCGAGTCCCCCGGTTCCAGCCTGATGTCCAGCATCGGGAGACGGCCAATGCGGCTCTTGCGCTGCACGCCGATGATGTCGACCCCGTCGCTGGCGCGGCGGAGGTCCGAGAGGATCTCCATCACGTCGGCGGAGAGCTGACGAGGCACGATCTGCGGACCGGCGCTCAACCGCTGCTCGATGCGGTTCAGCCGTCGCTTGAAGCTGTGGTACGTGGCCGACTGCGACATGGGCCGTATCTTGGCAGACGGGGCCCGGTCAGGGAAGCCAAGCAAGTTTCGTGCGAAAGACGCGGCGGCGCGTCAGCGCTTCAGCAACTCGGGCAGATTTAAGAAGCTTAAATGTCGGCTAAAACCCTCAAGTTTTGTAATGAACAACCATATTTGTTTATCCAGTTCCAGTTATATATTACCTGATATCTGCATCATGCTTGGCTCACTAAACGAAACTGGGGCTATACTGCGATTAAATAACGAATAAATAATTGCGATTAATAAATGCGCAATGATTAATAAATAAATAAATGCGATTAAATAATTGAATTTGGTCAAATTCAATTAGCCAGAAAATTAAAATGTTTGACAAAACACTGATAAAACTATTGGTTATTTTGGTGCAGGGGTGGATCCTGATGTGTGTATTGGTGTGGGGGGTGCGCTCCCTCCCCTCAATATTATGGCAGATTTTGGATTGGAACCATTTGTTCTGGTTGGGATGATGTAACGTTTTAAAGTTATTTGTGCAGTTAATTTCTAGTAGTTTAGTTTGTTGATTGTTAGTCTCTGTTTTTGTTGATTGTTTTTTTTTTGCCGGATATCTACAATCAAAATCGAAGTACATGTCTCGATGGTACTCAGATCAATGATGGAATTCTTCGTCATATGCCACTGCTTCACAAAGTTAACTTCCATATTTATACCGGAACAGTTCTACACGATGACACTCATTCCGTCTCGACTGACGATATCCTGCAAACTTTCAGAAACATAGGATACCCTGACATTGGCTGTATTGTGACAAAGCGCTATCGTTTGGTTTTATGTGATGTTTTCGGCAACTTTTGAAAGTGAACTTAGTCTGTTGAACCTCTTTCTTTTAGATATGTCTAAAAGTCGCTGACGTGTGGTTTCTAAGGTAAGCCGTGTTATTATTCTACAACTTTTCTTTATACCTAATTTTACACCTTATGCCTATAGATCTATGCATTTTGTTTTTTCGTACAATCAACGATTGATAATAAGGCCTTCTAATTGGCTACCCTTAACCAAAAAAATGTTTAAGGAAGTGTTCCATTTATGCAGCGTTCAAAATCGATCTTAGTGTGTTTACACACAAAGCTTAAACTTAAAACTTAAACGCTTAAACTTAAAACTTAAACAAAGCTTTAACTTAAACAAAGCTTGAACTTAACTAAAGCTTAAGCTTAACTAAAACTAAAACTCAATAGTAACTAACTAAACTCAATAAAATTCAATAGTTAACTTAACTAAAACTCAATAGTAACCAAAGCTTAAGCTTAACTAAAAAAAAGCTTGGTCCGTCGCGTTGCGGCGCTGGCGCCCCTTGTCGAACACGAACAGGAAGTCTCGAATGCGGAACCTGTCGGGGGCCATCGTTGCGGTTTCCACCCGTTCCGAACACATGGCGGCGTCCGGAATGTCGTCCTGGTCGGGAGAGCCGTTGCCCTTGAAATAGGCCATCGCCAAAAGCGCATGACTTCCGGCGGTTTCACACGCCTCCTGCCGGTTGCGGATCTGCGAATGGAGAAACGCCGGGTTGCCTATTTCAGAGAGCCGTCATCGGCCGTTAGCAAAGCCACCGATCCGCCGCTTTCGATGCTCGTCCCGTTACTCGCCTTGGCCGGTGCCACCATTTATTTTGGCATCGATACGCGATTGACTGCTGACGTCGGCGCTGCCGTCGCTGAGATGTTGCTTGGGGGGTTAAGACCGTGATGTTTGATCTTCCCCCATCATCCTTGATGTGGCTTGCGATGATTGTGCCGGTCATGGCGGCTGTTCATTTCAGATAGTAAAATTGTCAGTTCAATTGCTTTAAAAGGCATTGGTAAATAAAATACTTATATCTGACTGCAAAATGCTTTCAACAAAACACTTTTCAAACATTACGTCGTCTGGAAGCGGGATTGACGTTTTAGGCTCCTCTAAGCGAAATTGAGTTATCAGTACCATCTATTTTCTGAATCTGAACTCTGTTTTAGTGATCAACACGATTTAATTTCGGAATCTGGACTCCGGATCGACTACCTCGAGCAGACCCCGGTGGAGTCGCTCGACGCGGAGAACGTGCTGGACGCCCGCGGTATCCGGAAGATCACCGAGATCACCGCGCAGCAGGCGGTGCACACCAACGAGATTCGCCGCACCGCGGAGAAGCAGACCAAGAAGCAGGACGTCGAGGCGCGCGAGGCGATCCTCGAGCTCGAGCGACAGGAGGCCGACGCGGTCGCCAAGCAGGGGCGCGAGATCGCGTCGGTGCCCACGCCCGAGATCCGCTGCAGCTGCGGGCGGCTCACGTCGCCGAACCAGTAGGCGCCGGAGACGCCCATCAGCTTGAAGGCGTCGGCCGGGAGCTGGCCCAGATGCTGCAGATGCGGGCCGCGGCAGAGATCCTGCCAGTCGCCATGCCAGTACATGCGAATGGGCGCGTCCTCGGGGATGCGGTCGAGAAGCTCGATCTTGAAGGTTTCGCCGCGCTCCTGGTAATAGGCGCGCGCCTGGAGACCTAACTCAATAGCAGCTTCCGGGTATTTAAAATTTTTATTGACGTGTTTGATCATGTTTTCCTGAAAACACTTCTTTAACTCTGCATTGGTTTTTCCTTTACACCCAGGCCAAATAGGCACCTTCTCTACCACTGCAAATGGTACCGAAATGTCCTCTTCCTCTTCTACTACATCTATTTCTTCTACGTAAAACTCACGCTCCTCAATAGCTTCTTCCATACTGGTCTCACTACTGGCTTGGTCGATCGGGTGCTGCAAGACGCCTGCGGCGGTACGGTCATAGGATCATCCTCGTGCGAACACGGTGCAGAAGTTCGATCCTGCGACTTGCCGAGAGCGGACGCGGCGTGCTGCTGGTCGGGTTCGTCGCCTGGACGATTGCGTGCGCGATCTGGTTCGGGCCGACTGCCTACGAGTGGTACGAGAACTACCGCTCGGTCATGGCGTGGCGCGCGACGGGTGACCCGTCCGTCCTATGATCTTTAGGGTTCAGGTTTCTGTGCACTGAATTAGAAATATAATTCTGACACAAGCAAATCCCATGATTATCGAAACTTTTAAGTTTAGTCATAATTTAAGAAAGGCATTACTTGTAAATGCTTCCTCCCAAATATATGGATGCTAAACATCACTGAGCAAGTTTGCTTTTTTCTTAAATTTAGGCTAAGCTTACTGGGGGTTTTTCAAAAATCAAGGAAATTGTTTTTCCATGAGTTCATAAAGTCCATCTTGATGTCACAAGCAAATTAACACAATAAGCACACGAGCGAAGATAAATTGAATCTCTTTTAGTTTACAAAATTCAAATATGGTATTGCTGAGCTGCAGTTTTTGCAGCACTTCAACTTTATTTTTTCACCTTAAAGTTGCAATCTCAGTGCTGTATTGTGCAGAACGTAGGCCACAATATTGCGTAAAGTATAATACCTTGGCATGTCCTTTTGTCAGGTCCAAGATAAAGGTACTCAAGTATTCATTGGTGGAAAGATACTACTTTTATTATTAGGCCGTAGCTTCTTCAAGATGCTACGAAATTTTTTCTAGGATTTTGTTCTATTTGCTCTAATTGCTTACAAATATTAAAACATGTCTCGCTCTTTTTCACAAGTGTGCTCTATGAAGGATATTGCTTTCAGAACAAAATCGGTACTATCATGAGCAGAAGACAATAACCTGTAAGATGATTGCAACCATTTTTTCACGCTGAAACTGTGCAGCTATGAGCCGACCGGCGCCATCGTCGCCGCGGTCACCACCTCGCTGCCCGAGGCGCCCAACAGCGGGCGCAACTGGGATTACCGCTTCTGCTGGGTGCGCGATGCCTATTTCACCGTGCGCGCGCTCAACAGCCTCGCCGCGACCCGCACGCTGGAGCATTACTTCCAGTGGCTGATGAACGCGGTGGCGGATGCCGGCGGCGGCCATATCCAGCCGGTGCTGTTGTTTTGTCACTCTCTTTGTGTCTAATTGTCTGACTCTTTATGTTTGTGTGTGTTTTCGTCTCTGTGTCTTTGTGTGGTCTTACTTTGTGCATTTGTGTATGTGTATTTTTCTCTGTGTGTGCTCGTAGGTCTCACTCTGTGTGTTTGTGTGTTTTTGTCTCTGTGTCTCTATCCTTGTGTTCATGTGTCTGACTGTGTGTTTGTGTTTTCTCTCTCTCTCTCTCTCTCTCTCGCTCTCCTTCAAGTGAGATAATTTATCTTCATTGGTAAACCTTTTGAACCTAAAAAGGCCTGGATCTTTCTTCTATATTTTTCATATGATGGAAATTCGAATAAAATGTGTTCTATTTGTTCCTTTGCTCCACAATAAAACGCTCCATGTACCTTCTTGCTCCACAATGCCCTGATCTTTTTCGAGAAGCAGCTCTTCGTTTTTGCGATTAAAGCAGATGGTAAAATCCAAGATTTGATTTGGTAGGTTGTATGTGTCGAGAGAACGTCAAAGAAGAGGTTTTGTAGGTGGAGTTTCATTAATAACAGAGATAATTTCCTTTCGTGGGATGTAATGACTCTGTCTAGCATAGCGTGCACCGGACGATGTTTCCGTGCACCTTGGGGTGTGCGTCATCAGTGTAGATCAGCGTGTTTTTGTTTTTTCATTGGTTTTTCGACACATTTTTTGCCACGCCCTACGGATCACACAAGGAGACGGTTTTTTTAATAAGGTTGCCGCCCTTATCGCTTATCTTACCTAGAGGAAACTCAGACAGCGCACCTGTGTAAGAACCAGCAGCAGCGTACCAAAACGAGGCTGTATCTTTTTCAACATATAACGCCCGCCCCTTAAAAATCATGACATTGACCAGATTAGCTGGCGTGCCGATCCCGGTCATTGACAAAGCGGAAACCGCTGTACCGTTAAACTCCTGTGGCGTGTCCGTACCGTTAACAAACAAAAGTTTATAAATCAAAACAGGTTAAGTAGGCTTACATGTTTCGCAATTGCTATTTGACTTGAAGTAGTATTTGCAGTCAGGCTTGCCATCAAAGTAATAGTAGCAGCACTTATAGTATTAGCCACAGTCTTAAGTAGTAGTTGTAGCCGAGAGTTGTCGTATTCATAGTCGCAAGCTGTTGCACTCACAATCTAAAGTATTCGCATTCGCAATTGCAAGTTGTCACAGTTGCAGGTAGACATAGTATTTAGACCCTTGTGAGACAGTAGAAAAGAAAGTAACGGTAAACATTCGGTATCACAAAGATATTTCTGGAAAAATCACAGAAACAAGAAAGTTCCAAACAAAATATCAGCTTGCCAACGACGAAGAGGACGAAGATAAAATAGCAAGATAAAGCATTGCTTTGGTCGGCAATTTAAGAGAATTCTAAATTCACGACTTTCAACCTTAATACGGCACTTCCCGGCAACTTTCTATCTAAAGACCCCAACTGCCCCTATAATTACGTTTGATCCGGTTGAGATTTAAAATGAGAGATCTGAGTTAAGAGGTCCTTCTAAATATGAAGTTTCATGGAAGATCCGATCACTCCTTCGTAAGTTAAAAATACGTCATTTTTTCTAATTTTTCAGAATTAACCCCCTCCCCCCCAATAGAGCGGATCCGTTCCAATTATATAAATCACGTATCTAAGAATTCTGCTTATTTTTCACACCAAGTTTCATCTTCTGTAAAAACTGACAAATTAGATTTAGACGATGCATATTATGTGAATGTTAATTGGTTTTTGAAATTGGCGTTTTAGGGAGCAATTATGAAAAAGTTAAGGGCAATTTATGCCTTGTCAGTCGCTTTGGTGGGCTGCGGGGGAAGTGGTGCAGATGCTCCCCGAGTATCGGATATTCAGCCAGGCTTTGGCAATGATATCAATGAACAATTCGAGGCAAATATAGATTTTTACATGCCTTCGAAAACAGCTTTTGCACGAATTCCATTTGTGGTCCCAGCCGAGCCGTCATCTTGTCTGGCAAACATAGCCACAAAAACGGCTTCATGAACAATGGCAATTCATTCGATTGGAATCAACAAACCTTTGCAAAGATTTTGCGAAAGTCTGGGTACACCACTGCGATTTACGGAAAGTCGCATTTGCGAGGCGAGCCTCAAGGCTTCGACGATTGGAAAGTGTTGCCCGGCCAGGGTTTGTGAAATTTGAACTGAGGTAAATTTCTTTTTGTCTGCAAATCTATAAGAAAAAGAAGAAGAACATTTTCATTGTCATTGGTTTTTCCATGGTCAATGGTTTTTATCTATAGAGAACAATCGGGTACGAAATGAGCCAAAGAAAAATTCATCAATCCAAGGTGGAGATGGATAAGTCCTTTACTACTTATAAAACTTAAGTCACATGCAGCGTATTAGCGCTGCCTAAGTAAAAGGTGATGTGGTATACGTCCGTCCTTCCTGATAAACAAGGTCGACAAAACGAGATAGAAATGCCTGGAAGACGTCTTTACTAACTAAGATGTCTACTTAGCGTGTTTCAATTTTGGTCGTCCATATGGCAGAATAAGGCCCTTTTTATTTTTGTAAGCATGTGATTTACCCCTTAAATGCCATTCTCAGTAAAAATTATGTTGAAAGGGAATAGGGGTTGAAGAGACATGAGATTAATAGGCTAATTTTGGGGTACTTCGAACAGCTCGTCGGGGACCTCGACGCCAAAGAGCTCGAGAATCTGTTGTTTCCGGTTCATGGGTCTCCATTGCGTGGCCGGTCCGGCATTCTTCCAGAAGCTGGGTGTCCCTGCACCTGCCCGGCCGCTTGCATGGTGCGGCGTCTGTCGTGATGCTCCCGTCCGACGAACGAGAGGCGCCATGAAGACCATCTTGAAGATGAGCCTGGCCGCGGCGTGCCTGTTGGCCGCGTGTCGTTGCCTGCCATTTACAAGCCCCCTTGAAGTATATTTTCTTTTGGATGTACCGAACTGTGGTTATACTTTTTGATATTCGCTTATCAATGCAAAATACACAGGAGGTCCGAATGTTAATGACCAACATTGAGTCGATTCCCGGAAGGCAGATGGTCAAACTGCACGGGGTGGTCTCGGGAAGTACGGTCCGCTCCAAGCATGTCGGGCGGGACCTGATGGCGGGTTTCAAGAATATTTTCAACCTTTTGCCCTTGAGCTCTAAGTGGTTGTGTCCACCTTAAAGACATTGTTATATCATTTTTGGACTATTGGTAACAAAGTGGCTATCTCACAATTTCAAATGAATGCATTTTGGGGAAAGAGGATATCAGTTGCTCTCTATCATGT
Organism: Alatinidae sp. Z8VKAUB7J3; assembly: GCA_010016025.2. Lineage (NCBI taxonomy): Eukaryota > Metazoa > Cnidaria > Cubozoa > Carybdeida > Alatinidae > Alatinidae sp. Z8VKAUB7J3. The sequence goes on from JAAAKM020721499.1 coordinate 220,298,197, forward strand.
TTGACTCTTAAAAGGGAACTAGAACTATACATTTCGAATGAAGTGAGCCACTTCTAAAGTTCACACGACCACCACCTCCATAAAAACCTTATTATGGACTCGTTGGTAAAGAGATGAAATATATCTCAACGTCTGATATTTTTAGGATATTCAACTCTGACATTGCTAGTGCAGTAACAACTTTACATAGTTCCTAAGAGCCTTGAATGAATAAGTGGAAGAGCTACTTTTACTGCCTGAAAAACCCACGGGTACACTGTAGCAATGGGGTTCTAATCAAACATAAGCTACGCAGGTCAGGCATGTAACCAGAATTTTTTTTTTCTTTAGGGGCTGGGGATATTGCGCGGTGTAATCGGTACGCCGGCCACTCCAAAATTGATTGTGGCCATCCCAATGGAACACCCAATTATACTGCGGTTCTCCCGGCTGCCAAAAGCCGGCGCTACGACTATACGATTGCGCCCAATAATCGCCGCAGCCCTCGCTAAGGCCGTTTACTTGTGAGAGGCCGCCATTGGTAAGCCAATCATGCAACCCATGGCCTAACTCGTGTAAAATTACGTCCACATCTGAAATTCGTGAAATGGTAGTCAGGACATTTGATCATATGTTAGATGGAGAAGAGCTGTGGATTTCAAATGTGAGTAATGGGAAAATTGACGAGAAACACATACCTTATCTCATGGCAGTCATGGCTGACGTAATGATTGAAGAAGAAATTTGTTTGAATTTTAGAATAGAAAAAGAGTGTTTTGTGATTACAATAGATTCGGATGCAGATGTTATTGATTGCAAAGAATTTTTTGAAGAATCGACATTGACAGCGGCGCGGGTAACGCCGTGATCAATTCGGACGGCACCGTAACCATCAACGGCGACACCAGCGCGGTGAGCGTAACCATCACCTCAGGCGAGGATATCGTCATGACGGACGGTTCATCGGTTACGTCCACGGGCGGTGATCTCTGGATGAACGCAGATGTCAACATCACCATGAATGCGAACACCCTGATCGACTCCGCCGGCGATGCCTTCCTGAATGCCGACAACGATGAGCTCTCCTGTTAAGAACGGGTCCTCGCCGTACCCTTCATGATTCCTTCCCCACAATGGGGACCTCATGATGTTCATCATGGGGCTCCAGCAAGAGAGCCCTCGATGGAATTTGTGGGACTGGTTCTGGGCGAGGGCTTGTAGCCGGTAGCTGCGAACCTCTACCCCGGAGACGCGGCCACTTATGAACGTCGTGGTGGCATTGAACGTTGCCCCCAATCCGATGCTCTGCGGGAACGCTTCAATGTTGATATTGGCGTCTGCTGCGACCTCAAGTGACAAATCGATTTTCTCACCAGCATAAACCGAGGTAGGTAACAGTACGAGTAGGACTATGAGTAGGGTAGAAGTTTTCATCAATATCTCCTTTCTTAAAACCATCCAGGTTGGTGGACGGATTGGATAAGTTTTATCTGTTGCTGGTAGACCTGCTGTAGCATGTTCACCATGGCCGCATTGTTCGGGTCTTCCCGCAAGGCAGCCCATCAATGAATAAATGAAATTCAAAATGAACAGAAATTACAGTAAATAACCGAATTTATTGGTACTTCACAAAAAAAAAACAAAAACAAAAGGAAATGACCATGGATTGTCAGTTTCAATTCACATCTACTGATATTTGTTCTTTGAAGTTTTAATAAATTTTTTTTATTAAAGTGAAAAAGAAAAAAAAATAAAAGTTTATTGTGTTTTCAGTAAAGTACAAGTTATGTACTGGTTTTGACGAAGCTTCCAAAATGCAAAGTCATATTCATCAATCTGGCCTAAAATTCACACTTTCTTTAAAATCGCAGAGGTTAGACCCTAACAAATTTCTAGGAATAAGCTTAAATCGGGGTGCTAGGAAGAAAAAAAAAGAAGAAAATTGTCGCTGTCGCAACACAATTAGTTGGTATCTATTCTGAAAGGTTGTAATCCTTCTTATGTTTTCTAGAATAACTCACTTTAAGGCTATAAATCAGTTTTTCCGATGGCCCAACCGCCCAAATGTTATAAGCGGTGGATTCATCCCAATAGGGCTGATGCCGGCCTTCGTGGTGACTGCCCGGTAATAGATACAAGCAGCCGTTGAACTCGGTCGCTTCGTCAAGCATGACCGCCATAGTCGTCAAATGCGGTTCGGCGATTCCGTCGAGATGCCAGGAACCGAAATCCTGATGCCAGGGCCAGGCAGAACCCTGGATCGCGGCCTTCACATTGACCTTCTAAACGTTCGACGAGGGTGGGAATTTACAATGAATAATACCTCCCTATAGTGAGAGTAGTAGAGAGAGGTAGGGAAGTAGTAGTAGTGTAGTAGGTAGTAGTAGTAGTATATATATACATATATATATATATATTCGTATATTATTATAATTATAAATATAATTCAAGGAGGCCCCGTAATCAAAACTTCTTTTCTCTTTTTTTTTTTTGAGTTCTCTCTTTTCCGTTTGTTTGTTTTTTGGATAACCGCTTATGGTGATGGATTGAAAGTGAAGAATCTTGTTCGTGAATAGTAACCGGAACTCTAAAGTATGCCCTTTATAAATCAAAAGAATTCCAGTTTCGTCAAAAAATTCTTACGTTGGCTATACACGTTTATGTGTTTGGTTTGTTTTAATGGGTGATTGTGTCTAATCAATCGTCGTATAATACCATTATTCCTCATTGCCGTGGCTCCAAATAAGCATCTTTTCAAACGCATTCAGCTCGACCCAGATGCCGCCGGTCCGCGGGCCGTGCAGGCGCACGAGGGCCGAAGGCGGAGTGGGGTTGCCGTTGCGCTCGGGTTCGGTGGGGGCCATCGCGGTGGAACCCTAACCGCCAGACTCGAGCCGCAAGGGATCGGGCACTGCACCGCCCCAGCGGCCATCTGGATCCATCATGAGCCATGTCGACGATCCATGGGCTGCGCCCCGCTGCGCCGGCGCCCGATGACCGGGGACGTCTCGTTGTCTGTCATTGCGTGTTTGTATCTTTCTCTCACTGTGCCTGTGTGTCTGACAGTGTGTTTGCCCGTTTTTGTGTATGTCTTTTTGTGTTTGATGACTGTACGTTTTCTTGTCTCTGTGTCTACCTTTACGTGTTTGTTTGTCTGACTCAGTGGGTTTGTTTGTATTTTCTCTCTCTCTAATCGTGCCTCTGTGTCTGACTGTGTGTTTGCCTGTCTCTGTGTCTTTCTTTGTGATACTTTTTGTCTGTGGGCTTAATTTATTAATTTGAACTGACCAAATGTGAAAAGAAAAAGGGCCCCTAGATACTAACTTTGGCGAATATCAGAGACCTTTTGAAAAATATTTACTTAAATTATTTTGACCTTTAATACTACTTTTTGTGGAAATCAAACACTATTTATTGGATGAATACATAGAATCTTTCATTTAGGATAGTCAAACGGAGATACAAAACGTTTCTCCTAAACTCAAGTCTTTTGCACAAGTTCCTGTGTGAAGTAGGAGTAGCCTCCAAATCATAACTGATGTGAAGTTTTAACCACACTAAGGAGAATTTTTTGTGGCCAAAGATACATCTATTTCTTTGTTTCCAAATATTCCACAGAGCAATGAAGCAGATAGAATTGGTAAAGGGATTGTCACTGGAGATAAAGGAAACAATATTATGAGGCTTAGAAATTCTGAATGTGCTCTCAAACCAATTCCAAAAATTTGGGAGGGGATCCTGTAATCAATTTTTCCCCTGGCACCACCAGCCCTAGGAATGACTCTGGCTGCCTGCTTGATCCAAAATGAATAATCAATGAGTAGGACTTATTTCATAATTTTGTCATGCATATTTTCATTGTTATTTTTATTTAAAATATTGATTTTATTTTTATTGAACCCTTTCGTTTAAATGAGAAACAAAGAACACATGAAAAGTAAAATACAGTGAACAGAGAGCAATTTCTTTGGGTTCTCGCTGCGATCAGTTGATCTGCTTGACCGATCTGTTTGCCACGACTGCCGATATCCTTGACAAGGAAATTCCTGCAGACACGAGCGAAGACAGCGTCAGTTTCCTACCGGCCCTCTCTGGCGAGCCGATCGAATCGACACGAAACGGTGTCATCCACCATTCGATTCAAGGCTACTTCGCCTATCGCACCGGCAAGTGGAAACTGATTCTCGCCCGTGGTTCGGGCGGTTGGTCCCAAAAAAACTATCTCAAAATTTTGATCCGGTGACTTTGGGGAAAATGATAGTGGGAGGTGGCCTAGGTGCCCTACAATTGTTTTGGTCACTTAAAAAGGGCACTTAAACTTTTAATTTCAGTTAGAATGAGCTCTCTCTCGCAACATTGCAGGATCACTGGATCGATACGATCACTCCTGGAAAAAAACAACAAATAAACACGCATCTCTGATCTATCTTCTGGTAATAAATACAAAATTTGAGACTTTTTTGAACAAAAACTCTGAATTTCTCATGGTTTGATATTTGTTTTAAGATTCACCTTGTATTCTTTAGCTTTATTGACTTGTCCTAGCCTTTTTCAAGGTTTAAGCTCTCATCTACCTGTTAATTAAAACAAGAGAGCTCCATTTACTGCCCTAAGAATTGCTCTAGCCTATTCCAAGACGATGCGATATTTCCCGCCATTTTTAAGATCTTCGAGCCTAATTTGGTTGAAATTGCCTGGAATATGCCGCCTGCCCGTTCTCCGAGAGTCCGTTCGACCAAAGCCTGGAACTTCGCTGACGAATCGAAACGATCCTTCATGGGGCGGTCGAACATCGTCGCTTCGTCTTTGTTGACCCCGATGATGAGCGGCACGCGCGCGATATCGCCCTTCGCGTAAATCTCTCGCGGGTCTTCCGGGATGACCCAGCCGTCGATGAAGGGATTGCTGTTGAACGGCGCGGCCCCGTGGATTTTCCGATACGCATCCCAGGTGGTGAAGAGTGCGAGACCCCTAGTACAATACTTTGTGGCGGAGAAACAGGAAGGAGAATAAAAATTTTTGATTGGAAAGCCCATAAGCTCAAATAGAAGAAGAATTATTAAGATTTCTGGCAGCCTTTCAGCATTCAGAAATCCAAGAGAAAAAGTTTAGTGTCTTTTAATATTTTAATAGTCTATTAATTAACTATTAAATATCAATATATATAATAGTTTTTGAAGATCATGAAAGCCGATCTATTTTTTCATCACCCGCAACAGGCGCTTTGGGGTATTTCGCCTTCTAAATATTGGGCTTTTGCCGTTGAATCGCAACAGGGGGCTGCTGGCTCGGTTTCTGTTGTTGCAGAGCCGTTGCTGCAACAAGCTACGCTTGCGCCTTTAGCAAAAACGGTTTCGGATGTTGGAGTTTCAGCAACCGCTTCCGGGCTTCCGCAGCAGGATTCTTCGATTAAATTTGTAATTTATTATCGATGTGAATCTCAAGATTCTCTCTATAGACATTTCTGTATCTCTACCTTCGAATCGAGCTGACGCAATAAGAAAAAAGAACAGTTTCAACAAAAATAATATCGATCAATGTTCAGTTTTAATCTGTTCTGCAATATTCGTTTCAACCAATGCACTTGCATTCACTGTTCGCACTAATGATAATATAATAGCAAAAAAATGTAATTTAGATCTCTTATCATAAAAACGGCCAGGTGCACATGGGTCCAACCCAAATCCTTTAGAGATTGAAAAAACTAAGACACTCAAAACACAAGCCTTACACAAGATTTGCTTGGGGTTGATGGGCAGCACAGTGTGTACACTTGGCACTGTTTGTGCCATGAGCAAAGTTGTCACTAGAGTGTCTAGTCACTCCCATGAGCAATGTGTGCCCCCCCACCTTGTTAATGCAAACACACCAAAGTCCTTGTATTCCTAAAGGGAGAGGAGAACATTTCAGGGCCAACTATGAAATGAAAAATGGCAATATTAGTTCACTCACATGCACTGAAAGTTGCAATCGGGCAAAACATGCGTGACAGCAGATCGGTTCTGTAACAGAGAGTACGTGACGACCACAACTCGGATGTCCTTTCGCTTGGAAAAAGCAACGTCCTGAAATCCCGATACCACGTAAACGGAGGATACTGGTAGACTGGGGAAGAACTTTTCGATCTCTGTTGGCCATGTCGGGGTCCACGCCCTGGACCGCAAAGCAGCGGGTAAAATCGCGCTCGGTGATAATACCGGTCAGCTTGCCCATGTCGTCGAGCACGAGGATCGACGAAATTTGACGCTCCACCATCGCCTTGGCGACCTGGCGGGCATTGTCCCCGGGATTGGCGATCAGCAGGTTTTGATCGTGAATGACGTCAGGCATTACTCTCATTTCTCGATCCTTTTCCCGCGCTCGATTTCTTCCGCGACGTTAAGGTAAAAATAGAGCGGGCGGGATACAGGATATTCACCCGAAGCAATTGTCTCGGTTGATGGTGAGACGCCTGCCATTGTGGCGACTTTCAACTTGTCGGTGTTGTTCTCATAAAACGCCAGACCAAAGACACCGATGCCATTTTCGTTAGCATCAATTGATGCCAGTGTTTCTGTGTAGTCACCATCGATGTCGACTGAACGGCCATCGGTGCGTACTTCGAGACACGCATCTTCTGCTGTTAGCTTCGCTGCTACTTTTATACCCTAACAATTGGGTCATGGAATGGACTACTACCGAGGTCATTTGTCAATGTTCGGTTGTGCTCTCAGAAATTGGTTCACTAAGTTCTTTCGCTCTGCATTACCTTTTGCTAAAAAGTATATTTCATCATTTGCAATGGAATTTGTGTCCCCTACACTAAACGATTTTAGCTCTTGGATAGATTTTAAATAAAGGGTTTCAAAATGTCTCAAGTCCTATAGATACGTTTTGAGCGGAAGTAAACGACGCCCAACAAAAACATATAAATAGCAAAAAAAGATATCTCTGCATAAGTTTCTTTTTTACAAAGATAAGAATAATTGGTCAAAGGCGGGAGAGAGAGACAAGTCGTAAAACCTAGGGAGGAGGTATTTTCATCAATAAATACACAAGGGTTATTCTCCTCTTTGTTGAGCGACAATTTTCATTCCTGAAACGCTGCCAATACGTTTTGCCCTAACAAGAAATCTTAAGGGTGAGTTTGCTTACTAATGTGTTATAGTAAAGTATCCAATATACTTATAGAACTGGAACACATCAATTAGATCTGCATGTCATTAACAAATTTAAAGAAAAGAATGCTGAATCCTGGTGACTCCCTGAGAATAGGAAACGTCCTGAAGGTAGAAGAGAGTAAAAAGGTTCCATAGACTGAAAATTAACTTTTTTAGGGATAAAAGATGATCATTAACAGCTTTCGCCGCCGGAGGACCTCGAGAACGAGATGGACATCCGGCGTCGCCATGCGCGGGCCGCGGGCGCCGACACCGAGACCGAGTCGTTCTACACGCGGTACCGGCCCATGGACATGCGCCCGATCCCGGGCGAACACGGCGAACGCAACGACTTCGCACCCGACGCGAGGCCGCCGCTGCAGATGTGCTGGATCAAGACCTCGGATCGCCTGCCCGACGACGTGCGCATCCACCAGTGTGCGCTCTTTCTTTACGACATCCTCATACCCCAATCACGGACGACCAGCTTTCCGTTTAGCCCAAGAAGGTATATATACATGTTATATATATATATATAAAATACTGAATTTGAATTTTGTTTAATACATAGAAAGGGCCCCGCAAAAAAACAATCGAGCCCCACACTTATCCGATCTAGACCTGATTATAGTTCGACAGTATAGTTGACTATCTATGAAAACACTTAAGTAGTTGAATTTTTTTTTGCTAAAAATCTTGGACAAAAGAACTGTTCCGGTTTTACCTCTTTTCGTGGGTCAAAACTTGACAAAGATGAAACGTGCGAACGGAACGGTGGGAAAAAATTGTTCTTATATGGCAATATTTTCCTACATGCGCGTAAGGAATACTTTGATTGACTGATATAAAAAAAAAAAGTCACAAAAACGCACCAACAGAATTGGAGTATTTTTTTTAATCATCTCCATTTTCATCCACCATTGCATGTATAAACATAAATTAAATATAAATATATATTTAAATATAAAGAGAAGGTAAAGTACGTCTCAAAAGCGATAAATCGGGTACTAAACTTAAGGCATAATCCATGGTAGTTGTTTCCCATACACTATGCAATAAGACAGCATACAAATCCAGAGCAACGACAGAAAATTTTTCAGAGGGGCCAAACGCCAGAGAGTTCATTTTCAAATACATTCAGGAAAAATATCTCCCATAAAAAGCAAATCGAAACAAAACTTTAGCTCGGATGGGGTCTGTTTAAACATTCTATCAGGGTTGAGCATGTGAATGTACAACGTCTCCTTTGTTAAACAATCGAATTTGCTGCTGCATTCATTAAGCACTTGAAAATGTTCGACTTGGTGATCTGGAACTTTTCAGTTATGTTTATCAACGTAATGGTGCTATGCTAAATTATCCTTGTACAGTAGTTTATTATCTCTCTTTAAAATGGTATCAAAATAACACATTGATGTCGCCAGCTACGTTCCACCTTGTGATGAGGGGTTTGTCGTCGCAATGGCTGAGAATCACCTGCACCAAGTCATCTCGTTCAATGCTCTGTTCGGTAGTTATCGCATTGAGCGAACGGGTCGCCGCTTCTATTCGGCGGCTGAGCAAGCCATCTCGATTCAATCCGTAAAACCTTCCGGTGAGATTTTAGGGCTAAGCGGAGGATTGCAATTTGGTGCCGCAACGTCCCCTGATGTTACTAAAGTTTTTCTAGAAAATTTTACTTGCAAGCTCACTTACGACTTTATTCCGTTAGTTTCTTGTTTGAACAATTTAAATCTTTGTTTCTCTCAATTGTTGTTAATTTTATTTCTATCAATATTTTTCTCCTCATCTCCTCCAGATTCTTTTCATCTATTCCTGCGTGTGTCTTGATATCGGGGAGCCCTGGTAACCTACCGAAACAAAAGTAGGTGAAAAGAAACAAAGCAATACCGTCGCACTATCCTTGCGCAACAATTTCTAGGTTGTCCTGCGTCTGCTGCCGGGTAGCGGGCGAGAAATGCGGCTGCATGTCACCAAATCGTATTTTGGGCGTTGGCAACATTTGAGAATTTGTCATCAAAGACCGGAATCTTATCGGTGCAGAGGAAAGTTCCGAAGAGTTGCTATCCCGAAACCATTTGCCCTCTCTTATCGCCGCGATCCTTGCAAGCCGGAGGCGATTAAGATCCTATTCCCGACATCCTTACTTCAGCGAAGTTCAACCAGGTTAGCTGCCAAAAAAGCAAGATTAGCAATAAAAATGTGTTTTCAATTGTTCTTCTGTCATTTCAATGATTTGCCTTGTTTCGTCTCACTTTATTTATCACCCCGCAAAAGCTCTTACGGGATTTGTTAATAATCCTTTCATGTAAGCATTTGTACTTATTGCTTGCTAACTAAATAAATCTTAGCTAATTTGTGAAAAAGCGCTGTTCATGGACCTAAATATACAGTCGGATTATCAGCTTGTGCTTTTCGGGTGAGAATTAGAAAAAGTCGACTTCTAGTTTAGGCCATAATTGGCAGTGGGAGTGTCAAGAACAAAAATGGATGGATTTGAGAAACAGAAAATCTTACAGAATCTTGTAACAATAGAAAAGTGTTTGAATCTAAATGATCAATTTCAGAGGTTAACTGTGCAAAAGAAGATATTCTCTGAAAAGATGCTTGACATGCTCGAAGAGCTGGAAGACGATCCATTGCCCAGAATTTGTTAGGGGTTCGAATAAACCGGGGTAATCGAAATGCCTGATACCGGGTCTGTACAATGGTGCTTATCAGAAAATGGCATTAGTCGCCGTGCATTTCTCAAGCTCTGTACTGTGATGGTATCAACTCTGGCATTGTCGCCTGCAGAGGTGGCCGGGTTTGCTGAACGACTGAGGCAGTCTCGTCGACCATCGGTCATCTGGCTTCGGACCTACGGATTGGCTTCCAGCGTAAGTGACGAGCAGTTGTTGCGAGACGCCAACAATCAGTGGCTTTCCTATTTTCCTCGTCGGCGAATGGATGCAGAATCGTATCGAGATTCGTTGTTGCATTTGGCTGAGAGGTTGGATCGAAGTCCCGCGGGTCCTCATCCGTTTCCGCCCGCCAAGAACTGGGGTTTCACCCAGCACGGACCTTTTTACGCTGACTATCCAACGAACAAACGATACGACGGACGGGGACGGTCGCCGCGTGCTGCGGGACGCGAACACGATGCCCCAGTGGGCCGGGTCGTGTTGGTACTTCCTTCGCTTCCTCGATCCGACGAACGACGAGGCGCCCTGGGGCGAGGACGCCGAGAAGTACTGGATGCCGGTCGATCTGTACGTGGGCGGCGCCGAGCACGCCGTGCTGCATCTCCTCTACTCGCGATTCTGGCACAAGGTCTTCTACGACCTGGGACTCGTGTTTCACAATCAGGGGGAGAAGTATCAGGATGGTTTCTATTACCTCTACATGATAAACATTGAGTTTTTTATACTTCACAAGTTTTACATTTAACATGACAGAGAGGACAAAATTCACTTTCATAATCTTCATAACTACCATCAGGACAGTTACATGTAGGTTAAGCAACTCTATCACCTTTACATTTATTACAGGCATTAGCTGTACCAGAACAAGCAGTACATTAGAATGAACAATCCTGAACATGTCAACTACAAATAAGTCGACGTTTCAAAAAATCATGTCTAAACAAGTTTAATTGATTTGGTCAGTGACGTCACTCGGATTGCTCCTCTTCCTAAAAGATATTCATTTTATCGATCGTTAGGCAGTTTCTTTTTGGCTGTGAGATAGTTTTACGCATGTTCATCATGTTTGTATACATTGGGCATCTGATCAATTTATGAGAATTGTACTATTATTGACTAGTATAGTGAAAAGTTTTACAATCTTCAGATTTTAATGTTTGCAACCATAGCCCTTGTGCCTCACCGCCTTTTTGTTCCATGCTTAAAGATGAGAAACCAACACTACCTTGACCACCTTGAGCACCAACAGACTCTACCCCTTGACCAAACTGCTGAGATTTCAGCAAAGTAGGAATAGAACTTGTTCCTTTTTTTAGTGCCGACTGATACTGCTCAACATTCTGCTGACTTTGTAATTTCATATACTGCTCTGACGGTTTTATCTCCTCCGGCTCAACCGGCTACGACCGCAAAGTCTGGGAGCATCTCAGCCATTATTACAAGGTTAATGCCTGGCTACCACGCAACTATGTGATGGTAAATAAAGGAATTTGGGATGGGCTCGACGCAGATACACAAGCTGCGATTCAGAAGGCAGGTGATGAAACAGGTGCTTCCTGTGCGACCAAATCCGCCGAGCTTTCAAATTTCTACTTTGAGGAGCTGGCAAAGAACGGCTCAGTTAAAAAAAACTAATTTATTTTTTATTTTTGAAAGGGACAAGTAGCAAGATTGTTTAAATACATACTAAGAATTTGTTTACTTGAGAGCATGTAGTCTAATGATGCAAACTTTCAAATAGAAAAAAGGTGAAAAAAACAGTTTTATATAAAAGGTAGACTGTAAGTATAATTTAAGCTTCAAAACATAAGTCACTTTTAAGTTTGCACCGAGCTAAAATTCTCTCCCACATTTTGATTAGCCTGTGCGAAAAATGTGGTTCTATCCCACTTTCTAGGGCTATAATGAAAACAAGGTCGAGATGGCTATAGCGCGCTCTGTGGATAAAGGATGACAGATTGCCGAAGATTGTCCTTTTCAGCCGACCGTCTAGGGCTAAGTGGAAGGCAGGTCATCCTCGTCTGGGTTGGGAAAGTGTCATAAAGAAAAATTTAAAAGAAACACGAACTTTCTGGGAGGGTGTAAAAAGGAAGGCTATGGTGTATAAACCTAAGCCAGTACCGTACAAATCAAAAGAAAATATGTGAAAAGGAAATCTGGCTCTAGATATTCTTCCCATGGGGGGATTAGGGTGAACCTGAGAATTTTTCTTTAGGTTACTTGTCTCAAAACCACTTATGTAATCCTTTATTTTTTTAAGGCTGATGGAACCAAAAATTACTGTTATAGTCTGAGATTAATTTTTAGGTTTTATAATTAGGTTTTAAAAATAGGGTTTTTGGCCCCCTGAATGACCTTTACCGCTTGCCCGACAGCGTATTCAACGACGACAATGTGCACACGGTTCTGACCGGTTTCGACATGCTGATTCTGCGCGCCTATTACGCGCCGGAACTGCGCGCCGGCATGAGTCGCGACCAGGTGGCGGCACGCCTGCCTGCCGTGCTGTCCCGGCTCAACCCCGCCGGGGATCACCGGGCGCCCACCTATCCCAAGCCCACGCCCTCAAGCTGGGTCAAGGTCATCTGACTGTCGTATATTAACTTATCTGTTGAGGCATGATTGACTGCACCTTATATTCTGAAGACAATAACAATAGAATACTCATACTGCCAATTATGTACATTTTCTCCAAAGGGAATCTAAATCACCATGTGTTTCTGTGATTTTACCGACGGTAACTTTCAGTAACTGTGTTGGGCTCTAGTAATATAAGGTCTTTGATTTGAACACATTTTCCAATCTCAAAGACGTAAGCTAGCGCTTTAGGGCAACGTCCATCAAAATAATACAAGCACTAGGGACAAGATGTAAAAGTCAAAATTTGGTCGGCACTTCCTCTACCCTTTCTAAAGCCACGCTGTTCTTCTATCCAAACTTTATAATAAGTATCACCATGCTCAGTAATTCTCTTCCTCTAAAATCACGCTAATGATTTTGTAGTTATTCGCTCTCATTTTCGTTCTTATATAGGGACTTAATTAAAATATTCCTAAGAACACTGGGAGGAAGATTTTTATGGTAAGCGGAGTATGCGAGGGATAGATTTAATTTTTTGATGATTTATTCAAATTGTTCAAAAATCTTTGTGTAGTTATCTTAACCTCTTTTCTTCGTAATTTGACCTAAATACTTGCTTCCATGTCATACTATTTGCAAAATTCCACCCAACATTTTTCATACCTAATTTCCATCCTTGGATAAGACTTTCGTTTCCAATTAATGTAAGATACTAAATTTCTAGGGACTGAGCCGTCGCAAGTTCATCGAGGTCGGCAGTCTCTCGCTCTTTGGGCTCTCCCTCGCGGATCTGCTCCGCAGCGAAGCGCAGGCAGCCCGCTCCGCCGAGCCGCGTCGCCCGCGGTCGGTGATTCTCGTGTGGCAACATGGCGGTCCGTCGCAACTAGACACGTTTGATATGAAGCCCAATGCTCCCAGCGAGTACCGGGGACCGTATCGTTCGATCCGCAGTTCATTGGATGGTTTGAGGATCGGTCCGGGACAACGCCGTCGCTTGCTCGGTCGCTTCGATCCGACGCGCGTGCCGATCGCTCACCCGGCGTTCTTGCACGCGCGCCGCGCGAACATCGACGGAGCGCTCACGCGCGAGCACTGGATCCCGACCGTCTGGCCGCTGCAGATCTTCGTCATCGGAGGCGCCCTCGCGATCGTGGCGCTGCCGACCGAGCCGACGACCTGCGTGGGCCGTCGTCTCGCGCGTCGGCTTATGATACTAACAACAAACAGCTAATGATTATAGTGAGGACTTTCTGGCGACTACTAATAAACATTAATCCGGATGGCGATGCTGAAATGCAAGATGGTAAATACAGAGACCTCTTAATTTTATTTCTGTTATTCCTCTGGCGTATTCATCTCCAGGGGATTAGTTATTCCTCTGAAAGTAACCTTCAATGGTGGTACTGATGAAAATGGTGTGAAACCACCGATTGTGTTTTTGACTTTGCTGGTTGGGCGAGCTTGGGGCAAACGGGTACCTCTTCCTCACAACCCAGACAAAAGCTGGGCTGGTTCCATCGCTTTCTTTGTGACATCCTTCTTGTGCTCGTTACTCTTTGTGCAATACTGCGTCTGGTGGGGCTGGTTTGAGGTTAACTTGGTGATGTTTAGTGTGAAGCTTGCGCTGGTAGCCAGCATAGCCACGGTTGTCGAGTCCTTTCCCATTGCTGCCTGGGACAACGTCACCGGCTGCCCCCACCACCACCACCACCACCACGGAAACCAATCATGCCGAGAGGAGTATTCGTATGAATTGACCGTTGACCACTACGACCACTGCGCCTTTGCAGAAAATTGTTGTTCGTCGTAGAAGAAGAAGCAGTAGCAGCAACAACACCAGTGACTATGGACGACGATGTCCAAAGCCTGCTACGACGTGTTGTTAAGAATTGATGTCGTTGTTGTTTCTGTTGCTGTCGTGCTGTCGTTCTGAAACGCGTCGCCAGCGAAACCGAGCGGACATCGCGCGAAATCGCGCTGGTGACCACCGCACCGCGGCAAACCCCGCTGCCGGCCGAACCCGGTCCCGCTTCGCAGTTCCGCGACAAGATCGACGCGCTCGAACCGCAACCGTTCAATCCCGACAGAAGCGCCCTGGCAGCCCGGCTTGCAAACCAGTTTGCCGAAGCCTCCAGCCTCGAGGTCGTCTGGCTTTCCGATGGTCTCGATTTGCCATCACCGAGACCCGCAAGGAACAGACCCAAGCTCTTGGTTTCGTCGGCGATGCCCTCGAGGGGGACATCGACAAGGTTTGTCACGCGGCCGGCGAACTGGGCATGTTGGGCGTGCCGGTGTTCTGTTTTCATGAAGGCGGAGACATGATCGCCCGGCGCGGGCTCGAACAGGTGGCGCGTCTTACCAAGGGTGCGTATTGTCCCTTCAATGCGTCCAGCGCAAAGCAACTTCGAGATCTTTTAGCAATTAAGGTTAGCCAAGGTGTTGCACGTTTTTTGCTTGATAAATCAAATAGCTGTGCTGACTGATTTAAAGTGGAAATGAGGCGAAGCTGTTGATTTATACGTGGATAAAACTGATCGTCAACTAAGCGTTGTTCAACGAGTTCTGAAACCATACGACTTTTAGTCTCCACTGCGCTAAAAGTGCGGTAACTACCCCAAAGTTGAGATTGCCCAGTCATCATTGATAGCAAGTTACTGTGGCTATTGACCGCAAAGGTACCGTTCTTCAATTCAGCCCGCATGCTGTTTTTTTGCCAACGGAACTTTTCAAAAGGCTTGTCTTTCCCCTGAAAGGCATTTTGGTCATTTAAAGGCAGGACACGGGCATGTTTCTTTCTCTTTTGGGGCAGAAAAATTTTGAAGTCGTTGGCTGCCGTCACGACATGGTTGCCGTCGGGGCTGAAGGCAAGTGCATGAACCAAACCCAAGTAATCGCCACGGCACGGTTTCATCCGGATTGAGGGTCAATTCCAATACCCGAAGCTCAGCCGTTTCCGCGACCACCTTGACGTTGTTGACCTCAAACTGGCCCTGCCATGGTCTCAGGTCCGCTTCTTTCTGGGGTGGGGTCATGTTTTCATTCCATTTCCATTCCGTCATCCCCGCGAAAGCGGGAACCCAGTATGACGTCATAACATAACAATGCCGTTGCTCTGAGTGTCATCAAATCTTCTTGATCGCGGCGTCGGACCATCATGGGAAGCCGATCAGTGCTGTGGTCGCAACCCTCACTGGCAAGACCGGCCAATATCAGGTCGCCCGACAAGAGCGAGCCAGGCGCGCCTCTCGAACGTAGTTGTGCGCCACAGGATGGGGCGGAGTGTTCAGAGGCAGGGGAGACAACACACCGACCGTCACAAGCGGCCGGGCGTTGCGCGGCAACTACCGCTCACATCGACCGGACTCGATGGCGGGTGGAAATTCCGATGAGTTGATCTGCCAACACCCGCGATGTTGCCTCCAGCCAGTGCAGAACGAATGTCATTCAGCAGTCGAATTGCCTCCTGCCTGGCGTTCCATTCGTCCGGACTGCGGAGCAGGTACTTCTCCGTGACCATCTCCAGAATCGGCCCCACGTTCTGGGCCATGCCTCCATGGACCAGCACCAGACTCTCCTGCAGTCGCGTTCGTGTTGTACTACTGACTTCACTTTCGCTTGTCGTTTCACCGGCCTGTTCGTCGATCACGGTCGGCCCCAACAGGATTGCGATCAAGACGGCGACCGCGGCGGCGCGAATCACGATCAATCCGGTCCGGCCAATGACAAGCGACCGCCCCCAGAACACCCGCAGGACGAACCAGGCCAATAGACATGCCGCCGCCAACGCGATCCACCCTCGGGTCGAAAGCGGTGACGTCCACGAAAAGTACGTGGCGGCAAAAATCGATGCGCCCATCGCTCCAAACGATGTGAGCGCCGCCCGACTCGGAGCCGCGCTACTTGCCGCCGCTCCCCGTGAGCGCGCGCGCGACGTCCTCACCCGTGTCGACGCGCGGGGACATGAGGCGCTCATAGGAGTAGAGCAGGTCACGGGAGTCGACCTCACGCATGAGATAACCGAGCTCGTCATCACAGAGCCCGAAGACGAGCAGGCGGGGCCGGCCGCACGTGCGGCGGATGCGCTCCGCGAGCGCCGGCCTTCTATGATGAATCAAGTTAGAATAGTCAGAAAACTTTTTCTTGCATATAACACATTCATACGGTTTCTCACCAGTATGAATTCTTCTATGTGTATTCAAAGCAGCACCTTGTGAAAACTTTTTCTTGCATATAACACATTCATACGGCTTTTCTCCAGTATGGAGTTTTTTATGTCTACTCAAATGAGAGCTGCTTGAAAACTTTTTCTTACACGTAGTACATTCATACGGTTTCAGTCGTCCGGGTCCCGCCGGCAAAGGATGGTCTGCGCGCCCTGCCCCGGCAGAGTCGGCCACACCGCCACGAGAACAGAGAGCGACGTCAGCGCCTTGAACTGTGCGCAGTCCGGCACCACGCCATAGGAGCCGGGATGGATCGGCTGAAATCGGCCGCGGAAGGGCCCGCCAAGATCAAGCGGAACCTGCTCCTCCCGAAACCCCGGGCCGTCCGGGTTGGTGTCACCTTGAATGACCCGGACCGGACGTACTTACACTTTTTTATCATTTTAATGATTTTTTATGCTTAAAGGCCTAGTTACGAAACAGGTCTATAATTAAGTTTCCAATTATCATGAAAAGATTATTTCATCTGAACTATATGAAAAATAATTATAGAAACCAATTTTCAAAATTTTACCATAAAAACTATTCTTGAAAAAATATTTTATAAAAATTGTGCAGACGACAACACAAGCGGTTTTGTTCCCTTGCTTGGGTTTCCTCCTTCTCGAATCTCGTGCTCAGTCTGGGGCGGCTATCTGTCCGACAACATCAATCTGTCTGACGATGGGTCAGTGATTCTGAGTGGAGGCAGCAGCGGCCAGGTGACAGGACACGACGAGCTGCGCGAAGGCAGGCACGCATACAGGCTGCGACTCATCAACCACTTCCCCTACGTTGTCGGCTTCAGCGCGCATGGACGCAAGCTAGAAGGCGAAAAAGGGTACAAGGACCTGATGAGCTTTATACTAAATGAGTCTTCTCCAAAGTTTGTATGACCACCCTTTCCAAAAAATCTTAGATATTAAGCATGGGCAACTAGTATAGCTCATAGCCCTTGCCCTAAGGGCCATGGGGAGAGTTGTCATCCCCAAAGACATGATTACTGGACCTTTCAAATATGCTTTTAGAGAGACAATGGGTGTGGAAGGGGGGCTTATTGCCCTCTAATCACTTACAACTATTGAACAGGCACTAGAACTTGGTCGTCCGTCGCGCGGACGGCACCGATCTCGTAGGTGCCGATCGGCGTGTTGAACGCGAGCATCCCGGGCCAGACGTGCTTGCCGTCCGCGGGGACGATGCGCGCACCGCTGGGGATCGGCACGTCGGCCCCCATCGCGACGATGCGACCGTCCTGCATGACAAGGCTGCCGCCCTCGATGTCCGGTCCCGTGATCGGGTGCAGCGTGGCTCCCGTGATGACGATCGTCTCCCCGCCCTCTCCGTTGCCGTCAATAGCCGGCATTTGGCCGAGGCTGAGGCGGCGGCTAGCGAAATTGCCGAACGCCACGGTGGGCGTGCGATCGGTGGGCAGGCCGATGTGACGAAGCCGGATGAGGTGCGCGCTTTTGTCCAGCGAGTTGTGGATGAGTTCGGCAGCGTGGATATTTTGATCACCAATGCTGGCGTGAACGTCCGCTTACCGACCACGGAGTTGCCGTTGGAGGAGTGGCAACGCGTTTGGGTATGAAAGCTCCCCCAATGCTACCCAACACCTAGAAAAAAGTACAGGAATGATTTATCCAAAGTATTCAAAAATCCCTCATGTCGGCGCCTAATTTTCCTTCCGACAATCTGAAGCTGTTGCTTAGAAAGTTTTTAATAGGGATGCTGGGGTTGTATCAGATTCGCCTGATATTTCAAGTGTTTTGAGTGAATTCGTTGAAGAAAAATTTTTTGAAATAGGGCGGAGGGTCATTTACTATGGATATATTGCAGGTGGATGCGCAAACTGCTGGCGCTAATTTAAAACTCACCCTGACAATGAGCCAGATAAGTGATTACTGGCTCCCGTCTAATGGCTTTGACAATACCAGTTTTACCCTGTTCTTTGATTTTCCTGAGCAAGAGGGAGCCCACACTCTGCCGCTGCTTAACGCCACTATGCCGGAAAATCGCAGCTGGGATTTGGCGCATGTGGCATATGGTTGGGGTAACTACATGTCATTGTATTTGTTACAAAGAGGCCGCTGTCTTGGCAAAATTTGATGAGTTTCAAAATTCAAAATTCACTCTTTTCTGCTGTTGACCTGTTCGCCTCCAGATTTGCCCATGATATCTTCATTTCCACTGTTGTAATTTCTCCAGATAGGATTGGAGTGTCCCAGAACTATAACCAAGTCTTTATTTGGAATGCTGTCAACAAGGCCCTGAAGCTGAGGGTAAAAATCTTCAGACTTCTCATTTGGTTGTGCATAAATTCCTGACAAAAAGACTACTAAGAGAAGAATGAACTTGCCAAGACTGGACTCGCACTTTGAAAGAAAGTGCTGAAGATAAAACAATAGAACAATAGAAAAATAAGTCCCCTTAAATTTTTTGCCCCTCTAGTTTTATCCCCTTAAAAAAGGCCCTGTCATTTTTATCACAACACGGTCATGTTATTCATTTTCATGTTATACTTTTTCACATAGCGACAAGTATTTGTTAAAACTAAAACCTGTCGTTGGATCTCAAATTGCAATTTAAAAGTCTATTCAATTTTCAGTCAAAGCGCTTTACCTAAGTTAATGGGCTTTAGGTAAACAAACTTGTGTCCCTAGATGAGGCTATATAGCCTAAAAAGAAACTTGGGTTTGTTTATTTTAATTTTAATGCCATTTAAGGCATGCTGGGGTGAGGGATTGCCAAAAGAAACCTTAAAAAACAAATAAAAGCTACGTTTGTGGACCAAGGTTCTTCATATAAAAAAGTTGTCAAAGATACTTCAAAAAGGGCTCATTCGAATGGAAGGTTAAAGTTGCAGTGCGCTTTTTAAAAGTCAAAAGTGATGGGAGGGCAACCAACCTCCCAAGACCCCCATATTTTCCCTGAACCCTCAAAATCAAAATTTGGATATTAGCCTTTTCTTCAACATAAAGTGAAAAGTCCATTAATTTTTTATCTTTGGGGATACCCTCAACCTAAGGGGTGAACGTTGGACCAAGCTTTAGAGGAAAATATTTTAATACCCCTTGGAAAAGTTTACTTCTTTACTGAAGTTCCAACGGGAGTGGCGATTCTGTTAATTTCGTAGCGGTCCTGAAAACAACTAACGATCAAAGGGTAAACAGGATGTCTCTTGAAGATTGACCCTGTTTTGATCACATCTGCCCTAAATTTATTTAAAAATAATAATAACATACAACTTATTTTCCCCTCTTATTTCTCATTCATTATAATTATAGCATTAACTATGTATTCTAAATATTACATCCATTAGGTATGTGGTCACTACACCACGTGCGCTCTCCGTCGACAAATATGGTCCATTCTCTATTCCAGGATCCTGGAAAGCACAGTATAGTGATCACCATGTTATACTGAAGATATGAGGCACATATGTTTTGTTGTCTGTTTTTATATGTAAACCTGCCGAGGGATATTTTTGAATTTCTATATTTGTTTTCTTATAATGTACGCTACAAAGTTTGAACTTGAAATTCAAGGCTGCTCAATTTCGGTTGAAAATCTGTAAACCATCTTAGAAAAAGTAAGACATTTTTTGGGACTACCAAGACATACTGATCAATTCAGGAACGAACGGCAACTTCCTACCGTTCATAATTTCTCTTGGTTGACAACACTGGCGTAATTCTTCATAACCTTCTACTTGATTAAACAAAATTGCAAAACGAACAAAAATTACTTCTGGGCACTAGAATTTTAATTTCCTTTTAATAAGCACTCTTCTGATATTGAAGGACCATTGGTTCAATACGATCAATCCTGGAAAAAAACAAGCTTCTATGATCTTTCTTCTGGCAAAAAATACAAAATTCCATATTTTTGCTCATGTGAGCTTGAAACCTCTACAGTATGGTTCTTTGATTCGCTGAATCTGATGGTATGATTGTCATGAAAATTCTATGACTTTTAAAAGTCTTCCCTTCTCGATGACGGCTGACTCCATACGTCAGCGCGCGTTGATTCTCTCACCACGCGACAAGGTCGACGCACTCTTACGTTTTCTCGAATCAGAGGAAACCGACGGAGTGATCGTCTTCACCAACACAAGAGCAGCTTCCCTCAAGGTAGCTGAAAGTCTTGGCAACGAGAAAATTGCGGCGGTCGCCCTCAACGGGGAAATGCCACAAGCGACACGAGAACGTACGGTCGAACAATTCAAACGTGGGGTCGGCCCCTTGAACAGAGACGAGCGGAAGATCTCGGCCAGCACGGCCTTGATGTCGCCCCGCGGTCCCCAGGCCGCCATGCAGTCCGCGAGCAGCGCGTTCTCGGCTGCATTGCCCAGGTCGTTGCCGAAGTCGTCGGCACAGAAGAACTTGCACAGCTTCAGGCTGATGAACTCCGCCGTCGCCGTCTGCCTCGCGAGGTGGTCGACGATCAGATCCGTCTCCGATTCGATCGTCCCGGGACGGCATCATCACCAGGTGATAGTCGGTCAGGACGTAGGGCAGGTCCGCGCTGCCGCCTTCCAGCTCGATCTGAAGCGTGGTGTCGTCGACCGCTTTGATGTCGCGGACGTCACTCAGCAGGGATTTGGCCGCGGACTGGCTATCGTCGCCCCGGTGGTAGTTCAGTGAGTCGCGGGCATCCGCCGCAGTGAAGGTCTTGCCGTTGTGGAACTCCACGCCCTTGCGCAGCTTGAACGTCGGCTCTTCTAGGTCCGCTTCCGAACGCGCTCCCGGCGGGGCCTAGTCACACGGCTGACCCGGTGTGGCGATCCACGCGTCCACGTTGTCCTCCCACACGGCCTGCTGATTCATCTGGCCCACCGCCCACTGGACGAGCGGATCCACCTCCGTGAGGTGCGGCCCGAGCGCCTCGATGCTCATGTTGGCCTTCACGATGTCGCAGATGTTCGAGGTCGTGGCGTTCCAGCGCATCGCGGCAGTTAAGTATTGGCAAATGACCTGCTCCAACAAGCACAAAAACCCTGTCCTTACCAGGAGTACTTATATTTAAAATATTTTGAAAAATTCTAAGATTTCTACTATACCACCAAATTGCATTATCCGCTCCAAAATAATCTGCTTTTTCACGTTCTCCCATTTTAAAACTACCAATCAAATAATGCCCGTGATTTGTGGTAAATACTGAGGAATCATTCATCAATTTAAAATACTGCGTTAGTGCTTTTGGTTTTAACAATTGTCCATGTTCCGAACCTGCAGAAGTCGAAATGCTTTCGTTAATCAAAGTTCCTCCGAAATCATTAGCTCCCCACATTAACAATAACTGAGACATTTTTTGTCCCTCTTTAACCCAAGACATCTGTATGTTGTTGATGTGATTGTTCAGCATTATTCTTGCAATTGCATGAGTAAGTAAGACATCATTTCCACTACCTCCTTGTTTGATTCCTTCATGTAATTGCGTTGCTTTCGACCTCGACTTTATCGTCTTGCGCAGCCGCCATTGCGGCGAGATAGGCACCGAACGCCACCGCGTCATCGCCTTCGATGCCCAGATGTTTGGCGGTTTCTTCGTAATACTGCATGCCGATTAACAAGCCCGTAACGTTGCCGAAATGGGTCGCCTCGGCCGGGCCGAACAGGGCCGCCGACTCGCTCAGCAGGGCTCGTGCGAAATTCATTGAATAATTCCGGTTGGCTTTAGTCCCGCATCGTGCGCTATGGCGACCTGAAGCCGTGCCGCACCGCCTTCATCGACGCGCATACGCCTGGTTCCGACCGCAAGGAGAACTTCACCATCATCGGCGCCGGCGTTTCGGAAAGCACCGACCAGCACGTGCACCTGCACGACACGCCGGGCTTCAACATCGGCGCCGCCGGCCAACCGCCGGGCTGCAAGAACTCCATGCACTCCCACCGCACCGCCGAGGTGTTCTTCGTTCTCGGTGCGTCGCAGGCGCTCCGCGAATCGCGTCCGCCGTGGCTCGACCTCGGTGATCGCCAGGTGGCCCGCGAGCACTTGCTTCGCGCGGAGCGAGGACTCGCCGGCTCGGCTCGGTTCGGCGGAGAGCCCTCGTCGAAACACCGTGAACTGGAACCCGAACCGCCGTCCGTCCGCGTCCTCGAGGTTGCCGGTCAGGTACCACCACTCGATGCGCGTCGATGGGTGCGCGCCGTGATCCCGTCCGTCATTTTGTTTCGTAATACTTACTGATTCTTGTGCGGCTTTATATTCTCTATATTGCTTCTTAGTTTGAATCGGGGCATAAATCATTCGAGTACAGAAATTACCAATAAAACCACCAATAATGGCACCTATAGCGCCAATTCGTAATGCGGAAGATTCTGTAATAAGAGCAGTTATAGCTAGGGCAATACAAATCAATCCGTAGACAACTAAAGATTTGTGAGAAAGTTTAGCAAATCCTATAGATTAATATAACTTATTATAAATACACATAATAAAATACAACTTATTGAATAAGAATGAACAATTAATTTTTCATTTATATTTTTTTCATTTATTTTTAACCATTGTGTGCCTATCAACAGTAAATTAACTTTTATTTAAAGAAAAATGCCTTTTCCTCATAATTTTGTAGTAATTAAAAATATGAAAACATGTTTAATTTGCAATGAAACCTTTTGAAAAAAATAGAACGGACTTCTTGTTGTATGGTAAAATTGATATATATTTTTTATAATTTTAAGCAATTACTATATAAAAATTACTTATTTACTATTTGTAAAAATAAATAATTAATATTTAAAGTTTAAACTTTAAAGCAAATTAAGATATTAATAAATAATTAAATAATTTATATTCATTAATTAGTATGTAATGAATATAAATCAAAATTTAATAAAATTCTTATATAGTTACTTATATAATAGTAATTATGTAATGTCTCTAAGTCGTTGTCGAGCCAAGGCCTGTTGAGGTCTGTCACCAAAAGTAAGATTAAACAGTAAAGCAAAAAATAGTGATTTGGTGCCTAAGAAGCCTGTAGATGCCTGTTTAACAAGTAAATTCGTGGCATCATTGTCTACAAATTTCTGATGTAAAGAAGCGCATATCTTCCCAAACACATCGCCTTCCCTAACGTGAGGAACGACACGACGTAAACTCGCTAAAAACTCTATGGTACAGACTGCGAAATTTCGCATATGCATCGAGGCGTTTAACAGGATTGGAAACGAGCGCCCTTAGAGCCGCAAACTGTGTTGAACCATAGTTGCTACTCAAAACACGTAGGAAATCATCAACGGCGGTGTCAAAAGAGTTTGTTCCATTGGATTGGTCACGAGCCTGCTGAATTCCCCTCGCCCCGTCATCGAAGATTCCCTTGAGGATATCACCGATGAAGCCGAGTTCGTTTGCGCCGGCGTGTCTACAATCCATGTCAGCCGCAACAAGTCCGACTGTCTGTGACACAGAAGCTTCTTCTGACGGCAACCCCGTAGCAACGACGCCACAGAGCGGGAAGGGCTTCTTCACTTATGCTGACATGCTCAAGAACCCAGCGATTCTCGCATGCACCAAACTAGCCTACAAGAATTACGAGCTTGGTGATGACGATTTCTTTTCGGAGACCGAAACGATGTTGGAGCGCGCTTCCCGTTCTCCACTTATATATATGTGTGTGTGTGTATGTGTATTTAGCCCCACTTAGACACCCACATATCCCCTATCTAATATTTTCCATTTCTCCTTTCATTCTCTATATTTCCAGCTCTCTTTTCATCATCCATAAGCCCTGAAAATTTCACCTCGAAAGCCCTAGCCGTTACTGCTTCTTGAATCTCGTTTGAATCCTTGAAAACTATCTAAAAATATTTAGTTAAGCCATTCAGGCTTCGAAATAAGAATTCATCGCTCCCAATGAAAAGTCATCATTGCCGTCCAGTGGACCTGGAGTGGCCATTGTGGATACATCGTCGGCTGGAGGGAAATCTTGGGGAATATCCTCCACAGGTGGTCGCCTTGGATGTTGCGGCCTGGGTGCTTCCGGTTCTCCTCTCCTCCCCTGATTTCGGGCAAGTTCATCGCGAGTATCCGGGCCACGCTGGGCTTGGGAAGGTTCAGTGGGTTGGTTGACTGTGGCTGGATTGCTCATATAGTACGGTATATGGTATATATTAGTGGCCATTAGTGGCTTATAGGGCGTCAAATCCAAGTTTCAGTTGTTGGGTCGTTTTTACAGTGACAAGTAGCAACTTTGTCATCCAGGGTATTGTATTAGTGGATCATATAGTAGGGTATATGGCTCATATAGTAGGATATAGGGTACGCATTAATGGCCAGTAGTGGCTTATAGGGTGTCAAGTCCAAGTTTCAGTTGCTGGGTTGTTTGATGAATCTCTTCTGAAATATTTCTTCTTACAAGATGAATGTATCTCTTCTCTTTTGCAAGAAGAGATGTATCTCTTCTCACATTGCTGCTTTTTAAAGCTTGTTCAAACTGAAAGCTTATTGAGTTTCAATTTTGCTATGTAAAAATTTACCTTTAAGTCATTGTTATCCTTTGTTCTTGTGGACAAGTTTTTACTTACTCCACTGCTTTTCAACTGCAAGTGTATATTTGTCCAAATCTGGTGGGCGCGCCGATTGACGTCCCAGCCGTTGGCGGGGCCATACACACCGAGCGACTGCTGAGCGCCGTGCGCGACTGAGATAGAGAGTTGAAATCATGAGCGAACGTCTCCAGTTGGCCCTGCCGTCGAAGGGGCGCTTGATGGAACAAACCGTCGGCGTGTTCGAAGAGGCTGGACTTATCGTCAAGAAGACGGGCAACGAGCGCGGTTATCGCGGTGAAATCGAGGGTATCGATCAGCGTTCACTCTTTCTGTTTTCTATTTCAATGACTGCAACCATAAGCCCAGAGCTGCAATATAACAGCCCCACCTCTCTCGTGATTTATTACTGGCTTTCTAGTTTCTTTTTCTCGTGTACGTTTTTGGCCTCCTAAGGTATGGGGGTGGAGGCTCTAGTCTTAGCCTTTATGTGCATTCATGACTATAACCACAGACCCAGAAATTAAAAGGCAGAAAGCTAGGAAACTTGTACAATGTGATCTATTTTTCAAAAATTTGTGAAGAAAATTTAAAACAGTGAAAGAAGTCAAGATAAAGGTTCTACAAAATGTGTTAACTACAATTATTCTGCATATTATGAAGTAAGAATAGTTTTCTTGACATATTTCCTCATGTACTGCTGGCCTCCCAGACTTATGACCAATGGTTTAAAAATTACTATTTCAGAATCAAATCCATTTTTCCCTAACCCCCGTCAATAATTAAGTCCTAGATCCTTAAGCTATACTTCCATTCTTTTGTTGACCATTCGTTGTCCGGATGGTTCTTAAAGCTGTCTGTGGTTTGGGCAGCAACGGAGTCTGGCAGTAATTTGTTCCAGAGATTGACAACACGGTTGGTAAGAAAATGGGCGCGTTGCCGCTTTGAGGAGAAATGCCTGGATAACTGTAAGTTATGTCCCCTTGTACGAAATTTTGAGACGCCAGAGGAAGAAGATCAGGAAATGCATTTGAATTAATAAGTACAACGAAAGTCTAAATATGTGCTGGCAACATATTTCTGCAAAATTGCAAGAATTCCCCAAAACATAGAAAGGAGTAGCTAACAGACAGCAACAATTACAAAGAAAAAAAAATCACAACAAAAATTTTTACTTCTCTTTCAGCAGCTTTCACACATTAGATTTCCGTCAAGTAATGTCCAAACTGAATAAGGATCAGTTAACAGCCAAAACTGACTACACAGAAAAAAACGTATTAAACACCAGCACTTCAACTTTGTTCTTTTTTGCTTTTCCTTATTTTAGTACGCCACGGATTTCATTATATAGTGAGGCAGTAGTAAGAGTTTAACCTCACTGGGCTTTAAAAAAAGGTGTGACATCAGGCCGGATTGAATCATATGAAATAACACTTTAAAAATCTGTGCATAATGCTTGACTGAGACGAAAACGGTTTTTTACTGCTTGTCGTTGAGCTAGGGCTTATTAGCTGAGGCAGAGTTTTATATGGTTAAAGAAGAAGAGCAATAAGGTAGGTCTCAATATTTGATTCTGGTGTTGAGATGCAACAGAGTCTCCATAACAATCACAAGAAGAAGAAGAAGAACCTTATGGCGAGTCCTGTAGTGGCGCAATGCGATTGATCTGTGCTTGGTAATAGGGGACTCGGAGTTCAAAATTACAGCAGCAATCCGCTGTAGGACCCAGTATTTGGTTCCAGTGATGAGACAACGCTTAAGCGTCACCGGCCCTTGTGTTTCAGGAGTCGTTCTTGAAGAATTAGGACAAAAAGCCAATTTTAGCGTTAAGAGCGACGTATTCAGGAGGGGTTAACTTCCCTCATATATGGAATAATTTCTGTTTGTTTTAAGTTTTTAATTTAATTCATTACTTTCAGTTGGAAAAACTTGTTCTTTTAACTACCTAATTTCTGATCATTTTTCAAATTTTGGAAATCCGGCTGCCCCTTCCTAGAAAATTCATCCCGTCAAAAATTCCTTAAGAAACAATATAAACAATCTGATTTAATATCGCTAGCGAAGCCAAAGAAAAAAACTGAGTCTACTGAAGAAAAAGTAACAACAAGGTCAGGCCGAGTTGTAAAAAAACAAGAATTTTATTAAGAGATTGTTAATAAGCAATCTATCATCCTGGGGTATAATAAAAATAGTTATTTACTGATAAAATCAAGATATGATTAAAAAAATTCAATTTAATTTTTTTTGCTTTAGAGTTTTGGTTACTATTGAGCCGGATCGCTCCTTACTACAGTTCGTTACCACGAACTGTTTGATAATTGTGATAATATTACCCTTAGGATTCTTATCAAACAGTTCTTAGCAACAAACTGTAAGTAAGGAGCGGCACGGATAATTAGTAACCGAATCCCTGAAAAACAAATTTTGACAATAATAAATACATCAAATTTCTATGCTGATTCGAAATACATTAAGTTTATTAGTACCCATTGATGAAATAATTCAGACGTCATTTGCGGACAGACAGACAGACAGACATAACACACATACAACTTATTTTTATATATATAGATTGGAGGAGACAGACAGACAGACAGACATAACACACATACAACTTATTTTTATATATATAGATTGGAGGAATGGGGGAGAAATCACGTTCCCAATGGCCTCTCTTTGTACACTTCAATCATAGAGATCGAATGTTCCTGCATAACTCCGATCTTAATAACTCTCTATCTCTCAGATCAAAACCAAACGACGTTCGTGAAGGGACGGTAGTTGTAGGACAAATAATACCGATTCATAACTTACATATGCGTCTGAAAGAATAACTTTAAAGGCTCTTTTTTGTAGTGACTCAATTTGATCACTAAGATAACTTGTGTTGTTGACTTGAGAGCCCCATAGAGGCAAGCGTACTCGAGTATTGGTCGGATGTATGTAAGGTCAGCCGGGTTAAAGTGGGACACCTGCATGGAAAGCGAAGGTATCCTCAAGTTAAGCTAATTTAGATAGCCGGCTTATATCCGATTGATTGGACCAAACGGAACTTTTACTGAAACTGAATTACTAAAAAGAAGCAAATTAATTAAGCATAATACTAGCAGCGTTCGGAGTCGCCTATAAATTCCAGTAAATTCCTATATTCTAATGCACTCCTATAAAATGCCTGTACTTTGGCAAAAATCCTATTATTCCTATATTTTCGGCGAAAAGGGGGATTTCTAGAGACTTTCCACCAGTCTTTTAGGGATTTCAAAAATGTGAAATGGAAACATTGCATTATAGTAAGAGTTATTAAATTACTGTCTCGCTGCACGTGTGTGCGCGCATTCCAACTATTTTTGTGCAGATGGGTGACAGCACAGATACACATAGAGATGTTATAAAATCGTGTATTTAAATATTTAACATTAAAATCTCTTGTAATCCCAGAATTTTGCTACGCGACGGCGCGAAGCGCCCCCACCAGCTAGGTGTTGGGGTGGCGCGAAGTGCCATCCCAACAGCTATTCTATATATATAAAAATAAGTTGTCTGTGTGTGTGTGTCGAGTGACGTCATGTTTTTGTGTCGACTGACGTCATGTTTGTCGACTGACGCCATTATAAGGATTGAGCTGTATGCGTCATGAAGTTGTTTGTTGACTGGCGTCATGTTTGTCAACTGATGAAATTACATACCGGGACACCGATAAGATTACTTGCTTGAACTATTTGTTTGAAAATTGCAGAGCGTTTAGGTGAAATTCTAAAGAAATTAATTACTTCTTCCAATGTGCCTAGACAGTTTCTTATAACAGGTATGTAGCACAAATGACTCAGGGCTAAGTATAAGGAGTGATTTTCACAGTGAACATAAACTGCCTAGGGAAAAAATTCACGAGGCAATGTACAAAGTTGGAACCGACGATGCGACTCTTAGAGTAGTTCCGGGGACTAGATTATCTACTGGACCAAAAAGAATTGCTTCAATAATAGCTAACAAGAGGATTATTTCGCAACAGAATAATTAACTTAATTTTTAAGTATTTTAATTTTTCCTCAGTTGCTTTGATGTACTCATGGAAGTAACTCTAATATCTTCTTTTGTCAGTAGCGACAAATGTATTTTATTAATATTGGTGGTGGTTTTATTTGTTTTTAATTTAGTGTTTTTTCTTTTTATCTTTGTTCCGTGTAATCCAATGGATCGTTGAACGTTTTTAAACGAAACGTTGTCAAAGTCTTAAGGTCTAGTCCCTACTTAGCGATAAGTGAATTTAATCTTTTAATGAATTGAGGAAGTGGCTTGGGGAAAAGACCTTCCAAGCTGGCGAGGAGCTAAAAAAAAAAAATAAAAATCACAGCTCATTGCAAAATACTGTAGCGACATTACGTGTAGAGGGTATTACAAGGCTTATTCACACATTTAATCGACTCATGAAACACAAGGGCCGTTTAATTAGAATAGGAAGCTTTTTTAAGGTGCTAAAAAAAACTTTAAGTGTGAAGAGCGATGTATTGAGGAGGGAACATCCCCCTCACACACTGAATAATGTATGGTCACTTTAAGTTTTAATTTTGTTCTTCACTTTCAATTTAAAAAACTTTTTTTTTACTTAATATATCAAAAGAATCGACATTTTATCATGCCTCTGAATACATAAAAATCATTCACCGGCTTGCCATCGTCGTCACGAATGTCGATGTCTGTGGAGGGCAGGGGAAGGCCGATCGATCCGTTGAAGCCGGCATTGTCGAAACGGTTGGCGGTTGCCACCGGAGATGTTTCCGAAAGGCCGTAGCCCTCCGAAATCTTGCAGCCGGTCAGCGCCTCCCAGCGCTCGGCCACCGGTTTCTGCACGGCCATGCCACCGCCCAGCGTCAATCTCAGCTCGGAGAAGTCCAGCTTTTGGGAGAAACAAAATTGGAATCTAGTAACTTTGGAAAAATGTTTGATTCTAGATGATGATTTTCAAGAGTTATATCTGGAAAGGAAAATGTTTTCTCTAATGATGCTGAACAACATAATAAAAATGGTTTTCCATCTTTGCGCTATTGTATGAAACTTTCAGATCATGGCCCAAATGTATTTACTCAATTTATCGATATATTAATTGAGACAAAGCTAAATTATATCGTTGATTTACTTTTAAGCATACTACACAAGTTACAATATGGATAGCGATTTAATTTTTCACCCACTCTTCAACTCTTCCTCAATATTTTGTGCCGAAAATTTCTGCTGCTCAGACACCGATCTGAAACCGATCAGACACCGATTTCCGACCATTCAGACCATTTAAATGCTTTCAGACCATTTAAGCTTCAGCTTGACAGAAAATGTATGAATTTATGTTTATAAATAAACATACTTTATAGTCTTCATTTATTGGTGGGTTGGGATACCTGGTTCTGGTTCCAGGAGATGTACCTCCGAGGATAAACTTATTTGTCGAGGATCTTTTATGCGAGCCATTTGAAAAACTAATAGGTCTAATGATGAACAACAGGTTCCTTGGACGAGAGAAGGTTACCATAACTAGGTCTCGTGTCATGTGAGATGTGAGATACGCTCACATAGCCATTGACGTGAACCTGGTTGAAGAAATTGAGAGGCTTAATTTTCCACTTTCTATGCGGCAATCTTTGTTCGGCTTCGCCGAGTAAAGTGCTGCGAGAGCAACACTTTGGTTTTGTTTCATCGCTTCGATTAAATGCTGAAGTTGTTAATCTGTAAGAATCTTAAATAAATACTAACTCGCAAAAGTTGCAAGCCCTTCATTGCAACTAACAAAAGTTGCAAACCCCTCATCGCTGGAGATGATTGTAGACTAACAGCTGTTTATTACTTACAAGTCCCATACATGTCTTACCACTCTTGGAAAACGCATTGAGTGGAGAGATCGGGATGAAACTTGGTGGGTAGAATAAGCAAATGTCGTAGATTTGTGATTGACGTAACCGGACTGGGTCTGCTCTCTTTGGGGGATTTCGGGGTTGGGGCTCAGTGCTTTTGCGAGTTGGTGCTTCTGGACCTGCTAGGACGATGAAAATTGGTAGGCGTGTCAGGGAGCTGTACAAATTGACTTGATAAAGCGGTCTTCCCCGATTCGGCCATTATAGTGATAAATTGTGCGTTGGGAAAGTAAGTTGCTTTTATTTCATTGTTCACTCCCAACCACAAACTGTAATTGTAACAAAAAAAAAAGTTCTACAAGATGGCTGGGATGGTCATAACCATCAGCCATACAGCCTTGACCTCACTTGCAATGACTTCCATTTGTTCTTCTATCTATAGCCTTTCCTTGGTGGTCAGCAGCACAACAACAATTAAACTGAAAGAGCATGATGCCTCAGGGATGAATTATGTTAGTTTTTGATGTTAATTTTTCTTGTCTTTACTCATTCAGTTCTTTAATGGTAAACTTTGACGTAACTTGATCTAATGGTAAAATAAGTTTTTCTCCTTCTGAAACGGGCAAAAAGATTTGGCACGAAATGAAGTTGTAGGGCTATAAAAATCTTGAAAATCCTGCAAGCCCTAGATAAAAGATAACTTATCTTAACATGTTGTGGGCTGGTTGCCCTCCAATCATTTTCAGCGATCACAAATTCTGTCGGTCTGTCTGTCGGCCTGTCCCGGTTTTGCTACTTTGGGCACTTCCAGGTAAGCTGGGACGATGAAATTTGGCACTCAAATTAGAAACCGGACCAGAGTAAATCAGAAATAATCGTTTTCCCGATTTGACCATCTGGGGGAGGGGGCTCGCTAATTCGGAAAAAATAGAAAAAATGAAGAATTTTTAACTTACGAACGGGTGATGGGATCTTGATGAAATTCGGGCCACCACACGTATACGTAATTAGCGAACTTGAATACCAAATGTAACGACAGTTACGCCCTTCTTTATATCATAACAAAAATGTTCCTAATCGTCTACCTTCGAAATCGAGGTTAAACATTTGATAATCGAGTTAAATCGAGGTTAAACATTTGATAATAAATAAAACAAAGCGGTAAGAATAGTACTTACTGTTTGGTGAAGTATCTGCCATAACATCACTTAAATTTCAAACTTTCCCTAACGCGCAAATATATAGCCCAAATTTGTTTCTAAAGTATTATATTTTTATCATACTTAGGTATATTTTATTAGGATTGAGCGTCAGAGAAACATATTAGAAGAATATAAGGTAGGGGCTATATCATACAAGTACCCTTACTTTTATTGGTAGCTCTCTGCAACACTCAGTAGCCTATAGCTAATCTGAAAACTACAACATGATTTTACATATTATGTGAGGGTTCTTTCGGAGAATTTTGTTTTTCTTTTTTTTTTATTCTTTAGACCCTTTCACGAAAACCTAGGGAGGGCCAAGGTCACCAGTTCGTTTCACGGCGATACCCGATTAGCAGATTTGCACACAGACGGGGTAAGTGAAACCGTAGAACCTTGAAACGTGGGTACTTTTCATTCCTTTAAAACTAGAGATGGTCGGGATTTAAAATAAAAGCTCAGAAGCACAAAAACCTTTTCAATATCAAATTTCATTAAGATCTGATCATTTAGCCAAACAAAATCAATATGCAAATTTTGTTTTAATTAATTATGTGCGGAGAGCCAAAATCAAAACATGTATTAATTCAAAATTGTTCAGAAATTCAATTGAAAAACAAGTTTTTTTAACTGAAAGTAAGGAGCGACATTAAAACTTAAAACAAACATAAATTACTCCGTATATGAAAGCGGCTATGGTAGCCGCTTTCATACTATGGTAAACACCTAAATCACCTATTTCAGACTCAGTGGACCACCGTGAACTCACAAGTGCTGCAACACCCCCAAGGGGTCTCCTTCTCCCGTATCGAACTGCAGGAGCTGCAAAAACAGATACTGTCATTGTATTTTAGTAGGGACACAGAGTGGGATGTCAGAAAATCTTCTTGTGAGCAAAGTACATCAATGGAGCAGAGTGCGCTTTCTATGAATGGTAGTTTCTCAATGATAGCCCAATTTACGTCCCATGTACAAGTTCTAAGCAGGGAAAAAGGAAAAAAAACTGAAAAATAAAGGAGAAAAACAAAACTAAAAAAATAAAAAAAAAAATAAAAAAAAAACTAAAAAGGTAACCAATTCAAAAATGAATGTATATACAGACCGGGACACCCGGACACAAATGACGACCGGGACACAGGGAATATAAATGACGAGACACAGGGACACAACTACAACGGGGACGTCGGGGGCACAGGGGATTATAAATGACGACGGGGACACAGGGAATGTTTACGTGACGCCTTAGTCAATGCTTTACAAGCTTTTGAGGGCGCGCTAATTGTGGTATCACACGATCGTCACCTACTGCGTACCACGGTCGATGAGTTCTATCGTGTCCATGAAGGTCATGTTGAGCCATTTCCAGGCGACTTAGATCAGTACCACGATTGGTTAGAGCAACAAGCAAAACAACGGCGTGAAAAAAACACGACACCGGTAACCCTTGGTAAAGAAGCCAAGGTCGATCGAAAAAAATGTTTTCTTTAAACTTCATAAAAAGGATAAGATCAACCGTGACCAAACATTATTAACGAAGCGTGGGATAGACAGTAATCAACCAGACCAAATTGCACAAAAGTAGGATATATGTGAGGAAATAATGGATGAAAAGTACGCTCAACATAGTTTTGCATTCAATGTCGATGTTTAGCCATACATTCTGCAAGTTAGCTTAAAATTCTGCAAAATTTTTACGAAAAAAATACCTGAGGCTGAAACTACTTTAAACGAAAAAAAAATAGTTCGCCTATATTCTTAACATTATAATTTTGATCTTCTCACATAGCATAATTAGTTTCTTTAGCAGCCGTTTTTGTCGTTATGGACTTTGTCCGGATGTCTATTGAGTTCACCGGTATTCCTAGATTTAATTCAGAGGATCGTAATTTTTATAAAATTAATTAGTTAGTTGAAAATTAAAAAAATGATAAAAATTCTTCTTAAAACAAGTGACAAGGTTATTTCCAGGAGAAAGATGAGTGAAAAAAACAAGAGCTCTGCCCCTAAGATTGAAGAAGATAAAACTTTTCTGTCAATTTTTTGAAATTTCAAGCTCCAAACTCACTAAGCTTGGCTTTAGGGTGTTTTTCCTCTGGAAGGACTATCTCCTCCTTCTTGAACAAAGGTAAGGATAAGATTACTTCAGATCCACCAAGGGTATATGAGATTCCTTGCAGCTGTGGTGACACCTATAAAATCAGCATTAAAATGCAATTCTTTTAATGTAACTATTGGTATCAAGTTCCGTTTTTAAGCGTTTCGATTACTATTGAGCCGGGTCGCTCCTTACTACAGTTCGTTGCCGCGAACTATTTGATACAAGTTACAGCAGTGGATTTGACCAGAAATTTCATGTTCTGGAAGGGACTTAAACCCTGTGTTTATCAAATAAAGAAAAGTTTTTCTTAAACTGAAAGTAAGGAGCAACATTAAAGTAAGTCGTCCGTAAAGACGTAGTTATTAGGTTTTTCGACCTTGGTGAATTTAATGGCTATCTCAGAATTTTGATCTGGTGACTTTTGGGAAAAAAATAAGCGTGGGAGGGGGCCTAGGTGCCCTCCAATTTTTTGGGTCACTTAAAAAGGGCACTAGAACTTTCAATTTCTGTTAGAATGAGCCCTCTCGCGACATTCTAGGATCACTCAGTCGATACGATCACCCCTGGAAAAAAAAACTGCCAGTGAGGCGGCCTATCAAGATTTAAGCCCGGGGGGTTCAAACATGCGCAGTATTAATGTGGCAGAGAGCAATGGCAAGCGCATCTGCCGCATCGGTCTGTGGACGCCCGGAAAGTTCGAGTAACACCTGCACCATGTGCTGCACCTGCTCTTTGTTAGCGCGCCCGGTGCCCACCACCGCCTGTTTAACGCGTCTGGCTGCATATTCTGAGATGGGTATGTCGCGACTGAGTGCTGTAGTCAACAGACAAACGACTTATTTTTATATATATAGATAGATGTGTCCCCCGGCGTCCCCGTTGTAGTTGTGTCCCTGTATCCCGGTCGTCATTTATATTCCCTGTGTCCCGGTCGTCAGTTGTGTCCCGGTGTTTTTTTTTTCTTTTTAGTTTTTTACCTTTTTTATTTTTTCCTTTTTTTTAAGTTTTTTTCTTTTTTAGCTTTTTTCTTTTTTTAGCCAACAAAGCTCAAGGGCAATCGCTCTTAGATCTTCTTGCCTCGTCACAAGTGCCATATGAGCTCTTAGCTCTTGTTGTATTAAGGTTTAGTTTTTACATTATCCTTTGGACTTTTACCTGTATTTGTATGTTATTCTGCCCTAAAGACGGTCAAGGGGAGTTCTTGACCGAAATATTTGTATAGTTTTCTCAGATTTTTCACTGACTTTTATTATCCTCGTTTTTCTGTTCTTTACAATGTTTTCGCTGTGCAGTCTGCACTGACAGATCACGGATGCGTGTGTATTTATTTCTTGTATTTTCTTTTTTTTTGTCCAGAGGTGATCATATTGAAATAATGGTCCTAGAAGATCAGGAGAGGGCACATCGGAAGAAACTCAAAGTTCAAGCGTCATTTTAAGTGACACAAAAGATTTGAAAGCAACTTGCCCTCCTCCCACGCCCATTTATTTCCCTAAGTTATCTGATCAAAATTTTGAGAAAGAAATTGTGTTCAGTATAATATCAGCAAATAAGGGCATAGTAAACTGGGTCTAACTCGGACCGCTGTCAACAAAGTCGTCAATTCTGGGCAGAGCTTTCACAACATGCGGCAGATCATTAATAAATATTAAAAACAGAATCGGACCCAGTACGGATCCTCGGGGAACCCCCATATTCGATGGTCAACAGTGTCAAACGCCTTAATTTAGTCCAAAAATATACCAGCTACCATAAGCTTTTTATCAAGAGCATCATTAATTAGAGGGGAGTGCGAGTTGCGAGGTATACAGAAGGCACGACATAGATTACGCTTATCAGTATATATCTTCTTCCTTTGAAAAATTTTAAGAACAAATTTGAAGAGGTCTTTAAATAACAAGCTGGTTTCATCAACAATTGATCTATTGTAGATTGCTCGAAATCATCACAATTCTTTCCATAAAACGATACATCAATCCATCGATCTCTATATGTTCGTTTTCGATGATTATTGAATACAATTGATAATTCTATTTTGCTGTGGAAAGGAAACTCTCTTTACAAAAAAAAAAAAAAATAAATAATAGTACAATTGCTAATTACTTCAAAGAGGGTAAAAAGTTAGACAGAAAGTGGGTTAATAATTGGGCAGTGACATGACCGGATAATTGCATGCTGTAATATCCCCCAAAAAAGGCTTCACGCATGTATCTACATTCTTAATAAATGTCCTAATTTTGCCAGAAATCCCAAGAAACCATGGGTATTATGCCGCAATAAATAGATGACCCCATCTTTACCATAATACTGGTTTTGCTGCGCCACCGAGGTCAAAGCAGTACCAGCCCCAAAATCCAATCCTCCCGATTGCACGGCAATCAGCCGCTCCCCATCCAAACTAAAACGGTCATTCTGGTCAAAATTGACCGTGCCGGTAAAGCCATCGAGGAATTTATCTGCGCCAACGCGGCTAATGCCGGAGAGGCCGGTGAGCTTAAATCCCTGGAAAATTTGATCCCAATTTTTCTAAAAAGTCAGTTGTTTTTGGAGGCCGATACACAATGCCTGTAAGAACTGGTTTTGATTTTGGTGTTAAAAGTTCCAGAAAAATCCCTTCAATATCTTGCGATAGGGTGTCTATTTCTTTAAAACATAGATCACTTCTATTGTAACACGTAACCCTGCACCCCTGCCTCTCACAATCAGACCTTAGTAATTCATAACCATAAATTTGAACCTCACAATTCTCCACGGCCCGCTCCAGTCCCGCACGTGCTGCCGCATGCCTCTCCGGGGTATGATTGACCCCTTGTGGGGGAAGACGGGGTCGGCCTTTCCGGTGGACAGCGTCAGCGCCTGGCCATTGCCCGGGCATTGCTGTCTGAGCCCCGCATATTGCTGCTGGATGAAGCCACCAGCGCGTTGGATGCACAGAGCGAACACCGCATACGGGAATCTGTGGACGCGTTGAAAGGCTCCATGACCATTATCATATCTTCTGTGGGTCACTACTCCTTATTAATATATATTACACTATTGTGCACTGTTTAATATATTTTCTCAATAGCTACCAGTCATATCAATTAAGTAATTATTATTCAGTTACATTCTTTCAGTTAAATAATTGAATTTTCAAAATAATTACTGACTGAATGAGGGACTCGCACCTTCAAGAGGTAACAACGCTCCAAAGATTCCAGTGTTAATTAAATTTAAAAAAATCAGCCTGGCCTATCGTGTTGTATTACGATCTACGCGTCGGAGCACGGGCTTGGAGGAGGCGCCAAATTCAGAGCTCTGTACCAAAAGCTTCTCATGGGCAAGATAGAATTTTTCATAACTATTAGTATCTAAGCTGTGAGTGTTACTGTGCAAAAGTTCTAGTGTCCTTTTTAAGTGGCCAAAAAGATGGAAGGTTAGCTAGTCCCCCTCCCACGCTCCTTTTTTCTTCGAGGTCGTCTGATCAAAAAAAAGCAACTCAAATTGTTGTGATTGAAAGGAAATCCGACTTTGATGCAAGCCTAAAATTTCACTTTCCAAACCATTTAAATCGGCTCTTATTTGCAAAGACTTTCAACGGTTAAAATAGGGAGTGTTTCCCCTATTTTCTAAAATAAGGCAAATTTTCTCAGGCTCTTAGCTTGACGAGACATATATTTAAAACCAGCATTAAAATGCAATTTTGATGTAACTATTGGTATCAAAATTCCGATTTTCTAGCATTATTATTAAAAAACAATGAAAAAATAAATATGAAAAGTTTTTTCAACTGAAAGTAAGGAGCAGCATTAAAACTTAAAATGAACAGAGATTATTACGCATATGAAGGGTTCTCCTCCTCCTAAATACCTCGCTCTTTAAGCTGAAGTATCTTTAGTAATTTCAACTAATTTTTCTATGGCCTTTCTGGTTCAGGGGTCGTTCTTAAAGAATTGGGACAAAATTTAAGCTGTACGCCAGCCAGGGCCTGCCCACGTGCAAGAGCGGGAAGATGCCCGCGCAGGCCACGGCGAACAGCGTCATGGCCTCGGCGAAGCGGTTGATCGACGTGCGCCAGTCCTGGCGGAAGAGCAGCAGGATGGCGGAGATCAGCGTGCCGGCGTGGCCGATGCCGACCCACCAGACGAAGTTGACGATCGCGAAGCCCCAGCCGACGGGGACGTTCAGGCCCCAGACGCCCGTGCCCTCGAGCAACTGTACATAAATAATAACGCACTTAGAGAGGTGTAAACAAAAAATTGAAAGTGGTGGTATATACTTTCTCTGAAGTTTGTACCATTGCAAGAACAAGTAGTCTAAATGTAATTAAATAAAAAAAACAAGTTTTTTTTAGCTGAAAGTAAGGAGCAACATTAAAACTTAAAAGAAATAATTGTTAGTCTGTATATGAGGGAGTTTACTCCCTTGTCAATACCTTGCCCTTTATGCTAAAGATATCTACGTTTTCGTTATAAAATCCACCATCTGCAAGTTCCAAACGGCAATAAAAATAGCACTATTGGTGTCATGTCTTAGGTGGAAAAGCTGGGGCTAGTGGGCATCTAGAACTTCTTAGAGAGAGAGGTTTAATGGCTCATTTGAAAACCATTATTCACATCTATGTGCTTTTTATCATTTCTGTCATCTGTAAGGGCCACATAGCACTAAAAACGATACTTTTGGTGCCACTTCTTCTGTATAATATATTTAATTGAGTGGTGGTATGAATTTTTCTGAACTTGTCTTAAGCTTTTAAGACTTTTTTTTGTGAATGTTTAGGATATTTGACCATTCAAAAACTAAAGTTTCTTAAGAAAGGCAACCAATGTAGGTTCCCATTTTAAAAGTAAAAAGCTATAAAATTCTGCATAGCGTCTAGGGTTTTACGTGAAGCTTTTTCAAGTTTTTTCGATTTTTTTTTTTTTTATTATTTATTTTCATATACGGAGTAATTTCTGTTCGTTTCAAGTTTTAATGTTGCTCCTTACTTCCATTTAAAAAAACATGTTTTTTAATTTAATTTCTGGACGTTTCTGAATTAATGTATGTTTTGATCTTGGCTCTCCGCACATAAATAATTAAAACGAAATTTGCATATGAATTAATTACAATTAATCGGAATATTTTGAGAAAAAGGAGCGAGGGAGGAGGCCTAGCTGCCCTCCAATTTTTGGATTTTTTTTATCTCTCTAGGAAATGTGTATTCATAAGATAAAATCATGTGACATTTTCTTCCACATTAACTTTCAGTACGCCAAAACGCACTTACCCAACAAGACTATAGTTCTTGCAAATAAATCTAAAAGATTTGGCTGGATTCGAAAATAATGCGAACTTGTTCTCAAATGGACAGTGTTAATTCATCCCCAAAAAGATTCTTGATTTAAATATCTAACCTATAGGAAAAGAGCCTTTAATAGAAACCTTGGAAGTGGTGACTATTATTGGAAAAGGAAAAAATTGCGGCGTAATATTAGAGATGAGCCCAAAAACCCCAGGAGAAATTTTAAAAAGAGAAGGCCTTAATTTTGAATTTTTACACCTACACTACGAGGATTACATTAACCTTATATGATGCACCAATTGTTGTCATTTCGGCCATAAGAAGTCTGATCATAAGGGTGATTTAACCTGCTCTTGGTGCATCAGCAATCATAACCTGGAGAAGGCCGGACTGCCCGCGGGCGTGGTCAACGTCGTGCAGACGTCGAAGTCCAGCGCGCTCTCGGCACCCATCATCGCCGACCCGCGTCTGCGCAAGCTGTCGTTCACCGGTTCGACCGAAGTCGGCCGCAAGCTGATCGCCCAGGCGGCGGAGGGCGTGCTGCGCGTGTCGATGGAGCTCGGAGGCAATGCGCCGTTCGTGGTGTTCGACGACGCCGACCTCGACAAGGCGGTGGAAATGTGTCACAATATTCAGAAAATGAACATCGATAAAATCTTAAATAATTTTAATGTCCCAGCATGTTTGAAAAGATGCTAAACATACTTTCAAAATGATTTTAAGAGAGCAAAGGAGTTAAAATTCATGACCCGAAACATGTTAAAGTTGGAACATGACTTAATAACGGACGAAAATGGTACATGATTTAGAGGTTGCCAAATGCTTAACCCTAACTTTGACGCTACGATTTTCGGACAATGATCAGGGAATCCGATTTTGATTTGGTCGGATTCGTTTCCAAAAGCCGCCGATACACTGAAGCTGAGGTGACAAAATGAATAGGTTTGAGACGCACAAGATAGGGGATTTCCCGAACTAAGGGGTTTTGTTCCGGATCTTCGGTAACCAAGGCGGCGAAGGGTAACAAATGCAAAGGCCCATCCGGCGAAATCAGTAGGCGATCAGCTTCCTCAATAAGGTGGGCAGCAGGTTTCAGCAGTTTAACTGAACTTTGTCCTGATCCTTCTGTGCCTGCTAGTCGCCTAAACAAGAAGTATGATTTAATCTACAAATATGGGTCAACTGCAATAATTTCTCTTTATCTTACATCGACAATAATGCAAAGAGTAAGCAACAAATATCTAATTTCCCAACCAAGAATGTTTACTTCATTTAATGTCCTAACTGCTGAAGTTACTCACCTCTCTGCAAGTGTATCTCTGCAATCCTCTTCAACACTAAAAATATTATATGATTTGCCCCGTTACTATTATTCTGTTTTAATTTATTCAATTTAAGGGATATAGGTAAAAAAAAATAGGTAGAAAGTATATATTACTCATTTTACAGCATTTGGTCATTTATTCCCTTATTGCATAGACTGGGCAAAATAAACATAGATAGAAATAATTCCTTTTCTTTCACTGCATCACGATAAGCATCCACTAAAAACTTTGGGTTGTTGGGAAACATCTGACGTGGGGGGGCAGCGAAGCGCCCCCACCAACTAGGTGTTGGGGTGGCGTGAAGCGCCACCCCAACAGCTAGTATCTTATAAAATTAGTAACAATCGGGGATTCAATTTCTAACTGGAAAGACCTCCATAGGCTACTAGCCTGCGCTTGATAATGGTGAGCGCCAAATTTAAGAAAAAAAAAAATGGGTGAAAAATCAGGAAATAAATAGACGAAAAAGACGTTGCTCCTGGCCGGATCAACAGCCGAAGTTCTTACCACAGGCATATTAGTTTATAATTTAGTTACTCAATTATGTCAACTACTACTACTACTACTGCTAATAATAATAATAATAACTCACCGCAGCACCAAGCCGATTGAGTCCATCACAGCTACGCACGCTCCTCCTCCAACCCAATCTATTCAAGGCCTCCCTCTTTACACCCTCCCAGGAAGTTCCCATTTAAAATATTTATTTGTTACATCCTCCCACCCCTGACGGGGACCGCCACCCCAACAGCTAGTAATCTATATATATATATAAAAATAAGTTGTCTGTGGATGTGTCTTTCAGGTGACGTCATGTTTGTGTGTTGACTGACGTCATGAAGTTAGTTGTCGTCAATTTTGTTATGACGGTGACGTCATTACAGATATAGAAGACTAGTAATCTATATATATATATATATATATAAAAATAAGTTGTCTGTGGATGTGTCTGTCAGGTGACGTCATGTTTGTGTGTTGCGGTATTAAGCCTCTGATTTTTCTTTTAAAGCAATCTGTTGATTCTTAGAATTTTGCTAGAGCTCATACCATATGAGCTCTTGGCTCTTCCAACCTCGTCACAAGTGCCACATGAGCTCTTAGCTCTTGTGTTTTTAGTTGCTCCTTAGTTTAATCCAGTCACTTTCTAGACCTAGAAAAGAAACTAGAACTTTCAATTTCAAATCGAATTAGACCTTTCCTAAGTTTCTAGGACCACAACGCGGCTTTCCGAGAGTGGCTTGGTAAGCCCCTTGAATGGAACGTCGACGTACTGCGCCCAACGATAGGGCCGCTCGTAGCCCAGCGCCTGATAATAAGTGCGCGTGCGATACATGTAAGGCACCGGCACGTCGTGTGGTACGGTAAAACCCATTTCTTCATCGAGATTGGCAGGCAAGGTGTCGTTTGCAATCTTGTTCATCTTCTCTCTCTCAGGTCAGATCTTCGGGCGCTTGAGCCGTGAGACCGTCATCGTGGTCTTCCGGCTCGAACCCACGGTGTTCATCGCAGCTCC
Organism: Alatinidae sp. Z8VKAUB7J3; assembly: GCA_010016025.2. Lineage (NCBI taxonomy): Eukaryota > Metazoa > Cnidaria > Cubozoa > Carybdeida > Alatinidae > Alatinidae sp. Z8VKAUB7J3. Next base: position 220,340,517 of record JAAAKM020721499.1, read on the forward strand.
GGTGCTGATCTGGCTGGTCACGTGCGTGCGTGCGAGCGACCTGCGGGCCTGGGCGGGCGACTAGGTGCTATCTTCCCGCGACATGGTGCGAACAGGAACGAGGCTCGCCTGATGCACGCTTGCGCAGGGATCGACATCGGCGGAACGAACACGGTGCTCGGCCTGGTGGACGCCGGCGGGGAGCTGTTCTGATCCCGGCGCAATTGCAGGCAGCCCAGATGGAAGAGCCACTTCCAATAGGAAGGTTTTATCCAGTTAAAACCAAAGATGGGTTTGTGATGGTGACTCCCATTTCCAACAAAAACTTTGAGAGTCTTTGTGAACTGCTTGATCGCCCAGAATTGTTAGAGGATCCACGGTTCGTTTTTGGTCCTCGAACTCAGCACTTCCGCGAACTCGCGCAAGAAGTCGAGAAATGGTCTGAGCTATGTTTGTGACATCACATGTTGGAGGGATGAGGAGTGGAGACTTGGTCGCGACCCCTGCAAAATACCGGCAAAGTACCCGACGGTGGGAAGACCACTGAGGACATCGACACATACAGCGTTTGTGCAGATGGGAGCCGAGTGGAAGGTGGCTGCCAAGGATCGGCTAAAATGGAGAGATGCTGCGCGAGAGTACGTTGCCGCTTGTGCCGGATTACGCACGGGAAGCGTCAAATGTGCCAAGCGTGGCAAGTGTTATTAGAAACCACGCTATTTAGTGATTTAACTCCCTAGGCACTTTTTACATGCCTAGTCGTTTCTTTTCAAAATGTATTAGGCTAGAGTTTTTTCCAAGAAATTATATATGGGTGATTTTGGGAAGGAAGTACAGATATAAGGCGCAATACAAGACTTTTTGTTAACGAAGCGACTTTATCCAACTCCTTATGTGTATAAAATGAACATAATACTTTTTTCAGCTGAAAGGGAAGCCCGCATGCGTCGTACGAAATTAAAAAGTGCCCAACTGCACAAAAGATTATAGCAAAACTGAAAGACGGAATTCTGTATGACGACGGTCAATAATATTGCAATCAGGCAGTGGAAATGATGTAAATGAATCATTGCCTTTCATCCTGATTAACTTGCAGCATTCTTTCATGCAATGGTGCAGTTACAACAAACCCTTGCAGAAAGAAAGCCAGTTGTTTTTCTGCTGCAGAAACCCCTTATATTTTTGATTATATATATATATATATGAGGGGGTTGGTCCCTTCGTTAATACCTCGCTCTTCACACTAAATCTTGTTTTGTACCAATTCTTTAAAAATGACCCCTGAATCAGAAAGGCCGTAGAGCGAAGTATTTATCTCCTCCGAATTACCTCGCTCTTTATGCTAAAGTATTTTTAGAACCCCTCATATGCGTAATAATCTCAGTTCGTTTTAAATTTTAATGCTTCTCCTTACAAATTTAGTGCTGGAGTAGCCACTAACATTCGTTGAAAAGATGCATTTTCACTTTAAAAAGAAACTAGTTGGGTCACGCCCAAATAAAGTAATAGATGTTATTAAACTCAAATTTAAGAAGTAAAAACACAATGTTGCTTACCCTTAAGATTCTATCCACCTCCTTAAAACACTCCTTAAGTTTTAGAGGTGCTTCTGCACATCCAACCTCTTCTACTAGCTGGGCTGTAAAATTCTTTCTCTTTCTGTTTTTTTAGATATAAGGTTGTTTTCTTAAACCTCAGCTACAAAAATTACTCAGCTAGAGCTAAATAGGCTTCGACTTTCTGTTTTTTTAGATATAAGGCTGTTTTTTCAAACCTCAGCTACAAAAAACTCAGCTACAGCGAAATAGGCTTCGCTTCGACTTTCTGTTCCCCTTCAAGCATACATGACCACCATTGATGCCCACCACTGAACTCTTTTGATACATTTAGCATTTGGTGGTGAAGTGTCAAATTTTTCGGGTGGGGGGGGGGTCCCTCAAAAACAGAAATGGCTGTCCAAGTAAGGCCGAGATGATACTGAGAATTTGTTTTTAGAACTGTTTAAAAGGAATCTATGTCCTCGTAGTAAGATGATAAAATAAGATACTTGTTTCAGAAAATTACTATCATAAGCTCTGAAAGGCTAAATTCAAATTCTGGAGGAAAATACCATAAAAAAATCCAAAAGGATGGTCATCGAAAGTATAAGAGCCTAGCTATTGATAACATTCAATCAAAGAATCAGCTTTTTATGGTGATCCTAAATATGTATTTGTTTATTAGTAATTAGTGGAGTTATTAGTAAACAAGAAAGTTTTTATAATTATAAAAAACACAAGGAAAACAACTTAATAAGGGGCTATTTCGGTAAAAATATGCCGTCAACTTTTGTTTGTATTGCAGGAGTACCCATGAGGTCATATATGAAGCCACTATAATGAGGTTAAGGTCAAGGTTGAGCCGTTTTGCTCTTAACCTTAACCTCAATCTTAACCTTTGCCTCCATAAATTATGGTTAAATCAGGGATTAATAGGCTCAAAATGATTTATGCCCGCCGCTCGGTAGATTTAAATTACTTTGAAAAACAAACCCGAAAACCCAGAGAAGGGGTAATAACAGAAGGACGCCTGCCTCCATAAAATAGATTTGTAATCAAAAACTGATCTTGGATGGAATGAGTTACGGCCTGCAGCCGCATAAATATGCTGACATGCTGGCCATGATCGAAGCCGGAAAGCTGCAACCCGAGAAACTGATTGGCCGCACCATCACGCTGCAGCAGGCCACCGAAGCCTTACCCAACATGAACAGTTTCCAGGAAACCGGCGTGGCGATCATCAACAGTTTCGACTAGCGACAGATATGCACGCGTCCTGTAGCCCTTGCGCCGTGATGGAGATATCATCGCCGACAGGAGTAAGAAATTTCAATTAAAAAAACCAAATCCCCCTGTTCCCTCTATCGAGAAAAGCAGTATAGTTCCCTTAAAGTATACATAGTTTATATTAACCCTGATAAAGATTGCAGAACACCCATACTGTGAAATAGTACGGATTCCACTTCTCTAGGGGTCAGTATTGGGATCCACAAAAAAAGTGTTGTCTTAGAAAAAAAAACTATAATAGTACATTATTTTTTAGTTTCTCTCATTTTTGGGAAGGGACAATAAACACATATGATGATATAAGACAATACAAATTATGTAGGAAAATGGCTTTACAAAATCATTTAAAGAACGTTACATATTCAGTAAGTAATGGATTATAGTTGGTCAACAGAAGCAAATATACTCCAATCATTGATGTTAACAGGGGGAGAGGGCAACAACCCCGCTCAGGGATATGAAGACATTAGAAAAATGTATAAAATAAGAAAAATGAGAAATATACCCAATTAAATCTGCGACGTATTAAAAATCGTCTTTTTTCAATTAAATAAAAAAAGAAAGTTTTTTTAACTGAAAGTAAGGAGCGACATTAAAACTTAAAACCAACAGAAATTATTTCGTATACGAAAGGGGCTGTCCCCTATTAAAGGCCAAGCTCTTTGCGCTAAAGTTTTTATTGTTTTAAAAAGTAGAGTTCAAGAGTCAAACTTTAGCATAAAGATCGGGGCGTTGAGGAGGGGATAGCCCCTTTCATATAACGCGTTAGAAATAGCTTACGATGTGATGGGCCGGCCGGTGATGCTAACAGATCCCTTGGGTAATTCTGGAGAGATCTCAAGGGATGCGCTTGGTCGTGTGTCGGGTATCAGCATTGCGGAGAATCTCTCAACCAACTTCAACCTCAATGCGGCTGGTCAGATTGTCGGGATCACGGATCCCAATGGAGAAGACTGGGTTGTCGCTTATGACAATCAGGGGCGTGAAACTGGTCGTGGTCCAAAGTCATAGCATTCCAAAAGATAGTTACCCTTCCTAAATATCAGCTTTGGATTAACCGAAGAGACTATTGGATAGTATTCTTTAATTTATACATCAACTTCAGCACTTTTATATAGCCTAGTATCTTCAACCGATTCTGCCAGTCTTTGGTTTACAATAACATAATCAATAAGGTTAGCTGACGTACCATTATGAATGAATGAATGTATTTTATAACCCCTCGATAACACAAAGGCATAACCGCATCTGCTTGCCATTTTTTTAAATGTTCAATTTTTTTTTCAATTCCTGTTTTTCTGGCCACGGAGTCCATTGTGAAGGGGCGCGGAGCATCTATTTAATTTCTATTATTGTACGTGCATTGTTAATAAGCGAAATTGAACTGGAACTTTTAAATTAGTGTTTCTAAAAACGATTTTAAATTATTTTTTTACAAAATTTTAGAAGTGCACCTTCGATAATTACACAGCGCCAGCTTTAAGGATACATGCCTCGAAGTGTGAGAATAACTGTAGGGCTTAGCCCTTGCTTAGCAGCTTTCAGGAGCATTGCTTGGTGTATTAACAAGTCAAAGGCACGTTTGACGTCATGACTAGCAAGACATTCCCCCGCAGATTCTGCATCAATTAGAGCGTTTACCATGACTGTAAGTGCATCAACACATCATGTTCCTTGTTTGAACCCAAACTGGTGTGGTGGGGCATAACAAGTCTTTTCAGGGAGCGGGGCGTTGAGGAGGGAAGAGCCCCTTTAATATACGAAGTAATTTCTGTTCGTTTTAAGTTTTAATCTCGCTCCTTACTTTCAGTTAAAAAAACTTGTTTTTTTTTTATTTAATAGCTGAAAAAGAACAGAATTGCTTTGTATCTGTGGAATCTTTGAAACTATTTTTCTTTTTTTTTTTGTATGCTAGGTTCTTGTAATTTTGTGTATTTGGCTCTGGTAATATTCAGAAGTTGGTCATCCCGATTCCTCCACTCCAAGTGTTTCTAAGATTTCCCCCTCCAATGTCAAAGATCTGGTCGGAATTTGAAATAAGAGCCCTGAGACATCAATTCCTTCTAAATATCAAATTTCATTAAGATCCGATCTGGTCGGAATCTAAAATTAGAGCTTTAAAGCACAATATCCTTCTAAATATCATATTTCCTTAAGATCAGGTCACCTTTTCGTAAGTTACAAATACCTCAATTTTCAAAATTATATTTTGCTTTGTAGCCGCAAGTTCATTCTCTGTAGCGGCCACTAGGCTACGGATATTAGTAGTGGGATCCGAAAGCTGGTTATCCGTTACCAAATATTTCCCTTTCTTTAAAAAACAAAAGACCAACATCAGGATGATTTTTTAGCTCATCAAAATGCATGATTTACACCCTTAGTTTTCTTTGTTGATGCCTCCTGCTCATTAAAACTAAGATGATTAGCGACTGATACAAGCTAAAGGGCCGTGCTTGTCGGAGCGGGTGTCGGTTATCTTGTTGTACCATCGATTACGGTTTCGCTCCATGTGTTGGTCAGCTTGTTTCTGGGGGTGCTAGCTGCGGTTCTTGGTGGCCTGTTGTTCTATTTTCAAAGCGATGGGCGTGAGTTTTATCTGACCATGGTGCTCGCCGCGGGCGTTGCGGGTTCGGTTGGCATTCCTGCCAGCCTCATTCTCAGTGGCGATGGCACGCCGATCCTGGGTCAAAAAAAATTGAATTTTTGGGACCATACACTGCTCAACAAATTGGCGTTAACAGATATCTTGGTGAATTAAACAATGTACAAGAAAATACTCATGATGTACAGTTAACCTCTGTTTCTCCAAACAATATCAAGAATTATGTCTCTCAAAACAGTGATGTTTTAGATGTAATTCGAGTTTGGGATTGGGAAGCAGCTTTTGCCAAATTAAAGCCTGAGATTGGTTTGATTCCATATGTAGAGCTGCTATAACATGTAAGTACCAATAAAATAAATTATTTCATTACATAATTTAGCTAATAAATACATTTTTTTAATGAAATGTTATTAAAAGTTTTAAAAATGTATTTCGATAAAATTTGACTATATAACTTAAAATAAAGCAATAGACAGAAAAAACTATTCTCCCAACACGATTTTTTATACTCTTTCCTTAAGCAGCGTAGCCTAACCTTTCTATTTTATAATCTTACTTTCAAAAATTCATAGACATATTTTTTATAGCTCATATAAAAGATATTGCTCATATATAGGTTCTTCCTATAAATTCCACCATTTGCAATTTCCAAATAACACTAAATTTGCTTTTGGTGCCATGTCTCAAGTGGAAAAGCTGGGGCTATTGGGCTAGCAGAACTTATAAGAGTTATGTTTAATGTCTCATTTGAAGGCTATTGCTCATATCTACGTACTTTATTTTTTTATCAATTCTGCCATTCGTAAGACAATTTGTGAATTTGTAATAACAGGTTGTGTTATTTTTGGCTGTATTTTCACTTTGTAAGAAATTAAATAAAAAAAAAACAAGTTTTTTTAAATGAAAGTAAGGAGCAACGTTAAAACTTAAAACGAATAGAAATTACTCCGTATATGAAAGGGGCTTTTCCTCCTCAACCTGTTGCTCTTAACGCTAAAGTTTGACTCTTTCTCTTAACTCTACTTTTTAAAACAGTAAGAAACTTTAGCAAAAAATTAAAGAATCTGAAGTTGACATTCAAAATTGACTTTTCCCGAATTATTTCCAATATATTTAGAAGCAATACAGATTTTATCCTTCAATTCTCAAGTGAAGTAACTTAATGTTCTGAGGAATACGAAATAAAATTGTAATGAAAAAATTTACTTTTCCAACCCCAATAGTTTTATTTTAGAGTTTTATATTAATTCTATTTTTCTGGAAATTTTACAAACTTCATGGAAATTTGTAGATAGTGTCTTAGGGAGGAAAGTTATTGTATAGTTAAAGTAAAGATGGTGTCTTAGGGAGGAAAGTTATTGTAAAGTTAATGTAAAGATGGTGTCTTAGGGAGGGAAGTTATTGTAAAGTTAATGTAAAGATGGTGTCTTAGGGAGGAAAATTAGAAACCCAGCTAGGAATAGCCATTACACCAGCTACATATTTTATTAATCATTGTGTTAGGCAACCTTTAGAAACGATGCACAAGGTTAAAAACATGATTTTTGTTTATGTCCGATAAGCATATGAAGCATACAAATCACATTTTAAAGCAAAAGGAGCAGTAAATATCAGAAAGATTTTAAGGTAAGGTAGCAGATTTTACAATGGATGCATGCTTAACAGCAGAAAACATATTTAAGGAGGGGGGGGACAATAAAAAAACAAATTTTATTTGATAATCTGAACAAGAAGTGCCCAGAAATTTTTGAAATTCTGGGGGGAGGGGGTTGGTGGAAAAATTCTGAAAATTAATTTATTGTCGGCTTTAATTTTAATCCCCCACCTATTTGGTGGTTTTTGATTATATGCTTGGTTAATTTCATGCTATCTTAACCACTTACAAATAAAAACACACAAGGTTTCTTTTAACCAATAGAAACGTTTCACCAATAGAAAATGGATTTATTTAAACGGACTTTCCCAAATTTACCTCTAAAACGGTTATTAATTTTTGTAGCAAAAAGATTTACGCATCCGTGATTTGTATTCTGGAAAAAAAATGTGAAATTCTACATTTTTGTAGATAGGAGCTTGAAACTTCTACAATAAGGTTCTCTGATACGCTGATACTGATGGTGTGATTTTGGTTTAAATTGTATGACTATTAGGGGGTGTTTCCTCCTATTTTCTAAAGTGAGGTAAATTTTCTCAGGCTCGCAATTTTTGTTGCTAGGTAAGACTAATCTTGATGGAAGTTATTTATCTAAAATTGTCTGTGATGGTGGGAGACTAAATATTACATCAATTAATATAGAAGAAAAGCAACATAAAACAAAACAATTGTATTGTAAATCAAAACAGATTTAATCATAAATCAAAAACAGGACCTCGAAATGATCCAGCCAATTATCGACCTATATCCTTGCTGTCTGTTTTAAGACAGCAATCATAAGACAGTAAATCATAAATCAAAAACAGAAACGGACCAAGAACAGAACCTTGAGGCACACCAGATATGGCTTGTTTCTGTTTTGGGTCAATCTTCAGAATTAATTTTTTTGACAATCAAATATGGGGTTAAATTAATAAAAATTCCGGAAACGGGGAACTGGGAACTAGGGAAAACTTATCATTAGAATTTCTTTTCAATAGCTTTTTAAATAACTATAGCTATTCAAGGCTGTACTTGCTCGCATGAAAAGATAGGCTCCACAATATCAATAGATTGGGTCAACGTTAAAAATTTGTTTCTCGGGCAATGTCACAGTTCGCGTACGCCGATGTTAACCGTTTTCCAGGGCCCATTGGATTGCATGACGCATCAACTCGGTGGATGTTTTGATGCCCAGTTTCTGTCGCACGTGATCGCGATGTGTTTCGATCGTCTTAATACTTAAATGGAGTCGATCTGCGATCTCGCGTGTGGGAAGTCCTTTCCCGATCAAGGCAAATACCTCAAGTTCGCGATCAGAAAGTGCCTCTAAACTGGAATGCGTTTATTGTAGATGAGCAATTAAAACGGAATTTACATATTAATTTTGGCAAAGTTTACCGCCGTGTAAAATTTCCTCTGGAAAGGTCACCTCCAGAAACTACCCTTAAAATGTGAAAATCTTACTGCATAAAACAAAAATTATTTATTATCTATGTGAGATGACTATCTCCTCATGCAATGCCAGCAAAATCTGGCTCCTCCCTCCATGGAAAATTCCTTCCCCTTACGGAGAATCCCTCCCCGCTCCTTACGCTAAATTTTCTTACTGTTTTAAAAATAGAGTTAAGAGAAAGAGTCAAACTTTAGCGTAAAGAGCGTGTCGTTGAGGAGGAAAAGCCCTTTTCATATACGGAGTAATTTCTGTTCGTTTTAAGTTTTAATGTTGTTCCTTACTTTCATTTAAAAAAGTTATTTGTTTTATTTAATTGTAGATAGTAGCTTGAAACTTCTACAGTCAGGTTCTATGATACGCTGAATCTGAAATCTTTTTATTGTGTTTGAAACGTTTTCTTAGATAAGGTAGCCTATTAGGGACTTCACTTGTCAAAAGAACACAATAAACAATAAGTACGTTTAACATTGTTAAAGGATATAAAATTCGTTTAATATATTTATTTATTTATTTTTTATATAGAAAAGAAAACGGAAATAGAAAAGAAAACGGTTGTTGAGGAGATTCTAATAAAAAGATTGAGTTCTGTTGACAAGTGAAGTCCCTAATAAGGCATTTCCCCGATTTTTTTTGTTGTTAATTTTTTTTTTCTGTCTTCTTCTTGTCTTTTCCTCTTTCTCTTTTTTCCTTTCTTCCTTCATCAGCTGAGTTTCCTTTTTGTTGAGTAGCGCGATATGATTGTGGTTTTATTTAGCTGAGGGTGATAACCTTGCTTGCCCTTCCAAGCTTAATGCCTTTCTTGGCGGGTGAATAGTGTTTGTTTTCTTTTTTAATAAATGTATGTCTCATATTGCTAGTTCTAGTCTCAAATTTGAATGTTTATTATAAAAAGCTCAAATTGGAAAAAATGTATCAACTTTAAAGGCAACACAAAATACGTTTTGAAAATGAATTTGGGTCGTATTTTTCTATGAGCTAATAAGAAACTTATGCGCTAAAACCTGTACAGTAGTGAGCCATATTCTGGGATATCTGATATACGCTATAACCGTTTTGGGGTAGTTTTCAAAATAATCTTTAAAAATTGATTATCCCCCCAAGCTAAACGCTATTCGAAATGAACTTCTTGCGAAAGCAAAGGATTTACGTGAATCAGATTCCGCAAGGTATACGCGTGTTAAACAGAAGGGCTCGAAGCTTTGGCTTGAATCCAAATCCACGGCCTCGTCACCCTGGGAAAGAGTGATGGATTAGTTATTGCTGTCCCCTTGTGATTATTATTAGTATTGTGATAGAAATTTTGATTGATTTTCTTGCCACTTCTGTCACAGTGGTAGTAGTCTTTTAACCAGCTCCAAAAAAAAAATTGACATAAAAGTGCGGAGGATTATTACTGTTATTAGTCGCATTTCATGTAACACCAGTGCTACTTGTGTGACGTTTATCTCTGCATCAGCATGCTGCACAAAAGGTCTGCTGCATGTAGGATAAAGTGAATCCAAACAATATATGTATATTTTTCTCACAAATTAGAAATTCTATGCTCGCAAATAAGCGGTACCAGCCAATACTCTCCTATTCGTAAGATAAAAATTCCTCAATTTTCACGTTTTCCAAGAATCCCGGTTTCCCTCTCCAACTCCCCCCAATGTCAAAGGATCTGGTCAGAATTTAAAATGAGAGCTTTAAAGCACAAGATCATTCTAAATATCAAATTTCATTAAGGTCTGATCACCCGTTCGTAAGTTACAAATGCCTCATTTTTCCGAATTATCCCCCCCCCCCAACTCCACCAAAGAGAGCGGTTCCGGTCCGATCATGTGTATAAAAAGAAATAAAAAAAAAACTATCTTACACCAGCAAATCCTCTAAAAGATCAATGGAATACTCATGCGTGATTGGTTACAATTCAAGTTGTGAGAGATAAAACTCGTACCTAAGTTATAACCAATCATAGTAAAGACAGTTCTTAGTTCACCTTTAATTTAATTTATTTACAGTTGCGTCATGTATATACAGTCCATCTGTCCATACAGTTGCTCTTAAAACTAAAATCGCATGCAATATTACATTTTACTATTCCCCCAAAGGTTCTTTGGCCTGTAAAGAAGGGGGAAGACAAACGAGTCACTTACTCAGAGAAGAAAAAACTAAACAAAATTAAAATAGTAACTTACTCACAGATAGAAGAGCAAAAAGGAGAGGAAAAGAGAATAAAATCAAAACTATAGAAAATAAAACTAAATAGACCGAATACACTAAATTAATTAAGTAGATTAGTAGATTAAATAGACACTGCATTAATATTTGCTACTTTCAGGCTACAGCTTCGCTTCATTCCTTTCATCTGAAAGAAAACTTCATGTGTCCTAATTGATATCCGAAACAACAGCCCCTGTGTTTGAGCAGACGTTCTCAAAGAATTAGGAGAAAAAGTCAAACTTAAGCACAAAGATCAGGTGTCAAGGATGGGGCCGCCCCTTATATACCAAATAATTTACGTCCATTTAAGCTTTAATGTCGCTCTTTACTTTTATTCTCTTTACACCCTCAGAGGAAGTTCCCATTTCCCTTAAATATTTCTTTATGACATCCTCCCACCCCAACCGCGGACGATTAAATAGAACGAAATACGAATTAAAATATGCTTGAAATTCAAAATGAGAGAAATATTCGTAAACTTGCCAATATTTTTTTCAGACAACAAATATAAAAAAGAAAAAAATATGTAACGTATATTGTTTTGTGAGGACAAGAGAAGAAAAAATTGCGTCCTTCCCCCCTAATTAGCGATTGTACTATTATTTTTTTTTTATAAAGAGTTTGCTTTCCACAGCAAAATAGAATTATCCTTGATATTAGGGCGTTTATCCCCCCTTTTCAGGTAAAGTACAGCTTATAATGGATGAATTTTGCATTATATTGGCTCCCTTCTGGAAAATATTCACAGCTACCGAAAAGAAAGCCATTAGCAGCGCATTTTACAGATATGCTAAGTTTCTCCTGCGTCTACCTTTGTGGGATGGTAAATCATCTATTAGCAATATTGATTGTTTATCAGTTTCTTGTTCAATCAGATTATTCTGCGTAATTTTAAGCGCATATAAAAGCAGCTTTAACTGACCCCTAGACATAATTCCTTCAACACTATGCCCATGGATTTTAAAGTTAAAATCCGCTTTGTGAGGACCTCTACTTGTGTAACCAAGTTTTAGGTCTCGCTCAAGTTGTGATTGAAGTACTTCACTTAGTTCCCCTTTCAAAAAAACATTAACATGGCTCAAAACTCCGCTCAAATAGCAGGAATTTTATTTTCAGAACTAAAACAAGAGAAAAAGAAACTGATAACTGAAATGTTTTTTTTTTTATTAAACATAATCAATAAATTGCTTTTGACAAGTAATTAAATAAAAAAACTAATTTTTTTAGTTGAAAGTAAGGAGCGACACTAAAACTTAAAACGAACAGAAATTACTCCGTATATGAAATGGGTTGTCCCCTCGACGCATCGTCCGCCCCGGATCGCCCGGGTGCGCGGGGACGAACAGGGCGATGCACAGCGTTGCGAGCGCGAACACCAGCGCCACGACGGCGAACGCCGCCCGCCACCCCCACTCCTGCCCGAGGAAGGTCCCCAGCGGCACCCCGATGACATTGGCGACCGTGAGGCCGGTGAGGATGAACGCCACGCCCTTGGCACGGTTTCCCGGACCCATGACATCGGCGGCGACGAGGGCTCCGATCTACGGCTTTTGTGATTCAGGGTCATAAGAAACTGGAACAAAATTTAAGCTTTAGTGTAAAGAGCGAGGTTCTGACGAGGGGTTGAACCCCTTCGTATACGTAATAAAAACACAAGAATACAGAAGTTCGCTACGTAAGCTAATTTGTAAGTTACGTATGACTTTTCTAATAATAACATTCGTAAAAAAATTAAAAGTTCTAGTTGCCTTTTTAAGTAACCAAAAATCGGAGGGCAACTAGGATATTTTCGAAAACTATTGGTCAACTGCCTCCTATTTTAGCCTCTCCCCACAACCCAGTTGTTGCCTCCAACACAATGTCAACTCATCTTGTCTTTTAAAAACACAACTAAAACACCGCTAAAACTTTTCAAACATTCATAAAATGCAGGGAAAGAGGGACGGGGGTAAGTGTGTATTTCAAGATCCAGCGGTGGCAACACGATCATTTTTCATTATTTTCAATGAAAAACCAAAAAGGGTAATCTATTTCTGGAAGATTTGCCGGATGCTTGATTAACTTGCTGTAAAAAGATAAACATACCGTTTGATTTTTTATTCAATGCTTCTTTCAAAACTATAGCCATGGACTAGGCTACTTACAAAAGCTGGCTGATTTTGTTTGTTTGCAGTAACTTTATACAATTTGGGCTATGTATTTGTCTATTATGGGGGATCTGTGTTCAAGGGGCACGGGTTCAATCCCAGTTGGGACCAGTTATTGAGGGCGGTTGGCCTCGCAGTTGAAGTTCGGTCATGCCGCCGTTGTAAAAGATGACCTGAAACTGCTGCGTCGAATCGAGGCTCTGCAGGCTCGCCATGAGTTCCGCTTTGGCAACTCGAAGCTGGCTGTAAAAACCCATGCTGCCAGAGTGGTCAACGACGTAAACGAAGCGAGTTCCTTTCGCGCTGATGTTGAAGAACGAAGTCGTCCCCTGAGCCGCACTCAACGCCGTGCCTGGCGTCAAACGTTTGGTCAATGCCTGTCATGTACACGGCCTCGCCGTCATAATGGATGTAGTGTATAACCATCTCGGTCCAGAAGGTAATTATCTAAGAGATTATGGGCCCTACTTCACTCACCGATATCCCACACCCTGGGGACAGGCGATCAATTACGATGGACCAGAGAGCGACCCAGTCCGGCACTTTATTATCAGCAATGCGTTGTATTGGGTTACCGAATATCACATCGATGCATTGAGGCCTACGGATTGTTCTACGGATGGTTATTGGAAACTTTTGTCTCCGTTTGAATGAGCCCTGTAACATGGTTTTAGGACCCCTGGGTCAATTCGATTACCTCTGGGAAAGAAAAAAAACAAATACCAACACACAATCATGCATCCCTGATTTTCCTTCTGGCAAAAAACAAAAATTCCAGAAATTCGAGGATAAAATCTTGAATCGATTTCTGTTGGGTTTTAAATTTGTGTTTATTTGTAGGAGCCAGTTATAATCATTTGAGCTAGTGTGCATTATTAAAGATTGAAGTTCTCTGGGATAGAGATTTAAAGGAAACAAATTTTTGTCATTTCAACAGTGTGATCTATCTTACAATCTAGCTGGTCGTGTAAAACTAAAAAATTTCAATGATTAACTAATAATATGACTAAATGATATTAACATAATATACCAATTAAGAGCCTTATTTTTGAACTTTGTTCCAGACTTAAGAATACTTTCTTAATTGCAAGTATAGATGACAGTAGCGCATGCTGCATTCCAAGTCCAAGTCCAATATATTTAAAACCACCATGTTTATTTTATCACCAAATCTTAAGGTTTCTTCCCTCCCTCTCAAAACTGTTGACTGTTGCATATAAGCTTAATTTATTGTCTGTTCTTCCGTATGTATTATTGTTATTATGTTTTTCAGTATCTAGGATTGTGCATATTCGTCGGATTTGTGATATTATTCACGTAATGAAGTTGCGGCACCGCTTGTTCGGACCGCAGCTGTACTGGGCGCTCTCACAGGTTCCGTCGGTGAGGCCCGTGGTCGTCGTGTCGCCGGAGTCGCACACGCCCGCCTTGCAGATCGTTCCCGTCTTGCAGCGCTCGCCGGGCTCGCCACAGGTGCCGTCGCCGGTGACGCAGCTGACCGAGTCCGGGATCGAGCGGGCCGACGCGGCGACGCGACCCTGGAGCCTGCAGTCCGCGGGAGCGCGTCGGCGCCGAGCAGGAGTCGCAGGCGGGCGCCGCGGGCGAGGATTTCCAGGCGGGCGTCCGCCAGCTGGCCGAAGACCAGCAGAACCTCCGCGAGGACATCGAGATCGCGCGGCAGAACGTCGCTGAACGCGAGGTGTTTGAGCTGGCGCTCCGGGGCGCGGTGGCGGATATGGACCAAGCGGTCGAATTACTCGGTAAACCGGAGGTCGCCCGCCCAACGCAGCAGCGGCAGTACTCGCTGCACTCCAAACAACATCCCTGCCTCTCATTGTCTAATGCCATAGAAAGTCCATAGCAATGGAAAAAAATATATATTCCCTGAACTAGGCCTATGAATATTGCTGTCAGGGGTGGTGCAATTGTAAGTGAATTGACTATAGTATTTGGATAGAGTATAAAAAAGAAATAAGTAGCATGCTCAACTTGTCCCTATATTAGCTATGAAATCTTTTGTATATTTACTTGTTTTTTTGAAGTATGATTAATTCAGTATATTCTGATTTTTGTAACTTATTTCTTAAATAATCCATAAGTAATAAAGTAATTAAGTAGTTTCTTAAGTACTCTCTTGTTTTGAACTATAGAACCTGTCGGTTCTATCAAAACTTAAAGAATAGACCTAATCCACTACAATTTCAAGTTGTCGAATCTGGTCTGGTAGAAGAAAAAACGCAGCCAAAGGAGCCGAAATCTAGGATATTCGGATTTATTGGCGCATATGCCGACACGCGAAATCCACCACTGTAGATGGTACGACAAATTACCAGAACGAGACGATGGATCCATTGGATTGGACGGTCGCTGATGGTCAGTCTGTTAGTGGACCCAGCCCTACTGGTAGCAGTGGCTTTCCTTCACCAGGAAGAATCAAGGAGATTCGTACCGCATCGCAGCGAAAGCAGAGAAAACTCGTACCTACACCAACGACTACACCCAAATCAACGGATGACTCAAATATCTCTGCCCCTCTCCCCTCACCTCTAAATTTGAACATTTAGATATTGTGTACCTCTTTCGAATCATGACTTTCAGGAAACATATAAAGAAATCGTCCTGCATTTTTGAATGTTTTTTAAGTACGTAGTTCAAAAGTACTGTTTAGAGACAACAAAAGCTAGTAATTGAAAATTACTAATTGAAAATTAGATTTTATAATTGGATTTTAATCCAATTATATAATTTTTATATAATTTTATGATTTTTATAAAAAAGATTTGCAAAAAAAGGATGTAAACATGTTGCCAGGCACAGATTGTTCTGATGCCATTTATTCGCAGTCGAGGCACACATGTGAGGAGGCTGACTATTGCACAGCTTCTAACAGCTGTATTTACACAGCTTGTATCGCACAGCTGTGTTTAAGAGTCATCGACCTATGGTACGTAGAAATATTTAGAATTACGCAGAGTAAGGAAAGTGCTAAAAATTTTAATGCGTCAGAACAGGACTTTACTCTTTCAGTCCTTTTACTGGATTTCAGAGTTCAAATTTAGTACAAATGGAAGATCTTTGAAAGCTAAACTTATCATACCTGATCAACCTGCTTCATTTAACGTTATCAGAGAGACGATAACTTGTTCGATAAGTGTCTCTGAATGATCCTGCTTCTTGTCAGTATACTCACTGTCTGGTACAAATCCCTTGCCATCGTCGGGCTTAAGAAATTTAAAGCTTGATGAAACCAGAGATTGTCTCTTAACTTGGTTATTACTTTTGTTATAAGTATAATCTATGTATACCAGGTGTTTTGCAAATCATTTTAAAAAGATTAAGGCTATAAACGGATATGCCGTGTTACAATTTTCATTTGAAATCGTATAACAAAATAAATTTTATGCAATCGGAAGTGCTCATTAGTTAGATTACAGAATCAGTTAAATTACGCAACATATTAATGATGTACATTTTTCGAGACCATAACTTCTTGAAGGAGTACCCACTTTCTGCCACATTATGTACGTTACAGACACCAAGTGCATCGCAGTTCAACAACGCTTGGCGTAGCTTCCAGCAAGATCGTCATAGATTGTGATGTGTCAGTTCCTGTTATTGGCACAATTCCCACCGCCTGGTAAACGTGACTTGACAGTAGGGACCCCCTCAAAACACTTCAAACAGATCTTTAAAAACCAAGATCTGTTTACACCCCTAAATTTTTTAATCCATCTGGGAAGTTTCGGGGTTCCTACCGATTTCTTTCATTAACTTTACAAGACGTAAAGTTCTTCCCTACCAAGATTGTTCCACAGGATGTGGTAGTAACGGTGTAAGAAAGGCGTTGAAGCCAATGAAACACCGAGGCCCACAGTCCCAAAAACTTTCCGTTGGCCGCTTCTCTCTACCTTTATCTTTTAAGTTTATTTGTCAATTTACCTTTAAAAAAGAATCTTCCCATCAGACATACGGGCCCCAGATAATGCTTAATGGGGGAGATCAATTGACCAAAAGGCAATTAGTGCACTACTACTAATACTACTGCTACTGCAACATTTACTCGTTCTACTACTGTTACTATTGCTCCAATTACTACTCCTATCGAAATTACTACAACAATTACTACAATTACTGCAATTACTACTCCTTGTAAGGAGTAGTAATGAGTAGTAAGGAGTAGTAAGAAATTACTACAATTACTACTCCTTGTAAGGGTGAGTTTGTGGTAGTTTTGTGAGAGAGAAAGGATGTTCCAAAAGTCAAAATGCATCTATTAAAAATAGTTTCATGACCCTAAACATTTGTTCAGGTAATATGAACATTGACTGGCTAAGGTTTATATTAAAAAACTATTCAGGCATCCAAGAAATAAATTTACCTCTATAGATAGAATTTTTAAGGTTTATATTAATAGCCTAGACTATTCAGATATCTAAGAAATAAGCTTATATCTATCAGCATGGAAATTCAATTCTTTTGATGTGTCTTTTAGCATCAAAATTCCGGTTTTTTGAGTTTCGTTACCTATTGAGCCGGGTCGCTCCTTAATACAGTTCGTTATCACGAACTATTTGATTTGCAGACTTACCCTGCCATTCTTCCAAACCTTTTTTAACTGTGAAAAAACACCCTGAGCCTGGGCTATTCTACTTCCTACGTCTTCCACCCCTTCCACTATATTTACTAATAAAACTACCGCTCTTTGCGCTAAAGTTTGACTCTTTCTCTCAAATCTACTTCTCAAAACAGTGAAAAACTTTAGCGGAAAGAGCGGCGCATTGAGGACGGAACAGCTCCTTTCATATACGGAGTAATTTCTGTTTGTTTTAAGTTTTAATGTCGCTCCTTACTTTAAGTTAAAAAAACTTGCTTTTTTATATTTAATTTCTGAACGTTTTTGAATTGATGCATGCTTTGATTTTGACTCTCCGCACATGCAAAAAATACAAAATTCCCCATTTTTTTAGATAGGAGCTTGGAACTTGTACAATAGGGTTCTCTGATACGCTGAATCTGATAGTGTGATTTTCGTTAAAATTCTATGACTTTTAGGGGGTGTTTCCCCCTATTCTCTAAAATAGGACAAATTTTCTCAGGCTCGTAACCTTTGATGGGTAAGACTAAACTTGACGAAACTTATATATTTAAAATCAGCATTAAAATGCGATTTTTTATGTACAAAGGGAAATTCAGAATACATTTTGCACTTAACAAATATTAATCCGTCAAAAAAAGCCCAACCTAGGTAAATACGTAAAATGCCTAAATTCTTAAAAAAAATTCAACCTGAGGAAATTCAACCCTCTTAACTCAATACGAAAAACTTCAAGATGGGAAACTCAATGAAAGAGTAAGATTCTCTTATAAAAATAAAAAAATAAGGAAAATCAAATGAAAACACTAAGAAATCGAAATCTGCAAGCAGGGCTAAGGCAAAGCCTGGGATGAAAAGTATAAGAAGTGAAGAGATTGAAAGGCAACGAAAAAGACGCACAAATAGAATGCTAATAGCGATGGTAATCATTTTTGGTGCTTCATGGCTTCCGATAAACATGGTAAACCTATACAACGATTTATTTCCTATTGAATGTGAAGCTTACCATGAGATATTATTCTTTGTTGTTCACTGGATTGCAATGTCCTCTGTTTGCTATAATGTCGTACAGTGTCTGAGGTATCAAACACCCTTGGATCTCAATTTCTATAGATTATGAGCAAGTGTTCGATTCTGTTGATAGAAGAGCTTTAGCAAAGGTTTTATCCTTGTATGGTATGCCAGACAAATACATTAAAGTGATTAGTGCTATGCATGAGAACAACACTACTGCGCTCAAGGTAGGGAATGAAGTTAGCAGCCGGTTTTGTATTAAGTCAGGAGTAAAGAGAGTTGTGTTATATCCTTTACGTAACGAACTTCTATATTCGTATATCTTTATTGAATATATGAGGGAGTTCACTCCTCGTCGATACCTCGCTCTTTACACTAATGCTTAAATTATGTCCCAATTCCTTAAGAATGACTCTTGAATCACAAAGGCCGTAGAATAAATAGTTGAAATTACTGAAAATACTTTCGCGTAAAGAGCGAGGTATTACGAAAAGGTACACCCCTCATATCCGGCACCCCAAAATCCTGCACCTCAGCAGTTCCTTTAGAGACTACAGTAGTTTTCAAGTCGGTAATATCTAGCCATATAACTAACTTTATTGGCTGACTATTGCGGAAAAAAAGAAAAAGGTTAGTTCAGGCTAAAATATATTATAGCGATTATCATTGGGATTCCAGTAATTTTCAGGTCGGCAATATCTAGCCAAAGAAACAAATCTATTGGTAATTGCCAAAATAACGTTAGATCAGACTAAAATATATTTAAGTAGTTCCTGCTGCGATTGCGGCCAGGGGCGGAGGTCCGGGGCCTGGACGGAGTCGGCGGGGTCTGGCCCCTGCGCGTCACGGCGGTGGAGCGAGCGGGGTTGGCCCTGGAGGCAACGGGCCCGGTCGAGACCCATCCGGCAGCCGTACCTGAGCTCAGCCTGTGGGTCTCCCTCCCCCGCGCCAGCCGCGCGGAGGACATGGTCGATCGCCTGACCCAGCTGGGGGTCAGCCGGATCCAGCCCACATGGCATTGAAAACAATTCTTGGGCACCTTTTTTAGACTGCCTCCATTCTTTTTGACAAGTAATTGGAGATGTAAGAATGCAAAACAGGACAGACGTATTGTAAGATTGGGCGTAAAAATGAAAGGTAAATACCCAAACAATACGGTTCAGGACATATAAATTCTTTAAGGAGCTTAAGGAGGAAAAATGTAGTATCTGAACATTTTAAGCGTCATTCATACTTTCATTAGCGTGTATAGATTATGAGCTTGAAAATTCTACAGTAGGGTTCTCTGATACGCTGAATACGATGGTGTGATTTTCGGGTGTGTTTCCAGCCTATTTTCTAAAATAAGACAAATTTTCTCAGGCTCTTAACTTTTGATGGGTAAGACTAAACTTGATGAAACCTATATATTTACAATCAGAATTAAAATGCAATTCTTTTTACGTAGCTATTGGTATCAAAATTCCGTTTTTTAGAGTTTTGGTTACTATTGAGCCGGGTAGAGTGCTATAGTTTTTCTAAAGTGTTTCGGTCAAACAGCTCTCTTATGAAAAGTATAGGAATCTTGCTTCTCCAAAAACTTTTTAGCTTCTTGTTGAGATGTATTTGCAGCCATTGCAAGACGGCGAGGAGAGGAAAGAGCACCAAACTTGCCAATATTTTCATAAACTTGCTTTAAAGTTTTGCCATTTCCCTAGTAACGAAATTTGTGTTGGGCTTGTCGATGGTCGTCGATAATGGCTCCAAGTCCAGCACGGCCAACAGCTGGGTTATGGCTGACTGTGCATTCTTAGAAGATGGCGTGGACATGGTGGCGTACTGCTTTCGGTGCTATCTGATCGACAGGTCTCAGGACCCTTCCATTTTTCTAGCAAGGAGTTGGCACGGTTACTATGGGCAGCGTGGACGCCACACGCCGGTATGATGTCGTGATTTGTGGTGCGAGCTTTGCCGGGCTCGCCCTTGCGGCAGCGTTGTCGCGGGGAGGCTTTCCTGGAAAAACTTCTCATGGAAGTAGTGATATCCAGAATGATTTGGAAAACAATAGTATTGACTGCATTGTGGATTCGTTGACAAACCTATCCCTTAGAGTCCCAGCCCGACACTTTTTTTAAACTTCTTCAAGACGCAGGAATATGTTACGCAATATGAAATCATTTCTAAGAGATGTAGGTACATTCAAAGTAATAGATATTGTTTTTTCTTTGATTGTTTAAAAAACCTTAGGTGTGATAATGTTTACCAGAAGGATGTCATTAGGGGTGGTACATTGTGCCACGCTGGCCTCAATTGCTAGGAGTCATCAGAAGAAACGCGAATGGGCATTTTTTTAAGTTTAAACTATCGATTCTAGTGTCAAAGAATATTTTTGCAGGAAAATGCCGAAAAATATCATATGTGTGATACTGCTTGCTAGAGAACCCTGTGTCAACCATTGAGTGTCACAAGCTGGAAATTGCCATAGAATTTATGCAGTTTTAATTACCAATGCCTTTTAATCCGCTAGAAGTCATAGCTCTCACCAGATACTTAAAGAAAGGATGCCTGGTTACTCACCACTCTTAAAAAAATGTCTAGCTGTAAATTAATTATACCGATTATACGGATACTATACTGATTATACCGTACTATACCGAATTATACCGATTATCCCGAATTATACCATATTATATCGATTCTCAAGTAAATTTTATCTTTGGCAACGAAACAGGAAAAGAGAAAGAAAAGTATAAGATTAAAGATACACACACTTGGATTGATACATGGTTTATTAGAAGATGACTCGGATCGTCGTTTACAGCTTTTTGAAAATTTATGTTTGAAGAATTATAGGATGACTCTATTCTGGACAAAATTCTATGGTCTGAAAAAGTAAAATTTAAATTATCGAGGGACGTTAACCGACACATTTGTTTTTACAACCGAAAACACTCACATTACTATTGCAAGACCAAACGCTATAGCAAAGAAAAAGCGTGACATGATCTCTCAATTGAAAATGTAGCCTACTAGCAGCAAAAAAGATTGTCACCGAGTACAGGGCTGCCATTTTTTTTAAGGTTTGTGTCATATTTTTTCCGCAAATTTGCTTTTCGTGTCATCTCAGATTCCATAATGTTTCACAAAATGTGTCATATTTTTTCGCTACAAATGGTATCATGTTTAATTGTCAAATCTTTGTTTACTTATATCAATGAAGTCTATCCCCCATCCCCTGTTTTAAAAATGAAAGATAAGAAATTTGCCCTCAAAGAAATTACCAACAAAGCTTCTGATAAAAGACCCTTTGTTTCCCATTCAGAAGTAGAAATTTCTTCTGAATCTCGAAAACGTCTTAAATTGGATGCAGAGGCTTTCATCCAAGCTCATAATAACATTCATAACTCTGTCAAAAATGAAATAAAAATTCCAATAAAAAAATGGCGCCATCCACAGCAACATACTAGCGTTCACTGCCAGACTGATAGCCAGAAATATTTTTCCTCAGGGCATCGATAGGGTTGGCACCAAACCCCAGTCTGGCCAGACCGTTCAGTTCCAGCTGTATTGAGAAGCCTGAAGTATTGCTGATGCTGGTAGTCGCAAAGCGTTGCGCCAGGAAACGCAAAGACCAGCAATCTGCCTTGTATTCAAAACCAAGCAAACCATCCACCATCTTTTTATCCATGGAAAGGTGCAGTCTCGGTGAATGAAGTCATTCGATTAAGGAAGCCTGAGGACATCAAAGCAGTTTTTGGGGACCCTGTCCATAAGACAAACGAGAAATTCAACAATACAAACGAGAAATTCAGTAGAAATTGAACAGTACTTGTCATTGTTGTTGCGGGTGAAAAAAAGTAAGAGGCGATAATCTTCCCGTTTATCTGGAAACTTCAACTTTAAATCATGTTGCCTCTTTTGCTCTAAGCGCAAAAAATGCGAAATTTCACATTTTTGTAGATGGGAGCTGGAAACTTCCACATTAGGGTTTTCTGATACGCTGAGTCTCATGGTCTAATTTTCGTTAAGATTTTATTACTTTTAAG
This sequence comes from Alatinidae sp. Z8VKAUB7J3, assembly GCA_010016025.2. NCBI lineage: Eukaryota > Metazoa > Cnidaria > Cubozoa > Carybdeida > Alatinidae > Alatinidae sp. Z8VKAUB7J3. Next base: position 220,362,994 of record JAAAKM020721499.1, read on the forward strand.
GGGTGTTTCACCCTATTTTCTTAAATAAGGCAAATTTTCTCAGGCTCGTAACTTTTAATGGGCAAGATTAAACTTGATGAAACTTATATATTCAAAATTAACATTCAAATGCAATTCTTGCGCTCTGCATTAATCCCTGAAATAAACGTTAACCACTTCCCCAGTCACATATTCAAACACGTCATCAACCCCTTAAGTCTCAAATGGTATCCGCAAGAAAAACAATGGTAAAAATCAGAGAATCAGGTGACCTATTTCTCCAATTTACCCTAAACACAAAAACACAAGAACGGTCTGGCGCCCCCTCGCAACCTGGTTTGATGGGATTCCTAAGTCCGCAACTCAACCTTATAAAGACAGCGACACCTAATGTGCAAATGTACAGCCCAAATTTGTTTCTAAACTATTACAGATTCGCGATTTCAAATATCCGATCAACGAAAGCGGAAATGATTGCAATTCTATATGTATAAATACAAGAATATTTGGGTCGGAATAACACCACAACGGTGAGTTTGCGGTAGTTTTGCAACAGAGAAAAGATGTTCAAAAAGTCAAAGTGCATCTCTTAACAATAGTTTCATGACGCAAAACTATTGTTCAGGTAAGCCCCTCCTCAAGTCAAGACTCATGCTGCAGCTTCAGTCTTACAATCTCCACTTGCAGTTTTGACCTCAATCAGAAACTCTTGTGGCTATTGCAGCTGATCGTGACATGGCGCCGCGCGCGGTACCAGCCGGCGGACCCGCCGATGGATGGCGGCACGCTGGCCTTCTTCGCCATGCTCGGCGCGGTTCTTGCCGTCTCGCTGGTCCTGATGTTCTGGGCCGGCCCGGCAGTCTGGGCGGAAATATGACTGTTTTTTCTATCTTATCAAGTACTTGTCTTATTTGAATAAAACTTAGTGGAATGGATCAAGAACCTAATACTATGCCCTGAGTGGTCTTTTTAAGTATCTATCTAAATGGCGTGGGTCGAATATCCGCCTACACATAATATGCACTACGAAGTTAATGAAATAAAGATATGGGGGCAAGTGGCTTCAGGTCGCAAAGTACATCCAACATAATAGATAGAAATATTACAGCATATTTGTATCATACATAGGTATATTTCATTAGGATTGAGCGTCAGAGAAACATATTAGAAGAATATTAGGTAGGGGCTATATCATACAAGTACGTAATTAAACTTAATAAAGGCAGAATACAAACTTGCAGCTAGGGGTTCTCCTCCTATCTTTATAGTGATTTCTAGTGCATCTTTTGTCTGTTCTTTCGTTTTCTTATACCGTCGCTTCGGTGGCACTTATTCACAAAAATGTCGGGGGTCTTAATAAATTTTAGATGAATAAGATCCTCAATTTAAGAGGAAGCTCCAGTCTACACTAAAGGGATAAAAATATGGTTCCTGGAAAATACTTAGAGACAAAGAGTGTAAATAAGGACCACAGAAACAGAGATTAAGCGACTTAAAAAACTACAAGCAAATATGAAAGTAAAGAATAGAAGAAATCCAATGTAAGATAAAAAAAAAAAAAGAAATACCCTGTCAGGGTCAGGCTGGGAAAAGTTCCCTTCTTAGGACTCAAAGTAATTGGAGGGCGAGTAGCCCCTTCTCATCACGTCCTGGTTTCCCCAAGTTCATGTTCAAAAACAGTCCAAAGGTCACATAATAAAGATTTTTGGGTTTGACACAACCCCCAGAATCTGGCGACAAAGGTTGTAAATTATGCCCCGAGGGCATATAAGATTCTTATTAAAGGGGTAGTTGTGCGAACTTTACAGGAGGTTTATTTGATTGTAAATTTAATATAATTTGCTAAAAAGATATATGATAGGTAGAAAATATTATTGAATGTTTTATGGCAAACCTTTTATTATAGATATCATATGAATTCAAGTCACTAAACAAAATATTGGAGAAGTTTGAAGACTCTATATCAATGTCAAGGAATATTAGTGGATCAAACAACTTATATTTGAAGTCAGGAGACATCACCTGGCATATAAAGTTTCTTTACCACAAGATCTTCCATTACAAGAAAGCTATCAATATGGAGGAAAAAAATTGAAAAGGAAAGAAAGTAAAAAACAACACAAACATAACGTTAAAGTATCATGAGCAAGAAAGTCGATTGTCAACAAGATCAAATGTTTCCACTAATTTACTATTAAGCTACCATCGCACTAAACAAAGCGTGAGGGTAATAGCTACGTATGTTGATAAAATGAAGAAATTAGACTATTTTATTATTGCAAATGGTAAAGAATGTGATTAAAGGCTCTTTTCCCTGTTTGGCAGTAATAAAAAAGGAAACTGAGATGAAGACAGGGATCCTGAGGGCATTTCAATAAAGGAAATATTCGTGTAGAATAAGGCAAACACTTCCTCGCTATATTTCTTCACGAAAATAGATTGGATTGGTTACTTTGTACATCACTTACTGGCTGCAGAAAGGCAGTTTGGGAGAGAATTGTTATTGCTCCGAAAAGTGCATTCCATAAGTTCTAAGAACAGTTCTGTTTGCACCTCGGCGATCGCTTTTCGGGCCGCTTCGAGCGTGGCGACGTCGCGGGTCGCGTAGCCCTCGCGGCCGACGAGGGTCGCCAGGCTCTCGCGAAAGTCTTTGTCGTCGTCGACGATCAGGACGGAGAGTTCGCTCATCAGTGGGTCCTCTGGTCGGCCGCACCGGTGCGTCGACTCGCGTGATTCACATCGATCCAATAGTGCGCCGCCTCGGCGAGGTTCCTGCCGGGGCGCCGCGTGTCCTCGCTTTTGACTGTTTCAAAGTTACACAAATGTTTGGGCAATATCATACTCTCGTCTGCATTGTCACCTTAAACCATGAAAACAAACAATCAAAACAAATTAGCTGAATTTAACGTTTTTTTGTCCCTAAAATTTCAAATGGTAAGAATCTGTTGATTCTTATGGTAACTACACATTTAAAAGAGAGCCTTTTAAAAAACACCATCTTAAATACTCAGTGTCGAATATTTTTAGGTTCTTCCATTTATTAAGGAGGGCTTTAAATGCATAAATGACAAAATTATCTTTGAGAACTTTTTTGCACCAAAAGCGTCCTTTTTCAAATATTGCCGCAAGGGAGAAAAGAAAAAAAAATAATAAATTTCTGACACATAAGAAAACTGTAAGTACCAGTGGCCGGTGAAAACCCCCCAGGAAGATACCCCCCTCCCAAAAAAAACATCCCCTCCCCAAGGAAAATATCTTCCCGCGGAAAATACTCTCCCGACATCATCAATTTTCCCAGAGACATAGCTACTAGAATTTTGGTCTAGATGAAGAAACAGCTTATCCAAAAAAAAAAATTATTGGGTTTTGATAATCTGCATGCATAATATGATTCTCTGCTTCATTAAATAAAAAAAGACAAGTTTTTTTTTTAACTGAAAGTAAGGAGCGACATTAAAACTTAACGAACAGAAATTACTCCGTGTATGAAAGGGGCTGTTCCTCCCTCAACGTCCCGCCGGCAAATATATAGACTTTTTCATGAAGAATTTTTTCTGGAGGGAGGGGGGTGGGGATTTGGCAACGTGAGAGGATCTTTTTTGAAGTATTTTTTCATGGGGGAAGATAATTTCTATGAATTGGGTACTGGATATTCTCAGTATTATTCAAAAACAATCGGATATTAAATTTAGAAAAAAAAAGTTTTTCAAATGAAAGTACGGAGTAACATTAAAATTTAATACAAACAGGAATTATTACGCGACTGCTCGAAAGCCGGGCCATGATTATGAAGCTCTTCATGGGGACCATCGATAGCGATGCCTGGAACAGCATCAAAGAGGATTCGGTCTTCCAACCGGCGAAGAATGATGTCGGAGGCACGTCTGGCTGCTTTAGCTGATCTATTAAACATCGAAACCGGATCCGTAGTAAAAATCCACGTGGTGGTAAGGGTTTGCGAGTGGGACAAAGGCAAACGGATGCGCGTACTTTTCCCGTTGTTTAAATTATTTTTTTATAGTTTTAGTTTTTTTAGTTTGTGAATCTAGGTTAGGATTTTTACTTTTTATTTTTTATATTAGAATAGAATTTGAAGTGGTTAAGAAAATTAATTTAATTCAATTTTAAATATTTTTTTATTATTAAATTTTGATTTTATAGGGGTAGTTTTATTATTGAATTATTTACGTTATTTAAATTTTAATGATGAAGAATTTAATAGGTGGATAAAATTTTCTTTAAAACAGCAATGTCCTCTCCGTCCTTACATATGGTTGTGAAACTTGGAGCATCACTGCGCAACTAGAAAAAGACTACGGGCATTTGATAATAACTGCCTAAGATCTATTTTGAATATGCATTGGACGAAGAGAATAAGATATGATGAGATTTAAAGCAGGACAAATCATACCCCCATCCTTGATGTCATTAGAGGGCGACGATGGATGTATTGGGGGCGCATGGTGCAAATGGGTGATGGAGGATAATATTAGTTTACGTTTTGGATTTCGGTGAGCAAATGGTGACCACTTTACTGCCTATTTCCATATAATTAAAGCTTTGCGTTATATGACATATACCCTCCTCTGTTCATCCTAAAACATTGAAATAAAAGCTAAAGTCTTTAGAAATAACTGAACTTAATAAAGGTTCGTATAAGTATCCACTTAAAACTGAGTATATGAGTCGAAATACTCCTTCAAAGGTAAGAGTAATCTTTTAAGTGAAAAAAATTGTTTTTTATTCAATAAGATATTGGATCCCTTCTGTTGCTTTTACGTTCCAGCTACAGAGGAAATATAAAGCCTGAGGGGAATGTTTTACATCAAAATGAACATGTATGAAGACATTTCTCTGCTAGATGTTGAGATTACCTTGATGGTGTGTTCCTAAAGGTCATATATCTCCACTCTTCTAAATGCGTTTAATTAAACTCTACGTCCATATATAAAGTTACTGGCTATAAATTTCAGATGCTCAGAAAGACATCCCTTGAACATGTTGATATAGAAGAAGAGTCGAGAAAAACTAAATAAGAAAAATAGTTCATTGCTAATAATATAATTGAAGAACACGGTAAATAAGTTTCACCAAATATTAAAAGTTTTGTTATTAATAGCTATACCAGCTGATTAAGAACAAAATTGTTGTCCAGTCTTTTTGAATCCTTGAGATATTTATGTTTTTATTTTTACATTTAGGCTTTACATTTTATAATCTTTTAGCAAATGTTCTTATAAAACAAGAAATAGACCATGATATGAAAAAGCAAACTCGAGAAAAAGCAAAACCTACTTAAAGCCTTTTCAGTAATTTCCTGGCACCAAAACGGGAGCCAGGGTATTCCCCTTGGAAAATTCCCCCTGAAAAATTACTCCGCGGAAAACTATCCTGCCAAAAATTCCTTTTCCGCGGAAAATGCCACCCCTGCGGAAAATTCTCCTTCCATCGGAGATAATTAATAAATGTAATGAGGAAATGAATTCAGTGGTCAGCCAATCTTTTGTTGGTGAAAATCGCAATAAAATATGCAACTTATTATTTTGGGGCTTAAATGAAGCACCTATCGAGGATGCCGAGTCTCTGATTACGGATGTGTTGGTGCATGGATTTTCATTGGATAGGGGAAATTTGCCGTCTTTTATTGTTGTTCAGTGTTCTAAAAAGTTTGTTAAAATTAAAGTGGAAATCTGTATAAGTTCTATAGGAAGACTCGCTTTTCTCATCAACACAAATCTCTGTTTTAGGCACAGATAGTGATAGATAAATAGGGAAGTGATCAGAAAGATCAGTGAAAAGAAGACCAGAAGAGAACTTCGAATTGGGAGAATGAGATGTGAAAATATTATCTATGAAAGTGACAGAATTTCTTGAAGGATCAACACAAGAAGGAAAAAGAATTGATGGGAGGAGCCCCGAGGAAAAAAATCATAAGATTAGGGGGGGGGAGAATAAATTGAAGTGTCTTTGGGAGTGAAATCACTCACAAAGTTCTTTTTCTTTTATAATGTTTCATTCAGAAGAATGGTAAGTCTGTACTGTTACAGGAGAAATTGAGGTGATGCCTCATTATTTTCCTCTGTTGGTCCCAACACAAGAACTAGAGGTCATCAGTTGAAACTTGTTAAGCTGCCTACCCTATCCAGAGTCTGTGCTCAATTCTTTTCTTCCGAGCAAAACCAGAACCAACAGACTGAGAGAATTTGCAATTGCTATATGTCACTTTGTAGATACCAAGTGCCATAAAAAAGGTACAATTTTAACTACTTTACGAGAAACTGGGAAAAATATGTTTTCATACAAAAACAACAGCTAGTTCTTACAACAGAGAAGTCAAAATACCAAGAGGTTTAAAAACCTCGTGGCCATCCCAAATTAAATCATTACTAGAAAAAGTAGGAATGCCTTATTTTTTAAGGCCGGCACCTGACCGTATTCTAAAATGAGGCCGCCTTTGCGTTCCGATTTCTTGAAAGTTGCCGGTTCTTTAATGCCGGACCAGACGAAACGGGTCGGGTAACTGCTCCCTTGGCTTGTCCGGGCGCCGCGGGTGATTTCGTAAATCTTTTTTTCCACGTAAAAGGATTCTTGAACCATGTACTTTGTCAAAAAACGACCGGTTGTCAGACCTTCGATGATCGGAATTTTCCACAAATGAAGTAGTTTTAACTTACGAACGGTTCATCAGATCTTAATGGAATTTGATGTTTGGAAGAATATCGTGTTTCAGAGCTGTTATTTTAAATCCCGACTGGATCTGGTGACATTTGGGGAGTTTGGAGGGGAAATCTAAATCTCAAAAATAAGCACAAGTTCTAGATACATGATTGACATAACCAGAACGGATCCGCTCTCTTTGGGTTAGTTGGGAGGGGGGGTTGATTCTGAAAAATCACCCATTGTACTTTCAGGCATTTCATCGCTTCTGACTCGTTGTCAAAGCCTGGTCGGCTTTGCAGCCTTTGTGAACGCTTACTGGCCTTCACCCCCTGATTTGCTTCGCAAATCGCCCCCTGAGGGGACGGGGATCATATCGAGTAACCGTTCTGTGAACGGTTACCTTGCAATAGTGCTCGATGGTCTGGGAGAGAAAATCTCTCTCATCGTCGTCGAGATTCACCCCGTGGTGCTCCTAGTCCTCTTTTCTCGGGCATCAAATCTTGGTCTGCCCGGGTATGCCATATTAATCACGTGTACTCCACTTCAGACATACCTTATTTACGAATCTCTGAAGGTGTGTCATATTGCACAATTGCTGTTCCTTTTCGCACTATGCATATAATATCGTTTTTTCCATTCTTGTAAAGTTTAACTTTTTGTTGGCATATAACGTTACTTTTCCTGCATTTTGCTGGGGTAACCAGGTGGAACCTCTACACTGCAAAAAAAAAATCGCAGACATTTTAAAAATAAAAATAGCTTATATTTTTTTAGCTCAAATTGTACGGAATTGAATGAACTTTCTTTTCGAATATAAAAAAAAAAGTTTGTTACCTTGAAGAAATTTTGAGTTTTTAGCCTTTCTTTGAGATGTTTGTCGAATTTTACAGCACTTATTTTGAAACTGCAGTAAATAGAGAAAAAAAATTGTGTTTTTTTTCAATTTAAAAATCATATCATAAAATGAGCAATGAATATTCCATTATTAATATCTTCTTAGCCTAAACAAGACTTAACAGCTTCTTTATTCCTTATAGGCCCTACTCCTAGTGAATGTATCCCATCCTCCCTGCCTGAGTAAACAAGTTCCATATCACCTAATTTCATGCTTCCTCTCCCTTGACTTTTAGTTTATAAAACTCTCAATAAGTCCAGTTCGAATCGTCTGAATTCGATAATCAAAATGTACATACGATACAGGTAGATTTAACCTAATAGAAAATAAAAGTTTTTTAAAATTTTTCAGGTATTTCTCTATTTTCAATTAAAAAATTATAATTTTTGATGAAACACCATTAACGTTTTTGTAGTATACATAATAGCTTTAGAGATTTGAAACTGAGAACTAAGAGAAAATAACATTTACTTTTAAAAAAAATTTCAGATACTTTTAAGTTCAATTCAAAATTATTTTGGCACTTGACCTTATTGCAATACTCAGCCTTTTATCATATGAAAAACAAGAAAATAGTTGAGAAACATCCCACCTTCCACATTCGACTTTGACATAAAAATGCTAAAGACCATCATATAAAATTCTACTTGAAAATATTTTTGGACGGATTTTTAATCCAAACATTTACGCAAGTAACGACAAAAACAACACTGCCTTTCGTCATTATTGTGAAACGAAGAGGAACGTACAAGATACTAGGGTATATAGGAGTGCTGTAGTTAATTAAATAATATGTAAAGAATATAAAGAGTAGAGAATATAAATATAATATAAAGAATAAAGAATATAGGAATATAATAAAAAATATAAAGAATATAGAAGTTAAAAATACACAAGCAAATAAAGATGATTTAAGACTATCGTAAAAGCAGGGATACCGATGAAAAAGAGTTGAAAATAAAGAATAAAGATAAGCATAAAACCAAAAGGAAATTACTCTTAAAAAAAAATTAAAAATTTAAATGGGCCATAGATTGGAATTGTATGCAATTTAGCTACTTTGATTGTTATATTTCTGATCATGCTCCTCTTTAAAATACCACTTCCTATACACACGTGATTAGGTATGTATGTGTATGTTGTATCTTGTATTAATTATCCATCGTACAATATATATGCTATATTAATAATCATCATAGTATCATCAGCATTTTCCCTGCTTATCTCAATAAATCTTATTAGCCACCTAATAGTATCCCATGAATCCTATTCCTTTGTTTTTCTTCTTACTTCTCTTTTGCTCGTATACTTCCTCGACTGCCGATTCGTCTTCATTCTGAGTGATCATCGTGGATGTGCTACTGCCTATCAATATTTTTTGCTCCGTAAACAAGCACTCGGCTTCAGTCTTGCTGTTATGGACCATGCGTTGTGGTTGTTTTTTGAAAACATTATCAAGCACAGAAGCCCTGCCCCACAAAATGTCTTTCGCAGCCTCCACTATCCGCACCAATTAACGTACCGGTAATAATTTTTGTGCAACCCCTTCTGGAAAATCGGTGAACCCTTTTAAGTTTTGTGTGACATTTGTCGAAATATCTCTGTATTTTAGAATCATTTTGAGGGCCCTAACGTGAAGGGACAAGAGATGAACAGATGTAGGTGTGCAGATTTGATATCCTCCTATCCTCTTAAAATTGTACAGTTGCCGCTGATTTGGTCAGCCATTATTGTTGACACGCATATATTTTAACTCTTTAAGAAAACGAAGTTTTTTTCATATTATGATTCATATAAAACGCACTGTTCTTCTCTTATAAATTTCTCTATATCCTCTCTCAGTCCAAAAAGTATCAAATCACTAAGTAATTTGCTATTTACAGAGACCAGATTATTACCTCGATAATTAACATACTCATTTTTATCACCTTTTGTATGCAGTGGTTTAATTAGGCTTTTCTTATAATTGCTAGGTACTTCTCTTTTTTCTGGTGCAGTAACTCATGGAAACAAAAAAACTTCAGAACTGTCTGGATTGTGAAGAATATTACTAGTATGACCAAGAGCGTTATCAAATAGTTTTCATTGTACCAGCGACTCCAAAACAATTTTGGAACCAAATTAAGCTAAAAAAAAAACTTGATAAGGGTTTGACTTACCCAAGTTCACCCTACTGCCAACACTGAAGAAGTGAAGTTAGGTTAACCCTAACGAAAAATACCAAAATATATATATACACTTTTTCTTACAGTGGCTGTACGGGCGCGCGAATAAGAGGGAATACGACTGTACAGTATATCTGCTATAATAATTTCTCTCTGTATATATATGATGATGATGAATGTAATAATCATATCTCGCCCTCGTGCACGTATCGGCGGTACTGGTACTGCATCATACAGCTTGTCGTTGACAAAATAATCTCTTTGCGCTCTATCAAAAAATAAATCTCTCGCGTTTCCGACATCATTACCGTCCTATAACTGTTTGACCTATCCATTATAAGCTAATGGAAATGCTGGTCATTGACGATTCTTCAAGTAAATGTAGTACTCCAAATAATCAGATGGCATAATGAGACGGCAATTAGTTTACCATTTGTTTGCAGAAGATACCTGCTCTATGTGGTCAGAATATGGGAGAACATGCGGCTGCCCTCAAGGAAAGAAATTAGGTGCTCTTTTATTTCTTGCCACCATAAACCCCAACCTTTCGGACTCGGTGAGATAGGCAGCGTAGGTCAGCAGCATTCCATGACGTGCGATGATGGTGCCATCTTTTGATTTTGATTTTGCGTACTTGGCAAAAAGCGCCAGTGCTTCCTCGAGGACATTCGCGGAAACAAGCCGGACCATCAAGAGCTCCCCTTCTCCACTCCACAGATTTGTTGTCCGAAGTTTTATGGCTCCGCTCGATGCAGTGATAGGTTTAACAGAATCATCCGAACGGAATGCGTAGCAAGAATTGATGTCAGCGTTTATTCATTTGGAAACCATGGAGACTGCCCTTATCCTTCTCTTTTATCATTTGTTCATCCTGCATCCTGCACAACAGGACTCCTTTTGCATTTGTTGCATTATTAGTTTCCTGATTCTAATCATGGGAGCACCAAATAGTTTGTCTTGGAAGCCATCTGTGATGCAGAATCACTTTGTTTGTGACCCTTGAAATGAAAGGAATTGGCAGCCTCCCTGGTGCTCGTCGAGGCGGCGGCATGTGGCTGTCGGCTCGTGTCGACGGCGCTCCCCGGCGTCGTCGAGCAGATCGCGCCCGTCCTGGGAGACGCGGTTCGCCTCGTTCCGCTGCCCCCGATGATCGGCCCCGACACGCCGCATCCCGATGGCCTGCCAGCGTTCGTCGACGACCTCGCGAGCGCGCTCGTCCATTCGCTGCGCGAGTCGGCTCGCGAGATCGAAGCCGCGCGGCTCGAGGCGTTCCTTTTATAACCCCCCCCCTCTCTCTCCGAAAAAAACCTGCGTACGGCCCTTGAAGAGACCATGAGATTTTAAGGAAGTCACCGAGAGAAGTTTTGAAGCTTCAAAGGGATTAGGGCGGAGGAAGAGCGCGGAGCATGCTATAAGTAGTATAGAAGTAGTAATGCTGGTTTTATAAATTCGATAGTTGAAACAACATGTTTGGGCTGTCTAAGCTAAACCCTAAATTAGTATACGTTAGCCTCGCAGAAGATGCGTTTCCAGGATCTTCTGTCGGCAACGGCCATGATTGCCTTGCACGTCTTTGCCAACATGACGGACTTCCTCCTGTCGGGGCTCTCGGCCGAAACCGGTGAAACCGAAGTCCAGTGCGGCGACGTCGAGGAAATCCTTTTCGACAACGACCAGCTCGCCCTTCATGGTGTTCTCTGGGAGCTGGACCAGGAAATTGCCGCCGCCGCGATTGAAACCGATGCCCAGTTGGCCCGCGATCCCGGCGCCGCGTGGGCTGGTATCGGGGCAGATCAGGGCCAGTCCGAGTTCCGCGGCCATTTTCTGGGCGCCGGCCTTGATCATGAAGGTTTCCTCGGTGCAGGTCAGGCCCGCGAGATAGACCAGCGCCGGGACCTTGCCGTCCTTGGCCTGGGGTGGCGTGAAGACCGAGAAATTCATCGGCGTCTTGGTTTCCGCCGACTGATGCGTGTGGAAGCCAACCGTGCCGCCGGGTGATTCCTCCGGGAGCACACTGACAGGTTCCGCTAGCCCAATCGATCGGAATGTGTTACCTCGCCAATCGTGTTTGTGCACGATCACAGCCCCTGACCGGCCGTTTTGCCGCGGCAATCTTGTTCACGTTCTACTCCACCGGGGTGGTCGCACAAAACCCCGTGCCGACGGCGGAAGAAGTGGCGGCGGAGGTGACCGGCGACACATCCACGCAAAATGTCGAAGTTGCTAAAGAGGTGGTGTAAAACTTAAATTTAGGAAAGAGCAGCTCCGATGTTTAGCAATACCACATTGAATAAGATTTTCAACGCCCTTCCTGGCCGTGACATCAACGCTATTATTGCTGCCAAAGCAGGGGATCGATACCGTAAAACGTATTTTACGCGCAACCACCTTCATCTTATGTTGATCTCTCAGCTGAGTTCTTGTGAAAGCTTGCGTGACTTGGAACTTATCCTTAACAGGCAGCACAATATGCTTACCAGGTGAAAAGGGGTTGAGTGAAATAAGTATGAGCTGAATAGGATGAGATGCATGACGTTGATTTAAGTTGTTTGGCTGAATGGAATTGAATTAAATAAGGCTCGACCTGATTGGAGGTTGAAATACATCACTATCGACTTGAATGACGTTGACCGTCATTTTAAAATAATGACGTCATATTATTAAAACAATATATTTATCTTTCTACATTTTAATTCTTTTAAAAGTAAAAAATGTTGGCATGTTTGTTTTATCCATTATATGTACAATTTCTTATTCGCCAGAGGTATTCGCACCAAACTAGCAGTTATACAATTCTGGAGTCACTCTCGAACTGAAATTTGACCTTTTTATGAGCCAAATTGGATCGGAAGTCATCTAGGCAACATTGTGTGTATTTTTCACCTTTGTTGCCCATCACAGCAAAACACAATATCGCTTAAATATCTGGAACATATATTTTAATCAAAAAGACAGGGGGCCAGTAGAGGCGGACCCAGGAGTTCCAGCGAGCGACGACCAGGGCGGCTCCGGGAGCGGGGGCCGCGGCAGCGAGATCTTGATGGGGTGTCATGGCCCACCCGGATCCGTCGATTGCTGCTCCGGGGGGGCCGAAAAGGGGATGAAATGGCGAGAGGCGATCTCGGCGTGTCCGGGGGCGGGCGGCGACGCCTCTCCACGCTCGCGGCCCGGGTCCGAGGAGCCAACCCCGAGCCGCTCTCTGCACGCCGGCGCCGGGATCGAAATCGTCCGACATCGCGACCGCCTGCGGCGGCGTGCCGAAATGCCAGTCGTAGGTGGAATACACCGCCACCGCCACCGACGCGGCGAGCCACAGCACGATGCACTGCATCACGCGCCGTTCGGAATCGATCAGGTTCACGACGAGGAAGAAGAACAGCAGGTTGCCGAGAATCGCACCGCAGGCGCGCACGGTGCCGATGAAATCGGTGCTGTAGGTGTGCGCGCAATTATCCCGGCGCATTCAAATTAGAATTTCATCCGGACACGAACAAACGGCCCGACAACACAGGTCTTCCGTTGGCAGATACTCGCTCGTGCCTATTCCGCTGCCGAGTGGCGTGGTGCAAACATGGCGTCGGTCTGCTGCCGTTGCTGGCCTTGGTCGACCTGATTGCCGTTTTGGTCGAAGCCATGCGGCTGCTGGGGCGTGGTTGGCTGAAACACCTCTTCGACGGGCTGTCCTGGCGCGGGGTACGCTTCAGCGACGTCAGCCTGACCCGGCGCCTGGACAGCGAACTCCAGCTGCAGGCCGACCAGGTGCAGCTCGACTGGCTGGCCAGCGAGGCGCCGCGCTACCGCCTGCTGGTGCAGGGGCTGCGGGCCGACTGGCAGGCGCCACAGGCGCAGCAGGACAGCCCGGACACTGACGACCCCGCCCGTCCCCTGCGCGATCTGCTCGACGCCCTGCCCTGGCTACCGGTCCACTGCAGCAAGCCCCTTCGAGTCGGAGTCATTGGCGGCAGGTTGTTGGCGAAGCACATCGGCACACTGCATCCGCAGCCGCAGCAGCAGCAGCAGAAGAAGAAGAGAGGTTCAGGCACGGCCAGAGCAAAGAGAGAGGAGGAGGCGACATGGGACTGACCGCAGCTTGCCCTGGCGACGGCATGCGCCATCTGTGGTTGGATCAGGGTGGGGTGTGCGTGCAGCAGGCAAGAGAGGTATTAGCTTATGCTCAGTGGAAAACAAATGGCGGGTGAGATAATACATTTGAGTTATACAATTTGCACTATATATTTGCACATTAATCAGTAGGTTAGGGTTAGGTTCGTTTAGGTCAGGTTAACAACATCCCCACCCCCTAATGTGAAAATGTATAGCCCAAATTTGTTTCTAAAGTATTATATTTTCATTATGGGTTGGTATATTTCATAAGGATTAACCTAACTTCACTTCTTGAGTGTAACAACCAGTAGCATTTTAAGAGGTCGACCCTTTTCCATTTAACCAACTGACTCTTTTTTATCCCCTAAGAGTCCTTCATTAAAAAAATCCCATATCGGGTCAGCCGGAGGAGCTGCTGTTAACTTGATTTTCTCTTTTGAAACAGGATGATTAAAAGTCAGTTTCCAGGCATGGAGGTGAATCGAACGGTCTTTGTTACTCCGGCGAAATCCGTATTTCACATCACCCTTAATGGGGTTTTATTAACAATGTATTATTCTGATATTTCATTCAATAATTGAGTCATAGCTCGCTTAAAAATATTTAAGAACTGCTTTAAAAAATGTTGATTACTTAGATAAGATAGAAGAGCTTCATTTAAATGCTAGCTGCTCAGAGGCTTGGTTTACACAAAGCCCATGGTTTTATTTAAAGCCATCTTACTAAAGTGTTCTGACAGTTCTCAAATTTTAAGCCAACTGGAAAAAATATAGGCAAAAACCCAATGGTCAAAAAGTTATCAAATGAAAATTGAACGTGTCAATGGAATCCATATAATGTAAATATAAGCACTAATCCAAAACACGTGCTTTTTATACCCAATTTAGTTCATAACAGGTATGTTTTCATAATTCTATTTTTTTAAAGTTAATTAGATGAAAACAATAGGAAAACTATAGGCAAAAAGTATACCAACGTCTAAATTTCACAGGGAGATACACGTGTTCAAGTTTGTTTTATTTGTTCTTACAGGAGAATTATTTTTATATACTGATCTTTAAGGACTTTTTAAAATACCTTTAACAGGTGATTTTGACCCAGCAGTACTGTTAAACCCTTTTGACCCCCCTGCTGTATTATTAAACCCTATTGCAGAAATATTATTATCAAAGGGTTTTTAATTAGTAAAATTTATAGAAGGGGAAGTTGCCTTTAAATTAAATAAAATTAAATAAAATTTAATATTAAACATTATCAATTATTTGATTTAATGCTGCAATACGTGATTGGATCTGCGGTTTTAATTGTTCCGGATCATCACGATACCCCACAGCCATAGCACTTGTTGTTAAGGGTAACGTACCGCCCAAGGTCATTTTAACCGTTTCAAGTAACACATCACCGACATTTTTATGAGTGATTAATAACACACTGACTCGCTGTTCGACATTGCTTGTTGTCATAAAAAATTATCCATTATCTTGTTGCATTAAGTTATTTTGACTGTTGAGCAACCATCCCTCTTCAGCAACCGCAACAACAACGACGCAGTCCTTGTCGTCCCAACAACAGCCGCCTCCTGTCGCGGCTACAGACACCGCAGATTTGCAGGTTCTTGCTGCACTTGCAGAATCATCAGCGGCGGGTGCACCTTCAGTCACAAGGGCTGCGCCACCGCCACCAACAACGGCAGCGGCAACAGTCGCACCACCAAGCACAAGCGCCCATGCCATTTTGGCTCAACGCGGCTGAAATCATCAGCGCCACCAGCCTTCCAGTAAACGGAGATCTGGAAAACGGTTTTGGCGAAAGCCCTGACGACGTGGTTGAAACCATCAAGGGTGCCATAGAAGTGGGTCTTGCAGGCTGCTCGATTGAAGACTATTCGCAGGACCCGCACCAGCCCTACTATTCGCTCGACCTGGCCGTCGAGCGAATTAAAGCTGCTGCCGACGCGAAAGACAGGCTTGCCCCGGATTTTGTGCTAAGGCGAAGAAGACGAAGGTCAAGATCATCTTCATCAGATGATAATCAAAATGAAGAACCTGCTTCCCGTCGACCACGCCTTCAATCTCCAAATCCTAATTCATCACTATCAACAACAACAACAACAACAACAACAACCACAGCCACAGCCACAGCCACAGCCACAACAGTAGGAGCAGAGACAGCAGCAGAAATGCCTACAACGGCGATAACGACTCCTGTTACCACTGGTCCAAGTGTTTGATCGCATGGATAGTGCAGATCTTTCTCGAAGAACCCATCACGTGGCTGCTGGGTACGGGTTGGAACAGCATATTGGAGACAATCCTCTACGAAGCGGCTCCCGCGTTTTTACAAATTTGCTTTCTATTCGTCGCTGTCTACTGGATTTTGTCCAACCGCGACGATGACCTCATCCCATCCCGCCGGGCGGCTCGCTGGCTGGTAGTTGTCGTATTTTGCGCGCAAGCGGTGTTGTCACTATCCTAACCCGCATTCAGGCTTAGTCTGAGTAAAGGAATATGAAAGACTAACTCCCATAAATCTTTCTTTATTTTTTTGAAGGATCATGGAGAGTTAGACAATTCAGGCACTGAAATGTGGTTTTTAGACCCATCATCCATCTATTATAGATACGGATGTGTATTTATACATTGACATAATTTCACAAAAATCGGTTTAATTAATTTAGTGAGATCAAGCATTGAGAACAATGTCCACCTTGGGGCGGGTCAGCATCAGGATGAGAGGAGTCGGAGGACATCGGTGGCTTCCGGAAGGACGTGGTTCAGCAGTCCATGCGCCAGCCGACGTCGGCGCGCCTCACGCTGAGGATATTTTTTTTCAATCGGGACCTCCCATCCGGTCAAAGAGCCAGGCTTTGGCGTAAGACCACCAGCGGGAGGCGGTCGACCGCGAAATATCGAGGGCCATGGCCGCTTCCTGTTCGTCGAGACCGGCAAAGGGCGTCACTTGTGGCTTCAATACTTCATGAGCACTCTTTGAATCACTGTCCCGATCACCATTCCACCAACCACACATCTCCTCTTGTTACAAAGTCATTTGTTTTGAGCGTTCGAGGTGGTTTGCCGTAGCTCAAGAAAGACGGCACAGACACTCACACAAATACGCTTTGACAGGACATGAAATCTGCGTCAGCTCCAGACACGATGCGCACATTAACCTTTTCTCCGGGAGTCGAGAAGTGTCGGTGGCGAGGCGGAGAAGTTCGTTCGGTGAGAGTCTGGGCATGGTTCCTTCGCGCTGCTTTCGGTAGGCTTGGCGCACGTATTCTATCTATGAGCCTCTTCAAAGGTTCGACAAAACAGGAATCAAGCCATGCTCGCTCACAACGTCTTTTTCACGCTCAAGGACTCGTCGAAGGAATCGATCGACGCGATGGTCGCCGCCTGCGAGAAGTATCTGAAGCCCCATCCGGGCGTCGAGAGAAAACTAAAAAAAGAAGAAAAAAAATAACGAACTAAAAAGAAAAAATAAAAAACTAAAAAGAAAAAGGATAAAAACTAAAAAAACTAAAAAAACTAAAAACCAAATAAAATAAGAACAAACTAAAAAAAAAAACAAATTAACAAAAAGAAGAAACCTCTACAATTTAAAGTTACTGGAAAGTACCAGGTACTTTCCTGGTACTAGGAAAGTACCAATCCTGAGAAAATGTGCTCCATTTGCTGCTGATCATCTTGCACCTGCTGCTACAGAAACTGGATATGACGCTTCCTGTCGACACCGGTGTGCCGGTCGACGTTCTTCGCCGTGTTGGCGAGGCCTCCGTGACGCTGCCGAAGGACTTTGTAAGCGTGCGGTTCGATTCTTGTCACGCCATATGGATTGATTGTCCGCTTCGATCGATACAGGAGGTTCACGAGCGACTGCAAAAGTTCTTCATTTCCGGACGTCGTAAGATGCTGTCCGTCGATGAGCTTCTTCGAGACGTCGTCGGGGAGCGTGGACGAGTAGACGAGCGGTGCACCGGGCACCATGGTCTCGTCGATGACCTTCACCTTGTCCGACTTCTCGACTTCGGAGTCCTCGGCGAAGCCCGCCTCGCACTCGACGCCCTCGCCGACCTTGGTGACGCTGACGTCGTGCTTGCCGGCGAAGACCGGGGTGATGTCGGTCTTCGGGTCGATGCCGGCCTCGAGCAGGTTGAGCCATATTGTTTGACTCAGTGGCTCCTGAGGTGAAAATAATTTCTTTTGCTGAAGCCCCTATTAAGTTTGCAACCTGAGTTCTAGCAAGTTCACAAGCTTCTTCCGCTTCCCATGCATATGAATGACTTTTTGAATGAGGGTTGCCAAATTTTTCAGTAAAATAGGGTAGCATTGCATCGACTACTCGAGGATCTGTTTTTGTTGTAGCTTGATTATCCAAATATATCGGAAATTTGCTTTATTATTTTTTGTTGTTTTTGTTGTTTTTTCAATATTCCCAGAAGTAATCATATTTAGGCAATTGTCCTAGAAGATCAGGAGAGTGCTCATTCGAAGGATGCTATTATGAAGAAGGGTGGTAGGTCGTTTGGAAGCCGGAGGAAGGGCTAAGTATCAAAGAGGGCATTTCAATGGACAGTTTTGTGACATTTCAATGGACAAATTGTTTAACTCTCTACGAATCTCAGATAAAAATAGAAGGTCGGTGGCGAGTGGATCGACACTCGACGCGAACGCGAGCTCTACCCATCCGTCGCGCGGGAGCGAGCGGCAGAACCCGGGTGGCAGCGTGCGCAACGTGAGGGTCCGCGTTGCGGTGTCGCGTCGTTGCCACGCCGTCTCGCCCAGACCGTTCTGCAGACGGTCGAGCCGATCGTCGCCGTGGCTCCAGGAGCTCTCGATCGCGAACGCCTCGGCATCTCGGATCGACGTCTGCAAAGCGTGCCAACCGCGCTGACCTTGCCGGACACCTGCAGCGATTGTCCGCCGTCAATGTTGATGCTGCCGCCGGCATCACCACGGCTGGCCGCAATGTCGCTGGATGCGGTCAATTCGACGGCGCCCTGCCGCCCGGCGTTGAGCACGATGCGGCCCTGCGCATCTCGGCTGATGCCGGTGGCACGAATGCGGCCCGCATTGCGAATGCTGCTGGCAAACACCGAGGCCGCACCACCAGCCGTCAGGCAGATTTAGATGCAGTCGTTTTAGGTATGCATGCCAAAGCAGATAATCCAGAGTTGCTTAAAGCTCAAGAATTAGGCTTAAAAATTTATAGTTATCCAGAGTTTTTGTACGAACAGTCAAAAGAAAAAACACGTGTTGTTATTGGTGGAAGCCATGGTAAAACCACTATTACGTCTATGATTTTACACGTGATGCATTATCACGATCGTGATGTCGACTTTATGGTTGGCGCACAACTTGTTTGCAGTGTGTGATTACACCAACTGAGAGTTTTTAATTTCGGGGTGGTCAG
Organism: Alatinidae sp. Z8VKAUB7J3; assembly: GCA_010016025.2. Lineage (NCBI taxonomy): Eukaryota > Metazoa > Cnidaria > Cubozoa > Carybdeida > Alatinidae > Alatinidae sp. Z8VKAUB7J3. The sequence continues at coordinate 220,382,209 of JAAAKM020721499.1, forward strand.
ACGCTTCTTTTCAGCATTACCAAATGCAGACATAACATGCCTCTCAATAATCGCGCAGATACGCCAAATTGAGTGCAATCTATTACCAGCTTATTAACTTGCGATTTGCAGATGCTTTATTACAAACATCGCATTAATCTAATCATTCAAACTCTTATAAAATTTGATTCAAATTTTATGCATCTCCAGGCATAGGAGTTAATTGATTATTTTCTTGCAGATTAAGGACGGATGAAATTTATGTTTATTTTTATTATGTTTTTATGAGTTGGACAAACATTTCGGGGGTGGTTCAAACACCCTATCCCCCTGGATACGGCCTTAGTGCCCAGACATTTTGGAATTTTGTGTTGGCCAGGCCCCGAGTCCCCCCTGTATATGCCCCTGGTTCTTTTGGCTAACAAGACTAAAATAAGATCCTTATAGCTAGGCGCGTGATTTGCTGGCTATCGGCGTAGCCGAGCATGTCGAAGATAAAGCTGACGCATCCCATCCGCGCGAGGTGCGCACATCGGGCGAGTTTGGGGAACCGGCCCGAAGCCTCAAACCGCTCGGCACCGTCGGCAATCAACTGCCGGATCTTATCCGCTCCATAATCCTGCAAACGGCCGCCGTGACCGTGGGGACAAAGTACCGCCGGATACCGGCTTCCCGCCGGCCTTCCCGCCGGTGTGGGGTTTAAAGATTGAGAGGTTGCTGTTTTAAATATGGCATTTATTTTTTATACTCTCATATAAATGCAAGAAATTACAAGTATTTTGTGTTCTTTACTTAGCGACACAGTTTTAAAGTCTGTATCATGGCTTCAGCAATAGTTGTAGTCAAGTAAAGAACAAGCCACAGCCCATAATAACCAAAGTATTAATTTTTTTAACTGTCTAGTTTGAGAAATTAACTATTGAAGCTGATTCTTGCCTCTCCGAGGTCGTCGTCGACGACGGCCGCGTGGCGTTCCTGTCCGACCTGGCCCCGAGCTTGGTCGAGGAGGGATCGCCCTTCGGGGACGACCTGGGCATGCAGTGGCCGCATCGCATGGACCGCGCCGTGGGGGGCGGCTCCCTCCACAGCGGGGGACGACGCTACGCCCGCGGGATCGGCGTCCACGCACCCAGTCGCCTGACCTGGGATCTGGACGGGACGTGGACCGAGCTGCTGCGCCGTATTGTGGTGCAGTTTTCGGTACCTCGCCGTTGCCTTTTTGAGTGTTTTTTTGTGCATAATTTGGTTGCATTTTATTGCTGTTGTTTGGTCGGCGTCGCGCGGGTTTCTTTGGCCTTGTTCCGGGCATTTTCCGGGCGTGTTTTGGTTCGAGGGCCTTGGACGTCCGGTTTCGGCGCCCGTTGTTCGGAGGCCGGTTGGCGCTCGTGCGCCGGTGTTGGCGAAAGGGGCGCTTTTGTGCCGCCGCCGGCCCGATTGTTTCGTGTCAGGAAACAGCCATTCCCGGTCGAAAAATTCCGACCATCGGCCAGCACCGCCCGCACTGCCGGTAATGCTGCAACCTGCGGACACAATTCCACTATTCCGGCATCCGCAGTTGACACTTCTCCGATCTGGGCCAACACTCGGATGCAGAAGATGACGGTAAATCAGTGCCGTCAGGAAAAGATAATTGGGAGGATACCATGAGGCTGAACGATAAGCAATTTTTAACTACTGCAATTGCCTCAAAATGTAACGGAATAAGTAATTACAGTTCTTTTTTTTTATAATAACTTCTTGAGAGTAAATAGCTATCCACCAGTTTGTGGTAACGAGCTGTAAGGAGCGACTCGGCGAAATAGTAACCGAAATTGAAAAAGGATCTTCGATTGCAATTACTACACCAAAAGAATTGGCTTTTTATGGTGATTCCAAATGTATAAAGTTGATTAATGTTGTCTGTTTACTCAGAAAAAGGTATTCAAAAGAACTGCTTTTAAAACTGAATCAAACATTAACTATTATTTCAATTAATCTTAATTGAAAAAGTTAATTGCAAAATGAATCTGTGGTTATTTTGAAAGAGTCTAAAACCCTTGAAAACAGGGCTGGATCAAATGCAATGCTATAGCATTGCCTATAGCCTGCTAAAGGTCATTAATTTTTAATGTTTTATTAATTTTGGTTTTACCAGAGGCGTTGCACACTGCGGAGGAAGTGTTGAAGGCAGCTTTTTAAATACTCTTACACTTACAGATATCGCATCCGGATGGACAGAATGTCTACCTTTATTAAGTAAAAACAAAGAAAATGTCATTGATAGCTTAAAAGTTGCAATAGGAGTTTTGCACTTTAATATTTTAGGTATAGACACAGATAACGGCAGTGAGTTCATTAACCATGCTTTAGTAAAGTTCTGTGAAGAGTATAGCATAACATTCTGGATTCTCTATACACCTGCAACACACGTTGAAGTTGAAGTGTCCTTTTCACCTTATGAAGTGGGGCATGTGTCGGGTTACTCCATGGAGGATAGCTTTGTGTCGTATTACTCCATGGAGGGTAGCGAGGGCGTGTTGAGTCCTATTGTACCTCTTGTACCGCTACTGTTCGGGAAAACGTCCTATGAAACAAGTCCTATTCTTGAGCTGAAAACGCCTGGGACCTGCGCAATGGAAGTTTTCATCATCGGAAGGATCCGATGTTATTGTCCATGCTTCCGTGAATTTTGCCCTTTTTATTCGACTAATAGGAGTTTTATAGGTTTTTCCAGATTTAGGGTTTAAGAGTTTAAATGCAACATTATTGTCATACTTTTTTGTTATTCTATAAGGTCCTGAGTATCGATCAGGGAGCTTTTGCCGTCAGCGTTTGTTTCATATTTCAAGTAAACACAATCTCCTATTTGAACATTGATTTTCGCATAATATATTAAACAACCTTTCTTTATACCTTGCTCGATTGTATAAAACGACATCCTAGGGTATCGTGACAACTGATGATGAAAGCCAATTAATCTGGTGTTTTTAAAAATTAAGTATCCTCAGAACTTAACTTGGCATAAATTAATCACAAACAAATTATACCACGTGCAAGTCTATCCTATACAGTCCTACCACAACATTACTTTATCTAAATAGCACAGTCAATCCAAGGTTTAATTTATGCCCGTCGGCACGTACGGCACAGTGAAAAGCATGACACCTAAAGATGTCGAAGCTACAGGCGCGCACATCTTGCTGGGTAACACCTTTCACCTGATGCTGCGCCCTGGCACTGAAATCATCAAGCAACACGGTGATCTGCATGACTTCATGCAGTGGAACAAGCCAATCCTGACTGACTCCGGTGGCTTCCAGGTCTTCAGCCTTGGCAAGATGCGCAAGATTACCGAGCAAGGCGTTTCGTTGGGATTAGCGATTATGGGGGGCGTGCGAATGATTTGCAATATACCGCCGAAGACGCCTCACTCATCCGAGATGCTCTGATTCAGGGCGGCATGCGTCCGGAAGATGGGATCGTCTTGACAGACACCGATGCAACCACCGACAGATTCAGGAGCAGCCTACAATCGATTGCGCAACGCGTCGGGCCAGACGATCTGTTTGTGCTCTTCTTCTCCGGCCACGGTGGGCGCTATGAACTGCGTGATCTGAAAGCCAATATCGCACAGCGGTATTGGCAAGACGATCCTATTGAATCGCTGCTGCAAGATTTGAGCGATGGGGTGGACAACATACTCGTGGAATTGTTTGCCGCTCAATTCGACCAATCCGCGCCCATTGCGTTATACGCGGTAGGCGGCTACGGCCGCGGTGAATTGCACCCGGGTTCGGACATCGACTTATTGCTGGTGGTGGATAAAGGTCATACTCTGCAGCGGCATGCAATTTTCTTGATATGAATTCCATTTATTCGTGTGCAATATCTCACTACTCTTTGCTTTGGGGTAATTACAAGGGGCTTGACAATCCTTGGGCATAGCCCCGAAATTACCACTGTTGAAGAGAATGAATCGCAAGGATGATTTTTTAAATTAATGGTGAAATACCTTAGGAAGTTGATGACTTCGTAAAGGATTTTTTTCTTGCATAATAAGATCGGTGGTTGAGGCCTCTTTGGGCCCCGAGTTCTCGCAATCGCCGATGATTCGAAAACAAACGGTAAATATGGTGGTGCTATCCGCCAGATCCAGGCCAGAATTAGACGTCAGAACGTACGACCAGGAAAAAGTCATTCGATTATTGGGGACGTTCGCCTCGGAAGGCAAACCAAAACTTCCGCTTCCTTCGTCCAAACTAAGCGCCACGTCTTCAAATTCAAGAATGGTCGTATCCCATTCGAGCGTAAACTGCATACTAGTCAGTCGCTTCGTAGCCGGTGACGTCGTCGTCAGCTGCCCCGTTTGTGAACACAAACAGTTTGACCGCAGCACGGGCCAGGTCAGCAAGCTGCCTTTTGGCGAAACCGCGTATACGTTGGAATGCAAAAACTGCGGCAACGTGCTGTGGTTCACCAAACCGGTGCGGCGCCTCTCCGCCCAGGACCCATGACCACCCTTCGGACATTTGTGGGCAGTTGCCATTGCCAGGGTGTGAGGTTCGAAATGTTTTTCGACTATGGTGAATAAAATGGCTATCTCAGAATTTTGATCCGGTGACTTTTGGGGAAAAATGAGCGGGGAAGGGGGCCTATGTGCCCTCCAATTTTTTTGTCACTTAAACAGGACACTAGAACTTTTAATTTCCGTTAAAATGAGACCTCTCGCGACATTCTAGGACCACTCAGTCGATACGATCACCCCTGGGAAAAAACAAAAAAACAAATAAACACGCATCCGTGATCTGTCTGACTCGTTTGAATTCTTGCTACCGCTTATCTTCTAACCGGATATTTCTTTGTTCTTCACTTTTGTTTCTGACTCGTTGCAATTGTAGTTGACGCGGTATTCTAGCGGTATATTTCTTTGTTTCTCAAATTTTGTTGAGACATTTCTCATCAGATTTGCATTTCTAGTTACAATGGGGCGTAGTTCGATCTCTACTAAGCTGCAGCCAATATGTGCTTGACAATGACTTTTTAAATGAGAGGGATCTGTCCGAAGATATGTTGCGGCACGCCAAAATGCGGGCCAAGAAAGACAACCTGAATATCCGATTCGCGCGAGCCGACATGCGGACGTTCAAGCTGAAGACCAAAGCCCCGTGCATCATCTCCACCCATGACAGTCTGGACCACCTTTTCGAGGACGACGAGCTCGATCTCGCCTTTCAACAGGTCGCCTCCGCTCTGCGCCCCCAGGGTCTCTTTCTATTCGACATGAACTGCTGGGGAGCCACCAGAGATAGCTGACACCGCGAATTCAATTCCTTCGATCGTTGGCGTTTGGCAGGTGGTACGGCTAGAAGGCTTTCCCCAATCGATGCCAGTCGGTCTGCTGGCCACCATCGACAAGCAAACTCTGACGCTGCGTTTTCCTTGGCAATCGCGCGAAGACGCAGAAACCTATCAATACACCTTAAAAAACAACGGAAACCTCCTGCTGCGGCGAACCGGCGATGACCCATCCGCTGAGGCTCGGTGGCGTCGGTGGACACTCCCAGTGAACGGAGTTTCGCCGATGCAATTGCATGGACGACGAGATCGCAGTCCGGACGGTCAGCAACGACAGTCCAAGGTACATAGGTTCCGCGATCTAGAACCCGACACGGATGCGAAGATCAGGGCTCTGGCCCGACGCTTCGATGTTCCGTTGGGTCGTGTCATCGACGCCGCTGTCGCACGTCTCTTCGCCGACATCACCGGACCGAACGTACGTGCTTTCCAGAGGGCTGCAGTATTTTCGGCACGACTGGCTTGTATCAAACCGTCCGTTTTGCAGGCAGTGAGAATACTGGTAACGGTCATGGCAATGTCTTGTTCCGAACCATCTACCTCAATCATCAGCATGGCATTGGTGTCATCCGGCAACATATCGGAGTGACGGCCGCGTATCAGGTTTAATGAGCCGCTGTCGAGAAATTCCAGTGCGCTGGGCAGCTGCGGCAATGCCATGCCGTCCCCGTCAGGGCGTCAAGGGTGTTGCGGGCGCTGCGTTCGCGTCCGTCGTACTCGCCCGCTTCCTGCGCGCGCTGGAGCGGCTTTCCGCCGCCCCGCCAGTCGTACTGGAGTTCCGCTCCGGGCGCGTCCATGCGGGCGGACACCCACGCCTCGCAGGCGGCGTCGATGCGCCGGTCCAGCACGTCCACGCTCCCGCCGATCTCTTCCCACACGGCGCGCTGTTCGGGGGGCAGGGGGTTTCGAGTTTCTTCATCCTGAAATCGATGCGGGTGGCTCGACACGCGCGTACGTGGGAGGGGACTTTACGATCAATGCAAGTGACGTATCGTTGTCGGCGATGTCCAACAGTTTGGCGGTGGGAGACACGGTCTCCATCGAAATCCGCGGGCTCTCGGTTGGAGAGTCGGCGAAGTCAGCGAAAACGACGCATGTCACGGAGTCTTTCGTGGCGGAACAATCTAGTATTGTCGTCAATGGGCTTGGATGGCGCTCGGCAGAACGAGAGAGCTGGCGGGAACCGGGTCCCCCACTTGGACGAGCACCCGCACCGAATCTCCCCGAACGAGGCTCTCACGAATCGACAGCTCCTCGGCGTGAAGAACCGCGGCGGAGACGGTGAGAACAAGGATCGAAACGAACCGGCGCATAAGGATCAGCAGCTGATCTTGGGATTCTCGCGGGGAGGGTCCTCGGGAGACGGATTCTCAGGGGGAAAAGGGCGGCATGTTCGCAGCTTTGTTAAAAAATTCGCATTGCAATTGGACATTTGTACTTCAGTTTACGACTGATTTGACTTGCCATCGGTTTGACGTGTTATTTCCAAAGTTATTTCTCATGGCAATCAAACTGCTTTCTTTCACTTCACTGACGTACTGCTATTGTATGCCTAGTTTTCTATTTAAAGAAAGCATGAAGACTCCTTCCAGCTCTCTCTTAGATTGTTTATAAAGAACCCTCCTGACGTACTGTCGCTGCCGCAGAACAGCTCGCACACGTCGGCCGCGTGCCAGTGCTGCCTGGGTGGACGAATCCAGTCGACTGCTGAATCGGGAGAACGCTTCCAGTTCCTCGAACTGGGCATAAGAAAGTCGCAGATTTCCGGAGACGGCCCGGAATGCCGGTAACTGCGTTTTGCCGCCAACACGAGACACCGACCTGCCAACGTCCACTGCCGGCAGCTGCCCCTTTTGGAACAGGTCGTCACAGTATCAGCGATGCTGTTCGCGGCTCTGCATCGGCCCGATACCTTTTTAGTCGCGTTCGTTTTCGGTGTTTTCGTCGCGTTGCAGAGATTGAGGTTCGAATCGCTGTGGCCCGGTATTTGTTCTCATGCGACTTTTAACGCACTGGTCCTAACAGACGCTGTTTGCCTCGACATCCGGTGGCATAACAACAGCTTCATGCATGCATTCGGTACGACGCAGTTTGTAATGCTCGCTTTGCGAAATACCTCAGAAACAGTTAAGGGCATTAAGTTGAAACTTTCAGAGAATGTTGAGGATATTGCACTTCATTAAAAGACAATACATACATCCTAGGTGTCAAAAGAGCGTATCTGCAATAAATCACGAATGACTAATGGCATTTAATTGAAACTTTCAGGGAATGTTGAGTGCTCATTGGACTAAATCAAAAGAGCCTAATTTTAACTTATAAATAAACAAGAGTCAAGAGTTCATATAGGAACTGTTGATCAGTTGGTGATGATGCAGAACACCCGTACCAGCGGTTCCGGCTTGCCCGCCCCGCCCAAAATCTTCCTCTGGCAAAACGGCGAGTCGGTTGAGCCGACACAGATAGATCCCAATTATGATTTGCGTGTCACCTGGAGCGAGTTCGCTGAAGGGCGTGAGGATCCATTAGGAATCATGGATGACTTGTTGTTTGTGATTATGGCGAACTGCGAAGGTGAACGAATCGCTATCGAACATTGGATCACCTTGAGTAAGATCCCCAAAAAGTTCGATGACCTGTTTGGAAAGCTCCAGGCCCGTATCAACAAACATTGCCCTTAAACCGCATTGATCCAACACAGCAAGAATATCTTCGTTGCGTCCAAGGGTATCGAATTGGAACTCGCTATCTTTTGGTTCGCCGAACACCAGGTTTGCCGCGACCGAGGCGTTCGCGTTGTACTCACTAAATTTGAAAGGATACGTCAGTGGCGGCGAGCCGCCTGACGGGCTTTGCGCGCGAGCGCATCGAAGTCCTGCCCCACGGCTTGTGCCGTCCGATCGAGCGCGCGGCCACCCCGGTGCCGTTCCACCCCGACCGTCGCCTGGTGGTGCTGCACTTCGGGAATCTGTGCGCCGAGAAGGGTACCCTCGACCTGATGCAGAGCCTCAGCCTCATGCCCGCGGGATCGGTCGAGCTGCGCCTCGCCGGGCGCGCGCTGGATCCCGGGGGCGTGCGACGGATCCCGGTGTAGATGACCTCCATGCCCGCCTCGCGCAGGGCGCGCACGATCACGCGCACGCCGCGGTTGTGGCCGCAGAGGCCGGGCTTGGCGATGAGGACGCGGATCGGCTTCGCGTTGGTCACAGCGGGTTGCTCGCTTCCTCCGGGATCGGCTGGCGCCGATCCCTCCGGGACTCGCTCAGCGGGTTGCTCGCTTCCTCCGGGATCGGCCGGCGCCGATCCCTCCGGGCGTCGGACAACACGCCGACATGCGCGCCGCCATCGCCCAGCCCGACAAGTGAATTAGGATGGCTGAACATCTCCTGCACCGTGCCGAGATCGCCATAGCTGTAATTGCTGAGCGGCCTGTAGAGGATCGTCTTGCCGTCATTCTCCAGGAGCAAATCGTAGACCAGCTCGGCCGGGTCTGCGCCGCTGCGTGCGGCCATCGCCGCGATACTGTCTTCCGGTGCGGGCTCGTAATTCGGCCAAATCATTAAAATACCAAATCAAATAATAAAAGTTTAAAAAACTAGCAGCAGAAATCTCGAAATTCACAAAATAGTTCATACCAAAGTAGTCTACACCAAATAAACAAAGCTTTCCAAATCACTAGGCCTAATCTTCAAGCTGTCACTAAGTTATCTCCAACGTTCATTGAGCTAAAAAAAGAAGAAAAAAGGTCTCTTCTTGACGCGGTTCCTTTTGTGCTTATCTTGGAATGTGGAGTGATAGAATCACGTAGCCTGATGATGAAATCATCAATATTAATTGTATTGTTTTAACTCCTTTCTAAAATAACACCTTAATTCAAAACACAAATGAGGGTAGAATAGAAAAAAAAGTGTTTTGAGGCTGAGTATTTAATAAAATCCTTTCTAACTAAGATACAGGGGCAATAAATGATATCAGCTCAGCCTTTTCATGTCAAGATTCTTAAAGGTATTGTACACACTTCGTTAATTCCAGTTTGAAACAGTATTTAAGATATATGTTGCATTATCTACGAAACAGTAATTTTTTTCGTAGAGACTTCAAAAACAGCTCATTCGATTGGAAATTGAAAGGGCTTGTGCCCTTTTTAATAGTCAAGAGTGATTGGAGGGCAACGTACCCCCTCGACAACCACCACTCCTCTAAGCACTTCCAATAAAAATTTTGAGATCGCCATTCTGTTCAACGTAATTGAAAGCTCCGGAAATTTTTGTCTTTTATTCGCTTTTTTTAACTCGTTCCCCTGAAATTTGGGGCGGACCATTTTTCTATTGCCCCTCTATGGGCTATGTTGTAAAACTATTCGAAATTATTCGTTCGCATTTTTTATCTCGTTCCTGTGAAATTTGGGGCCGACCATTTTTCTGTTGCCCCTCTATGGGCCATGTTATAAAACTATTTGAAGTTATTCATTCGATGGTTTAAACGATGGTTTTTTTAGGCTTCCCCTTGTACTCTTTTCAAATTAAAGACGGTCGTATTAAATTTGAACTTTACTAGAAGGAACTGAGCACGATCTTGAACAACTAAAATCCTTTATTAGTTGAGTTTGTCAATTACTTTATTTGTAAATAAGCACCCTGAACTCAAAAAACCTCTAAAAGGCAAAAAACTCAAAAAACCCTAAAAGGTAAAAAACTCAAAAAAACCTCTAAAACCTCAAAAACCTCATTCATTTTGCAAACACTTTCATCTAGGATATCTTGCGTTAACTCGGGCCGACCGACGGCATCGGCAACAGCGCCCCATAGCCGGTCGTTACCGGCGGCAATCACAAAGGAATCGTCGGACGCTTCAAAGGCGCGATAAGGTGCATTGCGTGGATGGGCCGACCCCATGGCTTTTGGAATCTGCCCGGTTCCGAAGAATTCGCTGGTCTGAAGGGCAGCCGAGCCGAGTAGGCTGCCAAGCATCGAACAGTCGATGGTTGCGCCCTGCCCTATTACCAAAGGCTCATGTCCTAAATATTTCTTCGCTTTTTATTCAATAGATTTTTTTTTCGTTGTAGTTGGTTATGGAATATTGCGGTGCTGGATCAGTGACTGACCTAGTTAAATGTAAGTTCTTCACTTTTTTTTGTCTAAGGTTATGTCTGTACTAAATTTGAAATTAGATTCATTTTGTGTTTCGTTATATTGATGCTTATGATGTCGCCTGTGGTGGCGAAACAACTAAACATAGTGTAGTAAAGTACGTGATATTTTAGGTTCATTTTTGTTTAGAGGTGAAGAAGTAGATAAGTACGTGCGAGTACTTTCTGGAGGCGAACGTAACCGTCTTGCTTTAGCAAAACTAATGCTTCAGCCTTTTAACGTATTAGTGATGGATGAGCCAACCAACCATTTAGATATCAAATCTAAAAACGTCCTAAAAGATGCGCTACAACGTTTTGAAGGTACATTAATATTGGTATCTCATGATAGTTGTTTAAGCTTTTATGGACTGTTTTACCTTTCAGGGTCCTATTAACAGGAGTGTAGCTCCAGAACTGTATTGGGGGAGAGCAAGAGGGGTCTACACCTTAAGATTCAAGGAACATGGGCTACATAATAAATATTTTCTCCTAATTATTGGGGTGTATCTGACCCCCTGCACTATCAAACAACACCACTGCCCATTAAAAAAAAGGCAAAGGATACGGCATTAGACTTTAAAGTCTGTACTAGTAATAATCTTATGGGTCAAATTTGCATGTTCATAGCGACCTCTGTATAAAGCAAGAAGTTTCTCTGTAAGTGTCATGCCCTGCAAATATAACTTCCAATTTCTGGATAATTTTACTTATTTGCTTTTCTATTTTGATAGAAAAATAGTTTTTTTTCTTATTTTGCTTTTATTGTTTAAATGTTGAATTTTTCTTTAGATCTTTCATTTTATCCTTTTTTTCTTTTGTCCCCTTCTTTTTGCTATAAGTGATGCATTTTGTATATTTTTCACATATAAAATTTTTATCAAGAAAATAGGGCAAGTTTGATACTGGGTATCCGAAAAGGCTTGGAGTATTAAGGTCAGACTTTAAAGAAATCTCGAGGAGAATGTCAAAAGAACGACTGACGGTATCATTCGTCACACCGTTGGGGAAATATTTAGAGATTTCTTTAACTAAACCAAAAGACAAATTGTGCATCCAGCTTTACACGAAGACGGGTTTATGACCATACATTTTTACAATTTCTTCCTATAGGTCTAGGATAATGTATTTTTACAATTTCCTCCAACAGTTTCCGAGATTAATTCACGTACTTTACGCATTTTCGAAGTCCCTCCCCCTTCTCTATAATATATATGGACTAGGGAATTAAATTTTGCTGCGAAACAGCAGTTTTTAAATCTTTATACCAATCCCTTGAAAAGGTGTTCACGTCTTTTCAAACCTCCTCTGCCCTCGAAGAGCTACAATTATTGTTATCATTTATCCTCTAAGGAGATTCAACAATCTTATCGATATATATATCAGAGTGTAGTTCGAGGTAATGGCACAGTCGTGCATCATTATGGCTTTGGGCAATTCCACACCTGTGGTGTGCACCAGCTCACCCGCTTTGTTGACTACCGAGACATTACAGAACGGGGTGGACATGAGGCTGGCGCCAAACGTCACCATCTCGCCCGTGGCCGGGTCAATCATAGAGCCGCAGAGCCGACGGCGGGTGTCCGACAGGCACTGGTTTGACAACGAGGCCGACGAAGACTGGATTGCGGTAAATGTCCGGTTTGGCAATTTTCAGTTCGACATTTGCGACGGGAACTGTGATGGCGATGGCGAGGTTACGCCCAACGTCAAAGTTTACGATTCGAGCGTAATCCTCAACCCTGCCGCGACGCCACTTGCGGAATACAACGAATGTGCGCCGGGAGGTTCACCCATTGTTCATTGTGTTTTTTCGGCAGAAGGTTTTATGCTGGATGAAAGTAAAGGAATTATAAATATAATTGATATTTTGTTTTGTTTTTATAATTTGCCATGTTGTTTTGCTAGGTTACACGAAGTAAAGTTTCCAATGTAATATAAATAGGAGAAAATAAAATAAATGTAATCAAGAGATCTATTTAGGTTTTGTATTTCTTTTTATAATTTCCACCCGACGTCTGTAGCCTTTGAGTAAGTATTATAGATGAACTTGGTTTTGCCGGGCATGTGATGAAGGGCCGGGATCAAGCGCGCCAGAAGATTACGGTCAATCTCGGCCATCTGGTCGGAAAAGTCGCAGGCCGCGTGAATGACCGCATCAACATCTGGCAGGTCATTGCACCAGATCTCTGGCCTAGTGATGTCGCCGACAAAGCTTCTGGCACCCATTTCTTCAAGGCGCTTCTGACTGGTGGGCGACCGCGCAAGGCCAAGCACCTGTTTTGAAGATACCTGATTCCTGAAAGTTTCATTCAGCCTTAGAAATTCTATCAACAGATAGTATTTATGTCTATTCATACATTTATAAGGTCATTGTAGGCGTTTTATAGCTTTCAAATAAAAATTTGAGATGAAACTGGAGTTTTAAATTTAAGAAGACGGATGGCATAATTTTAGGATTTTGTTCCCAAAACAGCATGTCAAAACCCAAAATCGCAAAGAAAAGAAGAACAAGGACAATGCGAGTTGATACTCGACGCCGCACTCGACGTGTTCTCCACGAACGGGTTCCGCGGTTCGACGATCGACCAGATCGCCGATGCAGCGGGCATGTCGAAGCCCAACCTGCTTTATTACTTCAAGTCCAAGGAAGATATCCACGCCACGCTTATTCAACGGCTTCTGGAAACCTGGCTGGCGCCCCTGCACGAGATCGACGACATCGGCGACCCGCTGACCGAGCTGAAAGCCTATATTCGCCGGCAGTTGAGCATTTGTACCATGGGACAAGCTTGAGAACCCTATTGTGACGTGATAGTAGGTTTTTACAAAGCTTGAAATGGTGCATGTTATGATCAAAATTAACGGACATTGGACTCAATTTTTTAGAGCTGACATTTTTTGTTTTATTTTGTTTTTGAGTGTTGTTTTTTCTCTTTCCACAGGGCCTGTAATGTTGGATGAATTTGTTGAATTTGCGAAATCTCCAAACTTTCAAAGTCTCCACCCCTCAGTACCCATCATTGGCTACAAAGGTAAACACTTTGGGGTTAGGAGAGGCTATCAAAAGATCTGCTTTAAAAAGCAAAAGAAACTAGTATTTACGTTCAAACATCCAAACGTCCATTCACTCTTTGCATTTTTGGATATAGAATAGCCTATCCTGTTTCACCTAAAAACAGCAAAATGGTTTTTTGATGCATACAAAATATAGCTTGTGCAACGTAAATCAGAGGTTGGTTATTGCTCAGGTCCGGCAGGATCAGGATCTGCCCGAACAGGTCGTCGCCGTCCGCGGCCTCCTCGGCCTTGACCAGGCCCTGGGTGGGGACGCCCGCGTGGATGACCGGAGGGCCGTCGCCGCTGGGCACGCCGTGCTTCTTGAGGTGCTCGACCTCCAGCCGGAACTCGCACTGGGCGGCCTCCCAGTGCGCGCGCGCGCTGCGCGGCGCGACCTGGATGGCCTTCTTGTACATGACCAGGGCTTATCTGGCGCAAATCCAGGAAACTCCTGCGGACATCGTGACAATTCCGCCCTCGGGTACGGAACTGACTAATTTGAGTATAGCGAAACAATACTCAAGCCCGTTCCTGTTCCGGAGCGGTGTTTATTCTACACACCGATGCGCAAAAGTCACAGAATATAGCGGCTCAGATCGGCGTCCTTGGCCAGATCGCCGACATGCTTGCGCACATATTCGGCGTCCACCGTGAATTCCGTTCCGGCGCCATCGACTTCGCGGCCACCGCCACGGCGCCCGACCATCCCTGGGTGCGCTGGGTCAGCCGCTCCATGGAGCGCAGCAGCGGCCGCCGCACCGCCGTGCTGCCCGCCATCGGCGGCTCGATCTGCAACGAGATCTTCACCGATACCCTCGGCCTGCCGGCGCTCTGGATCCCCCACTCCTACGGCGCCTGCTCCCAGCACGCCCCGGACGAGCACATCCTGGTGAGCGAGTTCCGCGATGAACGCCCGCCTTTCGGCCTCTCCCATTGCTACCAAGGCGACAGCCTTGCCAACACAAAGGCACGGTCGATAGGAGATCAGTTGTTACTGGAATCTAGAATGAAGTACGAATTCGCTCGCCGCGAACTCGGGTCGGCACGACGGATCCGTGGCTGCGCGATCAGAGAATCTCGGCTACTATCTCCTAAATTGGAACTCTCTGGCCGAACGCAAGACCGAATGGGGCGCTTTCCTGTAGGCTCTTGGACCGAAGGCGCTTGTAGACCACGACGACGCCGCCTGAAGGAAACGAAGAAAGGTTCGTGCACTGGTCAGTCGAACAGCGGAATCACGATGTCGAGAAACGATATGGCAAGTGATTGCGTGCTTACAGAATGCGAGGAGGAGAGCAACGAAGCCGACTGAGAGATGATACGCTTCGCATGGAGCTCGGGTCGGCAGACAATCGTCGGTTGGTCGGAACGGCTCACAATTGCAGACTGCGATAAGAAGCGCGATTGGAACCGTCAGAAACAGCGCATCATGCGTGAAAAGGGCTGAACTTGGTTGAGCAGCTGGTAGACGATGGTGCGGCGGCGCACTTGACCGCGGGCTTCGCTTTGCCCGGTGTGCCGTTGCCATCAACGCTGGGCGATGTAGTTTCGCTCAACCGGTTGAGCGGCGTGAACGTAGTCTACGTCTATCCCTGGACAGGACGGCCTGGGTATGCCGATCCGCCCGGTTTGGTATCAGGGAACTGCCGACGCTGTCTATCAAAACATCTATGCATTAGAAAAAGAACGACCCAAATATGTGGTCATACTTGCGGGTGACCACATCTATAAGATGAACTATCGCAAGATGGTCGAATACCATCAGGAAATGAATGCCGATTTGACCATCGGTGCTTTGAAAGTCGACAAGGAATCGGCCAAGCAGTTCGGAGTTATGCAAATCGATGACGAGCAGCGTGTCGTCGGCTTTGGTATTCATCGCGCAAGCGTGATACGTGTTCGGCCAGATGACCCAGCACACCCTTCTCGGTGTCTAATCTTTCTTTTAGATCGGGCCGCAGTGATTTGAGAATTCCGACTTGGCTGCGTTGGACCTCCAACTGATCGCGCAGCTCGTCTTTTTTCTCCGCCAGTTCCTTTTGGTTTTGAGCACTGGCTTGGTTGGCTTGTACATCGGCGCGTTTAACGACCAGGACCAGCAATACAATGATCTGGCACACGATTGAACCGCTGAAGGGGGACCGCGCGTTGACGCTATCGGGTCCGGTCACGCGCCACAAACGCGGGTGAAGCGGCCAGATCGCATCAATAGTGATAGGCTGTCGGCAGTCAGGTCGGCACCTCCAGACGGGCCAGCACCAGTGAATCGAGACGGCGATGAACGACGATAAGACGATACGCAACGACCAGCTGAGTGACGCCGAGCGCGAAGAGCTCCGGCATACCGAGCAAGTATATTTAAAATCAGCATTAAAATGCGATTCTTTTGATGTTTGATGTCCAATTTTTAGAGTTTCGGTTACTATTGAGCCGGGTCGCTCCTTACTACAGTTCGTTACCACGAACTGTTTGACAACCTCTTCAAAGATATTTATTATTAAAGCAAGTCCGATTTCTAACAACGTTATCTACTAAGCTTCAATCTTTTGGCTTTCTTTTTTAAGCTTTTTATGGCACTTTGTATTTACGAAGTGCTTTTTCTCAGTTCATATACCTCTATATACTCTTCGAATATGTAATACATACACCGAAATATACACTTCAAGTACCAGGGATGTACGCCTCAACACCAGGGTGTTTTAAACTAATGTCTACAATAAGAAAAGTGTACTTATTTGTTATACCGACCACACTCAAGTTCTTGATTTGAGTAAAAACTAGTTTCTCCGTCTGCATTTGAATATAATTAGCTTAGCAAAAGCTAAGATAAACAGTGTTCAAAAAGACCGTTGACATTTTCTGGCTTCTTTGGCATTTGGTTTTTGTTTTGTTTTAATATTTCTATTTCGTTTGGAATTAACTAGAGTATATATAATCTATTTAGTTTGTTTTGATCGATTTTTTTCTTCTATTCAGTTTTTCTCTCTCTTTCTATAAATGATTTAACGATTCGTTTATTTTTTCCCTCTGTACAAGCCAAGGAGCATTTGTACAGATTAGTATACGGTAGTCAATCGCCTATCAAATTAAGCACTTTTAGAAAGTTTATCTTCTGCTTATGCATTCTTGTGCCTACCTACACAAAGCAATCCCTGTTCCTAATAGGTAAACTAATAAACAAAATTAGCTTATCTGTCAAAAGCCGGATTTCTATCCTATTTAAAAAGGTAATATCCCCTGAAAAGTTGAAAGAAGAGACTAAGAAAAGTAAGAAAAATTATGTCTATCTACCGCCCAAAAAATAACTCAATTAGACTGTTACATATTTTTTTAAATAGATAACATGTGAAATCGTTAAGTAGTAGTAGACAGGTTTAATAGCAAAAATTTGACAGCTGTCGCTGATTTGTGTTTTTTTGCAACATATACAGAATCAAGCTACACTTGTAAATATAAATAAAACTATAAATATTAACTTCTAGTATACATTTTGATGAAAGCCGGGACGGAAGAATTACCCTATCGGTTTGTTCTTGCTTTAACGGGAACTAACTTATCCACCGACGTGAAGGGCCTGGAGATCCAGGAGTCCACCCTGGGCGGGTCGATCACCAGGTCCATCATCCGAGATTTTCTCCTCGTCCAGAGTCACGTCTTGGGCCTCGAAGCATCATCGAGCCGGATCACCGGAGCCAGACTGCGGCGATCGAGCTTCCGTGATGTTTCCATTGCCGAGTCCACCCTCGAGAGCATCCGGGCCCTGGCCTGCAAGTTCACCGACACCCGGGTGATGACCGCTCGGTTGGGTCGCGATACCAGAGTTGGAAGTCCCACCGCGACCCAGGAGCGATCCGGGCGTAGGGCGGGAAGTTGGCATTCGCGTAGGCCGCGATCCCAGGTCCGAGCGTTGCCCGCCCGCTCCCATCGGCGACCTGCGGCGGGAAGCGTTGGATCGTGACGCCTACGCACAGGTTGCCGTCGTGGAACGGAATGTCGGGAACTCGAGATCCCATCAGGAAGACCCCCAAGCTTCCCTGCGGTAGGCAATTGAGCCAGAAATAAAACCGATTCTATCGATTCTTTCCACTCCAGAAACGGGACCAAAAAATCTCATTTGGCACTACGGTACTTTACGATGGAACTATGAGGACGAATTTAAAAGAGGCAGTAGTTTTTAATTAGGCTATTAAGTATATCTCTGCAATCTTGTGGAAGCCTGCTAACCTCAGTAGCAACAAATTCGAACATAACAAACTATAATGCTAG
The DNA here is from genome assembly GCA_010016025.2 of Alatinidae sp. Z8VKAUB7J3. NCBI lineage: Eukaryota > Metazoa > Cnidaria > Cubozoa > Carybdeida > Alatinidae > Alatinidae sp. Z8VKAUB7J3. Next base: position 220,399,976 of record JAAAKM020721499.1, read on the forward strand.
CAATTGGAAAACAATTCCAAGCCATTCCAGAAATATTGCATGTTTGATATTTTGATAACGTGGAGGCAAACACTATCTTCTGATTTGGCCAACCCTCTCATCAAAGCATTAATTCAACGATTACATTCCGCTACCTTTTTCAGTACTTCCTGAAGCTTTCAACTTAATACCTTATCCTGATTCTTATACATAATTGATATATATTTTCATAACATGGCACCACATAATGTATTCTGATTTATCCTGCTACTTGACCAATCAGTTTATCCGGTAAGCCCTGATCAGGGTGTGGCCGCCGAGGCGATTATCGCGATCATCGTCGATAATGAACCTGGCGTCTTGTCGCGGGTTGTCGGTCTATTTTCGGCGCGCGGCTACAACATTGAGAGCCTGACGGTCGCCGAAACCAATGTCGAAAAAGGCACGTCGCGCATTACTGCGGTAACGCACGGAACTACCGCCAAGATCGATCAGATCAAAGCGCAGCTCGGCCGTTTGCCTTCGACTTGGCTCTGGCGTGGGCTCTGGAGTTGGTCGGTAGGTTGGGTTGGGAGTTGGATGATGCGTGGGTGAATCCGTGTCTGGATGGCAGACACCATGAACTTTGCCCTTCTTCTTCCCGAAGTAGCCCTTGTTGCATTTGCAATCATTGAATTTTCGTCGACAGCTGTTCTTTCGTTTTGGCTTTGAGTTCTGTGGGCATCTGTACTGTTTGTGTTTTTTGTACCGTGCATAATGTGCAACGGCTTCGTGACCGGCGACACCGCCGCGGACACGTGAAGCACCTACTGGCGCCACGTGGTGGCGTCCTCGGTGGACGTTGAGTCCGAGTGCAGCATCGATACGAAGCAGGACGTGAACAGCGAGACGTACATCGGCTTCCACAACAGCCAGATGTTCGCCGACGGTTTCTCGTTCAGCGGCAACGAGCGCAACAAGCTCTGGATCAACGCCGGCGGCGAATTCATCGACCTCTCGGAAATCTAACTTCGTTTCATTGCTAATTCTTCTTGTCGTCTTTGTCGTTCTAAATCATCTTGTAATTGTTGTTGATGTAAACGTTCTTGTGTTTCTTTCTCTTGTTTTCTGGCGGCTTCTTCTGCCATTTGTTTTTCCATTTGTTGTTGCCATTCAAAATGTTTGGCTAGTTCACGTTCTTCTTCAGCTCGACGTCGAGCTAATTCTTCTGCATTACGTTGACGTTTTTCATCGATTTGTTTGCAGTAAGTCAGGACTTACTTCTTCACTAAATGTTAAATAAATTGAGGTCTTTGTCCCTGGCTCCGTGTGGATTATATCCCACAGGAGACTCATGGTTTGAAGTCTCGACAATTTTGAGTGCAAGATCTATCTCAAAATATTAATCCAATAGCATGGCTAGAGGGGTTCCACAGGATACAAAAAACGAGCTGTCAATTTCTTGCTCAAATTAGGCCCCTCCCTAATTTTCCTTCAATAATCTTTTCTCATTTTGTTAGAAATCTATAAGCAACTAATGAAGTTAGGGTTTCTTCTGAAATGTAAACACTCAAAGTTAGAATGCATATGATTTTATTGGAAATACCTGATTATTTAAGAAACTTGGGTCTTTAGTTTTCAAAAGAAGAGGTCATACGGTTAAAGTACAATTGATTTTATTAAAAGTATTTGATCTCATAAGAAACCAAGGATTTAGTTTTCATATAAAAGAATGCACACGGTTTTTCGGTGCACTCGCTTCGGGAGCGTTTCCGAAAGCGGCCATCGGCTGCCCGATGCCAGCTGACGTGAGAAGCAGGAGTGCTGCAAGACAAAGTGTTTGAGGAAGCCTAATTGATTTCATAGTTGTTTGTCGCAAGTTTGAAGGAATAAGGCGGGGGCTTTATATAAACTTCCCTGATGCAAACTTCACAGCGGCGTTGTTTGGCCAGTGTTGTGAATGTTGGGGTGTGAACGCAGTGTTGTCAACTCCTCTGCACAAGCTCCATGATTCGGATCCCCAGACGCTGCAAAGTTCCTCCAGTAACATTGCATAGCTCTGCTAAGCTCACGCTCGCCATCAGTGACAAGCTCAAACTGGTCACCAAACACGAATGGGATCTGCCAATCATCACCGTCAGTGTACACTCTGCACCTCAGCTCCGTGGAAGCTTCCCATGTTTTCAATATGGTCCATGTTAATACTCCTCACAGGAGTCGCTCTACTGCTAAAATAAAAAATAAATAAGTAATAATTAATAGTTAACATATATGTTTTAATTTAAATTTCTATAAAATTTATTAAATAAATACAATAATTACCTATTAAATAAATATACATTTAAAAATTACTTCCTTTATTAATTATAAAAAATAAACATGTCTTAATTACCTGATTTTAAAAAGAGATAATAAAGATATAGATCTCACACCACAATTGACTCTTAAATTTAAAATAAATCTATGAGTACCGAAAACTGCCCATGTAGTCCAAATACTCGACCCGTCCGAGCACGGTCTTGAGGGCGCGGATCAGCGGCACGACCAGCAATCGGAACACGCGACCGTTCAATTTTCCCTGGGCCGCTCGGTAGTAATAGCCTTTGCAAAACTGGTAATGGAACGACGGATGCGCCAGCGGGTACAGCAATCGCGCGGGCATCGATCGGTCGTAGGTCAGGATGTCGCAGTCATGCAGTGCGATCGCCTAGATAGACCTTTTGCCCAAATCATATGCTTCTTCAATAGACAGATCAAACTTGTAACCGCTATCCATCACTCCGTACGCATATGGGGACCCAGAACCAACAGAGAACATATTACCTGCAAAACGGTCTCCATCACTGTCAACATAATATAAACCAGGGCCACGTTTGTCCCAACCGCAGATCATTGTTCCCATGCTAAGACCCATGCCTTTGTATTGATAAACCAAATTGGCAAGCAGTTGCGGCATAGGAAAAAATAAAAAAATAAAAAAATCAAAAAAAAAATGGGACAAAACCAAAGTGTTGCTCTCGCAACACAATTCAGCATCGTTGATTGATAATATTTTTGCTAATGCAAGTTACCATAATGCAAGTGTGATATTAAATGAAGTATCTGACCATTTTGGGATTATTAACAAGTGTTCAAAATTTTTTTAGTGGTGGCACTAGGCCTAACACAAATTTACAAAATAGATATATAGTCGACTAAGCGATATCGATTTTGAGGCCAACGCTAAAGATGGCTTCGGCGTCGATTGGCCTATCCGTTATAAAGATCTTGCGCCCTGGTATGATTATGTAGAGCGATTTGCCGGTATCAGCGGCCGCAAAGAAGGTTTGCCGCAATTGCCCGACGGGCAGTTTTTACCGCCCATGGAGATGAATTGCCTGGAGCGACACGTCAAACAGCGAATAGAAGAAAATTTCTCCGACCGCATCATGCATAGGAGACAGGAAGGATGAAGGTGTTATATCTGCTCAATGTGACTTGGCGGCTTTTTCAGGCGATGTGACGAGACTATTTGCAGACAATCCCTCCATTGCATCAATGTTCCATGCGCTGGCATATGTTCGTGGTGTATCAAACCCCCAAATGAATTCTGTAGAACGGAAAATCACAAGTAGAATGTTGGCAGAGTATGAGTGCAAATCTTCTAATGCCGCAAAATATATCGATCGTCTTTGATACACCCATTGCGTATACCGAGGAAATTCATCTTCGATGTCCCGGCTCCCCATAAAAATGTCATTCGCGATAGGAATGACCATCCCAATGTAAGCCCAAACCGCTATCAGAATTGGAATGACCGAAATGTAGGCTATCGCGGTGTTTTTTGTCATTATTGTCGAACGTAAAGCTCAACCGCCGCCGGGTCAAACTTGATAAATCTAAAAGGGTCTTTCGCTCTATAACTCCGTGGCGTGAAGCTGTTAGACGTCGAGCTCAACGACACCAAGCTCGCATTGATCTTCGAGTGGTGCGACAAGGACCTGAAAAAGTACCTGGACACACATCCCGGCAAGCTCTCTTCCGGCACCCTTAAGGTTGGCTCGTCCTGAGATCATCCCCTGAGAGATTGACAGAGACTGACCTACGAGATGCTCGCGGGAATCACTGCCTGCCACACACACGGGCTGATCCATCGCGACCTCAAGCCCCAGAATTGCGGCAGTTTGCCGGAAGTCCCAGAAGCCGGTGCACGTAGATGCCAGCGGATTTGGATTGGTCAATCCCGGTTTCCGTCGCAAAAAGCACCGTGTCGATGCCGTCGGTCCCATAGCGATCAATAATCGGCTTGGCCGCCTCGGCGGCCATGGTCACGATGTCTTCGTCATGCCCCGGCATGGCGATCTTTTCCTGACCGATGCCCTTCGAAAACTTCTCAGGGTCGATCCCATGGTGTTCGGGCCGGATCAGGACGCACGGCGACGGCGGCACCGTTACGATGTTGTTTCGGCCGCCAAGCGCGTTGGGTCCAAGGTGCTCGGCCACCCACTGCCATGCCACCTCCGCCACCGGGTCGCTTCCGTCGCTGTACAGCTTGTCGTACGCTTTGCGAAGCTTCAGGGCGACCTTGAACGCGAATTGCCACGAAGTGCGCTGCAGGTGGATCCCCTTCTTGATTGGTGCAACCCGGTCCTCCGGGTTATGGGTAACACCAAACTTAATGAACCTTATTTATTTTGAATCAGCTTGAAAAGCCAATTTCTTTGATGTAACTGTTAATATCAAAATTCTTTTTTTTATCGTTTTGGTTACTATTGAACTGTTCCGTAACGCACAACCAAAACATAACTTCACTTATTGCAGTCTCACAAGTCACGTAGTTAACGGATGGAGTACAAACTTGAACTGAGCTATGGAAGGATCCTGATACACGGGTTCTAGCAGTTTTCCAATGTAAAACCATAAAGCGCGTCCTGCTATCAATAGTCGTTCAACTGGGGAAAAGTTCCATTCGTCTCCTATAGCTCCTACATGATTTTGTTCAAGCCAGGAAGTCAAAGGAGCGATGGCGAATGCTACAAGAAAAAACGGAATAAGCGGCCGGATGTCGTCGCGGGAAATTTGTTTTTGTTTCCACCAAATCACGATCAAAATAACGGCAGGCAGGGTGCAAGTGACGGTTCCCAAAGGAAAGATATTTGCGCTGGTAGGCGCTTCCGGCGCCGGCAAATCAACTTTGGTCGACCTGCTTCCTCGTTTGTATGATCTATCTGAAGGCGGAGTTTATATTGACGAAGTCAATATCAAGGATTACAAACTATCTGATCTTCGCAAATTAATGGGCGTCGTCACGCAGGAAGCCATTTTATTTAATGACACCATTTACAATAATATTGTTTTTGGATTAGAAGGCGTCAAAGAGTTATTTTCTCGTTGCCGGGTTCAGGTGAAACAAGTGTTTCAGGCATAGCTGGATAACTAAACATAGCTACTCTGGATAAACAAAACCAGGACAGGTAGTCGCAACACCCACTAACCACAGCTGCGCTGAACAGGCTCAAAAGTGTATAGAAAAATTCATTAATTTTCAATATCTTACTTATATTTCCCTGAGCCAATCAATGGCTCCTTTCAGGCCCAGCTCGGCGACAAACCGGCGTAGTGTGGGTGTTCGTCGACATCGTCTCGAACCGAACGCCGCCCGAGGTCTTCATCTCCTATTTCGCGTTCAACGCCAGCACCGCATACAACCGGATCAACATCTGGAACTACGGGACGGCGTCGATCGGCAACTTCCCCTTGTTCGGCGTCGGACTTGGCGAGTGGGAGAACGCCTGGTTCATGAGCCAGAGCATGGACATGTTCTGGATCGTCTTCGCCGTGCGGCACGGGCTGCTCGCGGGCGCGCATCAACCTTGGTCTGCATGGAATGGATATCCAGCAGATAATCAACCTCGGCGATAATCGGCCTGATTTCGCGCGCACGGCTGAGTTCCCGGGATTGGCGTGGTCCGTCGAGCGCGTCTTCACCCCATACCCGGTTGAAGTCTTCATCGACAAATCTGGAAATTGTCGGGTCATCAGGATTAAAGCTCAGGAAGGCATCCACGTTGCAGAAACCGAGGGTGAGTTTCCCGATTCTGGGAGTAATGCTGTCGAATCCTGTCCAGCAATATGTTCGTTGATATTTAGCGTGTAGCGCGCAACAGCGGTGACAGCGTCACCAACTGCATCTGAATTTTCATAGAGGTATCTCCGGACAGTTTTCTCCCAAGTCTCAAATTCTCCAGAATTCAGCGATTGGTCATATGTTTTTATCCGGCCAAAAAAGCTAGCTGCCAGCTTTTTCATTTTCTTTCCCAGTGTCGACTCACCTACGCCCATTTTAATTTACTTGTCCTTGCCTGGTATTGAAGACATATTTTTCAAACTCTTCATATGCCATTGGTTTACTGAAAAAATATCCTTGCACTACAGAACAATTCGCTTCTTGTAGCACGGCCAATTCATCTTCATGCTCCACGCCTTCGGCTATAACTAATAATCCAAGTTGTTGAGCCATATTAATTATGTTCCGCACAATAACTCGATTTTCTTCAATAACATGAATATCATGAATAAAAGTCCTTTATGACAATTTTTTTTGGAGCTGGTTATAAGAAACATTTGGAAAAGCGAAATAGCGAGAAGTCAGCATGGTTTTGTATATAGAGGCAACATCTACATGTATGAGCTAGAATGTGAATCCAAATCGCAAGGAATAGGACGTTATCAGCGCTGAATAGTCGTTTAAGTTACAAGTTTTGACTTTAATAATTGGAAGTAAAAGATTAAAACAATTAAATGGTTCCTGGAGCTGCCCCCCCCCGATAAACAGCGGTTTGGCCTTCTCATAGGTTTCCTTGGAGAAGGTCAGGCCGGAATTGAGCTGAGAGCCATCGCCACCAAAGAGCGCCGTCAGCCCTTCGGCAATATCTGAGAACCCATGCACTGCGTTGGAGGCGGCTGCTTTCGCGGCTGCCTTGGCTGTGCGGGATTGGGCGGCGGGTTTCATTTGGCTGTCTTTGGCCAACCACGCCTTGAACTGATCCAATGTCATTTCAGTGGCGGTTTTGATTAAATTAATAATATAACTAGCTAAATCAAAAATGGAAAGATAAAAACTAATTTATTGCGAGATTAGACTACAAAAATACAAATATCAAATGTTGCAGGGTAGAGCTACAAAATAATTTTCTGATGGTCTATTTTTGCTCCATTTGCTTTTTGGTTATGATATATAGATATTTATCACTGGAAAATCCTCTTTGGGCCATAGCAAATACGAAACAAAATAACGAAACAAACGTTGTAGCCCCCCGAGGCGACGAACTCGGGGACGATTTGCCAGGTGCGGCCGCGGGCGTCCTTCCACTCGGCACGGAACAGCTCGCGCGTGCCGCTCGGGTAGCGCTCGAGGTTGGTGGTGCTGGTGGAGAAATCGACGCGCCGGATCGTGCTCGGGTCGCCGCCATAGTGTTCGACGATCACCTTCATGAGGTTCTGGTAGTTCGACCAGGGCATGTTCTCGAACTGGACGATGCGGTTTCCTCTCCTCATGTGAGAGATGGATGTGATTCTTCCCTCTAAAGGTCTGTTACCATCCACATTGATTGTCCTGCCGTACAAGCCATTCATTAGCCTATTAGCGAACATAAATAGCCGTGCTTTTTGCAAGTTCTCCTAAAATCCTACTTGCGAAAATAGGGACTCGAGAAAGAGGAAATAGCACTAATCGGCAACTTAAAAGCCATTAAATAAGAGGGCTATTGTGGCGGCATTGGCCGATTACGTATTAACGGGCATATAGGTCCAAGTCATAGCGTCGAGGAATTCAGAGGCTGCAATAGCAGAAGAAATGGGATCAAACAAACCAATAGCATAACATTTAGGCTTAATAATTCACCCTACCCCAACTCCATATTTACAAACAAGGTCAGTTTTACCTGTTATAATATTTTCATATTATTTAAATATAGTTTCGAGAAAACACTTCGAACAGATGAGATTCCGAATATTATCACCTTAAATATATAGTAACAAAGCTTAAATTTTCAATGTTTCCTTGTCAAAGAAATAATAAACAAAAAATATTAGAAAAAGAGGAAAACTCTAAACATCTAGTTAATTAAAATAACTGTTGCAAGTTCTATTATACCAATCAAGTCCAAATTTTAAGATCAGGGTTAGGGTTAAAATCTCAGTTCAGATATTAAACGTAATGTGTTTAAATCATGTAAACTTTTCCATACACAATGCATTTTCTAGGAACTTCGATTGTACCTAATACTTTTTGCATGAAGACCTGCTATACTTTACTCCCACCCCAACCCTAATTTGCAAATATATATCCCAAATTTGTTTCTAAAGTATTATATTCTTAGCATACAAAGGTATATTTCATTGGGGTTAACATGATTTCACTTCTTGGGTGGTCGGCGCTATAACAGGCCAGTATCCAGCATAATTTTGAACAAGAACAATAAATTTGTAAATTCTGAATACACAATAGATAGTCCTCCCATGTAACCCCCTTCCCCCACCCCACGGCGAAACGCCCCCTGAAAACGTCTGTACACGTCCCGATAATCATTACTATATGTAAAACAATAAGTTTGTACCTTGCAGCCCTCCCCCAGGGACTAGGGGGGATTAAGTCGTCCCCAAAGATATAGTTATTAGGTTTTTCGAATATGCTGAACAAAATGGCTATTTCAAAATTTTGGTCTGGTGACTTTAGGAAAAATCGTCGTGGGATTTAGGATAAAAAAAAATATTTTGTCAGCTACATATGACAATAAAGAGGATATTCCTATTACCAAGATTGGGTGCCAGCGAGTGTTTCCCCGCTCCCCCTCTAACCCAGGATTAGTGGAAGAACCCATTAAGACTTCCAAGAATAGTGTTAGAGAACTGGGACTGGGTTTCCACCGATGTCATATGCGACCAGGCTGTATATGTAATCGTACAGGTTGTGAGAGCAAAAAATCTGACAACACGCGTCTACTGGAAATCATGCAGGCCATTCATAAATCATGTTTGCAATATGGCACCAAACCAAACGGTAGTGTAAATTATGTTGACGGCGCAAACATCGCAGGCTTTGTAAAAGTCGCAGATGCCATGCTAGGACAGGGTGTAACCTAATTCACGACTATATTTTAGTATGTAAATACACTATTAGTTCATGTAAGCTGTCGCAGTAGTAAGTGCAATACTTCGGCGGCTTCATCTTTGATGGAAACTTATAGATATTTCTCAGGGAAGGGAAGGTGTTTCTGCAGGGGGGATCGAGGGGAGGGAAGTTTCCGGGAGTGAATTTTCAGAGGAAATCTTACACAGGAGGAATTTTCCAAATTCTCCATACGAAATTATTTTTATTTGTCTTGCAATCTCTTTTCCGACTCATTTTGACATGTGGAGATATTCCGGAGGAATTGGTTGTGGGATATTTTCAGCGGGATGGACGATTTCCCGTGGGAAATCGTCGCCGGCTTGATCGGAACGTCCACTTGATGGACGCTGATGCGTTTGATCTTCATGGTGTGGCTTTCTCACTACTCGGTTTGCAATGGACATTCACCCGATGGCGGCTTTCGAGATCTTTTGTCACTGCTCCACCAGAACCGGATGTCGATGCGTTGCGTTAAACAGGAAGCCGCCCGTGATGAAGGGGACCAGTTCCGGCTGGGTGAGCCCTGGGTAACGCAAAGTTCGTCCGTTCCTTCCTTTAAAACCCTTCCATGCAAATATAAAGCACTTTCTCTATCTTTAAGTTGAATAGCACACTTTTTTTCAAATAATAAATCACCATCATTATTACAAAAGAAAACATATCAAAATAAATGAATAAATAAAAACATCAACTGCTATATCCCACAATCTATATCTTATAGCAACTTGAAATTTTTCAATAATTGAAGGAATAAGATTTGTAAAATGAACAAGAAGTTCAATTGGTCTTTTTGTTTTTTTTTCCAAAGGTAATCGTATCGACCCAGTGGTCCTAGAAGGGAAATTTTTCGAACGGAAATTAAAAGTTCTAGTGCCCTTTTTAAGTGACCAAGAAAATTGGAGGGCACCTCGGCCCCCTCCCACGCTCATTTTTCCCCAGAGTCACCGGATAAAAATTCTGAGATATCCATTTTATTCACCGTAGTCGAAAACCCTAATAATTATGTCGTTGGGGCCGACTTACTCCCCTTTACCGGAAAACAGATCACGGATGCATGTTTATTTGTTTTTCTAAGTGACTTAAAAATCGGAGGGCAGCTAGATCCCCTCCTACGCTAATTTTTTTCCCAAAGTCACCGAATCGAAATTCTGAGATAGCCATTCTGTTCAACATAGTCGAAAAACCTAATAACTATGTCTTTTGGGACGGCTTAATCCCCCACCGTCCCCGGGGGAGGGGCTGCAAGGTACAAAATTTGACCAATGTTTATTGCATTAATACTGATTTGTTCATAAACATTTTACCGCTAATCTATGTCGTTTCATATTTTGCCGACGTTAAAACCTTAAATCTCCGTTCTAAACCGTCAATAATGAATTTTAAGTCTGAAGTTGGAGAATGTTCAACTCGACATACTACGAACGTGATATGTAATAGCTTTTGTAAGAAACGTAATTTCTATTTCATCATCATTGCGACTGTAATGCAGCGGGATCTATTAAAGAAAATGTTTGGAATAGCCTTTAGGAGTAGGTGTTAGTCCTACTCCTGCTTGTGGTATTTTTCCTCTCGCTTTAATTTTGACTAGATTATTAATTAGAATTGCTGTTCGTTTTTGGTCTCATTTATTCGTTGGTAGTGATTTCTGTTTATTTTGAGCTTGAATTATTATTTTACTTTATTTCTGCTCGACGTTGGTTTAATGTAGCTCTTTACTTTTATTTGAAAAACTTCTTTTTGGAAAAGTTTCTCCTATCCTAATGGTAAATCTTATATAACAACAATGAGCAAATTTCATATTTACTATCCATGCCCGGGGATTGTGCGGGGCATAGCATCCCTGGAGACGTAGCTATTAGACCTTTTTGACTAGTTTGAACAAAATGACAATTCCAAATCTTGATCAGTGTTCAGCAGAGGGGGCACCTAAGAAGAAAAAGAATCGGAGTTGACCTCCAGTCCCTGTTAAACATTCCTCCAAAAAGGCTTAGGTATCGTTTGCGAAAGCGTCTTGCTGACCTGGCCGCCGTGATCGACCAGCGCCAACCGCCCCAGTGGCCGCATCCCTTCGGTCGACTTGCTTCGTGGAACGTTGTAAACCCATCGACGTGACACCGTCTTCAATCGCTGGGCGCCTTGTTGACGATACTCGTGCGGCGATCGAAGCGGAATGTGAACGGTATGGTGAACAACCTTGTCATGTACAAGCAGTAATTGATGCAGAGGTTTATGCTACTATCAGTTTCGTTATCTGTCCTATCACCAACGCCGTCATTGGACACATGAACAGTTACGTGCTATGAACTCTGACCGATGTCTGCATCTGCTCAGTTCTGTTCGTCCTCGACCCTTGTACAAAGGGCGCAAGCGAGCTCGGCATGACTGGCAAGCCTGGAGAAGACATCCTACTCGACGCACTTTTCTGAACTCATTACCTCCTCCTATGCCGTGGGAGTCATGGGTCGAGTTCCCTGTTTTTCCTCAAACAGTTGAAGTCTAAGCGCCCGGATGTTTCCTTCTTTTTCACCAATCACGTTGCTTCAAACATGCATCGTTATTGGCCGACGGTTTTTCCGAAAGATTATGAAGAGGGAAAATTTGACGCTGGCTGGCTAGACCAATGGAGCAAGGAAATTCCACATGCGGTGAACCTTGCAAACAATCAGCTTGCGCATCTTATCAATTTTGCCGATGCAAATGATTATCGTCTTGTGGTGCGGCGATTGAAGCGACTTATCACGATGACACAGAAGGCCGGGCTGAACTAGAACGACTGCAGACACAACAACAGTCACTGGTTAAGCGCATCGAAGACATTGAACAGCAGTTGGCCGGTGAAACTGCACGTGTAACCGATGCCGAGGCGCAGCTACAAATGGTGCAGCAACAGCTTCACAAGCAACAACGTGAAGTGGAATATGCACTTGATGCACAAGCTCGCTTAAAAGCGGAGATCGGGCGTGGAAGGGAGATTAGTTGCCCTTCAATCACATTCGTCTATTAAAAAGGGCACTAGTGATCCTTGGATCACTCTGAATCTTAAAGAGGGCACTAGAACTTCTGATTACCAATCAAATGATCTCCCTTTGAAGTTTATCTGATTCCCTTTCTATACAAACCTTATATACCCCCAGGGCATAACTTAAAATCCTTGCCCTGAGGGCTGCGGGGATTGTCATCCTCAAACACATTATCTCGTTGACCCTCTTCAATTAATACCAATACTCCATAAATAAATATCTACTCGCAGAAGGTTAACCTTATTGATTATATTTTTAGCGAATTAAAGACTGACAGGATAAGTTGAGAGACGATTTAAATAACAATCGAACATCGAACAAAATAATCGAACGAAAAACATCGAACAAAACAATCGAACAAATCTACGATGTGTGAACATCGTAGATTGGGTCTTAATGTATAAAATATTTAACAATGCTCCTGGCATGCAACAGATTATGATGTAGAAAGAATCAACCCTAATCAAAATATTATGAATAGTTTGATGTCCCAGATGTTTAAAGCTCATGTCAGGTCATTAGGGAAATCTCTGGTCTTATAGCTGAATCCTAATGTGGACAATAATCTTTAGATTATCAAGTTTTCCTGATTAAATGTCATGAAACAAAATGAATGACGAAGAACAAAATCCCTTAAAGTATTATGTAACACGCGTGTGATGCAAAAATGCTCCAAGGAGAACACTGTGTTCATAAATTAACAAATTCAACTATGCTGTGCCATGCAATTCTGACATGATGACAAGACTTTCATATTTCAAATTGCAGCTTCCTATGGCCAAATAACAATAAATGTTACTGTACTTAGTGAATACATGAGAAAAATGGGCAGAACTTTATGCTTTGGAATCGTTTGAACATTCTTTATCCTTTGCAATTAAATGTCACTTGTCCTGCAGTAATTTGATTACTCAAAATGGAGAAATAGAATTTCACAACGTAACTTTTAACTATCAATATAATTCTAATCTTTTTGAAAACAAAAATATTAAAATCAAAGCTGGAGAAAAAGTAGGATTAGTTGGTTTTTCTGGAAGCGGTAAGACAACCTTCGTCAATTTAATACTCAGATTCTTTAATGTTCAATCTGGGAAAATTACTATTGATGGACAATCGATCTCAGATGTTACGCAAGACTCTTTTTTAGCTCCCAAAATCGAGGTGAAGTTAAGAATATGAATTCCAATTACCTTACTTAAGTTCGAATAGTCTTCCGACTCCTTCAACTGATCCGAGTAAAGCTTGGCCCAATAATAGAGCGCTCTTTTGTCATAATCAGCTTCATCAGAAATTTGGATTTCGATATTGAATTTTTTTCCATCGCACCCTTTTGCTTTGATATCTAAGATCGAAAGTTTGTCTTTCTTAAAACTTTTCTGATTGATCGTCCTCATAACAAAGCACTGATGTATCCAGCCCTTTTAAAATGCAACGAATAGGTAGGCCAATCTGCGCAGGAAGAGACGCGTTGTTGTAGATAATCGGTGATATGATAACTCCTTGCTTCATTCCGATGAATACAGGGAGCTCACTTTCCGAAAATACATTTCCCAACTTCAAACGAACTTTTAGATGCCCATATATATTATATAATGGTAAAATTACATCCAGAGTAACACCACGTTCCTCTGCTTGCCTTTTCCTCTGCTTGCCTTTTTCTCTGCTTGCCTTTTCCTCTGCTTGCCTGTCCCTCTGCGTGCCTGTTCTTCTGCTTGCCAGTTTCATTGCTTTCCTGTTCTTCTACTTGCCTGCTCCACTGCTTGCCTGTTATACTGCTTGCCTGTTGTTCTTCTTCCCTGTTCTTTTGTATGCCTATTTTTGCCGTCTCGTCTTCCTTAGCCCTTTCTTTCTTTGTTTTTCTATTGTCGAGCATTGCCCGCGCGTGCTATATTAGAAGCTTGAGCGCACTCCGCCAAAACCCTTGGGTAATGTGCAAAATGCTAGTATTTAGCACATATGAAGCCTCAAGCGCCTGCCTTTCATGATAAATCTGATGCTCTCTTCCTCGACGCTGAGGAGGTGAAACAGTCGTCAGAGGAGGATCTTTGGTTTCTGCCCGGTCCGATGGAAGAAGAGCCAGATTATCTGCCGCCCGGACCACGGGCGGAAAATATAATCCGCAGGACCCTGATAGCCGTCGACAGGTATCAGCGTGGCGGTTTTGAAATCCATTTGATAGGCGCCATAGCCAAGGGGGCCAAGCCAGTCAAAGACGTCCTGCGCGCGGTGGCCCGTGCGCGCCAGATGTTCATCGATGACTTCAAGGCAGATGGTGGGGCGAAAACGCGCGATGGTTTCGGCGCCACCCTTCAGGACCAGCATTTCGGCGCCCTCTACGTCGCATTTTGGTGGCGTGGCTTCCTCGAACCCGTAGCGCAACGCGATCTCCGCAGCCGTGTCCTGAACATGGAGTTGTGCACGAAAATCGGCTGGTAACAGGTCATGGGTGCCGCGTACCGGCTGAAGTGTTGCCATTGCAAAAGGTCCGTTCGGCTACTCTGCTGCGTCGGAGTTTGTTGCACCGTCGCCGTATCGGTTGCGGACGTAATCCTCAACGATGGTCTGGAATTCCTCGGCAATTCCAGCAGGCATAGAGAGCTTACTTCATGACTCTCTCCTTTTTTCTCTATCTGATACAGCAACTCTTTAGATATACTTGAGATTTGTGATTCAAAGATATTGTTCCTAATTATGGTACAGGAGTAACATCATAAGCCTTTTGGGCCATTACTGGCTGATGGCCTCCACCAACTTTGCCAGTTGCTTTGGTCTTGCACATCTCTCATCCAAGTGATGCCTGTGATTTTATGCAGATCATCACACCATCGATTGATACAGCTTTATATGTTCCACCTATAATATCACAACTACTTTGTGTTGCTTTTGCAACATCATCACCATATAGATGAGACGATACTCTAACAGCATTATCTGCTCCAGATGCTCCTACAGCATAAACAGATTCAGAAAATTGATTTAACACTTGTCCTGTCCCAGCTAAACCATCAGCAACTTTTTGTTTGACAATTGGATCCATTTCAGATGCAAGTTCTTTCCCAAATTCACTTTATGCTTCCAGCCGCGCGGGCGGGAAGCTGCGGACGCCGTATTTCGGGGCCGTGAAGGCAGTGCCGTCGCTGGCGCGGACCTGCATGGCACCGGCCAGTCCCGTACCCCCGCCCTGGATGCCGTAGCCGGAGGGGGTGTCCAGCCCCTCCCCCCGGAACGAGTAGGTGGCGTCACCGGTCACGTCGACGGCGTAGTGCACGCCGCTGCCGCCCCGGAAGGTGCCGGCACCAGCCGCATCGGTATCCATGTAAAAAATGGGCACCTTGTTGCCATAGGAGTTATGGGTTATGCAATCCATGGAGGCACAGTTATTGTGCTTCTTGAGTATTATAAACAAGATAGTTGTACCGAAATTTTGACTGAATAGTCTTGGAAGTTGAGTGGAGTAGCTGAAAGAGCGTGGGAGGGGGTAGGCTGCCCTCCAATAAATTTTAGACTCTTAAACAGACGCTAGAACATTCGATCTCCAATCGAATAAGCTTCTGCTCATCGTCCTGGCTCATGGCTGAAGCGGATGTGGGGGATGTGGGGGCTTGGACAGCCCGCACAAGGAGCAAGAATGAATAAATAAATGAACGAATGAAAAGACTGCAAATCAAAGCTGGAGTTCACAGAGGCATGAAGGAGCATCGACAGGGTTTAATGTGCTGCTTTGGTGCCCCACGACACTGCCCAGATCCACACAAGCTTGTCGTAGGCTCCCAGCTTCTGCGGAAGGCCCTTGGAAGGACAAGCGGACGAAATTCTGTGAATTTACACTAATCTGAAGACGGAATTTTTCTCTTATCTCATTTCATTGTCCTAAATGCTAAACTGGTTATTTGGTCTAAGATGATTGTTTTCTAATAGCTAAAAATAAAGTTAAAAACTGTATCATTTGCAATTTCGTATAAATCAAGATTTGAATTCGTTTATTATCATCTGATTTCACGATGATAAATTGTGATTTTCGGTAAGATTTTCTGGTTCTGCCATAAATATCTTGTGTCTCTGTATAATGCCATTACCCTTCCACATGAAGTGTATATAGCGCCTGTTTGGAAATACCTGTCGTCCGCATGAGCGCCGCGTAAAATTGAAAATCGGGATTGCGTACAGGTCAATTATTGGTAACAGACATCGGTTCTGCCATAAATATCTTTTGTCTTATTCATTATTCATTTAAAGAAAACACAACTGCCTCAAACATTAAGGCACTTCTTACCGATTGAGTTCTCGCAACTTCGTTAGTCCACTCAGGTGCACGAGCCCCGCACCGCTGACCTTGGTCTTCTCCAAGACGAGCCGGCGAATCTGTGGCAGCAGCTTCAGATTCACGAGCCCGGCGTCAGAGACCTTTGTACGGCCCAGGTTCAGCCATTCCAGCTGGGCCAATCCCTTCAAGTGAGCGAGACCGGCATCGCTAGTCTGTGTTTCTTCGAGAGACAGCGTGTCAATGATGGTTAGTTAAAAAAGGGATATAAGAATATCCTTTTATCCGGGCTCAACTTATCTAAAACGCATCTAATTTAAAGTTGGTTATCACATGCCAAGAAAATTTGTAGAAAACTAGAAAAAGAAGAAACCATTTACCCTCATTCCACCCAGAAAAGGGGGATAATTTTGAATAAATTCATGCCTTTAAATTCAGCATTAACTGCAATTTATCTATGTTTGTCGGGAAATATGCATGTTTTTCTATCGGGAGGATAAAAATATATTTTATGTTCATATTCCCAGAAGCGGAGGCTCTTCGGTCGAAGTAGCATTCGGGCTTAAGCCTCCCCATGAAGTTGTACATAGACACAAAAGTATTTCTCAATTTTTACAGGCTGAAAATGATATATCTATATCTGATTTAACGGTTTTTACAACAGCTAGAAACATATTTAGTAGGTTGGAAAGTACATTTAAATATAGAGATGTGATTGCTAAAACGCGGTGTTTTTCCGGCCCGGCGGACCAAAAGACCTGCAAGGGGTCCCTTTCAAGAGGGTGCGCCTTGCGGGGTTGCAGGCTTGAACCGGCACGCCAAAACTAGTGACGGTTGCTTTCAGGCAGGGTAGAAGGCGCTTATGAGCGAAGAACAAAAATATTCCGATGAAGACCTCGAAGCCGGCCGGCTGATGTTTTGCCGTCCGTGGGATTTTCTCACCAGCGTCACCGACATGGCCAACCTGCCGGAAGCGGCGCCTGGCTTGTCAAAGACAGCGGTTTGTTGGCCGGAACCGGCACGCTCGCGTTCATGAGGGCTCAGCCGTCTACGCTGCTGGCCCGGTTGCGCTCGTTAAAGGTCTGCTGCGCGTTTTCCCGTGCATTGTCGCGCATGCGATCCCACTCGCTCTGCTTGCGGCAGACCCGCTCCGGAATGCGGGAACCGGTGGTTTTGACACGCTTACACACGCGCTTGTTCTTCTTCTTTGACCGCTCTTTTCAGGTGAAATGACAATGAGTCAGAAGCGTGATGAATTTAGAAAACATATAGATAGTTTAAGGGATAGAAATGATGCACCTGGCTATAACAGTTTAACAGAGCTTAAGATGGCAGCGAGAAAGCAAAAAATTCAAACTCTAGCATTACAAGAGCTCGTCAAAGATCCAGATTATAAAAATTATTCTGATGAACAGATTAAAGAAAAATTTAAAGCTATAAGAGAGAAAATCGAAGGCACCCGCGGAAAATACCCCCTAGTGGAAAATAAGGCTTTCCAAATATGAGAATTTTTCCAGGCGAAAGGAATTTTGGTACTTGTGAATTATACGCCACTCGCTTAAGTTTACGCTGTGTAACACTCGAGAACAAACCGGTTTCTTCGTTAGTTTCTTTCGGCTACGCAAGAGACAAGACAGAGACAAGTGACAGAATAGATAGAGTATGTGTAATTTGGGCTATATATTTGCACATAAGGGGGGGGGCGTCGAGATGGTGGAGCAGCCCCTGCCCGCTGGCGACGACGAGGCGCTGGGCGAGATCGCCCGGCCCTTGCCGGTCTGTGCCGACGAAAGCTGTCATGACCGCGCGTCACTGCCGGGTCTCAGGGGCAAGTACGACATGGTCAACATCAAGCTCGACAAGACCGGCGGCCTGACCGAGGCGCTGGCGCTGCGTGACGCGGCCCTCGTCGAAGGCTATGGCGTCATGGTCGGCTGCATGCTTATGCTGATTTTCAACCCTTTTATTTGAATAATGTTTCCTACACTCATCCATTTAAAGTTCCATATTCAAACTATTTTCAAAATTTGTTGCAATATTTAAAAAAAAAAGTAGGTCAAAACCCTAATTCTTCGAATCAAAGCAGAAGAACCGAGAAAAACTTTGCAGATGGTTCTTTTACAAGGTAATAAAAACAAATGTCAATTAAAAATAATCACATATTAATTTACGAGTGCTGGGTGCTTAGAATCTTTAAAAGGGCACTAGAACTGCTAATTACCAAAACAATGAATCTATCTAAGGTTAATACGGTCACTTTTTCTGTATAAACCTTATATACCCCCAGGGCATATCTTAAAAACCTGCCCTGAGTTTTCTGGGGGGAGGGGTTGTTACCCTCAAAGATATAATTTCCAGAGCTTTCAACTA
The DNA here is from genome assembly GCA_010016025.2 of Alatinidae sp. Z8VKAUB7J3. Classification (NCBI taxonomy): domain Eukaryota; kingdom Metazoa; phylum Cnidaria; class Cubozoa; order Carybdeida; family Alatinidae; species Alatinidae sp. Z8VKAUB7J3. The sequence continues at coordinate 220,418,736 of JAAAKM020721499.1, forward strand.
CGTTGAACAAAATGTTTATCTGAAGGTTTTTGTTGGATTTATTTGGGGAAATGGGCAGCAAAGGACCACCCCATGCCGCTCCGAACCGATCTGATCGACATCCTGCGCGAAGAAGCAGCCCCGATCGTTATCCTGACCGGGGCGGGCATTTCCAAGGAAAGCGGGCTTCATACCTTTCGCGATCCCGATGGCATTTGGGCGAAATACGATATCTCTGAAGTCGCAACACCCGATGCGTTTAAGGCCAATCCGGACCTTGTCCATCATTTCTATAATGACCGCCGTGCAGGCCTTGTGCAAGATGATCAGATCGAGCAAAAGACCTGTCACAGACTTTGCATCTGAATGGTTTAGCACCTGTATGTTTTCTATAGTGGCGTGTTAGTTCATCAGATCTTGCAAATCTCCATTGGCATTCGGGCCAGTGACATTGATAAGGCTTCTCACCTGAAAAATAGATGGCATTTGTTAAAACGATAAAACATATTAGTTGAGGGTAGATATTGCAAGGAGCATCAGACCCTTCTCACTGTTGCACCTTGTTGATGCGAAAATTGTCTAAAGATCCTTATAGTCTATGTCATTCTTATAGTCTATGTTCAACTATGTCATTCAGCATTAAACTGCAATTTTTGCTGATATTATCCCATATAAGTTCTTAAACAACGAATTATTCCTGCAAAAAACCTCAAAAGCCTATTTCTCTTCTCATAATAAAATTTCGCTTTTGCATTCTTCATAAAAACTATGAAAACTTGAGGTAGTTTTTCGTTTTGCCATGAAAGCAGCAGTGTATCTGCGCCCAGGCAAGATCGCGATAGAAGAAAAACCCGTCCCAGTTCCAGGGCCGGGCGAAGCACTCATCAAAATTACCACGACGACTATCTGCGGCACTGATATCCACATACTGAAAGGTGAATATCCAGTTAAACCTGGCTTGACCATAGGGCATGAACCGGTAGGTGTGATCGCCGCACTGGGTGCAGGTGTCACTGGATACGAGCTTGGTCAACGCGTTTAGTGTCAGCATGAAAAAAAAATTGCAAATTTTTAAAAGAGACAGAACCCCTTAAAAATGATGTCAGTTTTTCTGTGATATCATTTTTTAGGTATTTTAAAAATTCCTGCAAATTTGCTTCAAAACAACATTTTACTATTAAAACCAAGGCAAACAGCAACTACCAGTCCTGGATCAGATACAAATGACAATTTGTTTGGTAGAAACACTCAAGAATTTGGATTGCAGAGATCAGATAGGGGAAATTGAGAAACTGCATCTTCTTCGATATAAGGGCGGAATGATTCTGGGAAGATCACATTGCTGTGAATGCCTTTAAATAATGGGGCGATTTCTGAAACTTTATAGCCTGCAATACCGCACCCTAAAGCCGTCAAAAAGTATTTCATTTTGGGGTGATTTTTTGCGTATATTTTAAAATCATCAACATAATGCTCAATTTGAGAGAGAGGCATTTGCTGGATGTGTTCATTGAGTGTTGACTGTAATTTCTCTATGGAAATATCTCTATGCAATATCCCACATTGCACAATATCGACGATATCTTTGGTCGCTTTGGTCAATATCTTTGTAATTGACAATATATTCGGAAGTAGTTCATCATCAGTACAATGTCAGCACACGCACTATTCAAACGAAGACAATACGCAGCCTGGATATATTTGTATCAATTATCTGACAAAAGTTGCTTGTTATTTTCCTTTTTAAACAGAGTCGCTTTTTCTCTCCTCCCAAAATTTTTAGAAGTGCCTTTGTTTATTTTCTAGAAAATATTCTAAGTCCACTTAGAGAAGATGGTTGTCATAGTTTCCAGCATCCTTTCCCCGTGTGCTGGAATTATTGTCATCATTTAGGATACTTCTTCTAAGTGAATATTTCTTTCAGTATTGTACAAAGGACAAGTTACAACGAAGTATTACCGATTTCTAACTCGTGGTGGAGGTTACGTTTGGATTCAGAGCTGTCTTCTAGATACATTGTTTGACAGGGCAACTAAAATTGTCAAAACTGAACAATCAAATTGTAGCGATGAGGGAGTTTCGCTCCGGTTTGAACCTCTGCGCTTACGCTTTTAATCTGTTTTTGTTATAGCTCTTGACTATTGGACTAATCTACATTTTCGCACTGCTTATTCTTTGATATCTAACCAATCAAACGAGTAACTAATAGTTTCCTTTTAAATTGTTCCTCCTCAACTTTTCAGACCATGTAGACACCTATCAAATTGCATTTAAAAACCCTCTTTTAATTTAAGTAATATATTTTTGTACTAAAGAGAACACCCCTTAATTGAGGACAATGTAATTTTACTGACATAGTGAGGAGTTCTATGCAAATATTCATTTTAAGCTATCACAGTTAAGTCAATCACAATTTACCAACCGGTAATCTAATATATCTTCAAAAAAATATCGGTAAAAGTTTGGCAATAACACCCAGAGTTTTCAAACCGTCTATCATGTGCATCACTGAGACCAATCTCAACCATGACATACAGAGCAGTGAGGTTATCATTCAGGGTGAGGTTGTGTGAGGTTGTCATTCACCGGATCAAAGGTGCCGCGTGGACACCCCTGTTTCATTTAAAAAAAAAATACGTAAAGAGAGTTGACGTTCTTCGTCTACTGGGGATTCATTTTTCCACCGATATCTCTTGGAATAATCACCTTGATCGGGTGAGAACCTTTAATAATTAAATATCTTTGAAAAGAGGCAGTATGAAAAGACAGCAAATTGTCTGCGGTTAAAAGACAAGCGACAATGAGAATCCAGACAAAGAAGTCTGCCGCGTGCCGCGTGCAGGGGCCCTGTGGCTGGTAATTGCCAAAATATTTGTATACATTAAACAAGTATTTACAACAATCTAAAAAACTTAAAAAAGAAAACCAAAAGTTTGAAGCTTAGAAAATATTGTTTTTAGAAATCGGTGAATTGGTTGAAGGGCTTAGCTTTCCAGACAAAAACAAAACAGAAAAAAAAGAAAGCAATTGGCCCAGAGCAACATCGGAGCGAGACGCGTGAAGAAGAAAGATGACTAGCTCAGCAAAATCGAGGGAGCTGGCGGTGGCACCACCGCAATCACAAGCTTCATTCTTTCACTCTCTCGAACTTCCGTCACCCCTTCCGATTTTGCCATAGTACGGTACATGAGTTGTTTCAACCATGATTACTTTCTTGAATTACTCTTTCTAAAGAACTATTTCAAGTATTTATATCTTTGAACAAATTTGTTTCTGACAAGTAAAATTGTCTGTCAACCTTCTCAGCTAATAGAAATGCTCAGTAATATTTATTAATATTAGTTGGGAAGGTGGAAACTGACTTATAGATCTTCAAGCGAAGATTTTGAGGTAAATATAACAGGGTATTTTCAACAAATTAAGATAATGCCTCTGAGAAATTTGAAATTGTAACCATCGAAATTCCGTTTTTAGAGTTTTGGTTACTATTGAGCCGGGTTGCTACGACCCGGCTATCTTCGTGTTAACGAAGATAGTTCGTTACCGCGAAATGTTCGACAATAAAAAACCTTAGCGTTTTACTAAAGCCCCTTTTATATACGGCCCTTTCTACAGCCCCTTTCATATGCGGCCCTTTCTACAGCCCCTTTCATATACGGGATAATTTATGTTCGGTTTAAGTTTTAATGGCATGTTTTTCACAGTAAACGGCAAGCTTTTGCAACTGAAAGTAAAGAGCAGCATTAAATTTTAAAACGAACAGAAATTATTCGTTATATGACGGTTGCTCCTCCTGAACACCTCGCTCTTTACGTTAAAGTTTGAATCTTGTCCCAGTTCTTTAAGAACGACTCCTGAAACAGAAGGTTGGTTTAGTTAGAACAATAAGAAGCTTCTTTTAAGTACTAAAAAACTTTAGCGCAAAGAGCGTGGACCGTCGGCGAACGTAAGGGAGTATTCGAAGCCCGAACAGCCACCAGGGACGACCACGACTCTAAGACCGTGCCCGGCCGTGCCTTCCTTCTCCATGGTCTTACGAATGTGAGAGGCAGCCTTCTCGGTCAGGCTGAAGGGGTTGGTGGCTTGAGTCGCTTCCATGGGTGCCTTGGCGGCCCGAAGTTGAGGAAAAGCCGCTAGATTCAGTTATAGGTCCGAATCGCTTACTGTCAACTTACTATGTTTTGTTTTGTTTCGGGGGGTAGTTTTCTACAAAGAGAATTTTCCACCAGAAGAATTTTCTTTTGGGAGGAAATTTTTGTATGGGGAGGGGGTTTCAAGGTACATGGGAGGAAAGGGAGTTTCCTGGGATGATTTCAAAAACCGTCAGAAAGTAAACAAAAGAATAGTTTTTTCAACTGAAATTAAGGAGTAACATTAAAACTTAAATGAACAGAAATTTTTCTGTGTATAAGCGTTTCGCTTGTTTGAATTCTTCATAGATTTGTAATTCAAGCGACGTATAGTAAGGCCAGCGTCATGTACACGACACTTAGTACAACTGCTGGATCATCCTGAAGTGTCATATTATTAGGTGTATTAAAATGCCAAGACGTCGCGTAGTCGCTGCTCGTGAGATCCTTCCAGATCCAAAATTTAGCAGCCAAACAATCGCTAAATTCATGAACCACGTAATGCAAGATGGTAAAAAATCTGTTCTTATCTTGATGTACCAGATATGGTGTCAATGTTTCCTATTATTGAAATACAAAAATACTTCAAGAGATAATGCTACAAGTCATGGCTAAGCAGAGTTATTCTGTTTTGAAGAAAAATTTTGGTAGGCTAGTGGTTCCAAATTGCATTGCCAAATCAATAGTCCCTTTACCCAATAGCCCAAATTAAATGTTTCTTATGTGTTTTAATATTTCTTGAGTTCATCAGTGTTGATTCAATTCGCCCTCCATCAGCGTGCCCATGAGGAAAGCCGTGGCTCCGACCAAGGCCGCAAACAGCCACACCGGATAGTCGGCGCGCCAACTCTCCACGAGCGCCGCGATGCCGGCGACCGCCGCTGGAAGATCCGCGCTGGAAAAGCGGACGTTGATCGACAGCATCAGGAAGGCGACGGCAAGCCCGAAGAACAGTTGCCGCCAGAACGACCAGCGCGCCGCACTCCGGCGCCTCTTCAGGGCGTGGAGAACCCCTCATATGCGTAATTATCTCTGTTCGTTTTAAGTTTAAATGCTACTCCTTACTTACAATTGAAAAAAAAACTTTTTCATGTTTATTTTTTTATTGTTTTTTTTTAGTAATGCTAGAAAATCTTGCGCCCGTTTCATTAAATTTATCTTCCCCCATGACATATTTATACAAGGAATGATCCTCCCACATATTCCCCTCCCATCAAACCCTCCCCCTCCAAACCAAAAAATCCCTGGGAAGGCATGCGCCTCTGCGACCACCTGATGGTTGATCAAGCCGACGGTTGGCGAGCGATGGCTTATCCGGATAAGGTTTTGTACTTGAAAGCTTTGCTAGCTTCTCGGTTAGCGGAACTGACTTCTGACTCGGCCGTGGAGCAACGTGCGTTTGACTCCTTGCAAGATCTCTTCGGGCAGTACCCTCGGGGTGCCTATGCAGACGACGCCTACTTGCTGTATGGCACGCTGTCCTATCGTAACTATTGGTATCAAAGTTCCATTTTTTAGAGTTTCATTTACTATTGAGCCAGGTTGCTCCTTACTACAGTTCGTTACCACGAACTGTTTGACTAATTGTCATACGAAGAAACCCATTCCAAGTGATTGAAAATATTTCTTTTATATCAGCTAAATATAGGATACATAAAAGAGTAAATGTTTGAGATTTAGCTCGGATTTAGGCTTGTTACAATTAGGAAAACAGTGCCATTTTGTGGGAAAAAACTAAAAAAAGGCAAAAACTACAAAAAAAAACTAAAAACTAATAAAAAAAAAAAAAAAGCAAAAAAACTAAAAAAACTAAAAAAAGGCAAAAAAAACAAAAAAAACAAAAAACTAAAAAAAAAACAAAAAAAAAAAACAAAAAAGCAAAAAAACTAAAAAAAAAAAAAAAAGGCAAAAACTACAAAAAAAACTAAAAACTAATAAAAAAGCTAAAAAACTAAAAAAACTAAAAAAAATCGAAGCGCGGCATGCCCGGTAGTTGAGCGAACAACGGGACAGAGCTGAGGAACAAACCGACGAGAACCAAGCGCACGTCTAGCGAACAGGACGTGGGGTCCCAAGCATTCCTTGGTTCTTGGCGCTCCAGCGCAGGAATAGGTCATCTTCCAGCGCCGTATTGTGCGTATGCGGTTGCGCCTCGCTCTGATCTTCGTCGTCGTGCTGGTCGTGACTGCGAAGTTTGCCGAAGGCGAAGTTTTCTATCATCATTTCATAAAAGAGTGCAAAGAGCAAATAGTGGGCAAAATGAGTGAAAATCCGGTCCGTGGAGTGAAAGAATGCAATGGAAAAAAAGAGTGCATTTAATATGAAAAATGTGCAAGTTGGCAACCTGCTCCCCACGAAAATATCCTCTAGACAATTCGATCCCGGTGAAAATTTAACCCGGACAATTAATCTTAAGATTTCAAAGCGTAAAAATGAGTTAGAAACGAGTAATATGTTTCTTAGTTTTAACTGCCTCTCTGAAACTTTCATGAGACCATTAACGAATACAATAATGTAAGTGTTACATGAAATGGTGAGGGTTATCATAAACGTGGGGAGCCAAGGGGGAATCAAAAGTTTAAGGCCTTTGGTGTAGGTTCATGGCTTTATCTATTGATTAATTTAAAACACTTTTTCATTAAGACAAGTTTTTCCAAGTGTATCCAGGATGTCAAAGAGCATAGATAGAATCTAGGTTTGATAATGAAGGTAAATTTTATAAATTATTGACAAAAAATATATTTGATATTGCTTTTGAAAGAAGAAATAGCAAGGGGATTGCAAAATGAGAGGGAGGAATAACCATGATGGCAGTTGATAATGGGAAAGATGATCACCTTGATTGGGCAACTATGCGTTTAAAACAGACGATTGATTTTTCCCAACAAATGCTAAAAGTTTCTGTTAACTACGCTTTAATTGGAAACGCTGGTGATGTGCACGCAGCATGCAGAGGTCGAACGCTTCCCACTTTCGCGACAGCGAGTCACCTTCGTCCATCACGCCCTGCAGAAGCTTCTCAGCCTGGTGACCTTTGAACTTCGACCCTCGAAAGCTGAAACCGCCGCCCTGCTGCAACGCGCGTGCAAGCGTGTCGAAGTCGTGGTTGAGCTCTTTCTGCTGTTTCGCGAGTGTTTCGCAGTGCGAATCGAGCTGCTCGGCGATCATGCCGCGGTGCAGGAACTAGAAGTCATCGTGTGGGAATACGCGGACGAGTAGGGTGGTGGGCGTTTTTCTGTTTGAATTCATCTTCCTCTATTCCTGGGAAAAACCGTGGCAAAGAAAATCACAAAGAAGAAAACTACAAAAAAGAAGACTGCCAAGAAAAAGGTAGCCAAGAAGGAAAACAAGAAAAATTCCGCACCTTCTGCGGCCAGGGATAAGTATCCTCGCCATTCCGTTGAAAAGGCGCTACGAGTAATTTCCTCCTTGAGCTCCAAATCCCTACTCCTATTAATGTTGCAATTCTTATCTTCGACTATTTTCCTCAATGACTCCACTTTTTGTTTTAACGAAAGAAAATCTGACAATAGAGTGCACTTGATATTTTCGACTGCAAATACGTTGGGTAGAAATATGCATAGAATGCATTTTTGCAACGTTCAACGAAAGCTTGTTACCTTGCAACCAAGTGTCCAGTGCCTAAAGTCGCTACTTTCCTTCCACTTGCCTCATCAGCTACGTTGATTGCAACAAACCTGTTGTTAGAAGAAATGGTCCCGTGTGAGCTACGGAGCATCTCGATAAACAAATACCCCGTGCTGGAACGACTATGACGAGGACCGAGACAAGATAGACCTTTTCCACCTCTCCCAAAGTTAATAGAATGCATTCCTGGTGAATGAAGGACTTGTCAACAGATTGAAAAACCCCTTATTGATATCCTTCGTCACCTCCTTACGTAATCGTAAATCTGATCGTGGACCTCTTATACCCGGTATTTGACCCCAGAGTACGATTATGAACTCAATAGTCGGAGAACTATTTTCGAAACGATCGTACACGGTGCTAGGCCCAATTCTGTTGGTCTTGGCTTTGCTGGTCGCCCTGGCTTCTTACGTTGCGTCGCCATTCGATCCAATTGAGCTACATTTCAATGCGCGCTTGGAGCCGCCAAATTCGGTGCACTGGTTTGGTATAAAAAATCACTCAAAGGTACTTTATGATTGCCGATTTTCAATTTTAGTCCCAAAATCTTCGTTTGCCAAATTTAGTGTTTCCGTTTTCTATCTTTTGTAAAACACAAGAAACATTATTGCAGAATTTTTTTTGATATTGGAATAGAAAAATAATTATGTCAAAACTTAGTATTTCCTCACCTGCTGTCAGGTGTCAGTATTGTCCATTCATTACTTCACCGTCCAAAGGTTAATCCGAGTGCGGGGAATCACATTTATGTCACTTATTTAATTAAATCCTATTGTGTAGGTGTTTTTTGTGATCTGAAATGTGATTCCATGGTGAGCTTTCGTCGTGCAACATGAGGGACTGTTCTCTGCGGTATTCCCATGCTGCACAGAGATGGCAAAGTATCAAGGAAGATTATGAATTAGTATTTTGAAAAAAGAGGAAGTACGGAGGTTTTTCCCGGGGGAGTCATTCTCAACAAAATCTCAAAAGCACAATTCATCTTGTCTATGATGTGGGAGTATCAACTCATCTCTTCTGTATGACTAAGTTGAAATCAACACTTTCATTCCGTTTCTTTGTTTTTATCAGACTAAATCATACCGTTTGTTTAACTTTTAGGCTATTTCTTTCATTTTTAACATCATATGTGAGGCAAACAGTTCCAGATCTAGAAGAAGTTTTATTTCAAATAAAGAAAGTAAAAGGTATCTTTTAAATCAAGCTACAATTTATACCTGCTAAAATTCAAACTCAAAATGACCAGAAATTACTATTAAAGCACAAATGAAACCCAAAACGAACAGAAATGAAATAAACAATTATAGCAAAAAACATACAACAAGTAATAATATAAATAAATTAAATAAATCTTAAAGCGAGTAATGTTTAAATTGAATATGCAAATTTAGCTTAAAACGAAACAAAATATTTTGCTATTGAAGTATAAATGAAACCCAAAACGAAAAGAAATTTATAAAAAAAAGGGTCCCGTTCGATGATCGAAATTATAGGCTACACTTTGAACTTTTATTTAGCATTTTCATTTCGAGACTAAGAATTGATAAAAATCTGATAATGTGATTAGGCCTGCATTCATTGTCAAAATTAATTAAAATTTCAATCTATATTACGATGTGAATAGTGTATATTTTTCAAACATTTAATTTAAAACTACAAAAATAGAAAAAAAACAACAACTAAACCTACAGACATTCATCGATGAAGAATACCGTATTGAAACGGTGGTTGACCGCGTAGAAACGACCAGCGCTGTGTTTCTTGGTTTGACGATGGGTTGCGGACGGTGCCACGATCACAAATATGAACCGATCAGCCAGAAAGAGTTCTACCAATTCTTTGCCTTCTTCAACAACGTTCCAGAATCAGCACATGTCGGCAACGCAGACAATCAGGCCGACAAGCCGTTTGTCAAAGCACCACCGCTGTTCGCTCCTTTTCAAGAATTCTGGTTTCCCCCTCCAACTCCCCCAAATGTCTCAGGATCTGGTCGTAATTTAAAGCACAAGCTCCTTCTAAATATCAAATTTCATTAAGATCTGGTCACCCTTTCATAAGTTACAAATACATCAATTTTCAAAATTAACCACCCCCCAATTCCACCAAAGAGAGCAGATCTGATCTGGTTATGTCAGTCACATATCTTAGACAGGTTTCTATTCTTTCCATCCAGTTTCGCTGAAGGCCATTGGAAAGGCTCTCAAGGCCGAAGAGAGTCGTTTCATCGGCTACATGGAGATCGAGCGGAAGTCCAAAGCCCTCGGGTTCGGGATGACCGTCAGAACTCTTCGCTTCTACGTCGACGAAGGCATCCTCCCCCCGCCAAAAAAGGTGGGGAAGACGCCGGTCTACGAGGAAGACTGGATCCTCAACGTGCTGCTGGCCATCCATCTGATGAAGACGCGGCTCAACCGATCGTATAGAGGGCCACATGGAAAATGCAACCTAACCAAAATACCAGCCAACTATTTATTAAAATATTGCTAGGCCTACAATTAGCGTTTTGTCGGTCGTTTTCGACAAAATAATACTACATTGTCTCAGTTCCAAAATTATATATAGTTAGGTTAGGTCAAAAGATCTTAAAATTAAGTTTGTGATAGAAGCGGGTAAAATTCTAGTTTGGTGACTTCTTCCTTGGCTATCTCATAAAGGGGTATTTCTGTGCCCCAACCAGTTGAAGCTAACAAAGAAAAGTGATACCAACGCACGGCGATAACTTTTTAAAATTATTAGACTTATAGATGATAGGCTGTAAAAGGGCCTTGCGGTCATAATGATGCACATTGAGTGTTTACATTGTTTTCTTTTGTTGAATTTTTTTTCATAGTTTTAAAAAACTATATCCTACATAATATTGCTTGAGATAATAATAAAAGATTAAACTATCGTGCAGACATCGCATCAAACAAGGTTTATAACTTTTTAACAGATAAAAGCAATGCCAAAATCCCACATTCCACATAGATTGCTCTCAATAAATAACATCCCCATCTATGCCCCCAGCAGTTTCTGATGTAAAGTAGCATATGCTCCAGCAGCTACTTCTTCCTTCCCACCACATTATAAGTGCATCAACCCTTTCTGCTATGCCACGGCTTTAAATAATGTTCACTTGATACAGTTGCTGCTGTACAAGCTCTTGTTGTATGTTGGTTTTTTTCTTCGTGAAACATGATGTATATTGATTTATATTCGTGAAAGTTGTTGCATGTGGGTTATTTCTTGAAGATACTTAATATAAATGCATATTGAGCTTCGATTTTCAGAGGCAGTAATGCCGTACGGTAGCGAGTTCGTTCCTAAGGCTGTAGGTAGTCTTTTAAAATAACGGCTAACATAGATATTAATTTTGGAAAAATAGACTGTCCCACAGCAACGTTATTCCCCCCCTCTATGGTTGCAGGGGCAAGTTCTGTTTCTTCAAATGTCTGACTTGGTGTTTCTTCTTGTAGCTACCTTTTAGCATCACTGTGTGGTTCTTAATTTAGGGGTTGTTGCTTTTGTTCAGGATCCAGGAGACAAGCATGAATAGCTTCTTGGGTCTAATTTAACTTGCAAAACCAATCTTCAAGGCTATGGAGCATAGCATTTCTGGCTGTCTGAATGCCATCTGTATGTGGCGCCGCTGCCCGACGGCCGCGGCGAACGTGTCGACCTTGGCGCGAAGCGCCTCGTACTCCGGCTCGCTCACCCCGCGGCCTTAGCACGATGGCAGGGGCGTCCGCTCAGAACGGCTCACGGTGGACCGAGCGCCGAACGTCGGCGCGGGTGTCTCGCCGGAGGGGCGGCAGCTCCCACTGGACCCGGGCGCGCGGCAGCACGTAGAAGCTGCGCGGGTTGCGGCCCTCGATGTCGATGGCTCTGTCATTTGAATTTTTTTTTATTCAATTCATGTAAAGAAATGACAGATCCATGCGCGAAAACAAGCACTGAATTCAAATTATAAAGAGTAGGGAAGCATTGACTTCAAGTTGATCAAATGTCAGCAAGGAAGATGATATTGTTAAGGCCGATTCACAATAAAATTTTATTAATACAAAGATTTAGATAGCATCTAGAATTGGATTAAGCTAAAATAGAAGTTCAAGAGGGTGAATATTTTGTTTGGCTCTTATCAACCCAGATTGTTTGACGCCGAGGCCGCACCGGACATCCTGAAACAGCTGATCACGGCGCAATCGCCGCATGTCGACCTCTGGCTGGCGGAAACCACGTCCAGCCTGCAAGAGGCCGAAGCGGTGATCACCGCCCTTGCGGGCGGCAGCCGCCCGCTTTGGCTGTCCTATACGCTGCAGGATGATGCACCCGAGGTGCCGCAGTTGCGCTCGGGCGAAGCGGTGCTGTATATATTCAAGAATGAATTACTCTGGAGAGATAATAGAATAGGCTATTCGATCTTTTGCTTTGGTTAGGAGAAAAAACTGTTAATCAAACGTGTCAGTGACAAAGTATAAGTTTTGTAGTTATCACTTGCTGTCGCAATCCGTACAAGCTATTTTTTTATGTACAGGTTCTGAAATTAAAATAGATCACTAATCTCAAACTTGCACTCCTCCCTAAAAAAACAGAAACAAACAAAAAGACGGCGGGCGCCGATATGTGGCATCTGCGGAACCAATGTCAGTCTGGCGGTATTTGGCCCGGCATTCGACCACCTGGCACTAATACCGCCTACCTTCGTGACTTTCGGTTTTCTGCCTACTCTTGGTTGGATGTTGATTCGCGAGGTCGACGTTTCTATGCCGAAACCAACGATCTACAACTCACCCACTACAAACAGCAACACCTGGGCCGGTGGGTCGATGTACCACTGCACCTGGCGGATCTAAAAATCTGTCTTCTTTGGTTCCCCAAAAATCCCTTTTCGTTGAGGGTTATCATCCCCAGTGGTTTATCACTATCGACAATCCATCCCTAGTAACAATAACTCGACCAACTTGATTTACTTGACACGATTTTTCCCTACTTTCCAAAGTTTTTGCCTCAAGTTGTGTCCAAAGTTTTGTTTTAAGTGTTAATGTTGCATAAATCACAGTTTTTATACAGCCTGCTGTTTGAAATATGGTTAGCATAAAGAGCGAGGGATTGCAGAGGGGACAACCCATTTCATATACGGGGTAATTTCTGTTCGTTTTGAGTTTTAATGTCGCTCCTTACTTTCAGTTAGAAAAACTAGTTTTTTTTATGTAATAAGTATTTAAACATTGAATGACATGACTCTTTTTATGGATATCGTGACTGTATAGTCACCACCATACTTTAGTTGGTGTAATGCAGTGGCATTCCACATAGATATCTGCTTCATTGATTTTGTAATGGTTGATTTTGTTGTTGTTGACCGCTTCGACGTATCAAATTATTAAACATTTGACTTCCCGCAACTACTGCATTTCTTGCTGAAGCATTCCAACTACTATCAAATGAAGATGATTGTTGATTTTGATTTGATGGTGAAGTATTTTTAGATACAAGTGAATTATTACTTGTACAATTATGTAATAAACCAACAATATAACCTAAACTACCTTCACATTGTAATATTGCTTTTTTCTATAAAAATAAAATATATTTTTATTTAGTAATTTGTGTTTTATTATAATAATTTAAAAATTAAATTAATTATACTTAATATATAATTAATAAAATAAAAATTTAATTTAAATATTATATACTATGCAATTATTATTATTCATAATTTTATAAACATGGTTATTCTAAGTTTTTAAGTAATAAAAAAGTTTAAAAACTATTTTTTGTTATTAATATAAAAATGATATTCTTTGATAATATCTAATGCAATATCTAATGGGTAACCAGTGAAGACTTCTAAGTAATGGTGTGACATTTTTGAGACAAAATTTGTTCACTTAAAAAACAAGCCGGGTGGCCGCGTTCTGAATCCTCTGAATCCTCTGAAGCTGATGTGTCGGTAGTCCGTAAAATAAACTGTTACAATAGTCCAGTCGACTGGATATAAAGGCGTGAATCAGAATCTCTGTACATCCTCTTGTGAGGTACTTCCTAATTCTTTGAAATCATAGAAACCATAGAAAACATCTAAAGTCTAATTGGCAGTTATAGCAATGATATGCCTCTAGCCTTGGCAATTAAAGTCCTATCTTATCCAAACAGTCCTGTAAAACCCCCAATCGTACATGAAAGGTCAATTAGATAATTACCAGTTGCATGGGCGGTAAGCCACGAAATCGAAGTAAATTCTTCAAAGCCAACACTGCTTCTAAGAATCATTAAATGCCAGACACGACAAATACTGGACGGGTAGCAATTAGCGGTCTAAAAACCTTCCCATGCTCGTGTCTGGTTTGTTTTTGACTGGGCATTCAGATCTAGCCCCTACTTTTTGTTAAATAATATAAGTCGTTTATTTTGGCCTCATCCAGTTCCGAGGTGCTGAATTTAGTCAGAGACAGTCTACTTTGTATTTTCCTTCTCCTGAAAAGCCTGGGAGTTTCAAACTTCTCAATAGCGAAATGGTTGATTTTAGCACTGCTTGCCAAAATGGCTGATTTCCACCCATTTGGCTGGCTAAATTCCAAGTTGACAATCACATCTATCCAAACTCTACCGGGCTCTTATATTGCTTATACTTGGCGTAGTTTTGACTAAACTAATCCACCCCTCCCCCTTAAGGTCATACGCATCTACCTGATGTCAAAATGGCCTAATGACCACCGGTTTGGCTAGTAAAATCATGAGGCCTACTTATTTTTTACGAATCGCTTCGTAAATTTGCCTTTACACACGCTCGATCCGGCTATTGCGGACCGCGCTTGGTAAATCGGCTTAGGTTCTGTTGCTGGAGTAGATCATGACTGATTTTATGAATTCACTGAAAATCGCGGCGACTGGCTTGCACGCGCAATCGGCGCGGATGCGGGTGATTGCGGAAAACATGGCAAATGCCAGTTCCGCAGCGAAGGAACCCGGTGCGGACCCTTACCGACGCCGGGTGCCGACCTTTAAGGCGGTTTATCACAATACAGGATGCTCAATCTCGTTAAGGAACCGAGCTCTATTCCAATAGCCTCGGGTATCGCGCTATTCATTTGCTCGTAATTTCGAATGGATTTTGACTCTGTAAGATTTAATTTGCTGTAGTAAACTTATGATATACGTGATTTATTGAAATATTATTTATGATTTTTATTAAATTCATTTTTTTGTGGGTTCACCGATTTATATTAATAAATAGCATTGATATCAGTGGGCCACATTTTTTTTCTGTTAGACGACTTACTAAAATCCAGCTACCGAAGCAGAATTTGGATCTTGTTAGAGCCTAGCTTAGTTCTTGACTGTTCCAGAAGCCTAAAATCAACTAAAAATCAAGGACAAAAGCCATTGGAAAGACAAATGTTCTACAATCTATTGAACACTGACCAACTCCTATTTTTGAGAGTCAATCAGACTAACTGGCTTATTGACCTACAATATTTTCAGCAATAGAGAAATATTGCTGGTTAGTCTTTTTATATTTTTTTTTATATCTCTCCTCCTTGAACAAAAACCCCCCAACAAAAAAGTCCTGGATATGGCCTTGAGGATCCTACGTCAATTCCTACCTCCATCATCCTCTCATCTCAACTGTGTAACGAATTTTGTATTTATCTGAAGCCTCAATGAGAGTTGAGATGTTTTGGAATAAAAATTCTCCCTATTTTTAAGACGCTAAAGACGGTGTCTTTACCGTCGATTCTTATCATTAAGATTTTATGATTTTATAGTTCCTTCCCCCATTTCCTTTGAAATCAGGCAAATTTTTTTGGCTCGTAACCTTTGATAGGTAAAACGAAACTTAATGAATCATACATACTTAAAGTAAGCATAAAAACTCTATTCTTTTGATATATCTATTGGTATCAAAACTCCTTTTTTTTAGATTTCTATTTACTATTGAGCCGGGTCACTCCTTACTTACAGTTCGTTACTACAAACTGCTGTATTGGTTCGCGGGCCACAACCACGACGGTTGCGCGTTCGAGCATGCCACACGCAGCACAAGTTGCATCGAGTACCCCTTCCCTTGATCGTCTCTTCCCGTCTGCGATCGTCTTTCCTCCTCACCGATTGAACCGCAGACACACCGTTCGGAGTGTGCAAGCCGACACTCACGGCGCGTTCGGCTTGCTTGACATAATCGTTGCCGACTCTCCATCCGCTGACTCGTCCAAATCTCCTGGTTAGATAATCAATTGGCTATGCCTCCCCAGCAAAGTTTTGCAGATACGACCTGGATGATTTGGGAGCACTTTTATCCACAGTACATTCGAATTTACGGGCGCAATTTTATCGTGAATCACGGCGACGCCGTTTTGCCTTATTGGTTTTACTGGAAAATGGCCTGGTGGAATAATATCATGAAATCGGAAGATCACGTTCGCCAGCGAGTAACGCAGGCGCTTAGTCAGATTTTTGTGATTTTTTGTCATGGAAATGTAAGACACATCCTTTTGTTTTGAGCTCAATAGCGTGACATTTTATGGTGTTTTTTTTCTGAAAGCTGGCACTCTAAAGCGATTCTGCTCTTGGCTTCAAATTGTTTATGAAGTGCCTTTCATTTACTTTTAGCAATGATGTGTAGCTATTTAATTATATAAATAGCCAATATTTTTCCATATTTTGCTTTTTTTTTAGATTTACCTCCATCAACATTTGAAACCGGCACAGTGGCCTTGGTTCGGGAACCCGTCGAAGGAGAAGATGCACATTCTGATGAAAACCGGACAACAACCAATGCTGTTGCCTCATCGGGCGACGTCGGTGGCGTCCCAGCCAAAGAAGACTCACAACCGACTTCATACGGGTGAAAAAGAGATGCGACCATTTATTATCAGCCTTTGGTCGCCCTTGACTTATATCGTCGTCAGGTAGGATGCCACGAGCAAGACTGCGAGTGTCATGGTGGCAACGTAGAGACCGCGCCGAGCATCATCGCGGCAACAACAGCGACCGCTCCGAACGCCGGGGGGATGGTTGGCGAGTACCGCTCGATCGACGGTAGTGGCAACAACCAGACCAACGTTTCATGGGGATCTGCCGGCCAGGATTTCCTTCGTGTGGCCGCGGCGGACTACGCCGATGGGTTTTCGGCGCCTGCCGGTGACGACCGTCCGAGCGCACGCGAAATCAGCAACGCCGTGTTTCAGCATCCTCAGCACTGGGTGCCTGCATCGACATTCCATATAGCAGTAGTTGGACATACACAATACGTTCATCTAGTGATATCCCCCCTGTGTATTGGGGGAATGATTCCGCCAATGACTTTATCTCCATTTGCGGCTCAACATCCTGATACGCTCCTACACGATGGGCTCCGACGAAAGCCTGACACATGGGACTATTCATTCCGATCAACTCGACCAGGATTACTTTCCCCTTAAAATCGTGTTGACAAGTAGAACGCCAAACTATTGTTTTGCCATAGGGTTTATTATATCAAAGGACTAAAAATAAATATCTCGTTTGGTTTTATGTGATAAAATGTTATATTCGAAAATGTAAATTATTATTTACAGCTCTCAATGTGCTCTGCCTCGTCAACAGCCAGCTCCCTAGATTTCAGATCCATAAATTTGGTGAATAGGATGATACACTTTTAAGACTAATATTCCTTACCGAATTTATGAGGTTCGACCGGTAGAGGATGTCAAGCGTCTCTAACTTTCATAAGGTTTATGTGTCGAGCACAAAAACGTTTATTTGCACATATGATACAGTGAATGTACATAAAACGAGGACAGAAACAGAATAAGAACTGACTCGAGTAACCTAAAACGGTGGCTTATATTCACTAAAACAAGGAAATAAACATCGAAACATTTGACAGGAACCCATTGAGATCATGTTGTGATTCTTCATTGGAGGGACTCTATCTTGATAAAGTGATCCCCTACAGCCCCTGCGGTAAGGTTTGTAGGGTAGGCTATACAATTTGACCAGTGTTTACGTATGATATTTTTTAATGGGAAGTATGCATACATTTTTGGATGTGGAAGGGAGGATGAATTTTCTGCTGAGTAGATTTTGCACGGGGAGAAGAGGGAAGTCTTGACGGAGAGGGAAGTTTTCTGAGGAAAAACTTTTCAGGGGAAATTTTAAACTGGGTTGAGGCTGAGGGAGAAATTGAAGAATTATCGAAGGATACCCATCCCCCTTTTTCCTTTTTAGATGCTCCCTTCCCTCATCACTGATCAAAATTTTGGAACAGCAATTTTATTCAAAACAGTCAAAAGGTCTTGTAATTATGACTCCAGGGTTGCAATGCCCCCCACAGCTCCCAGGGTAAGAATTGTAAATTTTGCAATTTGCGCTTTTTCACATGCAGGACTTATCAATAGGAAAAGGGGTGTCGATTCCACTTCCATAATGTATTAAAAAATATAGGAGCTAAGTTGTCGTAAAAGAGAAGAGACAGAACCAGTGCGGTTTTGACAACCAGAAAATGAACATTCTATTACATTCTTGGAGATAAGTTTTTTTTTTTCTCTGTTGGCGGAATAAAAGAGATATAAGCTTTATTCTTCTTTGAGAGAACCAGAATTATTCTGAAAGTTGCTTCTAAAGTTGAACTAACTAATTTGTTTTAAGGGGGCTCAAGTTCGAGGTCACGATTCACACCCGGCCCGAGTTCGAGCTGGGCGAGTAGAAGGGCCTCGACGTCACCGTCCCGGTGATCCAGGTCGAAGAGAAGCACCTCGAGGAGGCGCTCGACGCCTTCCGCCGGACACGCGGCGAGATGAAGCCGATCGAAGGCGAAGGCGACGACGCGGTGGTCGAGAGCGAGGATCAGCTCTCGGTCGACCTCCAGGTCTGGCTCGCCGATGAGTACGTGCTACAATAATCTCTACAGCAGAATTTAGTGAACGAGTATGCAGAATTGTTTTCTCGATCCAAGCATATTCATTCAAAGTAGGAATAATAATCGAAAAGTCCTTTTCCGGGGTAAGCATCGAGTGATTAGCGGCTTTCAATTTCGAGTTTCGGGACAAGATTATTATCTTCCCGGGTCGTATTGAACTGAGAACAACTTACACATTTAAAGATAAACCGTTTACCTGTCTGTAAGCAACCGACCGCGCTGGTGCTGTTCGTGTGTTGCAGTGCATGCTGTGCAGCTGCTCATGCGGATGACCCGGTGCTTGATCGCATCGTCGAGGCTGTGCTCAGCGAAATGACGGTAGAAGAGAAGGCGAGACAGTTGTTTATCAACGACGGTAATTATAGCTCTGTTTTGGGATTGTCTGGTGTGTCTGGTCATGTCAGTCCATGTGCCTGTCTACGAATGTGAGGACAACCCCTTTGTTTGTGACTTTGGGACGAATCATTAGTCTATAGAAATAATAATTCATTGCACTGCATTTCCTATCCATTTGTTTATTAGTGGATGGATCTATCAATTTATCATTAAAGTGATAGCCGTCGCCTCCATCACGAAAAATAATAGGATATTGTAGGGCATCATAGCATCGATGATTTTCAGCAATTTTTACCAACTGAGCGTTTTGCTTATGAAGAATAATATCTCGAGGTAAAAACTGATCACTGACCATAACCCTGGCTGCAGGCACTGAGGAGAGAAAGTGAGAAAATTAAGGTGATTGTCGACAACAGGTCGACATAGTAAGGTTTCCGATGACACATCTTGCGCGTATTCCCCCGAAATTGATTAACACAATCCTCTATATTATCACTTGTTGAGAAGCTAAACCCACGTAAAAACACCTGTTTATCAGTGTATTGGCGTTTTTTCAGGTGCAGCGTAATAATTTTCACAGGCCTGTCCATTGATCCTTTTCTTGTCTCTAACTGGGTATCCACCATATTAAAAAAAACACAGATAAGAATAAACTATTTCTATCATAATTTATATTGCAAAAAACTTAATTCAGGGGAATATGCTTTTATAATTCTATTCTAGTCAAAAGATAATATACTTTGAATTGCGAAGAAATCAGTATTCTTTACATAACAAATTCCTGAGAGTCTTTATTTCTCTTTCTTTTTGAAAATGTAAAGACAATCAAGATTTACTGCCTTGCACGTGGCAGTTTCTGTAGAATGCAAATTCAGAGGCAATTTCAAATCGAAATAAGCAGTTCTTCCAACAGGCAGCAATGTTGCGGCTATTGCGGACGACGCAATTGCCAACGCTTGACCGTGAACAACAGCACCCAGGTACAAACGGCAAGGTAGACGGTCGACGCCCGTCGAATCGCCAGCGTCAACCGCAACCAATGCTTACAATCTTTGATCATCACGTTTTGGTAACACCCTCGTTGACCAATTTGGCGCAGTGGTACGTGAGATTGATGCAGGTAACCATGATGCTGGCAATATCGCTTTTAGTTGGGATGGAACTGACAACAATGGCAATTTATTGCCACGTGGCAATTACCAGATTCAGGCACAAGGTACAGTAGATGGGCTAAACACTAACTTGACGGTTGGAATTAACCCTCAAGTAACTGGCCAAGCAGTCGCTACGCGCGATGTTAATGATATGAAAATCATCATCGACCCCCCCCACCCAAAAAATAGTTCTTAATGACAACATCTTTTCAAATTAAAAATTTAAAGGTAGTGGATTTTGGTAGAAATACTTCTACAAAAATGCATGATAGCCCAGCTTCTCAATAAAAATATTTTAGGCCACCTGTCCACCAGGAACAGAAAAACCGTTCTCAAACTTCGACGGTGTGTGGGATTTTTTTTTATTTTTTTTTATTTCGATAAAGCTCCATTAAACCAAATTTTAGATGATAGCAAAGGCCGGACGGCGGCCTACGCTTTTTGCGACCGGCACGGCTGCACATGTTTCCAATGATACATTTGGAACAAGAACCACAACCGGTACATTTGGTATCGCTCTTTCGCAATCTTTGTTCGACGGATTTCAGACCAAGAACAATGTGCGCGCAGCAGAAGCGCAGGTGCGCGCTGCAAGGGAAAATCTTCGCAATACCGAGCAGAATACACTTTTCGACGCAGCATCAGCCTATCATGGGCATGATGGGAGGAGACCGGACCTGCATAGCTCCTCTTACAGCGATTCGCAAACATTATCCCAATCATGGTTCCATTGTATTGAGTGTTTTCTCAGATAATGCCCGGGACATGGATGCCCTTAAATCTGAGGCTACGGGTATGTTTCGAACGGTAAGGAAGCTGAAAGTGCGGTAGAAAAATGATTTTGATTTGTCCAGCAGCGATGAATTTATCGCACAGTTATTTCAACAGCTGTTAAACGAATAAATAGCTCTTTTGAAATTACTTAAAAATACTTTAGCGTGAACAGTGAAATATTGAAGACGAGAAAAACACCCTCATAAACGTAATAATTTCTGCTCGTTTTGAATTTTAATGGAGTTCCTTACTTTCATTTGAAAAAAAACTTGTTTTTTGTTTAAATTTCTCATTGTTGTTTTCTAAAATAATACTGGAAAATCCTGTAAGCCCCTCCATGGAAATTCTCTTCACCCATTAGATAGCCATCCTGATCCTGAAGTACAGCAAACACACTGTTGTGTGCAAGGCCATTCTCGGCTGTCACGTGATCAAACTTCAGCGAAAAGGATTGAGCTAGAAGTGCTGGAGCGAGATACACGCCTAGTAGAGCTAGACAGGCTGTCTTGAGGGCAAGGCTAGGCCATCTAAATAGCACCTCCTTATCCATGTGTTTGGAGCGCATCCTAAAGCACGTTCGCATAATCTCGAAGTCACCGCCTCACTCCCACCTTTACTCCCACAGGACTAAATGCTTTTAAAATTCTTGGTCTTTTCATCAAGGGCACTTTACTAGCTTTCAAATGGCTTATCTTTGACCAAAATCTGTGATATATCTGGCAAGATGTCATTCACTTAATAAATCATATATTCATACATTATTGTAGTCAGCTTTCAATTTGAGCCGCATTGCCGGCCGTCCTTATGGCCATTTTGAGTGATACAACATTTGTCTTTGATGCTTTAAATGGTCAAATTTTTGCCTGAGATACTTGATAGGGTACTTGTAAATAAAACACCTGTAAGTACCAGGTAGCTAGGTATATTGAGCTACAAAATTATCTTGGTAAAGCAATAAACAAACTTCAACATAAAGAGTGAAAGGTTAAGGAAATAGCAGTCCCTGAATTATATAAAGTAATTTCTATTCATTTTTAGTTTAATGCTGTTGTTTACTAAAATCTTTAAATAAAAATGTTGCTATCTGAAAAACTAAGCAAAGAAAAAACGGGTTTTAATTTCACAAAAATGTCACCAAGTAAAAATATTGTCTCAAAGAAAAAAACGTTACGAAAAATGTCGTGAAGAAAGAAAAATCAAAGCTTCTTACTTGGCTCATGTAACGTTGAGTTTCTTTCCATTCTACTCGATTTCATTTCGTTCAATATTTTCGTTCAATATTTAAATATGTCCCTGAAGTGACTTTGTCTCCTACTTCTATTTTACAATTAGGTCTAGTATTGTTCATTCAGAGTTACTACCCCTATTGAAAAGGCAACACTATGTTTTTGTTAATTTGTTGTAATTTTGGGTAATTTCAGTGAGTTTCGGAGAAGTTGCTTCTGATATGTCCCCAATATAATGACACACCCCGAAGATAATACCTCGCAAAGTGGGAGGAGAGAGAATATTTAAGTCATAAGGTACCATACCTCTAAACAGAAGTAGCGTCGACAGAAGGGGTTTTTACTTCCTCATCCCCTTCTTCTTCATCGTTCTTCATGGTGGCTATGATTTTTGCCTTATCTGTATAGATGGGCTTACTACTCACTGCATGGATAGCACCCCCACCCGATTTGGAATAAACAAAGTTCACCTCCAACCTTTCAAGGACGACTCTATTCTTATTTTTTGATATTTCAAGAGCCACGGCAGGTAATCCCTGTAATCCATCTTCAAACGATAAGGCAAAACTATTCACATTTGTCAGGTAATGATAGGGAATGACATTACATTCCTATAAATTTAAAACTAAAAAAGATATATGTTTCATGGGTATAAATATGCCTCGAGGAAGACTCAACTTTTAAGCTTCCTTCACGTGAAAACACGTAAGATTTTGATTGACAAAATGTAAATACTACAAGTGAGGCATTAAGGTTTTAGAAACGTCTAAGTGGGGCATGACCCAACATTGGTAGCGAATCATTGAGCTAGACGCTATGTGACAGTTAACCATTGTCCTCTGTTCCTTTTGAGTCTGTTGTAGTGCAGGAATTTGATCATTTATATAACTTTTCGAAGGGTTTCAAAACACCAATTTACCATGGTAAACTGAATCGAGTCTCGGAAAACCAAAATAATCTGCACCTGCTATTCATTCAATTCTATAGACATTTTCTAAATGGTGAAGATAAGGTCGCAACACGACCAACTATGCAAAAAACCATGTTGTTTGTCTCTTAGGTAAAATTTCCCACGGAAAGTTCACCCTCGAAAACTTCCATCCCAATTCGAAATTCTCCCCATAGAAAATCCATCCCCAGGTCCGTTTTTTAATACAGCGACTTTAACGGCTTTGCATTCGGCTGTTGTAAATGGATAACTAGATGTTTTTCGGATATTTATTTAAAACCTTTTGAAGTAAGCTAGAGGCGGAGGCCACCTTGAAAAGAGGCTAGAGGCCGTCAGAGAGAGACAGTCGGTTCTAATTCCAAGATAAAAACTAAATACTTAAATTTAGCTCCAAAAGGTCTACTAAAACCATACTATACTTTGATTCAAACAAAAACGATTAATAAACTGAGACAGTGGTTCGTTAGTGCTCTAGTACAATAAATAAGTTATACATGTATTTTTTTCTTTATGCCTAATTTTACTCATTTTACGAAACCCTATTTCTCTCTTTTAAAGATTAAAATAGAAATATACCTTGGGAACAATAGTATCCCGCGCTAGAGGATGCATCAGACTCATGCCGCGCCCCCAAACATGACGTAGCCACAAATGGCCGTCGCCGCCATGGCAAACAGCACCACAATCTCACCGGTGCGGTAGGCCGACTTGATATCAAGGCCATGACCAGCATCCCAAATCAGATGCCTGATGCCGTTGGCAAAGTGGTAGAAGGTGCTGAAAATGACCGCCAGCAACACCAGCTTACCGATGGTTGTTCCCAGCAGGCCTTGGTTTCCTCAACCAGTATTTGATTCTAATCGTTTGTTCGATTGTTATTGACATCCACAACCAATAGATCAAAAACAAATTCATCAAATTTCTCTCTTCATTTTGGCAAAATTATTTTGAGAAAAAGTCGACTTGATGTTCATTGATTTCTTGACTATATAATTGACGACTTTTCTCGTTGATCTATATTTCAGATATTTTCTAGAATTTCGATTCAAATAGGTTTATATTGAACTCATCTTCAGGGCAACCGCTATAAAATTAAAAAAGAGAGAAACTCAGGATGTCGCATTAATTTTTTCACAATGTATGCGCAACATGCCTCTCCTGCACCCAAGCCTAACCTTCTTTGAAAATTATTTGCAGTGCTGTTTGTTTGAAGAATTCAATTTTATATGACTATTTCCAGGGGCTGCCAGGGAGCCAAACTGGACAAGTATAAAGCTCTATCTTCTAAGTGGTAACTCAAAATTAAAGCACTGTTTTAAGGCAAGAATGATAATTTATTAGTCATCATTTGATACTGATTACAACAGTTTTAAGTTTGGAATATAAGATTTTGGAAAGTACAAACTGTATAACCGTGACGGTAATCAAGCAGTGTTTTCTATAACATTGTCTTGTTAGAAATCTAGAAGTGTATTTCTCATCGGAAATTACAGTCCCTCCAGTAATTTATATAGTGTTTCGCGGGGTTATCATAAACTGTGATTCAAAATTCAACATGCACATGGGAATCACTGAATAGCACAAGGCTAATCTAAGCAGTGCGACCTCATTCTGTCCTCTCGATGTGACCCCACCTCATGATTCCTTTTGCAGTTTGTCTAGAATTGCTGAGAGCTGGCGACTCTCCTCGCTCTTTCATGGCGAATTTGACCTGGGTGGGAATCGCACCCACAACCTATAGACCGCCAGTCTGACTCGCTCATCACTTGGCCGCTATACAGAAACAACTTCTATTGCTGAAACGCCGGTCAGGATGCCTTCTTCCGCCGCCAGCCGCTTGGACCAGGCAATGCTCTCGTCTCCGCTCACCGGCTCCAGCGCATCGAAATACCCCTCGTCCAGCGCCTCCTGCAGCACCAGCGGGATGAAGTCCGGCGTCCAGCCCTGAATCGGGTGCGGGTTGAAGGCCGGATGCGTCGCCGCCGGCTCGCCCTCATCATTGCGCTCCTGCGCTTCACCGGATTGCACCAGCGCCGCATGGCGATTCGACCGCAGAGCGGGTCAAGACCTCGATCGGCACTGCGCGGATGCCCGATGATGGGCGGGGCGCCACGATCATGGTGCGCGGTCGCGATCTGTTGAACGGCATCCCCAAGGAAATCGAGATCAGCCAGGCGATGATCGCCGAGGCGCTGACCGAACCGATGCAGGCCATTTGCGAGGCGGTCATGGTGGCGCTGGAATCGACGCCCCCCGATCTTGCCGCCGACATCGTCGATCCGGTCGCGTACTGTCCTGTGTCATTCGTGTTGAGGTGGGCAGCGACGACATCGTTGGTGGCCAAGACCCGAAGGTCGCCCGCAGTGGTTCGGATGAGCACGCGCCGGCGTTAAACCCAGGCTTTACCTTCACGTCTTTCGTGGAGGGCAAGTCGAATGAAATGGCCCGGGCGGCTGCGCTTAGGGCCGCGAACGACGCCGGTCGTGGCTACAACCCGCTGCTACTGTATGGCGGAGTTGGTGACGACACCGACGACCGCGCGGGAATAGGCGTCCAAGAGTTCACTGTCGCGCGGAGTTGCAGGCCTGGGCTGGCCCTTCGAGTCACGACCGCCGTCGCTGATTGGTTGAAACGGGAATGAAGCTGCCATTCGATTACCTCCCACAAGATGAGACCTTCATGCAATCCTACGCGGTTGTCTCTCGACGGCCAGGTTCGGGGAATTGCGATCGATCTAAGTGGATCTGCGGAAAGGCTTTCTGCTATCGGCGACTTTGCTCAGCACCTTGGCGTGTGGATCGTGATGATTGTGAGCAGAAAAACGCACAGCACCGCTTCCTTCACCTTTCCCCGACCCTCACGCATGCTCTTTGCCTGCTACCAGATTTTCGTTGGTTTTGTCGGCATCGCAGCGAACGTGATCAGCAGCACCGTGGCCGCAATCATCCTGTTCCCCATGGTCGCCGAGATCGGCGTCGAGATCGGCCATCCGAATCTCCTTGTCAACCTTTAGTTTTCAGACAATACTATACAGAACAGAAATCAATTTTTACATGCATAAATAGCTCGGTTTGGTAAGCAAGACTGTATACCTTGATCCTCTATTACTGTCCAGACAAAAAAAAATGATTTTATTAAAATGAAATATTAAAATGAATGAATATTAAAATGAGTTAATTAAAAAAAGATTAACATTATACGGAGTCCCAAAAGAAACATTTTTATTAATTTTTTTTTATTAAATGAATTATTGAGGAAAATGCAACCCCCCCGTCAAATGCGTAATAATTTCTGTTCGTTTTAAGTTTTAGTATCGCTCCTTACTTTAACCTTGCCCTCCCTCCAATCACTTTCGACTATTAAAGAGGGCACTGGCCCTTTCAATATCCAATCAATTGGGCTGTTTTCGAAGTTCTACAACAGCAACTGGCAATCTCAAAATTTTGATCAGATGCATTTCGGGAAAATACGAGGTGTGGAGGGGGCTGGTGCCGCAATTATTCTTTCTCTTCTAGGTCTGTCATAAGTGGTCAAAGATTCAACTGGGATGACAAGCAACTATCTAACCTATTTAAGAATATGGAGGCAAACCTAGATGCCGTTGAAATCGTTGGGGCTCATAATTATTTTCTCCCGCTAATGTTAGTAAGCATATTGGCTGTTCAATCACTAGTTAATAATTTCTTCTTGTTTAAGCAGCGGCCTGGAAATCATTTCTATTAAGTTCCATCTATTCTCGTTTACTAATCATTGACAGCAACGGATCAGCAAGAATCTGGCAGTTACCTGAGGTGTTCGCCATGTAAGTTGACTTTCTACCGGTCGGTCGGTAGATTCGTACGGGTTAATTCCTGTTTTGAGCGATGCTTTGGTTCGTGACTCGTCTTTCATCTGCTGGAAAAATTGCGGTTAGTCGTTCTTCCGCTGAAGATCGTGCGCAGAGCGTTCTGTTCAAGGCGGCCGATTTCAGCGGGAAACACCCGTTGACCTTTTGTTGTTTGGGAGTGCCTGCTGACAAATCATCAGCAAAAAAATTCCGGTCATTATTTCGACATTTTTTTAAATAAAAGCTTCGCCAGCAAAATCAGGGTGATTTTGACTGATGTCTACAGTGGATCAAAAATCTCCACCTGCGACATGTGTTTTTGTACACATCGCTGATCATCAATTGATGCTAATTATATGTTATTGATGAAAACCAATAATTTACTGGTTAAATCCATAGGCATTGTCTTATTTCCTAGAACACCTGTGCCTGTGGAGGCACCCAGGCTATTACAAAGACACATCAGATGCCTTGGTAGTAGGTTCTTTATTCAGTAATTTCATATGTCTGTCAGGATGTCAGACTAGGTCTAGGTCCTCATACAGGACTATTAAAGGGCTAGGTCGTTTATTCAGTAATTTCACCTATCTTTCAGGATGTTGAGTGCCCTTTTCAGTGATTTTGATAATGACAATATTGCAGATCAATTAGATATGTTTGATAACAATCCTGATGAGTGGTCTGATTTTGATTTTGATGGGATTGGAGCCCAAATAGACACTGATGATGATAATGATGGAATCCCAGATCATGAGGATTCAAAACCTATACTTGTTTCAGAGGAGCTTACTAATGAATACCTGGCCAACATACAAAATTGCGTCAACATATCTGAAGGAACGAGTCGTTTGATATGTTATTCAGGTTTGCAGAACTCTAGGAGGTTGATATCGTCAGCGAAATTAACATTTCCGAGTCTCTCATTATCCGTCTGGATTCCGTGGCCGTCCCAGGTCCAGAGATTATAATCAATGGTGATGATAAATATAAGTGCCGATAGCACAGAGCCTTGTTTCGCCCCTGTCATGATGCGAAAGTAACGGGTACACCCGTCACTAGTCTTCATGGCAAATTATTTGCTTTTGTAGAAGGTATCGATAATTTTCATGGAGCTAATGTCGTGATCTGTGGACGAACTCAGGAGAGCCTGGATCAGACTGTTGCCGATATAACGGACATGGGCGTCAATGCCTGGGGGTTCCAGACCGATGTCAGCAAAGTAGAAGAGATCGAGAGATTTGTCGCTCAGGCTGCTGATGCGGCGGGCAGTATCGATATTCTCGTAAACAATGCGGTAACGTCTACGAGCGCACCGTTTGACAAGCTGACCGACAAGGAGTTTCAGTCTTAATAAAAATTTGATATTTAGAAGAATCCGTGTCTCAAAGTTCTTATTTGAAATCCCAACTGGATCTGGTGACATTGGGTGGAGTTGGAGGGGGAAACCGGAAATCTTGGAAAACGCTTAGAGTGGAGAGATCGTAATAAAATTTGGTGCGAAGATGCTCTTGGATCTTTCGACCTCGCCGCGATTGCCAAATGAGCTCTTGGCTCTTGTTTCCTTTTGCTGGGATCGTCAACCCCCTTGGGGCATTCGATGTCGACCCGTTTTTGTGTTTATATTCTTTCCAAAAATGTTACTAAAACTTCAAAGGAAACAGATTACGCTGGGATTGAATGTTAAGCTGGGTAATGGGAAAAGATTAAGGCTAGAAAGAAACTGGTAGCCAAACAAGTGGGGTTTATTTCAGAGAACCAGAAAACCGAACAATGACAACATGAGGTATCAGCGTTCTCTTCTTCCTCCCTCTGTATGCCTGGATTAAGGCGCACGCGCCACATACAAAAGACTGGCTGATTCAGCCAGGGGATACAGCGCGTAGGCGACACCAATAAGCAACGTGCCCGTGCAGAACACAGGACGCCGACCGTACTTGTCGGCAAGTGCGCCTGCGACGCCCGTCATCACAATGACAATTAGTTCCTGCATCACCGTCAGACTGCCGACCAGCGCACCCTGCTCTGCTTTCGGAATCGCCAGCTGAACTTCGAAGACGTACGGCTGCATGCCCTTTCTGAGATAGCAAGAAGTCAATTCACTAGAATTTTACCCATAAATCAAATAAAAAAACTAAAAAAAAAGACAATATGTATAAGATTCCATGATAAACCTGCAGTTTAAAATATAAATTAGCTAGTATAAAAGTGAATACATCACTTGAAGCCTTTTTTTATGTTCTTTTATTATTCAGGAATTTTTTCTAGAACAAATTACATTTTGACTCCTTAATGGACTCAAAACAGTTCTTCCCTAGAATGTCGCGATAGGGCTTATTCTAACAGAAATTAAAAGTTCTAGTGCCTTTTTTAAACGACCAAAAAAATGGAGGGCACCTAGGTCCCCTCCCACGCTTATTTTTTCCCAAAGTCTCCGGATCAAAATTTTGAGATATTCTTTTTGTTCAGTATAGTCGAAAAACCTAATAACAATATCTTTAGGGATGATTTAGTCCTTCACAGTTCCCGAGGGAGGGGTTGCAAGTTACAAACTTTTTTTTCTTTTTTTTTGTAGTTGCAAATCACCCTCGTTCAAGGTTCCTTGGTGATTTGTGTATATTTTCTTCTTTTTCTTCGTTTTTGTTGAACTTCGTGTAAAGAAAAACAGTATGGTCGTAGAAACTTTTAAACCTAATTACCAAGGAAAATTTAAAGGTTTTGTTTTAGTTTCCTTGATCCTTTTAAGGAATTTTTAACTTTAATGTTTTTAAAATCTTTTAAGGTTTCCTTTCCTTGAAGGCCAGACGAAACAAGAAAATCAGCAGAAAAAATGAACGCATAAAAATTAGAAATAACAAAAATAAATACATTCTTACTTAAGTTTTGAATTATAAATTCAAATACGGGCCATATATACATAAATTTACGGGCCATGGAGTCTTACGGAGACCACTGGAATGGTACTCTTGTAAATATTTGTGTTGTAATTATACAAGGAACTGAACTGAACTGAAATTAAATAATGAATATGCTACTTTGTTTACTTTGATACTTTGGTACTTTGATATTGTCAATTTGATGCTAGCTTTGATAATTTGATGAAAGTTTGACGTTGAAAAATATATTTTACTTTGAAATAATGAATTCTTTAAAAACTTGAAACTTTTTGCAATCAAAAATGATTAAAAGTTAATTTAAAATTACTTTCTAAACAAGAAGTTTTTCAAAGAAAACTAATGGCCATATTAACCTTAAGATTAGCAGATACAAATGCCTGTTGGATTTTTTTTTTATATATTAAATGCAAGAAACTGAATTTTATAGAACGGAGTACTCTGTAACTTTCAGAATATAGGGTAAATTAGGGTATGAGGGACTTATGAATGTTATACGATTTCTCTTATCAATTTGTAGCTATTCCATTCCTATGATTGTTTTGTTTTTGAAAATTTGTTGGAATATCTTCTCGTCTTATGCAAGTGGGGTGGGGTAAATTCAATTGGAACAGCGTAAGCCTCCACATTACCGTTAATAATATTATTAAATCCGAACGATAGCTAGAATAAGTCGTATTCCCTTGTGTTGAAAAATGTAATGAAAGAAAGAGGTGATATCGGACTCCCAGATGCCATTTTGGGGATATGTCCTATAGTTTATAAGTGGCTTTGACTTTATTGAATATAAACACACAAATAAAACACAACTACAGGGTATGGTCAATGATCCCCAGGGCTTAAATGTGGCCCCTAGAGAATGTCGAGGGTACCAGCCAGTAAAATTCTGGAAATTCCAAGACAAACTCTGGAACTCTTGAAAACACAATTCAGACCAAAAAGCTTTATCTAATAAGATTACTTCAGCTATTATAGCTTCTCCAAAAAGAATATTTGGTTACAAACAACCTCATCCCAAAAGACAAAATTCTAATTCGGGATGGAACAGTAAATACCAGAAAGCCTACCTAAAGAAGAAAAAAGCAAAAAATAAATTCTCTAGATCGTATTAATAGCACAGAAAAAGCATAGCTTGTGATTCTGTGCTATTAGACAACAAACATTCACGAGAAAAAAAAAATTAAAAAGAAAAAAAAAAGAATAAGGGGATGAAACCATGTACCAAAACAATCCACATAATCAATTATTCTACAGAAAACATAACATATTGAAATCTCGAAGTAACAAAATAAATAGAAAATAAAATATAAATAAATTCTTTTAATATGTTTCAAAAGTATATTCACCAATTTTTAATGTCGCTCCTTACTTTCCGTTAAAAAAACTTGTTTTTTTATTTAATTTATATATAAAACGATATAATTATATATACTTATTACGCGACGAAAATATAAATCTGACAATTCAGGAATAAGACTTTAATGTTAAATAGGAAACAGAGAATGCAGAAATGCTATATATTTCATATATTGTATATATTATATTATATATTATTTTATATATTGTATATATAATGTTATATATTTCCTGCGTGCACGAAGCTAAAGTAAGCATACAGACCTACACCGAAAACAACGGCCGCTATTCCAGCGTTGGCATTTACATTATTAAATAACAAGCCAACGATAAATATGGACAGAATAGGCATACTTAACAAACCAAATAGCTGTTGAAGTAAATTGATTATGCTTTCTGCTTGCGCATAAACCGGGACCATGAGAAGCGATACTATGGTAAGCGCTGCTGTTACAAAGCCGCTCAAGCGGGCAAGGTCAAAGGTGTGGCAGTTGTGGCAAAATGGTGAGTTGTGGCAAGCTGCAAACAAAGCCAATTGTAAGTGGTGGAGTCTCCCCCACCACCCACCAACTAAACTCAAAACCAACTGAACTTAGGAACTCTTCCCTGCAACTCAACTAACCTCACCAACTCCCTGCCCCCCACCAACTAAACTCAAAACCAACTGAACTTAGGAACTCTTCCCTGCAACTCAACTAACCTCACCAACTCCCTTGTTTTGGGAAACAACCCCTTATCCTGGAAAAATATAGTTGCATGTTCTTTGGTTGTTGACATATCCCAAATCTTAATTTGAACATCCATGGTGAGACACTATTTTCTATCGATATGCATTGTAAACTAACCAATTATAGTCCTATTTGATCTTTGCGATCCAAATTTTCGAGTGTTTCTCGTACAATACATAACTACCGATATTTATATAGTCACTATGTACATTTTTGGGTAGGGTATGATTTTGAGAAGGTACTTTGTATGGTTTCAGTAGATGTATCTTAATCAACTGCATATTAAATCAACTCCAGAAGCATTCCGTGGCCTGCAAACTTAATATTGGGGATATTTTGGATCCGCGAACACGCACCCTAGCACCCGCTTCCAGGTCTCTAGCAACCTGCAGGTATTATTGATTTATTTCGCGCACCTATTTTTTACGGAGAGTTGGATGTTTTTTCCTT
Organism: Alatinidae sp. Z8VKAUB7J3; assembly: GCA_010016025.2. Lineage (NCBI taxonomy): Eukaryota > Metazoa > Cnidaria > Cubozoa > Carybdeida > Alatinidae > Alatinidae sp. Z8VKAUB7J3. The sequence goes on from JAAAKM020721499.1 coordinate 220,451,065, forward strand.
CAGGATTTCTATGATTTTGTCAGGAACTTCCATCCAAATGAGAAAAATGTCCGCATACCATATGGACAAGTAACACTGGGCAAAACTAAATGAATGCTATATGTAAACAATGGGCAAATTCTGCACGTTGAGATTTTTGCCCATAAAAAAATGTAAATAAACAAACATGCATCGGTAATCTTTCTTCTGGCAACAAGCACAAAATTCCACATTTTTAAAGATGAGACCTTGAAAACACTACAATAGTGTTCTCTGATACCGCGCGGTGTTGCAGCCGTTCAACGTGGTAATCCTCGCGGCAGCAACCGCGGTGATGGCCTTCGATGGCGCATACACGCCGCAGACGCTGCTGCTGCTTGCCATCGCCTTCCCGGTCACGATGGCGAGCGCACAGGCCGGCATCGCGGTGTTCCGCCGGCTCTCCGACGACCAGTTCCGGCGCCTGCTGATCGGCTTGCTGTTCGCCTCCGGGATCGTGCTGGCGTTGCGCGAGGGGTTTGACCAGAGTTTAGGAAGTTCATGATTTTAAAATTATTCGTAAATACTGCTTACAAATTATTTTTTATGCAAGCTTTTTTTATGTTTGTTTTGTCTTTTGGAGTATATTGAAGGTGAATTATATTTGAGGGCTTGGTGGGAGCATTGCTTGGTAAAAAACCCTTGATTTTATGTTTGTGTCTTGTCTGTCTTCGGCTAATTATGTAATAATAAAGACAATAGGATAACCGTTTCAAAAAAGTATTAGTTGTTTGTGAATACGATTAATAAACTTATGAACTTATAAATTACAGAGAAAAAAAAACTGTAAATATGAAAACGAAAACTTGACCTGAGCAAATGTGGTGAAATAAGAAGAATAGAATATTTTTACAATTTTCTGATTATCTAGCTTCGCCTGTTATCTTGATGATAACGCTCTGGGGTATATATCTGATATCGACTTGTGGTGATAAACCGAAAGTTTCAAAGGTGGTATATTTGCCTGCACCGTTCTTTTCTTAAAACTTTATCAAATGCATCTCTAAGTCTGAAAAGTATCTCCATACTAAGTAATTTGCTTTCTATAGGAACGAGGCTATCGTCTCTAAATTAGCAAACTCACTCTTACCGCCTTTCTTCTAGAGAGGAATAATTGAAGTCTTCTTAAAGCCACTAGGTATTTCCCCTTTTTCAATAATATAATTGTAATCTACACTAATTTATCCCGAACTTCACAACCACCGAACAATTGTGAACTTAATCTTCAATTGACTTCGAACTTGACGAGCTTTTTTGGGTTGTGGTCAATCAGGTGTCTTCCACTTTGAAGAATGTGCCACTGTTTTGGGATTGTAGCTATATACCCAAATATCATCACCAATTATAACTAATTAAAAAATAGAAAAAAAAAGAAAAATCGGATCCGGAACATTAGTAAATCAGAGGCAATCTGTTTTATGTTTCTTTTTCTCATCTGAGATCAGTCTCCTTACTTTAAGTTGAATTTTTTTTTTAATTATCATAAGGGATTGACAAGAGGTTTAATGTTTTTGAATAAAAAAGAAAAAATGTTTTGAGAACAAAACTATAATCTAAATTTAGTGACGCTGCTCTTTACCATTTATGATAATATATTATTTATTAAGATGTAAAGTTGAATTGAGGTAGAAATAAGCTCTTTAATAATCTGCCAAAATAACTACCCAGAGGCTTCAATGGGGGAGTGTATTAAAAAAAACAACCAATAAATGGAATCAATCAACATTTTCGTATCAATAAATTAATTTTTTGTCGATATAATTACATAATGAATTTAAATTAGAAATTAATCTAAAAAAATTAAAATGTTTCAAAGCAGTTAGAAAACTATTAAGCGTTCCATCTTCTAAGTTTCAAATTTGAAAACCATAATCTTCAAGTATATTATACTTAATGCACAATCTATAACACAAAAGAAAGAAACATTATCTATGTCTGGAATGCTCCCGGAACGCTGGTTGAAAAAAATGACATTCGATATGGGCGTGACGGCATCTTCGTGAACACGTCGAACCGTGGCATTTTCCGCGATAACCTGATGCGGGATCTGCGCTTTGCCGTGCATTACATGTATGCCCATGATTCTGAAATTTCGGGCAATGTGTCGGTTGGCAATCACCTTGGCTTTGCGCTGATGTATTCGAACCGCATTACGGTTCAAAACAATATAAATTTTCGGACGCTTTCTTGATTTATATGTTTCCCCCATATTTTAATTGATACAGTTAAAAAATTGTGCGTCAGTACATACATACATACATACATACATACATACATACATGCGATATTTGTTATTGCAGGTTAAACTAAAGTCAGCTAATGCTGATGTGGACCTGCATATACTACTAATAAATGAAAATTTTACCTGAAAAATTTAAAGAAATGTTAAAACTGTTCAGTAATAAAAATCTTATGCCCGAAGTAAGGAGCAACATTAAAACTCAAAACGAACAGAAATTACTCCGTATATGAAAGGGGCTTTTCCTCCTCAACGTGTCGCTCTTTACGCTAAAGTTTGACTCTTTCTCTTAACTCTACTTATTAAAACAGTAAGAAACTTTAGCGTAAAGAGCGGGGCGTTGAGGAGAAAAAGCCCCTTTCATATACGGAGTAATTTATGTTCGTTTTAAGTTTTGATGTTGCTCCTTACTCAGATATGAGCTTGAAATGTTTAGATTAGGGTTCTTGGATGTGTTGAATCTGATGGTGTGATTTTTGTCAAGATTTCTTACATTTTTAAAAATCAGGCAAATTTTCTCAGCCTTGTAGTTAATGGGTAACACTAAACTTAATTAATCTTATATATTTGGAATCAGCATATATAATTCTTTTGATATATCTATTGACATATAAATTCCGAATTTTTGGAATTTTGGTTACTACTGAGCCATGTTTCTTTCATAAACGGGTTTCTTCACCTTTTCTACAACCCACTGACTTTCTGAGCTCAATGAAACTTGTGCTTCGTCACTTCTTTGAGCCTTTTGATACTTTGTACTCCGTTTTTTTCCTGTTTTTTCAACCAGACCTTCTTTTACCATTTGATCTAGCCAACGGCGCACTGTCCTCTCAACGTACCCGTCTCCAAGTTTTGAGATGAGCTCTTTAATGCTTATAGCCTCCGTCTCTTGCCGGCAGTGTATTCTCCTGAGGTGCTGCCGGTCGGAACTGCATTGCGAATGAGGCGCTGATACTGAACTCTTCCGGTCGCCGCGTGGGAGGGTCGGGTGCAGGTGTGGCTGGTTGGAATAGCGTGGTCTCAGAGACTTCATCAGCGGGCTGGCTTGCTGCTGATGTTTCTGAATCGGGCTCAGATTCGCTCTCGGCGTTTTCCAATGAGAAAGGGTCAAAGTTTTGCAGCGCTTCATCATCATTGGTATTGAATTTGACGAAAACACGGTTTGGGGACAATTGACGATCCTTGAATTAAAACTTTTAATCTACCTTGCATTGGGCGATTTGGAAGAAACCATGGACCTTGTTGAGTCCTTCCTTCAGTACAACGACAACACAGTTGAGCGTGGTATCTTCTATCAAGCTATGCACACAGTACTTGAGATTGCACTTGACGAGGAGTTAGAGATTGAAGATTACATTCATAACCTAACAAGAATGCCCAGAACAACGCGTAGGCAATCGTTCTAAATCATCTAGTAAATCTTTATTCACTTTTCAGAAAGCCCATGCTTGACAGCTATATTTGACTATTGTCATCATTGTACCTTCTAATATTCTAATCTATTTGCAGACTTATCTTCCTATTCTTCCAAACTATTTTTTAACTGAAAAAAAAAACACCCTGAGCTTTGGGTATTCTACTTTTAATATCTTCACAGCTCCCATCGTCTTTACTAATCAGCATTAGGTCTTGAAAAATACAATTAAAAACAGTAATAACAGAAGTCTACAAAACTAATAAAATCAGTATGTCGAAGATGCGGTGGGCCTAACCTAAATTCTACGACCGGAATTCTTCTTTTATTAAATTTCGTTTGTCAAGTCTCAATAATCACTTTCTCTTATTGATACCCTTAACGGACAATTCCACAAAGTCCTTATAAAAGCCACATTATATGAGAAAATCTTACAATCCAACTCTAGTAAATGGAGAGTAAAAAATAGTAATAATCATAAAATTTACTTCCCAGGGTCACAATAAATGCCACATTAGCATCTTGATTCTTATCATACATTTGGTTTCAGTAATTTGAACTTGTCTTTATATTCTAGCAACATAAATAAAAAATAACAGAAAAAGATTTTATTTTTGTTTGGTATTTCGTTTACAATTTTCAAGCTTTATTTAAGAACAGTTTTTTACACCTCAGGGTATTCGTGGTATCTTGCACCGGCACGGCATTTCCATTTATTTGGTTTTCCATCGATGAGATTCTTTTGAAAGATCGCCTTGTTCAGATAATGAACAAAAGATTTGGTGATTTTCCCGATTTCGAGATATACTTGATATTGATCCCGACTGAGCGGTTTCAGTATCCCGTTGCCATCGTGAACCAAGCCAACGGAGTGCGAAAACCCATATTCGATGGCTTTTTCAGCAACGGCGATCGCATCGCGAGTGCACCCGATGGATGAAAGGGCGACGATCATAAAGATAATGGCGTATTTAGGCATAACATTCGTAATGCCGCCAAATTCTTTAATCATTCGCGTGTGTCGTCTGTCATAAATCACGCCTACCAAAAGGAAGAGCGCGCTGGTGCTAATACCGTGGTTGAGGTTTTGAACGAGAGCCCCTTGAATACCGTAATGGTTGAAGGCGAATATACCCAACATCACAAATCCCATATGACTTACGCTCGGTTTTAAGTTTTAATGTTGCTCCTTACTTTCAATTTAAAAAACTAGTTTTTTTTATGTAATTTCATATAGCGCTATATTTGTTCCCATACGATTAAGGTGCTGATTTTTTACTGGGAACAAGCAGAAGAGGGGAAATAGCCCCCCCCCCCCGGAGGCCCGTATTGTTCCCACCCGTACTCAGTTTGCCACAAATTGCACGGAACAAACGGGGGGGGCAAAGTGTGATGAAAACAACCAAGTCCGAACACCGGGAGGTCGTCCTTCGTCCTCGCCTCGATGCCGGCCCAGGCCCGCACGATCGACGCATCGCGCATCACCGGAAACAGCTCGAACACCGTGCGCGCGCTGATCGCGAGGCCCTTCCAGTCCAGCACCGTCTCGTTGCGATCCTGGTCGGGTGTCGCCAGATGTCCACCGCCGATCAACACGGTACCGTTTGAAAACTGTTTGAACGACAGCTTGCGGCCGCGCAGGATCACGAGCATTTTGGATAGAAAGGGTTGTTGTTGAAACTTAACAAATATCTCTTGTTGTTTTTTAATGGATTTCTTTTTGCACTATAAACCAACTACTGATAAGAAATGAGTAAGAACTGTGAAAACTAACAAACAACAAAGTTTAATACATAGCCTAGGGTAATATAAGGACCCACATGGGAGAGGAGGAGACAAGAGCTGGGATGCTATTGCCATGGGGGGGGGGGGGGGGGACGTTATGTTTTGAAAGGAGTTGTAACACATTTTCAAACGTAAAGTATCCTGAAAGTAGGGGTGTAATTTTCTATAGGGAAGGGGGCACCTTTCCCCCAGACCTGTGTTTCCCCCCCCCTCACTGAAGTTTAGCGTCTTCAGAAATCTTGTCAAAAATAAGATAGGGCTACATAATTCAAGCATCAGAGAAAGAATACCTCGCAAAAAGTCATTTTTCTTCGACACCAGACACTTCGCTATGTTCAGCGTGTAGGAATATGGTGTATTTTTAGCAACAAATTTTGGCAAAAAAGGATACTCCGAAGCGATCCAAGGGATGATGTTGAACTTCCCCCTATGTCGAGGTATGGCCCATCGAAAGTAAGATGGACATCAAACAGTTCGAGGTAACGAACTGTAGTAAGGAGCGACCCGGCTCAATAGCAACCGAAACTCTAAAAAGCGGAATTTTCATACCAATAGTTACATCACAAGAATTGAATTTTAATGCTGATGAGTCATCTGATTGGAGAATGTTCCAGGCATCGGAACCATTCGTCGTTTCGATAATAGAATAACCAGCCTTCTGCAAGGTATGGGATAGCATCTTTCGAGAGACGGGATCATCCTCGGCAATGAGTATACTTTGAGAAGATGAGGCGTGCTCGATCATCCGTTTGATCCTTGCTTGCCATGGGGCCGTTGGCCGAAAGAGTGAACGAGAGTGGGAAAGGGGTTCCAACCGGTTTGATCGAGCATGTCCATCAAGGTGGGTTCCGCGGGATCGAGCCAGGTCACCATTTCGCGCGCGAGCCCGGCCAACATCGACTGGTTGATGTTGCGGTACGTGTAGAGTGGTGTGAGGTCTGCGCGCACTGCGCGGCCGATCGGATCACGAAGCGCCTCGTCTTCGCCGAAGAACGCAAAGGGCGCCGGGACTTCGAGCAGTTCGCCGGTGCTGCCGATGTAACGACCCAGCACGTCGATATCCGCGCGTAAATTCTTTGTATCAAACATTTCGTGGTAACGAGCGTCAGGAGCGATCTGGCTCAACAGTAACTGAAACGCTAAAAAACGGAATTTTGATACCAATAGTTACATCAAAAGAATCAAATTTTAATGCTGATTTTATGTAAGTTTCATAAAGTTTAGTTTTACCCGTCAATAGTTACGAGCCCGAGAAAATTTGCCTTATTTTAGAAAACAGGGGGGAAAATCCCCTAAAAGTCATAGAATCTGTGTTTGGAATATTTGTAGGAGTATCTTCAACCAAAATTACAATCTGGGCTTCCATATGCCCAAGAGCGACTTATCTGACTCGTGCAAGGAGAAACATGTTGCCGAAAAGCATGAGTAACAAACTGAATGAATGATTGAATGACTCATTCTCACTCAATGACGGCAGGGATATAAATTTTGAAAGAACGCCGTGTCTTTCGATTGAATTTCGTAGTTTTTAGGTAGTACATATTATTCACTCAGGCATCTCGCAGCCTGCCGGAGATTGCCGCCGGACAGTCTCACACCGAACAGCTGACGTTCGATACGGCGCTGCGTCCGGATGTCTACAACATTACAGCTCGAGTGACTGTTCCGGGAGAACAGCCAATAACATGCGAGGACACGCTGCGTGTGCAGATTGTCTCGCGTCCGCGGCCACACCGTATGCCGGTGCTGATGTGGGGAATTGGAAGTCCTCAGGGGTTCGCCGCAGAACGCGAATAACGACGCCAAAAACTCTACCAGACGAAGATTGTGGCCTACCCCAAAATTTTGAAGCAAGTGAAAATTGTCCGATAAAGGGCCATATCCAAGTTTTCTTTCCGGGGAAGGGGTACAAAGAAACTTCAAACAGAAATTACGGACGAACAGAAATTACTCCGTTTATGAAAGGGGATGTTCCCTCCTCCACGCCCCGCTCTTTACGCTAAAGTTTTTTACTGTTTCAAAAAGTAGAGTTGGTTTGCAGCGGACACAAAATGTTGGCGCCCGGTGGCGTTGGATTGCTGTATGCCAAGCGTGAACTGCTCGATCAGATGTCGCCCTTTTTGCTCGGGGGAAACATCGTGGACGACGTGCATCTTGACAACTACACCCTGCAACCGGCGCCGGCGAAATTCGAAGCTGGAACACCGCCGACCGAAGCAGTCATCGGTTGGGGGGCCGCCGTCGATTATCTTGACCGACTGGGCATGCAAGAAGTTGAATTATGAGCAGGAGGGGGGGAAGGAGCTTATCAAGCCAAAAAGTGTTTAAAAAACATATCTAAATTGAAGTTTCAAGATCCTATCTACAAAAATGCGGAATTTCGTATTTTTTGCCAGAAGACAGATCACGCATGCGTGTTTTTTTTCCCCAGGGGTAATAGTATCGACCCAGTGGTCCTAGAATATCGCGAGAGGGCTCATTTCAACAGAAATTAAAAGTTCTAGTGCCCTTTTTAAATATGTAAAGTTGGCTTGCTTACAGATAACACTATACCTATAGAGCAAAGCATATTAGTCCATGAGCCCTGCAGGCAGCAGGACAAGGTCTGTATTCTATATTCATTCAACAAAGAGCAATAAAACTAAAAGAAAAAAAAACCTCTAACAAGGTTTATCAAATAAATACAGAATACAGACCCTGCCCTGCTGCCTGTAGGACTCATGTAGAGGTAATGTTACTTGTAAGCAAGCCCACTTTGCTTTCACCAGCATGGCCTATACGCATCTAGTGTATGCAAACTATATTAAATATGCCTTAATGGCCTATTTTGAACCCTTTGTGCACCATGGAATGTACATATTTAGTGTTTGCAAATTATATAAAATCTGCTTTATTAGATTCTTTTGAACGCTTTATGCACCATGACATGTACGCACCTAGTATATGCTAACTATGTCAGATGTGCCTTATTAGCCTATTTTGAACGCTTTGTGCACCGACGAACACCCATTACGATAAGTAACTGAGTCATATTCGAAACGAGCAGAAACTAAGATAAATAGGACTGACACCACACGTACCTTCTAAAGACAAGAACATAATTTTGATTTTACTGAAAACAAAATATATTTCAAGTGTCTCCTTTTTCTATTATTAATAAATACAACATATTTAAGACTTTCAGGAACTGCTTTGCTTTTGCTTTTAAGCTTGCATCAAATGATATTATGATATTAACCGCGCCGAAGAACCGGCTGACCGATCTGATCGAGGTCAATATCAACAACCTCGCCGCGGTCCCCTCCATCGTGTTCGGCCTTCTGGGCCTGTCGGTCTTCATCAACGCCTTCGGCCTGCCGCGCTCGGCGCCCCTGGTCGGCGGCCTGATGCTGTCGCTGATGACGCTGCCGACGGTGATCATCGCCACGCGCGCCGCGCTCAAGGCCGTGCCGGCCTCGATCCGTCAGGCGGCGCTGGCCCAAGGACTATAAACATTTCAATACTCAAACGAAGGAGACTGTAAAAATTTCAAGACACTTCAACATGAAGTTGAAACATGACTTTTAAAATTTAGATAACTTCGAAGACCACACCGCCTTTCCATGACGAAAATATAACAGTTCAAAATAGGGATGAAACCTTTTAATCGACACTGAAACAAATATAAATTTTTTTTTTAACTGAATATTTCGGACATATATACGGTGTCCATCATCAGCAGTAACGAACTGTAGTAAGGAGCGACCCGGCTCAATAGTAAACGAAACCCTAAAAAACCGAATTTTGATGCTAAAACATACATCAGAAGAATCAGATTTTCATGCTGATTTTAAATATATAAGTTTCATCAAATTTAGTCTTTGTCATCAAAAGTTACGAGCCTGATAAAATGTGCCTTATTTTAGAAACTAGGGGAAAATACCCCTTAAAAGTCACAGAATCTTAACGAAAATCACACCATATTTAGCCATCTGCTTAACTAGCCAGAAAATAGTTAGAAAAATAGCATCGATAACACGAAAAAGGTCGTACCTTTTCGTTGAGTGGTTGAACCGTAGACTTAAAAGTCAGCCAAACTGTCCTTAGTAATGTGTCAAGCTGAACAAAATTGAACAATAGATCAAGTGAATCTCTCTTTATTGCATAAACTTTCATCAATTAATTTTCGCGATCCAAAATCCTAATTGATTTCATTTCGCAATAATTCCTAGTTGCAGTCTTAGCCCTCTTCCCTAGGACACCATCAGCACCTTCACAAATTGTTTTTCTGAAATTATTCCATCAATCTTCCACGTTGTCCAATTTTAAACCCTCAAGTTTCCATTCTACTTTATTTTTTGCTAATCCACGATGGCTTTTTTTGTACAGCTTCGATACATTATGATTGACCGACCATTATGGTACATTTGGTTCATTCTTGTTTATTCCTCGAATTGAATATAGAATAGTTTAATAAATATAAGAATCTAGTGTAAAAAAGAATGATCTTTGGAATAACAAAAGTTCATTGAATTACGTAGTACTTAATTTTTTTTTTGTTATTTCTTTTACTTTTAGATTTAAATTGATACTTACTTATTTAAATTGTCTATCTGCATTATTGTGAACTGTTCTTGAAAATAATTTTTTTCCTTCATTCATTTATAGGCTATCAATATACTTATTGAAACAAAATACTATATACAATCGCGTTGGAGGGTGGGACGACGACATCGCCCGGGGTGTGGGTCGTCGATCATGCCCCGACGGGGTGGGCACGCGGCATGGCTTGGGTCCTGAGATAGCGTGAGCACGCCACCAACCCGTGGCGACGTTGGATGTCGGGCGCGCGCAGTTTGGGCCGTCAACACCCATCAACCCGAGGTAACCGTGCAAGATCGACAGACAGCGTTGGTGACCGGTGCCAACCGCGGCATCGGACTGGAAGAGTCGTGGGAGGGGTGCTATTTGCCCTCCAGTATTTTTGGTCACTTAAAAAGGGCAATAAAACTTTAAAAATCCGTTTGAATCAGCCCTCTCCTGACCTTCTAGGTTCGTTGGCTCGGAATAAACACCCCTGGAAAGAAAAATATGCAAATGAACACTTATCCATGATCTTTCTTCTGGCAAAAACAAAAATTTTGTAAATTGTAGATGTGTAAAATTTGCTGGATTGGTGATGTTTGCTGCCGTCTTTGATCGATCAGCGCATTCATCCGTGGTGCGCCCGCGCGTGAAGCTGACACGCTTCTTTCTCAGGTTTTCAGGGACGACGGAAGGTGCTTAGAGCGCCATACATACCGTATTTCAGGCAGCGTCAACGCGGGTTACCTGATACCCTGACCGGGCTTTCGCCTAGTTTACCGCCATCCCTGAATCAACAGTGCCACATGTAGCGCGGCCCTGAACCATTTGGGGCCGCTTCATACCTGAATCACAAAAGCCGTATAATTAGGATATATAGTTCTTTTGAATTTACTACAAATTTTAAGTTTAAGTGTTGCTCCTTACTTTCAGTTGAAAAACTTGTTTTTTTCTTATTTGTTATCCCAATAAACAGTACTATATGTAAACAATGGGCAAAGTGCATAACTTGCGGCCCTTCCCTCGCGGACCCTGGGGGATTAAGTCGTCCTCTAAGACATAGTCATTAGATTTTAGACTATACTATTGCCTTCCTATGGCTTACAGAAACTCATAGACTGTTTCAACTGTCCTTATTCCATTAGGATGGACGGTTGGATGATAGACTATCCATTAACAAATAAAATGAAAACATATATTCTCTGAGGCAGTTCGTCCTCGTCTTGGGTGGGAGGATGTCATAAATAAAGATTTAGAGGAAATAGGAACTTCCTGGCAGGGTTTAAAGAGGGAGGTCTTGAATAGATTAGGTTAGAGGAGGAATGTGTCGACTTTAAACACCCCAACTTGCGTACGGGTCACGGGATCGACCTCGGGTAGCACAGCGCTTAGGGTCGCTGGCATACGCTCGCCGCGCCACAGCAGCTCGTAGCTGAGCGTTTCATCCAGTTGGTTGGCCACTCGCTCTGGTATGCCGGTATGCGCTTCGGTGGTTCCCGACTCGATGATGCGTAATAAGCGATCGCCCGGGTCAACTTGGGCAGCTTCTTCGTCGTATCGCGCCTGTACAGATTCTTTTGGGAACCCGTCTGACTGACCGCATTTCAATCAGAAAGGTGTACAAGAAATCTAGTTGTATCCAGATTACTAGGGCTGTAATAAGCTAAAGATTGTGATGGCTATGACACATTCTATTGATGAAAGATCACAGATTGCGAACGATCTAGGGACAAATAAATAGTGTGTCGTCCCCTAATGGTGGCGAAGAAGTTCGTATGGATGGCTTTAAAGGACATTCAAACGTTTTGCTGTGACTTTGGGAAAAATGAGCGTAGGAGGAGGCCTAGGTGCCTTATTTTTCGTCACTTAAAAAAGGCACTAGAGCTTTTAATTTCCATTAGAATGAACCCTATCGCGACATTTTAGGACCACTGGGTCGATGCGATCCCCCCTGGGAAAAAAAAATAAACACGCATCCGTGATCCGTCTTGTGGCAAAAATACAAAATTCCATATTTTTGTAGATAGGAGTTTGAAACTCCTACTGTAGCCATGACGACGACCATCTCGGTTATGGCGTTCGTGTCCCCGGCCACGGCGTCCGTCTGACCCATTACTATCATCTCCATCACCGCCATCTCCCCCATGACGACGGTTAACAGGAACTAGCTGTTGGTCCTGCTGTCTGTCACCACTCTGCCGACGGTGGTGCTGATGCCCTACTGCACAATTAGCATGATGTCGATGTCCCCTAGCATCATTTTGCTCGGAGCCTCGGACATTGTGTCGGCCCGCCCCTTTTTTAATATTTGTTTGAAGTGATCATATTAAAACAGTGATTCTTTTCATCAGAATTATCAATAATTCTTATTTTCCTCGTAACCCTCAAAACATTAATTATGCAACCTAGGAACAACCCCCTACTCCCCCCCTCAGGAAACAAAACTACTGCAAAACGTAATATATATGATTGACAAAAAAATAAAACGTAAATTTGACTTCTCTAAACCATATATTTTAACATACAAACCAGGAGGAATCAGGATGAAACTTGGTGGGTAGAATAAACAAATGTCGTAGATACGTGATTGACGCTACTGTACTGGATTCGCTCTCTTTGGGAGAGGTAGGGGGTGGGGTTCAGTCCTATGGCGAGTTTGGTGCTTTTGGACGTGCTAGGACGGTGAAAACTGGTAAGCGTGTCAGGGAGCTACACAAACTGACCTGATAAAGTCATTTTCCCTGATTTGATCATCTGGGGGGCTGAAGGGAGACGAGGTTTTTCATTAAAAGTCATCAAAAATATCTTAATGGGGCTTAAATTTACCTCTACCGAAATTATTTGAAATTTGAAGAGAAAATATTATTCAAATGTACGCTTCTCAACAAGAGCGTACAGTCTTGGCTCAAAGAAACGCGGCATTTTCATTAAAAGCCTTCAAAAATATCTTAAGTTGATTTAAATTTATCTTTAATAACAAGCCTCCCTTCTGAAATTGATTTGTAGGATCCCCCAACAAGCATACAATAATACAATACAATAATACAAATAAGCATACAAATTCGATTCTTTTGATGTATCTATTAGTATCAAAATTCGATTTTCTAGAGTTTTGTTTACTACTGAGCCGGGTTGCTCCTTACTACAGTTAGTTACCACGAACTGTTTGATAGCAAGGACGTCATTGGGACTAACGAGTAAGAATAAACTGTGTTTTATCAAAATTCAGTTTCTTAGAAAGTTGTTTACTTAAGTTATTGATTATTTTCTGTTATTTATTAATTATTTTATTTTTCTCTCTTTTCAATTAATTTATTTATTTATTTTAAATTAATTAATTATTTTTTTCTTATTTTTTTATTATTATGTAGTTTTTTATGTTTGTGAAGCCCTGTCCCTACTCCCTTAAATTTTGGGCCACCCCATAGCAAATATTGGCACATGTACCTGTCCCTTTTCTCTTAGAAAGCCAATTATGACATAGTATGTGTAATTTGTCTGTAAGAAATCAAGCAATTCTAACTTTTTAAGGCCCAATTGGTTCCTAAGAGCTAAAAGCTAAGTTCAACCTGATGTGCTTGGCTGTGTGAAATTTAAGCCAGGAGATAGATTGAGCAATTTTCGAGTCGTGCGAATTTCTACAGGTAAACTGTGGCATGGATTCTTTAACAGGCCCGCCATTATCTACATCTTGGTCTTAGTTTTATTTCGGTGTTGCCACATCTGAGCATTAGCAATGCTTCTTTATTTTATTTTTATTTATATTTTTTTTGTTTATATTTTAATATATTCTTTCGAAAAGTAAAGGTTAGATTTAAAGTATTGGTTGTTGTTTATATATTTCATATTTTGAGTTATGCTTTCTTAAACTGAGGCTCCTTTGCTATTGGGGCATAAGATTTAGAGGGGCTAAGAGGTCTTGATTTTAGAGAAGTTGAACTTTAAGGAGCTTCTTTCAAGTGGAGCATCCCTTCAAAGACAAAATACATGGAAATATATAATTTGGGCTATATACTCAATTCTAGGGGGGAATTGTTGGTGAATATAGTGCAGCTGCAGTCAAAATGTGTTAACTACAATTATTCTACACACTATGAAATATGTCTAAGAATTGTTTTTTAACATATTTCCTTCTCAGCCGTCTCAATTCCATGTTCATAAAAACTAAGGTTTTTTCTTCTTTTTTCCATTAAAGTACCAAATAATTTTTTTTTTTATGTCCGTGTCCTAAAATTTTTGATATCCGGTCCTTTGGGTTATTTAATCGAATTTTTTAGGTATCTATTATTACTTTCTCTGGCTGTTCAATTTTGCGCATGGGGGAATTTTCAGAGGGGGGGGGTGACGCCAGATCCCCTAATTAGGGCTCTTACAAGAGAAGGGTCTTCATTTTAAATGCAAAATTGTTTCGACAGTTGTTACAATACTTAAACGGGGCTGAAAGTCTTTCCTTTCGCAGGTGCAGCTTCGTCAGGTAACCGAATTAAAAATCCAACTTCAGGTAGAGGAAGAACGCAAGCGGCGTCTTGACAGTGCGACCAGACGAACTGCCCAGCGGGTCAACCTGTTTGAGAAAGTGATGATTCCTTCCACAAAACAGCATATAAAGAAAATACACATCTTTTTAGCTGACACTGAACGTGGTGATGTCGTCCGCTCCAAAATCGCCAAAGGAAAGCATCTGCGTAGAGGACATAAATCGTTGATTTTGTGTGTGTATTTGTTTTTCTCTTTGTGTTTTTTTATATATATTTATTCTCACTCCACCATATTTACTTTATTTATCGTGTGGGTGAAAAATAAAATAAAAAATAAATAAATCCACTCCAAGAAATAATACCAAATGGAAGGATTTTAATAGCCAAAAAAAAACGAAAAAAAAAAAAACAACAAACAAATAACTGCCCGTGTAGTTAATAAAGGGAGCAGCATTTATAATTTTCACCAATATTATCATAACTTGTTTCAAAATTTGAGCCGTTTTCAACGTAAACGCGGTGTGAAGTGTCCGATACTATTTTTGTTTTCGTTTGATACATTTTAAATAATCGCCTTCTCTTGGTGTGCTTTCCAAAAACCGTGTATCTTTTGATATTTCTCCGTATTCCCTTAATGGTTTTAAAATATGTTTATTTCCAATAAAACTTTTTGGAAAATTTGATGACTTTAAAAGTTTATAACTATTTACTGATGTGAGCTAATATCTGTATTTTCTGTATCCTGCTGTTTTTCATTAACAAATTTCAAAAAATAGCTTTTTGGTTTTTTTCTTACGTGGTGTTTTAGGTCAATTAGCAACCAAATGGTTTTAATTCTGTGTTCTTCAAATCTGATTGCATTGAAGGCAACATTTGGCGCAGGATGTTTTTGGCATGTTGAGGACTTACTTGCTAAAACTAAAGGAGTAAAATCTACTCAGGTAGGTGATTTTTGAGCTGCTTTTTTTTTTTTCAAGAATCTAGCGATTTTTTCACCGGGTGACAACCCTGTCCTAAGGCCATTGTAGTAAGGGCACTATTTCACAGAGCATTTAGCAGTCCTATTGCTAGTGGTGGTGTTGCTTTTCTACAGAACAGGCGCATAGATTAGCACATCAACAGCTCATGGCGGTGTACCATTAAACAGTTCAGTGTATCAAAGTGCATCTATAACTGGTAATAGAGGCCCAGAAACATGAAATTAAAAAAATAAAATAAGAATGTGAAAATAAATACTATAAAACACCACAGACGGGCAAGCTTTTCCGGCTCCGAGTCAAAACCAACCATAATGTGAATAGTAAAGGGACGCTTGGGTCAATGATAGTTTCATTATAAAACCGTCTTGTAATGAATATTAAGAGAAATTTTGTTAAGAAAATGATTAGAATGTGCATTTAAACCTTATTAAAAAATACAGGGGCCAGAAGCCAACGGCCCACGGCCGACGCTCGACTGGAGCCGATCGATCTTCGCGCGCAACCGCGTGTCGTGCAGCGACCCCGACTGCGACGCGGAGTCCGTCATCCACACCGACGTGGTCGGGCACTCCGCGACGACATCCGTGTTCTGGCGCAATTCGCTGACCTGCGAGGTCAAGGACTGCGAGGTCCACGACCTCTTCGAGCAGACCTACTACGCGGGCGCCCCCACCGCGCCGGTGAAGGAAATTTCCTGTAAATGGCTTAAAAACTTTGAAATACAATATTATTATCCGAGATACATTTGGTCTCTTTTTAAAATGTCCCTCAAAACCGTAAGAAATCGTAAGAACATCTGTTTCGTAAGAAAGATCGACATACTCTACGTACGACTTATTTCAGATATTGCAAATTCCTCCTCCGGCTTCCTAGATGGCACCGAAACAAAGAAAATAATTGCTCGATTTGGTTTATAGATGCGCCTTCTCGATTCCCGACGAGCTGCTCGAATCCGAACTGTTCGGGGTCGAAAAAGGCGCCTTCACCGGCGCCGTGACGTCGCGGCCGGGGCGATTCGAACTCGCCGATGGCGGCACCCTGTTCCTGGACGAAGTGGGCACGCTGAGTACCGCCGCACAGGCAAAACTGTTACGGGTGCTACAGGAAGGCGAATTCGAACGTGTCGGCGGCCTGGATACCCGCCGGGTCGACGTCCGCGTCGTTGCCGCGACTGTTTTCAAAACTTCTAACTGACAATAATCTCCGCAATAACATATCGGCTTGCTTTGACAATGATCAAATTTTTATTTGATATTTCTTATTGGTTCCAACAGATTAATTGCCATTTTTAAAATATGTACTCCAACCATTGAATTCCCAGAAATAAAGAACATACTTTCTCCTTTAACTACATTACAATAGCTAGCAAAAACATTTGAGCAAAAACTTTTTGTGGGGACACGGTTTTTATGAAGCGCAGGTGTTGGAAGCAGCAGAGCTTATTCATGAAATAGTTCGTAGTGTAAAAGAACCATTATATGTGTCCAGAACTGCCCGCCTGTGATTTCAGTATCTGGACCTGCTTGATATCTTGAGAAAGAACCCGAGAGCTCAAGAAAGTGGCAATTTTGCGCTTTTTTTACAGTATTTGTTAGAAATACTTCCTTACTTTGCCGCTTCGCGCCATAATCTTTACACGAAGTCTACTTGGCGTCCGGATCAGGGGGTTAGTTGGGATCGGGGGGGGGGGGCTAGTTTCCCTCTATCAGTGTTGAACTTTAAAAGGGAACTGGAACTTCTAATTTCCAATCAAATGAGCCTCCTCTAAAATTTATGCGACTATCTTTTCCATATGAGCCTTATATGCCCCCGGAGTATAACTCAAAATCATCGCCCCCAGACACTGGAATTTTTTTTCAACCCCGAAAGCCTTGTTATATGATCTTTTGACTAGCCCGATCGATTATTGGAAATGGAAAATGGGAAAATACGAGAACTATCACGAGCGGATATTAATGCGCTTCTAGCTTTAAACAAATGAACGACAAATGATAAACGTAACTATAGCATTTGGCTATTGGCGGTTAGCTGTTAGCATATCGCTGCCAAAAGCTAAGGGCTAATAGCTAACAGCTAAACAGTAACAATAAAAACAAACACACAATGAATGGAGCCAAGAACAAATTAGTTCAGTTATCCGGGTTCATGTGAAGGATGGATTTCAGCGGCTTGCCGACGCCCATGGAGCCCTCGGCGGTGGTCGGTAGCTGGATCTGCTTGCCGTTATGGGTCAAGCCTTCCTCGCGCCGCCAGACCTTGCGCATGATCTCGGTATAGTCCTTCAGCCAGTAATATGGCTTGCCCCAGGGCTGTCCGTACCAGCCTTCGACGATCTGCGGGCCCGAGACGCCGAGCCCGGCGATAAAGCGCCCACCTATGTCGAGTTTCTTGCCTGCTGTCATAAAGAAATTAAAAAATGAATTAAGCAGTTGTGAATTTCATTTTGAAGAAGAAACCTCAGATGAATTAATCGAGAGGGTATTGCAAGATCGTTATGATGCTGCATTTATTTTATATAGACCTAAACAGTCGGGCTTGAAAACCATACCGATTAGAGCGGAACAAATTGGCGTTATATTGCCGGATGATCATAAATTGGTTAAAAAGAATAAGATTGAATGTCCCTGTACAAGCGATATGCTCGTCCCGCCGCGTAGCTCGCCCGGAGACGGGCAGGGACCGGACCGCTCGTAGGTCGCGAACAAGAGTACCGTCGCCGATCGCACAGACGGCGTGAAACCATCGGGGAGAAGAGTGATGATGCTGAGAATGACAGGGTTGGCGTTGGCGGGCGGCTTGTGGATGTGCGGACTGTGCCTCGCGGACGAAACGAGCGCTCGAGCGTACCTCGAAAGCCATAAATCCCGACCGCATCCGGTGACACTGGGGGGAGTTGGAGGGAGAAACCTAAAATCTTGGAAAGCGCTTAGAGTGGAGGGATCGGGATAAAACTTTGTGGGAAAAATAAGCACAAGTCCTGGATACGTAATTGACATAACCGGAACGGATCCGCTCTCTTTGGGCGAGTTGGGGGAGGGTTAATTCTGAAGAATTGGAAAATATGAGGTATTTTTAATTTACGAAGGAGTGATCGGATCTCGAGAATTCTATTCTTTCCTTGAATATTAATTATTGACTTTTCATGACATCTATAGAACTTTTTGAACGGGGTGGAGGAGGTTAAAAATATCCAATTTTTTCAAAATGTTAGATTTTTTCATTTTAAGATATTAAAATGTATAATTTTAGTTTTGATATTGCTATTTACTTTTTACTGAAACTCCAGGTAAAAATAATCTATGGATTTAATTCGTCATTCACCTCTCTAACAATCTCAGAATCGGGAGAGGGCTAAAAAGAATAAAAATTAAAAATTTTGGTGTCCCTTTTATTTGACTAAAGAGATCAGACGGCTACTAGCCCCCCTTCGATCAAAAGTTTGAGATAGACATTTTGTTTAGAATAGTTGTAAGTTCCCAGATCTAAACCCTTAGATTTAACATGACCAACGAAGTCCCTAACAATAGGTCTGGGAATGAGAGTATATTAAGGATAGTAACGAAAAGATCGATGAAAACCATAGGTATAAATGGGACATCATTGGTCTGTCAGAAACCCCTCCCTCAGTAACTGGTGTTGAAAGGATTGGGAATACAACACTACTTTTGTCAGTTCGTAACGATGGAATTCGTCGCCAGGGAGTAGGATTATTCTTTCAAAGAAAGCAAAGAAATCACTTATCTCCACAACTCCAGTCTTCGGACGTATCATTGCTCTCCAGCTCTATGGATCGCCTGCGAACCGGAGCAACATCCAGGTTTCAATTTTCAGTTTTCTTTTTAAATTTAAGTTTTCTTTTTAAAAAGAAAAAAGAAAAAGTTTTCTTTTTCAGTTTTCTTTTTAAATTTAGACTCTAAATAAAATACCTGATTGTAAATTTAGGCTTTAATGGGCCATGGATTGTTTTTTACTATATTTTAGCAGCTGATACAACCATAATTTGTTAGAAACTGCCCAGATCAAAGGGGAATATATTTTAACCGATGTAAGAGGAGAAAGATGCGAACCATCATCGTTTCTTGTTCAAAACAACCTGTTCTTTCTTTTGTGTGTGCGTGATTGTGATCTAGTAAAATGATATATAATGATAATTTCTACAGGTAGTGGGGCATATGCTTGCGAGCACCGTAGACTGCGCAAGGATCCAATCTTCTTGGCGAGATTTCTTTTCAGATTCTTCCAGAATGCACCCCCAGTCGTGAAAACGTCCGATCTCTCATACAATTTCCATAAGTACTTGGTGCCCCTTCAGTTACAACCGAGGATTCCCCGCTTGACTAGTGGACTCTAATAAGTTATCACGTGGCAAGCACCCTGCATCTCTTAGAAAAAATTCCATATTACGTAACATGCACCTGTCTCTCTTGGTAAACACCCCTATTATGTAATAAAAAAAAGTTCTCAAATGCAATTAAGGAGCAACATTAAAACTTGAAACGAACAGAAATTATTCTCTATATGAAAGGGGTTGTCCACTCCGCAACAAGAAGTCGCTCAATTTGGTTCTTTCTAACCTTATCGTTGTCAACCTCTAATAGTTCAATAGGTTCGTCCTTTTCATTCTTATAAGCATTTACACCTATTATCCATTCTTTACCGGAATCAATTCGCGCTTGCTTTTTAGCCGCTGCTTCTTCAATTCGCATCTTGGGAATACCAGTTTCAATGGCTTTTGCCATTCCACCCAACTCTTCCACTTCTTCAATCAGTGCCCATGGTTTTTTCATTGCACAAAACTTTTCTTTTATTTATTTTAAAGCTTCATTTACCTAAATTGATTTGCCTCATATTTTTTTTAAATTATATGAAGTGATATGTAAGTACACGTCAGCTATATGAAGGAGTGGCGAGAGGCAGGTGCATCAAACAACGGATTTTAATGCCAAAATTTTCCAACTTATCAAACCTTCATATAAATATAGAATGATTTTGGGGAAGGGGGGGGGATAAAATTGATACCTAATCTGAAAGGTAACACATGTTTCATTCAAACCTAGAAAGCTTTTTATAGCTCTTTTTTTCCGCAAGGGCCTTCTCCAGCCTCTCCCAATAACTCGACGACCTAAACTTACTCCAATATCTCTTGCAACTAATATGACCACTCTCTTTTGGTTCCCATTGCTCTCATCGAGGTTCCACTGTTAACAATAAAAAAAAAAAAATTGTTCATTTTTTGTTATTACTTGCTTTTCCAAAGTTCCTAGTTGCATGATATCACCAAAGCTCTCAATTCTAATATTGCTTTATTTTGATTTTGCTTTTGATTTTGCTTTATTTTGATTTTGATTTTGCAAATTATCTTTTGATTTTGCTTTATTTGGATTTTGATTTTGCAAATTATCTTTTGATCTTGCTTTATTTTGATTTTGATTTTGCAAATTATCTTTTGATTTTGCTTTATTTTGATTTTGATTTTGCAAATTATCTTTTGATTTTGCTTTATTTTGAAACAGCGGTCAGATCATCCATTATCGACGTCATTGCAAGCCCGTGCGGCATGGTTACATAGACGGTAACTTTTGGTTGAGCGTCCTGACCGACAATTAACCGTGATGCGGAAATCATTGCTTCCTCAACCTGCTCGGCATAGGGAACCAGATCTTCACCTAACTGGGTCAGAACCAGCCCTGCCTTAGACCGATCAAACAGACGGCTGCCGATATTGTCTTCCAAAATAGAAAGCCTACGACTCTCGTTTTCCATCAGTAGTTGATGCTGTTTCGGGAGATTGTAGAACGGAACGCCGGGATATAAGTGAGGTTCCAGGTGATAGACTACTTTGAGAGGCGCCAGAAAAAATTGCTCTATTAAATTGGCTTTTACAGAGCGAGTCGAAGTGAGCAGATGATCGTAGGCCAGTTCGCCGTAATGCTCCGCTACGCTGCGAATATATTGAAACATAAAGAAGGTAGAAAGATACGGGATTACCCTGTCTACATTTGAAGATAATTAATTTAGTCTGAGGGAGGTAAACTACTATGCAGATATATTTTAAATTAAATATTTAATATATAGAGTTGGCCAGTTTATTTTTTTTAATATAATGCGTTCTGGGCGGCCTGTATTCCATAATTCTCTGTTGTAGTTTCCAAATTTTGTTACTAAAGTATTATATTTTCATGAGATTTTGGTATATTTCATTATGATTAACCTAACCTCACTTCTTGAGTAGCCAAACGTCTGCGAACAAACTCACCATCACCACGCTGGCCGACCAAAACCACCAGCTGACGATGCAGCACCCGGTCTCGATCACCGCCGGTGCCGTGAGTTGGGGTGTCTACGAACCCGCACTGGGCAAGGACGAAGCAACCCGAACCAAGACCGGATGGTCACTGCGCTTCACGGTGATCTCGCCGCCGAACAACACCGGAATGCGAGTGTTGGTGCGCCAGGTCATCGACCAGTCCGGAGGCTAATTCTTATTTAGGGTTTCTTAAGCTTTTATTGTCAGACATTCTGAAATATATTTGGTGACAACTTTGCTTTTCTTTTAGTTCAGATGCACTTTTGAAAAAAAAATTTCTGTAATTTACCATTCAAAAATTCTTTTACAGAAGTAAACATTTTACAGAAATTACATTAATTTTTTTTTTATTAAATTTTTAATTTTTTTTATTTTTAATTTTTAATTTTTTTTTTTAAATTAGAAATCGGCAAATGTCACATCACCAATTTCTCGGGGCGCTGCGTGCACTATGAACTTATCCGGCACATCAAGAGCACGCGCAGCCGTGTGCAAGAGGCCTATACAGACGAGCGCGACCATTGCGGTTCTGGTCAACTGTTTGATGAGATGAAGTGTTGAATTTATCATTCCAACCTCAACCTTCGAACCAACGGCAAGATCTCGTTTTCGAGAACCGTTTCCGTTATCGGCCCGATGTGCTTGAACAGTAAAAAAAAATTATGAACACTTTTTTTGGCATACACCAGATTTGAGGTAATAATACTGTTGCTTTACACGAAATAGGAAACTCACAAGGGAATATTTAGTCCCATCCATTGTCCTTGATCATGTGTGCCAGTTCGATTATATATTTGCCCTCCTTATATTTCTGGCTCGACTCGAAGGCATGTTCCTAAAAAAAGTGATAAAAGCTAAAATAAACTAAGTGGAAAAGTGGACTAAGTGACGCTGCCTATGACTTCAAACCGCGCACCAGAAAGACCTGGTCGACAACGGAAGCCTTGTGGAAGGCGCCGGACGATGGCGGCTACATCAACCTGACGCCGGGCCAGGGCCTGACACCGGCCGATATCGACACCACCGAACACTCCCTGTGGCGGTACCGCAAGGTGGTGCGCCTGCCGCAAGTACCGGAAGCGACGTTAGGCGCCGGGTGGACGCCGTTGCTGACCGCGAATTGGAACGGGAAATTATGTCTTTGAGGATGACAGCCCCCCCCCCACAGTCCTCAGCACAAGGGTTGTAAGCTATGCCTCTAGGGCAAATAAGGTTTTATGGGTAGGGTGGTCATAAAAACCTTAGAAGGGCTCATATGACTGGAAATCAGATGTTCTAGTGCCTTTTTTATGATTCAAAGTGATTGGGGGGTAGCCATCCCCCTCCCTAAGTCATATTTTCCGCAAATGCATTGGATAGAAATTTTGAGATTGGTCACTTTGTAAGAGAAACATATTTGCTTATTTATTCAGAAAGTAGCCAAGTGTAAAACTTGTAAGCCATGTGCCATGTTGACTTGGTGCCATGTTGACAGGTAAGCAGCAATATTTCAAATCAACATAGGAATATTTTATTACTACTTTTATTTTATTAACATTTATAATAACTTTTATAACTTTTATTTTACAACATTTTATTTTATAACTTTTATAACATTAATTTTATTTAGGACGTAAGTTACAAATACCTCATTTTTTCTAATTTTTCCGAATTACCCCCCCCCCCAACTCCACAAAAGAGAGCGGATCCGGTCCAGTTATGTCAGTCACCTATCTTGAACTTCTCCTTATTCTTGCCACCAAGTTTCATCCTGATCTCTCCGCTTTAAGCGTTTTCCAAAATTCCCACCCCTCACCCCCTAATGACACTGGATCCTGTCGGGATTAAAAATAAAAGATCTGAGTTTTGAGGATCACATTGATCCATATAAAGGGGGATAGAACATAACCCTGCTCAACTCCTGATTTAATACAAAATCAGCTGCTAACCTCATTTCCTACCTTAGCCGCAGCAGTATCATTGTCTTACATAGCACAAATCACTTTAATGTATTTGTTTGGTATACCATATAAGGTTAAAACCTTTGCTAAAGCTCTTCTTTCAACAGAACCGAACGCTTGCTCATAATCTATAAAACTGAGGAAAAAGGTGTTAGGTTGCGGGCGTTGTCGAGGAGCTTGCGGCAGAGCTTGTCCTTGCCCAGGGCGTACTCCTCGCGGGAGATCCCGCCGGCCAGGGGCACGAGGGCCGCGAAGCGGTCCTGGTAGCGCAGGCCGATGTTCCAGGTGCCGAAGCCGCCCATGCTGTAGCCGACCAGGATCACGCGGTTGGTGTCGACCGGATAGTGCTTGAGCACGTAGTCCAGGGCGAGGAGCGGGAAGCCGTCGATCTGGTAAATGAAGGTGGAAATGACCAATGCTTTTATAAAAACGGCTAGTGATGCTTATGAACAAAAGAATTATCAAGTTGCATCTGTTAATTTTGAGCGCGCATACAGAACTTCACAGACTGATACTTTGTACCTATTCAATGCGGCGTCTGTTGCTGTAATGAATAAAGATTATGATAACGCTCTTAGAATGTATGATGAACTTTTAGAGGATGGTTATACGGGAATTTCAAGTCAATTTATGGCGCTAAACATGATTACTAAATATGATGACATATGAGTGTCGAGTCTATAATCGTAGTCAAAGATTTATTGGCAGTTCTACACATATAAATAGATTTATAACTAACTAGCTGTTGGGGTGGCGCTTCGCGCCACCCCAACACCTTGTTGGTGGGGGCACTTCACGCCCCCCAAGCCCCCCCCGCGCGCGTAAGTCGTTACGCGCCATATTAGTTACGCGCCATTGCAGTTGTATCCCTGTGTTTTAAAATTAAGAGCCTTGAAATTAAGAGGCTTAAAAACGGCTTAAAATTACTTCATCCCCCAAACAAAACCAAATTTCTTTTTGTAACATTATTAAAAATTAAGATTTCACATTCATAGAAAAATTAATAAAAATTTACTTGTCGTACATTAATATTAATTCGATTGTTATTCAAATAAGAACGAGTTCTACCATGGGAATCACAGAATAGCCAAGTTTGTTTTTCAGACTTTAAGATCCTATCGGCTTGATACATTCTATTAATCTTCTAACGTGACCTAGACAGGTTAAGATACATAGCAGATGTTACATAGTATTGGCGTTTGATTTTTCATTACGTAAATGATTATGTATTGAAGTTTTATCGTGTAATAAGAAATTTAAAGTATTAAGGGTCTTGTACATACAAATTATATTAATAAAAACGAATTTACAAAGCATTATTAAAACACAGAAAAAATAGTTAAAAGTCAACAACAGAACACACGATCCTTTTCTACAAGTTTTGCAATCTCAGACATATTTACTTTATTCTTAAACAACCAAACCTGTACCACATCAACCAGCCAGGGGCAGAAAGGCTAAACTACGTCACTTAACTAAATATTTCTAGATAATTATTTTAAAGAAATGAGCAAAAAACTCATTAACGGCCTTGGGCCCGGACTTCTTTTTGCCGCAGTTTCAGTAGGCGTATCACATCTTGTCCAGTCAACCCGCGCTGAGTGGAGTGAGATACCTCCTCTTCTCCCTATTTCTATGGGACGTCAAGCTCCCACAAACGAATTTACATTATGCTGATGATCTGGTACTATGGGCAACCGGAAACACCTTTGAAATTGCTCATTCCAAGTTACAAAATTCCATTATTAATTGTGGAAAATCAGTGCTTGTGGATTGTATAACATTAAAAAAATGGATTTATTATGAAACAGTAAGTTTGAGACCAATGTTTTTAGCCTTTAAACACAGCGGCTGTTTAATTAGAACAGTAAGCTTTGTTCTAAAATTCCATAAAAAAAAAGTTTTAGCGTGAAGAGCGAGGTCTTGAGGAGGAGGCAAATCCTTTCATATACGTAATAATTTCTGTTCGTTTTAAAGTTTGAGGTTGCTCCTTACTTTCAGTAGAAAAAACTTGTTTTTTTTTCATTTAATTACTTACCGATAGTCTTTGTCAATGGGAAACATATGGAGCAAGTTTTTTAGAATTTTACTCCTTTGGTAAAATTCTAACATAGCTACTTTTTGCTATCTTTGAAAATGGTTAGGTAAC
Source organism: Alatinidae sp. Z8VKAUB7J3 (assembly GCA_010016025.2). Classification (NCBI taxonomy): domain Eukaryota; kingdom Metazoa; phylum Cnidaria; class Cubozoa; order Carybdeida; family Alatinidae; species Alatinidae sp. Z8VKAUB7J3. Next base: position 220,476,938 of record JAAAKM020721499.1, read on the forward strand.
AAAAATGAAACTTTCAGGGATAGGTCTACAGACTAAAGTATATCCCAGGAAGGTATTTTGAAGCAGGAACTAACTATTCTTTTTCTCTTCTGTCAAGGATAGTCTTTAAAGACTATCCTTGACAGTCTTTAAAGATATGTATATCATGAAAGTGAAACCTTGCAAAATAAATTTATACATTCCGAAACTGAGTCATCTGTGCCCTTTCCGCTTCCAATTGCCAGCAATTGATCTGAGAATGTTTCATTAGAGCGATCTTTTGCAATCGAACAAGCATATTTATAGTTAATTTTAATGTCTTTACGTGTACCCATAAATTAGAATTTTTAAGGCAAGTATTCATTTCGTCTGCAGGTGTCGATCTAGGAATAACAGGTAATGTTTACCTGAAATCTCCTGCAAGCACTATTAATGTTCCATTGCAATATTCAAATTTTTTGGTAATGAGTGGGATAAATTTTTTTCAACTTACTAATGGCTGAGACGAGTTAAATAATATGTCTATTAGTGACTTGCGAATGGAAATATGAGATAATTAACTTCTGAAGGTGCATTTTATATGAAAAATTGGGCAAACTTTGGGGTCCTAGTCCTTGCCTTTGCCTGGCAGATATTTTTTTAAAAGTGGATAAATCTACAGGCTGATATTTGAACCTTGTTTGGACTGTAAGATTGACTATTATCAAACAATTCGTGGTAACAAACTGTAAGTAAGCAGCGACCCGGCTCAATAGAACCGAAACTCTAAAATAGAGTGTATCAATAGATACCCTTTGATACATAAAAGGAATCAGAATTTTATGCTGATTTCAAAAATACAAGTTTCATCAAGCTTAGAGTAACCCATCCAAAGTTACGAGCCCCAGAAAATTTGCCTTATTTTCAAAAAAGGGGAAAATCAGAAACTGGACTGCATGAATGGCTGTGTTTTTGGACCAATCAGCGTCCGGTTGCTAGGACTGTTTTAAAAAGATTTTAGTTCTAATGGTCGTATTTTAACATGAGTTTCTTTCATATTTTTTCATTTGTTTAGCTGAGGAAGGCCCTTGGATATAGGGTCGAAATATTCATTTAGGGTTAAGGTTCCATTGTCTTAAGAAAAAACTCCCTGTAGTTTCTACTTGTTGTTTGTATTTAATAGGGTACCTGCTAAAGACCCTTCCAGGCTTTTATATCCAGATTATGGAACAGCTGGATCTTCAAAAGGATTTACTAGTGAATTCATTATGTAATTTTTTGACAAATATATTTTTGAATTTTTATACCTTTCCCTGATCCTCAGTGACTACTTAGTACTCTTGCCAATAGTTAGTAGCTATGGAACGATCACATAACTCTGTTTGATCTTGATACTGATTCTAAATCAGACTCCAATACGGTTTCTAAAAAGAGGGTTTGCATATGACGTCATAATAAGAAAATAAGGCTTTGTATATGCACAGACAATGGGACAGCGCAGACTGTTGTATATTCACAAGTTGTACGTAATTAAAAACATTTATTCTATGTATATTAAAATAAGTAGTTTGTTTGTTGACTCACGTCATGTTTGTCGACTGACGTCATTATAATGATTGAGGATTATGACGTTATGATTTTGTTTGTCAACTGATGTCATGCGCCGCGCGCGGCGTAGCTCTCGGCGATAGTCTCCGTCACCTTCTTGGAAAGGGAATAGACCTCGGTCGGTCGGGTCGGATGCGCCTCGTCCACCGGCAAATAGCGCGGCGCCGCGTTCTGCCCGAAGCCGTATGCCATGATGCTCGAGGCGTGCATGAAGAGCCTGCAGCCGCCTTCGACCGCCAGTTCTAGGGCGTTGTAGGTGCCCTGCATATTGGTCTCGAAGACGCGGTGCAGCGGGGATAAGATCGTTTCTGATTAGCCGAATCAAGAAAGTTATGGTCTACTCTGATGATGGAGACCTCGTATTTTCAGAACCCGCACCAGTTATAAACGGGGTGCCCCAAGGAAGCATCCTTGGCCCCACCCTCTTTTTTATATACATATTAATGATTGTGAGGATGTTCTACAAAACCCCATCACTCTCTACGCTGATGATAACAATCTAATTGGAATTGCTGATGGAACCCTGAAAAATGACGTCAAAGTATTCAACTGTGGATGTTATCTCTGGGAATTTGCTTTTCTTTTCCATCAGCTCTCTGAGTTACGATCAACCTCAAGCTTCTATTGTTGTAAATCTCCATATAATATATCAGGGAAATGTCAACTTTACTGATTTGAATTGGAAAACTTTCAAACGTTTTACCGTTGCAATTTTTGTTTTGCGAATACAAGAGCAATAATTTCATCTGTATAATAGATCTATTATTATTCAGTACGGTTCACATTCACCCTTTTTGGGTTCACAATTGGTCAGATTCGCCACATCTGCATGATCTGACACATTGTTTATTGGACATGTGGGTTCATTTGTGGGTTCACAATTGGTCACAATCGCCGAATGTGATTGCTACACTTTTTGCAACGAAGAAATCTGAGTTGCAACCAAAACCTAGGAGGTTTGGGGATGGAAGTTCTACACGCAGTACCGCACTTTGTAAGTGTTGATAGAAATTGGTGATTGAGAACTGCGTCAGTTCTCAAACACCCTTGGTCCTTAGGTTTATATTAGAGCAAGCGTTTGGTTCTGTTGATAGAAGAGCTTTAGCTAAGGTCTTATCCTTGAATGGTATACCAAACAAATACATTGAAGTGATTAGTGCTACGAGAATAACACTGCTGCGGTTAAGGTAGGAAATGAGGTTAGCAGCTGGTTTTGTATTAAATCGGGAGTTAAGCATGGTTTTATTCTATCCCCTTTCCACCCTCTTTGGAGGGCTCCACTTTGGATCAAGACGCATATTCGGGATGTTCGGCGATGAACGCATGAATCTTTTTCTTCGCGGCGATGCGGCGAAGCAGTCCGACTCGGCCCACAATCCACCCCTTGATCTCTCCAAACGCTTGCGCTGCCCAATTGGCAGCGTCGCACTTGTCGCGATGCGAGATAATCAAACCGTCGCGAAACTGAAAGTGACATTCGATCGTGTTGACGACTTCTCGCTCGCAAGCGGCGAAACCATTCCTATGCCCGTGATTACGACGCGTCGCATATGTGAAATTGGTCCGACTATGCCCGGCCCCTACGTCCGCACCCGAACCTATCAGTCACGACAGTCGCAAGGGAGAGAGAGTATTTCTGGTTAGCCAGCGTTCTGTTCGAGAAACTTCACGGCGACACCCACCGTGAGAATTGTCTCGGCGGCATCGTCCGCAATTTCGAAGCCGAACTCCTCCTCAAACCGTTTTGCCGAAAGTCGCATTTCTAATTCATGCTGAGCCAATTCCGTTTTACCATATCTTACCTATATTCCGGAATTTTCAGGCGGTTTGGCCAAAACTGATATTCATTCCGTTTTATCTCAGGAAAGGCTCACCTTAGGCCAATAGAAATGACCACAACGATATAAGCGATTTTTCTTCTTAATTCTGCCTAAAGGGTCTGCGCCAAGAAAAGTGAAATTAAAGGCGGAGGACTGGTGAGAATAATTTCGATATCCAAAGTTTTATAGTTCATTTGGTCTACTTTATCTTCTAGTTTCCTTTGAAAAGCAAGTTCACATTTTTAATATCACGAGCTGTATACATAGAAATTGCACTGAAACTGACCACAATTGTATCTTTTTCTTTTGTGTCAAGGTCTTTTAATTCTTCAACAAGGTGAACTGAACTTTTAATGTATAATTAAAAAAACAGGTTTTTTTTAACTGAAAGTAAGGAGCGACGAGCGAGCGCGTGGTCGTTATCAATTACCAACACGCGAATGTCGTCATGAGGCGACGACTCTGCCTGCTTTCCGTTCGACTTTGCCTCCGTCATACCCCGATTTTAACCCAGCCCCACGCCACTTGGGAGTAGGCACCTCACCTTCTGTTTCCTGGTCTTGGTCCTGGTCCTGGTCTTGCTCTGGACCCTGCAGCTTCTCGTTCACCGCTGCAGCGCCGCCAGCGAGCAGGCAACGGAGGCCATTTTGTCACTTCCCCAAACACGAAGTTATAATTCATCTTCCTTTCCTCCGCCCAAAGAAAAATAATTAATATTTTCCTGATTTTTCTAACTATTCCACACTCTCTTTTTGATGATAGGAAACACATTAAGCCCTGATTGTAATTCAATAAGAAAGACAGGTCTTCCAGATAAAAGAAAACAGCAACATAAAACTCAAAACGAATATAAATCATCTCGGTATTAAAATATCCCATTCTTTCAACTTGCTTTCAGCGCTACCTATAAAAATTAAAAGGAAAATGCTTTATCAAAGAAATAGAAGAAAATGTTAACCGTTAGCTAAAATTATTGAAGTCTTACCTCTTAGCAAATTCAAGATAAATAAGAAGCAACCAATTCAGTAACTCTGTTCGTCTCACAGAGTGAATCAAAGGGAAAAGGGCTAAATAATATCGACTGAGGAACCGCGTTTGCTGAAACAGAAGAAGAAGAAGAATTATGTGACCGCGCGGGGCGCGGCCTTCGGTTTTCGCACCTTGTGATCCCGGAGTTGGCGCATCCATGAGCCTCTATCCGCCACCACGGGAGCTTGCGACCGAGGTCTTCACCGCCGTGCCGGAGCGTTATCGCAAGACCGGCGAGGATTCCGCGTGGGTCGAGGCCAATCGCCCAGGTGAGAGTCTGGGAAGCTTTCTGGAAGGCCCCTCGTTCGACCGCGCCGGCCGGCTCTACGTCACCGACGGGGAAGCTCGACTTCGACGGGCGGCTGCGGCACGACCTACAGGTCCGCTACAGCGTGGTCGACCGACTCGGACCCCTCACGCGCTGGGTCTACTTCATCCAGAACAACCTGCTCACGGTTGCGATCCGGGGCGACATGTCGCGTCCCCGCGTCGTGCTCCAGGGCGCGCTCTCGTTCTTCCAACGCCTGAAGCACCGCGACCGCGACCTGCCGCTGCCCGGCTTCACCCCGCTGCCCGAGCAATTCAACAGCGATATATTCTACAGGAGGATGCAGTCCACCTTATCTCGCTGTAAATGCGATTTAAGGTAATTCATCGTCCGAAGGCATGCAGTTTGAAAGGTCATTTATGTATATTAAAAAAAAGTAACTGCCCTAAAGCAGACCCTTGTGGAACCCCCTATATTGTTTAAAGGAAAAATTGAAATGATTCCTCGGCAGCTTGGACTCTAAAACTTCTTTCTAGTAAATAAGATCTCACGGAGCCTCTTCGCATCACCTATGTTCTGGGCCCTCACAGCGCTCTTGATGGCGGCTCTGTATCAGTATGCCGACGCGAAGTCCAAGAAGGTCCGATTGCTGCTCGCCGTGGCTCATGGCGTCTGGCATGCCGCATTGATTCTTGCTCTGCTCAGCCTGCTACCGCCGTTCAATATTTTCATCACTCAATTGATCGGCCTCGATTCGCTTCGCCCCGGCACAATCTCCCACGCCATCGTGCTTGTTATGACGGTGACGTCATTAAAGATATTTAAGACATGCGTTCACGTAGAAATCTATTAATGTATTGTATTAATCTATTAATCTATTAATCTATTAATCTAATTGTATTAATGTATTAATCTATTGAAGCACAGTAGTTCAAAATTCAAATGCAATAACTATATATTTTACAAGTAGCGCCCGAGTTTAAGTAAATGACGTATTTTGGTGTTTTTGTAGTCTTGAATTTCTTGAGTTTCAAAATATTCTAACCAATTATAAAAATCATAAATGGCTAAGTGAACGAGTGATTCTGGCGGCGAAGAATAAAGACATCCACGAAATCAACAATACTGTTTTGACCAAGATTCGAGACCAGGCAGTCCTTACAAGTTCAGTCGACACAGTTCTGGAACCAAATGAAGCGGTTAATTATCCATCTGAATTTTAAAATTCTCTGGATCTCCCAGGGTTTCCACTATACGTGCTACAACTAAAAATACCTGATGTTTGGTGGTCTGGCAATCGGCACGACCAAGGTCACCGGCCTGCTTGAAGGCGAAGACGTTCTGGCAACCGCAGATGCCATGCGCAAACTTGGCGCGACCGTGACCCGCGATGAAGATGGTACCTGGCATGTTACCGGGGTTGGCGTAGGCGCCCTTCGCGAACCTGATAGTGTGATTGACATGGGCAATGCCGGGACCGGCATCCGTCTGATGGCGGGCATCGTTGCCACCCACGGGATACTTTGCCTTAAATTGTTTTGGCATGCAAATTTTGTTTATTTTTTATTCATATTAACTTGGATTTTCATGAATTTTTTTTTATTTTTTTTCATGAAACGAGGGATGATTTGCCTTAAAATTATTTTATTAAGCAAAAATTTGACTTTCAAAATAATTTAAGGCAAAGTATCCTACGTTTCATCTTCCATGCAAACACGAGAAAAATCATGAAAACATCAATCAATCAAAGTTTCCTGGCGCTGGCGCGAATTTCCGAACTTGTACGGAGCGGCTACGCGCATCCTCGGATTTTGAATATGGGGTGATCGCCGCAGCAACCGTTGCAGTGATATTCGCGGTGTGACCGTGGCAGCATCGTTCGCAGTGATCGATCTCGGTGGCAGCTTCGGAGCACGACGACTGATGGAGGTCGCTGTCATCCAGCAAGTGCGGGGCGTCGCCGCCGTGTGCGTGACCTCTCGCGACACTATCAGCAGATAAATGAGGACCGGAACACTCAAAGAGAAATTACAAACCGGGACCCCCGGACACAAAGGACGACCGAGAAAAAGGGAATATAAATAACAACCGGGACACAGGGACACAACTGCGACAGGGACGCCGGGGGCACAGGAGGATATATAAATAACGACGGGGACACAGGAAATGTTCGATTAGCTATCACCATCAACAAAGCTCAAAGGCAATCATTAGAATAATAAGGTATAGATCTGAATATAAATTACGATTCAACTTATTGCTGCATATTTGAAAGGGGCACTTCATCACCGAGTTGAGAATCCTGAAGATAAAAGGTCCATCTTTTTCAGTAAAATTGCCAATATCAGAGGCCATCTTGGAAAAGAATGCTTCAAGTAGGGTAAGTACTGTTGACCAATGCATCGTAAGTGCACCACTAGGGACATCTAATGGAAGACATTCCAAGTAGCAAGACATGTTGGGAAACATTATTCGCAGTTGGTTCACCAATACGGAGGACAGTACCGCGCCTTCCACAAGGGACGCCATCATCGTGCAGGCTTTGGACGATGCACTGAACGAACTAGGTCCCCGTCCTTGGGGCATCGGCCAACGGGGAACCATCAACTATCGGCACGATGTGCTCATGCAAGTCCTCGCAACGACGCCCTTCGGCAGTCGGTCCACTTATGCCCATTGCGTTGAAATGGGGCCGGATGGTCCAACCCGAATTGAGTCCAGTCTCGTTTGAAGTTTTCTTTTTGTAGAGTTTTATCTCTCTTGATTGTTTATTATAAAATGTAAGCATGTGGCAAACGTGACGTTCCAAGAGAAGTTCAGTTTTGTTACATAAGATAACGCGCTGCGAATTATGTTAACCCCTTTCAGCTGCATTTTTTTCACTGGACTATCAGCTGTTTTTTTTTTTCAATTTTCCTAACTTTTTTCGAAAAGATTTTTTTTTTTTGTCGAAAAAGCTAAGTTAAATTCCATGACTGAGCATCAAACATTTCATAAAACCCCTTTTGACTACAATAAACTCAGGTAGTTGATGAATTCCGAGTGTTTTACTTTCTGGCTGAATACCCCAAAAAATTAATTAACACACTTTTGAATACAATAAACTCAGTCACTTGGTAAATTTCGAGTCTTTTAATTGGTGACTGGGTATCAAAAAGTTAATAAAAAGTTTGTTGCATACAACTTACTCAGATAGTAGGTCGGTAGGTTGGTAGGTTGGTAGGTAGGTAGGTTGGTAGGTAGGTAGGTTGGTAGGTTGGTAGGTAGGTAGGTAGGTAGGTAGGTTGGTAGGTTGGTAGGTGGGTAGGTTGGTAGGTAGGTAGGTTGGTAGGTTGGTAGGTTGGTAGGTAGGTAGGTAGGTAGGTAGGTAGGTTGGTAGGTTGGTAGGTAGGTAGGTTGGTAGGTAGGTAGGTTGGTAGGTTGGTAGGTAGGTAGGTAGGTAGAATTAAGTGGTATTTGTCAGGGAGAGGCATTTTCCTAGCACTTGGAGAAAGGAAGAAGAACTTAGGGAGAGAAAGGGTAAAAGATGCTTCTTACTCGTATCCCTCTTGGTCCTAGATTACAGGATTTAAGGAAAGGGTTATTTTTTATTAGTTTATGTTAAGTGAGGGTTATTCTAGGTAATGGGATCACAAACTATGTGACAATAAAAGGGATTGTAAAATATGTAAAATTGGGAATGATTTTTGGCTACCAGCATGTAACAGCGTGTTTTGATCAATATCTTTTGACTTTTTTTTACTTTATCTAACAAAATATACAAAAATATAAACTATTACAGATATAAATTACTGCGCTAGGGAAAAATTTAAAATTTACGCTAGGGAATAAAAAGGAACCTACATAAATTCCTAGAAGCATCCTAGACTAATTAAGATAAGTATAGTGATAAAAAAGGATAAAGACAATCACCTTCTCCCAAACACTCAAAGAGAGTATATCCGTTCCGATTATTTCAATCCCGTATCTAGGACTTGTGCTTATTTTTCCCACCATGTTTCATCCTGATCCCTCCACTCTAAGCGTTTTCCAAGATTTTAGGTTCCGCCTTCCAACTTCCCCTTCACCAAATCCGGCCGGGATTTAAAACAAGAGCTCTGAGACATAATATCCTTCCAAACATCAAATTTCATTAAGATCCGATCACTCCTTCGTAAGTTAAAAATACCTCATGCAGCAAAAACGAACAAAACTGAAAATTACTTTGGGCTATAATGAATATTTTTTGCAAAAATCAGGTTTGACAACCCTGTATTTCAAGAAGCAAAAAACGGAAAATCTTGCTTTCATTTTGGTGGTCAACTTCGGTTATTAACTTTCCTCCAAGCTGATGCAGGTCTCTCAGTCTTTTTTATTACTGGAACATTTGCTGGAAATTACTAAAACGTTGTTTGCAAAGGATCTCCTCCTCTTTTTGCGTACGAAACGGTCAGGAAAAAACAAATTGAAAACTTATGACTCTTTACTAAAGTAGTGCCATTGCACTGTCTCTGATAGAATTTAGACAGCGTGTGTTTGGGGAACTGCTTGTGCTTTTTCCTTTATTTCATAAGCTTTACTTGGTAAGTCAATTTGAAACAGAAAAACTAGTTATTTACGTCTACCTATCTGTAATTTTGTTCTGTAACACAGACATGGTGGGAGAGAGAAAAGCACTAATTTTAAAACTGATAGTTGTGGTTGAAGCGTAAAAAGGAGCATATTTTACTTGTTCTCATGATTAATTTAAAAACATTTTCAATACAAATTAACTTTTAAAGAAAATTAAAGAACTTCGTTAAATGAAATAAGAGTAGAAATAAAATAAAATAAAGTGTCAAGCGTAAAACTATTGCAAATCACCACCAATAAATAATTATAACTCGAAACGAACAGCTATTGCAATAAATAAGGGGGAGACAGTCTTAATAAAGTTAAAGTCTTGATCAAACTAACGAAAAAAAAAAACATTTTATTCCTACGAAAGCAAAGAGCGAAATTGAAGTGTAAATAAAAAATTAGCACTTTTAAACTTAGGTATTTTAGAAGACCACACTGCCTTTCCATGACGATAAATAACAGTTCAAACAGGGATAAATCCTTTTATTAGACAGTGAAAAATCAATAAATAAATACTGGATATTTCAATCAAGGTCAACACAATGTTTCTTTTTTTAAGGTACCAAAGACTTTCAGCGAGTTCAGTTACCGTGTACCTACTGAGCCCAGAGATATTTACATTGTGGAAGCCGCACCTTTTCCCCTTTTTATTTAATTATAGCTGGTTAATTGGCTGGTAATTACTAGCTAAAGAGCCTGTCGGGCAACAGGCATACAAAAAAAAAATGAGGTTTACCGTCTTCCCTCAAATACAAAATTCTAAATCCTATTAGTGACACTGGGCGGAGTTTGGGGTGGAGGAACCTAAAATCATGAAAAACGCTTAGATCGGAGGGACCGGGATGAAACATGGTGGGAAAAATTAGCCGAAGTCTTGGATACGTGATTTATATAATCTGAATGGATATATTCTATTGAGGGGGGGGGGGCTTAATTCTCAAAAATTAGAAAAAATGACGTATTTTTAACTTACGAAGATGTGATCAGATTTTCCTGAAACTCCATATGTAGAAGGTGGTAAAAATAGGGGAAACCTGAATTACTGGAAAACGTGAAAATCTATATATCTTACGAATGGGTAATCAGATCTTAATGAAACTTGATATATAAAAGAATCTTATGTGTAAAATGCTCCATTTTCAGTTCGAATCGGATCCAGGGACATAGGGGGTTGGATAGGGGAAACAGAAATCTTGGAAACCGGAAATCTTAGAAAATGCTTAGAGTGGAGAGATCGGGATGAAAATTGATGGGGTACCTTTAACTGCAATTTTTAACCAGTGTTTTGTTGATGTTATGTTTCCAGTGTGTTTTAAACGAGCTATTATATCACCTATACCAAAAAACAAGACCCCAAAAGTTCCCTCTGACTCAAGACCAATATAAAAAACCTCTATTTTCTCTAAAATTTTTGAAAGTTTTATTTATAATTTCCATTTGACGATATTCAAGAAAAAATTAACCCAAAACAGTTTGGCTTTAGGCCTAATCATAGATTATCGTCTGCTGAGGCTGCTGGAGAGGAATAACTCTAGACAGAATATAAACATCCGACAATTCGGTCAATCATCGCCTGCTGAGGCTGCTGGGAGAGGAATAACTCAAGACAGAATATAAACATCCGACAATTCGGTCAATCATCGCCTGCTGAGGCTGCTGGAATAAGAATAACTCAAGAAAGAATATAAACATCCGACAATTCGGTCAGTTGTTGTCTGTTGAAGTTGCTGGTAGAGTACTTCAGACTTTTTAAGCTCCCATATTAAAAAATGTGAAATTTTGTATTTTTTGCCAGGAGAAGGATCACGGATGTGTGTTGATTCATTTCTCTTTTTCCGTGTTCTTTCCAGGAGTGATAGTATCGAAACAATGATCCTACAAGATTAGGAGAGGGCTCATTCGAACGAAAATTAAAAGTTCTAGCGCCCTTTTTAAGTTACCAAAAAAGAAAAAAAATCAAGGTTAACTAGTCCTCCTATATGATGAAATAAATTTTTGTGTTTTTCCCCTTTTTTCTTTTTAGTTTTTTTTTGTTTTTACCTTTTTTTTAGTTTTTTAGTTTTTTTTCTTTTTTCTTTTTAGTTTTTTTTGGAGTTTTTACCTTTTTAGCTTTTTTATTTTTATTTTTTTTAGTTTTGTTTTTCTCCTTTATTTTCAGTTTTTTTCCTTTTTTATTTTTTCCTCAGCACGCTTTCTTTTCTTACTTTCTCTATCAGCCACAAGAGCAAAGACCCCATATGGTATGAGCTCTAGCAAAATTCTCAGAATCAATAGATTGATTTAATAGAAAAATCAGAGGCTTAATACCGGTCAGGATTTAAAATAAGAGCTGTAATATACGAGATCCTTCTAAATATCCAAATTCATTAAGATCCGATCACCCACTCGTACGTTAAAAATACCCCATTTTTCTATTTTTCCTCTCCCTTCAGCCCCCCCCCCCCCCCCCCCTACTCCCCAAGACCATCAAAGAATTCAAAGTCTTACTTGACAAGGAGTAGAGCAATAGGGAATGGAGGCTGGAATGGGACACCTTGGAGTCCCAGACCAGAGCACAAACCCTAGTCAATAAAACCAACTTGATATTCAAAACTATTCTGAATCAATCCACATGGCAATTTTTGAAGAAATGCTCAGCAATGCTACAGGATTGAAAATCCTTCAATTGCTCTAAGTTAATTCCTCGTCTTGTATTAGCATACTTTCATTAAAAAAAACTTGTTTTTTGTTTGTTTAATCAGCTAAAAAACTGAGTCAGAACTACAAATTCACTGATTAATAATGTTTGCAAATGCAGGAATGAAACACTTCCTGTATCTCTCGTGGATTGGTGGGAGAGGTTGAAGGATGGGGACTTTCTGGGAGTTAAGTCTTTGAGGTCGGGATCTTAAAGGCTGAAAAGGCGGGGGTGGGGGAATAAATCTTGGGAACGGGGTTTTGTAACTTCTTTATACGGTCGATCATTTGGATGGCAAAGATCATATGGGTTGATAACCAGTATCGAATCGAAGTGTATCGAATTAATTGAATTTCATTAGCTTTACCAAAAGTTTGGGCTGTATATTTGCACATTAGGGGGGGGGGGGTTAAAGCAAAACATATATAAAATACAGCAGTGATTTGTTTACGCATTTAATATATGCTACGCACCCCTCTCTCCCCTAATGTGCAAATATATAGCCCCTCTGGACATTTCATAAAACTGTACAAAAAGTTACAAACAATTTTTAAAAGCGTGAGTATAATAACTGCTTATACCTTGTATTTCTAATGAAGTAAAAACATGTTTAAAGGAAGGTGGAATTACATAGGAGCAGGTGGAGGGCGAAGCTATGAACACATTTGGATTCAGGAGGAGCTTCAGAAGGTGTTCTTCCCTCGGGTGGATTGAAGCTGTAATCGGTTGCCGCTTGTAGTTGCAGTATATTCATTCCTAAAAATTTAATCTTACTACATCATTAACGATCTTGGATAGCACAGAGCCTCTCTACTATTTTCTTACTTACTTATAGCTGAACCAGCCATTTGTCTTCACCTAGCATCTGAAATACAGAATCACCCTTTAAATTCTATGGTTTCATAGAACTTCAAAACACCCCGTCAAAGTATATAGGCTTTAAATTCATTGTTGAGAATTTTAGTCTCCAAAATCTACAACTTTCTCAACCAATAAGTTTGCAGAAGAAATAACTTTATTTGTAAAAGTTTACATAGATTATAGGGAAATGTTAAAAATGAAAAGTTAACAGAAAGAAGGTCTACTTTTTAAAATTTGATTTATATTAATTTCATCTTCGTGAAAAAAGTCACCAGTTTGTTCAAGTCGATGTCTTTTGCCAATTCTTGTTCAACAGATACAGTGGCCTTTCCTTGAAGCCATTGCTGAGTGGCCAGTCTAAGTCATTTTTTTTATTCCTTAAAGGCAAGTGTCAGCAAACTTGTGAATGATGTTGCGTCTAACTTCATGGAACTAGACTATATTTGCAGTGTTGGTTTGTTTACCGAATGAATCCTTTCAGGTGAGTACCTGCCTTTAAACCAGACATATGTGGGAGTAGCTGCAACCGATTCAATGCAAGAACTCGTAGATGCTAAAGAGCCAAGTGATAATATTGATCTCTTTTACCAGTCTTGTCGAAACTATTGATTAAATCCTTCTTTACGGCCTCCTCCCACCCTAGTCGAGGATGAGCTCTTCCTCCATCCCAATCTGTTCACAGCCTCCTTCTTTACACCCTTCCAAGAAGTTTAAGTTTAAATTAAATCCTTCCTTACGGCCTCCTCCCACCCTATTCGAGGATGAGCTCTTCATCTATCCCAATCTTTTCACAGCCTCCTTCTTTACACCCTTCCAAGAAGTTTAAGTTTAAATTAAATCCTTCTTTACATCAGCCCGATGGCAAACGGTATTTGTACCGGGCGGCGGTTCGGCGAAGCGACTGTGTGCGTCGTGAAAGTCGTTCTTTTCTTGCTCGCGTGTTTGGTGGCCGGGCTGCCCCGGCGCTTCTACACCTTGTCAGGAACTCGAAGCTTTCAGCGGAAGAGCTCCAACAGATACGGGATCTGCTCGACGACAAAGACCAACAAAAAGGATCGCCGGAATGAACGACATCGTTATCGAAATGCTCAAAAAGGAACGGGAGGTCAGGCAGCAATGACTGGGAGCACTTTGTCTTCTTTTGTTGCGAAGAATTATGCAATGGCAAAACGTGTTGATTATGTGAAAGACCCGAGAGAGGCGCTTCTTAGGCATGCGAAAGAGGCAGAGGAGAATCCATATTGGGTTACGCCTGCGTATAAGCAGTAAGTTGACTGTTTCTATTTCTTGCTTCCTCTCTCTCTCTCTTGGAAATTCTCTCTCTTTCCCCCGTTTGCTTAGGTAGCTATTTTGGATTGCAGGTGAATCAGCTATTACCATAATCTTACTTCATGTAGGCGGGAAATGAATAAATTGACTAGACCTCTGGTATGGTTTAACATAGCATTTTTATAGTCAGGCCTAATTCAAAACAAAACCTAGTTTTTTTTGTTCTTTACCTTGGTTACCAAGAAAAAGGTTACGAAACCTTTTAGAATATTGGTTTTCATGGCAACTGCTTCTTTCCTATGATCTGCGGGTCGTCGACGCCTCCGTGTTCCCGAAAATCCCGGGGCTCTTCATTTTGGCGTCGGTTTACATGATCAGCGAAAAAGCAAGCGACGTCATCATGGCGGACCACGAATAACCAGGCGATTGGAGCCTGAATTAAAAAGAACCTAACGCATAATGAATATTACGACCGAGGAGGCGAAAATGGCGAAAATCATTGGAATTCATGGGCTTGCGAACAAACCTCCAAAACCAACTCTAAGACCTTTTTTCAGAAATGGAGGAGCTTGAAGAAGTAATATCTGATGTGAAAGAAATAAAAAATGAAAAACAAAAATTAGCTGAAGACCTTGCTAATTTTCAAGCTAATATCTCCCAAGAAATGGAAAAAGTGGTATCCTTATTATCAACAGTTACAAGTGAATCAGCTGATGTGCAATCTAAAACTATGGAAAGAAATGACCTTTTAAAAGAATTAGCGGATGTTAATGCAGTTTTAAGGCCATCCATGAAACCAAATCCAGTACTATCGATCACTGATGCAAGTATTTCTTCGAGTAATACCATTGCCACTGATCATCTTTTGAATACGCATTCGACTATGAGTGATTACGACAAAATAATAGCATCGAAAAAAGGAAAGAAGAACAAGTTGAAAACGAAAGACAAACCGAAAAATATGGCTGATCTTCTTCCAAGATTTAATGTGTTGCGGAAAACATCACCACCATCTTTAATTGATTCCTAGCATTATTTTTTAAAAAATGAGAAAATAAATAAAAAATAAGTTTTTTTTAACTGGAATCAAGGAGCAGCATTTAAACTTAAGACGAACATAAATTATTACGTAATAAAGGGGTTTGTCTTCTCCTCAATACCTCGCTATTTGCGCTAAAACATTTTTGGTAATTTCAACTATTTATTCTACGGTCTTTGTGATTCTGGGGTCATTCATAAAAAATTGGGACAAAATTTAAGTTTTAGTTATTTAAAAAACGATTAGCAATTAAATAAAAATCAATTTTCTTCAACTAAAAGCAAGAAGCAACGTTAAAACTTAAAAAGAACAGAAAATAGGACATATATGAGATGGGTTGCCTCTCTTCAGTAGCTTGCTCTTACACTAAAGTTGCTTTTTTAACTTTTCAAGATGTTATCATTCTAATTAAATTGCCTTTATGATTCAGGAGTCAATCTTAAACAACTGAACCATAAATCAAACTTAGAATGGAAGTTTACAATTATTCCTTAAGAAGGCTGACCTAGCAAAACTAAACTGAATTATCTTGAATCAGAGTAAGAAAACAAACAAAAGGTACTGGTTTGTCAAAGACATTTGACAATTCATATTTTAGGCCTAACTCATATTTTATATTATGAATTATTCATATTATAATATGAATATTTTGATATTTAATTTCATATTATAATATGAATATAAATTCATATAATTAGCCCTAATTCATAGTTTAGCCTGCTGACCATATAGCACGTCTATATTAGGGGTTCCCATTAGGTCTTCTCTGACCATCTTACCTCCCTAACCTGAATACTCATTGACTTAACTGCCATCTACCAGCTAGCCCTTACAGAGCAGGAACATTGAGAAGGAATGCCTCACAAAATCAGGCCAATTAGAAATATGTCGTCTTCATGTAATTAAAAAAAAAAAAATTGCAGACCCTTTGCTTCCGCTCTCTCAGGTTATGAGGGGTTAATTCTTACAATAGAAAAAATGAGGTATTTTTTATTTACGAACGGGTGATCGGATTTTAATGAAACTTGATATATAGACGGATCTTATGTCTCAGATGCTCCATTTTCGGCTCGAATTGGATCCGGAAACATAGGGGGGTGGAGGAGGCAAACAGAAATCTTGGAAAATGCTTATAGTGGAGAGATCAGGATGAAACTTGATGGGAAGAATAAGCACAAATTCTAAATACGTGGGAATGCAAGTGCTTTTGTGCATGCTCTCTTGGAAAAACTGCACAAGATTTTACGACGATGCAAAATTAGGATATTAGTTGAATTGAACAAACTCAAACATGTGCTTAAAATCCCTGCCTTAAAATGCCAACTTGAGTACAAACAAGGCAGATCGAATCCAAAATATAGGAGTATTAAATACAGCTGTATCAAATTTTTAAGCATCCTTTTTCGCCGTCTGTAAATTGTATAAAGTTCACCTCGGGTCGGTCTTGATATTGGAGGTACGGTCTTATGTCAAGGAACCGATACTCGAAAGGGTCAATGAGAGAGCCAAAACGCCGAAATTAGCGTGCGAACGAGAGCAAACTAGATATTGGGAGAAGTGATGCCATCTTTCGACATTGTTTCAGAAGTCGATATGCAGGAGATCCGCAATGGGGTGGACCAGGCGGTGCGAGAACTGCGCAACCGCTTTGACTTCCGCAATGTGGATGCAGGCGTTTGTTTGAAGTTTTAATGTTGCTCCTTACTTTCAGGTAGTTTTTTTTTATTTAATTTCTGACCGTTTTTGAATTAATGCATGTTTTGATCTTGGCTCTCCGGAGATGAATAATTAAAACGAAATTTGCATATTTTTTTTTTGGCTAAATTGCTTTCTCCTAATTTTGATCGAATGATTTTGGGAAAAAGTAGCGGTGGAGGAGGCCTAGTCGCCCCCCCCCCCCCGTTTTTTGGTTACTATCATTTTAGTTTTATTGGGTGCATGTTGCTGTAAACCTTTTTTTATATATATTTATGTTTTGCTGAGGACGGCCCTTGGACGTAGGACCGAAACATTCAGTTAAATTAAAATTCCAGTGTTTTCCAGAAAGAATACCCCGTTGTTCAACTCGTTTTCGATCCTTGTAAACTACATGTTGAAACAAAGGAGATGCCTTATGACGATCTCAGAAATATTCAGACTCAAAGCAAACTGGGTAGTGCTTTCGATGTCACGGCTTGTCGAATGGTAATAATCCACATGACTAAATAATACTATACAATTGGCTAGGGCAAAACAAAAGATATTGAATGACATTCCCTAATTTGAAGTTCGTAGGTGTGCTGCTTACATAAGAGGCATTTTTTGTACTTCAAGGGGTGAGCCAAAGCATAAAAAAAGTCAATGAGTAGATTATTAGGAAGAATTCTTTGAGCTAGTGTGAGAGAAAAAAAAATCGCTAAGGCCCAATGGGTGGAAGTGTGCCAGTATGGAAGGAAGTCCTCCTAACCCTAAATGACCAAGAAATCCAAGAGTGGCAAGCTCATAAGGACCAATCTATGTCTTTGAGGATTTACTCCCAAGGTAAAGACTGTTGGGAGGAGGAGGTTTATTTTAAATTTGGGTTGAATAAAGAGGATTAGAAGAACTTGTCGTTGATAAGGGGGGACAGTTTGGATTTAGGTGAGAGAAGAAAACTTTTAAAGGAACATAAATTATTCCGTATATGAGGAGGGTTGCTCTATGTTCAATACTTCGCTCTTCACGCTAAAGTATTTTAGAACCTTAAAAAAAAGCTTCTTATATTAATTAAATTATGTTTTAGGAGTTGTCCTTAAAGAATTGGGATCAAAAATTAAACTTTAGCGTAAAGAGCGAGGTATTGAGGAGGGGCAACCCCCCTCAAATACAGAATAATTTCTGTTCGTTTTAAGTTTTAATGTGAGCTCAAAAGCAGAAATTGACAGCCTTGAAGAAGGAGAAAGAGGCAGAAAAACAGTCTTCTGATTTTCTTCCAGTATTTTCATCCAGTATCTGATTATTTCCAGATTTTCATCCAGTAGATGGATGTTATGTACTATACTCTTATTGGTCATTTAGTACCTTTTGTTGGTTCTCAATCCTACGCCTGAACGGAAGCGAGAGCTTGGCTATCACGGCGCCATAGTATGTGATATTATGTAGATAATTAGTTTTTTTTGTACCATTTTTGGCATTTCCAATGGTGGGGGAGCCTCCTTTGTCCTTCTCCTTCTATATATTTGGACGTTTTTAGGTTTATCTTTTTTATCTTTATTTTTTGTGTATTTGAATTTAATTCAATAATTGATAGCCTTTTTTTCGAGCTTAGCTCCCTGTTGGCTTTATTTAATTATTTGTGTTTGTTTATATTTGTATGAATAAGAATCTGTCTATCTATCTATCATATATGCCTTATGTCATGGGCTCTGTTGTAGAGCTGGCCAGATGCGTTGCTCTAGTTTTTAATGTGTATTTCTAATAGATATCATTTTGCCGCTAGAAATTCTCTGATTACTAGAATTATTTCAGTTTATTAATATGAGTGGCAACGTTGTATTTACGAAAAGTATTTGCTATATATTTTGTCTGAGAGCCCTCGTAGCTTAGCAACTGGAGCAGCATACCATGTTAGCAAAAGGCAGCTCCCTGGACTCCAGCATCAAGTGACGTTTTTCACCCCCATGCTTGTCAGACAGTATTGCCAGGCTAGGAAGCAAAATCCAATCCGGGCAATGTTCCGCTGTGACCTGCAAACGAATCCGCGTGCAGTCCCATTCGCTGCTGCATCGTGACGAATAGCTGCGGCAGCGGGTGATTATTGTCACGGTCAAACGCGAGATGTTGGCCGTGATCATATCCGCCACCCGCCAGGATGATGGGCATGTTAAGAACTGTCGCTGACAACGGCGGAGCTTGCCTATTTGCAGGACCGCCGGCAGGCCTACGAAAATTTGGGGTTACGTACTGGGTTGCCTGGGGTGAAGGCGGTCTCAATGGCGCTTATTCAGGCTGAGCGCTACGGCACGCCTGTCGGGCAGGCACTACGCCTAATGGCCAAGGAAAATCGCGATATCCGTATGGCCGAAGCAGAAAAGAAAGCAGCGGCTCTGCTTCCCAAGCTCACTGTAAAATTCCATTTTTAGAGTTTCGGTTACTATTGAGCCGGGTCGCTCCTTACTACAGTTCGTTACCCCGAACTGTTTGATATCCAATTCTCTTACTTGGAATTATCTTTCTCTTACTTAAGTGGCTACAAAGCTTTACAAAATTAGTTTGCCTCTTTTTATGGCACTTGGTATTAACCATTAACATTCTTCATTTTTGTGATACTTGGTGTTTATCAAGTGACATATAGCAATCGCAAATTCGCGCGTTGTCGACCGCCGCCTGCAGACCCCACTCAAAGTCGGGAATCAGCCGCTGAAACTCTTCACGCCGCGGCGTACGATAAAACCCACCGACCGCGACGTTGACCGGATGAATCGCCCGGCCGCCCAGAACATCCAGCAGTTGATTGCCGTGCTTTTTCAGGCGCAGGCCCCGGTTGACTTCGTCGGGAAACTCGGCGGCCATCTCCAGACCGCTTTCATACCCGAGAAAATCAGGGGCGGAAAGTACATTATAGACTTAAGACATTAGCTAAACCATGTATGTATAAGGAACAGGGTGAGATGAGTTGGGATAGAATTGTCTGTGGAATCAAAAAGCTTTATATTTTCTCTCAGTTTAATGATCTCGTCCTCCTACACATGAATGTGGCTTTATACCAAATACCACGTCGTTTATTCCATTGTAGAGAAATACAGAAAATAATACAAGTTAACAAAATCAGCATACTTGATGGCTAGTTCCGAAGGGGAAGCTTGTTTGAGGATGTTTTGAACACGGGCATCCCACTTCAAGTCAGCAGTAATTGGCACCCCGAGTAGTTTAATGGATGTGACAGAGATTTGGGCAGGAATGGGGTTTTTGAAAGAAGGGGGTAATCTAAAAAAATTAACTGTCATAACTGACGAGTTATTAGGCGCCAAGTATTTGGTCCTCCTACCTCTTCAATATGTCCCCTGATGTCAAAAGATGGTTCTGTTGTCATTAACTCACATTTTTTTGATGGGTTTTGGGGGTGGTGTGGGGTGTGGTTGGGGGGATTATATTTGAGTCGGGAGTGGGGGTGCTGTAATTATTTTTTCTCTGGATCACCCGACCCTTAGGAACGGCTCTGCTCCCAGCCAACCCCTTCCTCTTCCTAATGTGCAAATATTCAGTTAGGTCCCATAATGTTGGCCATAATGCGCCCCTGTTCTGACCTGTTAGTCTGTGGTGCTTTTTCCTCGGTGTCGATGGCCCTCCTTCCGATCAAAACACCGCTGGCAACGCGGCGGGAGGTCACGCAGCTGATGCCGATGACAGGTGTGTCCCTTTCGGTCATTTTCTGTCTGCTTAGCGTCTATTTGCTCGTCAGATGTGTGCACATGCTATCAATGTGCTGTTGTTGATTGATGCTGGTGACGTTCTAGGGAGCTTCGACGGCAGGTTGACTATTTCCGAACGATGTTCGAGCAAGAGAAACAGAGCGATTCTTTTGATGTAACTATTGGTATCAAAATTCCATTTTTTAGAGTTTCGGTTAGTATATAGCCGGGTCGCTCCTTACTACAGTTGGTAACCACGAACTGTTTGAAAAGAGAGCCAGATTCTCAGGTATTATATAAAACGATCAGAAATTAAATTTAAAAAAACAAGTTTTCTCAACTGAAAGTAAGGAACAACATCCAACCTTAAAACGAACAAAAATTATTACGTATATGTAAGGGGGAGGGGCAAGAATATTCCTCAATTTTATAGTCTATTTGATGATACAAAAAATTACTTGTTTCAAACGCCAGGGGGTGGGGGTATCTTGATCTTTTCGATTTCTTATTAAAAAGTACCAAAAAAGGGTATTCTTTCAAATGTGGAGGAGGCTGTTTCCCCTGTCCTCCAGATCCTCCCCCCCCCCCCCCCCTCCCCCCTTTTGCACCCCCCTTCCCCCCTTGCAGCCGGGAAAAGACCAAATTGCCCTCTAAAGCCCCGTTTACCTCGATAAAAAAAAAAAAAAAAAATCCCAGTTTTAAATTCTATTAATGCAAGAACTGAGCGCTACAGAAAGAGCTTTGTACTGCCAGCATTTGTTGAAATCATAAATAAATGAAATTTGTAATGCATTATGTTAATGTATCATTTATATTGTTAATGAGTTAGTTTTGATGTTTCATTTTTATCTGACATTCTATTGACATTATTATATTCCTATATTAGTATATCTCTCTATCTGTTTTTTACTTCTCACGTTTCTTCACTAAAAATTTATTAGTTAGTAATAAGCTGGAAACATTTTTTGACCTCTATTAAATTTATAAATAATTGAATGAATGAATAAAATTGATAATTAACTCGCAATACATTTTTACCTCATCCTTAATATGTAGCTGATGTTCAGTGGAATTCCTTGAGTGTGTCCTGACTTGAGTCGTGGTAAGGTTTATAGCACCCTCGCCGCTGGCATCAGATTCATAATCTAAGTCCTTAGTTCTGTCAGCCAATCAGTAAAAAATCTAATTCCAAAAACGGACTAAGCCCAAGAACTTAGAAGTTGGAACCAGGGTTCAACTTTGATTTTATTCGAGGAAACTTTTATTGACGATGGTGTCGAACAATGATTTGCTTCTATCCTCGAGCTAGATTGAGCTATCAAACAGTTCGTGGTAACGAACTGTATTAAGGAGCGACCCGGCTCATGAAATACTAGGCTTAAATACAGCTATACCATTCAATTATGTCAGTGGGTTCCGGGCCTGGATTTAGGCTTGAAAATATATGAGTTCTGTGTCAAAGCAGATTCGCGTACTTGCCGGTTATTCGAAATATATTCAAGAATTACGTAGTGTAATATCCGACAATAACTGATATGCCTGTCTGGGATCGGTTAGATATTACTAAATGCTAAATATTTAATATATAGAGGTGGCTAGGGCTTAGGCTGCTTGTTCACTCTATAGTTTTGTTTGTCGTCGTTGAAACTGAGAGAAATGAGGATATACTGATTCTGACAGGAAGGTCGCCAACATGGTCAGTTCCTAAAGTGCTACAATTGCCCAAATTTGCGTGCTACACAGCGATTTTCGGTCCTATAGTCAACAAATTGACTGCGCCCCACTTTTGTACTGTTTAGTGCTGTTTTAGCAACCCTGAGCGCGTACTACAGCGCTACACACAATGAACAAAGTGCCAACCTCTTGCATCTAAGATCTTACTTCTTTCTGCTCGTCTTATCGTTTTTGTGTTGTTTTTTTTTTTTCGTTTTTTTTTGCAGTAAAAAGATCTTGTAGCTCACTACCAGATTATTTTTTTTATATATAGAGAGAGTTTTCTTATTGAAGAGAGAACTTTGACAGCAATCTCATCGAAGTCCTGAAACTAATGATCAGTGAAATACAAAGAAAGGTGTTCGTAAAATAAAGGCCTTGAGACTCTTTTATCTAGAGTGTTTGAATTTATCTTAAATATATACTTTCTGGGTCTAATCTTCAGTAACCTAGATGGCACTGTGCTCAAATGTGATGGCCAATGATTTGAAATGTATTTTCAGGAACTATCCCCTGAAGAATATCGTTTGAGGGAAAGGCGAGTGAGGAGACTTAAAGCTGAGCTGAGACAAGAAGAAGTACCTTTATACTATTTCTATGAGTCATATGCAAGACGTTGAGTGGTCGCTTAATCTTTAAAGAAGACTCATTTGGTTGAAAATTGAAAGTTATTTTTTCTTTTCAAGAGTAAACAGTGATAGGAGCCTCTGACGCCTTCTTTTCCTCAAACGTCTCTGATCGAAATTGTGAGATAGCCATTTTGGTCAAAATGCTCCAAAGAATCTATAGCAATGCCTCCATGGTGAGCAAAGCCTCCAAGAACATCGAATTAATATTTTGAGATACTATTTTATTCAGGTTAGTTTAATATAGTGATTTGTTTTGGGCTTCATTTATTTATTGATGGTGATTTGTGGAAGTTTTACGCTTGGAAGATTATTTGACTTTAATTCTGCTCATCTTTAGTCGAATGGAGCTCTTTACTTTTTTGAAAAACTTGTTTTGCGGAAAAAGTTTTTAAATTAATTTCTGTTCGATTTTTATTGACATATTCTTTTCGTGGGAAAAAATATACCGTATATCCTTAAGATTTTTTTATTGAAATAGGAAAAGAGCCTTTAATCACATTCTTTACCATGTGCAATCAGGTAACGTCGGCCCTGAAGGACTGCATATTACAACTTTCGACACTTCTGAACTAAATGACTATCTAAAGATTTTTATCTGGTCTTATCAGGGTTAAGAGAGGGATCAGCCAGAATATAAGGGCAGAGAGCCAGGCTGGTTGCCCTCTTCTCACTTACAGCCCTTAAAAAAGGTAATATAATTTTAATTGAATGAGTGTAAACGGATGTTTTGGTAGAAAACGCCCAAAAAATACCTTTGGAATGATGAAGGGTGCCAGAGGGGCAGTAATAGTGTGGCACAGAACTGTGAATTGACATGGTGTATCATGGAGGATTGGCTTGCGAAAACAAAAGCCAATGGATTTAATGCATGATGTTTAACAAGAATATAACTGGAAAATGTCTTAGGAATTATGATGGGCTTCTAGGGGGTGCCAGAGGGCCAGTCTTAGTGGCGTCGATGTTGCCATCACCGGATCCCAGAAGGGGTTCATGATCGCCACCGGAATGGCCATACTCGGTATCTCACAAAAGGCGCTCGCGGCAACGCAGACCGCAACAAGCCCGCGCTGCTATTTCGACTTCAACGATAACATGCCCCGGAAAGCTTATGATTGTGTTAGCAACGTCTTCATTATCAAGAAGCTTTGATAAATTCATTGAGGCATCGCCACAAATACCGATACCTCGCTCCAGTTTTTCAGATGATGAATCTTCGGTAGGTTTTACTTCAACTTCAGATTCTTTTTTCTCTTCAGACAACAAAGTTCACTAAAATTGCCTGAATTTTAATATTATTGCGAGATTTATCTTCAATTCAATCGAAATCAACAGAAACTTGTAGGAAAAAAATTGTGATCGGTGGAAAATGATCTTTAATCATTAAAAATAGAAATAATGGCGCCCTCGGCGGGATTTGAACACGCGTCTCAGCCGGTTGGAAATACAGTATTCTTTATCCCCCTCGAAAGGTTCCATGGCCTGGTATGGAGGTACAAATCATGCACATATGTCGATCAATATGCATGTCTTAAAACGTCTCGTACAATCTTGTTTCTCAGTTACTAAAATGCTTCGTCGCTCTGTATCTTTTGTTTCTGTCTTGTCATCTGGCTTTTTAACTTTTTAGTTTGAAAGGTTTCTTTTTTTTTCGATCTTCCTCTTTTTCTCAATCCTCCAAAAATAATGCCTTAATAATAGCACTTGGAAGTTAGAATTTTTTTCTTGCACTAGGAATGACGCATGGACGGATGATAGATAGACTTATCTATCAACAAATGAACTGACATCATTTTTATACAATCCTAATAAGGGCTTATGCCAGATTTTCCTCTCACTCACTCGGACTATCTGCCTTGGCTTTTCTACAATTAGCCATGGCTTGATGTTCACAACTACTTGATTTTAATTCAAAATCAGCCACAGGTGCTCCAAAGAGGCGGGGTTATGCATCAGCTCCACGAGGGAATCCAGCGAAATCGCGCGTTCCAGCCCGAACGGGCCGACCCTGGCCCGCCGCAGATCGCGGATATGACCGACCGTACCGAGGGCCAGCGCCAGATCGCGGGCGAGGGATCGCATGTAGGCGCCCTTGCCCGACGTGACGCGGAACCGGGCCTCGTCGACGCTCGGCATGTCGACCAGCCGCAGGTCGTGGATGGTGTTACTTGGTTGTTCTACATTTGCTTGTTTTTTCATAGGTATGTATTTTGGGGGTGATACCTAACACGGGGATACCATAGGTAATTTATGGTAGGCACGCCACTTGCCTGGGTAGAGAATTTAAAGTACCAAAACCCTATAGGCAAGTGTGTATTCTCCTGATGAGCCCTTGTGTTGGGTTGTTGCCTCTGAATTATTTGTTTTTACTGTTTTTATTGTTTGGTAAATGACGACTTATAAAAAGATGCATAAAAAGGGAATGGTTTCCTATCAATCACTCTTAATTCTTAATAATTACTCAACACCTGACTTTGTAATTAAATCCCCCTCTAAAAAGTTAGTGCGACCCCCTCCCCTTCCAAATGAAGTTATAAAAAAACAATATATGAATAGTCTATTGAAGGTGTATGGCTCTTTACTTATGTTATATTATATTAAAAGTTGGATTTTCTTGTTTAAAAAACAATATAGATTTTCGTATGTTCTCGAACGTTCCGTTGCCGCGATTGCGCCACAGCTCGTTGCCGCCGATCTGGCTGACGAAGTAGACATCGGGTCGGTCGTCCCCGTCGACATCGGCGACGGCGATGGCGCTGCCGTGGTCGTAGTGCACCATCTTGTAGGCCGACGTCGCGTCCGCGGGAGGTTCGTGGAGGAAGGTGATCCCCGAGGCCTCGAGTCGATCGGTCAACCGGAACTCGTGGAACGCTTCGATCTGGTAGCCAAATAACATACTGATATTTCTACTTAGAATAAAGCTGACAAAATAATACTGATACCAGAAGAAGAGGAAGTGTTAGTTTTATCAGATGAAGAAGTTTCAAATCTGTCAGAAGTTCCGGATTCAGTTTCTGGTAGGATTAGAAGCTATGACAATCGTGTGACTTTTGTTGATTGTGTCACATCAAGCCGCAATAACGGCAATCCGATTGAAGAAGAGACACCTGTTTCATATCCGGACGATCTTTTTGATATGCCGTCAGGAGCACCTAAGAAACATAACTTAAAAACATAAACACAAAACAATTTGATTTTTTCCTTTTTCTTTATGAAAAGCATAACACGGGTTTCCAAATCTATAAACAAAGTAATTTGGCAATCTAAATTTTAGTTTAAGAGGCCGATTTATCAAATTAATATTTTTGATTTGTCGTCGGGAGCACCTAAGAAACATAACTCAAAAACATAATCACAAGACAATTATGACTCACTGCCCCATAGGCCCTGAGGGAGGGGCTGCAAGCTACAAACTTTGACCAGTGTTTACATGCAGTAATGGTCATTGGGAAGTGTACAGACGTTTTCAGGGGGATTTTTTTGGTTTGGGAGTGGGGTTAAGGGGAGGGGGCTATGTGGGTGGATCTTTCCTTGGAGGTAAGAAAAGGTAAAGGATACGGCATTAGACTTTACAGTCCGTACCGGCGGTGCTGATCTCCATTTCTTAATACCTCATTTTTTCTAATTTTTCAGAATTAACCCTCACCCCAACTCCCCCAAACAGAGCAGATCCATTCTGGTTATGTAAATAACGTATCTAGGACTTCTGCTTATTTTCCCAACCAAGTTTCATCCCGATCCCTCACTCTAAGCATTCTCCAAGATTTTAGGTTCCCCCTTCCAATTCCCTCCATGTCACGGGATCTGGTCGGAATTTGAAATAAGAGCTCTGAGACACGATATATTTGCTACAGTCTTTCCTGCATCTTCCACTTTTGCATCTGCAGTAAGCTTCCAGGCTTGATACTTCTTTACAGCTTGAGCCGACCGCATCTACTCCCCCTTCAGCCATCTTCCATCCATGGAGGAGTGGATCTGGAATGCTCGGCCGAGCCCGCACTGACGACAAGATTATCCATGTAGCCATTATGGCTCTTCGTATGTATGGCTCGAAAGTGTCGTCAAAAGGTGGCAGTCTTCTCGCGTCTTCAACTTCGTTCTTGATCCTGAACTGCAGAAAACCCTGGCTGAAAACGGTGTCGACGCACCGGTGCAAACCTCCGTCGTTCTGACACCGGATGCTGCGAAGCTGTGGACCTACGGTGCCGACATGGTCAATGGTCTGAAGCGCATGGACAATGCCAAGATGAACGCTGCAAAGCCTGAGTGGATCGACCGCTGGAACGAGGTTTTCGGCAACTAAATCTGACCCGGGGCGCGACGCCGCGCAGGATAGAAAAGAACTAATCGATTTTCAAAAAGAAAAAGTCTCAGTAAAAAAAAAATAATATAAGAATTAACTTTGTTTATTATTTTAAGAGAGCTTCTATTTTTCAACTGATTGCATCAGTATAGATCGATTCTTTTCAAGTGTGTGTGAAACAATTAATACGCAAAGTTTTCAATGTGACCAGCATGTTTAGTTGCTCAATGATACTCTAGCCTCATCACTCTTATTTGATGTAATTTTGTCATGTGCGGCCCGAACAGCTTCCTTCGCTGAGCAACCTAACAGTTCTATGATGTCATCCAGCCATGACTTCGCTGGTCTGCCTCTCTTCCTTTTGCCCTCAACCATGCCCAGTATGATATCTTTTTCAAGGCAACTGGGATTTTATACCCAAAGAAAGCTAATTTTCTTTGACGATTAGAGCTAAGGAGTTTCTTGGACGTGTAATTTATCCTCTGCAGAACATACGAGTTGGTACGATTGGCTTGCTTATCTACACGAAGGAGGAAATTTGGGCTTCTAGTGTCATAGCCCTGATTCCCAAGGATCCCAATATTTGTCAAGACTAGTCAAGAAAGAGTTTCTGGGGATTATAAACAATGAAAGAGATTTTGATTTATCAAACATTGTGAATGCAGACAAAAATGTTATTAGTGCAAGGTGTTTAGGCCAGGTTGTGTAGCTAAGCTTTTGTTCACAAGAAGCTGGAAGCAGCACTTAGGAAGTCGCCAGCCCCCCGAATGCGTTTTATTGCCTCGATGCGTTCAAGCTTATATTCAACGGGAACCACGGACTGTTCGCCGCCACCAGGCAGCATCGTATCACCAATACCAAAGAATCCCCTGACGAAAAACGGCATAATGAATGTCGCCATCCCCATCACCAACGTCGAGCCAGCAACAGCAAGCTTTAACCAGACGCCGGCTTTGTCCGGCCCGATGAAGCCCAACAATATAACGGGGGCCTGACTTAGCACGAGTCGATTTTAAAAGGCGAGAAACACTGACATACAAATCGAACGGAAATTACCTGATACCAATTTTACAAAAAGTGTTGTACCCTAATTCATGAAATAGGCTAAAATATCTTTGTATCTTTGTAAAAAAAAAAAAAAAAGAAACAGCGAATGGATGTAAAAGCAAAAAGTTGATAAAAATTCATTTTATATTTGACAAATTGATTTAAATTGATTGTTACACATTATTACATAGTTTACGATTTCGTTAAAAACATCCTCAGCATTCTCCGAAGTTTCAATTGACATTTCCTAGCTGTTCCTTTGATATAAGTGTCAAGGGGTTGCAGTGGCAAGATTGGGCAACAGGTTTTCTACTAGTCCCTGAAGAAAAAACCAGCGACTGAGACCTCGATTTGAAGCCTAATGCGACAGAAATGGATCTAGTGACTCTTTATCCTTTGCCAATCTATCTTCAGATATTAGAGGCAGTTTCCTGGATACAGATTACATCTATAGCATTGTCATGGTAGTGGTTAAGAAAAGTAACCTTTTTTTCTTTTCTTATAGTTTGAGCATTCCAAGACATTATTTCAAGGGCAATTTTACCTTAAATTTTGCATATCTAATGAAGCAAATTAAGCAGACAAACACTTGATATCTTTTGTTGAATAAGGGAGCCTTAATTTAATTCTTCTACAGTTTTTCAATGCAAACAGGTAGGCTTAGGCCTCAAGTGTTCCAGTGTTGCCAAGACTATCCCGGTGATCGACTTCACCTGTTAACACATACGTGATGGTTTCGATTCCTCGATGCGGATGCCAGGGAAATCCGTTCATATATTGTTCCGGATTGTCGTTGCGAAAGTCGTCGAACAGCAGGAAGGGGTCAAGCTCGGAGGGGTCCTGAAAGCCGAAGGCGCGGTGCAGGTGAACGCCGGCACCTTCGAGGGTCGGCTGGGCATGGCGGGTTGTTTAAATATCACATTTTATAGTTAACATAAGCAACTGAATAAATTAACATAGACAGTTACTCAAGATAATTTATGTTGTCATTTTAATTTTAAATGTCTGTCTTTTGCTTTAGTTTGAAGAAAGTGCGTTTAATATAATTTTTGATCTTTTAGTGCCATATTTAGTGTGAATCTAAATTTGACAGAGGCCTCAACCCCTCTCATCTCTTCGTTATTTACAAATACTTTGAGGGAAAGAGCGACTGGGCGATCTTCCTGAGCGCCGCTTTCTCGATCTGCCTAATCCTCTCTCGGGTAACACCGAATCTGCCGCCTATCTCATCCAGCGTGTATGTCGTGTTTATTCCAAGCCCGTAACGCATTCTTACGACCTGCTCCTCTTTAGCGCTGAGCTCGGAGAGTGATTCGTCAAGAAGCTCCTTTACCCTTTTGCCGGTAAACGCTCTCTCCTGACTCCTGATCCCGGGGTCGGGCAGATAGTTCGGGTTTTGTTTATTTTCAAATGAAGGAATGGTACGGGGACTTTTTCAAGCTGAGGGGCCTGGAGGGGAGTAGGGGGGGGGGGGGGGGGGGTATTTTATGTGGGAGAACTTTTTACGGAGAAATTTCCAATGAGGGGAGGGAATCTTTCATGGAGGGTGAGCTAAATTTACCGGCATTATTCGAAAGACGATCAGCAATTAATTTAAGAAAAAGAAAGCGTTTTTCAACTGAAAGTAACGAATCAAATTCCAAAATGACCTTTTTTGAAATTTCTGAAGTGGCCCTGCTACACTACCAGCGATAATATTTTTATTTAAATTACATTTTCTTATGTAAAAGACCATATTGGAGTCCATGATCGTGAATAATATGAAATTCGGATCGGTAACAATTTAGGCACATTCTTTTGGGTCGGTTACAACGTCACAATCGTCGGTTACAACGACGCCCATCGTGTAAATTCTCACACTTCGTACCAAGATTTTCACTTATTAAAATATACTGTTTAGAAGTTTCCAGCGTGATTGTCGCACCCACTGGTCCTTCTGTTGACGTCGGAAATGTTTGATACAGTACATAATTGTGCTTACGTTGCACTAAGGGAATTGGAACAACTATTCAAGGATGCCCTGTTGACAAGAAGAATGACGATGTATCCAATTTTGAGTACCAAATAAAACGGATCAATCGGGTCAATGCTATTTGGTAATTCAAAATGCCCTGGGATATTCACCCCCTCAAGAAATTTCCCTCCCCAAGGAAGATTCTTCCTATAGAAATCCACCCCAAGCACCCCAACCACCCAAAACAATGTCTGGATACTTCCCAATAACGAATATAATACGTAAACAAAGGGCGAATTTCATAGCTTACAGGCCTCTCCCCAAGGACTATGGGGAGTCTTTTTACAGCTAAAGACATAATTTTTTGATTTTTCAACTATACTGAATAAAATGGCTGTCTATAATAACTTTGATTCGGACCAGCAAAAATAGTTGAAAAACTTTTCAAAGGAGTTTTCAAAAGCTCGGGTCTTCCAGGTTCATGCACAGCTCCCTCAGTCCCATCGTTTAGTTGAATAGCATCGGAAGAGGTCAAAGCCAGAGTCTGAATCAGCTGTTGATTCACCTATTTAACTTCAGAGCTTGTCAAGTGTTTCTGAGATCCTTCCCCAATCCATCGATTAAAGAGAATGGTCTTCTCATCACCTTTCTTATACAGTGATTTAATTAAGGTTTTCCTAAAATCATTTGGTACTTCTCCTTCTTTGAAAATCATATTCATAATTTTCAGTAACTTATTTCTAACCTAAGAGCGACCATATCTAAGAAACTCATTTACCACACTATCCTTTTAGTGCTGTCGCTAAATATTCCTCAAGAAACAAATCTTCCGTCACATCCAAAGTATCACAAACTTATTCATTTTCCTCTATATCTTTTCCGAGTTCGCAGTCGATGGGCAACTGGGCTTCCAAGCACCGGCCAGTCCGTCAGCCGTGGCGCTCCATGAGTTCCATAACCTGCTGCTGCTGATCATCACGGCGCTCCTGATGAACTTCGTGATCCCGTCGGGCGGCGCGGACCACTGGCGCCCGCTGTTCGTGTTCGCGGGGCTGTGGTTCGCCGTGATGGCGCTGCCGACGGTGCTGCTGCTGAAGGAGCGTGCGGTCGCGCGCCCGATGCGTATCTGTGGATGTTTTGGGAAAACATCCAGCAAATCTTCATCCGCTTTTCGGAGCACCCATAGAATGTCTTTAAAGGAAAAAAGGGCGTGGGAGGGACACATTTAACTCTTAAGAAGGTCACTAGAACTTTCCGTTTCCAATCAAATAAGCCCCTCCGAAGTTTTTACGACCACCCCTTCCATGTAAAGTGGCCCTGGAAAAAAACACACAATACATTGAAGCTTTATGGTTCTTTCCTATTTTATTCATATAATTCGTCTTTTCTTTCGAATTTAGCCCCACCCAACCCTGAAATATGCACCCTCTTCCGGAATGAAATACCTCGCGCACCTACGGTTATATAGCCTACGCATAATGTTGTCAAAATACATGAGTTAGTTAACTGTGAATAAAATACAACGATTTTAAATAGTTCCTTCGGCCTATACGATAGTTTCCGTACAAAGTTCGGGTAAATCTTAAAACCACTACAGATATTTTCTTGGAACCTCCCCCCTCCCTACCTTACAACACCCTTCTCCCCCTTAGCTGCGCCCTTGAATCGATATCATGATTTTAAGTGATTGAATCTTGGATCTTTCATCCAAGCAAGTGAATACTCATTTAACAGAAACAGTATAGTGTATTGTATTATTTTTATTTGTCTTTTTATTCAAAAAGTACGTTCTTGAAGTCACCATACACCTAGAACATTGCTGCATCAGGTGTGTATTGACAAATATTATAATTTAAGGACATTTTTTGCTGACCAATTTTTTTCACAATTAGAAGCATTGATGCCCTATAAAGTGACAGAAATCAGCCTCTCACTATCAACTTAGATTTCTTACTATATTTTCTAAACTGTACGCAATCAGGCACTGATTTTACATGGAATCATTATCTAGGCCGTCAGTTAACATAATAAACACATATAGATCATAATTTAAGGACATTTTTTCCTGACAAATCTTTTCCACTATGAAATACCAACAGAACACCTCATGTTCATCCTTATGCGCTAGGAGTCAGTAGTTTCTTAGTTGATTATTATTTGGAATTCTATATCCCATTTTGATTAAGCATATTCTTTCCCTGTTGGCTGTCTCTTTGATCATTTTAGATTCTTTACTTTTCTTTTTTGTATTGTTTGTTTATTACTTTTTTGACGACTTTTATAATTTATTTTTCTTGGCCCCTTCAAGCTAGCCTTTGGGGTCTTGACAACGAACAAGCAACTGACTCTTGCCCCTATGAGCACAAGTCTTTAATATCTTTTCAATATGATATATTCCAGCGTTTTTAATTTTTCGTAATTCATAATCATAAAAACCGCTAAGAGTCTCATCATTTTTCATGCCAAGTAGATGATACGCTATGGGTGTAGTGACCAAGATTCTGGATACTTTAAAAAGTTCAGTGGACCATAAGTAATGTTCAAAATATTAGTAGGTAGATTGATTCGAGCTGACCAACCAGGTGCAACAAAGCGCTGTGGAATCCACATTGGCGGAAATGACCGCCGCAGCAGCGGTGGATAAAACCGGTGCCGATGGGATTGATCCCACGGTGCTCGACATGATCACGCTCGACGCGGAATAAACCATGGCTGGCAATATTCCGGTATCCCCGCTGGCCCCCGCCCGCTTTCCTGATCTGCCGGTGGTGCAAGGCGCAAGCTTTGCCACCACCGCCGCCGGGGTGAAGGGCAGCCGGCTTCACAGGGGCGTATACTACTATAGCTGATACCCTGAACTTTTTAGTCATAAAATGAGTGATTAATACTAATGTTATTAATACCTTCCCTGTCTTAACGATAGCTAGTAGCTTCCTTATTCATCATGAGCCATACTCCCTGTCTATGTACCCTATCCTTCCTGCCTGAGTAAACAAATCTCATATAACCTAATTTCATGCTACCTACCCCTGGGTTATCAGTTTCTGAAAGCACAGAACGGACAAACAATGAATAGAAAATTCATACAACTTTTCTAGAGTTGACTATCAAAATCTCTTTATTGGCTAAGACCCAAGAGGTCCAATTTTCCTTAAGCAGAAGGTTCTTAAGACCTAATCTATACACTTGAAAATCAAATTATTGTCCCTATAGGTCTATTGGTTCCTGGAAGTTGGAATGTTAATTCAGAAGCTCTTAACGATTTTAAAAGAGGGTGACATAAATTCTTGGCTTTCAACAAATGTCCAACTAATGTTGAAATGTCCAGTAAATATGTCTTTGGGGATGCTAACTTTCACTTCCCTCAGGACAAGGGCTGTAAGTTAGGCAATTCTTCCATTGTCGACATATGCTATATGTTTTTGAGAAAGGTTGACAAGTTTGACCTTTCTAAAATGACGAAGAGCATTTGAGCCTTTCAGAGACTGTATTGGGGAGTGTTGAACTAAATCAAAACATGTTATGTGCATACGTGAAGCCTCCAGTGGTGGCATGTGGCGTTTTTACACAGATGATTCCTCAGGAATTAAAGTTGGTCCTGGCCAAGTAATGGTTATGTCTATCCTGTTTATTGCTTCTGTTTTCATTTTGCACATCTGGGGAAAATATAGCCGCTCATAATGAATAAAACTATTCTATCAGGGTGTTTACGTTTTTTTTTTATATATCTAAATACATTGAAATTAAACTTATAATAGAAAACAAATTCAATGTTTCACAGTTCAAAAAGATTTGGAAGAACAGGAATATAAGTCTGCAAACCAAGATTAGAATATTGGAAGCTAGAGTGAAGACAGTGGTCAAATATGGGTCTGAAGCATGGGTGGTCCGAAAAGCGGATGAAAATTTACTAAATGTTTTCCAGAGAAATTGCTTACGGATTGTTCTGGTTACCCAGCTGACTGACCGTATTTCAAACAGTAGGCTGTACTAAAATGTGGTTGAATCCCGCTTAATCAAGAAAAATTAAATAATGTTTTAGCGGAAGCTTTACTTTTCGTTGCTAATATTCCTGTTTTTCTTGCGCCAATTGTGCCAGAATTAAGTAAGCGAATTAATGCTTGATTTGAACAATCAAAAATTGAATTTGATTGAACAGGTCAAAAAATCAGTCGTTTAAAAACTAATCAAAAGACAATTTTATTTCAAAAACTAAATCATGAAAAAAACAAACATTAAATTAAAACCGCTTTTCACACGGTCGACTAGCACATCTACTCGGTGCTGCAGGCGCTGCCGCAGTAGCGCTAGGTCGTAGTGCTCGCGCTGCTGCGGTGTGTTGAGCTGTTGTTCACAAAAGTACGAAGATCGAAACCCGACACAAAAATACGAAGATCGAAACCCGAAAAAAATCGAAAAAAAAATCAAACAAAAACCACGACGAAAAAAATAGGTGGGTTCTCTCTGGTGCTGCAGGCGCTGCCGCAGTAGCGCTATAGAGCGAAAAGTGGGTGTGTTTGAATTGAATTCCATTCTTGTGAAGCTCAAAGACAGCCTGTCACACATCTGATTGGCTGCAATAAATTCACAGCTCAAACCAACAGATGTTTTTGTGAATCTGTGTATTTAGAGTAAAGGAGGGCTAATCGTTGTCAGGGAGGAATAATTTTAGCAACACTTGATTGTCTTAGTCTGGTAAATAATCGAATTTTATTTTAATTTCTGTTTATTCGAATTTACAAATTTTGATCTCAAGGCTTTCAATGACGGATGCTCTACGCGGGACTTGCATTGAATGATCCTTAAAGACCTGACTTTCGGATTAGTATTTTCGCTTTTCTTCTTATTTATAGATTTTAGTGGGCTGGAAAAAAGTAATTTTTCTTTTCTTGGAAACTGCTGGAAACTATTTAAACTTCAGAGAAGATTTTGTTCAAACCTGGCTTTTTGATATTTTCATTGAAAATGAAAAATTGCCAAGGCGTGTCGAGGAATCTCAAGAGCAACGTGAAAACAGGCTTGCGGCTTTAAGAGATAATGCCAAAAGAAAGCGTGCCGAGGAATCACAAGAACAACGTGAAAATTATCGCCTGCCATTCAGGTACAGCCCAGTCGATGATTATAGCTTGAGTAGATATGTTCAAATCGGGACTATGTCTAAAATTTTTCCCGTATGCAAGGCCTTGAAATTTAATGGTGAAACAATGGGAATGTGTTGCTGCCAAAACCCCAAGTATAAGTGGGCCTGAACAATCCTCCACACCCGTTTCAATTCATGTGATGCCAGAACAAGTTTGGTCATATTCTTATATGCTATGAAGATTCTTACTGACACTCCTGTGAAAAGACAGATTGAAGAACAAGAAGCCAAAATAAAAGATAAGAAAGCACAGGGTGGCAGGGCTAGAGGAAAAGTTGGGACTGTTGGAAGAGCTGAAAAAGCAAACAAAGGCCAGACAAATTAAGGCAATTTGTGCAGGTCCCCGAGGCGCCTACCAGTTTTCATCGTCCTTGCACATCCAGAAGCACCAAACTCGCCAAAGCCCTGGAAATCACCCCCTCCAACTCCCCCAAAGAGAGTGCATACAAACCGGTTATCTCAACCTCGTATCTAGGACTCGTGCTTATTCTTCCCACGAAGGTTCACCCCAGTTTCTCTACTCTAAGCGATTTCCAAGATTTTCCGGTTTCCCCCTCTGATCAACGTAAATCTAGTTTCAATAAAATTCACTATATTATGTTTCTTTGCTTTAAGCAGGTCAAATAAAGGCAGAATATGCTCTTTAAACGACTCAAATAATTTCATTAACCGGTCAAAATATCTGTGCTCCGACGCCACTGCCAAATTGGTTGTGAAGAAGTATCTTCACACAAAGCTCTTTTTTTAAAAACCTAGAACTAGAAAATACAAATAAATTTCAAGCAAATAAAGTTGATCTACGTTTGCCTTCCTGTACGCAAATGCTTCTCTTATCTCCCCCTCATCACTCACTCTCACACTCTCGATGCGCAGTGAGCCGCTGTATGCCGCCGCAACTCAGACCAGCAGCAGCAACATCAGCGAGCAAACCAGCTTCAAGCAGCGCGCCACTTCGCTGTTCAAGAACAAGCTGTGCCGCCTTCGGGAGTACGTCAATCTCGACATCGGAGCCATTCCCTCACCCTTCCTCACCGCCAACATCCCAAAATAAGCAAAGTAAAAAAAAAAAATCATACAGACTCGAGATGACCCATTGAACTGAAATAAAACTACTGCACAAAATCGCCGAAAGGTATCGGTAGTACTGTTTGAATTACTGTTTATTGCCCCAAGGGTCATTATTCTTTAGACGCGAGGTGGCAGCCAGTCGAAAAATCTCAACTTTTTATTTACAAAACCAGACATGTATTATTAAATAAGACACGGAACAAAATTATATAAAAATCACGTAAGATTGCGTCATCTTCACATGTAAATGTTTGACTATGACCATTTTTTTTAGAACCGGGACTTCACCACTTGACTAGTGTACTCTAATAAGTCTACTAAACTCCAACAAAGAAAGTATGATTTGACAGGACCCCTGAAAGTTATGCATCAAATCAATTGATTTCAAAACAACATAATTTTTTATCACGCTTTCAATGGCTGAACTGGTCAATTCCTGAAGGTTCTGGATGGTCTCAAATTTGCAATTTAAAAAGGTCACTCGTTTTTTCTAGAAGTAGAATGGAAATCCCCCCCAGCTCCCCCAAAGAGAGTGGATCCTTGCCAGTTATGTCAGTCGGGTATCCATAACTTGTGCTTATTCTTCCCATCAAGTTTCATCCCGATCTCTCCACTCTAAGCGTTCTCCAAGATTTCCGGTTTCCAAGATTTATGTTTCCCCCTCCCACCCCCAATGTCCCCGAATCCGATTCGAGTTGCTGCGTTAAAGTTACCCTGACACAAACGCTAAAGAATATAGTTTTCAAGCAGATCACAGAAGAAATTTGCCCTTTTTTTTGTTGTGTCATGATGAGAAACTAAAGTTGTTTTCGAAATCAGGGCTCTCTCGGCCCGGAATCCTACGGTTTTGAGTTTCCAGCAATTCAGTTAAAACGTTTTGTTGGCCCCTTTTTACGCCAAGTTTTTTGGGTGAACTAATATTCTTGATATTTTTCATTCATGGTGAAACAGCCGAACGATGCGCGCACGGCACATCCCCCCGGTGCCGGTCTGCGTACGAGATCGGCAGGCTCGGCTGTCAAACTTTGCCGAATATCGGGATTCACCGGAGGCCAGGTTTCAGGGTAAGTCGTGATGTGACGCCCGTGGAAACACCGGTCCACAGCGTGCGGCCGCTTGACACGTTCAGTCCTCGCCGGTCGAATGCCTTTGCTGAGCGCTTTGGCTCTGCACTTCCATTGGTCTGGATTTTTAGGATTGACCCTGATTTTCATGAATTCGTCGGGTTTTCTATCCATTGGTTATGATTTCTATGAATTCCTCTGAATTTCTATGCATTGGTTTTAATTTCAGTGGGATTTTTCTGGATTTCTGCGGACCAGTCTTGTTTTCTACAGTTTGTTTTGATGTCTCTGATTTGGTCTGGATTTTTACAGTTGATCCTGATTTTGATGAATTCATGTAGATTTCCATGCATTGCGGTCGATCTCGATCACGCGATCGAGCAGCAGGAACGGATAGCGGTGCGGGAGCATCTTCATGATCTCGCGCACGTCGAGCCCCGACTCCCTCCGGATCAGTCCGCCCGTCTCGTCGGCCTGCATCAGGTCGACCAGGCGCCGCACCAGCTCCGCGTTCGTCGAGTGCCCCGACCGCGTCGCGATCACGTGGGCGTGCAGCTCCGAGCCCAGCAAGTACGGGTCCCCCAGCAGGTCGAGCATCCGTTACAGGTTTAGTGTCTAAGACTTTTGACACTTTAAGAAGTTTATTCAAACAGTTGATTTAAACAGCATTTGATTTTCTCTTCACAAAATTTTCATTTTAATGTTGTTTAAGAAAAATTTCAAGTGTATTGTTACTGTGATGAACTTCAAGAGGACTATGATTGGACAGCGATCGATGAGAAAATCAATTATTAATCAGCACGATATAAATCAAAAATCTTGAATAAAAGAGGCAGTATATCAGCATAAAAATTCAATTCTTTCGATGTAGTTATTGGCATAAAAATTCCTTTTTTTATAGTTTTGGTTACTATTGAGCCGGGTCACTCCTTACTTACAGTTCCTTACTACGAACTGTTTAATAGTCTTTTTTAGGGGAAAAAAATGTGTAAATGTTTTCGGTTTTTCTTTAGAACCTATAGTTTGACCTGCAATTGTTAATGCTATTTTTTACAACAAAAATTGTTGTTTGCAAATTTTATCATTTTTGGCTACTAAAAGGGGCACTAGTCCCTTCAATTTCAATTTAAATGAGCCGTTTCAGAAGTTTCTACGACAACAAACGGCCATCTCAAAATTTCTATCAGATGCATCTCGGGAAAGTACGAGGTGGCGGGGGTATTCATCCTCCGATCACTCTGAATCTTAAAGAGGGCACTAGAACTTCTGATTAATAATCCAATGAGCCCCCTCCGAAGTTTATACGATAACATTTTCTATACTCCGTGGAACCAGCATGGGTTCATTGTGACCTGAACCAAAAGATTTTTCTTTTGGTTAGTTCAGAATTATGAAATTTTATAACGAAACAACATTTTTCATCCATAGAATTTCATATATTGACAATCTGATGAAACTTGAAGACAACTACATCTTCAAACGATAGCTAAGCGATCAAACGATCTTAGGTTGTTGGGTACCATCTGTTTTTATTTTTTACTGATTAGTTACCTATATTTCTTTTCTTCACCAGTGTTTCACGTTCTTTTCTTTCACGAACTTTACCAGCACCGTAGGATTGGTACTGAAAGCCGCTCAAGGAAACCAAAGGCGCAATACCGTTGTTGCTAAAGAGACCATCCAGGTTACCGCCCACACCGGAGATGACGTTGTAGGATTGGTGGTTCATGATCAGTTGGGTGAAGAACGATTGCTGGGAAGCAAGGAGTTCGGATTCAGTGGGGCCGGAATTAAAAGTCACCGCATTCATGCTTTGTACTTTATACTTTTACTATTCTTTTCTAGATTACTGTTTTCATTTGCTTCTCGTTTACATCGAGGATCGAGAACGATAAATTTATGAAGTAAAAATTGGACATTTAAAAAAAAACTCAGATCAGATAAAAAACTCCGGTTCGACATATCCTCCTGCCTGAGCCGGGGGGTAAGTGTAATAACTTATGTCCCAAAGAAAATAAGGTTTTTGTAAAAGGAGGGGTTGTATACAGGAGGACGGGTCCGGCGCCGAGGGCACGATGGATCGCGATCAGCTTCTGACCGATCCTGACCAGGCCGCCGAGTTTGTCATGGCGACCAGGGTCGACGCGCTGGCGATCGCCTGCGGCACATCGCATGGCGCCTATAAATTCACCCGTGCACCCGACGGCGACATTCTGTCGATCGCTCAGATTGAGGCGATCCACAAACGCGTGCCCGAAACCCATCAGGTGATGCATGGTTCCAGTTAGGATTTACAATGATTTACATTTTTTTTCAAAATTTTCCATAATTTTTTTAAAAATAGCTAAATTGCTGCCAAATTTGAAAAAATCAATATATCAGAAAATTTCCACGGCAGATTTATACCAAAGCACCATAAGTTCCTTTCAAGCCGCTCATTTCAAAGAAAAATGATATCAAATTTTACGCCCACCTTTTTTTAAAATTTGAAAGACTTGAGCCCTATGCTTATCAACTTCATATCAAATTCAGTTTCAGAATCTAGGGGAACAGTTTTTTTGGCCTTTCTGATGAAAATACCGTAAAGCTATTTTTCAAATTCTAGGTGGGAGGGGACGCGATTGCTCCACTCCCATTGACGCCCCTGCTTAGTACAACCAGATTCATCCATACCTTCACTTTATCGAATCCACATGACACTGAAAAGATAGGTTTTCTAGCGTGAACGTATTAGAGTTTCAAGAAGCGAATTGCCCCTTGCATTCTCCAGGCGACGAGAAATTTAGCCGACGAAGAAAAACACTGTTTATGCCAGAACCTATCTATTGGGATCCTTAAAGCGGTTGCAAGACCCTTCAATACCATAAAGGATCAGCAAATTTTGTCAATTACAAACTTTTTCAGGCTTTGAGGCCAAACTATTCAGAAACGTTTGAGCTTGCAACAACTTGTATAATTTTAATCAGAGATTCGAATAAACGATAGAAAATCAAAGGGAAACATCTTCTGTGTCTTCTATCTTTATTACCAGTTCATGGATACCGTGGGGTTTGGAGCAGCCATCTACCGAGAGTTTAATGTAACCTTCAGAGGTGAATTTAAGCGCATTACTCAACAAGTTGTTAAGTACCTGGCGGATCCGAAACAAGTCACCAATGAGTTTTTCAGGCAACGGCGCCAGCTCGAACACAAACTCCAACCCTTTCATGTGCGCAGACTTGCTCATCATGGTTAACATTTCTTCGAATAGTAGCACAAACGCAAGTCAAATTGAAGTTCACATTCAAGTAATTATTTTTAAATCTTAAAATTTCCACCTAATTTAAACTATTATCGCAGATTGGAATGTCTTTTCTTTGCTCAGTAAAAGGACGTGGAATATAATCATTTCAACGACATCCAATATTATAGATTTGAGGTTCTTTCATCCGAGTTGTCTATCTCAAGATCAAAATGGAATCGAGAAGAAAGCAATTTTCTTAGCTTATCTCAGCAATTTAAATAAGAAATCTATTTAAAATACGCCCATCATGCTCTTTTGGAAAATTGATAACGGTCTTTGACCCATTGTAAAGCAAAACAAAATAAATAAATTAGTGGAAGTAAATTATGAAGATCTTGATCTAATTATTAATGCAAAGAATTTAAGAAGTGTCATTTTGCCCTTAGTGGGCCATGCATTCTCATCTAAATTTTAACAAAAAAGGGTTTAAAAATACATACAAAGTATATATTTATCTTATGGTTTTCGTCTTCATTTGAATATTTTACGATGAATAGAAGAGGAAATACTAACAAAGAGCTCTAAACTGACAGGACTCTAGACTGACTGGACTAGCCATTATATACGTTCAGGAAAATATTTAGGTAGACATAGAATAGATATGGTGAGATAAATAGATATAGTGAGAGTAGAAAGAGAAAAGTAGACTTTTTTGAATAAAATTGTGAATTCTTTAATTTAAGCAAAATACTCTAAATCGTAATTCCAAGTGTTTCATATTTCATATCCAAATCCGTACATGTTTAACTTCCCCCCCCCCCTACTCTTTGAACCTCCCTGCAAAGTTAAGCCATAGTTACACCGGAATCCAGAGTCAAATATGCAAGACTCTCTGTAGTGACTCTGGTGAAAGCTACGTAACAGGTGAAGACTCGACACCTTTATTGAATTTAAATTGTGAATTTTTGGAGTAGATATGGATTTGAGTAACGACATTGGCTTCTAGTAAGGTAACGCTAGACAATGGTCTCTGATTACAACTTCACGGGTAATCAACGGCTTAAATTGAGATATTCTTGTTTTTTTTCTGAAAAGATATCACAGTAAAATTCTTAAAGTTGAGTTGGAAAAAGACCATTCATTGTTTCAGAATCTATTTTATTTGGAATTTGCATGACTTACTGTGAAGATGATAAATATTATAGGTTGGAAGATATGACAAATATTAACTTCCTTCTCCGCCTGTATTTGTGGCCCGGGGCGAGGGCTCCCTAGTTTCTATTATGGACCCACAGGGAAAAGGTCGCCCTTGGTCCGTGCCTCCTATGGAGGTACCCTACATATCTGTTGGGCGTTTCCGTATCGCCACCTGAGGATACGCTGAGTGGCTCGGGGGAGGCCTCTATTGAGCAGTAGACCCATAAATCTACTTTGACAAGCCTTAACGTAACTAAATAATAATAAATAAAAATTATAATTATATTATAATTAATAATCAACTGTCGAGTGCAAGAAAATACTTGGAAATTATGTATCAGTTTTTAAGTTTATAATTAAATTAAAGGGTGGCTATTTATATGTCTAAAATATTTGGTATTCAAATTCAGTTTTGATTATGAACTGGTAGTGCTACAGAAATGAATTATAATTGATAATAATCTTTTTTAATTCATTACATTAAATTTATTAACTATTTAGACTTAAGCAACTAAAGTCTCAACTAATTAACATGAGCTAAGTAATTAACTAATTAACAACTTGTCTCAACTAACTAATATAACTAACTAAAATAACTAATTAACATCTTGTCTCAACTAATTAACAGTACAGTGGCCAATGATTGTGGCCACTGTGAAAACACTACAGTGGCCAATGTGAAAACAGGA
Organism: Alatinidae sp. Z8VKAUB7J3; assembly: GCA_010016025.2. Taxonomy (NCBI): domain Eukaryota; kingdom Metazoa; phylum Cnidaria; class Cubozoa; order Carybdeida; family Alatinidae; species Alatinidae sp. Z8VKAUB7J3. The sequence continues at coordinate 220,519,459 of JAAAKM020721499.1, forward strand.
AACAAATAAAGCTGATGTTCAAAAATCTCAAATGCAGATCTTGAGATTTGAATCTGAGCTTCAAGATTTTACCATCAAAATGTTTCGATGTTTCATTTAAAGCAGGTTTGAAGTCTGTACAAGTATATTATATTAAGTTTTGCTGCAAAACAAAACTGCTCTCCATTTTAAATTTTCTCAAGGATGTCACATTGCATAGATATCATCCCGTGCAAGGCATAGTCGAGATACTCATGTAACTTTTTCTGCTTAGTTTTGTATCTTTGTTATTTATCATTGCTACTGCCAGCTCAACTATCTATTTCCAATGGCCAGGTTGACCTCCGCCTCGTCCCGGCCCGACACCACGACGGCGACCAGCCGGCCAAATGGCGGCATGTTGTGGCGTCTCCGGCCCTCTTCCTCTACCGCCATGAAGCGCTCGCGGTCATAGGCGACCAGCGCCTGCATCACGTCGTGGTCCGGCATGTAGGTCTGCACCATCGCGCGCCCGGCCGCCGCGGCTCGGCCGGCCCGGCCCGACACCTGGGTCAGAAGCTGGAACGTGCGCCAGTTTTTAGTTTTTTTATTAGTTTTTAGTCTTTTTTCTTTTTAGTTTTTTTGCTGTTTTTACCCTTTTTTAGTTTTTTAGTTTCTTTTCTTTTTTAAGTAGTTTTTACCTGTTTTTTAGTTTTTCTTAGTTTTTTTTCTTTTTTAGTTTTTTCTTCTTTTGTATTAATGCTAAAGCCAAGGTTCGAACCTAGAACCTCTCGGACCTAGAACGTGGAACATAACGCTTTTCCAACTCAGCTAGCACATCCCCAGCCATCAAGGCAGCAAATATAATAAAGTAGAAGACCAGCTAAATAGTAGCATCTTAAATAACCTAGTCAAGCCTAGATCTGTAGAAGCATGCTCAGAAGAAGAGTTCCTTCAGAAACAAGAATATGCTTATATTGTTCAAGGGCATGTAATATTCTTTATTATAGAACTAAGAGCAACTCTTTAATCCTGAGAAAAAAGGTCACAAGAAGATATCAAGTGCACCCAGTCGTCCACGCTGTTATCGAAAGTAAAGAGTAACATTAAACCCCAAAATGAGCAGAATTTATTCCTTACAAGGGGGATTGCCCCTTCTTTATCCACACCTCCACCTCAAGGCCAAATAAACTTTGGAGTGTGCTCATTAGATCAGAAATTGAGAGTTCTAGTCCTTTTTTTGAAATCCAAAGGGATTGGAGACCAAAGTTTTTTTTTTAATTGAAAGTAAGGACCAACATTAAAACTCAAAACGATCCTCTTTAAAATTCCTCAAATTTTTTCTGTAATTTCCCTTGCTTTGGTAGTAACAGCAAGAACCGCTGTAGTACTAGTTGTATCCGTAGCAATCATAGTCGTAGCAGCAGCTATAATAGTAGTTGTAGTAGCAATAGTAACAGTAGTGTTAGTAGTTGTCCACGCATTTTGTATTTTGCCTAGTTACAATTCCTGCTTAACATGTTTTGAGAGTTTCAACTTACTACCCTGGAACATTTTCGGTCAACGAATCCGTGGTGATTTTCGATCGGATACGTGAAAATTTTCGTAAATTACGTAAAGTATCCGTTGCTCAAGTCATTAATAACGCAATTACCAGAACCATGGCACGAACTGTTATCACCCATGGTAGTACACAAATGGTGGTGATTTCCATGTTATTGTTCGGCGGCGAAGTCTTATTTTATTTTGCATTGGCACTGACTATCGGTATTTTATTTGGCATTTATTCTTCCATTAAGGGTAATCCTGACAATAGATCCAGCTCCCTTGCCTTGACACGCTATTTCAAGAAGGTCAAGATCTAGGGCCCTTGCAATAGGTTCAGCAATCATCTGAACCTGTTTCCCCAAATTTTTGGTTTCCAAACCTAGACCTTACGAATGGAGCCTCAGGGGGGCGAAAAAGCAAAAAAAAGTGGGCTCACGCCCACTTCCCAGAAAGGGAACAGTACCCTTTCCCCCTCCCAAAGGCAAGCTATGGAAAAAAGAACAAAGAAAAAAACACGCATATGAGATCTTTCTTCTGACAAAAAAAAATACAAAATACCACATTTTTACAGATAGGAGCTTGGAACTTATACAATGCTGTTTTCTGATGCGGTAAATCTGATGGTATGATTTTCATTGAGTTTCTATGAATTTTATTGGGCAGTTTTCCCTTCTTTCAAAAATCAGGCAAATTTTATCAGGCTCGTAAACTTTGATAGGTGACACTAAACTGGATGACTGAGTGGTTTCTGTTGCCAACTGGAGGAAAAAATTCATTTCTGATGTGGGAATCTGGATTGCTCAAAATTGCAAGATCCACCAAGGAAGGATTCTGTTTGCCATGGTGTCTTGTTGACTTGTCAACCATTAAATGGAGGAAGTTATCAGATAGACAAGACACAAATGGCGAATCTCCATTGCTAGATGCTGTGTGACCAATAACCAACCTTACTGAGGGGAAATTTAAATCACCAAGGGTACTCGACCGCGACCGCGTTCACCGGGCTGCTGAACCCGAACACGAACTCGTCGTTGATGGTGAACTTGTTCGATTATCCCTACGAGGAAACGGGTGCACCACTCGCCGATCCCGAAGTGCTCGCACAGCGAAGCATGGACGCAAGCCTGATCGTCCAGCGCGCGTACGGAGACCATCCGGGGATCTTCATCGAAGCGACTCAGAGGGCCCAGGGCCGAGAAGTATCCAAGCTGCTTTTTGTTTTAGAAACATATCCCATAACTTCATGCTAGATAGTCGGTACGGCCATTCTTACTAAACAAGTTTGACACACTTGATAAGAAAAACAAAATTAATTAAGATGTGAAATACCACTTTCAAGTAACCCACTTTCTTGTGAACGCTTCACACCCTACCCTTGAAACTTATCAGCCTTTTAACGAAAAACAAAATTAAAACAAAGATGCAGCGATATCACTTTCAACAAAGATCCTTGTATCATCCTTGTGAAAAAAAAAAGAAATAAACACGCATCCGTGATCTTTCTGCAAAAAATTCAAATTTCCACATGTTTGCAGATAGGAGCTTAAACCTCTGATAGGATGAATCTCATGGATTGATTTTCATTAAGATTCTATAACTTTCAGAGGGTGTTTTTCCCTTTTCTAAAAACACGGCAAATTTTCTCATGCTCGTAACGTTTGATGGGAAAGGCTGAACTTGATTAAATTTATGCATCGACAATTTTTATCTTTTTTCGTTTTAGATATGGTGAGAACGAATATTTTATAAAGAAATCTGTTCATTTACAAACTAATAGACTTCTAGCTGACCTGGTCACTGTCTACTAGACAGTACGTAATCAGTATTCTACACACTTGAGCTTCTTTTTTGGATGTTTTTTATAGGTCGATGGGGTTCATCACGACAGCCATCATTGTGAAAGTGAAGACTACCGGCTGTATCACTAGGTCCGAAACCTGGAAACAGGCGCGCGAAGGCGCTTTCAATGTCGGGCGCGGTGAAGCGGAATCCGCTGCCCAGCGCCGCATGTGGCGTGACCGACTGGCTGCCGAGAAAGATCTCCCGCCCGAGGTCGCCGAGCAGCAGATTGATCGCCGCCGCCGGCAGCGGCAGCAGCGCCGGCCGGTGGCGGCTCTGACCCAGACACCTCGCGAAATCGCGGTTTTGCACCGGGGTCGGGGCGACAGCGTTCAGCGTGATTTACATAATTGGAACGGATCCGCTCTATTAGGGGAGGGGGGTTAATTCTGAAAAATTAGAAAAAATGACGTATTTTTAGCTTACAAAGGAGTGATCGGATCTTCATGAAACTTCATATTTAGAAGGATCTTGTGACTCAGATCTCTTATTTCAAATCTCAACCGGATCCAGCGTAATTGGCGGGGGGGGGGGGGGTTGAGGAGAACCGGAAATCTTAGAAAATACTTAAAGCGGTGAAAAATTGCAGCAACGCTTTTCTATTGAGGCTAACTGCCTGACCTTGGGGAATGGCTCTAATGATGTCTTGGAGCTGATTGCGCGGGCGTTGTTAACGTCTGAAGATGAGGTTATCTACTCCGAGTATGCTTTTCTAGTCTATCCACTCGTGACACAGGCGATTGGTGCCAAAGCTGTTATCACGCCCGCAAAAACGTGGGGACATGATTTGCAGGCGATGGAATCTGCCATTACTGATAACGGGTACCCGTGAATACCATCGCCATACCATGCTCATCCGCGGCAGCGATTACTTCATCATCTCGCATCGACCCACCCGGCTGAATGACCGCGCGTATACCTGCTTTTGCGGCGGCATCAATCCCAGCGCGAAACGGGGAAAAGGCATCTGATGCCATCACCGAACCGGGTACCACCAAACCTTCTTCTTCCGCTTTTAAACCGGCAACCTTCGCACTGACGTCCCGGCTCATCTGACAAGCTCATGTAACTAAGACTTCTGCTTATTTTTCCCACCAAGTTTCATCCCGATCTCTCCAATCTAAGCGTTTTCCATGATTTTAGGTTCCCTCACCCCAAACTCCCCCAATGTCACTAAATCCGGTCAGGCTTTAAAATAATAGCTTTGTGACACGATATCCTTCTAAATATCAAATTTCATTGAGATCCGATCACCCGTTCGTAAGTTAAAAATGCCTTTTTTTCTAATTTTTCAGAATTAACGGAGAATACATATCCCGGTATGAATGGGCCTGAGAAAAGTTGCCTCATTTAGTAAATAGGGGAAAACACCACCTAAAAGTCATACAATCTTAACGAAAATTACACTATCAGATTCAGCGTATCAGAGAACCTTATTACGAAAAATCGATTGAAGAAAAAACGGGTGTAATTTCTATAAAGCAGTGAACAAAAATAAAACATATAAACTACACTTTAACTAAAAAAATAATAAAAATACCCCATTTTGCATAGATTGGATAGAATAATTAAAACTTAAACTGTGCATGATTAATGATGTCTGCGTTTTTCTTTCCTAACAAACCAGGCAAAGAATACAGTTAGCCATTATTACCAAAATTATGATTGTTGTGTACAAGATAAGTTATTTTAAATTATTATTTGAACAAGGTCATATCCAGGATTTTTTTTTTTTGGGGGGGGGGTATTTTTTCGAGGGGGTACAAAAAAAGTCAAAAAACCCTTATTGAACCACTTAATAACTACAATTGTAAGACATCTAGTGCAAGAGTGTCGTTTAATTTTTACTGATGAAATTTTCAGCTCCTTTACATTAAAAGGAAATCAAGTGGCATAAAATTTCAAATTAGAAAACACCACACAGAACCTTGAGTGGCAAGGAAGCAGATCATCATTTGGTTGATAGATGTCGTATGCATCAAATAGCTGAAGTATAAGTGGAGAGCAGCGTGAATGTTACAGAGACTTACATTTAGTAATGGTTATTTGGAAGTGTACAGACGTTTTCATGGGGATTTTTGGGATGGGGGGGGGATGAAAAGAGGGGGATATGTTGGGGGAACTTCTCTTGGAGGAATTTGTCATAGGGGAAGAAAATTTTCATGAAGGGAGCGTAGGATTTTCAAACAATATTAAAAAAAAAACAATGAAAAAATAAATATGAAAATTTTTTCAACTGAAAGTAACGAGAAGCATTAAAACTTAAAAGACATAAGGTTATAAGTATAAGCTTACCCATCGGGCATTGTTTGACAGTGAATATTCTTAAAATTTGAATAGTTATTTGGTAGTATTGCGGTAGAAAACTTGCAATAATTAAAACTTATCTGGGATACCGGTCGGAGGGGAAAATTGCCCCGTAGAGATTGGAAATTACTTATCGATTTGCATCTATGTTTAAATACAGTAAGTCTAGAAAAATTTACATTTTTTTTTGCAGGAATCAGTTATCAAAGTGTTTTATTCTTGTTCTCTGTGGCCCATTACAAGCAAAGCTTCTTGAGCCTATTAATTGTTTTACTTTTGTAATAGTTTTTCTTTTAGTATTAATAAATTGATTGATTGATTGAATTCGAACGAACACTAGACTAAAAAAAAACGAATAGAGGATTCAGTTTTATGTAGTATATCCAGTTATCACCTTTGAACTAAAATTAAATATTTTTTTTATGGTTTCCATGACCACCGACGCTCTCTGCACTCGCTCTAAAGCTAGCTTGTATCTCTCTCCTTAGGCTTATCGATTCAGCAAGGACGAACAGGTCTGATAGACTGTTCTTGTCCGGTGGTCAAAACGAAAGATGCGGCGGCGTACAGTATTCAGAAATAGAGGCACTGCGCCATACAAGACCCCTAGCTCGTGTATACATGTGGGCATGGTGTTGGGGGTTGGGATTTGAGATGCTGTGTTTGTTTGGTTACTTTCTTTCCATCTATTAACTGGGGGTAAACTTTCAAAAAAAAATTAGACAAGACACTAAAGAGTCGTTTCAAAATTGAATTTAAATAAATAAAGGTCCGTATCTTTTTTTCTTTTTTAAATTCTAATCAGGATTCCAGCATCCAAGCAGGGGTCATCAAAAGAAGAAATCGTTTCGCTAATATCTAGCGTGCCTACTGTCAATTCGCAACAAAAAAAAGATTAAAAATGAAAAGCCCATAATTTTCTTAAAGGTTTTACATGCGAGAAACATTTTGATTTACGCAAACAGCTTATCGGTATTGAGTAATGCGGATGACCATAAGCATAATCATTTGAATATAATGCACTCAAAAGAGCCTTTTCTTCTATGCTAAGTTCAAAGGTTATGCTCAAATACTCTAATTTAGAGAACTTTTTCTTGTTGTGTGCAGAAATATTTTTCTCAATATCAGCATTTGTATAAGTTAAAGTGTACAAATAGGGGGATACCACCATAAACAATCCCCTGAAAACATCTATATACTTCAAAATAACTAGAACTATAGGCCAATGTAAACAATGGGCAAAGTTCATAAATTGCAGCCCTTCCTTGGGGAACTTTGGGGAATGAAGTCGTCTTCAAAGACATAGTTGTCAAAATTTTTCGACTATGTTGAACAAAATGGCTATCTAAAAATTTTGATCTGGCAACTTTGGAAATCAATGATATCGGGAGGGGGACTAGTTACCCCTTAAGAGGTTTGTTGAAACAAAAAAGAAAAAAAAAAAAAAAAAGCTAAAAGCTCATATGGCACTTGTGACGAGGTCGGAAGAGCCAAGAACCAAGAGCTCATATGGTATGAGCTATGAGCTCTGGCAAAATTCTAAGAAGCAATAGATTGTTTTAAAATGAAAATCAGAGGATTAATACAGGTCGGGATTTAAAATAAGAGCTCTGAGTCACGAGGTCCTCCTAAATATCAAAATCCATATTTACACAAACAATAAAACATGATAAATGATTGGATTATGTCCATGATGACCTAGGATGAAAATAAACTAATATTGTCAACTGCAATGTTGTGACTCACTGTGCGTGGGATGACAGTTAAAGAGGCCCATAGCAATTATTAGCCTTGTCTGCTACTGGCATCTTCTTCTCTCTTCAGCAGTTGGGATTGGAGGGATCAGTAGGACATGGAGTAGGAGGGATTGATATTTGAGCAGTGTGTAATAAAAGTATGCTAAAGAGTATTTTTCAGGCGGAACCATCCGGAAGAAATTTTCTGGGAGGAATTTTCAGCGAGGATAGAATTGTCCTATGGTAATTTCCCGGGGGGAAAATTTTACACGGGAAGAACTTTTTATAAAGTAATTTTGCGTGAAGGAAGAGGTAGATTTCCTCGAATTACTTGAAAGACGATCAGCAATTAAATAAAAAAAAAGTGTTTTTTTTTTCTACCGAAATTAAGGTCCTTCAGGAGGAGCCATCAGCTGCATTTATACAAAACTTATCACATACCTACTCTTTTCCTTACAGCAAGAAAAGAGTCAGCCTAAAAAGTCATTAAGTAATGGGCCTGTAGCCTAAGCTATGATCTAATTTATTTGTCTGTCTGTTATTTTGGGGGAGGGGGAAGTCAAGTGATTTCCTTTTGGGAATGATATAAGTAAGTAAGCTAGCATACTCTAGGATGTTTTAAAATTACCTAGGTTTTCCCATTTTTATTTTATGAAGATGCGTGTTTATCTCCACCCAGCCTTCGTGTCCAAAATTTTCGTTAAAATTTTTTTTTCTCTTGTGCCTTTTTTTCAACTTGTTGCTAAACCTTGATTTACTGTCGTACTGCGTCGGTCACAAATAAATAAACAAGTTCATTAATAGTGCAACATAAAAAAACCATGGCTCAGAAGCATCATTGGCTTTTAGGGTATAATATACATTGGTACTATTCTGAAAAATGGGCAGATAAAAATAAATTAAAATTTGACGTTAATAAATGCGAAGCTATCATCTTTACTAAGAAAAGAGAAATTCCACAGATTAATCTTCAATTTTTAAGTCATAGAATACCAATAAGTGATGAAATAAGATGGGCTTAACGTTGGGAAGGAAAGTACTTAGGAATTTCCATTTTGAAAGTAAAGTAAAAGTCACCAGACAATATTCAACAAAGTTGTTATCTGCCGCCAGAATTCAGACCTATTATAGAAGGATAATTCTTTGATACTTTTGTATTCTACATCATTTTAAATATCAAATAGTAGCACTAACCTAGTATCAGTTTCAATACACAAAATAATTTAATGTTATTATAATCATTGCACTATGATTGAAGTTCATAGCCTGCTACTCTATGTCATTATTCCAAAATTTAAATAATTTTGCTTTCCGAAAATCTATCGCACTTTAAGAAGAACGTTGACATTTCGTCGCGCTCGTAACTTTTGATAGGTAAGACGAAAGTTGATAAAACTTATATATTTAAAACCAGCATTAAAATGCAATTCTTTTGATGTAACTATTAGTATCAAAATTCCATTTTTTTTTAGTTTCAGTTACTATTGAGCTCGTTGCTCCTTACTACAGTTCGTTACCACGAACTGTTTGATGAACCAAGGCTTGATGTCCGCAACTACTTGATTTTAGTTTAAAATCTCGAGCAAAACTTCTCGAGTCTATCGGTATCAACAATCCGTTTTAGAGTTTCGGTTACTGTTGAGCCAGGTAGCTCGTTACTTACAGTTGCTTACCACGAACTGTTAGACTCGCCGCTATAAAACGGACGATCTTCCACTTTAGGTCGCTGTTTTTGGTGACTAAGTGGATTGAAAGGCGCCCAATCACCCCTTTTCTTTGTTTCACTCTACATGGGATTATATTTTTTATTAGTTTAGCCATTTTAAAATAAAAGTGGAAATTTAAAAACCTTAAAAAAGAAAACCAAAAATATGAAGCTTAGTAGATATCGCTGTTAAAAATCGGACTTGGAATAATAATAAAATATTTTTGAAAACACTGGAGTAGGAAAAGACAGCAAATTGTCTGCGGTTAGAAGACAGGCGACAATAAGAATCCATATATAGAAACCTGTCGCATGCCGAGTGCCAGGGCCCGGCGGCGAAGCCCCTATACTGGAAAAACAAGAATAGTTCAATTCGTTATACATAATTCTAGGGCAGGGGCATGAACTCCACAGGCTAGAGACATGCACACTGCATGTTAGCTGAAAGGGTGGGCATGCTGCGCCATTTTAAGACCGGAACCAAGTAAGAATTTAAATTGAACTAAAAATTCAAGAATAATAACAGAATAATTAAATATTCAAGTTGAGCTTTTTAACAGAAATGTGAGTATTTTGTTCGCTGTTAAAACCTGAATCTTGGAAGGAAATTAGATCTTTACACAGCAAAATGTACTTCCAATTTCTTTGAAAATTGGTAGTATGTTAAAATCATCCCTATTTTGAACTGTTTTACTTTAAAACTTGTAATTTTCAAAATTTGCATTTTTTTTTTACATTTAAATATGCTTTCAGCGAAAACTAAAGCTAAAACTTGAGCTTTTATCATAAATAGTTTGTGCCCTGAAATTTTGCAATTCTAAGGTGCTATCTCATAAATATTTATTCTCTGTTGTGTATGGGGGAGATATAAGCATCTCCCCCATCCCCTCCAATTGTCGCAAACAGCACCAATAACAGGGTCATAGGGATGAAACATAGCGAATCAGCTTCCCCATTTTCTTTCTGTCCATAGAAATAAATTTTCGTATGTACCCAAGAAGCGTGGTGTAAAAATTCTATATTCAGTGTTTCTGATAGTTTAAAATAAGAGGAAAATAAAAAATGACAATAAGGTCTGTAAAATATTAGGATAGCCTATATCGAACTCGTCCCGACTCGTTCACTGTTGATGAAATCTCGACGACCCGCACAAGTCAAATAGACAAAATCAAAGTCAGTAAAGAAGTTGAAGGCGTTTTAACTATTAGTCGAGTCACGCGGCTTTTGGGCGTATTTTGGCGATTAGGCCACCACAAAATGGTGGCTATTTACATGTGTACTTGTGACTTCGAATGGCAGCTTCACGAGCTCAGATCTTGCTTGCTCTGTACCTTCCACCTGGAAACTTCCCTCTGCTGGGAAAATTCTCCCCGTGCAAAATCCTCCCAGCAGAAAATTCGTCCTCCCCTACCCACCCGAAAAATGTATACATACTTCCAAATAATAAACGAAACAATGAGCAAATTTTATTACTTAAAAACCTTTATCCAGGGGCTGTAGGGGGTCATTTTATCTCCAAAGACATAGTTATTGGGCCTTTCAACTACGCTGAACAAATAACCTATCTCAAAATTTTGATAGATTCGGGATTAATTCCGAATGCTATATTCCTGGATATTCGTAAGGTATTCGATTCCTTAACCCATGAAATTCTTCTATCGAAGGTGTTTTATTTTGAAATTAGGGGGAATGTATTTTTTTATTTCAATTTTATTTGAATGATAGGTTAATTTCTATCGATCCACTTTTCCGTTCACCCTCACAAGTGAATTTTGGCGTCCCTAAGGGATCAGTTTTAGGGCCTGTGCTATTTTTGATTTGTCAAAATCGTCAGATATTCCCTACCTATATTTTCATATGGTTTGCTTCTTTCTTTTACCTGACAGCCACCGAAACAAACTCATGCGAGCATGCCTAACTTGAACCTATTCTCTTACCACTTCTTTACCAGCCATTCTGCATCAGGTAAAGGAGAGGCGGGGGGAAGCAGTAGGCAACACATGCAATTCCCGTCCTTATTATTGCAGGGCACAATGAGCAAGGCAACATACAGCTTTGGCCAAACAACAGAAAAAACCTATGTCTTTTATTTTGAGCTAACAAGTCTTAAGTCAACTGCAGATAGTAGCTGGTTAACTGTTGCTAAAGTAAGTAATTTATTGATATCTCTCTCTCTCTCTCTCTCTCTCTCTCTCTCTCTCTCTCTCTCTCTCTCTCTCCCTCTCTCTCCCCCCCTCCCCCCCCCCCCCCCCCCCACCCCCCCCCCCTCCCCCCCCCCCCCCCCCAACCCCCCTCCCCCACCAGAGCTGCATTTCAATGTCATTCGTTGAAACCAGCTCAGCTGACTACACTAGCTTAGAACTGAGTACCAAAGACTATGTGAAAGACTGTGTATCAAATGCTGTTTAGGTGTTTAGTTAGACTATTGCAATAGGCTAGGGCTTAACTTTAATTCTCATTTGTCATAAATAATTAATTCTGCTAGATTTTTGCTAGAATACTTTTATGAACTTAGTTCAGGCGATTAGCTTAATAATCATTTAGATGGAGATGCGGCGGGCGTTAAAGCCGCGCATCGTGCGGTCGACACGACTCTGCCATTGCTGCGCCCCGGCCACAGTCTGACTTTTGCCTTTCTCCCTGCCGGTCTCGATCCGGACGACCTCATCAGACAGGAAGGTGCCGCAGCTTTCGAAGCTCTGTTGGTGGCTGCGAAACCGATGGCAGCAGTGTTGTGGGCGCGGGAGCAGTCCGCAGGTCAGTGGAATACACCTGAGCGCCGGGTTCGACTCTGGATCCTCTGGGACCTAGAACCTGAAACTTACCGCTCTACCAACTCAGCTGCTTCGGCTTGATTACATCAGTTTTTTTTCTTTTTTAGTTTTTAGTTTTTTACCTTTTTTTTAGTTTTTTAGCCTTTTTAGTTTTTTTAGTATTTTCTTTTTTGTTTTTTTTTGTAGTTTTTACCTTTTTTAGTTTTTTTCTTCTTTTATATTCAAGGTTCGAACCTGGAACCTCTCGGACTATCCCGAAACCGCCGAGGCAATCCTGAAAGACGGCCACGAGATTGGCCATCACGGGTATATGCATGAAGACCCGGTGGGGCCAACCGACAGCCTTCGTGAGTGGTTTGAACGTGCACTGGACGCCCACAAACGCATTTGCGGACGGTTACCCGAGGGCTACCGCGCACCGGTCTATAACATCACTGATGAAGTGGTAAATGTGATGCAAGACCATGGGTTTCGCTACGACAGCTCAATGATCATGTGCTTCCTTTTGAGAACCTGGATTTATATCATCTTTTCATTCAGTTCAATATTCGCTGGAATTGTCACTTAATAGCCTTAGACATTCCTAGGGTATTGCAAATAGGCTCTTTTGACAACCTTGATGGAATTCAAGTCTTTCGGTTTAGTTTAATATTTGTAGTAGTAGTAAAAGTAGGAGCAGTAGTAGTACTAGTAGTAGATGTAGTAGTAGTAGTGGTAGTAGCAATAGTAGTACGTTGCTCCCTCATCACCCACTATATTAAGTTGAGTTTTTGGCTCTGATATCTACTTTGTCATGACTAAAAACAGGCTGATAAGAGACCAACCCTGCATTCTACTTAGCATAATGCAATTAATTTCAATAACTTATTGAATATGCATAATTATTGCACTCTTGAATGTGGTTTAAGTATCAAAATGTATTTTTTCAAAAAAAAAAAATCTTGTAAACCTATAGAATCCTAGAAACTAAACAAGTGGGGGAGGAGGCCTTGTTGCCCTTCAATCTTTTGGTTACTTAAAAAGGCAACTAGAGCTTTAAATTTTTTACGAACGTTTTATTAATAATAAATATACGCAACTTTCAAACTAACATTCGTAAGGAACTTCTATAACCGTATATTTTTATTACTTATGTGAGGGAGTTTTCCCTCTCATTAATACCATGCTCTTTATACTAAAGCTTAAGTTTTGTCCATATTCTTTCAGAATGCCCCCAAATTAAATAAACAAGTTTTTTCAACTGAAGTAAGGAGCATCATTAAAACTTAAAACGAACAGAAATGATTACATATATTATGGGATTAGTCCCCTCCTCGATACCTCGCTCTTTACGCTAAAGTGTTTTTGGTAATTTCAAAAGAGCTATTTATTCTAATTAAACGGCGTTTGTGGTTCAGGGGTCATTCTTAAAGAATTGGAGCAAAATTCGAACTTTATTGTAAAGACCGAGGAAATGCAAGGCATTTCCCTAATTTACTTGCTGTGAATTTTTTTTCTGTCTTTTTCCTCTTTCTCTTTTTTTCCTTTCTTCCTTCATCAGTTGAGTTTCTTTTGTATTGAGTAGTGTGATATGAATGTGGTTTTAATTAGCTGAGGGTGATAACCTCGCTTGCCCTTACAAGCTTATTGCCTTTCTTGGTAGGCGAATGGTGAATAGTGTTTGATTTCTTTTCTTAATAAATGTATATCTCATTTCACCATGGAATTTACGAATCTAGTGTATGGAAACTATGTCTAATATGGCAAATTATTCTAGTGTGAACGCTTTGGCTTAAAACTGAACTTTTCCTCTTGACATTTGATTTATCTCTTTCAATTGGTTTTCAAGGCACAGTAACACCCTGTGGTGCTCCGTGAAACCCTGTGGTAATCATTATTACCCCTTAAGCATATTTAGACATTTTGGCCATTCCGTGGCATTCATTGACATCTGTTATCGACGCCATAAACGTCCTTGGACGTGCAGATCGTGGCCGTTGCCCCAGTAACGGACAGTCCGAGCGCGACCGGCAAAACGAGGAACAGCAGGGTTTTGGAGACTATTTGCACGGCCGCGCCTTCGCGGAGCAGCGCCATTGATACGGCTTGCCCGCCTTGCAGTAAGTATTAGCGTTGGCTGCGAAGGACCAATCCGACCAGTGCGGTCCGTATTTGACCGACACATCTTTCGTCCGGTCGGAACAACTGTTTTCTTTGTACTGGCCCATTATAAGCGGCACATGAAGTGCATAACTTAAAAATGGTAAGAGTTTTTCGTCAAAGCGATAGGATTTTACAGTGATTTCTTGGTACAACAAAAGAACTGGCCCAATTGCACGAATCTTTTTGATAGTGGGTTACCCATCGGTTTTCGTCGTCTCATTCATTTGGGGGTGCACATCTACAAACACCTCTGACTAATAAGACATGCAACTTTCTAGAACTATAATTTCTATTTTATGTAAGTCTAATTAACTTGGTTTTATTTCATATGATTTTTAGTTTTCTTTTTAGGACCTCGGATGATAATCTTCTTAAAAATATTGAATTGTTTGATAAATTATGTTTGCGTTTTCGTGATCGTATAAATTTCATCAAAGACGTTATTGGCTCAAATGAGATTTGTTTGTGGAGCTTCTATGGCCATGGGAAAAAAGTAGCTGAAGTCTGCTGTACATCAATTATAAAAAAAAACTTTAGCTTAAAGATCGAAGTCTTACAGGGGAGGCAATCCCTTTCTTGTACGTAATGATTTCTTTTCGTCTTAGTGTTTGATCTTGCTCCTCACTCTCAGTTGAAAAACTTGTTTTTAATTTAATTTTTGATCGTTTTTAAATAATACCGGGAAATCCAGCTCTCTCTCCATGAAAAATTCCGATACTTGTGTGTTATATGCTACTAACTCAAGTTTGCGATATGTAAAATAGTACTATTAAGTACCTTTATACTACTTTTAAAGTACTAAATAGTACACAAGTCAAAACAGTCAACACAGTCAAAAGATAATATTTTATTCAAAGCTGCAAATAGCTGTCAATATGAAATTCAATAAATTTTTTCAATTTTACAAATGGGTGAACAGGTTTTGATGGAAATTTGAATAATCTTTGAAAATTCGATTCTCTAGCCGAACGAACCTAAATCAAAGCTTTAAAAACACAGTCGTGGTGATTCGGAAAAATTAGAAAAATGATGTATTTGTAACTTGCGAACGGGTAATCACATCTTAATATAATTGATATTTACAAGGATCTTGCACTTCAGAGCTCTTATTTTAATTCCCGAACAGATCCGGTGACATTGGGGGGAGTTGGAGAGGGAAACCGGAAATCTTGGTAAACGTGAAAATTGAGGCATCTTTATCTTACGAATGGGTCATCGGATCTTAATGAAACTTGTTATATACAAGCTATCAGTGAAAAAAAGACAAAAAGAAAAAGAGATGCCGTATATGCAGACTATCGCGGTTGCAGCCAGCTTTCTTGATTTTCAAGCCAGTATATTTCCTTTGTTGTTTAAAACAAGGGACGGTAACTTTCTTATATAGGGGTTTCGAACAAGGCAGTTCTAATAATGTACTTCGTGTTTTGATCTGATCCTAGTTTTAGGGATTATGGGCTATTTCATTTTTTACTATGTGGCGTGAGAGAGATTTTACTGCAAGCTGACCAAAATTTGTTATCAGGATAGAAACAACATACAAACAAAGAAACTCGTGACGTTGTATATGATGGCCATACACAAAAGTAAGGATTTGAGGAAGAAAGAGCTTTTTATGAAAGTGAGAGAACTTTTAGAAAAATGATTTGCTATTCACAATTTTCTGATGTTGCTTTATGGACATTTTGTTATGGAAAAATGACTTCAAAAGTATTGTTAAGTTGTGTAATTTTCTGCTGTTTCACAACTCAAAACATTTGCATATATGGGCTATAAACATCTACAATGAGTTTCTGTGATTGTTTTATAGTTAGGGAGGGTGGGAGTTGCCTCAAAGGGAGCATTCTAATACCAGAACATCCCAACTCTCTTTTTTTGGGAGGGTCGTACAAAGTACATTAGAAATCAAATCAAAATGTGAAAATGATATTTAATCTCTCATGATTTCGGGGTATATGTCTGATCTGTTAGGGGGCTTATCAAACAAGAACCAAGAAAAGTCTAAAACAAAATGGAATGACACTGAAACTCATGCATTTTATAAGACAAGTCGAAACCCCTTGAAATAAATTTGAATTTTCAATATCTTTCTATAAACAATAGAGAAGAGAAATTTAAAATAAAAAAACCAAAATTTACACATTTTACAAGACAAGTTAAAACAACTTGAATGTAATTTTAATTTTTGATCCCTTTCTACAAAAGAAACGTTTGTTTCCTATGATTGTTAATTCAATTTAGCTCATTTTGGGTTTCAGCTATACTTCAATAGTAAAGGATTCTTGCTTGTTTTAGCCACATTTGCACATTCAATTTCAGCTTAACTCGTTCCAAGATGTATTTATTCATTTATATTAGTACCTGTTGTATGTTTTTGATATGATTCTTCATTTAATTAATGTTCATTTTGGGTTTCATTTATTCTTTAATAGTTATTTCTGGTCGTTTTGATGTATTTCAATGATAATTTCATTGCTAGGAACAGTATCAACTTATACTATTCTAACTATGAATGAAATGAATCATACATTCAATTATAATTCTGACTATTCAAAGCAAATTTCAAATCTAGATGAAATTAAATCCAAATACGCATCACAGATGATAATTTTTGAGTCCCTAAGAAATCAAGATTTGTCAAATGAAATTGGTAATTTTTGGATTCATAATACTGAAATCAAAAATCATTATATGATTGCAACTAAGAGATGACAGTATTTGAGTAGGAAAAACTTACAAAAATTTTAAAGAGAGAACTACCCCCAATAACCAAGTCTCAACTGCCTCTAACAGATTTTGAACGAATTGAGAATTTGATCTTGTGGGGGACTGTTCCCCCTTTAGCACCGCTATTGAAAGCTGCTTGTTATGCTGTGGCTTATATTTGCACCATTCATAAGGTACATTCGGAAGCAGTATGATGGTTATTATTAAACTGGGAATAAGTTACTGTTTTTGGATATCTGGATTCATAAAAAAAATAATGATTTAATATTTTCCATTTACCATAAACTGACCAACAACAACCATTATTTGTCTTTCATGTCCAATAACCTAACCCAAGTAAAAATGGGAGCAGTTATTTCTTTAATTGATAGGGCATTAAAATTAGTATCACAAGAATACATAAATAATGAGCTAATTTTCATGATGGATATTTTTATAGGTGGATGATTAAAAGCTATTGCATGTATTTACTAGGTTTTTCCAAATTTTGTCATCTATTAGATTTCATAGATTTCAAAATTATCTAGTTTCTGGGGAGATTTTGCAATGAACTCCTTCGCATGGTCGAAGCATTAGCTGAAATATAGTAAAGAGCCGTAGTAACTAAAAGCTAAAAATATTAAAATAGTATTTTTTTCTTCTTTTTCCAGGCCTAGCGGGCTATTAGAACATCATAGAGAGATTCTTTACAAAATATATTGTTTTAATACGCAACAATTTAAAAGCTTTGTTTAAGTGGAGAGCTTTGTTGAATAGACAACCAAAGGGGTGTGGAGCAGCGTCCTTCATCGCCTAAAGACCAGAACATAGCCAAAGGAGCAAAATACTGAAATATTTGGAAACAAATATAACAGTTTTTGATAAAAACGAAAAAAAAATTTGTTCATACGTCTACCCCCTTAGAAAAAAAATACTTACGCCCTAAAAAATTTTATTCAGTATTCTTATTTTTATCTAGATATTTACTTTTAATTTCGATTTTTTGAAAAAGTATTGCTAAACCCTGAAATCAGCAATATAAGCAGAATCCCAAAAACAGCAGGATTCTTAGGATTCTCAAAACTGTTGAACAAAGAACAATTTTATGAATAGAAAAAAAACCTAAAAGAAGGAAGAAATTAAAAAAATGTAGTTGTTAAATGCTGAAATTTTTAAGAGGATAAAAAAAGAGAAAGGTCAGAATAAGAAACCCTTACACTAAGGTTTAATTTTCATGTAGTAGAACTAGAATATACTAGAGTAAGGTGAATTATAATCAGTCAAGAATACAAATATTGAATTTGCTCTAAATAATATATTTTCTGCAAAAAAAAAATTGAAAGGAAAATGGTAAATAAAACATTTGCCTACACTGCTCGGCTATTTACATTACAAAATGATTTCAGGAAAAAACGTTCCAAATCTTAAGCGCGTTAGAATGAGCCCTCTTGCAACATTCTAGGACAACTGGGTCGATACGATCACCCCTGGGGAAAAAAAAAACAACAAAAAAACAAATAAACACGCATCCGTGATCTGCCTTCTGGCAAAAAATGCAAAATTCCACATTTTTGTAGGGGGCTTCGGCAGCTCGACGACCTCGAGGGCGCCGCCCTCGAGCTCGCGCTCGACCTTGACCGAGTCACCGGAGTAGTCCGTCGCCGTCACCGCGATCTAGGTCTGAAAAGTTTAAAGAAAATAGAGTTCATATGAAGTACATTCCTCGCGCTATTCGCTTTATTTGCCAACGGGGTCTCGCCTTTGAGGGGTAATGATAAATCGAAAACATCCGGAAACCACGGTAAGTTTGTTGAATGATGGAGAAAATATCTAAGGCGACGAAAAGCTGGGGGCCAAGCTACAGCATCAATATGGTAACTATTTTAGTCATCAGTAGAAAATGTCACCATTATTAAAAAAATAGTGTTAATTTATAATACATTGAATGGAAAATATAATTTTTCGATAATAATCCAATTGAAAAAAATGTAAAATTGGCTTTTTTAGAATTCGATTTTGATATTAAAAGAACTAATATGTCAAATGATTATGATTATAATTATAATTATTTTATTTTAGATTACAATATTGATCCATATAATTTTTGGGAAAAATTTTAAATTTATAAAAAAATAAAAAGTGAATACAATTTAGAAAAAACTTGTTTTTTTTTTTTTATTGAATTTAGTTAAGGGTCAATCAAGGGTTTTCAGTCTGTGTTATTGAAGAGCTTAAAGAAGATATTCTGGCCTTTGTTCTTTCATAGACCTGACGAGGTTGGGTTTATCTGTTCTGCTCTTTTGCACTCTATATTTCAAAAATATTTCTTTTATTGTA